>OX246753.1:113535026-115935026 GCA_945910035.1 Brachypalpus laphriformis | reverse complement strand
CAACTCGTGCTTCATTGTTTCTGTGCCGTTTTTGACCTGCTTTTTATCGTATTTTGACCTGGTTACGGGTATTCTCCTGGAGGTGAGGTGGAGAAGTAATGAAAAATGGCCAACTTCAAATATATTGGAGTGTGAAATTTATTGAACGAATACAGCATCTTTTGACCTCCTTTTGGCTAAAAGAGGGATTGAAGAAGATTGATGATTGTACTCCTCGCGTACCTCTTTGGAATCAATTTAAAATTGCTTGAGGTGGACATTTAGATTCAAAGTAAAAAAAAAACCTCTTCAATGCCTTGTGTGTGATGTCGGCTTATCAGCTGCAGTGAGAATATTTATGTTATTTTATTTTTATTTATTTCATTTTATTCGACTTCACAAAATTTTGACAGTATGTTTGACCTGCGAAGCCGCATGGCTTATCTGCAGGAGATTGTGTACTTATAATATGAATATTGAGTCATCATCAAAGTGAGAGTTTTATAAAGAAAAGGAAATAAAAAATTAAGGTTAAAAACAGTTTTATACATACTTGCTTATCAATTAAAAGGATTATGAGGTTTTTTAAATTTAGGCTTGAATAACAAAAAGTTTCTTTGAATTCAGTTAAGCTATTGACTCTAAAAAATATTGTTTAAGCTTTCGTTTTCTGACATGGACTGAGTTAAGACTTCGAAGTTGTTGAGGAAGATTATTGAGTATAATAGGCACAATGTACTTCAGTCTTCTCTTTCCATATTCGTTCATGATGCCTGGAAGTTGGAATAGACCCTCAGCTCGTCTTCTTGTGTTAAACTGGTGTGTAATTTGCGATCGTAGATTTGTGTCGTCGTAATACTCCAGGACTACACTCATCTCGTAGATCTGCTTTACTTGAAGGAACCTTACACTGTTGATTATGACATTACCTGCTTATATCAACTTTAGCGCCCTATTTTGAATCCGCTGTAGCTTTTCTAAGTGTGTCTGCGTTGCACCTCCCCAAGCTAATACGCCGTACCGCAACCTGGAATTGCTTCGTAGATTATTGATGTGAGCATCCCAAAGGAAATGGCAGTCGATGGTAACGCCTAGATATTTGTAGGTATCGACAACATCAATAACATCATAGTCGGACGATTTGGCACATCTATAGTTTTTTACTATGATTTGCGACGCTTTAAACTTTGGGCTCCGGATGTGCATTAATTTGGTTTTCGACGCGTTTATTACCAGCCCATTGTCGTGACACCATCTTCCTGCTTCATAGAACTCTTCTTGCATGATACGTGCTGCTTCTGCTACAGATTGGTGACACACAACAATAATTGCCGTGTCATCTGCGTATGCTTTTCGTAAAATACTTCAACATCTCGTTCGTATACAAAGTAAAAAGTAGGGGGCCCAGTTTACTTCCTTGTGGAACTCCGTACTGCACCCATTTTCTATCACACAAACTTTGTCGTAGATCTTAGGCCAGTAAATAGTAGAAATTAAGCTCTTTAAAATTTCTTGTGAACAACTACAGCCTGAAATTATTCTTTAATCTAAACTAATTAAAATTGCTTACCCTAATTCTGAGCGATAGGAAGCTATTTACTCAAGACTGGTTAGACATGCAAGACATGCTGCACAGTTTCCCGAGATATAATTAAAGCACAAAAAAATCGATAAACTTAAAATAAGTCGTTCGCGCACGCGAAGGAAAATGTCGAAGAGAGAATGACACATGGCTTAGCCACAGATCACGCACAATGGGAAGATTGGGAAGTGCAACGACAACCTGTTGGATGCTTCTCTCCCGGTTACTCAGCTGGGGTGGGTTTGCTGGAATTTCCATTTACACGGAATGTTCTTGCTGTCTAAATGGGCGCCACCAGATCTTTTTAAGGGATCGGAAAATCTTTGGATGGATGGGGTGGGAATGCTGAAATTCAAATGCCGAAGAAAAGAAAAAGAATAAACCAATCTGCGTTATAAAAGCTCTTTGAGAGTATGGCCAATTTATTTTAAGTTTTGAAGTAGGTTCTATATCGAAAAGGAAAATAAGTAACAAACGAAAACAGTTAAATAAAAGAATTTAATTTTCGGATATCACCGAATTTATCGAGAGGTAAATAGCGGTTGGTGTGGCCCGCTGTTACTTGTCCCGAACGGCACGTTCAAAATAAACAGATCGCGCGTTCCGCTTTCATTGGAAATTGAACGAGATGAAACCCTACCGGGATTTTTTTCTCCTTTTCAGACGATGAATTGAATTGTTCGCGTCAAGTAGTTGAATGTTTGAATGTCGGTACGGTTACAATGGCCGTGAACACGATCTTTGTGTTTACGGCAAATTTTCCTATCTCTTCGACGACGCTGCGAATTCCCAGATCCCGATGAATATTTTCGTTAAGTACATACCACGGTCACTAAAAATATCGCGTATCGCATTAGTTCAAAAAAGACAGAGTACTTGTGTTGCCCGTTCTCTGATCCACTCAGGCCTATTCCAGACATTTATTTGAATGGAACAGTGCTTCCCAAGTGCGGAATGTTCAAATATCTGGGATCCATGATCAATAGCAAAGCAACTTGGGATGACGACATCAATCATCGCGTAAGCGCAGGGTGGATGAAGTGGCGAGAAAATTCCGCTAACTTCTGTGACAGAAAAATGCCACCTAAGTTGATGGGAAAGCTCTACACCGCAGTTATGCGTCCAGCGCTGACATACGGTTCACAATGTTGGACGATGTACAAAACGTATGAGAGTAAATTAACGGCAGTTGAGATGAAGATGCTTCGCATGACAGCAGGAGTGACAAAGCTTGATCGAATAAGAAGTTCGAAGATCCGTGGAAGCTTTCACATCAAGGAAACCATCGTACAAAAAATAGAGCGCGACCGCCTCAGCTGGTATTGCCACGTTCAAAGAAGAGATAATTTGAACCCTGTTAAAAAGGCAATATCAATGCACGTTCCAAAGACATCGCGATGTAGGAAAGGCAGGCCTATAAACGCCTGGATCAGACAAATGCGACGACATCGGCATTTCATTGGGCTCAGTAACCGAGTGATCCAAAATCGGCAGGCCTGCCGATATTTTCTGAGGTCAAATAGGCGAACCCCACAGGCGGATCAGTAGAAATGCGGTAAAGTGGGAGGGTTGTGATCCCTTGTTTTCGGATCATAGCCTTGCTGATAAAAGGAAGAAGAAGAAGACATACCACGGTCACTAACAATCGTTCTAAGTACTTTATTTTCAAAAGTTTGTATGATGTTTCTATTGCTTTTCCTGGTACAACTCCATAGTTGTAGACTATACGTCCACACTGGCTTTAGCACTTGCTTATAGATAAGCAGTTTGTTATGTAACCGAGTAACCAGTACATTTGTCGGTATTTGTTTTGAAGCTCGTCGCGTTTCTTTATTACGTGCGATTTCCATTTAAGCTTAACATCTAAAGTTATTCCTACATATTTTGCTTCGTTCGGGTATAGTATTTGAGCCGAGTTTAGATATACAGGCAATCTATCCACTTTTTTGTAGGTAAAGTTGACGTTAGTAGATTTACTTTCGTTCAGCACAATACGCCAAGAATTCATCCAAGCGTGGTCTATATGAATAGCATGTTGCAGCTTTCCTGTTGCTGCTTCAATAATATCGCCACATCGTCCGCAAACGTGGCGACGACGCAGTTTCTTTCTTGCGGGATATCACGCGTGCAAGGTACATATAGAAGCAAGGCAAGGACACTTCCTTGTGGGACTCCGGCCGCAATCTCCATGAAGTCAAAGTAATCATTTCCGCGCTTAACACGGAAGAGTCTTTCGGTAACGTATGATCGTAAAATTAGAAAGAGTTGCCGCGGCAGGAGTAGTTTATACACCAAGCCTTCGAGCCAAACCTTATCGAAGCTTGTGAGACGTCAAGAAATACACCACAACAAATCCTTTTTTCTTCGAAAGCTTTCTCAATCACGTCAGTTATTTTGTGGACTTGGTCGATTGTAGAATGTTTGATTCTAAATCCAAACTGATGGTCAGGAATGAGCGGTCTTTCGTCGATTACGGGTTGTAGACGTTTTAAAAGTAGTTTTTTGAATATTTTTGAGAGATAACCGGCAATAGGGAAATAGGCCGATATGATTTCTTCTCATTCAGAGGTTTGTCTGGTTTCAGGATCATTATAATCTCGGCTACTTTCTATTTTCTCGGAACGTAGAGCAATCTGAACGAAACGTTGGTCGAAAAGAGCAGTTTGATAAGAGCTATATTCGGCAATTCCTTAACCACCTGTGCCGTTATTAAGTCGTAACTCGGCTTTTTCATCTTTACATTTTAAATCACTTCCCTCGGTTTAATTAATGCAACTTTTTTTTACTTTAAAGATGTCAGATGTTGTGACTGGGGAGTCGGGCATTAACAAAGGGCCTTCGAACGGCTTAAACGTTTTTTCTAAGTGCAAAGCAAAAATTTCTTCTTTTTCTTTGTCACTCTTGGCCCAGTTTGTATCGTTTTTTCCGAGTAGGTGGCGCTTGCATTTGAGGTTTCCGGATGCCCTTTAGCGCTTTCCAAAGCAAATAATTTGATTCTCTTTCACGGGGAGAGTTTTTCAAGGTAGGTCGCTTTTAAATTTCCGAATACTATCTCTAAGGCGATTGCGTAGTCGGTTAAGGACCGTTTTATGCTGGTGCACGAGTGATTTGCCATTTCTTTCGTGCTTTTCGTTTCTCCCTCACCAGTTCAATGATTTCTTTGGGATAATTTTCATCGCGGTTGACCTTTAAGCTTCTAGAAGGAGTGTTCTCCATGTCACTATTTGTATTGCTTCCACGAAACGATAAACTTCGTCCTTCAGTTCACAAGGTATTTTTAGGGATACATTTAAGGCTATACTTGTTTCGCAATCATTTCTAAAAGCCTTCCAGTTTGTTCTATTGCTTGTAAGTCTTGGATATCCTTTTTCTTGATCAACGCTTCTCCAAGTGGCGAACCCCACAGGCGGATCAGTAGAAATGCAGTGAAGTGGGAGGGTTATGATCCCTTATTTTCGGATCATAATCTCGCTGATAAAAGGAAGAAGAAGAAGAACGCTACTCCAAGTAATAAAATTACCAGAAAGTGGTCAGAAGTGAGACCAAAACGTTCTTCGACTGCAATAAACTTCTCGTAAATGCGTTTTGTAACGAACAAATCGATAAGATCGGGAATTTTTTCTGAGGTCGGTTTTCCTGTCGAATAAAAACAACAACCGAATTCATTTCCAATTCGTAGAGAATTTTTCCCTTAAAAGATGCACATCTTGAAACCCAGAAGGTGTGCTTTGCGTTGAAATCTCCACCAATAAGGAAATTTGAACCAAGGGCATTGAAGGCACAAAAGTAGCCGTCTTTTTCTAGTGAGCATCGCGGCTGACAGTAAACAGACGCTATAATGTAGCTCAGGTGTTTATTTTTAATGTTCACCGCGCACAACTGCGTGCGAAACCACAGCTCCCAGAGGACAGCGGAATAAAAATGAAATTGAAGGGCCAAAAATGTTGGACGGGTGAGAAGTGGAAGGATGGACCAGACGACCAGGAACCTAGTACGTAATTTGCACGTAACAAACAAAGCAGGTATCGTTTCTTTGATTTAGTCGTTTTCGCAATTACCGAGAAGAAGAGAAGGTTACTGTGAAGCAAATACCTTGGGGCTGGCAAACTCTAATAGCTTTAAACAAATTTGAAAGAGCTAAATGCAAGCCTATCTTCTCTTTGAGTATTTTAAGCAATTCTGGATATTAAAAGCTGTACTTTCCATTATGCCATACCTGATTCTTTCAAAGAATCATCAGCGATGGATGCTCATGACGCCTGAAGACGCCAGTTCACTTAGGCCATCCAGAAAAGGAGCACCTAGATGGAGCAGTCTTTTCTGAAGCAGGGCCAAGCATGTACATAGGAGGTAAGGGATGGTTTCATCCTTCTCTTCGTCTCTACAGCAGGTACAGAAGTCGTTAGAAAAAGGACTCAACCTTTTAGCATGTTGGACAGACAGTGTCCTATGAAGTCATTGATAACGTGATCGCTTTAGCATAACCGGCCCGGCACTATATTTCTGATCCAACTTAGGCCCAATCTGTCTTGAAATATGATACGTTGAGCCATTTTCTCATCTGTCCAGCTTAAGTAGATGTTAATGTACAGCGAGGGGCTTACCCAAGCTTCCGCCAATTTAGCAGAATCCTTTGAGTCGTACCTCGTCTGGCGAACTCATCAGCCTTGCAGTGTCCTAGAATATCTCTGTGGCCTGGCACCCAATATAGGTAAATGTTGAGCTACTCAATCATCTCCGTGAGAGACAAATGACAGTTAAAGGCAGTGGCGTTTGAAGCGAAAGAGCACGATTATAGGGACTCGATTGCGTCTTTGTCAATTATTATGTCCGCTACCCCCTTGTGAGTTCTATGTCATGGTTAACTATGGAATTAAAACCTTTTCGGAGCGTGTAATATTCCTTTGAGAATATTTGGTATCCAATTTAGTGTTTTGTCAAAGGCATTGACCCGCAAACTACCAAATGGATATGCTCCATGCTCAGAAGCAGACTTATCACTGCCAAGCTTGGACAAATCTCAATCTCCGTTAGACCTACTAAGGGTTGTCATATCTCCTCTTTTATGGTCCATTGTAGTGGACAGTATCATAAATGACCTTAATAGTTCTGGATTTCTCACCCAGGGCTACGCTGACGACGTAGTCATTATAGCTAAGGGCATGGATGAATCCAGCATTTCTGAGCAAATGCAACATGCCCTAAATAAAGTAAATAACTGATGCCAGTCAGAAGGTCTAACGGTTAACCCTGCAAAAATCGTAATCGTTCCTTTCACCAGGAGGAGAAACTTAACCCTTCAAGCACTATCACTAAACAATACTCAAATTGAGTTCTCAAAAGAAACAAAATATCTCGGGATTACTCTAGACCACAAATTAAATTGGAAACCTCATATAGACACAACCACTGAGAAGGCGACTAAAGCCTTCTGGGCCTGCTCTAGGTTTTTCAGCACAAAATGGGGTTTAAATCCGAAAATGATCCACTGGACCTATACCACAATCACCGTTCCGATAATAACTTATGCTTCGCTAGTATGGTGGGATAAAGTTAATCAAACCGTTACCCGCTCCGCCCTCCAGAAGGTGCAGAGCCTAGCATGTGAAGTTATTACGGGCGCAATGCGCACCTGCCCAACAGCTGCGCTGAAAGTTCTCTTAAACCTTCCACCCCCACACAAAAAATATTATGAAGAGTGCGGCTGCCAGTGCTCTAAAGATTCACCTTCTATGCAACAATACAAATTCCGAATTAGTTGGCCACATGAAGATCCTTGAGAAAATTCCGATACTTACTGGTCCAGCAGTATGCATCTCAGACTTCATGTCCAAAAAAATCCACCTCAATCACCCCTTCACAGTAAACATACCTGACCGCAGCTACTGGGACTATCCTCAAATCCCCCAATCAAGATCTCAACTCAATTGGTACACTGAAGGTTCAAAAATGTCAAATGGGGTCTTGGCCGCAACTACAAATGGTATCTTTGGCCCCAACTACAAACTTTTTACACCACTAGGTCAATCCACTACTATCTTCCAAGCAGAGGTCTATTCCATCGAGCTCTGCGCCAGAGAATGCATTTGACGAAACCTCCGAAGATCACATATTAATATACAGGGTGGGCGAACTACAAGTTTCTTTTTAAAAACGCAATAAAATGAACAAAATGAAATTTGTTCCATATATTATGGAACACAACGTCGTTCAAGTGGCTACCTCGGCTGGCCTCGCAGTAGCGCATTCTAACACTCCAATTTTCCAAGACCTTGTTGATGGTTTCGGGCTGTAGCTCACGGATTGCTTGGATGATATTGGCCTTCAGTGCTTGAATCGTTTCCGGATTGTTGGCGTAACATCGGTCCTTCACGGTTCCTCACAAAAAAAAGTCCAAAGGAGTCAAATTGCAGCTCCGAGGCGGCCAATTGACATCGCCAAGACGGCTGACAACACGATTGTGCAAAAGACCGATTGTGGCATGGGCTGTGTGGCATGGCGTGCCATCCTGCATGAACCAGAGGTCGTCCAAATCCATGTCTTCAGTTTCAGTAAAAAACAAAAGTCGTTAACATGGCTCTGTAACGCCCACCGTTGACCGAAACGTTGTTCCCAGCCTCATTTTCGAAGAAAAATGGTCCAATGATGCAAGCACTCCACAATCCGCATCAAACTGTCACTCTCTGTGGATGCATTGGCTTCTCGGCAATAACGTGCGGGTTTTCCGAGCCCCAGATGTAGCAGTTTTGTTTGTTAACGTAGCCGCCAAGATGAAAATGTGCCTCGTCAGAAAAGATGATTTTTCGCCCAAAGTCGTTGTCCAATTCAAGCTGCTCTAAGTCCCAAATTGCAAAGCGATAACGAAGCGGATGGTCGTGCGCTTTCAACTGCTGAATCAATTGGACCTTGCAAGCGAATAATCCCAGATCTTTGTGCAGAATTCTCCTCAGGTTAGTGCGTGAAATGTTGAGCTGTTGAGATCGATGACGAGTTGATGTTCGTGAATTGAGTCTCACACTTTCCGCTACTGCAGCTACATTCTCGTCTGTGCGCACCATACGACGACGGGGACCATAAGTGTTGTCTACTAGCATACCAGTCTCACGAACTTTTTGCAAAAACTTGCGTACAGCAGGCACGGTGGGTGCTTCATTTCGGCCAAAACTTCTTTTCAAAAAACGCACTGTTTGGGCTACACAGCACTCGCTTTGGAAATAAGTTTTTAATATTTTTCAATATTGTTCAAGCGTAAATCGACTCATTTCGTTCCGCGGAGATATGATACTGACTTTCTGTTAAGATTTCGAGCAGGAAACAGCTGTCAGTATCAAAATAACATATGATTTAAAAAGAAATCACTAGATGGCCCACCCGTTAATGCCAGATAGCCAGATAGCATAATGAACTTGATTTCAGCTAATTGATAAATTCAAAATCAATTAACCAGAGGATAGCATAAGTTATCTTTCTAGGTCGCAGTGCTCCAGGGGTCAGTCTCTGCCTTCCTCCCCTTCTACCTCGAAAAAAAAAAAAAAAAATAGTGTTTTGTCAATCACAAGGATACCAGAATACCTTAGTATTGATTCAATTGGCTATTGGGTATGAGTATTACTCCACAAGTGCAGCCGTTTTCCATGTCTTTGTCTTGTTTTAGAGGGAAATACTCAATCAACAACCAATTAAAACTGTTCCATTAAGTATATCGATTTCATTACACTTAGGGAGGAACTGGAGATAATAAATAAATAAATATTTGGCGCAACAGCTCTTTAAAAGTGCCAGGGCTTAGCTTCTCGCAAACACTCATGTTGTGTGCATTATATATATAAATTAGTTTTTCGCCCTTCCACAACAAAACGCAAATTTTCATTGTATCTTCGTAAGCATAATTGTAACATCGACAACACACTACTTGTACGAATATGCAACTCGTAACCTCGCAAAGGACAGACAAACGTCGTTCCAATTCGCATGAACATAGAACCCTTGATAGAGACTAACACAGTCAAAACCGTTTTACAAGCCAATAATTTAGTAATAAACACTCCTGCCCTAAATTTACGCATTCAACCCCGGGTCACCATAAATTTGTTTCACCAAACAGGATCACGCACATTAAAAATTCACTACATCCACCAGCGAGAGCGTATAATTTATTTGCATACGCCTCGCGTCCTCAATCCGTTCCTTTTTTTTTTAATGTTTTCTGTCGTTTCCTTAAAAGATACACAAGTACGAGAGTATCTGCCAAAGCGACTTTAACTCAATTTGTAAGCGCCAGGAAGAAGCAAAAGGAAAGATTCCCTTCCCTTCTTCTATCTCCTGACGACGGTTGGTTCTCAATTAAAGACACCAAAAGTATCTTGAAGTAAACTTGGTCAAAACGCAGCACGGTATATGGATGTACGCTTTCCCCGCATGTATATGAATCGTAAATCTTTTTGACACCCGAAACTGGTGAACTGCTGGTCAGTGAACTTTTAATTTTCGCTTTGAACCTTCGGAACAGATAGATGTTCAAAAATAAAAAAGTTTCTCTTTGAGTTTGTCGTTTGGTGGTGCACCCAAAGGAATTTCAATACTCGGTCCACTCGTCGGTGACGGCAATAAATCAGAGTGTGCATGGTACTTAGAAAGTTTTTTGATTAAGTCCTTTGAACTTGATTGCAAGGGATTACGTGTTTGCCATTCGCATTTCTTTTTTTCTTTTTTTTTTTTTTTTTTGCGGTATAAGGCTGAGATAGCAAAGCGGAAGTCTGTAGAAAGTCAGTCGACAAAAGTGGAACTTGGCGGAAATGTTGGGTTCAATTGATTGTGGTCAGTGAGATACTTGTTTTTAGATAGAAACTCAGTAGGGACAAGACTTTTAAACTTAAAGTGGATTGTCAGCAGATGTCATGTGACTGGAATCCCCTTGAGAATGTCAAGCAGAAGAACTGAGCAGAAAGTAAGCGATAAAGTTAAGAAAAAGAAATTAGACAGAAGGACGGCTGAGATTTTGAAGATATGTTTGCCTATTAGGTCTGGCCTTGGATGAAATACGTAAGATCTATTCAATATTGAGCAGCGGATTAGATTCCTCCGATTGACAATAGAACTAAATTAAAACCTCGATAGACTGACCAGAGTAGAGAATTTAGAACTATATATTATCTTGTATCCTTTTAAAACAAAACGAGGCTACTTCGATAGCGATTAGGATTTTCTTGGGAGATTCCAGTAGACTGAATACCAACCTGTTTAAATGATGAACGATGGGATAAAAAGAAGTTCGTACGTTAAGGATCAATCAGTCCCGGGGACAAAGACGGGAAGAAATGGCTATCTTAACGGATGAATCTATTGAAGATAGCAGTACTGGAGAAGGCGTCTTCTCAAAAGACCTACTAAATCTGGCCCATCATCGGAGTCTTGAGGACAAAAATCCCAAGCCGAGATGGCCACTCATGCGCTGAATTACTTACAGGAAAGCCATATGATAGAAAAAATATCCTCATAGCACATAGGGGATTCAGGCAATGATCAGGTGCATGGGGCAGACAAATAGTAGCACTTCATTGGTATTGGAATGTATGCACAAAATGAACGAATGTACAATTCTAAATAAGTTTAAATTGATATGAATGAAGGGGCACATGGGGATCCAATGAAACAAAAAGCCAGACAAACTGGCAAAGTAGTGGCCAGCCTCTGAATATGTTTTTTTCTTTTTTTAAAGGTAAATGGGGAGGAAAGGCAGAGAATGACCACCGAAGCACTACGACCTAAAAAGATCTTTTGTGCTATACCCTGGTTGATTATTTTGAATTTGTCAACTAGCTGTAATCAAGTCCTTTAATGAAGCTAAGAACACTACTAGCTGAGGAAGAGGTGACATCAGAAGGTGATGTGACGCCTTTATTAAAGTGATTTACCCTCAGTCTGGTTATGGCCTGGTAATCATAGAGTCTATGATGGGCTGAATATGTTAGTCCAGAAGATTTTTCTGCACTAGGCCGAAAAATGGTACGGTGCTCGATCAAGAAGTGGGTCACTGCTGAACACCATTAGAGGTCGTCAAATGTGGATAGACTCTACGTCTAAAAACCTCGGAAGACTCTACCAAATGAAATGTTCTAAGCGTAAACTAATGAATTTTATTTTACTTTTTTTTTTTTTTTGATAAGAAACGCTCGACTGGAGCACTCAGACGCAACTAGTCGATGTCCAGAGAGCCAACCCTGGTTTACCTTTTTATTCGAATTTCCTTGTCTTTCTAAGCAAATAAAGCAAGAATTTCAGTAATGACGAGTTTACAGTACCAACACTCATCACATGAGCACCGAGGATCTGCCACCTGATACGAGCAAACCCCGGATAATGTTCGGAAGTCTCGTCGCTTTCTCCGCAAGCATCACAGATTGTAGTGTCACTTAAGCCCAGCACGTTAAGGTGCTTGGCGAAAGCGAAGTGGCCTGTCAGGATGCCAAAAAGTTGTCTGCAGTCTTTTCTGCTGAGAGACAGCAAGAATGCCACTGATTTCTTAAAGACGTCCGTGAGCATGCGTTTAGTCAACCTACATCCTGGATAGTCATGTTACTCACAATTGTGTTCTTGAGAGATCCAATCGTCAATGAAAGCCCTAAATGAGGACGCAGGGAGACCCAACGTGGATGTGACCTATGGCCCAGATAAGAGACAGAGAATTCAGCATTGCAATCGAATTCAGAGAGCTTTTGGTTTCACGAACTATCTGGGAAGCGGTTAAAGATTCAGGCGAGGCCTTAAGCGCAGTCTCACTGTCACTACCATCACAAATACTACGGCCTTTCCACCTGTTCTTCACAACATATTCATGGCCCTTTAGGATTGCATACATTTCCACTTGAAAAACAGACGCATATTTGCCTAATGAGAAAAGAACTCTCATGTTGTCGTCTTCCACGAATACACCAGCGCCAGATCCTTGACTGGTTTTGGAGCCGTCAGTGAAAATACGACTGCATTCCATTCCTGGCTCAGACTCTGGCCGAAGCCATTCCTGAACACAAGGAAGGTTAGGTTAGGTTGGCTGTCCACACGAGAGTGCAGACACACTTAGACCAGTGAAGGCCCTTTGTGATACCATGGATCAAACCATTAGGCCACTCAGGGACTAACAAAACCAACCGGAGCTTTTGACAAAGCGATGGATGTTCCTGACGTCCAAGGACGCTAGATCGCAGAGGTCGTCAAGGAAGGGGAACTCTAGATGGAGCATTCTTTTATGGGACAGGGCTGGACATGTGCATAGGAGGTGAAGGATGGTTTCCTCCTCCTCCTCGTCCCTACAGCTTCTGCAGAAGGTCATTGGAGAAGAGACCAAGTCTTTTGGCGTGTTGGCCTATAAGACAGTGTCCAGTGGAAACACCGACAACGCAGCTGATTTGTGGACGCTTTAACTTGATCAGATCGGCACTACGTTTTTGATCCAGCTTAGGCCAGATCTGTCTCGAAATGTGACACGTTGAGCCATTTACCCATCTGAGGTTAGTCGTGCTAATAGCGTTCAGCTTTGGTAGATACTTACATGTAGCGAGGGGCATACCCGCGAGGGTATTACATGCAGCGAGGGGCTTGCCTTTCAGGCAAAATCCTTAGAGTGGTACCCTGTCTGGCGAGCTCATCAGCCCTGCAGTTACCTGGAATATCCCTGTGGCCCGACACCCAGCATAGGTGAATGTTGAACTGCTCTGTCATCTGCATAAGAGATAGACGGCAGTTTAAGGCAGCCTTTGAAGTGAAGGAGAACGATTCCAGGGACTTGATTGCCGCTTGGCTGTCAGTGAAAATGCTAATATCGCTGATAGATAATACATTACATTTCAGCCAAGACAGGGCTTCCATATTCGCCATGATTTCCGCCTGAAAAACGCTACAATGATCAGGGAGGCGGAAAGAAATGCACAGATTGAGCTGTTCGGAGAAAACACCACAACCCACCCCACCCTCCATCTTAGATCCGTCTTTACAGAAGTGAACCGAACTACCATCGACAGGGAGGAAGTGTCCCATACATCTCGGTTAGGGATGCTCGTACGGAAGTTACGGTCAAATCTCAGTTTCGGTGGGGTGTAGTCCGTGTTTTCGTGTTTGAAGTTGAGAAGAGCAAGGATCGAGGAGTGGCCAAAGCGATAGCTAGACCACTGAGAGGAGGCTTTCAGGCGGATGGCCACATAGGCAGTCATCTGTTTGCTGAAAATATCTAAAGGTAGCAGGTTGAACAAGATGTCCAGTGCCGCGGAGGGAGTAGTTCTCAGTGCACCACTGATGCAGATGCATGCAGATCTTTGCTCCTTAGCTAGTTGAGTGAGGTGGACCGCCCTGTCAAGAGCAGGCCACACAGCACAAGGAAAGTCGACTCTGAATTTGCGTATCAGCCGAAGTTCTAGTGTCATTGCGTCAGACAGCATATCCATGCGAACGGAGTCGTATAATAAGTGTCGCACAAGTTCATGCGTCAGTTTCTATTCTTGCAAAAAGGCATTCAGTAATACCTGGGGCTTTAAACCAGCTGTGGTGTACTGTATATACACGGCGGTTGTAAGACATGTTCTTACATATAGTTCATTAGTATGGTAGATGGTACTTGAGAAGCAAAACCAGCTTTCAAAGTTCATCAAAATCCAGAGAGCAGCGTGATATATTCCGCTTGATATATACTACTGCAGTCCGGTGGCCAAATCTGTTGTAAGACTGAGGGAAGGCCAATTGTGGTCGTCGAACCTTACAGCCATGCCTCCATTTCGTCACAATGGGGGACTTCCAGTGGATTGATGGAAACTGATCACACGGACACGATGCTAGCATTTGAAAGGAGATTTGCTACGAGAATTCCTGACAGAATATACTGGAAGAGCCGAAGCAGCATGAAGAGAAAGGAACATTCTGTACTGACGTTTCTAAGATGGACGTTGGCACGGGAGCCGGAATTTATTGCAAAGCCCTAAGAATAAACCACTCCTTTAGAATAAGCGACGATTGCAGCGTCTTTCAGACCGATGTCACAGCTATTATACAGGCTGATGAAATTATACGCGAGAGTAGTATCGTTGGTAAAACGATCTCTGTCTATATAAACAGCCAGGCAGCCGTTAAGGCTCTGGACTCTACTGTAATTAGATCGAGGCTTTTGAGGATCTGTAAATTACTTTTAAATGGAATATCTAGAGCCAATGCGGTGACCCTCTACTGGGTATCATGGCATTTCGATATCGAAGAAAACGAAAAGGCTAATTAGCTGGCCAGGAATGAATCGGCGCTGGACATATCACGGGCCCTTCCTTGTGTAGTGACCCCAATCAGTTCCTTACTGAGGGAAATAGAAGATGAATCCTTCAGTCGAGCAAAGAGACGCTGGGTTCATCTGGAAACATGAGTAACGGCCAGGGCGCTATGGCCGACCTTTATCAAGAAGAGATCAACCTCTCCGGTGAAATTTAGTCATCATAACGCATGGGTCATTTCCGGCAAAATTACTGTGGTTACTGTGCCATTGGCATTCATGTGGAATGACTCGGTGTACTAAAAATAAAATAAATATTTGGCGCAACAGCTCTTTAAGTGCCAGGGCCTAGCTTCTCGCAACCACTCATGTTGTGTGCGTTATATTTTTTCACACGAATGGAAGGGACCTACAGTTTAGTGCCGTATCTGAACGGCGATTTGAGAAGCTTCTTCGAGACAACAATACTCTCGGATGTTTGTCAGACGCTCGCGAGAGGTGGGACCGTGAAAAAACTTTTTGGTGTTTTGTAGGATTCGAACTTGGAACCTCATGCGTAGTGATCCGACACACTAACCACTTACGCCACGGCGCCTCGGTGTACTGCACAACGATTATTGTAGAAGTTGCAGGGACGAAGAAGAAATTAAATCTTTTCGTTACCTGCTGTGTGAATGTCCTGCCCTATCCGTCAGAAGAATGAGGACTCTTGGTAGTTACTTCTTCTTAGAGCTGGATGACTTAGGTAATGCAGAGTTAGTGGACCTCCTGAGATTCAGATCACTATCTGGGTGAGGACCATTGTTACAGTGTTTCCAGGGTTAAATGGATCCGAACTGTTGGTCTAAGAGAGCAGTGACTCTTTTTTCCACAAGGCACCCATCTACGTAACCTAACCTAACCTAGCCTAAGTCCAAATTGGGTAGGAAAAGTGCGCTCTTTTTGAGCATTTTTGATACCCTCCTCAGGTATGGATGAAACGTTCTGTTGGCCGCCCATTTCGATAGAGGTGCGCTCTTAAAGTCACTAAGCCATTGGTATATGGATCTAATTTTTTGCACTTAGAGAACTGCTGGATTTTACAAACCACAAACCCGAGGTTCTACACATGCTGTTCGAAATCGTTTTAGCTCATAAAATGTATCCCCTCAACCATAAATGAGTTTCATTTAATATCTTAGCCCCTAGGGTAAATGGAAAAGCGAATCATAATCAACCAGACCACACTGTCCCATAAACTGACCTACATCTGTGTCTATTGAAAGTTCCATTTTTAGTGTCAGTAAAAGTTTATGAAGCCAAACGTTTCCAAGCAGCTCCAATGGACCGCTGAAAAAGGAATTAATTCTCCTTGAACAAACTCTAAACTGCAACCGTCGCAGTCGGTTGTCGGTTGTCGGTTGTCGCCGTCGCCAATATGTTGCACAAATTACTCTAACTTTTCACAGGTCCAGTGTGCTTTTCTCTCGCTGAATCATCATCTTTTCTGCCTGCACTATGGAGTTATATAAAAATCTATGTTCCATTATTATTTCAATGCAATTGTCCCTGCTTCCTGTGGAAATACGATTTTATTAAAAGATTATCCTCGCGTGTGTGTGCAGAGGGGATCTATTTAAAAGTCCATTAGACCATCCATTATATTTTTTTTTACTCTCTGGCGTCCCCCGCTCCAAAAGCCCCACCTTAGGTCAATTCGAATGAAAGGATACAACTTGTGCTACCGGACATAATGACGCGCTCTCGTACAATTTATTCCTCAACTCTCTGTTCGATTATTTCCACCATCGCTAGAGGAGGTCGGCAACAATGACACAGAGTGCATCACTTACGGATACACAGATTTAATGGAAAATATCCTCGAAGGGTGCATTGTGTTCGATTGGAAAGACCAGCGGTGAACCCCTCCATTAAAATGCACACTTGTCACGGATTGTCAATGGTGGGAATTGACATGTCCTACGGCGCAATGGTGTCTGGTTTCACTCCACTCGATGTATCTGATATGGTGATTAATTCTGTTGCTCGGATGATATAAATCAGAGATGAGCAAATCTAGTAGAATCAATCAAAATCTGGACAGGTTTTTGAGGAGTGCAGGCTTGCACATGCAGCAACTGTGATGCGGATGCGTTAAACATGCATTGAGAGTAAAATTGTGATTAGCGAATCGAGATAGCATGGATGGGTTTATAGTAAATGACTTGAAACAGCTCGTGGCTAAAAGGGGATTGGCCATGTTGCCCTCCAGCTCATGGATTTAGAGACATGTGTTTGGTTAAAAGTACTAGGGATGCATAATTGCTTTCAGTCTACTTTTTGTACAATTCTCGCATTTGATTGGATTGTGGTTGGTGTATACTAGAGAAGGGTAAGCAGAGCGCTATGAAGGGATTGATCATCTTATACTGGCGTTTTGAAGGGCTGGTTTCATTCTCACCAAACAAATCGCAATGTGTCAAGAATATTTTGAATAGATACAAATTCGGTATCTATAGATATACAAAGATATTCTTTCAACGCTCTTATACCAGCACATATCTTGCGCCAAGGGATGTGTAATCTTCTAAAGATACCAGTAGCCTGTGCTACTGGCATGCACGATTCGCAAACCTGAATATCTGGTGCCAGGAATGCGCCTACGTACTATTCCACACCCTACACACTTCAACCACTCTCACCACGGGACTTCCGTTAGGTATTACTTCGCAGGCTGGTTAGCAATTTATGGTCTGCTTTCCCTGTTTGCTCGATATTGGGGTCAGAGTTTGCCGTTCTGTGTTTTATGAGAGATGCCTGGGCTTGGTACTCACTGTTGCTCTGCCTGACCGCCAAAGTTCTTTCATATTTATAGCTGCAACCTATTTCACCGCATCCCATATTGTGCTCAATGTTATCATCAGGTTTACAAAAACAACCGCAACAATAGCAACACCAACGTCAACAACTTGAACTTCTACAACAAGAACAAAAACTGCACAAACAACTTAAACAGAAACAACATAAGCAAAGGAAAATGGAGTTAATACCGCTTCAGCAACATCCTTCGAATACTTCTGTCACATCTATTCAGGAGTCGTCCTTGTAAACACCTAAATATGATAAAACAGATCCGACATGCTCAACAAGCTCTCATTCCCTGTTGCAATTTAAACCTCCACAGCAGAAAAGAGTTCTGCGTTCAAATACGATTCCACTAGGGGACCTTCCTGCTAATGACGTGTCAAGCGACAAATCTCCAATTGATGATTCGTCCTCGTTAATTCCTCCATTTAGTTGCAATGATGACCCCCTACCTCATACTTCTTCACGGCAGGAATCGTTGCTTCTAACATCTTCTTCCGTGGTTGTGAAAAGGCCTCCTCATAGAACTATCTTCATTTCAAGACTCTCTTCTGCTACCTCAGTCAACGATATCATGAATTACATCAGCAGCAAAATGTCGGTGCATTCATCCCTTAAATGCATCAAGTATAATTTTAAGGAACCCAGCGAAATAGCATCTTTAAACTGCTAACTCCTGACTCTCACTTCGCACTGCTACTGTCGAGAGAATTCTGGCCTGATGGGACTTTAGTCCATGAATATGTTTCTCGGACTAAGAATACATCTTCCACACAGACTTCAGTACCTGCACCAGTAACGTCGCATCCAAAAAACGATTAGGTGTTCATTTAGACATTCCTTATCAGTCTGTAACTCCCCCTGAGTGTCTTTGTGTATATTACCAAACCGTCCGAGGGCTGCGAATTAAGACATCCTCTGTATACCTTAATTCTCAAAAGCTCCCCTATGACATTTTCGCCATAAACGAAACTAATCTTACTCAAGATTTTAACAGCAATGAATTGTTTACTTCCGATTTTAACGTTTTTCGAGATGATGGTCTAGGAAAGAGGATGATTCTTCGGGTCGAGATGTTCTTCTGGCAGTTCATAATCGCCTTGACTCGACACTAGTTAAAACCTCGCTCACATCTAATTTTGAGTACATTTGTGTCAAAATAACAATTTTAAACCATAACATTTTTATCCTTTGCTGCTACATTCGACCTTGCCAGCCCATGCAGAGCTACCAGCTTGCCATAGACGCGTTGTTTGATATTGTTAATCCTCGCGATACCGTCTTAATTCTGGGGGATTTTAATTTTCCCGACCTCCAATGGGCTCCGTCTGACGATTAGTCCCATTATACTGCCATAAACCCCTCTTCAGAAAAGGAAGTCCTTTTTATTGATTGTCTCTCAGATTCCAGCTTATATCAGTTAAGGGGTGTCACTAATAACCTAGGCAGACAACGTGATCTCATTTTCTCGTCAGATGCCGAAAACTGCGTCGTTTCAGCGAGCAAGCATCTCTTATCCAAATTGGATCATTACCACCCTCCTCCAGCTCTTACATTGTCTTTCAATAATAATAAAAATGCTGTACAATCAGAGTACTTATACAGCTTTAATTTTCGCAAGGCAGACTTCACAAAACTTAATAACCTTTTATGCGCTATTAATTTCAACAGTATTTTTAACAGTACACAAATTTCTGTCGATAATGTACTTGGATTGTTTTACTCTGAAATGTTCAACTGTTTTATGCAATCCGTCGCATATATGCCACAGAAGAGTTTTTCGTCCTCTCCACCTTGGTATACTAAAGAATTACGTTCACTTCGCAACAGAAGAAATAAGCTCTGGCGCATCTACCTCGAATGTCGCTCTGATTTCAACTTCTCCAATTACTTTCTTGTACATACGCATTTTTCCGAACTCTGTGATTTTCTTTACAATGTATATATTGACCGTATGCAATCTGACATTATCGCTGACCCCAAATGATTTTTTCATTTTATTAATACCAAAAAAAAGTCAGACAGCTACCCTTCGACTCTGACATTCTCCAATACATCGTCGAGCGATCCTAAAATAATAGCAAATTTATTCGCTCATTTCTTTAGTCAATCGTTCTCCAACCACACATCAGAGCCCGACTATTCTTACTTCTCTTACATGAGAGATTGTCCCCAGACCTCTTTAACTTCAATTGACATAACAGTGGCTCTCGTGATAGAAAAGATCGAAAAACTTAAATGCGATTACTCCACCGGCCCGGACGGTATACCTGCCGTAGTTTTAAAAAAATGTGTAAACTCCTTAGCTCTACCCCTTACGACTCTGTTCCAACTGTCTCTCTCTCAAAGCGTCTTTCCTATGCTTTGGAAAAGCTCTTATATTATTCCCCTTCATAAAAAAGTTCCGAAAAACGAAATCTCGAACTATCGTCCTATAGCTAAACTCTCCTGCATACCCAAACTATTCGAAAGTATTGTTTACGATGCAATGTTTTTCCATTGTAAATCTATATTTTCCCCCCACCAACATGGTTTTTTAAAGGGAAGGTCTACAACCACAAACCTAACCCAATTCGTATCCAGCGCCCTGTGCGCATTGGAAGATTGCAAGGAAGTTGATGTCGTTGCTACCGATTTCAGCAAAGCCTTCGATAAAATTTCGCAGGCAATTGTATTTTTTAAACTCAAAGCTCTCGGCTTTCCGCCTGGGTATATCGCGTGGATCAAATCCTACCTTCATGAACGTAAATATGAAGTCCTTTTTAGATCATTTGTATCCGATCCATTTATGCCCCCCTCTGGAGTCCCCCAAGGTAGCCATCTTGGTCCCCTGATTTTCATTTTGTCAATTAATGATGTTGATGGCATAATTAAATATTCCTGCCTATCAGTTTATGCGGACGACATGAACATTTTTACACACATCTTCACACCCACGGACTCCCGTGCTCTTCAAACTGACTTGAATAGCTTTTCTACTTGGTGTAATAAAAACTGTCTTGAGTTGAATGTCAACAAATGCCAAGCTATTACTTATTCCTGGAAGCGTCTTCCGACAGACCCCAGAACGTATGCGATTTGCGACGAGCCTGTTACCACTGTCACTTTTCTCCGTGATTTGAGCGTCATATGCGACAGTGAGCTTAATTTAATTTTCGTAGCCATATTGACAATATTATTAGCAGGGCTAATTCTGCGCTAGGTTATGTGAAACGTTGGTCCAAGGAATTCTCAAATTCTTACGTCACGCAATCGCTGTACTTCACATTTGTAAGACCAATTCTTGAATATGCCAGTCAAGTCTGGTCTCCCTATCACGATACACATTCACATCGAATTGAGTGTGTCCAACGGAGGTTCATCCGCTTTGCTTTACGCGGACTCCCGTGGCCTGACAGATTCAAGCTACCTCCTTATGAGCATCGGTTAAACTTGTAGAACATGCAGTCGCTTGAAAAGTGTAGAAAAGTTGCCGATATACTATTTGTACATCAACTATTAACAGGCAATATTGATTGTCCTATGCTGCTCCAAACCATTTCACTCAGCACCAACCTACGTTTTCTGAGATCAGTACCTCTCTTCTGCCTCAAGTTTCACCGTACAAACTACGGCTGTAATGAGTCTATGTCTCGAATGCTTCGTTCAGCTAATGACTGTCAGAACCTTTTTGATTTCCAGTGCAGTAAAATCACCCTTAGAAACTCCCTTTACTTCCCTTCCTCACTCAGGTCTTCTTCTTCTTCCTTTTATCAGCAAGGCTATGATCCGAAAACAAGGGATCACAGCCCTCCCACTTCACTGCATTTCTACTGATCCGCCTGTGGAGTTCGCCTATTTGACCTCAGAAAATATCGGCAGGCCTGCCGATTTTGGATCACTCGGTTACTGAGGCCAATGAAATGCCGATGTCGTCGCATTTGTCTGATCCAGGCGTTTATAGGCCTGCCTTTCCTACATCGCGATGTCTTTGGAACGTGCATAGATATTGCCTTTTTAACAGGGTTCAAATGATCTCTTCTTTGAACGTGGCAATACCAGCTGAGCCGGTCGCGCTCTGATTTGTGTACGATGGTTTCCTTGATGTGAAAGCTTCCACGGATCTTCGAACTTCTTATTCGATCAAGCTTTGTCACTCCTGCTGTCATGCGAAGCATCTTCATCTCAGCTGCCGTTAATTTACTCTCATACTTTTTGTACATCGTCCAACATTGTGAACCGTATGTGAGCGCTGGACGTACAACTGCGGTGTAGAGCCTTCCTTTCAGCTTAGGGGGCATTTTTCTGTCACAGAAGATAGCGGAATTTTCTCGCCACTTCATCCACCCTACGCTTACACGATGATTGATGTCGTCATCACAAGTTGCTTTGCTATTGATCATAGATCCCAGATATTTGAACTTTTCGCACTTGGGAAGCACTGTTCCATTAAAATAAATGTCTGGAATAGGCCTGAGTGGATCAGAGAACGGGCAGCACAAGTACTCTGTCTTTTTTGAACTAATGCGATACCCATTTCCCTCCAAAACGTCCACCCACACATCAAGTGCTCGTTGCAGGGATGTAGGATCCTCACTTGTGATGGCTCCATCGTCAGCAAAGAATAACTGATGTACCTTGGGGTCCATCACTTTACCTTCAAGCAGATAATCAAGGACTGTAATAAAGAGCAAAGGACTTAAAACGCTTTCCTGGTGCACCCCGACTTTGATTGGGAACTCTTCGGTTACTCCAGCGGGACATCTTACTCTTGTCTTTGCTCTTTCGTACATGTCCATGATCATCTGTACATAGGTTTCTGGAATCCCTCGATGTCTTAGCGCCACCCATATCAGATCTCGTGGTTGTCTGTCGAATGCCTTTTCAAAGTCAACCAATACAATATGCAAATCCCTTAAGGAATCACGATGTTTTTCCATTATGATCCTTATACTTTGGATTGCATCTGTGGTTGATTTACCCGAGACAAACCCGCACTGATCATCAGATAGCCGTATTATTTTTCGCAGTCGGCCACCTAATACCCGCTCAACGATCTTCATGGTGTGTGACATCAGCTTGATCGAGCGTTAGTTATCACAGTTTCGCGTATCACCCTTCCCTTTGTATACAGGGAGGAGGTAACTTTCCCTCCATTGATTCGGCATTGGATCACCTTTCACGAATTTGGAGATGAGAATTCTGAGCCATCTGAACCCGATATCTCCCATCTTTTTCCAGAACTCAGAGGGTATTTCGTCCGGCCCAACCGCTTTTCGTTTTTTTGAGTATTTGACCGCCTCACTAACTTCTTCGACTGTAATGTCGGCTATTTTATCACAGTTAGGGGTGGGTCTTGGAAAGTATAGCCGGGGAAACTGTTAATTTAAAAGCTCTTCACAATACTGTCGCCACCTCTGTAGAATTTTGTCGTCATCCATAAGAAGCTGGCCATGAGCATTGCTAATGAACTTTGGCGAACGAATCTCCTGAGCATTGTTCCTTCTTTGGGCGGCTATTTTGAAGATAGTGGCGCTCTTGTTCATATTGTGTCTTCGCAGCTCCTGGATAGCCTGGTTTGCATCAGCAACCGGGGAAAATATTTTCTCCAGCTCCCGATACAGGCCCTCCGTACTCTCTGCTTGAAGCTGGGCGCACTTCTTCTTCGCTTTTTTCTTGCAGCATCTGTATTCCATTTCGAGGCGAGCTTTTTCGTCATTATTATTAGAGGGGCACTTTGACCAAGCTTTGAAAGCCGCTTTCTTCTCATTTATCAGCATCTTAGCTTCATCACTCCACCACCATGTTTCTTTGGCGTGTTGATGGTGGCCTTTTGAAGCTCCTAGCAGTGATTTGGCCTTATTTAAGCAAGTTCGCTGTAGGGAATCCCACATATTTTGTGCTCTGCACTCTTCATCCTCAGCTCCGTTGATGGTGTGAGAGAGGTAATTTTTCATTACGAAAACAAAAGCTTCGCCTTTTTCTTTGTCCAGATTGTACCACTTGATTTTCTCAGAGACCCTTGTTTGTTTGCTTTTCTTCTGTGTTTTGATAAAAATTTCTGTTAGCAGGAGACGGTGTTGCCGAGCGATTGCCTCTCCCAGGATCACTTTGCAATCTTTTACCCGGGGCTTCATGAAACTGCCTACCAAATGGTAGTCAATCTGAGTTTCATCTCCACCACTGCTGTAAGTGATCAGGTGTCGGCTTTGTTTGATGAACATGGTATTTAACACGATAAGACCGTGTGATTTGCACATGCTTAGGATGTCTTCACCAGGAAGGTTCCTGGTGCCATATCCTAGTCCTCCATGGCAGTCTTCATAGTCTTCGTTTGATTTCCCGACATGTCCATTCAAATCTCCTCCAACAAATAGAAATTCTTCCTTTGGGATGTTCTTAAGCAGATTGTGGAAATCTAGCCAAAATGCATCTTTATCTCTCTGATTGTACCCATCGTGGGGAGCATATGCACTGACAATATTCCACACCTCTCCTTGTATTACTAGTTTGAGAGACATCAAACGGTCGCTGGACTTCGAAATGCTCAAGACGTTACCAAGTAGCTTTGCCGCAAGGATGATACCGATTCCGTTCTTAGACTTTTCCGTTCCGTAGTAGAACATCTTGTAATCTTTTGTCCTAACGTCCAAGAAACGCGCCCGATTCCCGGTGTTTTTCCATATCGTCTCTTGGACACACAAGATGTCCACCCGCCTTCTATTCATCATCTCTTCCAGCTCGTAACTTCGACCGGTCATGCTTCCAACGGTCCAACTCGCGACCCTCAAATTGCGTCCAAACTGTTTCATTATTTTGCTAGCCCCGGAATCCGTATAGCTCTGACCCGAACATTTCTGCTCGGTCCAGGATCAGTACCGTGCACAGCAGTGGTAGTGCCTGGCGGGGTAGTGCCTTTCCTTTTTGCAAGTATTACCATAATGATACAGTTTTGCAATACAATTTTTTGCACCATATTGCGATGGTGTTTGTTGTTTGACACGTGCATGCTCCTGTTTTAGTATTGTTTGATCTTTCTTTTATGACACCGGTGATCTCCAGTCGTGTCAACCCACGGACTCGCATGCACACTTGTGGGAGGGTTTTTAAGGTAGTATATGTGTCGCTAGGCTCACTTGGGTATTATATTGCCTAGATCTGATTTGTCCCCTTAGTCGCTTTTACGACAAGCGCTGGTTGTTGGGGGGGGGGCGCTGCAGTGATATTCTTAACCCGTCCCTGCACGGGGATTCCTCACTCAGGTCTTGATATTTGTAAATTTCAACTAGCTTTTAAGTACATATAGTAAACTAGATTTAAGTCTTTTACAGCTTGTATTAAGCTAATTAAATTAAACTCGATTTGGGAATTTGATGCGCAAGAGACCGATTGTGGCATGGGCTGTGTGGCATTGCGCACCATCCTGCATGAACCAGATGTCGTCCAAATCCATGTCTACAATTGAATCGGTGAGTGGAAGAACAGTACAAACGCCAAGAATTGAATTTTGGGCTGAAATAGCTAAAATGTTCTACATATGTAAACCTACCAATCAGCAAAATAACAGTACGTTAGAGAGCCGAATGCATACAAAAATGGACTACGCTTTTCGCTGATTGTATGGAAGCACAGTACAAATGCGTTTAGTTATTTCTGTTTTTCTCAAAAGCCATATTTTGTACATGTACTGTTCTTCCACTCACCAATTCAATTTCAGTAAAAAGAAAAGTCCTTAGCATGGCTCTGTAACGCCCACCGTTGACCGAAACGATGTTCCCAGCCTCATTTTCGGAAAAAAAATGGTCCAATGATGCCACCACTTCACAATCCGCACCAAACTGTCACTCTCTGTGGATGATGCGGCAATTTTGTTTGTTAACGTAGCCGCCGAGATGAAAATGTGCCTCGTCAGAAAAGATGATTTTTCGCCCAAAATCGTTGTCCAATTCAAGCTGCTCTAAGGCCCAAACTGCGAAGCGATAACGAAGCGGATGGTCGTGTGCTTTCAATTGCTGAATCAATTGGACCTTGTAAGGGAATAATCCTAGATCTTTGTGCAGAATTCTCCTCAGGCTAGTGCGTGAAATGTTGAGCTGTTGAGATCGATGATCAGTTAATGTTCGTGAATTGAGTCTCACACTCTCGGCTACAGCAGCCACATTCTCGTCTGTGCGCACCGCACGACGACGGGGACCATGAGTGTTGTCCACTAGCATACTACCACTAGCCCCGCTGAAGTAACCGAAGAGTTCCCAATCAAGGTCGGGGTGCACCAGGGAAGCGTCTTAAGTCCTTTGCTCTTTATTACAGTCCTTGAATTTTTGCTTGAAGGTAAAGTGACGGACCCCAAGGTATATCAGTTATTCTTTGCTGACGATGGATCCACCATAAATGAGATTTCGACGTCCCTGCAACGAGCACTTGATTAGTTCAAAAAAGGCAGAGTACTTGTGCTACCCGTTCTCTGATCCACTTAGGGCTATTCCAGACATTTATTTGAATGGAACAGTGCTTCCCAAGTGCGAAAAGTTCAAATATCTGGGATCTATGATTAATAGCAAAGCAACTTGTGATGGCTACATCAATCATCGCGTAAGCGTAGGGTGGATGAAGTGGCGAGAAAATTCCCCTATCTTCTGTGACAGAAAAATGCCACCTAAGTTAAGTTGGGCTGTACACCGCATTTGTGCATCCAGCGCTCACATGCGTTTCACAATGTTGGATGATGTACAGAGAGTATGAGAGTAAATTAACGGCAGCTGAGATGAAGATGCTTCGCATGATAATACTAGTCACGTCAAGGAAACCATCTACGAAAAATAGAGCGCGACCGACTCAGCTGGTATTGCTACGTTCAAAGAAGATATCGTTTGAACCCAGTTAAAAAGGCAATATCAGTGAACATTCCAAAGACATTGCGAGGTAGGAGAAGGAGCATAGGCGAATCAGAAGAAATGCGGCGAAGTGGGACAGTTATGGTCCCTGGTTTTCGGATCATAACCTCGCCGAAATAGGAAGAGGAAGGACCTACAGTATTGCTGTAGATTATTGATCATCATTTGCGTCATTGTTGGAGATTCAACCAAAAACACAATATCGTCAGCATAGAGAAGAAGTTTTAGAAGAAACCGATGATGGTGGGCGCCGTGGCGTAAGTGGTTAGTGTGTCGGATCACTACGCATGATGTTCCAAGTTCGAATCCCAGAAAATACCAAAAAGTTCTTTCACGGTCCCACCTCTCGCGAGCGTTTGACAATCAGCCGAGAGTACTGTTGTCACGAAAAAGCTTCTCCAATCGCCATTCGGATTCGGCATTGAACTGTAGGTCCCTTCCATTCGTGTGAAAAATATAACGCACACAACGTGAGCGGTTGTGAGCAGCTAGGCCATGGGCCTTTAAAGAGCTGTTGCGCCAAATATTTGTATTTGTTTTTGATGAGCACGATTCCTCCCGGTAAAAATGTTGAGAGATCATCGAGAAATATGTAGAAATGAATTGGGTTCATTAGACATCCCCGTTTAACCCCCATATGAGACCCGAATCAGTTGAACAAATTGCGCCGATCCCATACGGAAGTCCTATTATCGGTATTCAGACTTTGAATCATTTTCGTTGGCACTCCTAGGTTACGCAACTTGTAAAAACGCGCTTTCCTGTCAACGGTGTCAAATGGTGCTTTGAAGTCAGCGGTGTAACACTCTGCAGATTTCCTGAAGTGTAACTCACCGGTCAAGTGTGTCTACCGTAATGCTTGGAATTGCATAACTCTTTTGAAACGCGGTGTTTGATAAATTTAATAATTGCTCAAAATTCTCAACAAGTACTGACGCTTAGACTTGAATACTTCGAGCAAGCGTTCATCCATTAAGAGTCCTGAGCAAGTTCTAAAAAGCGTGAATATCTGTTACAGCTCCTAGTGTCCTCGTCAGCTGATGTATGTACCACGATTGTTTATCCCTGCACATCTTTCTGAATACCTTGTTCGCCTCTTGGTACATCCTTTTTGCATAGCTTGAGCCTGTTTCCCTGACTAAGGGTAGATAAGCAACCGACCTTCTCCTAGTTGTTGCACACTCCCGGACGTACCATATTTGTTTTCCTTTGCGTCTGTGATGTAAGAAACAAAAACATTCATACCACGATCGGGCTCGGAGTCGCTTCCGTTTATAGCATTGGGTATGCGGTTCAGGTTTCTCTTATAGTCGAACCTTAGTATTTGGCCGTGTTCGCGTACGGTACTTGTTTTCTATGGATATTAACTCGTAATGTACTTATTTATTCTTTTCTTTGTGAAGTTAATATGAACGGATCTAGTGTAAGGGGTTTAATTCTCCATTTGTTGGTCCCACCGCTTGCAGATTTAATGGTTTTCTGTGGTTTGTTCGCCGGCAGCCTTCTAGGCTAGCTTCTTCCTGTTCTGGAAAATCTTCGGTCTGCAAGAGATACAATATTGGACACTGCCTTGTGGTACATTTGCCTCTATGTCGTTTTCTTTATGTCGGAGTATTTATTTTTATATTTAAGGGGAAAATATTTCTCTGTAATGTAAGATTACCATTCCATTCGTGTGAAAAATATAACACACCTAACATGAGTGGTTGCGAGAAGCTAGGCCCTGGCGCTTTAAAGAGCTCTTGCGCCAAATATTTGTATTTGTAATGTAAGATATCAGAATGTGGTAGTTCCCCTTAGGGTGATCTCTTTTTATTTAACACTCTAATCCTTGGTACCAAACTTTTGCGAAAGCTTGTGAAAAAAAAAAATTAAAATTAAACTCAGGTACTGTTGGTTTCTAGTACCTGAGCTTTATTTCCCAGCAGGATTCCTCTATCTAATGGTCATACGTCAACTTGCTTGCTTGTGCCAACGTAGGTAGCACACATTCCATACTCTTTCCAGGCACGTCAGATTTTCACAAAATTCTTTTACCAATAACTCAAAATCAAAATTAATTTATCTCAAAAATGTCGAATCCATCACTCTCCTTGGCAAGGTATTTTATTGTCCTCTGCTCCCTCGAAAACTATATCATGTGCTTAACAAAATGGAAAAAAAAAATGTTTTCCTTCTCTGTACAAATCCCAGTGAACTTCCATCCCCTTGCGTTCTATAAAACTGTCAAGCAACCATTATTCTTCCGAGCATATGTTCAATTTGTCATTGTCTCGTTAATAAGTTTCCAATTGACACATGAAGTGGAGGAGAGAAATCTCAATTGTTCACCGAGTCGGGGGCAAAGACCAAAAAAGGAACATCCTCACCCTACACGTACATATACTCGTATGTCACTTGTACAGTGTATGGCACATGATTCATTGTACTGTCTTGACGTCTGTCAAGTATGATGCCAACACAATTAATAATTAGTTTCCAATTTCATAATGAAATTGTCAAGAAACCGCAACCAGAATGACGTTTGGTAATTAAAAATTCCGCAGCGATTGAGAATAGTATGTGGGTGCAGTCATACTCCATTGTTCTTGGACATTTTTTTTTGTCAAGGTTGATCCACTTTATTGATTGAAATGTTACAAAAGTCACTTGCCTTCATCGTGTATTCATTAATCTTCTACAGGACGTGGCACTCCACTCCAAGTACATTTCACTCCAAATTCAAATAAATATCCTTTCGGAAAATTGAGATTTTTTTCCGCTCTCAGGACAATGACCACACACGCACGCAGCACACCACCCACACTGTCTATATGTTGTTAATATTATTAACATATCCTTAAGCATGTGCTTAACAACCACATGTGCTGCTTCAAGGTTTTTATGTCACGAACCTCAGGCCCTTTTCATTTCACAGTCAATTGGATATTTCGGGACTATTAAACCGCAAGGATTCGATTAGTTTGTCATGCGGGGAGACGAATGTGCTGTGCAAGTGTATCTCTGTGTGCGCACTTCTTCCACTTGAATAAATCAGTTTTACTATTGTCACAGAGAGGGAGACCGGTAGTATGCATATGTACAACAAGGACTACAACAGGAAGGAATGCCCATTAAATAATTGCCATCATCTCTTACTTTTATTTGTATTAACCATTGGTTTTATGGATTTTTGCAAGCAGGACCTAAAAAAAAAAAAAAAACGAGACTATGACACATGACACACAATGGAGGTCACTTTATTTGGCGTACGGTCGGTTGAAGAATCGTAACACCAACCAACCAGAGACCCATCACATGTGTAGCAGCAGACAAAGTGAATTGTGTTTTGTTTATGTATCCCGTTTGCGGTTTATTGATTATCCTTGTATGCTGATGTTATTAAAGCCAATGGCTCGTGAAATTTTCTGTGTGTGCCATTGTTATGGGTGCTTGTATAGGCCGATTGGCTAATAAAAATAAGTACGGTGTTGTGCGAGGAGGATATGCAAATTCCTTAAAAGGAATTGACTGTTTTTGGAGAAAATATTACGTATACGCCGTAGTAATGGTAGGGATTTCGTTTTATCGTTTTCAGACTAATTTGTATGACAAAGAAATGATTAGTGTCCTATTTGGAGTTTATTGTATTTTAAAATAGGTCCTTGCTGAGAACGGAGTCTGAAGGCAAACGGATGTTCGTTTAAGGTTCCATCAATGACGGAAGAGATTACATTCAGCCTCTTTTGGATTGAGAAATTGATGTGTTCTCTGGACAGAACCATACTTATTTCTCGTATTATCCTGACTCAGTTCTTTCATTTAACCAACAGTGCTTTCAAGAATTGGTGCCTTCCGTATTTTCTCTTCTGTACATCTCTATCAGTGCGGAATCGTGGGCATTAAGAAAACCTATGTTCAGTGTAAGGGCTGTCGTCGTTTTTTAACTATACAGGTATAAATATAATATCTGAAGTAGTAACCTAACTCTCCATTGTAAGATACATGGGATAAGTTGGTATGACCATCTGTCTTTCGCAGAAGTACTCCAATGCTCTTGCCATTTCACAAAATCCTGCGTGTTTCAGGTAGGTAGCAGTCTTATCAATCGAAGATGATTTCGTCGACTACGTAGTGCTTAACATAGTACTATCGCTGTTAAGCACTCGCATTTGCTACCTTATAGCAGTTTTACATCTTTCCTAGCTCATAGATACATGCCTATACATAATGTGCAATTTGAATTTAATTTCATGACCGGTCCACTGCAAAGTCATTCATTCTAATCCCTTCTATTAGTTATAAGCGCCACCTCCATTTATTTCTTCACTACCACTAGGGATGCAGATGTGAACCATCAGCCCTTCTTGTGTAAGTGCCAATTCGGCTTCTTTCAGCAATTTGACGGTAACCACAGCAGCAATATCATTTAAGAAAAAAAACTAAAACTTTTGGATCAGGTATTCGGATTTATATTACAGAATTCTTCGAAGAACTGGTCTCAGCACGGATCCCTGTGGTATCCGCAGTCAGTTTTATATAAAAGAATTTTATGCCTGAAGTAATTCTTCACAATTTTCGTAATGTCCCCCATGATTAGGTTATGGTTGGCAGTTTCAACTGCGTTTTGGACATCAAAAATTATTTTGTTACCATACAACATTTCTGAATACCTCCTACCCACCTCATATTATCACAAAGGACCTTCACTGGTCTAAGCGTGTCTGCACACGCGTGTGGACAGCCAACCTAACCTAACCCACCTCTTTCCCTCTGAAGCCTTTTGTCCCGCCTCTGGTAGATAGGTAGAAAGCTAGGTGTGACGGTTTTACTTAAAAAGAAGAACGCAGTTGGTGCCGTTTTGATACCACAAACTCATGTAAACTGGATGTGACGGTGTGTTGGTGGTGAGTCTCTAGATCCAGCCTGTGAAGTTTACTTACTTACTAAGGTGGCGCTACAGTCCGGAATGGACCTGGGCCTCAACCAACAAACCTCTCCAGCAAGCACGATTACGAGACAGCTGCCGCCAGTTGCGCATGCCAAGTTGGTTGGGGTCCCCCTCCACTAGTTTGCGCCACCTACCGCGAGGTCGTCCTCTACTGCGTCGTCCATCCGAGGTGGATTCGAAGACTTTCTTGACTGGATCCAACGTTCTCTATCTCTATCCACTCTACATGACCCAGCCGTCCTAGTCGCTGTATGTGAACTCTTCTGGCTAAGTCAATGTAATTATATAGCCCGTATAGTTCGGCATTGTATCTTCTCCTCCAATCACCGGTCTATATCGGTTTTAGGCGTTCACATAATACGGCAGACAGGATCTTATATGCGATGTTGAGGAGACTTATACCTCTGTAGTTGGCGCAGTTCAGAGGGTCTCCTTTCTTCAGGATCGGGCAAATGATTCTGAGGTTCCATTCATCGGGCATACTTTCGTCCGACCAGATTTCACAGATGAGCTGGAGTATGCTCCTTATCAACTTATCTCTTCCTCCCTTGAAAAGTTCAGCGGCAAGGCCGTCGGCTCCAGCAGCTATGTTGGATTTAAGTTTAGATATCGCTATCCTTGACGGGAATCTTGACTGTCATCGTCACTGTTGAATGGCGCATTCTGTCTGACAGCGGAATATGGGTCATCATCGCCGTTTAACATTCTGCAGAAGTGTTCATTCCATATCCTCAGCACCGACTGTGATTCTACTACTCTATTGCCATTTTCTTCCCTGCAGGCTTCTGTTCTGGCTTTGAAACCCTGGCATGTTCTTTTTACCCTCTGGTAAAATTTTCGAACATTATTCCTGCAATAAAGTCTCTCAATCTCCTCGATCGGCTGCTTCTCATGCTCCTTCTTCTTCTTTCTGAGAAGTCGATGTTCTTCTTTTCTCCTCCGCTCGTAGAGCTCGGGAGCAGCTCTAGTCCTTCTATGCAGCTCCGCTTTGTACGCCTCTTATTTTACTTACTTACTTAGGTGGCGCTACAGTTCGGGGTGAACCTGGGCCTCAACCAACAAGCCTCTCCATTTAGCTCGGTCTTTAGCTAATTGCCTCCAGTTGCGCACTCCAAGTTGGTCGAGGTCCCCTTGAACTTGTGCGCGCCACCTACGGCGATAATTCCCTCTACTGCGTCGTCCCTCGGGGTTAGATTCATTTTGCTATATGTGTTTTCCCGCATTCCTCATCAAACCAGGGGTTTCGTTGTGGTGGCCGAGAGAGACCTATTACATCAGAGGCGGCATCCCTGATAGCTTGTTGGCAACGCTGCCACTGGTCTTCCAAATTTTTTGCTGGCGGCAAGACTTAGATTGGGATTAAAAGAAACTCGATCGGCAAAGGCTCTCGCAGTCACTTTGGATTGTAGCCGCCCGACGTCAAATTTCCTCACAGTATTTCGTTGATTTCACTCCGTTCTGGATATCCGCATCCGTACCTTGGCTACAACTAGGTAGTGATCCGAGTCTACGTTGGCTCCTCGGAAAGTCCGGACACCCAGAATACTGGAAGAGTGCCTTGCGTCGATCGCAATGTGATGGATTTGGTTAACAGTTTTTCGATCAAAGGAGAGCCATGTTCCCTTGTGAATATCGAGACGTGGGAACCGCGTACTAACTACGACAAAGTTTCGTCCCGCCACAAAGTCGATTAGCTTGAGTCCGTTGTCTGATGTGACGTCGTGCAGGCTGTGCTTTCCGACCACGCTACTAAAGACATCCTCTCTTCCCAGCTTTGCGCTAAGATCACCTAGGACAATTTTAACATCGTGTGTAGGGCATTGGTAATACGTCTTGTCCAAGAGCTGGTAGAAGTCATCCTTTTTCGCGTCATCCATCTTCTCGAGATGGGCTTGAGTGCATATTAGGCTAATGTTGGCGAATTTAACATTGATATGGATATTCATGAGGCGCTCGTTCACTAAAGACTTCTTGCCTAAGTCTGCACCCGAAGTCCTTGTTATCTGTAGCAATCGCCGTAGTAGATGTCGCAGTTTTTCATTCTCCTTTCGCCCGGCCCATCGCATCGCACTTCTTGGATGGCGGTAATGTCTGCTTTTAAACAGTCTGAAGCCCCCACAAGTTGTTTGGCTGCACGTGGTTTGTAGAGGGACCTAACATTCCACGTCTAGACAAGAAGATCGTTGTCCTTTTAACGTTTGCTTGGGTCGTCCACAGTAAAATCATCCGTATCCGAGGCTGTTGGTTGCTTCGTAACCGAAGGTTTTTTTACGCTGTAGGGAAGTTAATTCGATGGCACAATCCCCAACCTGGAGGACCAGATCCTTTTTTGTAACACCTAGGACGAGGGGCCGGATACACCGCTGCCAGTAACCCACTTGGGGGATATGAGCACTGTGGTTGGCCCATTAAGAGTTCATCCGCCACCATCTCTTTTTCAATACCCTGACGCAATATTGAAAATCGTTACAAACCCCAGCTCCAAATATGTCGAACTAGCTCAGCAAGGAGTTTTGAGGAAATTTCTACTTTGACTGCTCCAAGCGGGATCTGAACAAATTCCGCAAGTGAAGCCCGCACCGGTTCCGCAGTTCAACTTTGAGCCGTCTGTGTAGATTATTACATCAAAATCCTTAATCACCTATCCATCTTGCTATTTTAGTCTTGTGAGGAACTGAACGTCGAAACGCTTTGTGATATTCAATTTGGGTATAATGTAATCTGTTCTGGGCAAGACGAGTTCTCCCGGCAGAGAGTCTCATATGTTACTATGCTCAAAGGGTTTCGCAATCCAGGCTCCCTGAGTCTAACCGAACTACGTGCTGTGGTGTTTATTGTGTGTAGAGCTAAAGGAAGAAGATGCCCACAGACTGTTAAAGCATCGGTCGAGATTGACCGTAGACGGTCTGTGGTGCCTATACAAGCCGCTCTTTGTACCTTGTTAAGTTTGGTTATATTATAGAATTTTTTTTGGGCCGGCCACCATACTTGTCGAGCTAACTCATCAGCTCTATGATTTCCTGATATGTCACACTAACCTGGTACCCATCAGAGGGTAAGTTTATACCGTACAGCTATTTCGTTAAGACATACGCGGCAGTCTTTCGCAGCCTTCGATCTTACGGGCCTGGATGCAAGAGATTTAATAGCTACCTGACTATCGATGAATATGACGGTATCTATCTGGGATACAATACTAAACGCTATATAGTTCGCAGCGAATAACGGTGACCTCGGCTTGAAAAATGTTGTAGAAATTTGGAAAGTTAAAAGAGAGGTGAATGCTTAGATTCTCCAGATGAGTCTGGTACCGACTTCGTCCACGGTCATCAACCCATCCGTAAAAATTGGCCGCGCTTCGTTATACAGGACAACTCTTGCATCCACTCTGTTTTGTCTGGTAATGAGTGTTTATAGCCTAGATTGAAATTTAATTCGGCAGGCAGTTGGTCGGTGATGCCGGGAAGATGTCGGTCTCATTGCGCAGTTGGCAGCCAGTTGCTTGCCGATGATGTCGATAGGGATAAGCTATACGTATAGCATGGTCTGGAGCGCGACTATGAGAGAAACTGATACGGCAGGTAAGTTCGCAGATGTTGACATATTAGGGTCATTGATAATCGAATTGGTTTCAATATTGTTAAAGGCTCCATCTACGTGGAAGAATGTTTGAGATAGATTTTTCTCTTGGGTGTGTTATTGTGTGCAGCGCAGTCTCAGTCGATTTACCTTTTTGGTTGGCATGTTGTGACATAGATAGCGATGTGCAATCCACTTCAGCTGTAATTCATTACACGTAATTCTCTCCAAAGTTCTGTGCAAGAAGGCCACCACGTTTAGAGGCCTGAAGTCTTTAAGGAGAATGTGATAGACTTTTCCTGCCTTGGGCATAAAAACCGCCCTCATCTCGGTCCAGGATCGGACGGTCATTGGCACCTTTTTTCGCATCGCAGCAGAGTCAATATATATCAATCGTGGCTTGCAACTTGATACTTGCAGAATTCGCCAATATCACATCCTTGGCGAAGATGTAAGAGAAAGGTTCTTATCAAATGATTCCGATTTCTGCCTCAGCTCTTGCATTGGTTTTCCTTTTTTTCCTTTCACGCTTTGTTTGCTTTTGGTGCATACGTAAATGACTGCCTGATGATCCTTGTACGTGGGCAACTTCCAAGTTGTTCTTCGTACAAGAGAGCTGCTGAAAAATACAGTTGGTGTCGATAATTGTCCTCACATTTCATCTGCAGGGTAGTTGCTCGTATGAAATCATTTTCCATAAGTGGAGTTAGGTTATTATGCAGCTGAAGTTTGTGAGCTTGTTTTATCAATGTTTCGCTCGTCGGATCCAGGATCGATCAAAGAAACACCCAAAACTTTGGGAAAGAGGTAATACTAGGATTCTTTATTTGGAGTATAGCTTAGACTAGCCTTAACAATGCTCGGATACCTAGTGTATAGGACGGCTTCGATCTACGCTGTTCTTAACAATTCTTGAATACTTAAGAGATACGGAGATACCTACGTAGGCCTTATTATCTTAGTTACTAGGGTCTAACTACGGGGCAGCGGTAGGCTTTTTAGGGCCGTCTGCTTGGCAGCGACAGACTTTTGAGGGCCGTCTGCTTGGCAGCAACTGCTGAAGGCAGTCACTTGGCAGCACCTGGTTAATGCAGGTACTTGGCTATCAACAGCGCGGTAAGCTTATAGGAGCACAGATCGGATCCTCCAACTTGAGTATTATGTACAGCACCAGCAATGGCTTCTCCTAGAGAAGGATGAGCTCAAACGCTTGCGATCAGGTCGGCTGTAGTCAGCAGCAGGTCCAATATATACGAGTATATCGCCGAAGTCTCTAGGATAGACGATTGAAAATTCCTGTGGTATAACCACTTCGGAGAGTTGACTCACAGTACACGGGATTGGTACCACAGCAATGAGTGAGGAACTCTGTCGAACACATCTCTCAATCTCCCCCTTATGTTAATTTCTGCAAAAAGCAAATGTGAATTACAAAGGTGGATGCTATTCATCTTTGCAAACAACTTGACCAATGAGATTGAGAGACGTGGTCATGTTCGGGTGGCGTAATCATAGCTGGGTGTTGCTTGTTTGTACTAAATCAGCTCTGGATAGTTTTTTTTTTGCCTAAGGGGTGGCGGAAAACGCTACGGCAGAAACAGAAACAGGCCCGTTCTATTTCAAGTAGAGTGGGACTTTCCACTCCCTAAAAAACCACCTTAAACCCTTTTTCAACTTGACACCATCCACTCCGGAACCGCTTTTGAATTACTTCAGAGTGGTGTCGTTTTCTTTCCCCTGTCGGGGCCGGCTTTTTCATATTTGTCTCTTGCTTACGGGTTAATTCTTTCTTGCCGGTAAGGCTTACATCAGGCTTGCATAAATCTCATGAGGGTGATTATTATGTCTTCCTCCCTTTTTTTTGTTTTAAGCACTTTTTCTATAAAGGAACGTACTTGATTCCAGCTCTGGTCACTCGTTGACATTTTTGTCACTATGATGATGCCGATTAGAAATTCTAGCGCCCCTCTTTCAGCTTCCCATCTGTTGCACTCGAAGAACGTGTGGTTTGCGTCGTCCAGTTCTGATTCGCCATATTGGCAAGCGGGGCTCCCTGTTTTGCCCATTCTCTGGAGGTAGGCGTTTAAATAACCGTGTCCGGTAAAAAATTGGGTGACGTAATAATTTACTTCTCCGTGTTTCCGTTCCTTCCATTCAGCGATGTTGCTGATCAGCCTCGCGGTCCATCGTCCTCTGCTTTCTGAGCTCCATCTCTCCTGCCATTTCTGTTTGGTGAGCTCCTCCCCTCCTCAGTTGCCGCTTCCACTCCAATTTTCGCCTTTTTGTCGTAGACGTATTTCCTCTCTGCCGCAAAGAGATCAATAGGGGTCACTCCCGCGACTATAAGGACGGCTGGTTCCGACACGGTTCGGTACGAACTTGGAACCCGTAGCGCTGCCCGCCTTTGTACTGCGGCCATTTGTTTCCTGTATTTCTCTTGTCGTACTGCGTCGGCCCATATCTCGCACCCATACAGAAGGGTGGCGTGGGTGACTGTCATCAGGAGCTTACTCTTGCTGGCTGTTGGGCCTCCAACGTTTGCCATTAATCTGCTCAGTGACATTGTGACCTTCGTAGCTCGTTCCGAGGCAGATCTTATTTGGTGCCAGAAAGTGAGCTTCGTGTTTAAGGCCATCCCTAAGTACTTCATCGCTTCCTTGCTGGTTATTATGTCAGACTCGACTTGGAAGTCGACAATAGTTGGAATCCTCTTCTTTGTCAAAAGGACTATCTCCGTCTTTTCTGTGGCCAAACCTAAGCCATGTTCTTTCATCCAGAGGTGCACCCGCCTCATCACCTGGTTGAGTTTTCTTTGCGTGCTCTCGGTGTCTCTTGCCGTAATCACCGCGGCGATATCATCTGCGTATCCTACCAGGAAGGTGTCTTCGGGCATTTCCATATGAAGGATGCCATCGTAGGAGATGTTCCAGAGATCGGGTCCCAGGATTGATCCCTGCGCTGCTCCAGCAGTAATCTCCTTTATTCGTGGCCCCTCTGCGGTATTGTATAACAGCTTCCGGTGCTTAAGATAGTCCTTCATCATCCGCAAGAATGCTTTCGAGGGAGTTCAGCATATCGCTCCATCTGGCTGAATTGAAGGTATTTCGCAAGTCCAGAGTTGCTAGCAATACGATTTTTCTTGAATAGTGGTTACTCTGTTGATCCAATTGGACGGTCCTTACCACTTCTTCAACTGCTCCAATCGTAGAGTGGCCCTTTCTAAATCCGTGTTGTCTTTCGGACAAATCTCCTGCTCTCTGCATGGCTGCTGTAAGCCTTGGTCTTAGGAACTTTTCTAGGAGTTTCCCTGCGGTGTCCAGCATACACAGAGGCCTGTACGCCAATGGGATCTCCTTTTCCTTTTCTGATCAGTACCAAGCGCTGTAACTTCCAGCTCCTGGGGAAAACCCCTTCCTGGAGACAGCCTCTCTGGACAGTAGCAGCCGTGAAAGTGGAACACACTGAAGGCGATGAAAGTATAACGCTTCGTTACAAGTTCATGGAAATTTGCATTTTCTTTCTGCTTATCCTACAGAATTTTCCCACAGAAACCATTTAAGAAGAAACAGAGCTACAAGTTTTCTCGTCAAGTACATTGCCCCATAATGAAACTTGTACTTTTTCCTGTCAAATATGAACATCTATACCATTGGTAGATTTGTTGTTGAGTCCACATGGCTCCAAAAAATTACGAACCACTAAGGTTAAGCCAAGCTATTATCTAGCTCATTCTATAATATTATAGACCTTCCACTGGTTAAAGCTATTCGGTATAATCTCTTTAAAAGAGCATGTTCGTTAATGATTACGGATTGCCCGAATATCCAGTTAATTATAGGCCTATCTTGTGGTCAGAGATAGAATAAAAGTTGAGGTGGAAATGAGCTATAACGCACACAGTAATTACCATTGTCCCACCATCATCCCTTCCTAGCCCATTTTGCCTTCTGTTCATACCCAATTCCAAGCAAATGACGTAACTATAGGTACATCTTCAACAAAACATGTTTCCCTGATTGACCCTTAAGCAATAACCAGCAACAACCCACGACCTCAATTGACGTCAACATCCTAATGAGCAGCAAAAGCATTGCCAATTAATTTTAATTCCACTAACAACCACTTACACATGTCACATTGAATACAGTCCTTCCCCATCGAGCATACTAATTTCTCTCGAAAAACAAAACTTAATCCCCCCAAGTGTAGCCTCAATAATGAGAATCCTCTTCCAGACTCAGTCCAGTCTTCTGTTGGTAAGTCAGTCAGAATTATGTGGGCAAAAGTATCTGCTTACAAATTTTACGTAAGTCCCTATCTTCCCGCAAGCCATTACAGGACTTAGGATATAATCCGAAAGTGCTTATAGTGCTTAGCACATACCCACTGTTCGAGCACACATGTGCTCCCAAATACTGAACTGGAATTTGAATCTTACGAGAATATCCACGTGAGCTATAAAATATATGCAAATCCTTGAGAAGCAAGCCAAACCCTCTCTCCATAGATGATAAACTATCTCAGCTGATAATTTGTGTCCACCTAGGCTGTGTTTTGCAAACCGATTACCCAGGTGCATGGGATGGAAAAGCACTCATGTGCTATTAAAGAGGATTTACTGGTTGGATCATAAGTCCTTAAATTAAACCGTAATACGCAGCAATTATAGAATGGACATTGGTTATATGCAATAGCAGCAAAACAGCTTGTATGTGTGTGTGTTTGAAAATGAAATTCGGACCTGAGACCTTCATTAAATCCCATTTCGGTGAACCAATATGCCACCTAAGGAGATTTATATTGAAATTATACCTTCCCAAGGGTATTATGTGGTTATGATGTGCCTAGCATGCGGACTGGTAGATGTGCTATGGCTTGGTAATGTGGGCGACGACGATACGATTGCGTCCATCCGGTTTGAAATATGCTTCAATGGATTTCGGAAAATAGTTTTAAATTGGTATACCAGAAGATGTAGTGTATCAATGGAAGTTTATTTAATGGCAAGGAATCCTGGGAACTCTATAGAAGGTATCCTTTCCATGAATGGGTCTGATGACAATTTATAATTTGAAAGTATGTAGATACACATGGAAACAAAGCTTCGATTCATTGAGTATTCTAAATTCCATTATCAATCTTTTGTTTTATTATCAAACGCTGTTCAACAGACTGTCCATAACCAAATGAATCCATTCAGTGTTGTGGTAGTAGTTCAGACCTACACAAATGTGCCAGGAAAGGTATTTAAAAGTGACGAAATAGGCATTCACTTGCAACAGGCAGGTAAAACAAAAAGATTGGTTCGTCAAGATTGAGTATAACGTAATGTGTTCCAGTATTAGTTTTTTGTCACCAAACATGAAAAGATGGTTCAGGATCTCGTTGGAAATAACATAATAACCTTCTCTAATGATGTAGATACAGAGAATCTAACAAAAAGTGACGTAGTTTATGGCAATTCATATATTTTTTCAAAAAGAAATGGTGGCTATCAATTACTTATAGAATATAAAAAGAAGAATCACTGTGAGAAAATTTAACGTCGAAAAGCTACAATCACAAGAGCCCGTCAGACTCTTCGCTGAACGCGTATGCCGAAATCTCTCAATTAGCCCTATGTCACTAGCAGCAAGCGCCAAAGACCAGCGGCAATACTGCCAACATGCCATCAGAAACGCCGCGGCTGATGTGCTGGGTCTCGCTCGCCCACCACCGAGAAACCCCTGGTTTTACGAAGAATGCCAGCGAGTGCATGGAGCAAAACAAGAGGCATACAAAGCGGCGCTGCAAAGGAAGACGAGAGCTGTTCATGAGCTCTACGACCAAAAGAGCTTCTCCAAAACAAGAAGAAAAGCGGCCTTTACACGCAAGCGCGTTACCACATGATTGGAGTATACGCCCCGAAGTGTGGTAAAGATCGAGCGAAATACCGCACGCCAGGAACGTGGTACCAAAATTTCGTCACAAAGTCTTTCACTCGCGAAACTACGCGTTCTTGGAGCGTATACTCCAAAAGTTTGTATCTAAAGGGCAATCGCGCGCGAAATACCGCGAGAAACTGGAACGTGCTGGAGTGTACAACAGTTCAACAGTTTTCGCTGGAACGTGCGGTAGAACTTACCAGAGCCAGTGAATAATTTGGAGCGCTCAATCACGTGGGAAAGAGTTATTCTACTAACGGGGAGCACGCGCCGTCGCTCGGTACTGAGCACACGCGCATTCCGTTGCACAACTCGTGTCATTATACGTGCACTCTTTCGCACGAGTTACGTACAAACATAGTTTGCACTTTAACGTTAAATATAGTAGTAGTATAACGTAAAAAAAAAAAAAAAACTGAGGGTTTTATTTAAACTAAAAGAACATAAGTCACGCGAAATCACGCATTCCACGTTTTCGCGCGGTAACAAACGTACGTGTGGGGGAAGCTAAAGAGCATGAGAAGGGCGCGTTTGAGAATACCGAGAGTTTATACTCCAGGACCAAGGTACAGAAGTTTTACCAAAAGGTAAAAAGAACGTTTCAGAGAAGCAAACCCTTAGAGAAACCTGTAGAAATGAAAATGGAAACCTCGTAGTAGAATCACAGTCGGTGCTGAGAATATGGAAAACTGCATCTGCAGACTATGTAACGGCGACGAAGACCAACATCCCGCTGTCAGGCAGAATGGACCATTCAACATAGACGATGATAGTCAATATTTCCGTCCACCTGACCAAAACGAAGTGAGGATAGAAATATCCAAGCTAAAATCCAACAAAGCTGCTGGACCTGACGGCTTACCGGCCGAACTTTTCAAGGCAGCTGGGGACAACTTGGTAGAGTGCATACACCAACTTATCTCTAAGATTTGGTCAGACGAGTGTATGCCAGATGGAATCTCAGCATCGTTTGCCCGATCCATAAGAAAGGAGACCCCCTCAACTGCGCCAATTACTTACTTATGTCCTGTATCCCCTTGTGGGTCCTAGGGCCTCTACTACGCCTACGCTCCATCGTGTATGGTTTTTGGCATGTGTCTGAGTTCTCCCCAACTTTTTCCTAACTGCCGTGCCTCCTTCTCGACTGTTCTGCGCCATGTTCTCCTCGGACCGCCAGGTCTTCTGCCATCCTGAGTTAGAGGGTTCCATTGCATAGCATGGTTCGCTATGGAGCTGTCACCCTTTCGGAACGTGTGACCACTCCACTGCCACTGTCACCGCTGGATAGTTGTGCCTATTGGTTCCTGACCCGTTCTCTCGTAAAGGTGTTCGTTAGAGATACGATTGGGCCAGAAAATCCTTAAGATATTGCGCAGACACCTATTAACAAACGTTTGCAGCTTTCTGGTGATAGTAGTGGTCACTCTCCACGTGCTGCAACCATATAGCAGCACGGATTCAACGTTGGAGCGGAACAGTCTTATTTTGGTGCTCAAACTGATTGCATTGCTTCACCATATTTTGGACAACATCCCGAACGCGGACTTTGCTTTGGCGATCCTGTTAGCTATATCCAGTTCGGTTCCACCATCGGTCGAGACAATACTCCTAAGATACTGGAAATCCTCTACTCTCTCTACCGGTTGTCCAGCAATGCATATTTGAGCCGATGAGTTTGTTCCAAGGCTGATAATTTTAGTTTTTGCCGTATTAATTTTCAGCCCGACGACACCTGCCTCCCTCTCCACATCTGCTGTCATTTGGTGGAGGTCCATAATTCTGTGGGAGAGTAAGCATACATCGTCTGCGTAGTCAAGATGTTTCAGTTGAGATGTAAGAGTCCATCGAATTCCTCCGTTTCCCGTCGACAAAGCTGCATGAAGCACATCGCTAATCACCAACAGGAATAATATTGGTGAAAGGATACAGACTTGTCTTACCCCACTTTGGATCTCAAATTCCTCGGGCAACCTTCCCCTGTGCAGAACGTGACATTTGTAGCCTTCATATGTAGCTTTGATAATAGCAATTAGTTTATCGGGAATGCCTCTCCTGCGTAAGGCACGCCAAATAAACTCCCTGTTGACACTATCGAATGCCTTCTCAAAATCGATGAACAGCAGGTGCAGTGGCGATCGATATTCAACGCACTGTTCGATGATAATCCGCAGGGTGTTGATGTGGTCGGCACAGGAGGATCCAGAGCGGAAACCTGCTTGTTCGGCATCGAGTGTGTCTTCGAGATGTTGTTTGATTCGCTCAAGGATGATGCTATTATCTTAGCTACAGCAGGCAGCACGCAGATACCCCTCCAACTGCGCCAATTATAGAGGCATTAGTCTCCTCAGCATCGCATACAAGATCTTTTCTGCGATATTGTGTGAACGCCTGAAACCTTTTATCAACAGCCTGATTGGACCCTATCAGCACGGTTTCAGGCCAGGAAAGTCCACCATCGATCAAATCTTCACACTTCTACAGATCCTGGGGAAAATCCGAGAAGTCGAAATCGATACTCACCATCTCTTTATCGATTTCGGGGCCGCCTATGACAGCATCTATAGAGAAGAGCTTTATAGAGCCATGTCTAGTTTCGACATCCCAGCCAAACTGGTTCGTCTGTGCAAGATGACGGTGGAGAACGCTCGCTGCTCCATCAAGGTCGGTAATGAGCCCACCGAGACCTTTGATGTCAAAAAGGTTTTAGACAAGGTGAAGCGCTGTCATATGACTTCCTTAATATTATACTTGAACAGATTGTGCGGAACTCACAAGCCAACACCGGAGGCACAATCTATTACAAGTCTGTACAACTGCTTGCATACGCCGCCGATATAGACATTATCGGAAGAACTCAGCGGGCTGTCGCCGGTGCGTTTGCAAGCATTGAGGCGGGAAGCGCCCAAAATGGGTTAAGCGGTAAACGAAGATAAAACCAAGTATATGCTGTCATCAAGAAGGGACAACCAACACAAACGAATTGGACAGAACGTCACAGTGGGCAGCTATAACTTCGAGGTAGTAAGGGACTTTGTCTACCTTGGCTCTGCTATAAATTCTACAAACAAAATCAGCGCAGAAATCAGTCGAAGAATAACTCTTGCCAATCGCTGTTTTTTTTTTGGCTTATAAGGCAATTCAACAGTAAAGCCCTATCTGGGCCATCTAAGGAGACTCTGTATAAGACCCTGATCATCCTAGTCCTGCTTTACGGCGCTGAAACATGGACTTTATTAAAAGAGGATGAAGATATCCTTGGTCGCTTCGAGAGAAAAACTCTTCGGAAGATGTTTGGTCCCATTTGCATTGACGGGTTTTGGAGGACAAGATTCAATCACGAACAATACGGGCTGTATAGCGACATCGACCTAGTCAAAAAACTGCGTATTGGACATCTGAATTGGCTAGGACATGTAGAGCGAATGGATACCAACGCTCCGGCCCCCAGAGTCTTCAAATCTAACCCCGAGGTACGACGCAGTAGAGGATCTGCTCGCCGTAGGTGGCGCGAGTTATATACACAATTCGGTAACACTGGTAATATTCCCTACATTCGTCATCACCTACAATAGCCTAGCAACAAGCCATTTTGAACCTGTGTTAACAACAACTCAACAAAACAGACTTTTTGATAGTGTACAGTCTGCCATAAACATCTCAGCAGCAGAACGAAGGCAGTAAATAACGCCATCAATAGCTCCATAGCATAGCAACACAATCAATGGGAAGCTATGCCAGCGTGTTATGCGTCTGGTTAATTAAAAGGTCTGCTACTCCGTTTGTTAAGCGGGTGTCATCATCATATTGCCCTTATCATCATCATCATCAAGTTGGTGCATCGTTTCTATTATACTCGTAGCTTTTACTTGCGCACAAGTTCAAGGGGGCCTCGACCAACTTGGAGTGCGCAACTGTAGGCAATTAGCTAGACACTGAGCTAAATGGAGAGACTTGTTCGTGGAGGCCCAGGTTCACTCCGAACTGTAGCGCCGCCTATTCAAGTAAGTAGGTTATCAAATAGAGTCTCACCTCGATTATCATTGTCGCTGCTTCCTCATATCGCGTAATGCACATTAGCATCACTTCTCAAATCAGTAGCTCTCTATCTGGGGTTGTCTTGACAAATCTGCGCATATTTCCTGCTGGCAAGAGCCCAATATAAAGAAAAACCAAAACGCGAACGAGATCTAGATTGTTTCTTCTCTCTTGCATTGTAGCTCCGCATACGTTTGAATCGCTAAAATTCGATAAGAGATACATTTGTATACAGGCTTATAGGGCTTCCAGGAAGGACAGCGTATATTATCGGGTATGGGTAAAGATCCTTTATGGATACTTGTAGCCCTTGCTACGAGTTATGCTCGACTTCATGGTTACGTGCTAAAAGCCCCCCTCCGATTTCTCTGTCCTGTTGTTCCCCTGCGGCACCGCCAGTGAGGGCATTCCTTCGCAAGGGCAGGTTTGACATTTTGTCACTTCTTTTTAGCTACCAGAGCTGACAGGATCTTCGTTTCTCGCCTTTCTCGTTGCTCGTTTCTCTACACGCATTTGCTGCATCGTACTCGTGATTACTTCATTTGCAGTCTTCCAGCCGTCACTCCTCGCCAACGCAAATGAGGTCAGGCTTTTTGAGGTCACTTGCCCGCCAATTGCTCTCTCTAGGATGTTCCTGACCCTGGTAGTAGTGGCAATAGTGCAGTTGGTATTTTCTTTGACCAGCGTTAACCGATGTATGTAGGTTCAATCCCCAACGGGGAACAGTATAAGCAGTATAAACACAGAAGTGAGTACCATCGAAGATTTTTCAACCACTGTCCTAAATACAGGTTCCTGTCGGGTAGAACAATCAACCGCAAGGAGTCTGAGTGCTCTAAAATGTTTACAAAACCCGCTGTCGTGTCTGTAGTGTCTTCTCCTCATTTAGATGTAGATTTATATGTACCAGTTGCACCATCTGCGCTCTTTCACAATTTGGTATTTCCATACTCAGGGTCAGAGAATAGATTCCCGCGATACTGCTTCTCACAGAGCTCCAATGTCGCAGCTATGGTCTTTCCTTCTTCTTCTCTTCATTTTTGGCTATCAGGTCATACACGTCTTTAAAAAATTTCTTGCTCACGGAACTCCGAATTTATTTAGTTGCAGGGAAACGAGTCTCCCGACATCGCTTGCCTCATCAGTTTTAATTATTTTCAACTGTTGGTCTGGATTCCGAACCCTTATGAGACGGAGAATATTCTCTATGGTTACAGTAAGGAATATGTTGTTACTTCCTTACTTACTTAGGTGGCACTACAGTCCGGGGCGGACCTGGGCCTCAATCAACAGACCTATACAGCAAGGCTGGTTACCAGCTAGCTGCCTCCAGTTGCACACGCCAAGTTAGTTGAGGTCCCCCTCGACTTGTTTGCGCCACCTACCATGAGGCCGTCCTATACTGCGCCGTCTATCTGGGGTGAATTCAAAGACTTTCTTGGCGAGAACGTTGGGCTCCATCCGCTCTAAATGAGCCAACCATCGTAGTTGCTGTATGTGAACTCTTCTGGCTACGTCAATGTCGGCATTGTACCTTCTCCTCTACTCTCCGTCTATGCAGACGGGACCAAAGATCGCTCGAAGAACTTTTCTCTCGAAATAACCAAGGGTATCCTCATCCGGTTTTGTCAAAGCCCATGCCTCTGCGCCATACAGCAGGACTGGGATGATTAGTGTCTTGTGAAGAGTTACCTTAGTAGTTCGAGATAGGACTTTGTTATTCAATTGCCTTCTTAGCCCATAGAAACGTGATCTCCCCACTGATGTCGTTTGCAGAGCTCGCCACATAGCCTAGGTAGACAAAGTCCTTAACTACATCAAAATTATATCTGCCTACTTTGGCGTTCTGTCCAAGACGCCGATGTTGGGTGTCCTTTTTTTTAGACAGCATATATTTTGTTTTGCTTCATTGACCGCTAGACCCATCTTTGCTGCTTCGATCTCAATACTCGTAAATGCCCCATTGACGGCCCGCTGAGTTCTTCCGATTATGTCAATGTCATAGGCGTAAGCGAGTAGTTGTACAGACTTGTAAAAGATTGTAGCTCCGGTGGTGACTTGTGAGTTTCATACAATTCTCTCAAGTAATATGTTAAAAAGATCGCATGATAGCGCGTCACCTTGCCTGAGACCTTTCCTGACATCGAACAGTTCGGTGGTGTTCTTACCGACTTTGATGGAGCAGCGAGTGTTCTCCATCGTCATTCTGCACAAACGGACGAGCTTGGCAGGGATGCCGAGACTAGACATGGCTCTCTATAACTCGTCTCTAAACACGCTATCAGAGGCAACTTTGAAACCGATGAAGAGGTGATGCGTATCGATTTTATATTCATGGGCTTTTTGCAAGATCTGCCGTATTGTGAATATTTGGTCAATGGTGGACTTTCCCGGCCTGAAACCGCACTGATAAAGACCTATCAGGTTATTGACGATCGGTTTTAGGCGTTCACATAATACGGCAGACTGGATCTTATATGCGATGTTGAGGAGACTTATGCCTCTGTAATTGGCGCAGTTTAAAGGGTCTCCTTTCTTCTGAATCGGGCAAACGATGCTGAGGTTCCATTCATCGGCATACTTTCGTCCGGCCAGATTTCACAGATGAGCTGGAGTATGCCAACTTATCTCTTCCTCCCTTGAAAAGTTCAGCGGCAAGGCCATCGGCTCCAGCAACTGTGTTGAATTTAAGTTCAGATATCGCTATCCTCACTTCATTCCGATCGGGTTGACGGGAATATTGACTTTCATCGTCACTGTTGAATGGATCGTTCTGCTTGACAGAGGAATATTGGTCATCGTCACCGTTTAGTAGTCTGCAGAAGTGTTGCTTCCATATTCTCAGCACCGACTACGGTTCTACCACTATATTACCATTTGCGTCCCTGCAGGTTTCTGTTCTGGCTTTGATACGCTGGCATGTTCTCTTTACCTTTTGGTAACATTTTCGAACATTATTCCTGCAATAAAGTCTCTCAATCTCCTCGATCGAGCTCTTTCGTGCTGAGAAGTCGATGTTCCTTTTTTTCTCCTCCGCTCATATAGCTCGCGAGCAGCTCTAGTCCTTCTATGCAGCACCGCCTTGTACGCTTCTTGTTTTGCAGCATGTGCTTGTCGTCATTCCTCATCAAACCAGGGGTTTCGTTGTAGTGACAGAGAGAAGTCCATTACGTTGGAGGAGGCATCTCTAATGGCTTGTTGGCAACGCTGCTACTGGTATTTTACATTTGCTGCTGGCAGCCCAGGATTTGGATTGAGATTAAAAGAAACTCGATCGCCAAAAAGACTCGGGGCTGTTGGTTGCTTCGTAACAAGTGTTTTTTTAAGAGATAAGAAAGTTGGTCCATTAAGGGCACCTCTGTCACCATCTCTATTCCAAAGTCCTTTCTAACCTTAGAAATTCCCTACCGACCTGTTGTTTGAATATGTTGAAACATCTCGCGCAAGGTGTTCCCTAACTTCAACTTAACTGGAGCTGTAGACGCCACCGTTAACTCCATCTAGGGAATTCATCCGTTGCCGTCTGGTACAAGAGGAAGTGCTCTAGTCAGAGAGCAGTTTTCCCACCTCTTTCATCTGCTGCTGCCAAAAATCCTCTAAACGGAGTTGGTTACCATTTCTTGGATCAATTTACTAGGCACCCAGCGGTCACCACGTGGAGATTGAGAGTAGGAGGAGAAATGCCTAAGCTAAGTGAAAACGTTGTGTTTTCATATAATCGTTTGCACTACCGTTTGACCACTAAGGAAAATGTTGTCTTCGATTTTCTACGTAAACAGTTCAGGTACCACCAAATCACTTAACCACCTAAACAGTGTTCATGGCTATCAATATGAAATCCGTCACATCATCTAAGTACCTCTAACAAAAGCTCGATAAGCCTTTAAGCATTTAATTACTATAAAAACGAAATTTATATATAGAACCTTTTAATGTATATTTATGATGGAATACCACAGGACACCGTACCATCACCTGCACTCTTGACCCAATACGCGGTCTACCCCACTTCAATTTCGAATGAATTCATCGCATAATTGAAAATATTTTATTCTCGCTGATTGATTTCCATTAAATTTTTATTACGTAACGGAAACTAAATTTAAAGCCAAATCCACCCACGACATTTCTACCTTTAATATCCTTTTTGCATGACTGAAATGAAATATGGAAAACTTATTTCGATATCAATGTAATTACACAAATTTGAGTACAAAAAAAAAAACCGAAGGACTCGCGTGATGGCGAGGATGTTGTAACTATTGTATCCTTATCCTCCATCACGTGCTAACCACCATTAAGGGCAAATGAAAATTCCATCAATAAGCTTAGATTTTCCTTTCATTTCTTCCTTTTGTTTCCTTTCTCCACACGACTCTATCGTTTTGACCAAAAAAAAATTGAATTTGCACACCATTTGGTTTGGAAAAGGATTTTCGTCTTCTTTTTTTTTTGCCTTTTTTTCCTTGAATTTCATTACGAAAATCATATGCAAAAGTGATTCATATGTTGTCGAATAACCTCTTCTCTTTTATAATGCCAATGCTGGGTGGAAGGAAAGTTTCAGACGGTTCCGATTTTGCATTATTGCTGATGTCGTCCTTTATTCTTTTTTTTTTGTCTTCGCTATTCTGGGGAATACCGCAGTGTGCATGTAAATATATATCTCAACAAAAAAAAAAGTCAGTACTACCTCTGGGAGAATGATGGTAACGACAGTACCATAGCTACAACCATCACCACGAACTCGGATTCACTCGCTCAGTGTGTGTGTTTGTGTGTGGGTATGTAATTTTTCAAAGTAATTCCCTTGGTCCCTGTAGTTTTAACCTAAATTGGATGAAAAATTTATTTCTGCACCCAGAAATACCATAGTACATGGGGCGAGAACAGCATCACGTTACATTCATCAATTTGTTGTACAATCGCTGGTCGGTTAGTGTATAAAGTGGATTATTTTCGAATATATGCGCGCAGTTACTGGCTACTATTTGGTCCTGAATGGTGAATTTAATGAGAGAGGCTATTGGATTTATTTGTTTTCATTTTTTTATTTTTGGTGTCCATTTCTGTAGGGTTATATAAAATATTATGGAAGGTTGAATTTACAAGGTATTTTTGTTCGATTAAGCCAACGTTACAATTGAAATATTTTTTTATATTTAGGGATGCACAATTTATAAGGATTAAAAATATCGAGGGTACACCTGATTACTCATCAATTTTTAGATTGAATTTCAATGCGGATTTGCCCGACAAAGTGATCGTTGGTACAAATGTAATGAAACGAATTTATGTTTATTCATTTAAATTTCAGAGAATATATTTGGAAATGTAGAGGAAGAATGGCAACTGTTTTCAACAGCGGTTATTGCCTCTGCGGGATATGTTTGTGGAGTGAAGCGGCTTGGTGTGGCGGCTGGTGGTGAGAAAAGGACTAGTTGGTTTAAGACGCCGGGATTTCAAGAAGCCATCAGAGAGAAGAAGAGAGCCTTTAAGGTGTGGATTCACTTGGGGAACTCCGATTCTCGAAATCGGTACACTGAGGCGCGAAGAACCTGCAAATTAGCTATGAAAACAGCGAAAGAACAGTCTTGGAAGGAGTTTGGCGAGAAATTGGAACGTGGCCACAAATCTGCAAATAAAAGGTTTTGGCAGACCGTCCGCCGACTCAGAGGAAAAAAGTTGAATATCGTTGAAGGAGTCAAATCCAAAGACGGTACACTTCTTTCCAATGAGAAGGACATCGTACGCAGATGGAGCGAGGACTTTTCAAAATTGCTCAATCCCGAACAGGGCACCGAAGATGACAGACCTATTGTCGAGAGTTGGGCGGAAAGTAGTCCTACGGTAGAGGAAGTAACTTTGGCGATCAAAACGCTAAAGGTTGGCAAATCTGCTGGTGTGGATGAAATTTGGCCAGAAATGCTCAAGGCTTTAGGTAAAAAGGGAGTGCAATGGCTCTCGCGTGTCATTAAAGTGGCTTGGGAACGCGGTGAAACACCTGGTGATTGGCAAATGGGGTGATAGTTCCTCTTTTAAAAAAGAGGACAAAAGAGATTGCGCCAACTATAGGGGTATATCTCTTAAAGTCTTCGCTAAATTCGCCAGAAACGCGTTCCAGTGCTGTGGTTGAGGACAGTTTGGGGGACGAGCAGTGCGGGTTTTATCCCGATAGAAGCACAGTCGACCAGTTATTCACTCTCAGAATGGTTCTTGAGAAGGCCTGGGAGTATGCCAAACCTGTCTACACTTCTTTTATAGATTTGGAAAAAGCATATGATAATGTCCCTCAAGGCAAACTCTGGAGTGTTCTGCAGGAGTATGGGATTAATGGTTATCTGTTTAGGGCGTTTCAGTCTTTATATACAAACTGTAGAAGCTGTGTTCAGATAAACCGTGTTAAATCAATACCTTTCACTGTGGGCGTTGGACTACGCCACGGTTGCGTTTTGTCACCTCTCCTCTTCATTGTATATATAGATTGGATGTTACAATGCAGCCGTGGCGGGGAATGTTTCGAAGTGGGAGACCTAAGGATTAGTCATCTGCTCTTTGCGGATGATTTGGTCATCCTTGGGTCCTCTCAATCCGAACTTCAGAGCGCACTCGAAAGGTTTGTAGCCGTTTGTGATGATGCTTGAATGAAGATCAACGTGAACAAGTCAGAAGTAATGGTCGTTTCCAAAAAAACCCATTCAGTGCAATCTGCATGTTAGTGGAGTTCCACTGCAGCTGGTGGGTAAGTTTAAGTACCTTGGGGTCTTATTCACGAGTGATGGGAAGAGCAATGCCGAGTTATCCTGTAGAATTGGTCAGGCTGGATCAATTTTGAGAGAGCTCGGCCAATCTGTTGTAAGGAAGGCTGAACTTAGTGTTCAAGCTAAGCTATCAGTTTTTAACTCGGTGTATGTTCCAACTCTCACCTATCGTCATGAAATTTGGGTAGTGACCGAAAGAATAAGATCGCGGATACAAGCTGCCGAAATAAGGTTCCTTCGCGGTATTGCTGGAATAACTCGAAGGGATCAAGTGCGCAACACCAATGTACGCGAGGCGCTCAATGTTGAGCAGCTACTTCTCCGAACGGAATGATCTATGCTTCGATGGTTTGGTCACGTAGTGCGTATGCCCCCGGACCGGCTTCCAAGACGTGCCATGGTGGCCGTGGCATCAGGTAGGTGAGCCCGTCTTAGGCCTAGAAATAGATGGTTGGACCAAGTCCGGCATCTCTCCTGGAGCCGTCTAGGGATTCCTCCTGATGAGTTGGAGTCAATGGCGGAGGATCGAGAAGGATGGAGAGTCCACCTGAGCATCCTACCCCCGCGACCCTCATGAAGGATAAGCGGGCAATTGAAAATGTATGTGTGTATTTATGCGAACCCCACAGGCGGATCAGTAGAGATGCAGTGAAGTGGGAGGGTTATGACCCCTTATTATCGGATCATAACCTCGCTGATAAAAGGAAGAAGAACAAGTATGTATATTTGGAGTACCACAAAGCTGCATACAAGCACCACTTCTCCTTTTTTTTTATTTATTTGAGAATGTGTGTGCTTTCAATACGTAGTACATTGGTTTAGTTTAGCTTTGGACTTATATAGTATATGCATGTTCTTGTTAGATCTGCCAACAAAATCTTATATATTAATACGTGAACACGAAACTTTTCATACGGGTTTTTAGTATTTATTATAAAAGGAGGTGGATGAAACTTATGTCATTTGAAGGTACTCTGCCATAGATATGCAGAAAAAAAATGATATGCATATGTAATCTTTAATTTTGACCACACGCGATACTAGTTATAAAAATTACATGACAAGTCATACTATCTTTTTGAAGAGATTTGAACACCTGCTAAAACGGTTGGAGCTTATATACTTTTGTAGAAGCAATAATTGATACTTAGGTAAATAGATACATATACAGTTGTTATGAGGTTCAAGTGGGCTGCGACCTTTAACAGATCTGCGTTCCTAGGCTAAGATGATATACTCGGTCTAGAGCACTTCCTCCAGTCCAGCTGCTACAAGAAACCGGAGTATCTTCAATGGATCCAGCGAAGGTAGATTCGTTTCTGACAGGAGATAGGCACATATGTTATTTCTTCTTTTGTGGATCAGTGCTTCTCAGTATCCGTCTTCCTCTATTTCCAGTTTCCTAAGGTACTCCTTGAGTCTGAAGTGACCCATTTACATGCCATTTTACATGATTCTTACTACCTCTTAGGCAGGTTCTGCTTCCTTTCTGGTTGTATTTCCACAGAGTTATTTTGTCTGTTTTAATTGGGGGATATCGTCCCAATGCATGACCCCTTTATTCTCTCCCTCTTTTCTTAAGTCTTCCCGCATTTTGTGGCGTCCTATCCCACAAAAGAGATATGGTCCAAGGAATGCCGTGTCTGATACGTTTCTTGCTAATTCATCAGCTGCCTCGTTACGCTCCAATTCTACATGTCATGTGAGAGAGAGTTACTTTATTTGCTTCTCCCAGTTTGTTGATCCTGGTGAGGCATTCCCATTCCAATTTGGACCTGATTGATTGCTTGAAATATACTGGGGAATATTCGCAGTAATTCTGAGTATCTAATCCTGGGCCCGTACACTCCTGCCCCAGTGGCAGTAGATGTTTTCGATTCGCCTGTGTACCATTTAATTATGTGTTGTTTGAATTGGTACTTATCGGATTCACTACTCCGGTCTCTTTTGTTGCTCAGCTTTGAGTCAAATTTCTTTCCAAGGCAGTATTTCTTGACCATATCATCTCTGGGTCAGTCCTGAAGCGGTACTAATTTGGATAGGGTTACTCGCTCTCTGCTTGCGATACATGTTCCTTTTCCGATGTCCTTTTTGCTAATTCTCAATATGGCCTTTTGGCGATTTGCTCTAGGACTATGTGTAGCGGAGGTATACCTACGATTACCTCTAGTGCTGGTGTTGGATAATTTCGCATAGCTCCTGTTATACATATGCACGCTAATTTTTGCACTTTGCTTAGGGATGTCCTCGTCGTGGTTAGCCTAGTTCTGTTAACTCATGCCACTGCCCCGTATGTGATGATGGGTCTTACTATCATCATGTAGATCAATCTCAGTGTGGCTGGGCTGCATCCCCAGGTAACACGTTGTGGAATGATCTACCAGCCTCTGTATGTCCTAATCATAACAACCTTCAAACATTTAAAGCCAATGCAGGCCGGCATCTCCTTCGTTCCTCTGTCCCCTTTTCCTATCCGTCCGCGCCCGGAAAAAAAATTGCTCCTGTCGTTACAAAATTAATTAATATGAGTCTAGACCAATAGGTGATCCCGAAACCCCTCAAACTTACCGTAGTCCGACTTACCTATAAAAATGGGATGAAATGTGAGGTCAACAATTATAGGCCGATAGCAATTCTGCCTGCTATCGAAAAAGTTCTTGAGGAAATTGTGGCCAGAAGACTAAAGCAATTTATCGAAAAATATAAAGTAATCGATTAGAGTCAATATAGGTTTCAAAAAGGAAAAAACATAAACCAACTTCCGGGAAATTTTGCAAACAATCTCAACGAAAACCTCAGTAAAAACCATCATAGCTTAGCTCTGTTCATCGATTTCAGTAAGGCGTTTGACACCTTGTCCCATTAAATACTGTTGGCTTCTTTGAAAAGTGCAGGGATTCGCGGAGAGTGCATTACATGGTTAGGAAACTACCTGACTCTTCGAACATATCGCGTGAAAATCGGTGAAAGCCTCAGTGATGAAATTAGTGTTTCATGCGGTGTTCCTCAAGGTTCAAAGTTGGGCCCACTTTTATATATAATATATTCAAACGGCTTACTGCAAGCGCTGAAAAACAGTGTGACCTTCGCATATGCAGATGACACGGCGATTGTGGTGTCTCACAGGGACATTGAAAGGGCAACTACAATTATGGAGAAAGAACTGGATGTCATTGCAAGATGGTGCAATGACAATGGGCTTACAATAAATGCTGAGAAGACAAAGATCATCCACAGCAAACCACCTCATATCTTGTATCATGTTATTCGGATAACGTTTCACGACACAAAATGCCTGCACATCAACAGCGATAACAGTTGCAATCCAGATGATCAATGCAGGACCTATATGGAAGTCGTTAATACCCATAAGTACCTTGGTGTAATCGTCGATCATAATCTTAAGTGCCAGGGGCACATTGAACAATTGCAACGAAAACTACGTAGAACATCACACAAGCTACATCATCTCAGTAACTGCAGTAACTACGACGTATTAAGACAGGCATATCTCGCGCTAGGTGAGTCGAACATCCGCCATGGTATTATCGCATGGGGCACATCAGTATTCTGTAGGCAATTGCAAGATAGCCAAAACTACCTACTGAAAATCCTGGCAAAAAAGAAGAACATCTATAACTACAACGAGTACGGAACACTTAGCACACAACTTAAACTTCTCAACATCGAAGGCATATTTAAATCCACCTTGATCAACGAGTTTTAGGACGATGACCGCTATAGTATACCGATCGATCACCACCACAACACACGACGGAATGCAGAAAGTAGACTTAAAATCGATAAATTCAATAATAATTACGGCAGATACCAATTCTCAACTATGCTACCTACGCTACTAAATGAACTTCCAATTAATATGGTAAAAAATTGTCAAGTACCAAGTAGAAAAAAGCTATAAGAAATCAAACAAAAAATAAAACGGGTTAACATTTTTAAAGTAACACAAAATAAATAAAAATGTATATTTTACATCTTGCTACAAATTTTCATATTTATATTTACAACTAGCTGAACCCGTGCTCGCCTTGCTTCGCCCTCTATAGGCTTCCTCATGTGAACAAATATGTAATATCAGAGCGTGTGAAGAAACATCAAAGTATTTTTCTAAGTCCATAAAATTGTTGTGTATAATAAATTTTGTGCATTAATTGCATTTTATCAATGTCGTTCCAATGGGTAACTTTCAGCCCCTAAGTGAAGATTTCATAGTTCTCAAAAACCAACATTCTCTAAAATATTATCAAACGTAATAAAAAATGCAATTCTTTAAATAATGGACAATTGTATTTTATTATGGTGAACAAATTTTCTTTGTAAACAAAGTTTGGGTTGTTTGTCTGTGACGCGCGAGTCGTAGCAAGACGTTCATCTTCAGTACCTGACCTACTGTGAGGTTCTTCATTTGTTTGATGTGATCGAACTTGATGAATTGTCCTAGCACGTTGTGAGTTTGGAGAGAGATTAGATTTTTTCCTGAAAGGCATATTTCATAAAATAAACGGCGCTACCTACAACAAAACGGTAAGCTCTGTATCAAGCAATAAATAAAGAATAATAACTCACCTAAAAGAAAAGCCAATGTTGAAAAAGAAACTGGAAAATTGTGGTAATGGCATCGACTTTGGATAGGCACATGGAACGTCTCATCGCTCACAGGGAAGGACCTTGGGCTTGTTGAGGAGGCTGCTAAATGTCGACTAGATATAGTTGGCGTCTCTTCAACAAAGCAGATAGGTTCTAAAACGGTGGACCTTTCGGATGGGTGGAAGCTCTTCCTGTCAGGAGTCGCACCCTCAATGTCTGCTCAGGCGGGAGTGGTGATACTCACAAGTCCCAGGTTGACAGACAGAGTATTGAAGTGGATACCATTAAGTGGGAGAGTTGCGATCTTAAAGCACAAGCTTGAAAGATCAACTCTGGCATTGGTGCAGGTGTATGCACCGAATCTTCAGTCAGAGTACGCAGCTTTCTTAGATGAAGTTTATGTTGCCCTTGAAAAGGTTGCAGATATGGATTCTTTTGTCCTGATGGGTGACTTCAATGATCATGTGGGTGTAGATGTTATGGCATGGGGGAGTGTGATTGGGAGGAACGGTGATCCTGATCAAAACGCGAACGGAGAGAAGTTGTTGGATTTTTGTTGTGAAAATGGCTTATCCATCACGAACACCATCTTTCCACACAAGGACATTCACAAATACACATGGTACCGTCAGATTCTTCAGCAGAAGTCGCTGATCGATTTCTTTGTGGTACCATCGTGTCTGAAGAGAATGGTTTGTGATGTTTGCGTATTGAGAGGGGCCGAACTGTCAACTGATCATCACTTAGTGCTACGCAAATTGTATCTTAGCGAGAGAGTGCCTCCCCTACCAAAGCGTAAACCAAGGATGGTTACACGCATGCGATGGGAGAGGTTACAGGACGATGAGATACGGGAGACATTTGCTCGGCAAATATCAGAAAGGTTTGAATGAATTCCAACTGTTCCATCAAATGTAGAGGAAGAATGGCAACTGTTTTCAACAGCGGTTATTGCCTCTGCGGGAGATGTTTGTGGGGTGAAGCGGCTTGGCGTCAGAAAAGGACTGCTTGGTTTAAAACTCCCAGAGTTCAAGAAGCCATCAGAGAGAAGAAGAGAGCCTTTAAGGTGTGGATTCACTTGGGGAACTCCGATTCTCGAAATCGGTACACTGAGGCGCGAAGAACCTGCAAATTAGCTGCGAAAACAGCAAAAGAACAGTCTTGGAAGGAGTTTGGTGAAAAATTGCTCTAGGACTATGTGTAGCGGAGGTATACCTACGATTACCTCTAGTGCTGGTGTTGGATAATTTCGCATAGCTCCTGTTATACATATGCACGCTAATTTTTGCACTTTGCTTAGGGATGTCCTCGTCGTGGTTAGCCTAGTTCTGTTAACTCATGCCACTGCCCCGTATGTGATGATGGGTCTTACTATCATCATGTAGATCAATCTCAGTGTGGCTGGGCTGCATCCCCAGGTAACACGTTGTGGAATGATCTACCAGCCTCTGTATGTCCTAATCATAACAACCTTCAAACATTTAAAGCCAATGCAGGCCGGCATCTCCTTCGTTCCTCTGTCCCCTTTTCCTATCCGTCCGCGCCCGGAAAAAAAATTGCTCCTGTCGTTACAAAATTAATTAATATGAGTCTAGACCAATAGGTGATCCCGAAACCCCTCAAACTTACCGTAGTCCGACTTACCTATAAAAATGGGATGAAATGTGAGGTCAACAATTATAGGCCGATAGCAATTCTGCCTGCTATCGAAAAAGTTCTTGAGGAAATTGTGGCCAGAAGACTAAAGCAATTTATCGAAAAATATAAAGTAATCGATTAGAGTCAATATAGGTTTCAAAAAGGAAAAAACATAAACCAACTTCCGGGAAATTTTGCAAACAATCTCAACGAAAACCTCAGTAAAAACCATCATAGCTTAGCTCTGTTCATCGATTTCAGTAAGGCGTTTGACACCTTGTCCCATTAAATACTGTTGGCTTCTTTGAAAAGTGCAGGGATTCGCGGAGAGTGCATTACATGGTTAGGAAACTACCTGACTCTTCGAACATATCGCGTGAAAATCGGTGAAAGCCTCAGTGATGAAATTAGTGTTTCATGCGGTGTTCCTCAAGGTTCAAAGTTGGGCCCACTTTTATATATAATATATTCAAACGGCTTACTGCAAGCGCTGAAAAACAGTGTGACCTTCGCATATGCAGATGACACGGCGATTGTGGTGTCTCACAGGGACATTGAAAGGGCAACTACAATTATGGAGAAAGAACTGGATGTCATTGCAAGATGGTGCAATGACAATGGGCTTACAATAAATGCTGAGAAGACAAAGATCATCCACAGCAAACCACCTCATATCTTGTATCATGTTATTCGGATAACGTTTCACGACACAAAATGCCTGCACATCAACAGCGATAACAGTTGCAATCCAGATGATCAATGCAGGACCTATATGGAAGTCGTTAATACCCATAAGTACCTTGGTGTAATCGTCGATCATAATCTTAAGTGCCAGGGGCACATTGAACAATTGCAACGAAAACTACGTAGAACATCACACAAGCTACATCATCTCAGTAACTGCAGTAACTACGACGTATTAAGACAGGCATATCTCGCGCTAGGTGAGTCGAACATCCGCCATGGTATTATCGCATGGGGCACATCAGTATTCTGTAGGCAATTGCAAGATAGCCAAAACTACCTACTGAAAATCCTGGCAAAAAAGAAGAACATCTATAACTACAACGAGTACGGAACACTTAGCACACAACTTAAACTTCTCAACATCGAAGGCATATTTAAATCCACCTTGATCAACGAGTTTTAGGACGATGACCGCTATAGTATACCGATCGATCACCACCACAACACACGACGGAATGCAGAAAGTAGACTTAAAATCGATAAATTCAATAATAATTACGGCAGATACCAATTCTCAACTATGCTACCTACGCTACTAAATGAACTTCCAATTAATATGGTAAAAAATTGTCAAGTACCAAGTAGAAAAAAGCTATAAGAAATCAAACAAAAAATAAAACGGGTTAACATTTTTAAAGTAACACAAAATAAATAAAAATGTATATTTTACATCTTGCTACAAATTTTCATATTTATATTTACAACTAGCTGAACCCGTGCTCGCCTTGCTTCGCCCTCTATAGGCTTCCTCATGTGAACAAATATGTAATATCAGAGCGTGTGAAGAAACATCAAAGTATTTTTCTAAGTCCATAAAATTGTTGTGTATAATAAATTTTGTGCATTAATTGCATTTTATCAATGTCGTTCCAATGGGTAACTTTCAGCCCCTAAGTGAAGATTTCATAGTTCTCAAAAACCAACATTCTCTAAAATATTATCAAACGTAATAAAAAATGCAATTCTTTAAATAATGGACAATTGTATTTTATTATGGTGAACAAATTTTCTTTGTAAACAAAGTTTGGGTTGTTTGTCTGTGACGCGCGAGTCGTAGCAAGACGTTCATCTTCAGTACCTGACCTACTGTGAGGTTCTTCATTTGTTTGATGTGATCGAACTTGATGAATTGTCCTAGCACGTTGTGAGTTTGGAGAGAGATTAGATTTTTTCCTGAAAGGCATATTTCATAAAATAAACGGCGCTACCTACAACAAAACGGTAAGCTCTGTATCAAGCAATAAATAAAGAATAATAACTCACCTAAAAGAAAAGCCAATGTTGAAAAAGAAACTGGAAAATTGTGGTAATGGCATCGACTTTGGATAGGCACATGGAACGTCTCATCGCTCACAGGGAAGGACCTTGGGCTTGTTGAGGAGGCTGCTAAATGTCGACTAGATATAGTTGGCGTCTCTTCAACAAAGCAGATAGGTTCTAAAACGGTGGACCTTTCGGATGGGTGGAAGCTCTTCCTGTCAGGAGTCGCACCCTCAATGTCTGCTCAGGCGGGAGTGGTGATACTCACAAGTCCCAGGTTGACAGACAGAGTATTGAAGTGGATACCATTATGTGGGAGAGTTGCGATCTTAAAGCACAAGCTTGAAAGATCAACTCTGGCATTGGTGCAGGTGTATGCACCGAATCTTCAGTCAGAGTACGCAGCTTTCTTAGATGAAGTTTATGTTGCCCTTGAAAAGGTTGCAGATATGGATTCTTTTGTCCTGATGGGTGACTTCAATGATCATGTGGGTGTAGATGTTATGGCATGGGGGAGTGTGATTGGGAGGAACGGTGATCCTGATCAAAACGCGAACGGAGAGAAGTTGTTGGATTTTTGTTGTGAAAATGGCTTATCCATCACGAACACCATCTTTCCACACAAGGACATTCACAAATACACATGGTACCGTCAGATTCTTCAGCAGAAGTCGCTGATCGATTTCTTTGTGGTACCATCGTGTCTGAAGAGAATGGTTTGTGATGTTTGCGTATTGAGAGGGGCCGAACTGTCAACTGATCATCACTTAGTGCTACGCAAATTGTATCTTAGCGAGAGAGTGCCTCCCCTACCAAAGCGTAAACCAAGGATGGTTACACGCATGCGATGGGAGAGGTTACAGGACGATGAGATACGGGAGACATTTGCTCGGCAAATATCAGAAAGGTTTGAATGAATTCCAACTGTTCCATCAAATGTAGAGGAAGAATGGCAACTGTTTTCAACAGCGGTTATTGCCTCTGCGGGAGATGTTTGTGGGGTGAAGCGGCTTGGCGTCAGAAAAGGACTGCTTGGTTTAAAACTCCCAGAGTTCAAGAAGCCATCAGAGAGAAGAAGAGAGCCTTTAAGGTGTGGATTCACTTGGGGAACTCCGATTCTCGAAATCGGTACACTGAGGCGCGAAGAACCTGCAAATTAGCTGCGAAAACAGCAAAAGAACAGTCTTGGAAGGAGTTTGGTGAAAAATTGGAACGTGACCACAGATCTGCCAATAAGATGTTCTGGCAGACCATCCGCCGACTCAGAGGAAAAAAGTTGAATATCATCGAAGTAGTTAAATCCAAAGACGGTACACTTCTTTCCAATAACAAGGACATCATACGCAGGTGGGTCGAGCACTTTTCAGAATTGCTCAATCCCGATCAGAGCACCGAAGATGACAGACCCATTGTCGAGAGTTGGGCGGAAAGTAGTCGTACGGTAGATGAAGTAACTTTGGCGATCAAAGCGCTAAAAGTTGGCAAATCTGCTGGTGTGGATGAAATTCGGACAGAAATGCTCAAGGCTTCAGGTAAAGAGGGAGTGCAATGGCTCTCGCGTCTCATTAAAGTGGCCTGGGAACGCGGTGAAACACCTGGTGATTGGCAAATGGGGTGATAGTTCCTCTTTTTAAAAAAGGAGACAAAAGAGATTGCGCCAACTATAGGGGTATATCTCTTTTAAGTCTCCCTGGACAAGTCTTCGCTAAGGTGCTAGAAACGCGTTCCAGAGCTGTGGTTGAGGACAGTCTGGGGGATGAGCAGTGCGGTTTTCATCCCGGTAGAAGCACAACTGACCAGTTATTCAGAATGGTTCTTGAGAAGGCCTGGGAGTATGCCAAACCTGTCTACATTTGTTTGTGGATTTGGAAAAAGCATATGATAGGGTTCCTATAGGCAAACTCTGGACTGTTCTGCAGGAGTATGGGATTGATGGTTATCTGTTAAGGGCGATTCAGTCGTTATATACAAACTGTAGAATTTGTGTTCGGATAAACGGTGTTAAATCAATACCTTTCACTGTGGGCGTTAGACTCCGCCAGGGGTGCGTTTTGTCACCTCTCCTCTTCATTGTATATATGGATTGGATGTTGCAGCGCAGCCGTGGCGGGGAATGTTTTGAAGTGGGAGACCTAACGATTAGTCTTTTGCTCTTTACGGATGATTTGGTCATCCTTGAGTCCTCTCAAACCGAACTTCAGCGCGCACTCGAAAGGTTTGTAGCCGTTTGTGATGATGCTGGAATGAAGATCAACGTGAACAAGTCGGAAGTAATGGTCGTTTCCAAAAAACCCATTCAGTGCACACTGCATGTTAGTGGAGTCCTAGTCAAGCAGGTTGATAAGTTTAAGTACCTCGGGGTCTTATTCACGAGTGATGGGAAGAGCAATGCCGAGTTATCCTGTAGAATTGGTCGGGCTGGATCAATTTTGAGAGAGCTTGGCCAATCTGTTGTAAGGAAGGGTGAACTTAGTGTTCAAGCTAAGCTATCGGTTTTTAACTCGGTGTATGTTCCAGTTCTCACTTATGGTCATGAAATTTGGGAAGTGATCGAAAGAATAAGATTGCGGATACAAGCTGCCGAAATGAGGTTCCTTCGCGGTGTTGTTGGAATAACTCGTAGGAATCGAGTGCGGAACACCAGAGTACGCGAGGCGCTCAATGTTGAGCAGCTACTTCTCCGAACGGAACGATCTATGTTTCGATGGTTTGGTCGCGTAGTGCGTATGCCCCCAGACCGGCTTCCAAGACGTGCCATGGTGGCCGTGCCATTAGGTAGGCGACCTCGCGATATTCCTAGAAATAGATGGTTGGACCGAGTCCGGAATCTCTCATGTACCCGTCTAGGGATTCCTCCTGATGAGTTGGAGTCAATGGTGGAGGATCGAGAAGGATGGAGAGTCCACCTGAGCATCCTACCCCCGCGACTCTCATGAAGGATTAGCGGGCCATTGAAAATGTATGTATGTATGTATGTAATTTCTAAGCTGTAATTTTTTGAATTGGTAAAATATTCTTATACAAGTAATACACATCATAAGCAAGAGTATAAATATTTTAACTGTAAGTGAATCTTTCCTGCAGATAAGGCCGATCTTCGCGGGATATAAACTTATGTAAACCGAAATGTTTATTTAAATAAAGATTGAATTGAAGTGAAAAAAAATGTATACCGAGGCCATTGACATACATATATATGAACTGCTAGTAGCCAACTTCACGTTGGATCCAACATCAGCTCTAGCTCTTTTGGTTCGGAGCAGAACAAAATGGAAACTCACACTTGTTTGAAATTTCGTGGGATGCAGTTAGGTGTACAAAGAAAGTGTTTTCCTCGTCATGTCACATAAAAAAATGATTCTTTAAACACTTAATTCTTTATTGAAATAATGAATGGTAGAGGATTATAATTTTTGGTTTTTGGCTGAAGGCCTCCTTGTTTCTCGGCTGTTTCTGTTTAAGTGAACAGAAATGGATCGAACCGAAATTGGGTGCTAAACAATATAATGACACCTAGATGGCGCTCACACGCATGAACGCGTTCAACTAAAACAGATAAAACGGATAATAAAATGCTTACAAATCGTAATAAATCTAAGAATATTGTGCAATTTAAAGCGCAGTAAAATGCATATATAACGATTTTTTATTCAAATTTTGTTGGTTTCATCTTTCGGTAATTACTTGATCTACCACATTTTCGAAGTGACATCTGCTACAAACAATGTCTCAATAATTTAAATTTCAACCCTTTTATATACCATATCCACACAAATCCAAGAGGTGTCTCTACCATTCTATGGAGAAATTCAAGGTGGTTAGCATTTTGTTTCCACATTTTTCGCTTCGAGCCAAGAGGGCTAGTTAATCGTGTGTTGGCGTCATTTTTTGGGCAGAGATTGTGTGGAACTGATACTTGACTAGCAGTCCATATTATAGTATGTCAATGACCGCGACCTAATACCACCCGAGTTCCAATCCACTGCACCATGCACCAGAAACAAGTTTTTGTTTTTCCTCCTTACGCTCATCATTTACAACTTATGTATGTCGTTTACTTGTATTAAAAGCCTTATAATCCTAGGCGCAAATCAATTTAAAGGAAAAAAAAGTTAGGCAGCAATACCCTTCACAACAAACTAGCCATCCACTCGAATTCAGCGACGTCTATCAGAAATTGGAGGTATTACTTGTTTGTTTTTTTTGTAGTAGTAGTGGTTTCTTAGTGATTTACCAAAAACAACTGAAATAGCCCGCTCATGAGTGGATTATAGTGTCAATTCAAGCAAAATGTATTGTAGGACCAGAACCCCTTTAACCTCGCTATCTATCCATCAAGATTGTTCATCCTTCTCCATTTATGGAATTCGCTATAGCATTAAGAGCATTAAGAGCGCTCACAATATAGACACCCCAGCCTTCGACTAAAAACCCAAAAGTTCTCAAGAGCAATTCACAACTCATTTTCTTTCCTTAAAACCCCTGAACGTCTTTTCCCTCACAAAAAAAAGGGTCTCAATTAACAGTTAATAACTAATCGTTTTAAACCTCTTCTTTCTTTCTTCAACAAACAACTCCAAATTACCCTCAATCCTAAATTAATTAAACCAAACAAGAAATACATTTCCCCGTTCCTAACTCTGGTCAAACACGAAAAGAAAACCAGTACTTTACGCAGTATATCCTGCAGCTCCTGAATAAAACAACAAAATATCCTCTCTAGGCGGACATCAAGAAAGGCAGAGAAAAATAAAAAGGATTGAACCCTCTGGCTAAAATCAGAAGGACAATTTCGGAAAGACTATCATAAAACAAAAAAGCAAAAAAAAAAACGAAACGAAACGCTCCCGAAAGGTAAAATTGAAAATTCCTTTTTTCCGCTCCTCTCTCCAGATACTCTCGACCAGAAAATATAGCCATCCATTGTCTCGTATACGGTAGCTAAAGCGGACAAAGGCGGGTGTACATCAACATCCTTTGGACACAAATCATTAAAAAGAAAAAATCTATCCCAAGTCCTTCTTCCTGTTCCCCTGAGTGATTTCGACTAAAAGGAGCTGTCTTGTGCACCGGGCAAAAGCAACAACCCATTCTTTTACCGCACACTCTAGGATTATGAGTATGCCTGCAGACACACACCCAACATACACACAGAATCGGAATAGAGTAGGCGGCCAACAAGGCTGGTGGGCTAAGAAAATTTAATACATAGGTTCGCTTCTAGGATTACACTTCCCGAAACCTTCCGGCTGGTTTACGGTGTTAGGAGTTTCTTTTGCGTTTTTAATGAGATTATCTTCCACTCTACTCACAACAGCAGACTTGAAGGGGTTGAAGAATGCCAAATGGAGGAGGTTTTGGCCTTTTTTCCCTTTTGTCCTGTCTCTTTTGCAGTGTTATCCTTTTTCATGTTCACATTAAAGTTTTATTTCTTTATGGTGGGATCTTGCGAAATTTAAGCGGAAAGGCTTTTGCATAGACAAGTGTGTAGGTCGGAGGTGAATTGAGTTGAAGACCGTGTTGGAGGGTATTCTGTGGGAGCGAAACTTTACAGATCCCATCTGCTTCAAGTGGTGGAATGCAGCAACATTTATGGACTTTAAATAATTTGATGTAAACCTGAGTCATAACTATTTCAGTTGTAGATCTTGGAACAACTCAACAAATGATGTCGCTGGACGATGGAAGTTGTGGAACAGAATTTTTGGATTCCCTGCTATTGCCCTGCGCCATAAATTGGCTTTCGTTCTTGCTATTCTTCACGGCGCCTAGAAATATCCCTGTGCCTGACTTACTGCACAGTGTTTATATGAATTTAGAGCAATAAGGTGTATTAGGTTGTGGCTGCCTGAAGTGCGGCTAGTCATTTAAGTAACGAAAGATTTTCTACACCATAAGGGTATTTTTTTACGGTTGTGCCAAGGGATGAGGTAATCTTCGAAAGATACTACTAACCCGGGCTACTAGCATCGCAAGCATTCGCAAGCCCGAGTAATCGATGCCAGGAATGCGCCTACGTACTAATCCACACCCTCCCCACTTGTATCACTCCCCCCGCGAGACTACAGTTAGATATTCATTTCAACAAATAGGCTATTCATTTGACGGGTAGGATCTCATGTACTTCCTGCGGCGGTTCTATATGCTCTGTTGGTGCTTGCGGTGGAAATAACCCTGACACTATTTCTTGCACAAGTAAAGAGCACGAGGGTGAGGGTGCCCTAGAGCCCTTAAGTTTTGTCATGACTGTTCTGTAGACAGTACACCATGGATTAATGTCTGCCTGCTTGCAGAGTTCTTTAAAGCTGTTGCTTTTGCTTCTCCGGATGGCTAATTTCAGGTCCCTACGGCTACCTTTGTATTGTACCTGTAGATCCTGGTGGTAGGATCGCAAACTTCTGGATTGCTGGAATAATCTTCCAGCTCCTAGGCACTCGATGCGTAGCTCTGCTATCTCTTGGTGCCATCAGTATACTGGTGGCCGACGATTTGTTGGCATTTTCCGGGCCATGGATGCGTCGCTGCCTTACTTACTTGTTTAGTTCAAACCGGAATAGAGATACTTGCTGTGACTGAAACTAAGAAGAAAGGAAAAGGTAGCATATTGCTGTACAGTGGAGACCTAATGATATATGGAGGAGTGAAAGAAAGCAATTAAGCAAGAGCAGGTGTAGCGTGCACAGTCAAGAGAAATATAATAAGTGACATTAGAGACTGGAGAACAGAAAGTGAAAGAATTTTAGTGGTGGAAATAGGAAAAAGTGGAAGGCTTTTAACAATAGTAGTAGCATACGGGCCAAATGAAGATGACGAAAAAGACGAAAAAGAAAAATTCTGGGAAAAACTTCAAGAGGTGTGCGAAAAAAGAAAAGGAAACTTGATAATAGCTGGAGATCTGAATGCAAGACTGGGAAAAGAAAAGGAAAAGTTTTTTTTTTTTTTTTTTTTTTTTCCGAGGGTAGGTGAAAATCTTCAACAAGACACTATGAGGATCGACAGCGCGTGCTCATAGTAGTGTGGGATTCTTACCCACTAAAAAACCTCCCTTCAAAACAGACTTGTTTTTATTTTTACTACAACTAAGTATTCGACTTATCAAGTAGTTTTCGTTTCGCGAAATAATGACGTTTTGCAGGTACCTTCCCATTGGAAGTTCCTGCCAGCTCCGCAGTTTAGACGCGGTTACTTATCGCGCTAGGTCTAAAGGTTTGGTTCTTTGTAGACGGCGCAGTAAATTTCTTTCTTCCAAAAGTTGGAGGACTGTAATATTTACGTGACTTTCTAGTCGACTTCTATGCTTTCTCGCGTAGGTTTGAATTTCGTCTTCGATTGTTTTAATGCCAAGGTCTCTGTGGATATCGCTATTTCTGATATACCATGGCGCATTTACAATACCTCTTAGCACTTTGTTTTCAAAAGTTTGTAAAATTTTAATATTACTTATTTTGGTACAACCCCAGAGTTGTATACCATATGTCCATACAGGCTTTAGCACTTGCTTATATAAAAGCAGTTTGTTATATATATTAAGCTTGGAATATTTTCCAAGTAACCAATACATTTCTCGATATTTGTTATCTAGTTCTTTGCGTTTTTTCTTAACGTGCGTTTTCCATTTCAGCTTTGTATCAAGTGTCATTCCAAGATACTTAGCCTCGTTTGCAAACGGGATTTGAACCGAGTTTGAAAAGATCGGCAAATTATTTATTTTCTTATAAGTAAAATTTACATGAACAGATTTGGTCTCGTTGAGTGCGATTCGCCAAATCTTTGTCCATTCATTTACTCTATCCAAAGCTTCTTGCAGTTTTTCTGTAGTATCTTCGACCGTTTTACCTACTGTCAAGATAGCAGTGTCGTCGGCAAATGTAGCTAGCTCAGTGCCTTCTACTTGCGGTATATCACGAGTGTATAATAGATATAAGACTGGACCAAGAACGCTTCCTTGCGGCACCCCAGCCATTATTTCCTTAAAATCTGAATATTCGTTTCCACATTTGACGCGGAATAGCCTATTCGTAAGGTAGTTCTTCAAAATATTATATAGGTGCTCTGGCAGAACTTGTCGTAATTTAAACTTTAAGCCTTCGTGCCAGACCTTGTCAAAGGCTTGAGAAACGTCAAGGAATACGCTTGAACAAATCTTTTTTTCTTCAAGTGATTTTTCGATTACATGTGTTATTCTATGCACTTGTTCAACTGTAGAATGCTTACTTCTAAATCCGAATTGATGATCAGGGATGAGATGCCCTTCTTCTATAACCGGCTGTATTCGCCTAACCAATATTCTCTCGAACACTTTGGATATAATTGGAAGAAGCGAAATCGGTCTATAAGAGGTTTTTTCATTCGGCGGTTTTCCAGGCTTAAGGACCATTATAACTTCGGCGACTTTCCATTGACTGGGAACATATTCTAGTCTAATCGCGGCGTTTATAATGAACAGAAGCTTAATTAGAGCTTTTCTTGGTAGCGCTTTAAGAACCTCTCCCGTAATTAGGTCGTATCCAGGAGCTTTCTTAGGTTTAAGTTTCTTTATTTCTTCCTTAAGTTCGGTAAGCGTTGCATTTCTTATTACGCTATTGTCTATATACGACGTATTTATATTTTCAATAAGAGCTTGTCCATCAAACGGTTTGAAAGTTTCTTCCAGGTGGGCGGCAAAAACTTGCGCTTTCTCTTTATCATGCCTGGCCCATTCGTCTTGATTTTTCCTAATTGGCGCGGCTTGAATTTGAGGTTTTTTAATACCTTTTATAGCCTTCCAAAGCGAATAGTTAGAATCTTTTTCTGCCGTTAAGCTTTCTAGGTAAGTTTGTATTTCATTATTCTTAAGGTCTTTAATAGATCTTTTTAGTGAGTTGCACAAACGGTTAAGATGTGCTTTATGTTGCGGAGCCCGAGCTTGTTGCCATCTTTTACGCGCTTTTCTCTTCTCCTTAATCATCTCGTTTATTTCCTGCGGATAAATTTTAATGTAACTGGCCGGGGTTCTCCTTAGGTTGGGAGTATTCTTCCACGCGGCATCCTGTAAGATTTCGACGAAGCGATCTACTTCAACTTCAAGTTCATAGGGCGTTTTAAGTGATACGCTCAGCTCGAAAAGGAAAAGTGGGAAGGGGTGATAGAAGGTAATGAAGAAGATAAATTAAATACTAATGGAAAAATACTACTGGAGTTCTGTATAGTCAACGATCTGGTCATAACAAATACCCCTTTTACACATAACTTACTTACTTAGGTGGCGCTACAGTTCGGGGTGAACCTGGGCCTCAACCAACAAGCCTCTCCATTTAGCTCGGTCTTTAGCTAATTGCCTCCAGTTGCGCACTTCAAGTTGGTCGAGGTCCCCTTGAACTTGTGCGCGCCACCTACGGCGATAATTCCCTCTACTGCGTCGTCCCTCGGGGTTAGATTCGAAGACTCTGCGGGCCGGAGCGTTGGTGTCCATTCGCTCTACATGTCCTAGCCATCTCAGACGTCCAATACGCAGTTTTTTGACTAGGTCGATGTCGCTGTACAGCTCGTATAGTTCGTGATTGAATCTTCTCCTCCAAAACCCGTCAACGCAAACGGGACCGAAAATCTTACGAAGAATTTTTCAAGTCCATGTTTCAGCGCCGTAAAGCAGGACTGGGATGATCAAGGTCTTATATAGAGTCTCCTTAGTTGTTCGAGAGAGGGCTTTACTGTTGAATTGCCTTATAAGCCCAAAAAAACAGCGATTGGCAAGAGTTATTCTTCGATTGATTTCTGCGCTGATTTTGTTTGCTGAATTTATAGCAGAGCCAAGGTAGACAAAGTCCCTTACTACCTCGAATTTATAGCTGCCCACGGTGACGTTTTGTCCAATTCGTCGGTGTTGGTTTTCCCTTCTAGTTGACAGCATATACTTGGTTTTGCCCTCGTTTATCGCCAAACCCATTTTGGCCGCTTCCGCCTCAATGCTTGCAAAAGCACCGGTGACAGCCCGCTGAGATCTTCCGATAATGTCTATATCGTCGGCGTATGCAAGCAGTTGTACAGACTTGTAATAGATTGTGCCTCCGGTGTTGGCTTGTGAGTTCCGCACAATCCGTTCAAGTACAATATTGAAGAAGTCACATGACGGCGCGTCACCTTGTCTAAAGCCTTTTTTGACATCAAAGGTCTCGGTGAGGTCATTACCGACCTTGATGGAGCAGCGAGCGTTCTCCATCGTCAGCCTGCACAGGCGGACAAGTTTGGCAGGGATGTCAAAACTAGACATGGCTCTATAAAGCTCTTCTCTATAGATGCTGTCATAGGCGGCCTTGAAATCGATAAAGAGGTGGTGAGTATCGATTTGGAATTCTTGGGTTTTCTCCAGGATCTGCCGAAGTGTGAAGATTTGATCGATGGTGGACTTTCCTGGCCTGAAACCGCACTGATAGAGTCCAATCAGGCTGTTGATAAAAGGTTTCAGGCGTTCACACAATATCGCAGAAAAGATCTTGTATGCGATGTTGAGGAGACTGATGCCTCTATAATTGGCGCAGTTGAGGGGGTCTCCTTTCTTGTGGATCGGGCAAACGATGCTGAGATTCCATTCATCAGGCATACACTCGTCTGACCAAATATTAGAAATGAGTTGGTGTATGCACTCTACCAATTCATCCCCAGCTGCCTTGAAAAGTTCGGCTGGTAAGCCGTCAGGTTCAGCAGCCTTGTTCGATTTTAGCTTGGATATTGCTATCCTCACTTCGTTTTGGTCAGGTGGACGGAAATTTTGACTATCATCGTCCATGTTGAATGGTTCATTCTGCCTGACAGCGGGATGTTGGTCTTCGTCGCCGTTATACAGTCTGCAGAAGTAGTTTTTCCATATTCTCAGCACCGACTGTGATTCTACTACGAGGTTTCCATTTTCATCTCTACAGGTTTCTGTACGGGTATTACTTCTCTGACACGTTCTTTTAACCTTTTGGTAAAACTTCCGTACATTGTTCCTGGAGTATAGACTCTCGATATTCTCAAACGCGCGCTTCTCATGCTCTTTCTTCTTCTTTTGGAGAAGCCGATGTTCTTTCCGTCTCTTTTGCTCGTAGAGCTCACGAGCAGCTCTCGTCTTCCTTTGCAGCGCCGCTTTGTATGCCTCTTGTTTTGCTGCATGCACTCGCCGGCATTCTTCGTCAAACCAGGGGTTTCGCGGTGGTGGGCAAGCGAGACCCAACACATCAGTCGCGGCGTTTCTGATGGCATGTTGGCAGCGTTGCCACTGGTCTTCGATACTTGATGCTGGCGGCAAAGGGGTGATTGAGAGATTTCGGGATACGCGTTCAGCGAAGAGTCTGGCGGTCTCTTGCGATTGTAGCTTTTCGACGTTAAATTTTCTCACAGTAATTCTTCTTTGTTGCTCAGATTGGGATATCCGCATTCGTACCTTGGCTACAACAAGGTAATGATCCGAGTCTATGTTGGCCGCTCGGAAGGTCCGGACATCCAGAATACTGGAGGCATGCCTTGCGTCGATCGCAATATGATCAATTTGGTTGATCGTGACATGATCATTGGACCGCCATGTCTGCTTATGAATATCGAGATGAGGAAACCATGTGCTTGCTATGGTGACATTTCGCTCCACAGCGAAATCAATTAGCCTTAGTCCGTTATCAGACGTGGTGTCGTGTAGGCTATGCTTACCGACTGCTCTATCGAAGACGTCCTCCTTTCCTATTTTGGCGTTAAAATCGCCCAATACGATTTTAACGTCGTATTTAGGACATTGCTCGTATGTTTTGTCGAGGAGCTCGTAGAAACACTCTTTGGAGGCAGGGTCCTTTTCTTCTGTGGGGGCATGAACACATATTAGGCTTATGTTAGCGAATTTAGCCTTGATCCGGATAGTCATAATACGCTCGCTCACGTGTCGGAAGCTTAAGACTTCTTGCCTAAGTCTGCCGCGTATGACAAATCCGCATCCGAATAAGCGTTGCCTGTTGCCTCTGTAGCAATCACCGTAGTAGATGTCACAGTTTTTCATCCTCTTTTTGCCCGGCCCATCCCATCGCACTTCCTGGATGGCGGTAATATCTGCTTTATAGCAGTCTAGGGCCTCTGCTAGTTGTTCGGCTGCACGTGGTCTGTAAAGGGACAGAACATTCCACGTACAGATCCGAAGGTCGTTGTCCTTATTTCGTTTGCTGGGGTCGTCATTAGTTGGGTCATCCTTATCCGAGGCTTTTGGTTGTTTCGGAACCATGCGTTTTTTACGTGGTAGGGAAGTTACCCCGACGGCACAACCCCCAACCTGGAGGGCCAGTTCCTTAATTATTCCCCTAGGACGAGGAGCCGGGTACACCGGTGCCAGTAGTCCACTACGGGAGTATGAGCGCTGCCGTTGGCCCATTAAGGGCTCCTCCGCCACCATCTCTATTCCAATGTCCTGACCAACATTGGAAATTCCTTACCGACCTGTGATCCGAATACGTCGAAGCAGCTCGCGCAAGGTATTCACTAAGTTCAACCTAACTGGAACTATAGACGCCACCGTTGACTCCGTCTAGGGAATTCGTCCGCTGCCGCCTGGAACAGGAAGAAGTGCTCTAGTGAGAAAAGCACTCTTCCCCCCCTCTCTCATCTGCTGCCACCAAGAATCCGCCAAACGGGGTTGGTTACCCATTTCTTGGATTAAGGTACTAGGCACCCGGCTGTCACCGCGTGGAGGTTGAGAGTAGGAGTTGGTAGGCCTCAGCTGAGAAATAAGACATGCATATCAGAATGAGATAACGGAGGAGGTATCCAGATATTCGGAAATACAAATACAATAGATATCGACATGAGATGGAAGAGATTTAAGGAAACAATGTTAAAAGCGGCAGAGAAAGTATGCGGGAAAAACAAAATAAGCACCAATAAAAAGAGAACTGCATGGTGGACGGAAAATGTGAAGAGAGAAATAAAGATAAAGAAAAAACTATGGAAAGACTACCTATAGAATAAAAGCGTCGATAAATATAACGCCTACAAAAGACAGAGAAACGAAGCCAAAAAACAGTGCTAAAAGCCAAACAAGAAGCATGAGAAAGCTTTGGAAAACGCGTAGAAGAAAACAGCGAAGAAAATTCAAAGATGTTCTACAGGATGATCAAGTCGCTAAAAAATAAGAAGATATAACCGCAGCACTCAAAAGAATTAAACTAGCAAAGGCACCAGGAATCGACGAAATTGCACTAGAGTACATTAAATACCTTGGAGAAGATGGAGAGAACGAACTGAGAAAGATACTGAACATGATATGGATAAGCCAGAAAATCCCACAGGAATGGAAATATGCAGTGATTCTGCCTATATATAAGAAAGGAGATGCAAAAGATTGCGGGAACTACAGAGGCATCACACTGCTTACCACTGCTCTCAAAGTATACGAAACAATACTCGAAAAAAGATTAAGAAGGACCTGTGGAAAGACAACTTTCGGATGTACAAAGCGGATTTCGACCAGCACATACTATACAAGACCATACCTTCACAGTGCAGCATGTCCTGGAGAAAAAACTAGCTAAAGATAAAGATGTTTACATATGTTTTTTAGATATGAAGAAGCCATGCGATACAGTAAGTAGAGGAAAAATTTGGATGAGCCTAAGAAATAAAGGAGTGGAAGAAGGACTTATAGAGGCAATTAAAAGTATATATAAAGAGACATATAATGTAGTAAGAACCAGTAACAGGATGTCTGCCGCATTTAAAACATCCGACGAAGTCAGACAAGGGAGTACACTAAGCCCACTTTTGTTCATCTGCGCCATAGACGATGCAATCAGACAGTGTCAGGAAAGGATGGAAATTTTTAATGCGGGATATAGGCGCCTAGAACCCATCCCTTTATAGGCTTGTGCTTTTGCCGATGACATTATTCTCTTTGCAAACTCTGAAAGAAAATTAGAGAAAAGCTTACAAGTATGGAAGGAGGTCCTGGAATCTCAAAATCTGCAGCTCAATATCGAGAAAACTCAAGTGATGGTCGTAAGTAACAGAACAGGGACGATAAGAGTGAGTGTGGACGGAGTGACCTTCGAGCAAGTTGAAAATTATAAGTATCTTGGAAGCGTTATTAACAGCAAGGGCAACTTAGAGGCGGAATTGAAGGCAAGGATCCAATCTTCAAATAGGCTGTACGCAGTGCTGCAGAAAAAAATTCTAGATCATAAAGAAATAACTCGAGCCACAAAAATATCAATCTTCAAGTCTATGTACCTACCAGTACTGTTGCATGGAGGAGAATAGAAGATAAAAACCTGAGATGGTTTGGACATCTAGTGAGGATGGAAAACAACAGACAAGTAAAAAAAATCTGGGAGGCTAGAACTGAAGGGAAGAATAGAAGGGGAAGGCCCAGGACAACATGGAACAACGCGCTAGAGAAAGTACTAAAAGATGCAGGAGAAAGCTGGAACTCGGCGAAGGAAGCAGCTAAAGACAGGAAGAAATGGAGAAAATTTATTAAAGAAAGGATGACAGAAACCAGAGACAGAACCTCGACACCGTAGGGTACAAGAGGACCGGATTATGTATGTATGTTAGTTAGCTCAGCGGCCATCGTATTTGCTGTTCCTATTTTCTCCAAAGATTCTTCAAAGATAAGGGAAACAGTGTCTTCGCCCAATGTGCTTATTTTCCACCCCATTCGTTGTGCCTTCTTTAGGAAGCATTCCTGAGTTGCCCTCCTCGATTGTACTTCGAACAGGATGGCCCGGTGGTCACTGCGGATGTATTCCTTACTGACTTTCCATCTTGCTCCTCTCTCTATGGAACTAGTTACAAAAGGTTATATCAACTATGGAGCTTACAAAATTTCTACTAAAAGTGGGCTGGGTGAATACTTTTAATGATCTAATGATCTCGGCAACGCCTGCAAGGCTAAAATCAACTCCTTCATACAACGAAGCAAATGGTTCCTAGAGTAAGAGGGTGACCCACCCACCTTACACATCGGCAGTACAATGGACCTATTTCTGATCTAAGTGCATCCTCATTGAGGGTCGATCTTAATCAACCAATCAACCAACTTCTCACGAAGCCTTGACATTGAATTGCCTATCACGCGTCCTAAGAAAGACATATGACACTACTGTGGCATGGTTTTGGAAATTGTGTATCTTTTTGCTTAGTTATGGAATTTTTAAAACTTGAACGATTTTTGGATTTGAATATAAATAATTTGCAAGCGAATCGCAAACGTATATATATACGTGCGTACAACACCTCCTACCCAGACGTGCATCTAATTTTAGTACATTCCTGCTTTGTGACATCCAATTGGATTGCTGCTTCATTCACAAGAAACCTAATGAACCTCATTCTCCACATTGTTTCACTTGGTTTTGATTGCCTTTATCTCAAAGCCAATCGGGTATAAAAAAAAACTCCATGACTTCAACTCTTAAATGCAATCACGTTGTGCCGTTTATTTTTCCCATATCTCACCCCAGGCCCTTTAGCATAGCTTTCAGCATCGCTTACTTCCACTCCATCGACCGATACATTGTCAACACCTTATTGTTCCTGGTGCTGATGCTACACAGCACCTGTGTCACCGACCTTCCACTCCCAGCACAACTAACAACCTTCGACGTCAGCAGCCCGCCAGCAAACTCTTGTTCACATCAGCATGGCGCTACTTTTTATAGAAAAATTCTCCCTACCACATTGCATTGATGTTCCCCGGTACCATCTTCCCTTTTGCTTACTGCATTTTCCTTTTTATGGAAACATCACACAATGATATAAAATCACAAACAATTGGAAATGCATCATTAAAGTTTGAAAAAAAGGATATTTTCCCTTTCGTTTCGGTGTGCTTTGTTCCCTTTTATGCTGGCAGCCTTCTTCTTGTGCTTCTATCTGTCAGCGCTTCGGGATAATGATTGTCCATTATTGTCACTGGTTATGGAATTGTCGGGCTACCTTTTGTTTGTTTGTGAGAGAAAAAAAAAAAGAATAATACTGCAATTCAATTGAAAGAAAGTCCTTGAGGAGGGTTTTTACCCAGAGTGGTTGTTTTTTTCTCGTCCGTTTTATCATTAATCTTGGAGAAATTCAATCCTCTTATTCCGGTTGTTGTAGTTTGTATCACACTCGACTGGGACAAAGGTTTCCTTTTTTTGGAACGCCTACGTCTGGAAGCTTTATCGATTTATTTTTTTTTCATTCACTGTCTCATAGGGTACATCAAGTTTGGCACATAGCTTCTAACACAGAGTATGAGTATGTATATTTAAATGGTAACAATAGTCGAGTTGATAAAGCTACGAGTATGTCTGTCCGACTGTCCTTACATTTTTGTGGTAGGAGGACGCAGGACCAGTACAAATACAAATGCTTTTCTTTTAGAAGAATGCCATTTTCCAATATTCATATCGGAAGATGCTATAAATGTGGGCAACTGTCAGGTTTGTTTTGAATTTCTAAAGTAAACCCATAATGACACCAAAATGTCATCTGACCGAAGAGGAAATGTACTGCGAGACTCATTTTAAAACTCATCTACGCATTGCCTTTGATGGTCATTTCATTGTCCGCCTTCCATTTATTAAATCAAGGCAACAACTTGGCAACTCTAAACGAACCACAGTGTCCTGTCTTCTCTCAATGGAACGCTGTCTAGCCAAGGATCCCGATGTTAGTCAGCAATACCACAATTTCATGCAAGAGTACACCACAATGGGGCACATGCAAAAGATTCCAGCAAATGCAGTTGCTGTAGAAGACAGCGAAGGATTTTACTTACAACATCATGCTGTTGTAAAACCAGCTAGCACAACAACCAAGCTGCGTGTGGTTTTCAATGCATCACGGAAAACTTCTTCAAGCGTTTCATTAAACGACATTTTAGGAGTTGGACCAACCATCCAGAGAGACCTTTTCTCCATACTGATCAATTTTCGACAATTTAAAATACCCATAAGCGCGGAAGTTGCAAAGATGTACAGGCAAGTCCACGTAGATTCACAGGACTGGAATTTTCAACGGATAGTCTGGAGAGATAATCCGTCTAAAAGAATTGATGATTATTGGCTCACAACTGTTACGTATGGCACTTCAGCAGCCCCATTTCTGGCTACACGAGCGTTGGTGCAAATATGTCGAGCGTGAGTATCCAATAGTTTCACACATTATAAAAAACCACTTCTATGTAGATGACCTACTCACGGGGGCAGATAGTCACGAAGAAGCTACAGCTATTCGGCTTGTGTTGGAAAAGACGTTAACAAAGAGAGGATTTGAACTTCGCAAATTGAAGAGTAGTTCCAAAAACTTCATTGAGAAAATTCCTGTAAACAAAAGAGAAGTGAAATGTCTCGGTTTCAATTCCTAGCCCACGAAAATCCTAGGCCTATACTGGAATCCTAATAATGATTGTTTTAACTTTCATGCATCACTTACAACGAAAGGTCCCATCGCAAAGCGCACCATATTATCCGAATCCGCAAAAATATTTGACCCACTTGGATTGCTGTCTCCTGCAACGATAGCGATCAAAATCTTTTTTCAACAACTTTGGGTCGAACAACCAAACGGAAAGAAGTTAGAATGGGATGATATCGTACCAGAACCACTGGCCTCCAGATGGCGTATCTTCACTCAAGAGTTTAAGAAATTTGAAGACATCAAGGTTCCTCGATGGATACATGCAAAAGGTATTACAGAGTGTCAATTCCACGGATTCTGTGATGCATTGGAAGCAGCATATTCGGCGGTTATTTACTGCAGAACTCGGGAACAGGGGAACATCTTCATCAACATCGTAGCAGCAAAAACACGCGTAGTTCCAATCAAACAGCAATCGTTACCACGCCTAGACCTCTGTGCAGCTCTTTTATTGGCAAAGCTCTTCGACTCTGTAAGAAGGTCATTCGACAACCAAGAACTCAAGCCAATGGTTGCCTGGACAGACTCCAAAATAGTGCACAGCTGGCTAAATGCACATCCTAAAAGGTGGACGACGTTTGTGGCCAATAGAACGTCAGCAATTTTAAGTCTCAGCGAAGCACATTGGTGGAGACATGTGCCCTCACAGGACAACCCGGCGGACGTAGCCTCAAGAGGAGTTTCACCACAAGCTTTGGGTTCTTCAGATATATGGCTCAGCCAATCGGAAAACACCTAGCCGGAGCAGAAGTTATCAACAACCTATCAGGCAAATAATGAAGAAAAACGCAATCAAATCCAAGCATTTACTACCAGCTCGTCAAATCCAATATGGGATGCCATAATGGCTCACGCTTCCTCCTTCGAGAAAGTAATACGAATTATAGCTTACTGGAGGCGGTACGTTAGCAACATAAAGTCTAAGGTAACACAATTAACCAATCTTTCATTCATTCATTCATTCATTCATTTTCAATAGCCCGCTAATCCTTCATGAGGGTCGCGGGGGTAGGATACTCAGGTGGACTCTCCATCCTTCTCGATCCTCCGCCATTGACTCCAATTCATCAGGAGGAATCCCTAAGCGGCTCCAGGAGAGATGTCGGACTTGATCCAACCATCTATTTCTAGGCCTTCTAGGCACGACAACCATGGCGCGTCTTGGAAGCCGGTCTGGGGGCATACGCACTACGTGACCAAATCATCGAAGTATAGATCGTTCCTTAGCGAAGACTTTTCCAGGGAGACTTAAAAGAGATATACCCCTATAGTTGGCGCAATCTCTTTTGTTCACCTTTTTTAAAAAGAGGAACTATCACCCCCATTTGCTAATCACCAGGCGTTTCACCGCATTCCCAGGCCACTTTAATGAGACGCGAGAGCCATTGAACTCCCTCTTTACCTAAAGCCTTGAGCATTTCTGGAAGAATTTCATCCACAGCAGCAGATTTGCCAACTTTTAGCGCTTTGATCGCCAAAGTTACTTCCTCTACCGTACAACTACTTTCCGCCCTACTCTCGACTATAGGTCTGTCATCTTCGGTGCCCTGTTCGGGATCGAGCAATTCTGAAAAGTGCTCGCTCCATCTGCGTAAGATGTCCTCCTCATTGGAAAGAAGTCTACCGTCTTTGGATTTGACTCCTTCAACGATATTCAACATTTTTCCTCTAAGTCGGCGGACGGTCTGCCAAAACATCTTATTTGCAGATCTGTGGTCACGTTCCAATTTGTCACCAAATTCCTTCCAAGACTGTTCTTTCGCTGTTTTCACAGCTAATTTGCAAGTTCTTCGCGCCTCAGTGTACCGATTTCGAGAATCGGAGTTCCCCAAGTGAATCCACACCTTAAAGGCTCTCTTCTTCTCTCTGATGGCTTCTTGAACTCCGGGCGTTTTAAACCAAGCAGTTCTTTTCTCACCACCAGCCGCCACACCAAGCCGCTTCACTCCACAAACATCTCCCGCAGAGGCAATAACCGCAGTTGAAAACAGTTCCAATTCTTCCTCTACATTTGATGGAACAGTTGAAATTCGTTCCTTTTTCAATCTTGAAAAACATATTTCTGCTTGTTTCAGTGTTCTGTCACCCTTCGAACTGCAAAGAGCTACAATCATCCTTCTGCGTTGGGTTCAACAATCGGAATTATCTGAAGAAATCATGTGCCGCAACATCACTAACTCAGTTCCCAATAAGAGCAAGACTTCAGCTCTTTTCCCCTACATTGACGGCGATGGCCTTTTACGAGTCGGAGATCGGCTCGAAAATTCGTCTTGTAGTTACGACTCTATGCACCCCATTATCTTGCCCAAGCAACACCTCATCACTTCTCTATTGATAGACCAATACCACCATCGATACCTACACCCAGGACCCACGCTTCTTCTATCCATCATGAGACAGAGATACTGGTTCATTGGAGGGCGAAGCACAATTCGTCATCACATTTATAAATGTACATCGCGTATCAGCAAGCAGACCATTCTTACACTGCGGCGTGGATTATGCTGGAGCAATTAAGATACGACTTAACAAAGGACACGGGACAAAGGCTACAAAAGGATACATCGCACTGTACGTCTGTTTTAATACAAAGGCTTTACACGTTGAGATGGTATCCGATCTAACATCAGATGCGTTCATTGCATCACTAAAGCGTTTCAGTGCGTGACGGGGAGTTCCAGCCGGTATTTATAGTGACAATGGAATTAACTTTGTTGGTGCAAAACGAAAGCTTTCGGAAGTAAACAATTTAGTTCTAACTACGGACTACAACGACATCGTTTCAAAGTTTCTCGTCAAAACCGACACCAAATGGCACTTTATTCTGCCGTCTACACCACACTTTGGGGGCTTGTGGGAGTCAGGTGTTAAGGCTGTTAAAACGCATCTCAAGAGAGTAATAGGTGATTCTGTGCTCATCTTTGAAGAGATGACAATGCTGCTTACACAAATCGAAGGCGTACTCAACTTCCGCCCCCTCACTCCCATGAGCGATTCGGACACCAGCAGTTTGGACCCGTTGACTCCAGGCCATTTTCTAATCGGCACACCCTTAACCGCCCTTCCAGAGAAAAACTTACTGGAAACAAACCCACACAGAATAAACCGGTGGCAACAAGTGCAGAGAATGGTACAATCGTATTGGAGGCAGTGGTCACGAGACTATCTACACACGCTTAACCAGCGTCCCAAATGGAGAAACGAAGTTGAAAACGTGGCATTAGCTGAATTGGTCTTGGTGCACGAAGACAACTTTCCTCCATCAGCCTGGCTTCTTGGAAGAATTGTCGACTTACATCCTGGAAAGGACGGCAAGGTTCGAGCCGTCACCCTACGAACTCGGCTAGGAGAATTAAAGCGACCGATAGTAAAAATAGCGAAACTTCCAATTAATTAAGGATCCTTAATGGGGGCAGGATGTTGTATCAACATGGCAATGCCACATGATGACTTTCTGTGAATGTCCCATATATGTCAACTTTGAATTAGCAGTCTTTCATCAACCTTTAACAAATTAAGTTTAACTAAATTGAATGTTTTACATTCTTAATTGATGGTAACATTTTTTTGTAAGAACAAAGCCAGTACAGAATATGTAACGTTGGCGGCTGGAAGTGTAATTACTCATCTAAAGTGCTTATGCATGGCTAGTGCTTTTTTTACCTAAGGGATAGTGGAAAAACGCTAATGCGTACGAGGAACAGGCCTGCTCTTTTTCAAGTAGTGTGAGACTCCTACTCACTAAAAAACTACTTTTGACCCGTTTTCAACCTGACACCATCCACTCCGGAATCGCATTACTTCAGAGTGGTGTCGTTGTCTTTCCCCTCTGAGGACTGGCCTTTTCATTTATCTCCTGATGTGGGTTTATAGTACATATCTTGCCGGTAAGGCGTTCATCAATTTAGCAAACTTACTAAGGGTATGTTTACTTCCTCCTCTCTCCTTTTCGATCTGAGTACTTTCTCAATACTCCACATGTCGATACTCGAGACCATCTTGTTTATGACATTTTCTAGGGAAAAGTTGCCTATCTCTGACTCCAGACTATTTCTTTCTACTGCCCACCTATTACAGGTAAAAAAATGTGTGATACGCATCGTCTTCGAATGAGTCTCCGTATTGGCCGACTCCACTCTCTACTTTTCTCATCTTGTGCAAGTACCGGTTGAAGTAACCATGTCCCGTAAGGAACTGGGTGATATAATAATTCACTTCACCGTGTTCCCGCACGGGCGCCGTGGCGTTAGTGGTTAGTGTGTCGGATCACTACGCATGAGGTTCCAAGTTCGAATCCCAGAAAATGCCAAAAAGTTTTTTTCACGGTCCCACCTCTCGCGAGCGTCTGACAAACATCGGAGAGTATTGTTGTCACGAAAAAGCTTCTCAAATCGCCGTTCGGATTCGGCATTAAACTGTAGGTCCCTTCCATTCGTGTGAAAAATATAACGCACACAACATGAGTGGTTGCGAGAAGCAGGCCCTGGCACTATAAAGAGCTGTTGCGCCAAATATTTGTATTTGTAGTTGACTTCAAACGATTAGCAGACGAAAGATGGAGAGAATTTCCATCATGTCGTTACGACTCTATGCACCCCATTATCTTGCCCAAGCAACACCTCATCACTTCTCTATTGATAGACCAATACCACCATCGATACCTACACCCAGGACCCACGCTTCTTCTATCCATCATGAGACAGAGATACTGGTTCATTGGAGGGCGAAGCACAATTCGTCATCACATTTATAAATGTACATCGCGTATCAGCAAGCAGACCATTCTTACACTGCGGCGTGGATTATGCTGGAGCAATTAAGATACGACTTAACAAAGGACACGGGACAAAGGCTACAAAAGGATACATCGCACTGTACGTCTGTTTTAATACAAAGGCTTTACACGTTGAGATGGTATCCGATCTAACATCAGATGCGTTCATTGCATCACTAAAGCGTTTCAGTGCGTGACGGGGAGTTCCAGCCGGTATTTATAGTGACAATGGAATTAACTTTGTTGGTGCAAAACGAAAGCTTTCGGAAGTAAACAATTTAGTTCTAACTACGGACTACAACGACATCGTTTCAAAGTTTCTCGTCAAAACCGACACCAAATGGCACTTTATTCTGCCGTCTACACCACACTTTGGGGGCTTGTGGGAGTCAGGTGTTAAGGCTGTTAAAACGCATCTCAAGAGAGTAATAGGTGATTCTGTGCTCATCTTTGAAGAGATGACAATGCTGCTTACACAAATCGAAGGCGTACTCAACTTCCGCCCCCTCACTCCCATGAGCGATTCGGACACCAGCAGTTTGGACCCGTTGACTCCAGGCCATTTTCTAATCGGCACACCCTTAACCGCCCTTCCAGAGAAAAACTTACTGGAAACAAACCCACACAGAATAAACCGGTGGCAACAAGTGCAGAGAATGGTACAATCGTATTGGAGGCAGTGGTCACGAGACTATCTACACACGCTTAACCAGCGTCCCAAATGGAGAAACGAAGTTGAAAACGTGGCATTAGCTGAATTGGTCTTGGTGCACGAAGACAACTTTCCTCCATCAGCCTGGCTTCTTGGAAGAATTGTCGACTTACATCCTGGAAAGGACGGCAAGGTTCGAGCCGTCACCCTACGAACTCGGCTAGGAGAATTAAAGCGACCGATAGTAAAAATAGCGAAACTTCCAATTAATTAAGGATCCTTAATGGGGGCAGGATGTTGTATCAACATGGCAATGCCACATGATGACTTTCTGTGAATGTCCCATATATGTCAACTTTGAATTAGCAGTCTTTCATCAACCTTTAACAAATTAAGTTTAACTAAATTGAATGTTTTACATTCTTAATTGATGGTAACATTTTTTTGTAAGAACAAAGCCAGTACAGAATATGTAACGTTGGCGGCTGGAAGTGTAATTACTCATCTAAAGTGCTTATGCATGGCTAGTGCTTTTTTTACCTAAGGGATAGTGGAAAAACGCTAATGCGTACGAGGAACAGGCCTGCTCTTTTTCAAGTAGTGTGAGACTCCTACTCACTAAAAAACTACTTTTGACCCGTTTTCAACCTGACACCATCCACTCCGGAATCGCATTACTTCAGAGTGGTGTCGTTGTCTTTCCCCTCTGAGGACTGGCCTTTTCATTTATCTCCTGATGTGGGTTTATAGTACATATCTTGCCGGTAAGGCGTTCATCAATTTAGCAAACTTACTAAGGGTATGTTTACTTCCTCCTCTCTCCTTTTCGATCTGAATACTTTCTCAATACTCCACATGTCGATACTCGAGACCATCTTGTTTATGACATTTTCTAGGGAAAAGTTGCCTATCTCTGACTCCAGACTATTTCTTTCTACTGCCCACCTATTACAGGTAAAAAAATGTGTGATACGCATCGTCTTCGAATGAGTCTCCGTATTGGCCGACTCCACTCTCTACTTTTCTCATCTTGTGCAAGTACCGGTTGAAGTAACCATGTCCCGTAAGGAACTGGGTGATATAATAATTCACTTCACCGTGTTCCCGCACGGGCGCCGTGGCGTTAGTGGTTAGTGTGTCGGATCACTACGCATGAGGTTCCAAGTTCGAATCCCAGAAAATGCCAAAAAGTTTTTTTCACGGTCCCACCTCTCGCGAGCGTCTGACAAACATCGGAGAGTATTGTTGTCACGAAAAAGCTTCTCAAATCGCCGTTCGGATTCGGCATTAAACTGTAGGTCCCTTCCATTCGTGTGAAAAATATAACGCACACAACATGAGTGGTTGCGAGAAGCAGGCCCTGGCACTATAAAGAGCTGTTGCGCCAAATATTTGTATTTGTAGTTGACTTCAAACGATTAGCAGACGAAAGATGGAGAGAATTTCCATCATGTCGCGTCTCCAGAAACATCTGGGCACAACACGACAATATGAAAAAAAAGTAGACAAAACTTGGCACTTTTCATAGAAATCATTACCGGGCACAACCTTTTGGCGGACCACCGGATAAAAATGCGCGTAAGTACAGATAAACTTTGCAGAGGCTGCGACAACACAGGCGCAGAGGAGGATACGGATCACTTTCTATGCAAATACCTTAGTCTCGCAAGAGCAGAAAGACGGCCCTCGAAGAGTATTTCTTCAATCATCTGGGCGACCTGTCTGGTAAGCCACCAGCCATCATCTTGAAATGCAGAACTCTTTCAGGATGGCTTAGAGGTGGGCGCTCCAACACCACAGAACTCTAGCTAATTCGTTTCTTTTTTCTAACTTTTCACTGTTTCAGCCAGGAGTTTCCACGTCAGAGGAGCGCATGGATCCTTGTGAGATCCGAGTGCAGGCTGTAGCTAACCCTATTAAACTAACCTAACCTAAACAGATGCAGAATGCACGTCGACAAGCCGTGGAACACTATACTTCTCAAGATTGCGGAATACTCGTGACTATTTTTAAACGGAATAATTCATCAGTGATTTTGGCGTAACGTGAATTTCTGTTTCCATCTGAATGGATACGTAAACAGACAAAATTTGCGTTTTGGGGCACTTAGAATCCACGTATCATTCACGAAGAGCCATTACATCTACTCAAAGTCACTGCGTGGTGCGCCATTTAAGCCGGAGGTATCATCGGGCCTCATTTTTTCGGAAACGCCATTGGTAACATGGTTACTGTGACTGGTGAGCGATACAGAACTATGATCAACGAGTTTTATTGTCAAAAATTGATGAATTGGGACTGGAGGACAGGTGGTTCTAACAGGACGGTGCACTCGTACGCACAGCTGGCGCGACAATGGCTATTTTGAAGGATAGGTTTCCCGGTTGCCTAGTGCCTCGTTTTGGCGATTTGCACTGGCCAGCAATATCGCCCGATTTGACCACTCCAGACTTCTTTCTTTGGGGTTTTCTGAAGTCACTGGACTATGAGAACAAGCCATAGACTCTGGATGCTCTTAAAGAGAATATCCGAGAAGAGTACGAGAACTTATAGCCCGAAGTTCTCGAAGTAGGCGAGGAGGCTCTCTACTGCATCTTTGAATTAGATTCGTAGACTCTGCTTTGGTGTCCATACGCAGTTTTTTGACTAGGTTAATGTCACTGTACAGCTCGTGTAGTTCGCCATTGAATTTCTGCCTTCAAAACCCGTCAATGCAAACGGGACCGAATATCTTCAAAAAAGTCCATATTTCAGCGCCGTGAAGCAGGACTGCAATGAACAGAGTCTTATGCAGGGTCTTCTTAGTTATTGCAGATAGGGCTCCCTGTTGAATTGCCTTATAAGCCCAACAAAACAGCGATTGGTAAGAATTATTCTGCGCTGATCTTGTTTTTCTAGTTTATAGCAGAGCAAAGGTAGACAAAGTCGTTTACTACCTCGAAGTTATAGCGTTTGTCAAGTTTGTCGGTGTTGATTGCCCCTTTTTGTTGACTGCATGTACTTGGCCTTGCCATCATTTACTGCTGAACCCATTTTGAGCGCATCCGCTTAAATGTTTTCAAATGCACTGGTGACAGCCCGCTGAGTTTTTCCAATTACCTCAATCGTCAGACTTTTGATAGACTGTGTCTCTGCTGTTGGCTTGTCAATTCAATTCAATTTTTATTATTAATATCTAATAAAATTACAATCATGCTTATATCCCGCGAAGCCTTAAGGGCTTGTCTGCAGGAAAGATTGACTTTAAGTTTAACAGTTCGCATTGTGCTTGTGCTTATATACACATATGTTAATAAGAGTACCGCACAAGCCGTTCAAATACAATACAAGAAGCCATATGATAGCGCGTCACCTTGTCTTAAACGTTTTTTGACATCGAACGTCTCGGTGAAATCTTTACCGACCTTGTGGGAGCAACGAACGTTCTCCGTCATCGTCTTGCGGAGACGGACAAGTTTGGCAGGGATGTTAAAACTAGACATGGCTCTATATAGCTCCTCTCTATAGATGCTGCCATAGGCGGCCGTGAAATCAATGAAGAGATGGTGTGTACCAATTTGGGCTTCTAAGATTTTTCGCAAGATCTGTTGAAGTGTTAAGATTTCATCGACAGCAGACTTTACTTACTTACTTAGGTGGCGCTACAGTTCGGGGTGAACCTGGGCCTCAACCAACAAGCCTCTGCATTTAGCTCGGTCTTTAGCTAATTGCCTCCAGTTGCGCACTCCAAGTTGGTCGAGGTCCCCTTGAACTTGTGCGCGCCACCTACGGCGATAATTCCCTCTACTGCGTCGTCCCTCGGGGTGAGATTCGAAGTCTCTGCGGGCCGGAGCGTTGGTGTCCATTCGCTCTACATGTCCTAGCCATCTCAGACGTCCAATACGCAGTTTTTGACTAGGTCGATGTCGCTGTACAGCTCGTATAGTTCGTGATTGAATCTTCTCCTTCAAAACCCGTCAACGCAAACGGGACCGAAAGTCTTACGAAGAATTTTTCTCTCGAAGCGACCAAGGATATCTTCATCCTCTTTTAATAAAGTCCATGTTTCAGCGCCGTAAAGCAGGACTGGGATGATCAAGGTCTTATATAGAGTCTTCTTAGTTGTTCGAGAAAGGGCTTTACTGTTGAATTGCCTTATAAGCCCAAAAAAACAGCGATTGGCAAGAGTTATTCTTCGATTGATTTCTGCACTGATTTTGTTTTTCGAGTTTATAGCAGAGCCAAGGTAGACGAAGTCCCTTACTACCTCGAAGTTATAGCTGCCCACGGTGACGTTTTGTCCAATTCATCGGTGTTGGTTTTCCCTTCTAGTTGAAGGAAGCCCGCTGAGATCTTCCGATAATGTCTATATCGTCGGCGTATGCAAGCAGTTGTACAGACTTGTAATAGATTGTGCCTCCGGTGTTGGCTTGTGAGTTCCGCACAATCCGTTCAAGTACAATATTGAAGAAATCACATGACAGCGCGTCACCTTGTCTAAAGCCTTTTTTGACATCAAATGTCTCGGTGAGGTCATTACCGACCTTGATGGAGCAGCGAGCGTTCTCCATCGTCAGCCTGCACAGGCGGACAAGTTTAGCAGGGATGTCAAAACTAGACATGGCTCTATAAAGCTCTTCTCTATAGATGCTGTCATAGGCGGCCTTGAAATCGATAAAGAGGTGGTGAGTATCGATTTGGAATTCTTGGGTTTTCTCCAGGATCTGCCGAAGTGTGAAGATTTGATCGATGGTGGACTTTCCTGGCCTGAAACCGCACTGATAGGGTCCAATCAGGCTGTTGATAAAAGGTTTCAGGCGTTCACACAATATCGCAGAAAAGATCTTGTACGCGATGTTGAGGAGACTGATGCCTCTATAATTGAGGGGGTCTCCTTTCTTGTGGATCGGGCAAACGATGCTGAGATTCCATTCATCAGGCATACACTCCTCTGACCAAATATTAGAAATGAGTTGGTGTATGCACTCTACCAATTCATCCCCAGCTGCCTTGAAAAGTTCGGCTGGTAAGCCGTCAGGTCCAGCAGCCTTGTTCGATTTTAGCTTGGATATTGCTATCCTCACTTCGTTTTGCTCAGGTGGACGGAAATTTTGACTATCATCGTCCATGTTGAATGGTTCATTCTGCCTGACAGCGGGATGTTGGTCTTCGTCGCCGTTATACAGTCTGCAGAAGTAGTTTTTCCATATTCTCAGCACCGACTGTGATTCTACTACGAGGTTTCCATTCTCATCTCTACAGGTTTCTGTACGGGTATTACTTCTCTGACACGTTCTTTTTACCTTTTGGTAAAACTTCCGTACATTGTTCCTGGAGTATAGACTCTCGATATTCTCAAACGCGCGCTTCTCATGCTCTTTCTTCTTCTTTTGGAGAAGCCGATGTTCTTCCCGTCTCTTTTGCTCGTAGAGCTCACGAGCAGCTCTCGTCTTCCTTTGCAGCGCCGCTTTGTATGCCTCTTGTTTTGCTGCATGCACTCGCCGGCATTCTTCGTCAAACCAGGGGTTTCGCGGTGGTGGGCAAGCGAGACCCAACACATCAGTCGCGGCGTTTCTGATGGCATGTTGGCAGCGTTGCCACTGGTCTTCGATACTTGATGCTGGCGGCAAAGGGGTGATTGAGAGATTTCGGGATACGCGTTCAGCGAAGAGTCTGGCGGTCTCTTGCGATTGTAGCTTTTCGACGTTAAATTTTCTCACAGTAATTCTTCTTTGTTGCTCAGATTGGGATATCCGCATTCGGACCTTGGCTACAACAAGGTAATGATCCGAGTCTATGTTGGCCGCTCGGAAGGTCCGGACATCCAGAATACTGGAGGCATGCCTTGCGTCGATCGCAATATGATCAATTTGGTTGATCGTGACATGATCATTGGACCGCCATGTCTGCTTATGAATATCGAGATGAGGAAACCATGTGCTTGCTATGGTGACATTTCGCTCCACAGCGAAATCAATTAGCCTTAGTCCGTTATCAGACGTGGTGTCGTGTAGGCTATGCTTACCGACTGCTCTACCGAAGACGTCCTCCTTTCCTATTTTGGCGTTAAAATCGCCCAATACGATCTTAACGTCGTAGCAGCAGACTTTCCTGGCCTGAAATCTCACTGATAGAAACCAATAAGGCTGTTGGTGAAACGTTTCAGGCCTTCACACAATATCGCAGAAAAGATCTTGTATGCGATGTTGAGGAGACTGATGCTTCCATATGAAATTGGTGCAATTAACAAGGTCTCCCTTCTTGTGGATCGGATGAGATTCCATTCATCAGGCATTCACTCGTCTGACCAAATCTTAGAGATGAGTTGGTGTATGCTCTCTACCAATTCATTACCAGCTGACTTGAAAAGTTCGGCCTGTAAGACGTAAGGTCTAGCAGTCTTGTTTAACTTCAGCTTGGATATTGCTATATTCACTTCACTTTGGTCAGGTGGGTTGCTCTCCGTCGCGGTAATGCAAACTTTAGAAGTAGTTTTTCTATGTTCTCAGCACCGACTGTGATTCTACTAAGACACAACGCCACGCTCCTTTTAATGAAGATATGCCATAAGACGAGGAATAGAGTATCATACGATCCGTTAAGGAAGGATTGTATGTTTCCTTTTTGTTTTTGAGTGAGATTCTGAATGCTTCTCTGAAATATTGCGTCTTGATTCCAGATTTTCTTTGTGGAACATGATATGTGTGTCACGCCTACATTTTCACGTTCTTGACTAAATATCACATATGAAGTTCGCATTTGTCTGTTCTTTTAATGACCATCGAAATCAGCAAAAGAATATACAGGATAGGCTGCACGAGCTTACGCCTATACGATATTAAATACATACTTGTAGATTGATATTCGAATTTGGACGGGCCAGACGGTTACAATCATTATTTTCATGATATCCTAAAAGAACAACGTTTTTTGACCCGTCATCATTCTAGCCAAGGAGGGGTTATAGTGTGGGATACAATTTAATTTTTTGGCGCTTTTGGTCATGTGATCTCTTGCGAAATACAGTCGCTGATGCGTTCATGTAGAATTCAACCGGATGCTTTTAAACTTCTTAAATTTAAAATTTGTTGATTTACTTGCCTTAACCCAGCTGATGCCCTGATTGTAATGGTGGAAAGAGCTGAATTGGAAGCCAATGTCAGTATCTTCAGTTTATGTTCAGGTGTTAAAGCTGTCACAGACAAGTAGTTCTTGCCATAAGATTCGCTATTTTTTGAATAATTTCATACACAATGATCACGTTGGTCGATTTTACTAACTACAGGGTCTCCCAGTTAAGCAGTATAATCCTTTAAGAGGAGATACCCTAAGTTCCGCCGAACAAAAAATAGTATGGCAGGGATGGGGGGTCTATTCTCACCACATTTCAAGTTATAGCCCATCAAAATGGGTGACCTCTTATTTGGAGGTGTAACCACTTTAAACACTATAACTTCTAAACCATTATAGGTACAAAAATAGTTTTATACATTTTGGAAAGACAATTCAGTGGCGCATACAAGTTTCAAACACATTGGGTACAGTTGTGCAGCTACAAAAAAGTTATGGCTCCTTAAACTCAAAATAATGTAAATTTGTTGTTCCATTTTTTCACTTAAAATGCATTTTTCTCAAAATTTTTACTCAATATTTTTTTTTTTTTTAATGAAATGTTTATCCCTAAAAAATTTCCTTAAAATTATGTTAAGCAATTTTTTTACGTACGATCAACAAAAGTTGTAGTAAAAGCCATTTTTTGTCAGACAAAAGTGGTCAAAAAGAAGTGTAGGTACATACTGAATTAGTCTTAAAACAGAACAGTTTATGGAATGTTCGAAGTGCCTTCCTTCCATTTGAATACACTTTCGGGCGAGTTTAAGCATTTCGGATGGCAGATTAAGGAGCAACAAACTTCTTCTCATCTCTTCTGAAACGGCACAAATTTTTCCTTGGAGCTCTTCCAGACTCGACATTTCTCTAAAATAAACCTTTTCTTTCATAGCACCCCAGAAGAAGAAATCCATGGGTGTTAGATCAGGAGATCTGGGTGGCCAAGAGTTGGGGCCAAATCGACCAATCCACTGTTCGTTAAAAGTATGGTTGAGGAACGAAGTTACTCCGCTGCTACTGTGACAAGGTGCTCCATCTTGTTGAAAGAACATCGCCCTTCTCTGAACAAGAAGAACATCTTCAAGGAGCTTCGGCAATCGTTCTCCAAGAAATTCCAGGTAGTAATGGAAATTAACTCTTCGTGGAAGAACGTGCGGGCTTACTAAAGTGTTTCCTATTAATCCGGCCCAAACATTTACTCTAAACCTCCTTTAAAATAAGCAACACATTTTGAAGAAGTTGTTCACAATAATTAAATTCTTACCTTTGAAAGGATGTTGTCCGTATTAAATGGGGATTGGAGTCTGACCAGTGGTGCAAATTATGATGAATTGCGCTTCGTCGGTCCACAGAATGTTATTGAGGAAGTGTCCGTTTTCTGTTTGTTTGTGCAGTAGCCATTGGCAAAATTCCACTCTTCCTTGCGCATCTCCTGGTAGTAAATCCTGTACCGGTGTTAAATGGAAAGGGTATAATCTATTACTCTGTAGAGTTCTGTGAATCCTGGTTCTGGGAAGTTTCAACTGCACAGCTAGTCGGCGGACGCTGACTGAAGGCTGTACTTCCACAGCACGCAAAATCCCACTCTCAACTTCCGCCGCCGCTGCGTCTGAATGTCGTTCCCTTTTATTTGGTGCATCTGACCTAGTATCAACAAGGCGCTGATACGCATCAGCGAACATCCGGCTACATGGTGTTCTACGATTTGGGTATCGTCGGTGGTACTCCAATCTTGCCAATGAAGCGTTTCCATTGCAGAACCCGTATACAAAGACTATTTTCGCGTATTCACGCTTTGAATACATTTTGGGCGGATCGGCTGTTACCTTACAGAGCAAAATGTCGATTGCAAATCAGTTGAAACAAAATTACTGGCCACTGGCCCATCGGGGTTGATTCGGTCAGAATAGGCATTACATACTGAAATGGCATTATATACTTAATGCGTGTAAAAAAAATAAGAACTGATTTCTTTTAATACTGCGTACAAAATAAAAGCTCTGACAACTTCACACCTCTCTGGCTCAGCCTGTTTAACGCTACCGATGGTACGCTTTTGTCTCTTTCAAGTCATTTTATTCTATTTTAATATTTGAATAAATTTGAAAAAATTATTCAGAACTTCCATTATTTTTGATATGATCCCGAACTCTAATGAGTCTTCCGAAGCGACAAATTCCCGAATTCGCACCGGACCTCCCAGTAAAACCGAAATAAAAGCAGCAACCAAGTCGCCCAAGAAAAATAAAGCGGTGGGTGTTGATGGCATCCGTGTCGGACTATTTTAAGCGGCGCCGAACACTCCGGCTGAACTGCTACACCCTCTCATACGGAGAGCATGGAAAAATGAGCAAAAAGGAGTGTAAAGGAGGGATGATCGTCAAGCTCCCGAAAATAGGAAATCTGATGGATTGTGGAAACTGGAGAGGTATATGCACTCTACCGGCCGTAGCGAAAATAATAGCTAAAATCATATAAGAACGCATTAAGGACCATGATACCCTTCACCAAGAAGAGACGGCTAAAGCGAATGCAACTTATCTTGTTGGAAGCGATCTGGGTCGACCCACAGAAACATGTCAAGTAACTAGGTATAACACTATACAGCAAACTTCTTTGGAGAGAACATGTAGAAACTACGGTAACCAGGGCCACCAGAACACTTATGGAGTGCAGGAACATTTCACAATAAACCTAGGGATACAGCCCAGTCACACTGAGGTGAATGTATCCGATGATAGTGATATGTGATAGGATAGATAGGACAGTGGCATGGGTTAACAGAACTAGGCTAACCACGACGAAGACATCCAGCAAGAAAGTGCAAAAATTAGCCTGCATATGTATATCAGGAGCCATGCGAACCTATCCCACACCAGCACTAAAGGTGATCGTAGGTATACCTCCGCTACACATCAGCAAAGAGGACATCGGGAAAGAAGCATGTATCGCAAGCAGAGAGCGAGTAGCCCTATCCAAATCGACGCCGCTTCTGAACTGGCCCAGAGATGATATGGTCAAGATATACTGCTTTGAAAGGAAATTTCACTCAAAGCTGAGCATCAAAAGAGACTGGAGGTGCGAATCCGATAAATACCAATTCAAACGACACACAATTAAATAATACACAGATGGATTGACAACATCTATTGGCACTGGGGCAGGAGTATACGGGCCCAGGATTAGATACTCAGAATCACTGGAAATATTTCCCAGTATATTTCAAGTAGAAGTTCACGCGATCGAAAAATACCCGCAATTCAACCTAGAAAGGAAATATCGCGGGCAGGACATCGCAATATTATTAGACAGCTGAGCCGCTATTAAAGCACTGACCTCGCACGACATCAGATCCAAACTGGTATGGAAATGCCTCAACAGGATCAACAAACTGGGAGAAACAAACAAAATAACTCTCTACTGGGTACCAGAACATGTAAGAGTGGAGGGGAATGAAGCAGCTGATGAACTAGCAAGAAACGACACGCCGTTCCTAGGACCAGAACTCTTTTGTGGGCTAGGACCCTACAAAATACGGAAGGATTTAAGGAAGAGGAAGAGAATAAATAGGCCAAACATTGGGACGATATTCCCCAATTAAAACAGGCAAAAGAACTTCTGGGGAAGTACAACCAGAAAAGAAGCAGAACCTGCCTAAAAGTTAATAAGAATCGATTTCGCATCTTGGCGGGCATGTTAACGGGCCACTGCAGACTCAAGAAGCAGCTATGGAAACTGGAAATAGAGGGAGATGGACACTGCAGATTCTGCAGGGACCTCGCAGAAACACCAGCGCACCTTCCTATGGAATGCAAAGCACTTACAACAAAAGAAGCAATCATCTAGGTGCCTACCTCCTATCAGAAATGGATTTACCTTCGCTGGATTCACTGAAGATACTCCGGTTTGTTGTAGCAGCTGGACTGGAGGAAGTGCTCTAGACCGGGTATATCATCGGCTAGAGCGGCAGTATGGGGGCACAAAAGATCGTTTGAAGGTCGCAGTGCACTTACCCCTCACTATTATATCTATCTATCTAAGGAACATTTAAATTCAACTTTCGACGTCAAACTGGCTTTCGTGCTCGATCCTCCTGCGTTGACCACATAAACACCTTACGGATCGTAGTAGGGCAATATTTATTGACTTAAAGAAGGCTTTCGGCAGCTTGAATCGAGATGGTATCTGGTTGGCCTTCCGCAGGAGAGGCATCCCAGAAAAACTTATAGCTATTATCAAGGCTACGTACGAGGGAAGTAAGTGTCACATCTTGCACAGTGGTGTGGCTTCGGAAGATTTTGCAATCCAAAGTGGAGTACGTTAGTGGTGCATACAGTCACCGACGTTGTTCTTGGTAGTCATCGGCGATGTACTACATGCAGCATTGACAGAAGGTAACAATGGAATTCGATAGACGGTAACAACTTATCTTAAGCACCTTAACTACGCTGACGATGTTTGCCTACTTTCGCATCGAATAATGAACCTTCATCTGATGGCCAAAATCTAGAAGCTTAGGCGAACAAAGTGGGGCCGAAACAAAAGCCCTGAACAGTTCTAATACCCGCGCTCAACTCAACATTGTCGTAGACAAAGCAGACAACTTTCTATACTTTATCTGAGAACAGGGTAGGAACCTATAGACATTACTCGGCGAAGGAGAAATTGGCATCGGATTGGACACACTCCACGGCGCAACGACATCTCCTTTGCGAAATACGCCATGCAGTGGAATCCGCTTACCTAGGTAGGCAGAACAGCGGGACACTCTAAGCGAACTGGTGCAAGAGAAGTCTTCGACTTCTGAAAGTGGATCTTTAGCTTCCAGTCGTCGCAGTATCTCTTAATTTTATCGAAGTCAAGCAGAAAGAGTATTGTAATGACCTCGATTTAAGTCCCTGACCTATACTCGACCAAGTCCTCTACGTACACAATGGCATGGTGAAGTGAACCTATGACATCGCTCGCGTAAATATTGAATAAGATCGGTGAATTAACCGCACCCTGTTGCAGGCCATTTTTTACTTCAAAAATTCCAGCAAACGTAACATTGCCATTCTTTACAGTGAACTTCTTACTGATGAGTATGTCATAAAATATGTACAGCAGTGGTTTACTTATGCCCAGCCTGCACAACTTGCAGAAGAGTCCCTCTAACCATACGGAATCAAAGGCCTTCTCCAAGTCAACCAGACAGGCACCCATGCAATGCTTCTTGGTTTTGTTCCACTGGATATCCGATACCAGTTTAGACGCGGAATATATGGTATAATGCCCCGCGTTGAAACCGAATTGGTCATCCGGAATTATGTGCATGTCATCAACCCACTTAGTCAAGGCTCTATCGATCACTTCTTCGAATACCTTGTTGATCGTCGAAAGGAAACTTATCGACCGGAGATTCCCCGGATTGGAGCTATCTTTACTTTTTTTTGGAATGGGCTGCACCATCTCTGTTTTCCAATGCGCTGGATAATGGGTATTATTCATTGTATTATTAAACAGGATGGTGTAAATTTTCACCACTTCTGGAGGAAGATGTCTAAGTAGAATGTTGGGTATACCATCGATTCCCACGGATTTCTTTTTTCTCAGTGATTTGAAGATCACTTGGAGCTCCGTCTTCGAAATGAACGGGGGATGTACCCTTTCATCGCCGATGGCATCGAGCTAAGAAACTATAGACGTTACTGTGCGAAGGAGAAAGTGCCAGTGGATTGGACACACCACACGGCGTGACGAAATCCCCATTGCGAAATAAGCCATGCAGTGGAATCCGCTTACCCAGGCAGAAAAGTGGGACGCCCTAGGCAAATATGGTGCAATACAGTCGAGGAGGAATCAAGCTTTTTGGGAATGAGTTGAAGGCAGCTTTAACGCGTTGCAGAACTCCAAACAAGATGGCGTGTTGTTGACACCCTATGCGCCTCGAGGGGTTCAAGGATTTAGGAAGAAGAAGAGGATTATTCTTTAAAGTCCACAAAATGGTTGGAAAAGGCCTCATATTCGTTCTCCTTGAGGCTAGACGGAAAGACAAACGGCTAAACCTAGCTCCAAAAAAGCCAAACTTTTCTAAATTTCTTGCTGAAATATTTTCATTTGCTCTGCACTCTATACTTATCATCAAAAATAGTTCTGCATGACAAATCTATGTACAAAATCCTCCCTTTGAAAAAACTGACTCAGTCATTCCCTGACCGTCTTCAAAAAAAGGACGGCAAACGAACTCCATTGACGCTAATACCCAAATGATTTTCTTATCTTGAAGAAGAAATCAACTTAATACCAATTTAACAAATTATCTCCCCCACTGAATTTCATTTCGGTAATTACATGCTCAATATTCATCGAATTCACTTTGGTTAATTTTCTAAAATTCACAAGAATACGTGGACCGAATAAATGGAAGGCACGACCGTACGAACCAGACAGTAAGCAAACGGAAAAAGGATCTGCCCAACAACTACAACGAAGCCCCTTTTCAATTCAATAAGTTGGTTAATAAAAAAAAAGAAAAGAAAACGGTCCGCGAAATAACGTATAACCGAATCGAAATAAAAATGCAAAATTCCCAAGAACGAACACAAAACGAAGACCGAAACGTCCTCGTCATTGTTGGAGTTTGTGTCAAGACACCTCAGCTCAGTGAATGGTATGCAAATCCTGAGAGGTAACTCTGTCTAAGACGACCATTGCCACCGCCAACGTTGTCGTCGCTGTTACTAAGCCGATCAGATATTTGGCCATTTTTATGGCTTCTTTTGCGCGTTGCCGAACCTCATTTGGGCCAAGACAAGTTGAGAGAAGCGAAAAGGAATTAATTTCGTGTCACGTTGTGCCCTGGAGGGCTGCTGCTGCGGCAATTAACATCGTCACCATCCCCAATTTATTGCTTTTATTTCTTCTTCTTCTTCTTCTTCTTCTTCATTTCGTGCTCGTGTTCGTGTACTCATATTCGTGTTGTACCAGGTGAGGGAATGCCATTGACAGTAAATCACTTAGCGAGTGAGAGGGAACAAATTCGATTACAATGTGGCAAGAGGAATTCGTTTCCGTTTAGATGTGAGCGGCAACATGAAAAATCCTGCTGAAGGATTCCAAGAGTCTAATGTCTGCTAATCCATTTAACCGGCACACAACCACCCACACTCGTGTGTCTGTGCTCACGCGAGCTTCAATTCGATTTTTAATGGAATTCTTGTCGTGCGATTTAAGAGTGGAAACACGCACGCACACTTGCAACAACACACCTGGTAAGTTAACTAAATTACTGCAAAGGGATTGTGTGTGATACGCATACTACTTGTCCTGGAGAAGGTAATAAGGCATACTTGCAGGAGTGCGTGTAAGGAATTTTGATTTATTTACAAAATCACCAAAACGAACCTTTACTGATAAGCGGATTATGCCACGCAAGCTTTTGAACGACTTACATTGAGTGGTTGCATACAGACCTTGGTGAAAAAACTTTCAGACTATCAGCCTTCTGGCAAAGAATAGAACAGAAAAAGGTTTACTTTTGGACTACGGTTTCTGAATTTTTCTGGTACGAAATGGCTTTCAAAAATAAAGTCGAAAACGTAGCCAAACAAATGGTCTGATAGCGAATAAGATGTGTCAAGGATAATTTATGTAAAGGGTTTTCCAATAGGGACGGGTAGATGTTAAAATTGATTAGAACAAGTTGTGTCTGAGACACCAACGAGTTGTTTTTTTATTTTATTTTTTTTAAGGCCTATCAATGACATTATGTGTGGAGTATGCCGTTGTTCAAATGGCCATTGCGACTTCATTGGGTGGCGCGCATCCGAGAAGCCCCATTTGCGGCTTATTAGCATAGACCTGCGACTTAAGGAAACCCGACAAGAAAGAGTCTAACGGGGTCAAATCGCACGACAACGGTGGCCAGTTCACGTCGCCTCTGGGTGAGATAACCATGCCCTCAAATCGCTCGTGCAGAATGTCCATCGTGGCATCAGGAATGTCGCACGGAGCGGCGTCCTGTTGGAGCTACATGTCATTCACATCCAATTCATCCAATTTGCGCCAAAAGAAATTGGTTGCCATCGATTGGTAGTGCTTTCCGTTGATGGTTGAATGCCGAAGTAGGCAATGACAACGACAACGAAGGGCTCAAACACGTAATCGGAAAGCATGGGCTGGGCAACCACAATGACAACGGCGAAAGGTTTGTGGATTTCTGCAATGCCAACCGCCTTATGATAGGTGGCACCATGTTTAAGCACAAGATCTGCCACAAAGTCGGCTGGGTTTCCGATGACCGACAAGCAATCTCCAACCAAATTGATCATTTTACCATCAGCCGCCGCTTTAGAAGTAGTCTCCTGGACGTCCGAAACAGGCGACGGGCAGATGTGGGGATAGTACGTGATCACTACTCTCCAACTGCGCACTGCTGCAGTTCGAAGATCCCACGACAACACAAGAAGATGGGTCGCCTCAGTTGGTCTAACACTGGCAGAGCATAAAACTGAAGCAGTCCTGATAAGTAGTAGGAAGAAGGTAGAAACTCTCACCATTATAGTCGGCCGCCATGAAATCACATCTAAACCGCATATAAAATACCTAGGTATCATGATAGATACGAGACTTTCATTTAGAGATCACCTTAAGTATTTAGGCCGATAAGGTGCAATAGCAAGTGCTGCACTCGCGCGTATCATGCCCAACATAGGAGGACCAAGACATAGCCGTGGGTTACTGCTGGCTAGAGCGGTTACGTCTATAATCCTTTACGCCGCACCAATTTGGGCCGGGGCCATGGCAATTAAAACATACAGATCACATATCACATCTGTTTATCGAATATTTGCATTGAGAGCTAGCTGCGCATTTCGCACTACTTCTAGCAATTCAGCTTGCGTGGTAGCGAGAATGCTCCCAATAGATATCCTGGCAGTAGAACAGCAACGTCAGTACTGCACAAGAAGAGAAAGAAACGCGGCCAGCGAAAACCGGCTCTATAGAGCGGAAAGCCTAAGAGAATGGCAAGAACGCTGGAATGCTTCTGAGAATGGCAGGTGGACCCATAGGCTCATACACCAAATCCAGCCATGGTTCGACAGGCAACATGGAGAACTTGAGTTCTACTTAACGCAGTTCCTAACGGGCCATGGATGCTTTCGTTCGTACTTACATAAGTATAAACACGACAATAGCCCTTACTGTCCGCATTGCGCTGACTGCGTAGAAAACGCAGAACATATATTTTTTGAATGTCCAAGATTCCTCGACGAAAGGAATGCACTAAGGAGTGAACACGACAACACAAGAATGTCCAGGTTCAACATCGATAGACTAAGTGATTCCTCAGTGCACCAGCAATTAAGGGAGCACCTTTCGCAAGGTGTGGAGCAGCAGCTCAATGCCCGCAACCATCCAAGACCATTGGTGTGCTGTGAAAAATGTTTTTTCATCTGGTGCTAACAGAAATGTCGGTTGATCGCAGGGCAGACATAGGGCGTGGCTTTCCGAGGATACCTGGAGACGGATTGACGAACGAAAACAGCTGAAAGCTCGCGATGCACCTACTCCAGCAGCAAGCGAGCTAGAATCCCTATATCGCATGGAGATGAGAAAAGTTCAGCGTAGCGTGCGATGTGATAGGCGCAGCTACATCAATGCGCTCGCTACAGAAGCAGAAGAAGCTGCACGGAGGTGTGATAGCAGGACCGTCCACAGAATCACCAAAGAGGTGACAGGTGGTCGCAGCTCCAGCAAACACCCAGTGAAAGCCGAGACGGCTCGTTGCTCATTTCGGATGAGGACCAGCTCAAGAGATGGAGAAAGCATTTTGCTACGGTTTTGATCTGCGTATTCCCTAGCGATATGCTTCCAAATCAGACTGAGGTGCCCGAGGTGAGAAATACCCGAATACGCACAACGACCCCCAGTAATTATAAGATCACTACCGCGATCGAGGCACTCTAAACCAACAAGGCGGTAGGACTTAACGGTATTCCAGCAGAGCTCTTACGAGCAGCGCCAACAACATCGGCTGAGTTTCTGCTTCCACTTATAGAGAGAGCTTGGGAGACTGAAAGCTTTCCTAGCGGGTGAAAAAAGGGAATGATCGTCAAGCTTCCTAAGAAAGGAAATTTAATGGAGTGCGGAAACTGGAGGGGTATCTGAGTGCTGCCTGCTGTAGCTAAGATAATAGCTAAAATCATCCTGGAGCAAATCAAGCAACATATCGAAGACACGCTCGATGTCGAACAAGTAGGTTTCTGCTCTGGATCCTCCTGTGCCGACCACATTAACACCCTGCGGATTATCATCGAACAATGCGTTGAATATCGATTGCCACTTCACATGCTGTTCATCAATTTTGAGAAAGCGTTCGATAGTGTCAACAGGGAGTTTATTTGGTGTGCCTTACGCAGGAGAGGTATTCCCGATAAACTAATTGCTATTATTAAAGCTACATATGAAGGCTCCAAATGTCACGTTCTGCACAGGGGGAGGTTGTCTGAGAAATTTGGGATCCAAAGTGGGGTAAGACAAGGCAGTATTCTTTTACCAATAATATTCCTGTTGGTGATTAGCAATGTGCTTCGTGCAGGTTTGTCGATGAGAAATGGAGGAATTCGATGAAACTCTTACATCTCAACTGAAACATCTTGACTACGCTGACGATGTATGCTTTTTTTTTATGTTAAATGGGGAGAAAGGCAGAGAATTACCCCTGGAGCACTGCGACCTAAAAAGGCGTTTTGTGCTATCCCCTGGTTAGTTGTTTGAATTTGCCCACTAGCTGACATCAAGTTCATTAATGAACCTAAGAATAGTTTGAGCTGAAGAAGAGGTGACGTCAGGAGGTGATGTGAGGCCTTTATTAAAGTGCTTTAGCCTAAGTCTGGCTATGGCCGGGCAATCACAGAGTATGTGATGGGCTGTTATGGTGTTTTCGAGACAGAGATGGCATGTTTCCGATTGAACACTTCCCATTTTCTTGAGATGGTAGTTGAGAGAGCAATGTCCAGTTAGGAAGTCAGTAATGATCTTAGCATTCTGTTTGCTCATATATATCTCTAATTCTATTTTTTGAGAAGTTAATAAATTTCTTGGAATGCCTTAGGCCGGGTTGAGCATTCCTGTGAGAGAGCATTTATTCGCGTTCCCAGCGGAGTAGCTCTATTTTAATCCGGCTGGTGGGTAAACCGCAGAGGGTTCAGGTCCAATGTAAGGAGATTGGGCAGCAAGTCTGGCAAGCTTATCAGTCGCTTCAATACCAGGGATGCCTTTGTGACCGGGGACCCACATTAGTGTGATTTTATTGTGTGCAGCAAGCTGCAAAAGCGTCTGGAGACAATTCCAAATCAGCTTAGACTTATAGTCAAAGGACGTGAGAGCCTTGAGTGCTGCTTGGCTATCTGACATTATGTTAATATGTGATCTTCGGAGGTTTCGTCTAATGCATTCTCTGGCACAGAGCTCGATGGCATAGACCTTTGCTGGGAATATAGTAGTCGATTGACCTAATGGTGTAAAGAGTTTGTAGTTGGGGCCAAAGATACCAGTTCAACCCCATTTGACATTTTTAAACCATCAGTGTACCAATTAATTTGAGATGCTATGCTATGCTATCTATGATTACGATGTATGCTTACTCTCTCACAGAATTATGCGTCTCCACCAAATGACAGCAGATGCGGAGATGGAGGCAGGCGTCGTCGGGCTGAAAATGAATACCGCAAACACTAAAATTATCAGCCTTGGAACAAACTCATCGGCTCAAATATGCATTGTCGGACAACCGGTAGAGAGAGTAAAGGATTTCCAGTATCTTGGGAGTATTGTCTCGACCGATGGTGAAAACGAACTGGATATAGCCAACAGGATCGCCAAAGCAAGGTCAGCGTGTCCAAAATATGGTGAAGCAATGTAATCAGTTTGAACACCAAGGTAAAACTGTTTCGCTCCAATGTTGAATCTGTGCTGTTATTTGAACGCATCACGTGGAGAGTGACCACTACTATCACCAGGAAGCTGCAAACGTTCGTTAAGAGGTGCCTGCGCAATATCTTAAGGATTTTCTGGCCCAATCGTATCTCTAACGAACACATTTACGAGAGAACGGGTCAGGAATCAATAGGCACATCCATCCAACGACGGAAGTGGAAGTGGATTCGTCACATGTTTCGAAAGGGTGACAGTTCCATAGCGAACCATGCTATGCAACCCTTTAACTCAGGATGGCAGAAGACCTGGCGATCCGAGGAGAACATGGCGTACAACAGTCGTGAAGGAGGCACGGCAGTTGGGGAGAGCTCAGACACATTGCCAGACACCGTACACGATGACGCGTAGGTGTAGTAGAGGCTATAGCACCCACAAGGGGATACTGGAGATAAATCAATCAAATCCGTTGATGGTGATGGCAATGCCATCATCGTTTTCGGAAAAGTACAGGCCGATGATGCCGCCGGCCCACAATCTACACCAAACAGTGACTTTTTGCGGATGCATTGCCATTTGGTGGACCACGTGTGGATTGGCATCATCCCAAATCTGACAATTTTGCTTGTTGACGAAGTCGTTCATCCAAAAAAGCGTCTCGTCGCTGAAGATGATTATTTTTGCTGAAATCGGGGCCCATTTCACAGCAAACATCGGATCGAGTGCGCAACACCAGAGTACGCGAACCGCTCAATGTTGAGCAGCTACTTCTCCGAACGGAACGGTCTATGCTTCGATGGTTTGGTCACGCAGTGCGTATGCCCCCAGACGGACTTCCAAGACGTGCCATGGTGGTCGTGCCATCAGGTAGGCGACCCCGCGGTAGGCCTAGAAACTGATGGTTGGACTAAGTTCGACATCTCTCCTGGAGCCGTCTAGGGATTCCTTCCGATGAGTTGGAGTCAATGGCGGAGGATCGAGAAGGATGGAGCGTCCAAGTGAGCATCCTACCCCCGCGACCCATATGAAGGATTAGCGGCCCATTGAAAATGTATGTTGGTATGTATGTATGTACGTATATTGCCAACACGACGATCCTTCTGTGGTAATGTTTTCCCAGTTGAGCCAAATGAACTGCTGTGACCCCTTCTTCTACTGCTCCGAATGTAAAATGGTTGCTTCTAAAACCATGCTGCCTCGCTGATTGATCACCTGCTCTTTGGATGGCTGTAGGGAGTCACGGCTTCAACGACTTCAACTCTAAGAGTTTTCCTGCCGTGTCCAGCAAACGTAAGGGGCTATACGCTGATGGTGTATCCGGAGCGCCTTCTCCCTTGCTGTTCAGTGCAAGGCGTTGCATTTTCCAGTTCTTGTGGTATTCTCCGTCTTTTAAGCAGTTGTTGTACATGTGAGCAATAGTCGGGGCACCTTCGAGCAATTGTCTTCAGTACTTCCGCTCGTACGCCACCAGATCCAGGGGCCTTGTTATTTGCATGGCGCTTGCAGCCACAACCAACTCTTCTTCGCTAAATAATAGAATATCTTTTTGTAGAGTTAGAACTTCTCCTTGAACCCTGACTGAACGCATCTGCTTGCTTCTAGCTTCGATTTAGGTTACGATCTCAAGTTAATCCATAGCTTTGAGTGTCGGTGACATCCAACTCTTCTCTCTTAATATGTAGTTTTAGCTACTCCACTGCTTAGCACAGTCTCCTTTAAAACTGATTTTGGAAGTCACCCTCTAATACCTTCCATCACATTAATAAGGCATACGTGACACCTGTTGTACCACTAGTGCCCCCCTATCGGCTTTCACTTTGACGCTTATATTTAGAAGTAAGAGTACCTTCAACCCTGTCAAGCTTTGATGCCGCAATATTAGGTGGTGACTTTAACGCACGTCACCCCTCTTGGGGAGACTCCGTAAGCAATGCTAATGGGAATATTTTATACAAATGGTATAACAATGGTCCATTCCTACACTTGAACCTTATTTCTCCTTTTAGTCCAACCTTTCCGCAGTCCTCATCAATACTTGACTACTTTTTAATATCTAGTTCACTCTCGCAAGTTCCAAATAATAATAATAGGCTTTGTAAAACCTTTTCTACCTTCTCGAATCATTATGGAATAGAAATAAATCTTGACATTTTAAACGTTTACCCTATTTTGATACCCCCTCCGTCTTACATAAGCTTCGAAAGAACTGATTGGAATGTGTTTAGAATGCAACTGCACAACAGCTTTTCCAGATTAGAATTACCAACAGACAGAAATATTTCAAACGCAGAAATTGATAATACCATACTGGACATTAATCATAAAATTGCTGCTAGTATTGAAAATAACTCAGTTATTCGAAACGCGAAAGACATGAGGTACAAAAATATTTCTGAGTTTACTAAGAATCTTTTGAAAATTCGGAATATTTGGCTAAGAAAGCTTAAGAGAATCTATCATAGGCACTTGAATAGACGCAACTCTGCGTATCAGGAACTCCACTCTCAAATACAATGTCTTAGCAAAATAATAAAAGAAAGAGTTAAAACAGACCTTGACCTTGAGTTCAGATTACGTTTAAATAAAATAAGACCATCTCCCCATGCTTTTAAGGAAATCGACAAAATAACAGGAAGAAAGGTATTTGGGGCGGATATAGTAAAGGATGTTTTATATGTCGATGGACTAGAACTAGTAGATGTTGAAGCCAAGCTTAATGCATTCCGGTTTCTATACTCAAATATTTTTTCAGATCGAAGTCCTTCTTATGACATGTATTTGAATAATGAAGTCGTCTCAACAGTACAAGAATTCAATAACACACATTCAAATGTAACACTCACAACTTTTTCGCAGACAAACAAAGCTTCCAATCAACTTTCATTACCATTTACCACACAGCAAAAAGTTAATGCATTTAGAACAAACTTGAATAACAAAAAATCCTTTGGTCTAGACCGTGTTTCGAACTTTATATTAAGAAAATGTCCAAATTCTCTTGACTTAATCCTATCCTCTCTATTCAACCATTGCATAAACAACGGATACTTTCCTACGGAATGGAAACGATCTAAAATAATGCCAATAGCCAAAAAGAATAATGCTATAAACATTAAAGATTTTCGACCAATCTCACTGCTATCAAACTTGGGTAAACTGTTCGAAAGGGTTATAGCCGAAACCCTAGACACCTTTTGCGACGACTCAAATGTTATTCCAGACACCCAATTTGGCTTTAAAAAACAGCATTCTACGGAACACTGTTTATTAGTGCTCAATAACAAGATTCTACAAAACTTGAGACAAAAGAAATGCACTGTTGTTCTGGATATCGATTTGGAGGCAGCGTTTGACTCTATTTGGCACAAGGGACTTATCTTTAAGCTAATTAATCTCAACTTCCCCACGCCTTTAACACGAATGATTATAAGCTTTCTCGATTCAAGGACAGCGTCCATCGCCGTTGGATCAGAATACTCCGAAGAATTTCCCGTCCTCTTAGGAGTTGCCCAGGGAACATTACTAGGACCAAAGTTATTCAACATTTTTCTATATGATTTCCCCTTTTGCAACCCTGAGTCAGAGCCTCTATCTCTTTTGTATGCAGATGACACTAAATTACTAGCTAGCGCTATAAGACCAAATGATGCATTAGAAAAACTAAAAAACGCCATTCCAATATTAATGTCTTATTTAAAGTCTTGGGGCTTGAATATCAAAATTGAGAAATGTGGGCTTACCTGTTTCAGAAACGTGTATGGTAGGGGACACCGAAAGGTGGTTAAAGAAAGTAAAGCACTCTCCCTGAGTATCCAAGATATACCTATTCCGTTAAAAACAGAAACCAAATACCTTGGCATTCATTATCAAAACAAATTTAAGTTCAATAAGCATGGAAGGAGTGTGTTGAATAAAGCGAGAATGGCCACAGCTATCTTAAAACAACTTCTTTCATCTAAGCATCTATCTCAAAACACGAAAGTTCTTATGTATAAAACACTCATAAGGCCGATTATTTCATATAGTTTTAGTTCTTGGTTTACCATCTCACCAACGGTAGCAAACTAACTCGAAAAGTTTGAAAGAACAATTTTACGACATTGCAGCGGAAAATTTCGAAAACCAAATAAAAAATGGTTTTCAAATCATATATTGTATAGTTTAACAAAGGTTTCACCTCTTATGATCTACATGGTTAATCTACTAAAAAGAAAATTGCAATCTGTGGTCCATCACCCCAATCCACTTATAAAACGTTTGTGGGATGCGAATGTAAATGACAGCGCAAATTATCATTATTATTTGTCGCCCTTCAATCTTATGCATAATGGATCCCAATTTTTAACAGAACCTGAGTTAAATGAAGTACTCACTTTACCTTTTTACGAGAAAGCCTCATTGAATGCTCTGAGAGGGTAGTTTTGAACAACCAAAAAAAAAAAATTAATAAAAAGAAAGAAAGAAAGAGATCTAAGTTTATACAGTATATTATTTATTAAATAATTATAAACATAATACATATTCCTTGAATTGAAATTAGTCGTTGAACTTAGATGTAAATAAATTTAAGTATTTAATTATATATCATGGTTTTGGTTTATGTAAATTTCAAGTTGCTTGTTCTAATATATTAGACTATATCACGAATTAAGTGTACACTTGTCTTATATTTATATAATACTGCTTCATAATTTGCAACGAATTAAAAATCACTCATTATGATATACAATTTGTATCTTTTTCCTTTAATTTTTACTTTTAAGCCCTAGTCATTAGTTATAAGTTTGGCCTTTAAGAGCCATTGTATGAACGTATGTCGGGAGCAAGCATACGAAAATTAAAATAGAGATACATTTATAATTATGTAATTGTACTGGGAGAGGAAGAAAAATGAACACTCTTTAATAAATTACTTAGTAGCCAGACATACTTTATAAAGTCGGCAGCATATAAAATCATGTAATCAAAATTAAATTTGTGAATTTTAAGACTCAATAAAGAAACTGAACTGAACTGAACCCTGTCAAGCTGAATATATCATACATGCTCATACTGACCTCAATATAGAAAGGACAAAAAGGATCTTCGAAGAAAAGAAAAGATTTTGACTCGTGTCCAATAGCTGCCAAACTTTTTTCAATACCCAGTCACCTTTACCTCCAAATCTCTCCTAGATTCATACACACCAACATTAATTAAATCTGCTATTTGAAAAACCCTATCATTAGTATCCCAAAACTTTTTGACCCTTAATCAATTTTAGAACATGTCACAGTCCCTACATCAATCCGAAATGCTACTCTGACATTTCAATACACTAAAATCCTAACCCTTTTGAATTTTTAATGAGAATATATGGCTAATGTTTCCTTTTCCTTTTTCTTTTCAGGTAAGCACGTGTCATTTTACCTTGGTAATGGATTAATGGTGAACCACTGAGTAACTAACCACAAACAGATATTTATCACACTAAAAGTTTGTCTAGTGTCAAAATAGCATTTTTCAGAAGAAACACGAACTTTTTAAACTTTTGCATCCATTACGGTGGAGGTTTCTAGAGCTGTAAGGGTAACGACAAAAATTTGTTTAATTCGACACTTTTGAATTGAGTACTCGTTAGAAAGTTTTCGTTACTCGTTACCGTCATTTCTTGCTTGAGTGTTTTTTTGTTTGTAACTCCTTCACTCAAAAACTACTTACGCGATTGCGATGAAACTTTTACTGACATGTCAGACGTTGTATTGGGAACGTCATAGGTGATATGTGAAGTTTCATCGAAAGGGGTGTCTGAACAGTGGCGATAAAAGCGAATGAAGGCGAAGAAAAATATCCTTTACGATGTCTTTTATTGCTTTATTGTAGCTAATCCGTTGAAGATGCATAAAAATAATGTTTGAGAGAATTGTTGGCAATAAAAAGATCTACTAAAACGTCTGAGATAATATACGTCTTTCTATCTACACGCGGCTTGCAATGTAGGGTTTTCTTTTTATTATTTCCCGGCCAAACCACCCTTAAAATAGTCATACATTTCCTTCTACTAAACAGCCATACACACAAACTGAACTGTGTAAGAGTAGCAAAATCATGATAGTAATGAAGTAGCAGTATCAAACAAATCGTCACTTCGAGTTTGATGGAATGGCTGTTGATCAGTTTTGTCAATCTCTTGCTTCTTAACCCTGAAAGATGAAATGACTATCACAATGGGTCCATATTGACCTGAGTGTGGTGTGGAGGTTTTCTATCCCCCTACACCAGTCCACTTACGTAACCCTGAAACAGATGTGCAGCAAAATCCGCGCAGCAAAAAGTTCCCCTCCGTGCTAATTGATATCACAGAATATGCCCTGAGGAAGGTAAACACTTCGAACAAAAAGTGTGCTCTTAGTGCCAACTTGATCTAAATTGAAATGAAGTACTTCACCACCAAAATCGATATACCTGACTTCGCACTTCCTCGGCTAAATGGTCAACCGCTGACCCTATCATTCAGTGCTAAACGTACTTAGGAGTTATCCTGGATCCCAATCTCAACTGAAAGCTAAACATAGAACAACGGTAAAGAAGGTTTATAAAACATAATACGACTGTAGCAAAAAATTCGGTAAAATGTAGGGGCTGCAGCTAAAATTTAGCCTATGGATGTACACAGCCTTGGTATGACCAATTCTCGCGTATTTGTTAATAGTATGGTGCCCGCCTTTAAAAAAATTCTATAACATAACCATACTGAACAAGGTAGAAAGAGCGGCTTGTATAGGCATCACAGGCACTCTACGGTCAACCCCGACAGATGCTTTACTTATTTACTTAGGTGGCGCTACAGTTCGGGGTGAAACTGGGCCGCAATCAACAAGCCTCTCCATTTATCTCGGTCTTTAGCTAATTGCCTCCAGTTGCGCACTTGGTCGAGGTCCCCTTGAACTTGTGCGCGCCACCTACGGCGATGATTTCCTCTACCGCGTCGTCCCTCGGGGTTAGATTTGAAGACTATGCGGAGCGGAGCGTTGGTGTCCATTAACTCTACATGTCCTAGCCATCTCAGACATCCAATGCGCAGTTTTTTGACTAGGTCGATGTCGCTGTACAGCTCGTACAGTTCGTGATTGAATCTTCTCCTCCATAACCCGTCAACGCAAGTGGGACCGAAAATCTTACGAAGAAGAAAAAGGATATCTTCATCCTCTTTTAATAAAGTCCATGTTTCAACGCCGTAAAGCAGGACTAGGATGAACACGGACTTATATATAGTCTCCTTAGTTGTTCGAGATAGGGCTTTACTGTTGAATTGCTTTATAACCCCAAAAATAAACAGCGATTGGCAAGAATTATTCTTCGTTTAATTTCTGCGCTGATGTTGTTCTCAGAGTTTATAGCAGAGCCAAGGTAGACAAAGTCCCTTACTACCTCGAAGTTATAGCTGCCCACTGTGATGTTCTGTCCAATTCTTCGGTGTTGGCTTTCCCTTCTTGTTGACATCATATACTTGGTTTTGCCCTCGTTTGCCGCTAAACCTATATGGGCCACTTCCGCCTCAATGCTTGCAAACGCACCGGTGATAGCCCGCTGAGTTCTTCCGATAATGTCTATATCGTCGGCGTATGCAAGCAGTTGTGATACTTGTTGTGATACTTGACTTGTGATAGACTCTGCCTCCGGTGCTGGCTTGTGAGTTCCGCACAATCCGTTCAAGTACAATATTGAAGAAGTCGCATGACAGCGCGTCACCTTGTCTAAAACCTTTTTTGGCATTAAAGGTCTCGGTGAGGTCATTACCGACCTTGATGGAGCACCGAGCGTTCTCCATCATCAGCCTGCACAGGCGGACAAGTTTGGCAGGGATGTCAAAACTAGACATGGCTCTATAGAGGTCTTCTCTATAGATGCTCTCATAAGCGGCGCTGAAATCGATAAAGAGGTGGTGAGTATCGATTTGGAATTCTTGGGTTTTCTCCAGGATCTGCCGAAGTGAAGATTTGATCGATGGTGGACTTTTCGGGCCTGAAATCGCACTGATAGTGTCCAATCAGGCTGTTCATAAAAGGTTTCAGGCGTTCACACAATATCGCAGAAAAGATCTTGTATGCGATGTTTAAAAGACTGATGACTCTATAATTGGCGTAGTTGAGAGGGTCTCCTTTCTTGTGGATCAGGCAAGCGATGCTGAGATTCCATTCATCAGGCATACACTCGTCTGACCAAATCTTAGAGATGAGTTGGTGTATGCACTCTACCAATTCATCCCCAGCTGGCTTGAAAAGTGCGGCCGGTAAGCCGTCAGGTTGCTATCCTCACTTCGTTTTGGTCAGGTGGACGGAAATTTTGACTGTCTGCGGGATGTTGGTCTTCGTCGCCGTTTTATAGTCTGCAGAAGTAGTTTTTCCATATTCTCAGGACCGACTGGTATTCTACTACGAGGTTTCCATTTTCATCTCTACAGGTTTCTGTACGGATATTGCTCCTCTGACACGTTCTTTTTACCTTTTGGTAAAACCGTACATTGTTCCTGGAGTATAAACTCTCGATATTCTCAAACGTGCGCTTCTCGTGCTCTTTCTTCTTCTTTTGGAGAAGCCGATGTTCTTACCGTCTCTCTTGCTCGTAGAGCTCACGAACAGCTCTCGTCTTCCTTTGCAGCCCCGCTTTGAATGCCTCTTGTTTTGCTGCATGCACTCGCCGGCATTCTTCGTCAAATCAGGGGTTTCGCGGTGGTGGGCGAGCGAGACCCAGCACATCAGTCGCGGAGTTTCTGATGGCAGTTCGCAGCGTTGCCACTGGTCTTCGGCACTTGATGCTGGCGGCATAGGGGTGGTTGAGAGATTTCGGGATACGCGAACTAGTGTTTGGTGAAACGGACTGATAGTTGGATTGGACAGTTCCTCGTCAAATTGAGTACAAGGGACTACAGAACTATGGTTGAGTCCATAATAGGACACAGTACAGGTGGTCATCTCATGACTAGCACGTAAACCCCACGTGCGAGTCTTGCCTCGAAATTTTTTGCCAGTGTCCCGCCTTTGCAAGAACGAAACTGGTTCTAAAACCATCCGTACGGATGAACCGTTCCTGGTTCAGTTTCTGGGAGAAGCCAGCCCTGAACACAAGGAAAGTCAACTTTGAATTTGTACAGGAACCGAAGTTCAGGTATCAGACGGCGTATCCATGATACCAGAGTCGTAAGGTGAGTGTCACGCAAGGTCTTTTAAACTCCAAGCCTGGATTATACCAAAAACCACTCCGCCTAGGACAGTGGATGGAGTTGATCGCAGAGCCCATGAAGTAGGTATCAAGAGGAGGTAAGCTCAATACTGCATTTAGAGCATAGCCAGGCATACTAGGGAGAGCTCCCGAGAAGCCGGGACAGGATGTTCTTTGGAGTCAGTCACATATTTACGCGAAAGTCCCTTCCACCAAACAGCGGAAGTATAGTCTGATCATACCCGTATAGATCCAGATGACCTTATTCGGTGATAAGCCGCATGTTATGCCAAAAGTGCCCTTACACTCCCAGACAACTGAGTGCGCCTTGGATGCATCCGACTCGACATGCTTAAACCAGAATCACTCCTAGATAGTTACAACAATACTCTCGGATGTTTGTCAGACGCTCGCGAGAGGTGGGACCGTGAAAAAACTTTTTGGTGTTTTCTGGGATTCGAACTTGAAACCTCATGCGTAGTGATCCGACACACTAACCACTTACGCCACGGCCCCCACTCCTAGATAGTTAGCTTCATTGCAAATACGGATAGTCAATACTCCTTCTCGTAAGGAGGACAACCTCAGTTTAAGGAGGATTCACCGAAAACAGACTCCTAGACAAATGCGCGAATTAAATAATATACACTCAGAGTTTTCCCTTATTTATTTTATTAAGCGTTCTTCTTTATGACACTACTATACTACGGTTACCGGAAGAGTGTCCGAAGAATCGTCAATTAATTACTGAGACACCGCCAATGCACTCGATTGGCCTGGCCGACTTTGTGATTTACCTAATCAGCACTGTGAACCATCGCATCGAAGAAATGCAATCTAGCCATTTCACATTACCAATTCGGCTGTTGCTTCACCACATTAACTGTGCCAACGAAGCGGAGTGTTAATATTGGCGGTCAGGTGAACAACCGAGTTATGCCCAATACTTAACTTGCGCGACTAATGCGCGCGACAAATGCAACTACAACTTTGTTTTTGACTACTACAAGTGCAATATCGTCGGGATAACCGATGATGTCTACTCCATTCGGCCTTTGTGCTCTTAGAATGCCATCGTACATTTTGTTCCAGAGAATTGGTCCCAGCGCCGACCCTGCTGGAACTCCTCCCGTGAACTTGTACCTCCTTGGTCTCTCATAGTAGAGTATTCTGTTTTCAAAGTAGTTCACAATTATCCGTAGTAGGTAGTTTTTTACATGTATGTCATTCAGTGTCATTCAGTGCTTCTAGTATACAGCTCCAGTCGGCTAAGTTGAACGCGCTCTTGACGTCAAGTGTCACGACAGCCCATATCTGTTTTGTCCCTCGGAGCCATATTTCTTCCGCAGTTGCTTCAGTTGTTATATCGCACACAGCTTGTATTGTATGGTTGGTGCTTCGTTTCTTTCTGATTTCAAACTGTCATGTCGGTTACAAAGCTCCGAGTTCCTTTCCGTGTATTGCTCTAGCCTTGGCCGTATACTTTTCTGGAGCACTTTCCACGGCATATCTACTCGTAGCATGCACAACCGCCTGTGCGGCGATGATTGCTCAGGTGGTTTGTCACTCTTTGGTACGAGGATCAGTCGTTGCCACTAAGGCGGGAATTTTCCTTCTGTTGGGCATGCTACGTAGAGGTGAGTGAAGACACCTGGTCTGGTTTTTGTCGCCTCCTTTAGAACGAAATTTGGGATCCCGTCCATCCCTGGCGTCTTGTTGCTTTTGATGGCTGTTGCGGCTTCTACGACTTCCTCAGTTGTAAATGGTGGTATCGTCTCCATTTCGTCTGCTACGTCTTGTGGCAATGTGAATCTTTCCTCGAGAATAGGCTGCTGACTTCATGATGTGTGGGTATATCGGAGCAGCTGCTGTGGCACTTTTCAGTTTGTTGATGACTATGTTGTATGCGCTTCCCCATGGGTTATGTTGTAGTTCTTCCATGAGAAGCTGAAATAATTCTCTTTTGCTCTTCTTAATCTTCTTATGGAGTTGCATTCGCTTCCTCTGAAATTCTCCTCGAAGTTCTTCATAATTCTCCGAGTCTCTGCCTCTTGCCCTTTGCTGGCGCCTACGCATTCTATGGCAGTCGCCTCAAGCTTGACGATGTCATCGTTGTACCAGTACACCGACATTCTTCCGTTTTCCTTTTCCCTGCGCCGTATTCTTTTGCTTGCTCCTCTGCTGTGCCACTCGTTATTTCGATTCTGTTAAGCATATAACCGAGTATGTCGAAGTCTAGGTCACTCGTTTTCCAGCCCAGCTTTTTGGGCAGATTGCGATATTGAAATCGCGCTTGCTGTTGTATGTTGAATATGATGGCCTGGTGGTCGCTGTTCGTTTACCGGCCTGAGACTTACCATTTTATTATTCTTCCTAATGATCTGCTGGCAGATGTCAAGTCAACTATGTAGACGCATCTGCCGTTGTGAAAGGTATACTTGTTTCCTCTGATGATTATGTATTGCTGCAAGACTATTTTAAATACAAACTTCCAGTAGTAGAGTAGCAAAATATTACAATTTAGTACAATTTTCTGTGGTTTGACGCTTCATGTTAGTGAGAATGACAGCAAACTAATGCGACGAAATGTCAACAGTTTACTGCACGTCTGTTTCACATGCGTTGCTGCACATCTGTTTCACGCTTTAGGATGCAAAGGACCTGCTAGTCACATTAAAGCTTAGTTGTTTGATTAATTTATTTTTTGCTAAAAATATTTAGAGATATCTCCAAAGATTATCTTTTGACTTCCGTTCTGACCAAGCCCTTAAACTTTTCCATCGTACTATTCCTCAACCTTTACACCCTTTAACTCTTCTTTGAACCCCCTTTAGCATTCCTGTTTCTTCAAAAAGTCCAAATCAAGAGAGCGATAATAAATTCTAAAGGCAGCGTTGCGTAAACCATTCAAACACGGAACCTAATAAATTTTCAACCAACTTATGGAAGATCCTTTGGGTAGAATATGAAAAATTCAACAACAACCAACCAACAAAAAAGAAAAATGGTTACACTTTCTTAATATCCTGTAAACGTTTAAATTTTCTTTCGGATTTTTCTTTGGCACTCGTCATTCCATCCCTCAGGGTGCAATGGTCCGAAATTAGAGCTTAAGCCCCTTTTTTCTTTTTTTGTGCATACTTTCGTCCTTTGGGAAGATTTTTAACAACTTCTACCTGGACACTTGGTGAAAAGTTTTCAAAAAAAAAAAAAAAAAACCTAAAACGAGCCGATGTCCTTTTTTTTCATCATGTCTAGGGGGGTTTTATACTTTTCTTTTTTAAGAGGAAATACTAGAGGAAATTTCTCCAAAAAGTTTCTCCTGTTGTGGTCGTCGGTCCTGCATTTAATTTGTCCCGAATGGTTTGTGAATGTGTCTCTGAAGTTTTGTGGTGCTTTTGTAATACTTAATTCAACTCGGGACTTGTTTTACATGGTAAGTTTGGAATTTTTGATGAGAACAACAACTGGATGTGTATTGTTGGTGTTACCTCGTTTATTATCCTCTTTTTCGGGTAACAAGTCTGTTGAGTTGCAAATTGTTCCAGAGGGATGATGATGAGCAAAGGAAACGTGTTCTTAATTAATAATAAATGAAGACTCTGAACTGTGCTTAAGAATGTTTTGGAATGTATTAGAAGGTATGGATTGCAGACAGTACAGGGAGGTAACTCTTGGGATTCAATCTTTTTCCAATTTAAAACCTTTTTTTTTCTATTTTTCAATTACCTTGTATTCTGAGCCAAATCTACTTGGAAGAATTTTCTAGCGCGGTATTCCCAGTAGTCCTAAATGTCTAATAAGAGCTTAACTGTTGTGAAGAAACACTTCCCGAAAATCTGACTTTTTGAACATATTGAAAGCATCTAACCACTTCCACCTAGTATAGCTAGTTGCAACACTTAAGGACTATGAGTATTCGAAATCCAGTATCGTAGAAAGCTACGTAAGTTATAACCCAATATAACTCCGATGGAAAATAAATTTCTTTGCCGCACTTTGTCTTTGGGAAATAAGCTTTCTGACATTGTTTAGTGTTTTTACTTAATCGAGGCACCCGCAGAGGAAGTGGATGAGAGCTTTCCTCTTGTCTTCATTCTTACAACTGCGACAGAGTGTAAAGGATACCCAGCTTAATTCTTATAGCGTCTGCACGAATCCTGTTTTATAATGGATACGACACAGTTCTGCAACCCGTTTCACCTGTCGTTGGATTTTGATAGAGAGTGTGAGAATATATCCCCTTGATAGTTCTCTGCGGAACGAAAACTATCCCCGCAATGGATCTGTCAACGACTAACAAACAACTCGTTCTCATCTATGTTGATGTTACTTCGCACCCAGAGAAGACGGGTCCGAAAATCTACCAAATCGAGTTTCTCTTTACACTGTTCCATCGGCTTAGAGGTTGATTTAACCGAAATTAGGGATTCATCAGATCAGTGATGAGTGCAGGGTTGCCTTTCAGTATCCGATAAGCCTCACGTGTTTCCAGTAATTCAGTCTGGAAGACACTAGACAAATCGGAGAGGCAGTAGAATTGCTATATTTGCAGTACTTCTAAGAAAATTCACTCACCCGACTCTGCAATTCATCTTAAAATCGTCGGTGTTAATTATTGTTTCCGACTTCTTTATCTTACTTACTTACTTAGGTGGCGCTACAATTCGGGGTGAACCTGGACCTCAACCAACAAGCCTCTCCATTTAGCTCGGTCTTTAGCTAATTGCCTCCAGTTGCGCACTCAAAGTTGGTCGAGGTCCCCTTGAACTTGTGCGCGCCACCTACGGCGATAATTCCCTCTACTGCGTCGTCCCTCGGGGTTAGATTCGAAGACTATTCGGGCCGGAGCGTTGGTGTCCATTCGCTCTACATGTCCTAGCCATCTCAGACGTTCAATACGTAGTTTTTTGACTAGGTCAATGTCGCTGTACAGCTCGTATAGTTCCTGATTGAATCTTCTCCTCCAAAACCCGTCAACGCAGACGGGATCGAATATCTTACGAAGAATTTTGCCTTCGAAGCGACCCAGGATATCTTCATCCTCTTTTAATAAAGTTCATGTTTCAGCGCCGTAAAGCAGGACTGGGATGATCCAGCGATTGGCAAGAGTTATTCTTCGCTTGATTTCTGAGCTAATGTTGTTCTCAGAGTTTATAGCAAAGCCAAGGTAGATAAAGTCCCTTACTACCTCGAAGTTATAGCTGCCCACTGTGATGTTCTGTCCAATTCGTTTGTGTTGGTTGTCCCTTCTTGTTGACAGCATATACTTGGTTTTGCCCTCGTTTATCGCTAAACCCATTTTGGCCGCTTCCGCCTCAATGCTTGCAAACGCACCGGTGATAGCCCGCTGTGTTCTTCCAATTATGTCTATATCGTCGGCGTATGCAAGCAGTTGTACAGTCTTATAATAGATTGTGCCTCCGGTGTTGACTTGTAAGTTCCGTCTAATCCGTTCAAGTACTATGTTAAAGAAGTCACATGACAGCGCGTCACCTTCTCTAAAACCCTTTTTCACATCATAGGTCTCGGTGAGGTCATTACCGACCTTGATGGAGCAGCGAGCGTTCTCCATCGTCAGCCTGCACAGACGGACAAGTTTGGCAAGGATGTCAAAACTAGACATGGCTCTATAAAGCTATTCTCTATAGATGCTGTCATAGTCGATTTGGACTTCTTGGGTTTTCTCCAGGATCTGTCGAAGTGTGAAGATTTGATCGATGGTGGACTTTCCTGGCCTAAAACCGCACTGATAGGGTACAATCAGGCTGTTGATAAAAGGTTTCAGGTATTCACATAATATCGCAGAAAAGATCTGCGACTGATGCCTCTATAATTGGCGCAGTTGAGGGGGTTTCCTTTCTTGTGGATCGAACAGCGTAGCTGAGATTCCATTCATCAGGCATACACTCGTCTGACCAAATCTTAGAGATGAGTTGGTGCATGCTCTTTACCACTTCATTACCAGCCTTGTTCGATTTCAGCTTTAATATTGCTATCCTCACTTCGTTTTGGTCAGGTGGACGGAAATGTTGGCTATCATCGTCTATTCAGAGGCTTTGCGCAGTAGCTTATTGAACCATTGATGTATGGGAGACAGCATTTTGAAGATAAGTCGAAACAGTTGGAACAAGGCCTGTAAAGTATATAGTGCTATTTCCTAACCAATTTTTAGAGCTTAAGTAGTCTAAGTGCCCTGTACCCTGCACTCAACTTCAGCAACAAAAGGAGGACGACTTTGCATACAGGTTTCTCATAACCTGCATTGGCACTTTGCCACTTCATTCTTCGAAATGGCCGTTTGCGGTTATCAACTTTAACTGAGTTGGAAATGCCAATAACATTTTCCACTCAAACTGCACACATTCATCTTCATCCTCGAAATCATTTCTTTTGCCCATTTCCTTCCTGTCGCCTTGACTTGATATGTGTGTAATTTTATTTTTTTTACCTCCCCCTGATTCATATTTAATATGACAGCATTTTGATGTTGGTCGTCCTTTGTACGGTTTTTTTTTTTTTTCGTTCTGTTTTGGTGCAATATTGCAACGATGATGGCATGGACGGTGATGCTGACGATGTGATGGTGCACCGCTTTATTAATGGAAATGAGGTGTGCTTCTTCCTCCATGGGAAAGGAAGAAGTATTTTTTTTTTATAGGTAAACGACAGAGTACGGGTATACCGGTTCCGTCCAATAAATTGACGATGCACCGGTGAGTTTCCTCCTTTTTGTGGTTGCCAAACGGATGGATAAGTTTTATTGAAAAACATTTTTATTTTATTTTTATATTTTTATTTTTATGGAACTGGGGGAGAACATTTAATATTTAAATTGAATTCGTTTTCTTTTCATCGAGAGCCATGTTCATGGGTCTTAAATATATGTCCTTTCGGATGAAGCATGGAGGGGGTTTAATGACAATTTATTCGTCATTCTCATTAATTGGATATTTAATCGTTTGTCGGACGGAAAGATATTTCGCATTTTTATGTTGGACCTGAAGAAGCGGTAGTATGTGTTTCTGGTGACGCTTTTGAACGTAGGAGGGAATCCGATGCATTAAGATGACTTCATTATTTGATCTTACTGTCTTAAAAAAATGGATTCAGTAGATGCTCACTCCGCGGATGATATCCGAACTATTTCGATTCTAATTCCTAGTATTTATTTTGAGTTCAAATACACTTAACTATTTGGATCGATGGGATTTGGAGAAATAGCTGCCTCCGGTTGTGCACATCAAGTTAGCTGAGATCCCTCCCTACTTGATCGCGTCACCTATAATACATTAGGCGAATTACTTCGGTTCCTTAAAGATAGAAAACGGCGAGTTCACAAGCAGTCCTGAGGATACCTGTCATCTTCTACTTGACACCCACCCAGGATGCATCTCAGATGGCGCGGTCTTTTCAGCACAATTTAGGAGCCCTATGTTCAATTATTTTAGTTAAGACTATAGATTATCTGGAAAAATCTTTACCGCTAACCAAATGAAACTATATACTCAACGCAAGGAGATGTAACTTTTTGGAGAAGGTTCTGCAGAGGAACCCCACAAGGCGGAGTTCCTTCTCCTCTAATATGGCTCCTTGTAGTGGATAAGATCGTGGTAATACTGAAGGAAAATTGCTTCAACGCGACGGCCTATGCCCACGATATGGTTATCCTGGTTTTAGGGAAATTTCCTCCAGTCCTAAGTGAAAGACTTAATCTCGCACTACAACTAGTAGATAACTGGATCAGTAGCAAAGGACTGGGAGCGAACCCCTCAAAGGCGGAGGTAGTTCTCTTCACTAAGAAGAACTATGTAATTATAACGTAAAATGCTATTATCGTCAACTTTATGTAGCTTTCAAATACAGAATTAGCCTAACACTAGTTTATAAGATATTATATCTTAAAGTGTATAGGAATCACGAAAATAAAAATAATAAAATAAAATAAATAAAATAAGAAGAGATAAATCCCTACCTTCATTGCCTCGCGCATCAAAAAAGGAAGCGTAGCTTTCTATTCTTGCAAAAAGGTATTCAGTAATACATGGGGCTTCAAACCAGCTGTGGTGTACTGGATATTCTCGGCGGTTGTAAGACCCATTCTCACATATGGTTCACTAATATGGTACTTAAAAGCAATACCAGCTTTCAAACCTCAACAAAATCGGAGTCATGGGATCAATGAGAAGAACACCAACGGCGGCACAGAAAACCATGCGTAGTTTTCATGATATATACTGTAATAGTCTGGCTCATCGAGCCTTTACCGCCATGCCTCTATTTTGTCCCGATGGGAGACTACCAGTGAATTGACGGAAACTGATCACATGTATCTGATGCTAGCATTTAAATGGAAATTTGCTAAAAGAATTCCTGACAGAATGGGCTAGAAGAACCGAAGAAACGTGAAAAAAGGAACTTGCCTTCTATGCACCGATGCGGTGGTTCTAAGATCAACGTTGACACGGGAGCCGGAGTTTATTGTGAAGTCCTAGGAATAAACCACTCCTTTAAAATAAACAACGACTGCAGCGTCTTTCAGACCGAAGTCACAGCCATCATTGAAGCTGCTGAAATTATACGCAAGAGTAATATCGTTGGTAAAATGATCGCTGTCTATATAGACAGTCAGGTAGCCGTTAAGGATTCTCTGGATTCTGCGCTTTAATTAGGTAGAGGGTTGTGAGAACCTGCAAATCACTCTAAAACGAGATACCTAGAGCCAATGCAGTAACTCTCTGATGGGTAAAAGGGCATATGGTATGGACATCGAAGGAAACGAAAGAGCTGACGAGTTTGCTAGGAAAGGGTCGGCGCTGCGCTTATCGCGGGCCCTCCTTTTTATAGTAAGCCTAATCAGTTCCTTGTGGAAAATAATAGAGGATGAAGCCACCTGACAAGCACACAGATGCTGGGTTCATCTGGACACATGTGCCACGGGCAGGGCGCTATGGCCGGCCTTTGGCAAGAAGAGAACTTGCCTCTCTGGTCATTATAACGCATGGGTAGTTTCCGGCATAATTACTGGTCATTGTGGCATCGTCGTTCGCGTATAGCGACTCGGTGTACTACATAACGGCTATCGTAGAAGTTGCAGCGACGAAGAAGAAATTGAATCTGTTCGTCACATGCTGTGTGATTGTCATGCCCTATCTGTCAGAAGAATGAGGACCCTTGGTAGTTACTTCTTCTCGGAGCTGGTGGTCTTCGGTAATGAAGAGCTGATGGACTTCCTGGGATTCATGTCACTAACTGAATGATTCTAACAGTGCCTTTGTCACAAGGCACCCATCTACCTAATCTAACGTAACCGTATGAAAGAAGCTCTTTCCGCTTTTAGCTCATTTAAAATGAAGATGGATTTTTTCCTTTCTCTTACAATAGGGACAAGAATTATTGACTCCCTCCCTTTTACAGATTATCAGATCCAGTCTAGCACTTGGCTACATACCAAACAGCTGAAAAGAGCTTGGGGTAGTTTTTATACCAAAGCCAGCGAAACAGCAATCGCCCAAATCGTAACGTCCAATCACCCTAAGTTCCTTTCTCCTGAAAACTATGGAGAAAATTGTGTGAACCTTACTTTCAGAGTGCGGCAGGGCTTAGTAAATCAGTACTATCTTCCAAGCAGAGGTCCATGCGTTAGAACTATGCTTTCGGAAATGCCTGCGGAGAAACACTACCGGATCGCGCATCTATATTTATTTGGACAGTCAGGCAGCAATAAAGGTCCTTAATTCCTATACGACAGAGCCAGAACTCGTATAGGACTGCCTCGACTTCATTGATAGCCTCGCGTTCGGAAACCGAGTAACCATAACATGAATCCTTAGACACGAGGGCTTTGAGAAAAACGAACTATCCAGAGAGCAAAGGTGCTGGGCGCCCACTCATCGGTCCCGAATCGTACGAATCGTACGTACGCGGTACCACCCAATAGTATCCACTCCACAATAATACAATGGGAAGCTAAAGGACTCGCCCATCAGTGGGCCTAAGACTAACGAAAAAGTTAATCAACCCTACCAAAACAAAAACAAGCAACTTGAACTCAGCAAAGAAGATTTGCGAACTCTAACAGGCTACCTAACTCTGATTTGCAGAAACAGCCATATGCAGACTCTGCGCTGAGCAAAAATAAATGGCAAAATACGTTCTCATGATTGCCCAGAGGAAACTTGGAACCATACACCTGAGGCATTATTGAGGCTTTTCCTTCTGGTTAGCGATTGGGCCAGCACTGTAGATCCTTCAGCTCGTACTACACTTGGACCCCAATATCGTATCGTATAGTATATTAGACGAGACCCTGCTCTACTGCCTCCTTTCTATGAAGCAGATTCGATGACTCTAATGGCCAGAGAGCTGAAGTCCATCCGCTCTGCATATCCAAGTCATCTCAGTCGCTATATACAAACTCTTCTAGCTTGAGCAATATCGCTGTTCAGACTATGTAATTCGTTATCCGATCTACTCGTCCACCCCCCTATATGCAAATGGGAACAAGCATCACTTGCAAAATGCAAGCAAAGGTATCGTCATTCGCTTTTTATACAGCCCATACCTCTGCATCTTACAGCACACCTGGGTTGAGTAGAGTTTGGTACAGGGTTATTTTAGTTGTTCAAGAAATTGCTTTGCTACTCCATTGTCATTTTACTCCAAAGAGACATTGATTGTCAAGATTGGTTCCTCGCTTGATTGCTACACTGGTAGAGCCTTAATAGAAAAAGTCCCTATCTGCCCTAAAGTTGTAGCTGCCTGTCAAAACTTTCTTGCCACTTTTGCTTCAACTCTCACGAAAGGACCATTAACATTTCTTCTTCTCGTCTGCGTATACGAGTAGTTCTACTTTGTTGGTTATTCGATAGATTGTTTCTTTTCTACTGCGCATCAACTTATCTAAACACTCTTTTGAAATCGAAGTTCTAGGTGAAGTTATTAACTATTCAAATTATATAGAATCTATTATAGGCAGCGTTCAAATCGATAAAAAGGTGATGAGCAAAGAACCCTAAACTTTTTGGTCCTAGATCTACCGTAGTGTAGGACGGTAGGACGGCAATGCTGGCTTCTCATGATCCTTATTTTCATTCTTAGAACTCTATATCCCTCTTTCCTTGTCCGCTCGTAGAGCAGGCGAGATGATCCCTTTCAGTCAATGTAGCGCCACCTTGTATGCATATACATACAAACATACATGCATTTTCAATGCCCCGCTAATCATTTATGAGGGTTGTGGCGGGTTAGGTTGCTTAGGTGAATTCTTCATCCTGCTCGATACTCCGCCATCGATTCGAATTCGTCAGTTCCTGATCCAACTATTTATTCCTGTCCCTTCCATGAAGTCGCTTACCTTCTTCTTTTTTTGCATAAACAACTGAGCTTCAAACCACTACACTAAATCTTTGTTTCTCTCTATCTATCCTTTCCAACGCCTGCATTGTGTAAAAACATGTAAAGGGTATTCATAATCCCTTAAGTGCGCACCAATCATAAAAATCAGAGGTCGGTTCTCCTTGTCCTCAATCGCCAGGTCGTCTATCTTGGGTCGTTCTTGCCTCTAGATTGTTCCTGCTTTTTCTTTTTTGGTTGCGCCAAGGAGTGTGGTAATCTTCTAAAGATACTAGTAGGGCTGGATTCGCAAGCCCGACTTATTGATGCCAGGAATGCGCCTACGTACTTATCCACACCCTGCACACTTCTACCACTTTCTGTCCAATTTGTGTTACTGCGTGTGTTTCATTGTGTTTCTGAGTATGTCACTTGCGTTACATTGCATTAGTGGGCGTTTTTGTGTAACTTAGTCCACCTTTCAGTGAGACGTAACTGTTGCATCATGATGGTGATGATTTCGTTCGCTGTGTTCCAGGCTTCATTCGTCGTCAGCATGAATGTTATTTGTCCTCTCGGAGAGCCCTGATAGGGACTGTGTCATGTAGAAGATTATTTCTCCGTGTTTTCTAACATTTTTCCGATTTTTTCCCCACAAATAATCCAGTCTCTTTCTCTTCCTTCAGTTAATAGTCCTTCTAATGTTACTCCTCATCCTAAACGTAACCGCGTCACTTTCAACCTAACACCTGCTCCTGCCACTTCGTCACAGCAAACTTCTTCCGACACTAAAACCAAGTATCGTAATTTTTCTCACTCGCACATTCTTAACCCTAGACCATCTCCACCATCATCCTCCGTTGTCAACCCAACCGACCCCACTAGCGCTTCCAACTCTATTAAAGCAGCTTCTCCCGACGCTCCATCTACCTTTTTGGATCCAATGCTTCCCCCTAAGGTTAAACTAACTAAACAATTAGTTGATCAGAGCGATGATGGCCGTTATGTAATGTCTCGCTTGAGAGATCGTAAAATCCACGAGAATGTTCGTTTGTATCTTGCATACCTACAGAACAAACCTGATTCCATTCCAATGGTCTCAATCAACCAGGAAGGTTTTCCTACTAATCCTAAGGAGCTAAGGCAATTATTCATCCGTTTTCATGAGTGCTTCAACATCTCGCCCACTGATGTCTCTAACGATCTCTCTTCATTTGCTTCCTATGTTAGCTCAAAACGTCTTTCCCATCTTCAGAGATCGCGTACTGACTTTAAAAATTACTACCGCTTCTAACGACAAACGCATTTTCGCTCCAAATAGCTCAATGCCACGCCCTACTAGCGTAGATAATAGCACAGTTAAACACCTATCCATTTACTACCAGAACGTACGCGGTTTACGCACCAAGACCTCCTCTGTCTTCTTTAATTCGCAAAAGTTGCCCTACGATGTTTTCGGCCTTACTGAAACTAATCTCTCCCCCGCCTAGAATAGTAATGAGTTATTTACCCCTGAATTTAACGTTTTCCGCAATGATGGTCTTGACAAAGACGATGATTCTTCTGGCCGCAGAGTTCTCCTGGCTATACATAACCGCTATGAATCCGCACTTTACAAGTCGTCGCATACCGCTAATTTTGAGTTTATTTGCGCTAGAATTACAATCCTTAAACGTAATCTGTATCTACTTTGCTGCTACATTCGCTCCTCTCAACCAATTCAAGGCTACCAACTTGCTGTAGATGCTGTAGACTCTCTCCTTGATGCTACTAATACCAACGATGATGTCATTATCTTAGGGGATTTCAATCTTCCTTTTCTCCAATGGGTTCAGTCTGAGGATGAGTCTCATTTCGTCACTTCAAATGCAACCACAGACAAAGAAGTCCTCTTCACAGATTGTCTCTCCAACTCTGGCCTTGGCAGACAACTTGATCTTATCTTTTTATCTGATGCTGATAATTGTATTGTTACAGCAAGCAACCATCTTCTCTCTTCTCTAGACAGATACCATCCTGCCCTCTTTGTATCTGAGGTCACTGTCCCATGCAAAGGTGGGGTAAATAAACACCCCCAACAATCAACACTATACACCAAATGTCAATTACGTATATTAAAAACACTATACAAATTGTATAACGTAAATAACTATTACAGTTCACAACTGAAAATCGAAATAAAATAACACAGTTCTTATAACGTTTTAAAAGACTTTATTTTCCAGTAAAGTTACAGTGATTTTTACAGCACTCTTTTTTCAGTAAAGATTACAGTGATAACCCTACCCTTTAACGAACCCAGTGGTATCGGAAACACCTACGGTGACTTAAATGCTGGTATTCATTCTCAGAACTCATATATCTTTAACTTTCGAAAAGCTGACTTCACCAAACTTAACATCCTGCTCAGTAATGCTAATTTTAGCTACGCACGCGTTACTGTGGATGCTGCTCTTGCATCCTTCTATACTACAATGTTTGATTGTCTTCTGCAAGCTGTTCCTTTTTCGCTCCAAAGAAACAGTACTTCATCCCCACCCTGGTATAATAAACAATTGCGCTCACTTCGTAACAAGAGGAACAAACTTTGGAGAGCATACATAAAATCCCGTTCTGGCTATGACTACTCCATCTATCACCCCACACATAAACACTTCGCCGAACTCTACGAAGCTCTCTACCGGGATTATCTTGACCGAATGCAATCCAGTCTCGTTACTGATCCTAAGCGTTTCTATCATTTCATAAATGCCAAACGAAAATCTGATAGTTATCCTTCTACGCTTAAACTCGCCAACACCTCTTCGTCCGACCCTAAAATTGTTGCAAACCTATTCGCTCACTTTTTTAGCCAGTCGTTTACTGACCGCATCCTTGAGCCCGACCACGATTACTTCTCTTATATGGACAGTTTCGCCAAAACGTCATTAATTTCGGTTAGTATCACCTCGCTACTTGTCACAGAGAAGATTAATAAACTTAAAGATGACTATTCTGCCGGTCCTGATGGGTTGCCCCCAATTGTTCTAAAAAAATGCGTGACCCACTTGGCCCAACCATTGACTTCTCTTTTTCTTATGTCCATTTCCCAAGGTTCTTTCTCTATCCTTTGGAAGAACTCATTAATTATCCCAATTCACAAGAACGGTCCAAAAAATGAAATATCTAACTACCGACCTATCGCCAAACTTTACCTTTATTTTTTTTCCTGACCACCAACGATGTCGACTGAATCATCAAAGACTCCTATCTCTCTGTCTATGCCGATGACTTGAAAATATTTAGATATCTTAGACATATCTTCTCCCAATGATTCTCGCCCACTTCAAGATGACCTAAACAGATTTTCTCTCTGGTGCCAGAAAAATCATCTTGAACTTAACGTAAGCAAAGGCCAATTCATCACCTACTTTCGTAAACGACTTCCATCAACCGATAGGAGTTACTTACTCTGCAACGAGCTTGTCCCACAAGTTTCTTCTCTGCGTGATTTAGGTGTGATCTGCGATAGGGAACTTAACTTTCGGTACCATATGAACCGCATAATAAATAGAGCTAATTCTGCGCTTGGCTTTGTAAAACGTTAGTCAAGGGAATTTTCGAACCCATACGTTACCAAATCACTTTATATAACTTTCGTTAGACCTATCCTCGAATATGCTAGCCAAGCCTGGTCGCCACACTATGCTGTACACATCCGACGTGTTAAAGCCGTCCAGCGCAGGTTTATCCGTTTCGCCCTACGCGGTCTCCCTTGGCTTGATAGATACGACTTGCCTCCCTACTCTAAACGCTTAAAGCTCATCAATCTTCAGTCTCTCGAAACTCGTCGCGATATTGCTGACTTACTCTTCCTCTATCAGCTAATCACTGGTCAAATTGATTGCTTCGCGCTTCTTGAATTAGTCTCATTTAACACCAATCCCCATAACCTAAGGTCCATTCCCCTCTTCCGTCTCTCTTATCATCGCACCAATTATGGTTATAATGCACCACTGTCCAGAATGTTGCGCTTGGCTAACTATATGGAAAAACATTTGACTTCCACTGACTTCCCTTCGAAACAATCATCAGCTCCGCCTTAATTCCACCTAGTCATGTCTTGATTTTGCCACCCCCCCAACCAAATTCTCTTCCAGCTTTTCCATCCTCTGTTAGTTTTATGTTAAGTTTTAGATCGTTTAAGCTTGTGTTTAAAAAAAAAATAATAGTTTTAAGCTTAACGTTAAGTCCCCTTTTTTGTTAGTTTTTAAGTTTTAGCTTTAAGTTTCTGCTTGTATTAAGATAAAAAATAAAATAAATTCTTTTGATACATTCCTTTACGTTGGGGATCAGCGTATGGGTCCATCTTCCTTTGGATGTGGTGTTCCACCTGTATTGCCATTCTGCTTGTATAGCCTCGCGGGTTGCTGTGGACTTTTTTTCCCAAATCTATTGGCATTCGACCAGAGATTACGCTAATTGCCTCCGCACACACCATCCGAAAGGCACAGCACAGTCTTAGCTATGCGATTCTATGGGCCGAGTTCATGAATGTTATCCGGTACGTCGCTTGTGCCCATATGGGCGACGAGTATATAAGGATCGACTTGCTTACCGTCGCTAGCAGGTTTCTAATTGGCTGCCTGGGTCCTCCAACGTTTGGCATTAATCTTGACAGTCCGGCTACTACCCTGGAGGTTCTCTCGCCTACGTACGTCAGGCGTTCTATGAAATATAGCCTGTGGTCCAGCAGCACCCCCAGGTACTTAATGTGTGGACGCGACTCGGTGGTTTACTTACCGACCTGCATAGTGAGGTGTTTTACCTTTGTTCTGCTACTTATTAGCACTGCTTCTGTCTTCTGATCTGCCAGTTCCAGACCTGATGCCTGCAGCCATGCCATGTTCCTTATTGTTTGGCTGCAGTTTTCGGACACTTGTTCCAGCGTTTTTGCTACGACAATTACTGCAGTGTCATCAGCGTAGCCGATCATTTCTACCCCGCTCGGCTTTAGGGTTCTTAGTATGCCATCGCACATTATATTCCACAGTGCTTGGCCCTGCACTTAACCTTGGAGGACTCCTCTTGTAATTATGTACGCCTTAGGCTCCTCTTCCATATCATAATGAAGGGTTCTATCACTGAAGTAACTGCCTATTATTCTTAGCAGGTAGGTAGGTATATGCAGGTTGCTTAGCGCTCTAACTATGCAGCTCCAGCTGGCTGAGTTGAATGCGTTTTTGACGTCGAATGTTATGACGGCGCAATACTGTTTTCTTCCTGCTAGCCATCTTTATCCCGCGAAACGCAAACTGCCCTATGCTTCCTTTCTTTCTAAAGCAAAAATTGTTTCTCCTCAGATCGTTTTTCACGGTTCTTAGCCATGTTGTAATTGAGCGTCCCCTATTCCTTGCTGGCTCGGATATATTCAGTTCCTTATTAACAGCGTGTTCGGGGCTCCTTCAGAATACCTGTCCATATCATCGAAGTCTGATTTCTTCAACTTTTTGGAATATTGGTTTCACCTTCAGACTTCCACTTATGTAGGCGTTCCGAATGTTTTTTTTTTTTTGTTATATTGCATCTCCGCTAGATGGAGTCTTTAGACATGTTGTTATTGTGCTGCCCAACATTCTGCTCCGTATAACACTGCTGGCCTGACTGCTGTTTTATAAGGGTTCCCTTTCATTTTAATGGCCATTTTGCGGTCGCACAGGACACCTGTAAATGTCCGCCACTTTATCCACCCCGAGTTGACTCTGCTTTTGACATCATAATTAATTCTACCATCGGCTTCTATTACTAAAAATACAAATATTTGGCGCAACAGCTCTTTAAAGTGCCAGGGCCTAGCTTCTCGCAACCACTCATGCTGTGTGCGTTATATTTTTCACATGAATGGAAGGGACCTACAGTTTAATGCCGACTCCGAACGGCGATTTGAGAAGCTTTTTCGAGACAACAATACTCTCGGATGTTTGTCAGACGCTCGCGCGGGGTGGGACCGTGAAAAAACTTTTGGTGTTCGAACTTGGAACCTCATGCGTAGTGATCCGACACACTAACCACTTACGCCACGGCGCCCACGGCGGAGGTATTTGAAGGAGTTCGTCATCGGCAGTGGTTGGTCTTTGACATACTCGCATATCGTGTTGATTGAACCAAAACATGAGTCTTTTCGAACGGTATGAACATGTACTCTGTTTTGGTAAGATGTATACGTTTTCCATTTTCCCGAGTGATTTATTCCAACAATTAATGCAACGCTCTAGGTCTTCCTTCGATTGTTCTATAAAGACGATGTCATCAGCATATAGGAGGTTCCAGTGTGATTTTTTTTTGGATTTTGGAGGTCAGGTCAGATATTAAAGAGGAGTGGGTTTAGGGCCAAGCCCTGATGTACTCCTACCGTTATTTGGAATTCGTTTGTCGTTCCTACTGTGGTCTTTATTTTGGTCGTATATGAGCTGTACATAACTTCTATTAACTTCATGTAGTATTCTGGTACGTCATGAGCGCAAAGTGGGTTGTACAAAGGCTTTCTGGATACCCTGTCAAACTCCTTTTCCAAGTCTATAAAAGCCATATACAGATTTTGCTTTCTAGCTCTATACTTCTCTACTACAATTCGCACAGCCTGTATTGCATCTGTGGTAGAGCTACCCTGCACGAATCCGTATTATTTTAGTGTTAGCTTTGCTCTGACACTGAGCCTAGCTGAAATAATTCACTCCCGAAGCAAAGTGGGGGCCGTGGCGTAAGTGGTTAGTATGTCGGATCACTACGCGTGAGGTTCCAAGTTCGAATCCCAGAAAACATCGAAAACACCACGGTCCCACCTAGCGCAAACGTCTGACAAACATCCGACAGTATTGTTGTCTAGAAAAGGTTTCTCAAAACAAATTACTCTTCCGATACGGCACTAAACTGTAGGTCCCTGGGTATTAGGTAGCTTTTTCTCCATTCTTGGGCATAGCGCCATATGTCATGATTTTGTTGAAGAGCAATAGTAGCGTTTTTTTTTAAGCCTAGGCAGCCAGTCGTTCATTTAAACGATTTGCTAGCCAGCCAAAGCCAGCCGATTTTATACAAACATGTATCTAGGAACCAAGCAACTTGGCAGTGGCAGCAACGAGCAATGACTAAAAAAGCATTCGTTTTTGCGCCGCCTGAAATTAGGCATCACAAAATTCCCAGCCAGTCACTTTTGGCTGGGGAGTAAATTAAGAGTAGTAGCCAGCCGGTCTTTGTATTTGTTTTATGTGTAAAATGTGACTTTACCAGCAACTACTGGCTGGCTAGGTTTAAAAAACATGGCTAATGTCAGCCAAGTGATTCCAGTGAGCTTCCATATGTCGGTGGGTACTTCATCAGGTCCTGTCGCCTTTTCATTTTTCATTCTCCGATGAAGTCACTTACCTGATATGGACAGTTTCCCGTAGTTAATATACAATACTTAGAGTAATGAAGCAAGTACTCGAAGGAAATACTGTGAATTAAAAATTAATGCAAAAAAGTTACCAACCATGAGTATGCAATGAAGCCTAATACCAACTTTCAGAATAATTCCACCTAAAAATATACATTATGTCCTCTTCTTTTTCTTTGCACCTTACTTCATTTAATTCTTTAACATAAAAAGCAGCACACTCTTAGGCGTAAGTTAATATTATTAAATAATACGAAATGATGTGGAAATTCGCTCATATTCCTTGCAAAAAGCTGTGCTGCTACTTCAAGTGACGGTGGTATTATACAATCGACCAATATGTAGAGCAGCTATCGTTTTTAGTAAACGATTTCCTTAACAGCCAAAGGACAAATAAAGACTTATCGTCGCTTAAAAAAGATTCCATTCACTTCCATTCACATCCCTCGTGAAAGTGAGTCTTAAAGTGAATACCCTTGCCAACGAAATCCTCACAATTATTCCCCAATATCTCTTCCAATTAACTCTCAGTATCTATGCTACGAAGGAATACCCTCCAGCGCCAGGAGACTTTCCAAGTTAAAAATCTTTACCATTCACCTTTGCAACTGATAAATAAATCCCTACTGCAAAACACGTATGTTCAACACCACGTTATCCATTCATCTCACACCCACCATCGTTACAGATACATATGTATATACAAACAACTATTTGCCTTCGTTCCTCTAAATTTGGATTGTGGCATCAATTGAAAGGAGAGAAGAACCACAAGGAGCAGAAAAAAAAAGAGGAATGAAAATGAAATCCCCTCCTCGCAGCAGCAGCAGCAGCATAGCAGCCGCAGCAAATGATGATCCAGGAGATAAACAAATTGCAACAGAGTTGGAGCGGCTTGCGGTGGCGGCCTATTCACTTGCGAGACTATTAACCCCGATTTATCGCGGGTTTCAATCGCATGCTCGATTATACACAAAACACCGCTGTGCATGTACTGCCACAGACGACGACGAAGGCGCACGCCCACTCCTTTTTTTGCTGAGGGTATTAGCTACTGATGAATGGGAATGGAAACGGAAACGAGTAGCAGCGCCAGCAAAAAGGTGTCATTCTCTTGACATAACCCAGATTCACCGGTATCAGTGGGGACTCATACACATTATCTGCGCTGATTTTGTGAGAGATCCCTTCCTGAAACACCTTGTTAAGTCATTGCTTGTCCATCCATCAGACAGGATTTTCCATGCTAATGGGGTTGTCAACTGGACTTTAATGTGGGCGTCATCGATTCAATTTAAAGCCCGCCATTCCATCGTTAGAAGTTTGTTTGGTATGCGAAACTCCAAGAGTGCACAGCATACATTTCCATCCGCAAAGCAGAATATCAAACTCAATGCCGAGAGATAAGAGGCAAAGGATAAACTTAGTTTGACCCGGAGTATCCTTTTAGTGGGACGGGCGGCCAAGTTTATCTGTGAATAACTTTATTTGCGTTTGGCTGGGAATAGAAACAATGAAATGAGAGAAACTAGTTTCGCTTGGAAGATGTGTATGATGTTGAAGTGTACCTACACTCAAGATGCTTTCAAGTACCAGAATGGAGAGGAATGGAAAGTTTCGTTTGTTGAGAATCGGAGGGGAGAGATGTTTTTGTTGACAAGTTGAAGGGCACTTGTCGAACTGGGAGCAATATTTTCTTTTTTAACTAGCGAGTGGTGTACTTCATAGATTTAGTATGCTTTGAGTGTTGTATCAATAACTTAAGGATTTACCGCATGTATATCTATATAAGTAGCTCCAAAAGATCGAGATTACGTAGATTCACTTAAGAAAGTTTCTGTCGTTTCGAATACAAGAGTGCATGGTTTCCTGCTCCAATTACAGCGCGAGGTATTTTTCATGTAAAAGAGTCCACCTCGTTAGGCGATGGTGACTTTTAATAAGTATTTCGAAAACTAAGGTACATAGGTATTGGAGGTCCTCTTACCTTAAGCAACCGTAGACGAATTCATAGTCGACACTACATTCTTGGAAGATGTAGCATCTCCTGTAAGCAAAGAACGAAAAGGTTCGACTCTGCAGAGCAGCTATAGACTTTAGCTATATACATACGAGTATATGTATGCGGGGTTTGTCCAATAAGTATCCATACTCATTTTTTCTTGCTAATAGAAGGAAAGGGGTGAAGTATGGGCTCTATGGACGGGATTGGTGGAGATGTCACGTAAGCTAAAGAAACAGGTTCAACTACCTCCGAGCCTTTTAAGTGTGTGGATTGCGTCCGAAATAAATGTGTGTTTAGTGCACTCGTCGAGAGTCAAGATGAAGCGAATAATCAACCGCTTTGTGCCATTAAATTTTCCGTTAAAGTGTGTGCAGATGTGTTCGAATGTTTGAGAATTAGGAGCGGCGATCGCCGATACCTAGATGCTCCATCACAACAATGCGACCAGTCACACATCGCTAATTGTGAGGGACGCACTGGCCAAACATAACAAAGCAACGCTATCTCAACCACCCTACCATCCAAATTTGGCTCTATTGACCTCCTTTGGTTCCCTCGGATCACAATGAACCTAAAAGTATGTCGTACAGAAGCTAAGGCCTTTGCTAACGTTAATTGTTTATTAATTTGGCGTACGCGGCCAAATAGCAAACCATACTTACTTATTTTATAATACTTATGTCCTGTATCCCCTTGTGGGTCCTAGGGCCTCTACTAAGCCTACGCCCTATCATGTACGGTTTTTGGCAATGCGTCTCAGCTCTCCCCTACTTTTCCCCAACTGCCGTGCCTCCTTCTCGACTTTTCTGCGCCATGGTATTTTCCCATCCTAAAGGATAGGGTTCTATTGCATATCATGGTTCGCTATGGAACTGTCAACTTTTCGGAACATGTGACCAATCCACTGCCACGCCGTCGTTGGATGGTTGTACCTATTGGTTCTTGACCCGTTCTCTCGTAAAGGTGCTCGTTAGACACACTATTGGGCCAGAAAATCCTTAAGATAGTGCGCATGCACCTATTAACAAACGTTTGCAGCTTTCTTGTCATAGCGATGGTCACTGCCTACATGCTGCATGCATATAAAGCGCGGATTCAACGTTGGAGCGGAACAGGCTTAGCTTGGTGTTCAAACTGATTGCATTGCTTTGCCATATTTTCGACAATATCTCGAACGCGGACTTTGCTTTGGCTATCCTGTTGGTTATATTCAGTTCGGCTCCACCATCTGTCGATACAATACTCACAAGACATTGGAAATCCTCTACTCTCTCAACCGGCTGTCCAACAATGCATATTTGATCCGATGAGTTTGTTCCAAGGTTGAGTTTCAGTTTTTACTGGATTTATTTTCAGCCGACGATGCCTGCCTCCCTCTCCACATATGCTGTCATTTCGTGTAGGTCCATAATTCTGTGAGAGAGTAAGCATACATCATCAGCGTAGTCAAGATGTTTCAGTTGAGATGTAAGAGTCCATCGAATTCCTTCATTTCCCGTCGACAAATCTGCACAAAGCACATCGCTAATCACCAATAGGAATAGTATTGGTGAAAGGATACAGCCTTGTCTTACCCCACTTTGGATCAAGAAATTCCTCAGACAACCTTCCGCTGTGCAGAAAGTGACATTTGGAGCCTTCATATGTAACTTTGATAATAGCGTAAGGCACGCCAAATGAACGCCTTGTTGACACTATCGAATGCCTTTTCAAAATCAATGAACAGCAGGTGAAGTGGCGATCGATATTCAACACACTGTTCGATGATAATCCGCAGAATGTCGACACAGGAGGATCCAAAGCGGAACCTACTCGAGTGTGTCTTCAAGATGTTGTTTGATTCACTCAAGGATGACTTTAGCTAATATTTTACATACATCAGGCAGCACGGGTGGGTGGCCCTCTAGTTTCCAAACTCCACTAAATTTCCTTTCTTAGCTATGCTAAGAAAGCTTGACGCTTGACAAGCGATCTCTACAAGTGGAAGCAGAAGCTCAGCCGAAGTTGTTGGCACTGCTCGTAGGAGCTCTGTTGGAATACCGTCAAGTCCTATCACCTTATTGGTTTTGAGTGCGTTGATCACGGCACTGATCTCCTCATTACTGGGAGTCGCGGTGCGTATTTGCGCATTTCTCACCTCGGGCACCTCAGCCCGATTTGGGAGCATATCGCTAGCGAATACGCGGTTCAGAACCATGGCAAAATGTTCTTTCCATCTCTTGAGCTGGTCCTAATCCGAAATGAGCAAGGAACCGTTTTGGCTTTTCACTGGGTGTTGGCTGGAGCTGCGACCACCTGTTACCTCTTTCGTGATTCTGTAGACAGTACTGCTGTCGCACCTCCGTGCAGCTTCTTCTGCTTCTGTAGCCAGCGCGTTGATGTAGTTGCGCTTGTCACGTCGCACGCTACGCTCGAGTTCACTCATCATCATGCGATATACGGACCCTAGCTCGCTTCTCCCTACTACTGGAGTAGGTGCAACGCGAGCTTTCAGGTGTTTTCGTTCGTCAATCCGTCTCCAGGTATCCTCGGAAAGTCACGACCTATATCTTCTCTGCGATTGACCAACAGTTCTTTCATCACCAGATGTAAAAACATTTTTCGCAGCATACCAATGGTCTTGAATGAATGCGGGCAGTGAGCTGCTGATTGCTTCCACACCTTGCGAAAGGGTGCTCCCTTAATTGTTGGCGTACTGAGGGATCACTAAGTCTATCGATGTTGAGCCTGGCATTCTTGTGTTGTCGTGGGATCTTCGAACTGCAGCAGTGGCAGGCTTTGTGGCAGGTCTTGTGCTCAAACATGGTGCCACCTATCACAAGGCGGTTGGCATTGCAAAAATCCACAAACCTTTCGCCGTTGTCATTGCGGTTGCCTAGTCCATGCTTCCCGATTACATGTTTGAGCCCTTCGTTGTCGTTGTCTACCTTGGCATTCAAATCCTCTATCACTATGACAATGTCTCCATTTGGTCTTGTGTTGAAGACGGCACTTAAGAGATTGTAAAAGCTCTCTTTTCCATCCTCAGATGAGCCATTCATTGGGGCATAACACTGTATGATGGTGACGCGTCGTACTCTAGTTCGAAATCTGGCCGTCGTAATCCTATCACCATGAGGCTGCCAGGAAATTAGGCCCATGCATGCTGTTGTTGTTAGCAACAGTCCGACTTCATTTTCTCGCGGACTTCCGGATGGTCTTTCGGAATAGAGTAGTACAGTGTTACGCGTTGGAGACTGGTACTCGCCCACTTCTAACCATCTGATTTCACTTAACCCCCAAGTGTGAAGTCTGTATCGCATGAATTCTTTTTCCAATTGAAGGAATCTTGCATTGTAAGGACCTTCGTTTCCTGTATCGAGGAGCGTCTTTACATTTCAGAAACCTATCTTTGTCCGGGTGCAATAGCCAAAAGTCGTCAACATGTGATCGTTCCTTATCCGAGGCATAGTGTCGGTTTCTGTAGCGGGAAAATGTTCGATAACGCAGGTTGCTGGCCCACGTTACCAAGTCTAGAATCAAGGCCCTAGACAAACAGCACTTTTAGCCTCCACGTATACGGGTTTGTACGTATAGTTGCCCGAAGACCACCAGTAGGGGTAAAGCAAGCGCTTCATCACGAACTTGATTGTTGCGCTACTGGCCCAAGCCATGTTTTGAGCAGTCAGTAGTTTCCCGATCAATAGCAATACAGATCTTAAAGATCACTTAGTTCGTCGTAATACCTGTTACCCATGTGGTATTGGCGGCAGGTCTATAGATTTGGGCAGTCACATAGAAAGTGTTTGATACTTTCTGTCTCTTCCGCATCTTTACAGCTCCTGCAGTGGTCGGGTGAGTTAATGCCTAGTCTTACGGCCATTTCCCCTATTGTCCTGTACATGCCCTAACTGTCCTGTAAGTGCACCTATCAAGCGTACGTAGCGTACTTCCTTTTCTTTCATTGCCAGCAGGCTTTTGGTTCTTCCTTCATTAAATACCGGCCATAAACTGCGAGATATGATATACTCCATGTAGAGTTAATCAGCTCTCTTATTTTGAGGTCAAATTTTCCTTTTTAGTACACCAATAGGGACTTCTATTGATGGCTGAGTATATCCTACATCTAATGCTGATCCCTTTTTGGCTAGTTCATCTGCTATCTCATTCCCTTCTATATTGCTATGTCCGGGAACCCAGCAAAAAGTGATGTAATCATGGGTGTTGCATATTTTTAGTACTTACGTATAAAAAATACAGAATACCAAATGAATTTCTTATACTTTATTACTTTATATTTATTTTAAGTTCTATTAGCATGTGTATTTTTCGAATTGTGAAGTAATGCTGAAGGAATTTTTGAATAATAAATCTAATCTAAATCTAATATATTGTTCAGGAAATTTCGGCATCTGGAAACTGCTTTTGATGTAACTTCCTCGCTGTCTAGTGCTTTGATTGCAGCTTGACTATCCACGAAGATAGTAATCTTGTAATGATTGAGTTTCTTTCTGTGAATGGTCTGTGCTGCTCTTCCAATAGAAAAGACTTCGGCTTGAAAGATACTGCAGTTGTCCGGGAGTTTGTATGAGTCGTTGATTTTGAGTGATTCACAGAAAACTCCAAAACTAGCTGCTATATCCATTTTAGACCCGTCCGTGTAGTCGATGGGGGGTGATATAGTCAGTGGTTCTATCGAGATCTGTTCTGTACCTGTGTAGTATTAAACCATGTCCATAGAAGCTTTGTTTCCACCCGCCCGATTGTTTGAGGCGAATCGCGCAGCTATGCTTGGATTGTATTCACCCAAGGGGAGGAGGCTTAACATCACCTCCAAGCCTGCTTGCGGTATTGATCTCTGTGCTCCTGTTACGTTTATGCATGCCAGTCGTTATGTGTTCTTATTCCAGCTCAGCTTCGAATTCAGGATAGTTCCGAGATATTTTGCTGTTGGGGAGAGTTGTATAGGTGTTCCATTCGGTTTTGGGACGTCAAATCCTTCTATTTTTCTTCGTTTAGTAAGAAGAAGACGATTGCTATGTCATCTGCATATCCTGGTCCCTGGATAGTTACCCTGGCTATATCCCCTTTTCACTATACTTTCATGTACAACACATTGAAATAAGTATGTAGTACCAAAATTATATATTTTCCAGCGTAGCACAGCCAGCTGCCACTGAAATCAAGGATACCACAGCGACATTAAAATTAATTACAATTATCCACTATTGCTCGTGGACTTTTGAATTCTTCGAATCGACAGTTAAAAGGCAAATGATATGCAAATACTTCTTTCGAAAGTACCACTGTCTGCATGAATTGTAATTTACCCTTTTTTGCGTGTATCCTTCGCTCCATCTTCTTGTGGAAAGAAACTTATTAATAAAATTAAAATCGCAAAACTATTTCTTCTTTGCCATCCAATTTCATTAGTTATGCATACGTCATTGGAATTTTCAATTAATTCGCGTGTCTGTTTCAATTTGCAATCAAATCAGTGAAGGGTGGTGAGGGGAGAGAGACAGAAAAACGAGACCAACATCCAGTACACGCGCGCACCCACAAATGACTTTGCATGGTCTACACGCCAAATGCATTCCAATGAAAGCAAACAGAGCGAGAGACGGACAGACAGACAGACAGATAGGTTCTCTGCTCACCTTACCGTATCACGTAAACTGTTTGACAAGCGAGAATCGACGAAGGTAGATACGAGTGAAGGACTTTTTTTTATGAGATTTATGACCTTTACGTCAATTCCTGTCAATTGGCCAATTCAATTCGAATGAAAACGTACGAGTAGCTGTGGCAAGGATTTCCGGAACAAATTTATCTGCACAGTCACAGTCGTAGAGAGAAAAAGCGGGATGAACTTGTGATTCCGACAAGCGAAGGATTTTACATTGGATAGAGGTTCATACATGGAGAAGACTGCACAGAATAATGATTGACAAGAGACATTTGAAGTATTTAAAGTGAGTGTTGAATTAGGTGGATAGGATACCGCACTCGAGATTGCATGGTTGCATGCGTTGGAGAGGGTTGAATTTGCAGAAGCACCCCTACATACATGTATATGTGGTAACCCTTTTGTGTTTTCGCCAGTACGTCACTAGTTTGTGGGCGAACTAAAGGTTGAAGACCTCTTGACTGTGACGTAAGACTTGTTATACAGTATGATGGAGAAAACAAATGATATGTCCGCACGCACTCATCTGGTGCGCGCCCTTCTACTAATAAAACACCGACTATACCTTTGATATTTTCGCAGATAAACCTCCATCATTCAAAGGCGGCTACCGCTCTCTTCAGTAGCCGGCTTTCCGTGGTGCTTTTGTACCACAAGGACAACTTCCTTGTGGAACTCCGGCCGCAATCTCCTTGAAGTCAGAGTAATCATTTCCATGCGTAACACGAAAGAGTCTCTTGGTGAGGTACGATCGTAAGATTAGAAAGAGTCGCCGTGGCAGTAGTAGTTCCAATTTATACTTCGTGCCAAATCTTATTGAAAGTTTGTGAGACGTCACAAACCTACCCCTTCGGGTAGGGGTTAGAATATACCCGAGGTAGGCATGCCTGTCGTAAGAGGCGACTAAAATCCACCCTCCGTATACCGAGCGTAGCGTATACACAAAATGCAATGAACAAAACAAAACAATTGATTACCCCAGGTGGCAGCCCAGGTTCACTGGAAAATCCAGACGTCAGGAAATACACCACAACAAATCTTTTTTTCTTCGAGAGCTTTCTCAATCACGTCACTTATTTTGTGGACTTGCTCGATTGTAGAATGTTTGATTCTAAATCCAAACTGATGGTCAGGAATGAGATGTCTTTCGTCGATTACGGGTTGTAGACGTTTAGAAAGTAGTTTTTCGAATATGTTTTAGATAACCGACAATAGGGAAATAGGCCGATATGATTTCCTCCCATTCAGAGGTTTGCCTGATTTCGGCACCATTATAATCTTGGCGGCTCTCCATTGTCTCGGAACGTAGAGCAATCAGAGCAAAGCATTAACCAAATAGAGCAGTTTGATAAGAGCCTTATTCGGCCATTCCTTGACCAACTGCGCCGTTATCAAGTCGTAACCCGGAGCTTTTTTCGTCTTTAGATTTTAAATCACTTCCCTCAGTTCAATCAATGCAACTTTTTTTACTTTAAACTGCAGAGCAAAAAGTTTAGCTTTTTCTTTTTTCCTCTTGGCCCAGTTTCTATAATTTTTTTTCTGAATTGGTGACGTTTGCATTTGAGCTTCCGGATGCCTTTTAGCGCTTTCCAAAAGGCATTCGGAACTAAGTGAAGCGCAAAGCTGGGTCGTCTCAAAATAGCCTCCGAATGAAGATTAAATGTTAACCCCTCGCTGAAGTTTATTCCAAGGTATTTATCTCCGTGAGGTCTGGAAGAGTTATTCTAATATCCTAGCGTCGGATTGCAAACGCTCGGAGTCCCCTCGTAGCTGTTGCTGGTGACCAAAAACAAATTAGCACCGCCTTGCTTCCATTTATCTTTAGACTCCACTTGAGATAATATTCCCAGAGGTTCTTTGCATGCGCTTCGACTCTCTTTGCTGCTATCTCTGAGGATTGAGGTGGTGGAGCTATCAGCAAATAGCATCATCCTTGTTCCTTCTTCGTTCACTGGTTGATCCGCCGTGAATATATTAAACAGCACCGGACCGAACCTAGATCCTTGAGGTAGTCCTGCCCTGATGTCCTTCGTTGTTGATTTTATGTTTTGGACCTGAATGTAGATAATTCTAATGGTTAGGAAAGTGAAAAGCAACCTTACCAAGTAGCTGTGGCATCCAAGGTGAATTAGCTTGATAGTTAGCCCTTTGGTTGTTGAGGCCTCGTATAACATCGCTGTGGAGCTGCAAAACTGTATCTTCTCTGCTGGTAGTTGGTGTATTTATACCAAATACAAGAACCTCTAGAAGATTTTCGAACATGCTAGATGTCACTATATTTTGGATTGTGGAATGTGAAATGTCCAAAAACTGATATGCACACGCGATGATTAGTGTTGCCACAATATGCCCGTTGATAATGCAGTGCGAAAGGTACTTTCTGTGGATGCTACCATATTTTGTTCATAGCGCAGTTATCCCATTCAGTGTTACACACTAGCAACCTATCCCCTAAATCTTAAAACCAAAACTTGTTCTTCCCCTATGATGAGCTCGGCATTTATTTAAATTCGTATTTAGAAAATTTGTTTTCATACTGACCAAAGCTACTTTCCACGAAAACTGTTTCATTCAGAAAAAAAAAAACTCGAATTGATTAGCAAAATTAGGAAAATCGACTTACAATGACTTAATACTTACTTACCTCTGATACGTTGAATGAAAGTATTGTATAACTTCAAATGCTTAATTAAATTTATGTTCGTATTATCATGGCATTTTTAAAAAGGAATTATTATTTGAAAATAATATGACTCCCAAAAAGTCCTTATAAAAGAATCTAAAAAAATATCTCAAATTTATAAAAGTGAAATAGTCTATGCGACCACTCCATCCAACCGTCCAATCAATCAATGTCTCCCCCTCTGTGCTGATTACTCTGTTGAGAATTTAATTAGGTTCTCGGATCTATAAATACAAAATACAAATTCAATTTTAATTGATTTCCCCAAAGTGTACTTACCCTCCCTGCAGACCCTCCGACAGAGGATACATTCTGGCACGATTAGCCAGCCCCCGCCGTCAGACAAATAAACCATAGAAAAAATAATGTAATTTACAACAAGGATACGAAAAATAAAAATGAATAAATGAAAGAAATTAAAAAATCAGTTAGCATAACACCCCACCACCCCTGCAGGCGATTGCCGGCGAAATATATAAGATTAACCGCACCGCACCGAACCGTTTTTTGCTTCATTTTATTTTCTGTAAATTTATGTTCTCCATCCTAAGTCAATTAGAAAACAGGACGAAACGTATTTAATTAGCTTCCTGGGGAAGCACACAGACAGAGGACTCATTTTCAAATTAACATTTCTTTTTTAATTATTCGCCCGAGTTGTACTGCTTCGTCTCATTCCGATTGTTATGCAGAAGTAGTGAAGGGTGGGGGTGGAAATGAATTAATATTATTACCGGACTTCATTGTTGATGAATGAATTTTTTCAAATGCTTAGCCATTTGTTGGTGGAAATTTACAAAAGAATTTTAATTCACATGGAAGCGCTGAAAGAGATGTTGAAGGTGGGTAACTACGAGTATAATACTAGCTAAGTATTATTATTATTTGACGGGGAGTAACCCGAGGATGACTAGCACGTAGGCCTAATAGTCTGCAAGCGCTATTTGCTGGTAATCAACGATTGCGCTCCGAACCGAGAGTTATAAACCTGCCCGCTGCTTTCTTATAGGAACGGATACTGGCAAGGTTAAGCCCGATCAGCTCATCCTGCCTGAGAAAGAGTTAGCCTAAGTGAGCCATCCTAATTCGACAGAAGGGTGGACATTCACAGATAAAACGTAAAGCCGTTTCGTCCATCTCAAAACAGCATTCACATAGACCTGATCCACTTCTACCAATGGTCTTAAGAGAAATGACCAAAAATTGAGGCAACTAATTCTACATGTCCCAATGGTAGTAAAAATTGTTGTTGGTCATTCGAATGGAATGAATATTTGGCGCAACAGCTCTTTAAGTGCCATGGCCTAGCTTCTCGTAACCACTCATGTTGTGTGCGTTATATTTTTCACACGAATGGAATTGGCATACAATTTAGTGCCGTATCCGAAGGGATACGTTGTTTTGAGAAGCCTTCTCCAGACAACAATACCCTCGGATGTTTGTCAAACGTTCGCGAGAGGTGGGGCCGTGAAAAAACTTTTTGGTGTTTTCTGCAATTTGAACTTGGAACCTCACACGCAGTGGTCGGACACACTAACCACTTACGACACGGCGCCCGCTTGGGTCATTCGTCAAAAAATATTAAAAATTTTCATTTACAATGACATTCCAGCTGTCAGCTCCTTAGACAAAGCCAATCTGCTTGCTGCTCACTTTGCAGCTTTGTGTCCACCTGTATTTGAGGGCGTCGAATTTTCCATGCGACAAGTCCACTTTCGCACTCGTATAGTAGCAGTAGTACTCAAAGGTCTCAACATATACAAATCCGCTGGTCCAGATGGTATCTCTCCCATAGCTCTGAAGATGTGATGTTCCACCCTGGCAAAACCTTTGCGTAAGCTTTTCTGTCGATCCTACTCTTCTGGGCTCTTTCCGATAAGATGGAAAGCAGCATTTGTCCAGCCCGTCCCTAAAAATGGAAAATCTTCCTCTCCGTCCAATTACCGACCCATTGCACGAACGTCCCTTCTTTCCAAGGTCATGGAAACGCTGGTAAATCGTCGGCTTATGAAATATCTTGATTCACGGAAACTCCTCAATGACCGGCAATTTAGTTTTCGTAGCAACAGGTCCACTGGTGATTTGATGGCATATTTCATCGAGAAGTGGAACCAATCTCTTCATGACTTTGGCGAAACAAAGATTTTTTTTTTTTTTTCGGGATAGGAAACGCTCAACTGAAGCACTCAGACGCAACTGGTCCATTGTACTACCAGAGAGCAAACCCTGATTTACCCATTTTATTGGAATTTCCTTGTCTTTCTAAGAAAGCCAAGCAAGCACTTCAGTGATGAGGAGCTTACAGTACCAGCACTCACCACATCCGCACCGAGGATCTGCCACCTGATACGAGCAAAGGCCGGACACTCACAGAGATAATGTTCCGCGGTATCATCGCTCAACCCCAACACGTTAAGGTGCTTGGCAAAAGCAAAGTGGTCTGTCAAGACACCAATAACTTGTCTACAGTCTTTTCTGCTGAGAAACAGCAAGAATGCCTCTGATTTCTTACAGATGTCCGGGAGCATGCGTTTAGTCAACCTGCATCCCGGAGAGTCATGCCACACACAATTGTGCTCGTGAGAGACCCAATCGTCAATGGAAGCCCTTACCGAGGACGCAGGAAGACCCAACACGAGTTCGGGACCTGAAAACCATCCTCTGAGCCTTGTCTAGCAATCTCATCGAAGATCTCGTTCCCCAAGATCCCAGTGTGACCTGGGACCCAGTTAAGAGATAGAGAATTCAGCCTTGCGACCGAGTTCAAAGAGTTTTTGGTTTTACGAACTATTTTAGAAGTGGTTAAAGGGTTAAGCAAGGCCTTAAGCGCAGCCTGACTGTCACTACAGACACAAATGCTTCACAGCATAGTTCATGTCCATTAGGATTGCATAAGTTTCCGCTTGGAAAAGAGACGCATATTTGCCTAACGAAAAGTGAAGTCTACTGTTGTCGACTACATTCCATTCCCGGCGCAGACTCTGGCCGAAGCCAGTCCTGAACACAAGCAAAGTCGACTCTGAATTTGCGCATCAGCTGGAGTTCTAGTGTCATTGCATCAGCCACCATATCCATAAGACAGGAGTCGTAAGATAAGTGTAGCGCAAGTTCATCAAAATTCCAGTGTGGAGTGTACCAAAAACCGCCCCGCCTAAGACGATGGATGGCTTTGATAGTGCAACCCATGATATAAGTATCGAGGGGAGGTAAGTTCAGCAAAGCATCTAGAGCAGAGCCAGGCGTACTCGGGAAAGCTCCCGTGCAGCCGAGACAAGCCGCTCTTTGGAGTTTCGCGCAAAAGGCAACCACATATCTACGCGAGAGCCCCTTCCACCAAACAAATGACGCATATGCGGGGAATGGTCTTATCATAGCCCTGTAGATCCAGAGAACATTATTCGGTGACAAGCCTCATATCTTGCCAAAAGCACCATTTCACTGCCAGAAGATGGAGAGCGCCTCGGATATTTTCGACTCGACGTGATTAGACCAATGAAGTTTCTTATCCAAAATCCCTCCTAGATATTTGGCTTCATTGGAAATGCGGATAGTGACGCCTTTTAGCACTGGCTGGGTCAGACTGGTCAGAATCCTCCTTCTCGTCGAGAAAACAACCTTAGTTTTTAGATGATTCACCGAAAGCCCACTCCTAGTGCACCATTCATCGATCATGTCTAGCGCCGACTGCGCGTTAGCACAGACCGTCGCCAGGCATAGCCCGACAGAAAGTACAACGACATCATCTGCATATGCCTGAGCGTAAACGTTAGAGCTATTTAGAGTGTTCAACAGAGAGTCGACCACATCTTGCATCTTTTATGAGTTGACAAACCTTGTCTTCATATTTGTCCTTGATTAGATCATCTGCATAGACTATATATATGTCGGCGTTGGAGTAATGTAATGTCCTCCAGTGGGCGTCGTGGTGCCGTAGTTGGTGTGTTCGATATTCGGATCTTAGAAAAACACCTAAAAGTATTTTCACTGTTCCACCTCACAGCAGGTACCTTTTTTTTCGATGCGCGGGTAGAGGTAAAAATCATTTATGGATAATTGTAGCCCATGCTACGAGTTATGCCCGACTCCATGCTCCCCCCATGTGATTTAATGCTACAAAGAACACCTCCTTGTTCCACTAGAGCACCGCAATTCAAGGCATTCCTTCACAGATGGTTGTGCTCGATATTTCTAAGGCATTTGACAGAGCTCAGTCTATACCAGCACCCAGAGTACTAGGGACGTAGCAGCTTAGTTATTTCATATTTTCTTGGCAAGAGCGCCAACGTTTTTATTACCCTGAATACCTATGTGACCTAGCCATTTGAGTAGGTGTGTATGGTTTTACCGTTTACTCTGTTCCTTAATAAGATATGCGCTGCAGTGGGTATCATCTTTGCGATGCCTAAAAGGCAATAGTTAGATCGCGCAGGGATGCAAATTGTATGATCCCAACATCCTTAGAGTAAACGCTGAGAAAGGGAAGAACCTGCCTTAACGCCATCGAACATTGCGTTAGATATGCCGTCTTCTTCTGGTTTTTATTTGTACATCATTAGAATTTGATGAATCCTATTGCCTTTCTAATTAGGTCTGCGTTAGCTGCAGCGACCGTACGAATGGCCTTGGTTTCGGTCGTTCTCAGTTTTGGCGCAGAGGTCGAGAGAATGTGCTTAACAGAACAACTGTCTTCACATTTATTTTGGGGAAATCTCGTTCTTTCCTTTCTCTGGCTACTCTCAGAAGGATCCATAAGTATTTGCTGCTCCATCTCTTTCGTGATCTCCTTACCATGGGTGTTGGCATGGGTTCGAAGGAATTTGCCTGATCACCAATCAATTTAGAGAATCTGACGCTGAAGGCAATTAAGTAAACTCGAGTATTCTGTCGGGGCTCCCGCCCAAATATGCGAGTTGTATTCAAGGGTAAGGCGTGTTGCCTTTATGATTTTAATCGAGTCTGTCGGAGTGAAAAAAATATCTGCATGGTTATAGAGATCCGATGTACCTAGGACCTCCATTCACAGCTTCTGTACTCTGCTGATTCTAGCCAACACTTGAGCTAACGTGTGTATATCAATGTCCTTTCCATTCTTTTTCAATTTGACCACCTGAAGGTGTGAAGTGAGTAAAGGTTTACGCTCTACGCTTCATAATATTAACTTAAACTTTATTATCCTTATACGAAATTACATTACTCTAAACTACTCGATTTACAATATAAAATCTGCGGCCTGCTACTACTGGTCTGCTGATGTTGAACGCCGATGAGAGAAGAAAGCAAAGTCGGAAACGAAAAGTTGAATACAACATGTCGTCTGACGGATGACAGCTGGGTCGCGTTCCACAGTGGTGGTGCGTGGTGTGTTCGTTAAGTGCAGCGCTGTTGTAGGGGAGAGTTTCTTATCAGACCCGTCCGCTACATGGCTCCCCCTTTGTGGAAGCAAAGTGCAATTGTTGTTTGATTACCCTGCCAAACTTTGTTGTAAGAGTTGTGCTTTTAGCAGGCGACGGTCTGGGTAAAGTTATTGGTCCTGGTGCTGGAGTCGGCTATCTTGTAAGCCGGTTTGAGCCGCTTGATGTATACAAATACTTCTTTGTTTGGCATGGCGGCTTTAAAGCAATGTGGTTGACGCTCGAGCACCGTGTATGGCCCAGAGTAGGGCGGTTGTAGCGGACGCTGGACGTGATGGTTCCGAACGTAAACGTGTGATGTCGTGTTTAAGTCTCTGGGGATAAATATCGGTCTGGAATTACGGCTGGGGAATGTTGCCGCCGTTCGCTGCAGTGTCTCCCTCAACTCTTGCACGAAGTTTACCAGTGGTGGATATCTCGAAGAAATCTCTCGGAAGGTGTATTTCGGTACCGAAGACCAACTGTGCGGGTGCGGTGCCAGATTCGTTGACCATTGAGCGCAATCCTAGGAGCACGGCGGGGATTGTGGTAAGCTAATTCTCTGGAAGACGCGCAGTTAGCGCTGTCTTTAGTGAGCGATGCCATCGCTCTACCACCTCGTTAGATTGTGGGTGATAAGCCGTAGTATGGATGCGTTCGCTGCCGAGTATTTGAGAGAAGAGTTGGAAGAGGGCTGACTCAAATTGCCGGCCTTGATCTGTGGTTAGGCGCAGAGGACAACTGAAACGAGCTACCTAGTTTAAGAGGAATGCGTCGGGGACGGTAGTAGCAGTGATGTCAGCAACTGGGCAGTGATGGCTTCCGGCCAGCGCGTAGCTCGATCGATGCATGTGACCAGGTAGCTGCACCCATTGCAGGGCGGCAACGGACCGACGATGTCCAGATGTACATGCTCGAACCTCTCAGCTGCTGCAAATGTCCCCAATGGTGGGCTAGTGTGTCTGTTCACTTTGCTTCGCTGGCAGTCGTGACAGCTGCGTGCCCACTTGCCGATGTCCGCATTCATTGACGGCCAGAAGAAACGCTGGGCGTCTAAAGGCCTTCGGGTATGAAAGCGCGGGCTAGTCCGGAGGACGTTTCACACGTCACTGCTGCTTCGGTTCCGGAAGAACGAGTTTAGTGAAAAAAAGTTTATGACTTCGCACTTTTTTGGCGTTTTGAACGATTACACGCTTCAACAACAAATTATCTAAATTTTTCATCAAAGTTCGCGTTCGGTTGGAACAACTTTATGTAACTCCAATTTTCTCATTCTCAGCGATGAAGCTCAATTTTAACTCAACGGCTTCCTTCACGAAATGCAATTAGATCCACAAAAATTGACTGTTTAGTGTAGGTTTCATGCTGGGGGGTCAATAGCCTATACTTTTTCTTCAAAAATGCTGGCAACGCAGTGGGCCGGACCATATTGACTGACTATTTGGAACAGGATGACTTGTAGTTTCAACAAGAAAGCACCGCATGCTATACCGCTGACCAAACAATCGAGTTATTGAAGTCGAGGCTTGGTAACCGTGTTATCTCCATAAGAGGACCAGTCAATTGACCGCCTCCTTCGTGTGATTTTATGCCTCTGGACTTTTTCCTTCGGGGCTATGTGAAGTCCATGATTTTTGCCAATAAGCCAGAGACTTTAGACAACCTCAGGATCAACATCGAATGCGAAATTGCCGGCATATAGCTCGATTTGTGTCAAAAAGTCGTAGAAAATTGGGTTCAGCGCATTCACTTGTGCAGGCGTTTCCATGGAAGACATTTGAATGACGTTGTATTCGATAATTAATGGCGGCGATGTCACTTTAACCCGAATAAATTTTTAATTTGACATTTTAAACACAAGCTGTTATATTTAAAAAAAATATATAATGGAGTGCTCTTAATGAAAAACAATACATAGTTGTTACCAGCAGTCGAGTCGATTATGCCACGTCAGTCTGTCTACCTGTACGTTCGTCACCAGTTTTTTGGGCGTCCGAAAATGTCCCTTTATTAATATTTCTACTAGAAGTCGCAAAGGAAAGAAAAACCTCTTAACTGCGGCAACTATAGAGGCATATGTTTTCTCAACATCGCATATAAGATCCTGTCTACCGTATTATGTGAATGACTAAAACCGATCGTCAACAACCTGACAGGTTCTTATCAGTGCAGTTTCTTGCCCGGAAAGTCCACCTTCTTCTTCTTCTTCCTATTTCGACGGGGTTATGATCCGAAAACAAGGGATCATAGCCCTCCCACTTCACCGCCTTTCTACTGATTCGCCTGTGGGGTTCGCTTATTTGACCTCAGACAATATCGGTAGGCTTCCGATTTTTGAGGCCAGTGAAATGCCAATGTCGTCGCATTTGTGTCATCCAGGCGTTTATAGTCCTGTCTCTCCTGCCTTGCCATGTCTTTGGAACATTCATTGATATTGCGTTTTTAACAGGATTCAAATGATCTCTTCTTTGAACGTGGCAATACCAGCTGAGCCGGTCGTACTCTATCTTTGGTAAGATGGTTTCCTTGACATGAAAGCTTCCACGGATCTTCGAACTTCTTATTCGGTCAAGCTTTCAGGCCGATCAGCGTGTCCTCTTTCGTGTTGAAGACTTTTGAAAGACTAATTGATTTACACATTCGCTCCAAATTAAGCCCGAGGGACATGTCCCCAGCACAACATGCCTATACAAAGGGCAGTTCAGTCGAAACAGCCCTTCACGAAGTGGTAGCAACAATCGAGCAATCAGTCTACCACAAAGAATTCACTTTAGCGGCCTTTTTAGACGTGGAAGGAGCCTTTAACAATGTGAAAACCGAATCAATAAGATTGTCACTGGACCGACTCAGAGTAGATTCCACACTCTCCGACATCAACTCAAAGCTGGGTGACAGCCAAGTAAATGCACTGGGCTCTAGGGGAACCCCGTAAGGAGGGGTCCTATCTCCTCTACTATGGACTCTGGTCGCAAATGAGATCCTTTTAAAATCAGGACGCAACGGAGTAAAAGTTGTTGCCTGTGCAGACGACATCATCCTACTTGCGTCCGGCAAATTTCTTGACACTATCACCGAACTTCTGCAATCGGCCTTGAATACCCTCGATAGCTGAGCGAGTAGTTGTTGACTGAACGTTAAAAAAAAAATATTTGGCGCAACAGCTCTTTAAGTGCCAGGGCCCAGCTTCTCGCAACCACTATGTTGTGTGCGTTATATTTTTCACAAGAATGGAAGGAACCTACAGTTTAGTGCCGTATCCGAACGGCGATTTGAGAAGCTTTTTCGTAAAAACAATACTCTCGGATGTTTGTCAGACGCTCGCGAGAGGCGGGACCGTGAAAAAAACTTTTTGGTGTTTTCTGGGATTCGAACTTGGAACCTCATGCGTAGTGATCCGACACACTAACCACTTACGCCACGGCGCCCACGTGGACTGAACGTTAATCCATCGAAAACAGAAGTGGTCGTCTTCACCAACAAAAGAATAATCCCAGCGTTCGGACCCCCATGACTCGGCGACACTCCACTCCAAGTCTCGGATAAAGCACGGTATCTTGGGTGTATACTTGACCCCAAACTGAGCTGGAGAGATAACACAATTGAAAGAATAAAGAAAATGTACATTGCGTTCTATGCTTGCAGCAGAATCTTTGGTAAAAAATGGGGACCCAAACCATCATCCATTGGATGTACACAGCCATAGTCAGACCCATTCTTACATATGGGTGCATTGTCTGGTGGCCAATAGCAGAGAAAAACACGCATCTCAAGGAGTTGACTAAAATCCAGAGACTTGCCTGCATACATAGCAACCACTGGCGCCATTAGAACTACCCCAACCGCAGCACTTGAAACAATTCTCGCACTGATGCCACTAGACTTATTTGTTAAGAAATCAGCCGCGATGAGTGCCCTAGCTATGGAGAAAGGGCCACACGGGCCACCGTAGCATCTCAAGACGGGCTCACCTAGACACCACCACAGACTATCTGCCGCCATCCCCCGACTTCAGCATAATAGTTAAAACGGTAATCCCATCAAGGGAATGCTGGGAAGACGGTGGGGCCATTAACCCGCATAGTATTTCAGTCTTCACTGACGGGCCCAAAACAAACGAAGGAGTGGGTTCGGGTATCTACTCATTGGAACCGGATATTGCTATATCACTAAGACTTCCAAACCATAGTAGTGTGTTCCAGGCAGAAGTCCTAGCGATAGCAGAGGCGGCACGAATACTATCCACAAAACTTATTACTAGGAAAGTGGTTGATATTTACATAGGTAGTCAAGCTGCTATAAAGGCCATCTCATCCGCGGTTATAAAATCAAAGCTAATAAAACGCTGCCGCGATGAACTTATCATGCTTATCCAGTGCCACCAGGTAACACTCTGGTGGATCCCAGGACACAAAGGAATTCCAAGAAACGAGATGGTGGACGAACTGGCAAGAAAGGGATCAGAACAAGACCTGTCAATGGTCCAAAGCTCAGTCCTACCTTCCCTAATACTTGTTAAATCAAATATAGCACTTGACTTCAAACGACAAGCAGAAGAAAGATGGAGAGCGCTCCCTTCATGCCGTGTCTCCAGAAGCATCCGGACAAAACATAACAAGATGAAAACCAAGCTCATCCTCACTCAAAGTAGACAAAACTTGGCGCTTCTCATAGGTATTATTACCGGCCACAACCTATTGGCGGCCCACCGGAAGAGAATGCGGCTAAGTACAGATGAACTCTGCAGAGGATGCGGCAATACAGACGTAGAGGAGGACTCGGAACACTTCCTCTGCAAATGCCCTAGTCTCTGCAATACTAGGAAGACGGCCCTTGGAGAGTACTTCTTCAACCATCTGGGCGACCTGTCTGAAAAGCCACCAACCACCATCATGAAATTTATAACTTCTTCAGGATGGTTCAGAGAAGGCCGTTCCACTGACATAGAACTCAAGCCATTTTGTTTCTTTCCTCTCTTTACAGTTCTTCAACCAGGAAACTCCACGTCAGGGGAGCACAATCGATCCGTTTGTGATCCGAGTGCAAGCTGCGCTCATTCGTTGCAGCTAACCCCTTTTAACCTTACCTATCCTATTCGATCAAGCTTTGTCACTCCTGCTGTCACACGAAGCATCTTCATCTCAGCTGCCGTTAATTTACTCTCATACTTTTTTGTATAATATATCGTCCAACATTGCGAACCGTACGATATGTGAGCGCTGGATGCACAACTGCGGTGTAGGGACTTCCTTTTAACTTAGGTGGCATATTTCGATCACAGAAGATAGCCGAGTTTTCCGTCACTTCATCCACCCTATGCTTATGCAATGATTGATGTAGTCATCACAGGTTGCTTTGCTATTGATCATAGATCCCAGATATTTGAACTTTTCGCACTTGGGAAGCACTGTTCCATTCAAATAAAGGTCTGGAATAGGCCTGAGTGGATCAGAAAGTTTATGTGAACACTATTGGAAAGGCATTTCACTGGCAGTAGGTTGGTCATAGGCCGCGCATTTCGTTAACGTACTGGGACTCCTCGATCAGCCACTAAACTACTTTCCTTGAACTTTTTCATAATTCGCTGAATTGTAAATCGTACGTAACGCGCGGAACGTTCCGCAAACAAAACTCAAATTTTGATAATAAATTCTTACGATTTCGATGGATGTTGTTGAATCGTGTAGTAACTCCAGGGTAAAATGGCGACAATCACAGAATGCAATGACAACAAAATGGAAGCAAAATATTTTCAAACGTGGCCGCAGTCGGCTGTCAAAGTTGTACCATAGCTACTGAATGACCCTTTATTACGATCCACTTATATTCCTCCATGAGTACCTTATTTCCAAGCTATTATAATAACTCATTCCATTATCGAGATCACTCTGAATGCAAATTACTCTATGAATCTAAAAACAGGCAAATATCTATTCGTCCCTGGAAAGCCTATTCAAGGATATAACTTTTATAAAATTTAAATCCTTCAACACACAACACACGCCCGCCGCCAATCGATCTGACAATTGAGTTTGCCAATCGATTCCACCATCTGTCTGTCCATCATGCATATGGAAAATCCAATTCAGCATCTGTGTCCACTCATTCAGAAATGCAGAGAGTAGCGCGGGCATAGCTCCGGGGACACTACATCCCAAACCGCAAGTGAATACTATATATAGCTCTTGGGCTCTTATGCAGTAGTACCCTAATGTCCTTCAACGGCACATGCATATGTAGCCAGGCAACCGTATTCAATTCATTTGTGTGAATAGCTGTTTTCTCCCACTCCTGTGTCTTCTTCAATATGCAGGAATATGCTTAGACAGGAAAGTAAAAATTCTACGCAACATCTAGCTAGGAGTGGTCAATTTTGAATGATCCTGCGAATGCCGTTGGCACGTTTATTTTTCCTGTAAAACCTGAATCTATCGATTTGGGAATTTCTGTTGTATATTTTATTTATACTTTTCTTTCTCTCTCTTTCTCACTCAATTTGAACGCCATCCTTGTGGACAGGACTAACAAATTCACGTCTGTTTATTTTTCTTCTTCAGCTGGTTGTCCTTTTTTCTTTATTTTAAATTGCAAAATACACGTAGGGACACTGGGAAGGAGGTGTTGTTCAAAACCTTGTCAATCGTTATTCGGGATATGTCTGGCTGGGAAGGATTTTATGGCTCAATACGGCGCGATTTTATTGCTGCAACATTGTGAAGCTATGTTCGATTTGAGTTGTTGTTGGTCTGGTTTGTGCTGTCGCCCGTACAGGCTGTATTTATTGAATTCAAGTCTTGATATGAATTTAATGGTAAAGACGAATCAATTTTGTACTTTCGTACAATTGTTGCGATATGCAGTAATATTAGGCTAAGGGTGGCGCTCAAATGTCCTTTGAATTGGTGATTTTAATGCGCGTTATTGTTTTTTTATTGACGTTTTTAGAGGATATAGAAAAAATATCCTTTTACGTGTTTTGGGCGCGACAGAGATCTGTCGTTGTGTTTTATTAAGTGAATTGGGATAGGTTTTGGACTGATTTAGGGGAAGATTTGTTCATGTGACGTTAAAAGCATCATACTTCTTTGTAAATCTTTAAAATTTTGTGGAGTATCTCAGAAATCCATCTTCTGCGAGTTTCTAGTCTGGTGGATGCAATAAAAGTAAGAAACTGTATGGGGGCATTGGGAAATACACCGCATGCAGAAATGGTTATAATGCTCCACCACCTAACCTTGGACTTACCATATTTATCAAAGGCTCTGTAGCAAAGTAGACTATCAGACTAAGGAATTTCTCTCTGTAGAAGCAGACCCCGTGTAGGCAAATGGCGATACTAGGAACAAAACACAGCATGCAATCTGCTCTAAAATTTGACTATCTGCAGCAGTGAGGCTGATACCGGTATATCACCACCGATAAGAAAATGGTACAATACGCGACTACGTCATGTTTTCTATAATATGGCCAGAGTTTGAATCTGCTCAAAGAACAAAGGGTTTGCTACATCTAGACAGATCCTCCATTTGCAAATGAAGAAGCTTCACCGAGCTATGTAATGACAGCGACGAATATCTCTGGCGGATGGTGTACTAGATTATAATAAAGAAGCGGAGGGCTTTGGGAGCACCAACTCATACCGATCCAGAAATGCTATATAGCATCGTGAAGATATTATTCCTAAAGACAAAACGAGCCGCACTGAAAGATGAGCTACGTGTAGGCCTTTCAGTGATTCCGCTGGTAACAAGAGAAGAAGTGACAGAAGTCTCCAAAAGCTCCTACGTTGGGTGATATTCCCAACGTTTGCTAATCATTCAATAAAGCCCGATCAGAGCTGTGAAGGAGTATCTCCATTTCAATAGAAAAAAGACAGATTGGTGCCATATCCGTCATCCATCCTTCATTTGGATGTGGCAGAAAAACTATTGAAGCGAAGCGAATGCTGGAGGCAGCCGCAGAGAACGTAAGAGAAATAGCTGAATACCAATACGAAAAGCCCACTCAACAGTCGATGGAGTAGGAAAAGATTTAGAAGGCCGAAGATAGAAAGGATCAATAAGCAGTTCTGCTCGGTAATACCACTTGATGGTCAAAATGAGTTTAAGTTTGTGAACTGAAAGTATAAGTATATCCTAGAAGTGCTACGACACATGAGAGTACCCGATCAAGATAGGCAAAGTCCCTTACTACCGCGGAGTTGAAGCTACTCACTGTGACGTTTTGTCCAATTCGTCAGCGTTGATTGTACCTTCTTGTTGACAGCATGTACTTGATTTTGCCTTCATTTACTGTTAAACCCATTTTGGCCGCTTCTGCTTCAATGCTCGCAAACACAACGGTGGCAGACCGTTGAGTTTGACAAGTTTAACAGCGATATCAAAATTAGACATGACTCCGTATAGCTCGTCTCTACAGATGCTGTCATAGGCGGCGGAAATCGATAAGAAGATGATGAATATCGATTGTGGACTTCTTGAATTTTCTCCAGGATCTGCCGAAGTTTGAAGAGTTGATCGATAGTGGACTTTCCTGGCATGAAACCGCACTAATAGGGGTCTAATCAGGCTGTTGATAAAAGGTTTCAGGTGTTCACACAATACCGCAGAAAAGATCTTGTATGCGATGTTGAGGAGACTGGTGCCTCTATAATTGACGCAGTCTAGGGGTCTCTACACTCCTCGATTCTTAATCTTCTCAACTTCATCAATGAAAACACAGAATACACTCCGCCGAAAATGAGATTTGAGATAGCTCTAGGACCGAAGGTGGGGTGGGTTATGGTGTTTTCTCCGAAAAGCTTAACTTGAGCATCTCGTTCCCTCTCCCTAACAATGTAGCGTTTTTCAGGGGGAAATTATGGCGATTAAGGAACACCTGTCGTAGCTGATATGTAATGTACTATCTGTCAGTGGTATTAGCATTTTCACTGACAGTCAAGCGGCAATGAAGTCCCTAGTATCGTGCTCCTTCACGTCAAGGGTCGCCTTAAACTGCCGTTTGTCTTTTCTTTCTTTTTTTATAATTTACGCGCACTCAAGGGGTTATGAATGCCTTTAACATATTTACACACAATGCGGGCGTTGGAAAGGATAGATAGAGAGAGAGAAAGATTTTGGCGTAGCGATTCTTGAAGCTCAGTTGTTCATGCTTCAGAGATTCTCCGGGGGTGGCGTCCAGATAACTGGGGAAATTTTTGTTATTTTTTGTCTTTTGCTTCTGATTCACAGTATTTTTTTCCCGATAACCGATTTCAAGGGCAAATCATCATCAACAGAGCGAACAATTTTTCCAGCCGCATGACCAACTACTGCCAGTGTTATGCCTTCGCAGTTGTGTTCACACAAGCTTTCGCAAATGATCGGACTGACTTTATATATTTCATGAGAAATAAATAAATGCTTGCTGATATCAGGACTTGAACCAGGAACCATTAGCGTGGCAATTGACGACGTTACCACTACATCATTACCACCCCCTCGTTACATATAAGCATTATTGTACTAAAACTGAACGCTATTAGCAAAACCAACCAAAGAGGGGAAAACGCCTCAACGTGTCACATTTCGAGACAGATCTAGCCTAAGCTGGATCAAAAACCTAGTGCCGAGCTAGTCAAGCTAAAGCAATCACAGATCAGCTGCGTTACCGATGCCCTCAGTGGAAACTGTGTTCTAGGTCAACATGCCAAAAGACTTGGCCTCTTCTCCAACGACTTCGAGGAGGAAGAGGAAACCATGTTTCACCTCATACGCACCTACCTAGCCCTGTCGCATAAAAGAATGCTCCATCTAGGGTCCCCCTTTCTTGACGACCTCTGCGATCTGGCGTCCCTGGACGTCATGAGCATCCATCGCTTTGTCAAAAGCTCCGGTTGGTTTTGTTAGTACCTGAGTGGCCTAATGGGTTGATCCATGGTATCACAGAGGACCTTCACTAGTCTAAGTGTGTCTGCACTCTCGTGTGGACAGCCAACCAAACCTAACCTAACCTGCCCCCAGGTTTCTTCTTACAGCATATATGTAGGTATATTCGGTGGCAGTCTCAACAAATGTTTCAGAAAGTACATTTGCAATCGTTCAACCTCATTGTACTCGTATTTATCATAGCCCCACACATGCACAGCACATGCACAGCGTAGCACATGATTGGTCTGGCTGTTGCTTCATACAGTTTGTACTTTGTCCTTACTGGTACATTAGTTCTGTTGATCACTTTTGTAATGTTCTTCTTTTTCTATTGAATGTGGAGCGATACATGTTATGCAATGGTTCCTCATACTTCGTGTGCTTGCATTGAATCACACTACATTAGGTATTATCTACTCTCTGGAACTTGGATCTAAATCCTGCTTGGATTTTACTTAGAAGACCGTTAGATTCCACCCACCAAGCAAGACGCTGACGAAGAATACCTGTGAATAGTTTCAGCAAAGTATTTGAAAAAGAAATTCCTTTGTAGTTGGCCCGTTGGTATCACCCTTTTTGAGCAGTGGAAATATAATATTTTACCGGAAGCTATTCGGTACGACGCACTTGTTGAATATGTTGTTAAAACCTTCAGTTATTACACGTAGGTTAGGTTAGGTAAGTGGGCTGGTGTAGGGGGATAGAAAACCTCCACACCACACTCAGTTTAATATAGACCCATTGTGATACCCATGGGGGGAAAGGGGATAGAATAGAGAACCCCTTCCTCGTGGAAAAATACCGTCTTTGTAAATATCCTAAAGGAAGCATTTAGTACTTACTGTGCCCGAGATACAAACCATCCAGAGTTTTTTTATGAAGTTTGCGATGTCATTTATTGGTCTGTTGGACAACTCTTCTAGATCCTCAAAGAAGTGTTGTCCAAGGATCTTATTTCTCAAATGATAGAGGCCTGGGCAATGACAGAGAAAGTGGGCGGTGTCCTCCTGAGCCTCCTCGTCGCAGCAGCCTCTACAAAGGTCTTCGTTAGTCACACGTAGTTTTTTCATATGGTACCGCATGGAGTAGAGGGGGATTTTCTATGCCTTTGTATGAGTCTATTGGTTCTTACTCTGTCAAATGCAGGCCACACCTTCCTCGTGGTGACACAAGTATCTAAAGAGGTCCACCTGTTGTTAGCTTCCGTTAGGGCTTTGTTTCCTGCTTCGACCTTGAGGGCGCAAGTCTGGATGTACACCGAGGGGTCGGATTGGTCCGATTTTAGTGCTGAGCCTCCTCTAGCCAGTTCATCGGCTTTCTCACTCCCTGGTATGCCTTGATGACCAAGGACGCAGCAGAGCTTTACCTCGTGCTGTGTTTCAAGAACCTTGAGTTTTTCTCTACAACACTTCACAAGCTTCGATTTTATTTCTATAGCAGATATTGCTTTTGTCGCCGCCTGGCTGTCGATGAAAAAGGTGATATCCTCTTAGTCTCACACGTAAGGAAGAGACAGAGACAGAGGCATTTTTGTAAAATTCAAAGGAGATCCTGTCTATACCTGGAGCTTTGTTGCTTCCACTTTCATTAATAGCAGCTTGGGCTTCCTCCAGTGTAATTGATCGATCGAATGAATCTAGTACTGTCCAAAACAGAGAGAGAGGGAAATAGTCAGTAGTTGCCGCGGGACTCGAACTAAGTTGTTACTTAAAGTGTGTTGCCAACAAGCTTGCCTCTATACGCGAGCCTCTAATACACCTGCTTCTTGTAAGTTTTCTCATTTCTCTCCAGTAGATTATAAGTCTTTTGCTGTGAGTTCTCTTACCGTTTGCATAAACTGAACCCTTTTTTTCCACAGTTCTTTATAAGCCTTATTACTTTCGTGATATATTCTTTTAATCAGCTCCGTCGATAGGTATTTTGCTTATTTAAGGCATTTGGAGGATCTTCTTCTGACTTTTCGCAGTCCGCATCAAACCACGGTTCTTTTCTACTCCAATTCGATCGCTCTTGAAAAAATCTTGCTGCATTAATAATCATAGCAGCACAAGTATTTGTAACTTTGTCTGGTTCTAATCCCTCTGGCAATAGTCTGGAGACTTCCCTGTGAAGATTTAAGTGGTACTAGTATGTTCGATTTCCACTATCTCTCCATTTAAGATCCGGGTGTAGGGACAATGAGCTTATTTCAGGCGTGCTGGTACCAGTTTCTAAATGGACTACCAAAGGCATATGGTCTGAATAAATTTGAAGCTCAACATTTAGGTCCGCCGCATAAATAAACCAATCACCGTTGACCAAACACAGATCTATGAACTACCTCTGATGAACGTGAAAGTGCCAGTTCCATCATTTTCACTGGGGCCATTTAGAAGAACAAGTCCAAACGAGCCGCACATATCTATAAACTGTTTACTCCTGCCATCTATCACCTTATCTGAAGCTCTCCGATCCAGCATAAATTTTGAGTTGATCCTGCTCTGATAGCTGCACTTCTCATATCCCCTATAACCATTACATTTTTGGCGTTCAAAGCCGGCAGAATAATATAAAGTTCCTCCAAATCTTCCATCCACTTAGAACCATTAATGTAAATTGGAATAATGTACAGCTCTTTTTTTTTGGAAAAACAAAATTCTACTATCGTTCTATCCGCCATATTGAGAAATTGACAGATACAGTACAATTGCCGTGTTTTTTTCAGCCAGTTCATTTAAACGATTTGCCAGGCAGCCAAAGCCAGCCGATTTTATACGAACATATCTCTAGGAACCAAGCAACCTCACAGTGACAGCAACAACAAATAACTTAAAAACATTCGTTTTTGCGCCGCCTGAAATTTGGCATCACGAAATTCGCAGCCAGTAACTTTTTGTTGGGGATAAAATCAAGAGTAGTAGCCAGCAGGTTGTTGTATTTGTTTTATGTGTAAAATTTGACTTTACTAGCAACTACTGGCTGGCTAGGTTTCAAAAAAACACGGCTAATAATACAATTACACAATAATACGAGTATGCGTAGTTCTGTGTTTCTTTATTCAAAAATAACAATTTCATAAATCAAGGCCAAAACCAGAGTCCCTCGGGGCAGCGAACTTGCTCACCTGCTCTTACAGTAAAGAACTTTTCTAATACTACCTCATCTTCAAGCCATTAATTCAAAGTTCTATAACATCAATATAATAAGCTTTTCAGCTATGATGCCTTCTTGACAAAGCTAAATGTATCCTTATGGATACATTTTAAGTACCTACTTAAAGCAAACGTCTCTTTATCCCATAAAATGAATACTCCACCTTCCACCCTGAGCTACTTTGTTCATCAGAAGCAAAATCCCACAGGAAATCCAACCGCAAAAATTTAAAAATGCAAATGCCACCCCATAAAATGTTTTCCCAAATCACGGAAACTTAATTCAATTTCTCCAGCTCTCCTCCAAGAATATCCTTATATCTACGTAAAACGTGCTTAATAATTCTCTGACGGCAAAACTAACATTGAACACCCTGCATTATAAATGAATTAAGGCAGAAGCCAGATCAGGTGGCTTGGTGAAATCTCTGCGCCAAGAAAATCCAAACAATCGCCGGGAATCCTTCCTTGCGTACACAATTGATTTTGACGTTATCCTTGCTTCCAGCTGAAAACCAAAACAGAAAGGATATAATTAAAAATTTAATGGTTAAATATTAATTATAAAAAAAAATATACAGAAGCGCACACGTAAACCAGAGAAAGTAGGTCATCCGGACAAATGGTTTATGCTCGCCATGTATATGAGGATATACGATCTGAAAGCTATCATCGCGATGCAGTTCTAGCTTTTACATGGATGCTACCTGACGGAATAGCCCATCGCCACACTGTAGAATGGCGCGCTATCTTTTCCTGCTTATGGACTAATTATACAGGCGACGTCGACAACGAGGGCGAAGAACTAGGATAATTCATGTGGCTTTTTCATAGCGATGCTGTGGAAAAGCACCAGCTGGGATTTTAGTCATAACCATGAACGCTCTGTTGCATCAGCATTAGCAAAGTGTTAGGGACAATAGCGTTGAACATGTAGGTTCCCACGGAGCCCAGATGGAACATATTCTCTATTTGTTCCTCGCACTAACTTTACAATGCGCGCTGTGAGACTATATGGCGGAAGGATAATTAATGCTTGTTGCTCTACTCGTATGAAAGGCAGATGAGTACGTTAGATCCGAAACAAAAGCATACATACACTAGTTATGCACTCATCCAGTAGGAATTCCTTGTGTTTGTTTTTTTTTTTTTTTTGTTTAGTTCCTGTTTTGAAATTGGTGGATGTTGTTTATTAGTTTATGAAACCAAAGAGGAATTTAATTGTCTGCACTAGGTAGTTGAAGTTTAAACAGGATTAGTACACAGGTTTAGGACTCATATCATATTTCGAGAGTGGTGAAATGAAAGATGAAATTTTCAAATAACTTTCGAGAGGAAATTAAAAACTGATGGTAAAATGAAATGCGGTTGGGGAAGCTCAAGTTTCAGTATTCCATTACGGATTCGTATACCCGAAGAGCTCTTAAAATAAATGAATGGAAACTGATTCCGCAAAATATTCGCCAGAACATATAAGCGGTGTTGGTAGTTAAACTTTAATACTAGACTAATGACGGTATATCATCTCCAGAAGGGGGGTCAAACTAATCCACTATTTTCGCAAACCTATAGAACGTAACGAGATACAATTTAGGAATTAAGGAGGCTAAAAGACATACCTCCGGAGTCTGTGCTAAGAACATAGCTACCACCCGTAGGTTAGGTAGGTGCTCTCTGCCACACTCAGGTCACGATTGATTCATTGTGATACCCATAGGGAAAAAGTAATCCCTTACCCATTGAGGCCTAGTGAAAACCAACACAAAACTCAATCACTTACTTCGCTTCTGCATACAAACCACCGACCTCCTCTAGATCCTGGAAGAAATATTTACCAAGGAACTTTTTCTTGGAGTGTTGAAGACGCGGATAGTGGCACAGGAAGTGGATAGTGTCCTTAAAAACTCCCTCGTCACCACAGCCTCTACAGATTTCCTCCTCCTTCAGGCGTAGTTTCTTCAAGTAGTACCGCAGAGTATTGTGCCCTCTCTTTCCGAGTAATTCTCTCGATCCTTCCTTTGTCGAAGGACATAGCTTCCTGGTGGTGGCACAAGTTTTCATGGAGTCTTGTGTTCGCCTCTCTAATGGCTTTATTCCCTGCAACGAGCTTGAGTGTGCAAGGCGGCAAACACACCGTGGAGTCAACTTGTTTTAGTAGGGCTGCTGAGCCAATTCTCGGAAGCTCGTTGGCTTTCTTATTACCTGGGATACCCTCGTGTTCAGGGACCCAGCTGTATTCCAAGAACCCTGAGCTCTTCTCGACAACACTTCACAAGCTTCTATGAAATTTCTATGGCAGTAATCGCTGTTATAGCTGCCTGGCTGTCGATAAAGATGGTGATACCTTCTGGCGGTATTGCCCTTACGGGCGGCTGTTGCCACTGCTAAGACCTCTGCTTGGAAGACGCTGCTGTCGTCTAGAAGTCGTATGGATTTCGATATACCTATGGGGTCGGAGAAGATGCCTGATCCTACGCCAGTGCTCGCTTTTAAACCATCTGTGTAGATGGCTATAGATTTGGCGTTAGGTATACGACCGCTTTTCCATTCTTCCCTGCTATGGTAGGCGGTAGAAAAATGCCTTAAAAAGTCTAAATATGGCATCATGTAGGCCGTTATGGGCTCGATGCCAAAGTAATCAAGTAGGATCATCGAGTGACCTATTCTATTTTGTTTCCAGTTTGCTGACTAGCAAATTCTCATAGTATAGCTACCACCCTTGCAGCGGCTTTGCAAGGCTATATCCAAAGAAATAGCAAGTGCCCCATTCCCATTAAAAAACAAGAAGGCAGTACACTACACTGTGGATAAAGAGCAGAGAGCTCTTTTCTCACTCGAAACAATAAAGCATTCAAACAAAGAAGAACAGAAAAGGCACATTGAACATCTAACTGCAGCGATAAAAGGGATTCAAGACAGTCGCTCTTTCTGGTAACTCGCAAGAACACTCAACAGCAGAGATGTAGCATGGAGTTTACAAGTTGAGGCACATTTGCTAGCTGAGCAGTTTAAAAAACTGCTGAACCGGCCACGCAGCACAAACCAACTACAATATGCTGTGCCATTTCAGAGAATCGAATCCAATCGAATATATCACCACAAGATGTCCATAGAGTCATACACCGTTGCTAACAAAGCTCCAGGAGAAGACCATCCCCCATACGAATTCTTCAAGTACGCATCCAATGAGTTTCTGAAGAAACTATGAGTGGCATACAACTATATTTTCGATACGGACGAAGTGCCATCCAGTTCCAGGAGGCATATCCTTTTTCCTCTATTTAAGAACGCAGATGCCAGCGATCCTTCTAACTACAGAGGATTATCTTTTCTAAGCTCGGTGATGAAAATATTTACGGGTATTATCCTGAAATGGTTGACAGACTGGGTTCAGTCAAATAACCTGCTTAGTGAGTTCCAAGGCGGGCTTAGGAACGGCTACTCGAGAGTAGACAGTATTTTCACGTTAACAAGCTTAGCTAGGTCTTACCTGAATAATAGAAAAAGATTGCATGCGTTCTTTGGGGACACCCAAGCGGTATTTGAATCCGTTGGTAGAAAAGTGCATTTCTGTAAGATAGGCAATCTTGGAGTGTCAACAAAAGTGCTCAAATTTATCGAAAGTCTCTACAAGGAGACTATGACTGCGGTATGGGAAGGAAATAATGTTTCAAGCTGGTTTGAATCTCACATGGGTATTAAGTAGGATTGTCTTATGAGTCCTCGTCTTTTCGTGCTATTTATGAATGATTTACCAACATCCTCACCTGGAGGAATTGAGTTCGCTGGAATGGAACTTCAACGGTGATGAAAACGTTGGTCAACAAGCTAGGAAAATATTGCAACCTTTGGAACCTGAAACTGAATACGAGCAAGCAAGGTCGCTACGATTGGGATTAAAAATGGTTTTACCAAAACGGAGAACTTGAGAACGTGTAGGAATATGAGTACCTTGGAGTCATTTTAACACCGCGAGTGGATTTTAAAAAACACTTGCAGGAAAAACTCAAAGAAGGAAAAAAGGCAATAAATTGCAATTGAAAGGGCATATTTTCCAAAAAGTATAAAGTCGATGAACCAGTAGTTAGGTCCATGATCTACTATGGTGCCCAAGTATGTGGTTTCTTTCAGTTTGAAGAAGTTGAAAAGCTGCTAAGGTCTTCAGGCTATCGAAACACACACCAACGCATAAATACAAATACAAATATTTGGCGCAACAGCTCTTCAAAGTGCCAGGGCCTAGCATCTCGCAACCACTCATGTTGTGTGCGTTATATTTTTCACACGAATGGAAGGGACCTACAGTTTAATGCCGAATTCGAACGGCGATTTGAGAAGCTGTTCGTGACAACAATACTCTCGGGTGTTTGTCAGACGCTCGCGAGAGGTGGGACCGTGAAAAAACTTTTTGGTATTTTCTGGGATTCGAACTTGGAACCTCATGCGCAGTGATCCGACACACTAACCACTTACGCCACGGCGTCCACTACAAACGCATATGCTTCACCTGGAAACCGGACAGTCCCCTTTGTGCACCTTCACAATAAAGCTGCACTTTCACTACGTTTTAAAAGCAATATCACTCTCAAGTCAGGGGCTTCCGGTCGTAAATACCTTTCAACCATTCGAACTATAGAAAGCAAACGGCATCTAGGCTGCCTTAGATCACGAAGGCCAGGAAGCCATTATTCCACACCACCTATGATTAATGAGAAGCAAAAGCAGATATATAAAATTTCACTACTTTGTACACTATGTAGTAGCATGTATTATGTTAGGCTGAAGGATTGAGAGTTTCTGCATGACGCATTCTGGTTGGTTGGTTGGTTGAGGTAGCGATTCAGAAAGAATCCAATTAGCGCTGTTGCACCATTTTAAAGCCACAAAACTCATGTACATCTGGTTGTATGATGGAGTATTGGTTGAAGTAGATGGATATGCTAGACCCAGCCTGTCGAGTTTAGGTGAAGAATGAGGGCTCCAATCTTTTTCTCAGATATTTCTCCCAGTTAGTCGAACAAAAGTTTACCTAGGTTACGCTGTCTGGTTCTCGCTATGTCCGGGCATCTGCAAAAAAAGTGAAAGATAGATTCTCTCTCATTAGCATCTTGCAGCTACGGCAAAATATGTTATGCGGGATGCCAAGCTTGGCTGCATGGTCTCCTATCGGCCAATGGCCTGTACTGATGGCTACTATTCTGACAATATCTGGTCTTGATATGCTAGCAGCTCATTTGATTTAGGTTTGTTATACCTCGGCCATGTCTTTCTTGATATGTGTAGCTCAGATAGAAAGCGATTTCCACCCGTGGTTAACTAGCTTTAAAAGTGATTGTGAATGTTGCCCTTGACGACTCTCAGCGGAATATTGACTCTGTCTGCTAGAGAGTCACTAAAGGCTGACCTTTGTCTGGCCAGTTACTCTATCCAGGGACCCAGATGAGGATGATTTTTGAGTGACCGCCTTATTTGTTTAGATCTTCCTGGCATTGCTCTATCAATTTTGAAGTGCGGCTATCAGTGAAGATAGCAAGATTGCGGTTGAGAGTTATGGAGGCATTCAGTATGCGGCAGGCCTCGCGAATCGCGAGAAGTTCCGCTTGAGCGACACTGGCGAAATTCGGTAAGCGGAAAGACTTCGAAACTTTCAGCTTATCAAAGCAAATGCCTGCGCCAACTCCGCAGTCCATTTTTCATCCATCCGTGTAGGTGGTTATATCGAAATCTCTTATCACCTTACCGCTTTTCACTCAACTCTGATTAGGAAGCTTGCTGAGAAGAGTGTGGTGAAGTTTAAAGTGGGGTTTTGTAATCGCCTGAAGACGAAATCAGGCTTATTGGTATCATCTCCAGGATACTACTATGGTCGTAGGACAAGGTATTCCAGCACCCAGACTCTCTGAGCTGGACTGCACTGCATTATGCCGTATCCCTGATGTGTAGTTCAAGAGGCGTCAAGTGGAGGATAACAGTTAGCGCATCCGTTGGGCAGGATCTCAGAGCGCACGTGACACCTACGCATGCCGCTCCTTGGACTCTTTTTATTTGACTGAGGTTATATTTTCTACTAAGGGCAGGCCACCAGACCATAGCTCCGTAGGTGAGAATTGGGCGCACAACGGCTGTGTACATCAAAAGGGTTATTTTAGGCTGAAGACACCATTTCCTGCCGAAGGTTCTATTGCATGGGTAGAAGACTAAGCTGGCTTTCTTAGGATGCTGTTCAATAATTGGCTGCCTACTAACACGAATCATATGCGAAGGGCCCCAAGCAATGCTAATTGCACCTGTTTGGAACGAAAAGGAATTGAGATTCCAAAAGCGATACGATTGTTCGAAGTGATATTGTCAAAGTCGGAGTCGAACAGGAAGTTTGTTCACCCTATCCTACCCAGCTTGTCCAACTCCAAATACCTGCGCTTAATTGAAATCACAATCACTATAAAGTACACCCCATCCTTTACAACTCTCTAAGTCGCGCCTTGCAAATCATGTAGTACTCTACCAGTGTTTCAAGATTTGTTGATCTGGTTATCAGCTAATTCACTTCACTGGTCTTAACGATGGAGTGCTAAGGCGACAAACCTAAAATGTATGTCTCTTTGGGTATGAGAAGCCAGGAGTATTGTCTCGACCAATGATGGAACCGAACTGGACATAGCCATCAGAATCGCCAAGGCAAAGTCCGCGTTCGGGATGATGTCCAAAATAAGACAATATGGCAATGCAATCAGTTTGATCAAGACTGTTCCACTCCAACGTTGAATCCGTGCTTTATATGGATGCGGCACGTGGAGAGTGACCACTACTACCACCAGAAAGTTGCAAACGTTCGTTGGTAGGTGCCTGCGCAATATCTGCCCCAATCGTATCTCTAACGAACACCCTTACGAGAGAACGGGCCAGGAACCAATAGGAACAACATCCAACGATGGAGTGGCATTGGATTGGTCACACGTTTCGAAAGGTGACAGTTTTATAGAACTATAGACCTGGCGGTCCGAGGAGAACATGGCGCAAAACAGTCGAGAAGGAGCCACGACAGTTGGGAAAAAGTTGGGGAGAGCTGATACACATAGCCGTAGTAAAGGCCCTAGGACCGACAAGAGGATACAGGACATAAGTAAGTAAGCCGTAGCATACCGTTGTGCATAGCTAATATTCCACAGTAGTGAGCCCAGCACAGGCTCTTGTAGTATGCCGCTGATGACTATGTATTCCTTAGACTCACTGGGAGGGAGTGGTTGTAGCAATATTTTACGCCAGAAATAATTCGTTCCAATTTTGAAGTGGTACTTTCGTACTTGTATACATGTATACATGCTAGACCCATCTTTGCTGCCTCGATCTCAATACTCGTAAATGTCTCATTGAGGGCCCGCTGAGTTCTTCCGGTTATGTCAATGTCATCGGCATAAGCGAGTAGTTGTATACACTTGTAAAAGATTGTACCTCCGGTGTTGGCTTGTGAGTTTCATACAAAGAGATCGCATGATAGCGCGTCACCTTGGCTAGGACCTTTCCTTACATTGAATGGTTCGGTGATGTTCTTACCGACGTTGATGGAGCAGCGAGAGTTCTCCATCGTCATTCTGCACAAACGAATGAGCTTGGCAGGAATTCCAACACTAGACATGGCTCTGTATAACTCATCTCTATACACGCTATCATAGGCAACTTTGAAATCGATGAAGAGGTGGTGCGTATCGATTTTATATTCATGGGCTTTTTCCAAGATCTGCCGTAGTGTGAATATTTGCTCAATGGTGGACTTTCCCGGCCTGAAACTGCACTGATAAGGACCTATCAGGTTGTTGATGATCGATTTTAGGCGTTCACATAATACGGCGTTCACATATGCGATGTTGAGGACACTTATACCTCTGTAGTTGGCGCAGTTCAGAGGGCCTCCTTTCTTCAGGATCGGGCAAATGATGCTGAGGTTCCATTCATCGGGCATACTTTCGTCCGACCAGATTTTACAGATGAGCTGATGCATGCTCCTTACCAACTCATCTTCTCCTGCCTTGAAAAGTTCAGCAACAAGGCCGTCGGCTCCAGCGGCTTTGTTGGACTTGAGTTTAGATATTGCTATCCTCACTTCATTCTGATCGGGTTGACGGGAATCTTGACTGCCATCGTCACTGTTGAATGGCTCATTCTGCCTGACAGCGGAATATTGGTCATCATCGCCATTTAACAGTCTGCAGAAGTGTTCCTTCCATATCCTCAGCACCGACTGTGTTTCTACTACCATTTTCGTCCATGCAGACTTCTGTTCTGGCTTTGAAACCCTGGCATTTTCTTTTTACCTTTTGCTAACATTTTCGAACATCATTCCTGCAATAAAGGCTCTCAATCTCCTCGATCGAGCGCTTCTCATGCTCCTTTTTCTTCCTTCTGAGAAGTCGATGTTCCTCTTTTCTCCTGCGCACGTAGAGCTCGTAAGCAGCTCTAGTCCTTCTATGCAGCACCGCTTTGTACGCCCTTGTTTTGCTGCATGTGCTTGCCGGCATTCCTCATCAAACCAGGGGTTTCGTTACGGCGGCCGAGAGAAACCCAGTACATCAGAGGCGGCATCTCTGATGGCTTGTTGGCAGCGCTGCCACTGGTCTTCCGCATTTGGTGCCGACGGCATAGGACTTAGATTGAGATTAGAAGAAACACCATCGGCAAAGGTTCTGGCGGTCCCTTGCGATTGCAGCTTTTCGACGTCAAATTTCCTCACAGTATTTCGTTGATTTCGCTCCGTTCTGGAAATCCGCATCCGTACCTTGGCTACAACTAGGTAGTGATCCGAGTCCACGTTGGCTCCTCGGAAAGTCCGGACACCCAGAATACTGGAAGAGTGCCTTGCGTCGATCGTAATGTGATCGATTTGGTAGACAGTTGTTTGATCAAAGGAGAGCCATGTTCCTTTGTGAATGTCGAGACGTGGAAACCGCGTACTAGCTACGACAAAGTTTCGCCCCGCCGCAAAGTCGATTAGCCTGAGTTCGTGATGTCGTGCAGGCTGTGCTTTCCGACCACGCTACTAAAGACTTCCTTTCTTCCTAGCTTTGCGTTGAAATCACCTAGGATAATTTTAACGTAGTGGGTAGGGCATTGCTCATACGTCTTGTTCAAGAGCTGGTAGAAGTCATCCTTTGTCGCGTCGTCCTTCTCCTCATGATGGGCGTGAGTGCATATTAGGCTAATGTTGGCAAATTTAGCCTTGATACAGATAGTCATAAGGCACTCGTTCACATGCCGGAAACTCAAGACTTCTTGCCTAAGTCTGCCACCAGTGACAAATCCGCACCCGAATAGACGCTGTCCTTTTTGTCTGTAGCAATCGCCGTAGCAGATGTCGCAGTTTTTCATACTCCTTTTGCCCGGCCCATCCCATCGCACTTCTTGGATGGCGGTAATATCTGCTTTGAGACACTCTAGGGCCTCCGCAAGTTGTTCGGCTGCACGTGGTTTGTAGAGGGAACTAACATTCCATGTGCAGACACGAAGATCGTTGTCCTTTTTACGTTTGCATGGGTCGTCAACAGTAAGTTCATCCGTATCCGAGGCTGTTGGTTTGTTCGTAACCGAAGGTTGTTTACGTGGTAGGGAAGTTAACCCGACGGCACAACCCCCAACCTGGAGGACCAGATCCTTTTTTAGCAACCCCTAGGACGAGGGGCCGGATACACCGATGTCAGTAACCCACTTCGGGGATATGAGCGCTGCCGTTAGTCCATTAAGGGTTCATCCGCCACCATCTCTTTTTCAATACCCTGACATAGTATTGAAAATCCTTACAGACCTCAGCTTCAAATATGTCGGAGTAGTTCCGGTAAGGTATCCGCAGGTCTGTAGACGTCACCGTTGATTCCATCGGGAGAATTCATTCGCCGCACGTCCTCCTTCTGAGGACCTCTTGCTAGACTTCTGAGACGCATATTTCAGCCGATCAGGTCAACAAGAGATGCCTCGTCCGGTTAAATATATACGCGCCGAAATTCACCCAGATGTGCTGAGGCAGGACTAAGTGTTCAGCTACACATATATCGTCAGACTCAGCACACGCTCATCGTTAGTTCACTAACAGATAGCTATCCAGCGGGCACCACGGGGAGGTGATGATGCGATTTTGCCCTTTTCGACGGAGTACTAAACGCTGACATTTCCATCGATTTGCATTCAAGCAAGAGCTATAAACATCAGACGCGTCTGGGTGCACTTGATTGATGTCTCAAGACTCATAATAGAGGACCATTTTCAACAAAACAACGTGTGCATACTCATAAATACGCACATATGTATGTAGGGATCCCAAGGTTTTATTGGGCAAAATTAAAGAAAATAAGCTACTTGACTTACAAATAATATTTGGTTGATTAACGAACAGATAGGTTACAAGGCATTTTCGATGTAATTCGCGTCTTTTTTGAGGTCCTTCCACTTTTTTCGCTCAACGTGTTCTGCCGTTCCGACTTCGTGTTTCGTCTTCTTGATGCTGCCGAACATTCGTTCTGTCAAACTATGACAAGCTAAACACAAGTTTTTTGGTGGCACTATAGTTCCAAGTTTATTTTAAATTAATTCACTAAACAAAATTCATAAAAGTCCTTTAAATCGGTGTATTAGCTTTGTTTCACTACGTGCGCCGTAAATTTCATTTAAAATCGCTCCTTAAACTTGTTAACTTCACTCCTTTACCTCGCCCACCATTAGCCTTTGTTATTCGTGCCCTATGAACAAAAGAGATTTGAGTCGCATCTTACGCTCCACAGTTAAAATCGGCGCAAATCAACCAATTTCACCTATTATGGCACAAACACAAACACCCGACACAAAACACAATACCAAGTTGTCGTTTGAAAAGATGATGAAAAGGGAGATGAAGGAATTAAAACAGTGGATTCAGGATGAAATGAAGAAGCTGACCGAGAAACTGGATAAAATTGAAATCGATTTTAACCAACGTTTCACTGATGACAGCCTAGCCGTAGCAGACCTGACTTTAAGAGTCCAACAGCTGGAAGCACAAACATCGGAACCCCCCTCCAACAATGCACTACTCATCCAACGCTTAGACGAACTAGAACGCGAAAAATTTTCCACAAACGCAATCATACGTGGTATTCCGAAAAAAGAGAATGAAGATTTGCATGAATTATTCTCAGATGTATGCCATTCCGTCGATTGCACACCAACACCTAACTTGCAAAACATTTATTGCACGAAATCCAAAATCAATGGCGATGACATCAACACTTCTTTTGTCATCAAATTTAACACCGTCACCGAAAAGAGTAACCTGCTGCGATCTATCCTTCATCGATGGATCGTAAAAAAAGAAATTCTGTGTTTACATGATGTAAAGCTTAACTCTGACAGCCGCATCTATGTAAATGAAAGCTTAACGACGACCAACCACTTGATCTTACGGAAAGCTCTTGTTCTCAAGCGGCGAAAGGTTCTCTCGAGTGTTTTCACCAGAAGCGGGAGAGTTTATGTGCGTGTCACTGGAGCTGAAAAAGCACTTTTAATTACATCAATCGAAAACTTGGATACAATTATTGCCGACCAACCAACGAACGAGCCGGTGAACGATGATGGAAAATCGTAAGCTTCGTACTACGCAAAATTATTATCACTTATATAATTATCTCTATACTAACTTTACTTTAATTTGTCTCTTATTTTTAAATTACTTTTTGAATTTCAGCCAAATATCTGAACTTATTGCTCACTTCGCTTATTTCTTATTCTCGGTAGTTTTGTGTCTTGGCGGAGGGTTCCATTTCTCGTTTTTTGAAAACGATTAGCAACAACAACAGCACTGCGCCTGACCGCATAAACAATATGCGCGCTATGCTTAATATTCTATGTAGCCAATGCAGTGGGCTTCGTGTATGTCATCTTAATGCACAAAGCCTTTACCCAAAAATAGATGAGTTTAGGTATGTGTTTGAGGGATCAAATATGGACGTCATTTGTGTATCTGAGACCTGGTATAATGCCAAATTATCTGATAATCTGTGTAACTTAAAGGGGTATAATTTGATTCGTGCTGATAGAAATGATCAAAGAGGCGGAGGTGTGGCTATCTACATTCGCAGTTCAATCAATCATAAGTTTGTCTTAAGCTCAGATACTTCTTTCCCTATTGAATATTGTTTTGTCGAAATCTTGAACGGCCGAAACAAATGTTTAACTGGTGTAGTTTACCGGCCTAACAAAAATGTTGATCTTTCTAATCTCTACACAGTACTTGAAAACATTTCTTCTAGCTATTCAGAAATTTTCATATGTGGTGACTTCAACTGCAATTTACTGAATAGTGAGACCTCTAAATCCTTTATTGAGCGAATAAATAGTCTTGGTCTTTACACGACTAACTTTAATAATCCAACTCATTACTCTTACGATGGCGCAACATTACTGGATCTTTTCTTTAGCAATAATATTTGAAAATGTCTGCATTACGACCAACTACCAGCATCTGCTTTTTCAAAGCACGACCTAATTTTGGCGACGTTTAATATTGTTCCGCGTACATCACCCGCTACATACGAGTATCGCGACTTTAAAAATATTGACTTGGATCAGCTGGAAGAGAACATTCACCAGATTGACTGGCAACAACTCTATTTTATAAATTCCGCTGATGACCAAGTAATTTTCCTACAAAACTCTATACTTTATTTGTTTAATACTCACGTCAAATTGAAAACCAAGGTAGTCAAAAATCAGCATAGTTCGTGGTTCACTCAAGAAATTCTGGAACTGATTAAGCAAAGAGATTTGGCCTACAAACACTGGAAACGTTTCAGGTTACCAGAGTTTCTCAATTCTTTTCGTGTGGCCCGAAACAAGGTATGCATAAAAATTAGGGAATCTAAAATCCAAGAGTACTCAAATCGGCTTAATAAAGATTTACCATCTAAAATGCTTTGGAAAAACATTCGGGAACTTGGCATTGGGCGCATAAAGGAAAAATTCCCTGAAAACTTAAACCCAGACGTTCTTAACTCAGACTTTGCAAAAGTGCAATCTGGATCTCCTAATCTACAAACTAGCTCATTCGATCCTCCTGTACTTTTAAACAGTCCTCGCCCGAACAGCTGTTTTCAGTTTCAAAGAATTGAAGAAGCCGATGTCGTGATCAACATTTTAAAGATTAAATCGAGAGCTATGTGCTTGGATGAAATGCACCCGATCTTTATAAAAATGATACTGCCGCATATTCTGTCTGCTCTCACCCATATATTCAACACTATAATCATGACATCCTCCTTCCCCAGCATCTGGAAAATTGCCAAAGTTATCCCCGTTGTTAAAAAACCCGCCACACGTCTATCGCTACCGGAATATAGGCCAATATCGATTCTTCCTTTTATCTCGAAGGTTTTCGAAAAGCTTTTGCACTGCCAGATCTCAAGTTTCATAAAAAGCAATAATCTCTTATGTGTAAACCAATCGGGCTTTAGACAAAACCACAGTTGCATATCTGCTGTCCTTAAAGTAACTGAGGAACTTCGATGCGCTATGGATGCAGATTTAGTATCTTTTTTAGGATTACTGGATTTTTCCAAAGCCTCTGATACGGTTAACCATAGTGTCCCCATCTCAAAAATGAAAAATCAGTTCTGGTTTTCTGGCTCAGCTGCTAATTTAATGCTTTCCTACCTATCTGGAAGAAGCCAAGCTGTAGCGATAGGTAAACACGTCTCTGGCGTCTTAAAACTTTTTTCTGGAGTACCCCAAGGATCTATACTTGGGCCACTGTTGTTATCAATGTGTATTAATGACCTTCCGGTGCAAGTTCAGAACTCATCGATTGATTTGTATGCCGATGATGCACAGATTCGCCTCAGTTGCAAATTGGGCATGATCGAGAACGGTGTTTATTTATTGAACAACGACCTTGATCGTATCTTACGTTGGTCTGAGGCAAATAACTTGATGTTGAATCCGACAAAATCAAAATGCTTAGTCGTTTACAAAAATGAGCTTGACCTTAGTTATTTTCCTCCTTTATACATTGGAAACCAAGAAATAGTTTATGTGCAAAAGGCCAAGAACCTGGGTATTTGGTTCAACAGTACACTTAGCTGGGACTATCATATACAGCTAGTTATAGGGAGAATTTATGGATGTTTGCGAAGTCTTTCCTTTACAAAACTCTATACCCCACAAAATATAAGACTCCGTTTGGCAAAAACATTAATTATCCCTTTCATTATATACGGATGTCCGATTTTTTGCAATCTTAGTTCGGAATCTAGGAGAAATCTTACTGTTGCATTTAACAACAGAGTTCGTTACGTCTATAATCTTAAGCGTTTTGATCATGTATCCAGATACACGAAGAGCGTCTTGGGTTGCACCTTACACGCTTACATAAATTACCACACATTAATGGCTTTGAATAATATTATAATGAGGAAAGAACCATCGTATCTTTATAATAAAATAGCGTTTCCTAATTCAAGTCGGTCTTTTATATTTATTAAACCTAGATTCACATGCATTCTATCAGAGCGCCAATTCTTTGTTTATGCTGTCACGCAATGGAACTCTCTACCCCTAGACATTAGAAAACTCCTAGGAACTCAGCTCTTTCAACGCGTTCTCTTCAGGTATTTGGCAGAAAATTCTTAAGTCCAAGAAATTTGATTTTATTTTCTTAATTTTAAAACTTTAAAAATGTAAATCTCTAATCACTTGATTATATAAAATGGCAGAATGAATAATTATACTCATGTAATTCTTTTGATTCACAATCAAGAAAATAAGGCTCCTTAATTGAATTATTTACGTTAAGTTTTAGTTTGTTATATTAACTATTAATTGTAACTTAACTTTTGCTATAAAAGACTTTAGTCTACTGTAAAAGATATTCTGAAATAATAAATGAAATAAGTGAAATGACATGCTAGGGATATATTCTCGGTCCCACATGTATATGTGTAGTAAAAAGCTATAAGACTAGCACTGCGTCCAAAAAGCTCCAAATATTTCAATTTTTCTTCTCTACTTTCTGCAGTATTATATGATTAGGATTACAAAATTCGCGGCCTCAATCTTCACCTTCAATCTGATTGCCTCTAGTGGCCCTTAAACTTCATCCTCAGTTGTATTAGCTCCCAGCTATGTCCTGTCGCGCCTTACGTAAAGTACTTAAGTGTACAAGCACTTGAAATTCATCTAAATATTTTTGGATTTCCCAAAACTTTTGTTTTCGTCACACAGGATATCCTTGGAATCCTCTCTCGAGAGAGGATACATTTTTTCTTTTCTTCCTCTGAAGGAATTTTCCCAGACAGAAAAGTTTATATGAAACTTTTTGCATATCTTCCTTAGGGTTTTGCTTTTTGTTTTCGTTTTCTCCTTGTACAAAGTGTCGCTGACAAAAATCTTCAACAAGGCCTTTCTTTGTTTAAGGTCATCTCTATACAAAAGGTGAAACGAACAAAAATTTGTGTGTGTATGAGGGTGTCAGGCGGAAATCCTGTTTTGTTCTTATCTTCCTTCGAAAAGTCCCAAAACTATAAAGGGTTGCCACAGATAGAAAGTTCAACCGTTCAAAGGGTAACTGAGTTTCGGAAGCACTACAAAAGGTGTCAAAACCAGATGGGTGGAATTTACCACCTCCCACCTAGTATAGGTGGGTGAACGCTTAAAATTTCTAAAGGATGTATACCCAATCAGCCCCCAAGTGCAAGAAATACATCAAACACTATGGAAACATCCTGCATTCAATGAACCAAATGATAACAACGCCTTTGCATGCTCATACCATACCCACTCAAAAAATACAAAGAGCAAACTTTGTGGTTTTACTGTGTACCCAAACACTTTGCTTTCCCCCAAGGATACACACACACTTTTCTTGTGCGAGGACGAAAAAATGAATCTAATTTCCTTGCTTACCGCCTTCCTTCTCCAAAAAAAAAAAAAAAAAATAGTTCGCAGGATAAGTCATTTGCTCACGTAACACGGGAAGATGGGAGAAAGCAACAAAAAAAAAACAACGTCCTGTTTGTCCTGGAATTTAATAATAATTCTCTTTCTCTTTCGTTTTTTTCTTTCTTTCAGTGCTCGATTGTCAAGTCAGCGAATGGGGCCAATGGAGTGAGTGCGACAAGAGCTGTGGGACCGGTATGATGACGCGCAGCCGAACCGTGTTGCAGCCAGCACAGAATGGAGGCAAGCACTGTCCGTCGCTCGTGCAGAAACGTGGTTGTCAAGGGTTCCGTTGTCATGGCCATCACGATAGGAAGGTCCTGCGAGGTGAGTGAACTTGTCTTTGCTATTATTTTCCCATTTTCAATTATGTTGACGAGGTGGGGGACTGGGACCAGAAACATGGACGACATGCGGTTTTCCGTATCATTTCCAAGGATGAAAAATGTTTGGTTTTTAAGGAAGAAAGATGTCCTTTTCAATAAGAGGGAGGAAATTGTTTCCATTTAATGGGAACTTGTTTATTTATTTTTCTTATGGCTTCGAGGTCCTTGGGAAATTTAATAAATCGTGTACAATATATAAGCTGCTAATCTCGTTGTTATCCATTAAGAGTGGATCAAGGTGAAGTGGTTGCTTGTTGTGAAAATTGCTCTTTAGATGGCTTTTAAGTGCCGATGATCCAAGAGCGCAGCTTATGACAAAGTTCAGAATAAACCTCAGAAATTGCGTGTTTTCTTTGGAATGATAAAAAATCCAGTGAATGTCCAAGGGCTTCCATGATACTACCATTAGTTATTGATCCAAATAATATAGGTTTCACTGTAAATATAGATCCATTCCATCTGCCTGCATGCCCCTAGAACAGTCACCGCGATTGCTTGGGCCTTTTGGACTCCATCTACATCTTGGTGCAGCACATACAAGTTCGTGATTATATCTTCTTTTCTATTCGCCCTTCTCCCACACGGAGCCTAGTATCCACCGAAATATTTTTCTCTCGAAAAAGTTCAACATTTGCTCCGCTTGGACTTTGCTTTGGCGATAATGTTGGCTATATTCAGTTCGGTTCCACCATCGGTCGAGGCAATACTCCCAAGATACTGGAAATCCTCTACTCTCTCTACCGGTTGTCCAGCAATGCATACTTGAGCCTATGAGTTTGTTCGAAGGCTGATAAAACTAAAGGGTAAGAACTATGCTGCATTAATTTTTAGTCCGACGATGCCTGCCTCCATCTCCACATCTGCTGTAATTTGGTGTAGGTCCGTAATTCTGTGAGAGAGTAAGCATACATCGTCAGCGTAGTCAATATGTTCAAGTTGGGATGTAAGAATTCCCCTGTTTCCCATCGACAAAGCTGCACGAAGCACATCGCTAATCACCAATAGGAATAGTATTGGTGAAAGGATACAGCCTTACAGCTGTCTTACCCCAACTTTATATGTAGCTTTGATGATAGCAATTAGTTTATCGGGAATACCTCTCCTGCGTAAGGCACGCCAAATAAACTCCCTGTTGACACTATCGAACGCCTTCTCAAAATTGATGAACAGCAGATGAAGAGGCGATCGATATTCAACGCACTGTTCGATGATAATGCACAAGGTGTTGATGTGTTTGACACAGCAGGATCCAGAGTGGAAACCCGCTTTTTCGGCATTAAGTGTGTCTTCAACATGTTGTTTGACTCGCTTCAGGATGATTTTACCGATTATCTTAGCTGCAGCAGGCATCACGCAGATATCCCTCCAGTTTCCGCACTCCATTAAATTTCCTTTCATTCCCTTTTTCCACTCATTTGGGAAAGCTCTCAGCTTCCCAAGCTCTCTCCATAAGTTGAAGCACAATCTCAGCCGATGTTGTTAGTGCTGCTAGTAAGAGCTCTGCTTGAATACCGTCAAGTTATACCACCTTGTTGGTTTTGAGTGTCTTGATCGCGGTAGTGATCTCACCATTACTGGGAGTCGTGGTGCGTATTCGGGAACTTCTCACCTTGGGCACCTCAGTCTGATTTGTGAGCATATCGCTAGCGAATACGCGGTTCAAAACCATAGTAAAATGCTTTCTCCATCTTTTGAGCTGGTCCTCATCCGAAATGAGCAAGCAGCCGTCTAGGCTTTTCACTGGGTGTTGGCTGGAGCTGCGACCACCTGTCAGCTCTTTGGTGATTCTGTAGACGATTCTGCTATCGCACCTCCGTGCAGCTTTTTCTGCTTCTGTAGCCAGCACATTGATGTAATTGTGCCTGTCACATCGCACGGTACCCTGAACTTCTCTCAAACATGATCGGGATAATTCCGTCGAGTCCTAGGGAATTAAAGGGTAAGAGATACAGAAACGTCTTGAGTACCGCCGTGGGCGTAGTGCATAGAGCACCTGTGATGACAATACAGCCTGTATTGCTTGTACCATAGCCAAAATATCCCGAGTATTTTTCTTACCCATTGCCTTTCTCCACACAAGAGATCCATATGTAAAGATGGGTCTGACTATCATGATGTATAGCCAGCCAGTGCATAATTGCAGGTTCCAGTTCCCATTTTTTTTCCTAGTCTGTGAAGTGAGTATTGTAAGGGAGCTTTTTTATTCTCAATCTTTCCTTTTTCATGCCAAGCAGTGTGCTTTCTTGCTTGCTTCTAGCTGTTGAAACAATATTATTGGCGTATCCAACAGAGTTTAGTCTACTGCTAGGCTGCACATTAAAGGGTACATATCTAAGTAACAAAAGCAACATTCCCAAATTGTGGATTGACGTGGAACTCGACTTCATTCCTTAGGCAGGTAAATGCTCCCATGAGGAACCAAGCGATCTTCGAACTATCAGTCTATCGTCCTTTCTACTGAAAACGTTGGAAAGGCTGATTGATATCCACCTCCGAAAGAGCATTAGCCCGTTTTTGGTCTCGCCGTCCCAACATGCGTACTGCAAAGCCAAAGGTTGAGACAGCCTTATACTCGTAGTATCACTCGGGCTATTAGTATCTATGAAGATTAGGCGCAACCTAAAAAAAAAGCCTTATACTCGCTTGTGTGCATTGCCAAAAAATCTCTGAGCATTGAAGAATATACTATAGTGGCTTTCCTTGACATTGAGGGAGCTTATAGCAATGTAAAACCAAAGTCAATCACAGACGCACTTACAAATCTCAAAGTGGATACTTCGCTCCGAGTATTGATCAATCAATTGATAACATGCAGGATTATCAACACACAGCTGGAGGGAGCATCGGCCCGAAGACTTGCCTGCTGCGAAACACCCCAAGGTGGAGTCTTGTCACCTCTTCTGTGGAATCTGGTAGTGAAGCTACAGGTAGACCTGGATAAGTCAGGCTGTAGAGTGATTGCTGCGTCTGGCAAGCACCCAGACACTCTCAAGGAAATCCTCCAATATGTTCTCTCTCTCGGCTCAGTAGATGGGCCTCCAAATGTGGATTGAGGGTCAACCCTCATAAAACAGAACTCGTTCTCTTCACGAGGAAATATAAAATTCCCCTCGTAGACCCTCATATGATTAATGGCACCAGTCTCGCCTTCACTGTTAATGCAAATTACTTGGGTGTTATTCTGGACAGAAAACTGAACTGGCTTTCCACAACCAACTAGAATGCGTAAGGAAAGCTAATGTAAAAAGGCTATAGGTACTAGCTGGGGTATGAAATCTAAAATCACTCGCTGGCTTTACGTGTCTGTTATCAAGCTTATACTAGTCTATAGCGTGATCGTTTGGTGGCCTGCTCTTGATAGGGCTGTCCACCTCTCTCAGTTGGCTAAAGTGCAAAAATCTACATGCATGTGCATCAGTTGTGCACTAAGAACTACTCTCGCTGCAGCGTTGGACATTTTGTTCAACCTACTACCCCTAGATATCTTTGGCAGGCAGATGGCTGCCAGTGCGGCCAAGCCACAGAGACATTCCAGTAAACTGCAGGGCGGACGAGCTCGCCAGACAGGGTACAACTCTAAGGATTCTTCCAGATAGGCAAGCCCCTGGTATGCCCCTCGCTACATGTAAGCATCTACTTAAGCAGAACGCTATTAGCAGGACCAACCATAAGTGGGAAAATGACTCAATGTGTCACATTTCGAGGCAAATCTGACCTAAGCTGGGCCAGAAATACAGTGCCGAGTTGGTTAATCTAAAGCGATTACAGATCAGCTGCGTTATCGGTGTCATCACTGGACACTCTCTAATAGGTTGGCCTAAAAGACTTCCGTAGGAGCTGTAGGGACGAGGAGGAGGAGGAAACCATCCTTCACATCCTATGTACATGTCCTGCTCTATCACGTAAAAGAATGCTCCATCTAGGGGCTCCCTTTCTTGATGACCTCAGCGATTTGGCGTCCTTAGGCGTCATGAGCATCTATTGCTTCATCAAAAGCTCCGATTGGTTTAATTAGACCCTGAGTGGTTTAATGGTAGATCCTTGGCATCATAATGGACATTTACTGGTCTAAGTGTATCTGCATCGTCGACCAGACAGCCAATCTAACTTAACCTAACCTAAGTAGCAACGGCTGTGTTTTCTTGCCGCCGTGTTCCAGGAACCTTCTTACCTGCATTCCTGATACCGTATATTCTTTTCAAACAAAGTGGTAGTGAGTGCCCTCGATATTGATGTGGGCCTGAATAGGGCCAAGATCCCATGTTATAAATTCTGAAATATGTACATTTTGCTTCGCCTTCCATATTACGAGGGCAAGGTGAATAGTTCTCGGCCTGAAGCAGAGATAGCGTTCCAAACAGCAAAAAATTATGTTTCCTGCCTGGGTGCATTTCTCATTAGTTTGTATGGCAAGTTTCGACTTTTTCTCTCGAGTAGTCTGCTTACACGAATTTTTGCAATAGACGTCTTGCGTGTTTTTCGTTCAAATGCATAAATTTGAATATCGTGCGCTCATAAAATTCTTCGTTTTGGGTGGGTTAACCCCTTAGGAATTTCATCCAAAGTTGACAAAAATTTACGGAGACTCTGCTCATATCATGCCAACCGTTAAAAAGTGGGCAGCTGAATTTAAACGTGGTCCTACGTCCCTCGAAGATGACCCACGTGAAGGACGACCAAAAACCGCAACCACACCCGAAACCATCGATGAAGTGCATGATATCGTGTTGGACGATAGGCGAGTGAAGGTGAGTGAGTTAGCTGAGGCTGTGTGTATATCGGAAGAGAGGGTGCGAAACATCTTGCACAATAACTTTGGGATGCGAAAGCTCTGCGCACGACGGGTGCCCCATTTGCTGAATGCCGATCAAAAGCAAATGCGCAAACGATTTGCGCGGTCATCTTTGGACCGATTCAATAGGGATCCCACCGATTTGGTGCGGCGATTTGTCACCATGGATGAGACATGGGTCCACCACTACACACCAGAAATGAAACAGCAGTCGAAGCAGTGGGTGGAAGCCGGTGGTTCAGCGCCAAAGAAAGCGAAGTCGATCGCATCTGCCAGAAAGGTAATGGCCAGTGTGTTTTGGGATGCGAGAGGTATCCTGTTGATTGATTACCTTGGGAAAGGCAGAACAATTACAGGCGAATATTACTCCAACCTTCTTGGCCAGCTGGATGCCAAATTCGCGAGAAGAGGCCTGGCTTGAAGAAGAAAAAAAATTATCTTTCACCAGGACAATGCACCTGTACACAAGTGTGCGTTGGCGATGGAAAAATTGCGGGATTTGGGGTACGATTTGCTCGGCCATCCCCCCTATTCACCTGATTTGGCACCCTCAGACTTCCATCTGTTCCCAAACTTGAAGAAATTTGTTTTTGGGAAGCGCTTCGCATCCAATGCAGAAGTTGAGAGGGCCGTAGATGAATATTTTCACAGCCTTCCAGACTCTCACTTCAGGAAGGAATACTTATGTTGGAGAAACGTTGGACTAAGTGTGTTGAAGTTAAGGGAGATTACGTAGAAAAATAAAATCATTTTTTAACTGAAAATCGCAGTCTCTCATTGTCAGGCCGAGAACTTTTCACCTTGCCCTCGTATTAGTCTGATGTTTATTTATATTTCGATTAGTCTAAGTAACTTACTCACATCTGCTTCTTCTTCTTCCTTTTATCAGCGAGGTTATGATCCGAAAATAAGGGAACATAACCCTCCCACTTCACCGCATTTCTACTGATGCGCCTGTGGGGTTCGCCTATTTGACGTCAGAAAATATCGGCAGGCCTGCCGATTTTGTATCACTCGGTTACTGAGGCCAATGAAATGCCGATGTCGTCGCTTTTGTCTGATCCAGGCGTTTATAGGCCTGCCTTTCCTACATCGCGATGTCTTTGGAACGTGCATTAATATTGCCTTTTTAACGGGGTTCAAATGATCTCTTATTTGAACGTGGCAATACCAGCTGAGCCGGTCGCGCTCTATTTTTTGTACAATAGTTTCCTTGATGTGAAAGCTACCACGGATCTTGGAACTTCTTATTCGATCAAGCTTTGTCACTCCTGCTGTCATGCGAAGTACTTGATCTCAGCTGCCGTTAATTAACTCTCATACGTTTTGTACATCGTCCAACATTGTGAACCGTATGTGAGCGCTGGATGCACAACTGCGGTGTAGAGCCTTCCTTTCAACTTAGGTGGCATTTTTCTGTCACAGAAGATAGCGGAATTTTCTCGCCACTTCATCCATCCTACGCTCACGCGATGATTGATGTCATCATCACAAGTTGCTTCGCTATTGATCATAGATCCCAGATATTTGAACTTTTCGCACTTGGGAAGCACTGTTCCATTTAAATAAATGTCTGGAATAGGCCTGAGTGAATCAGAGAACGGGCAGCACAAGTACTCTGTCTTTTTTGAGCTAATGCGATACCCGTTTCCCTCCAAAGCATCCACCCACACATCAAGTGCTCGTTGCAGGGATGTAGGATCTTCACTCATGATGGCTCCAAAGAATAACTGATGTACCTTGGGGTCCATCACTTTACCTTCAAGCGGATAATCAAGGACTGCAATAAAGAACAAAGGACTTAAGATGCTTCCCTGATGCACCCTGACTTTAATTGGGAACTCTTCGGTTACTCCAGCGGGGCATCTTACTCTTGTCTTTGGTCCTTCATACATGTCCATGATCATCTGTACATAGGTTTCTGGAACCCCTCGATGTCTTAGCGCCACCCATATCAGATCTCGTGGTTGTCTGTCGAATGCCTTTTCAAAGTCAACCAATAACATATGCAAATCCCTTAAGGAATCACGATGTTTTTCCATTATGATCCTTATACTTTGGATTGCATCTGTGGTTGATTTACCCGAGACAAACCCGCACTGATCATCAGATAGCCGTATTATTTTTCGCAGTCGGCCACCTGTTAACGATCTTCTTTAAGACAGATCATGCTTGCGACCTTAGCCTATGTGTGTCTAAAGAAGAGTTCCGCGTTACTGCCTTAAGTTTGCATTTTAAGCAATCAATAGTTTCCCTACCAATCGTAATCCAAGTCAAATCCATCTCGCTGTGAGTTCTTTTTAGACCCTACTCATCTTAGTCTGTGTAATGAATTACAAGCTCGATTGCCTATGATCTGCCTCGTTTATTGTTGATAAGTAGCACTATAACCCACTCACCTGCATTACTCTTACCTGCCACAGTATCAGTCATAATATCGTTTGATGGAGTGTACATGGCACCGAAAATCGTCTACAAACCAAATATGCTTAGCTTTGGTATCCGTAATAGCGAGCTATCGTGCACGAAACCACATCAAAAAGTTCAACCCTTTCCCCGAAATACTGTAAAAGACCAGCGTAGACGCGACCTTACTAATTACTACTTGACCTTTCAACCACTAAAAAGCATTCATTCCTGCTTTGAAGTAATCTGTCAAAAAGATGTCAACGCTCCATTACCCACACTCGACCTTCGACATTTAATTGAAGTTTCCTTCTGCGTAACAGCCTAACTATAAAGCCTCTCCCCAAAGTACTCTCTCATTACCGTGCGCACATGAAATTACAAAAGCCACTTCCTCATTCTCACCTTCGGCATCCATCCATCCCGTAACGACGACGCACTTTGTCCTTGACCAACCACACCTATTCGCTGTTTGTTGTCGGGGGCGTATACGTAACGCTTTTTTTCCCTTGTTCCTCGCACTGCTACTAATAGTTCAATGATGAGCAGGCGTATACGCAACGTCTAACTACCTCATGAGTGGTAATTACCTACTTAACTTTAGAATCACCCATTTCCATGTTAAGATCCTCGTTTTATGCTCGACTGGGGGTGGGGTGGCGGATACCTAGAACCTAGAAGAAAAAAAACCCTCAAATAATTTTCACACCATAAAATTTGCATTTCTCCAACGCAGAGATGCGAGAATTTATCAGCACCTAGGCATTTTCTATCTCAGGACCCCCGATTCAAAACGGTACTAAAGCTAATTGGGTTCTTTGTTTATTAGGCAACTGCCTGATGAGGATGTATGCGCGTGTGGATGTACCCTTTTGGGGCTAACTAAAATAAATAATTTTCTCACTTTATTACAGAGATGGCACTTTTACTACCAGCCGCATTGTCAAGGAATCGCCACGCCAACGACAGCAGTGACATTCGACGGAATCTACGATTACGCTATAGGGACTCGTTCAAACACAACCGAGAGCACGAGTGAGTAAATTATATTTTTTTCTACTCTATCTAAACATATTTCCTCTAAAGACCTCTTGGATGTGGTTTGATCCTTTTTTTTTTTCTTTTACTTGGTGGGGTGCCTTATGCACCCAACCTTTTTTTTTTTTTTATTTGCATAATCCTTGCGAGGGCGTGGCGGAAGGCAATATATTTTTGCATAGAGAGAGAGAGTGAGAGGAGTTTACAACACCCAAAGGACATTTGCCTTCGCTTTGCCTCGTTTGGTTGTATTTTTTTTTTTTTTTTTGGGCCACTTTCCTTCTTTCCCTGCCTGAGATTAGGTTACGCGAAGCGTTTTATACCAGCACTTCGAGCACTTCAACGCTGTTCAGGTATAAAATGTAATGGCGACTTAAAGACTGATTTGCATGCGACAATAATGGCGCGCACGGATGAAATGTCCTTTTTTTTTTTTTTTTGTGCGTTAGGCTTGTTAAGGGAAAACACATTTTCTGCAAGGATGGTGAGTGGTGGATGCCTCTAGTGGAATGGAAAATTCGTGTAATGTGAAAATTATTAACTTTGTTAAATTTACCAGAGAGAAAGAGAGAAAGTGAATTTTGATTGAGGTATGGTACGACTTTGTTATGACTGAATGACAAGGACGATGATGGCAATTTGATTTGCATTTATTTTCTGCGTAAGGAGAGTGGGGGCGGGGGGGGGGGGGGGTAGGGAAATGGTTGGTGTCGTCTTCGTTCCACCAACCACTTACTCAGTGCGGAGAAAATTAAATTTAAATTGAAGGTCATCAAAGTTGAATTGCCATGCTAGCTGGTTGAAGAGAGAGTTTATTAAGGACGGAGACGTTGAAAATGTTTTTATTAGCTTCAAGGATCAGAACATATTTTAGGCGTGCTGTTTTAATTTGTGTACTTTGACGCTAGTACTGTGATAATGTTTTACGCTATTTTGTCAAATTCATTAACCGTAAAGTCTTTGTGTGAGTGAGGAGTTGTTTGATGGAAACAAGCAAGTATAAAGCTTGTTTAATGGTGGTAACGTTGATGGATGTAGTTTCATTTTGATCGCCTTAAATTCATGTTAACTATTGGTAGTAATGTTTATTGGGACTTGTTAATGAGATGTATAGTTGGGCACGAACCAAGATATGTAAGAGTGGTAGCTAAAGAAGAAACGCGTTAGTACAGCAGGTTGTAAAGTTCTTATACTCTCTTTAAATGGCATTCGTGCCTTATCATCTTGGGAATCTAGTTTAAAAGTTTATTGAAGAAACAAAGGAAGTTGTAAGTACAACTTCAAATTATTGAAGGTTCTAGAAGTGGACAAAGCATTTTATGAACAGTTTATACTTGAAAGAAATACGCAATTTAACAATGGTTCTTCAGCATTTTTGGGATGAAAAACCACGAAAGCGAAAGATAAAGCTACTTCATCTAAAACAAAGTTGTTCAATATCTTTGCGGTGAAAGACAACCCCAGGAAGAACTCCTGGAATCGGGCTCTCTCTAAAATACCTTTCATCTGTTCCATAACATTGAACATTGCTTATTGTTTATGTCCTCTTTCTCCTTGTGGGTCCAAGGGCCTCTATTATACGTCTACGCACCATCGTGTACTGTTAACCAATACGGTTAACGACTACGAGGGCAGCTGGTTCCGTAGTAGTGCCCATATCTAGCACCCATACAGAAGAATGGCGTGGGTGACTATCATCAAGAGCTTTCTTTTGCTAGCTGTTGGGCTTTCAACGTTTGCCATTAATCCGTTCAGTGACGATGTGATCTTTGCAGCTCGTTCCGAAGCAAACCTTATTTACTGCCAGAAAGTGAGACTCATGTTTAAGGCCGAATACTGTTTCGCTAAGAGCTAAGAATGTCGCCAACGCCACCGTCATTACAAGAGCCCCCACCACTGATGACATCAGTGCCACCAGAGTTGCGAAACTCCAATTGGTCGCGCTCACCAGATGTCAAATCACCACCGTCACCATCACATCCGTTATTAGAACCGCCATCACCGATACAAGAACCATCATTACCGTCGACATCAATGCCGCCAGAGTTGCAAAACTACAACTTGTCCCCACCGTCAGATGTCATACCACAGGCGTCAGTGCGAAGTGTTACACCGACACCGCCTGACGAAAAAACTCTTATTGACCAAGTTGCTTGCAAAAGTGAATTTCACTAATTTTTGTAATTCACATTTGCTTTTTGCAGAAATTTGCGTAAGGGGGAAATTGAGAGATGTAGTCAGGAGAGTCTGATCAACCGTTGTCGAGTAGCAATCTGGTGTACCATTGACCGGCTCTCTAGGAACGTGGGTTCCAAATCAATTATTTTTCTTTCACTTTGGTAAGTGAGCGATTTAATCCGGGTCTGCTACTGACCATAGGCAGCCCGCTTTCCGTTGGGTTTCCCCCCATCTGTGAGAAATACTCTGGTTACTGTTGAAGCATTTGCCGATAGGTTTCCACCCATCTAGGTGATACATTGTAGTCGATATTACCTGCGGAGTCACCGCTCTACTTCCTAAGCCCGCCCTGAAAGCGAACTGGGTCCTTCCTAAGCCCGCCCTAAAAGCGGACTGGGTCTTTCCTAAGCCCGCCCTGAAATCGGACTGGGACACTCCCGCCGAGAGACGACAATTCCGAGCCGAGACGCACAGCAACCCGACCCCTACCAGAACCAGCCTAAGGACGATCAAGGAAAAACTAAGGTAGTTTAAGTTATCTATATACCAATTTATTAGACATAAAAATTGTTTGTCAGAACACACTTGCATTGTTAACAGAAAACGCTGTAATAGATCTCTACCTGCATAAAGTATCTCTTTTCCAAAGTTTAGGGTATTAATTGGGTTGACCCTGGAACCGGCGAGCGCACCTCAGCCTTGAGTAAAAATACATTCGCAAAGGTTTCAAGCGTTCACACAATATCGCAGAAAAGATCTTGTACGTGATGTGGCGGAGACTGATAACTTTATAATTGGCGCAGTTGAGGGTGTTTCCGTTCTTGTTGCTCGTCAAACAATGCTGAGATTCCGTTCATCAGGCATACAAACGTCTGACCAACTCTTAGAGATGAGTTGGTGTGTGCTCTCTACCAATTCATCACCAGCAGCCTTGTTCGATTTAAGCTTGGATATTGCTATCCTTTTAACTATCATCGTCTATGTTGAATGGTTCATTCTGGCTGACAGTGGGATATTGATCGAGGTCCCTATCCTCCAGTTGGTTTCAATCCATAACACCATTGAGTGTTACCGCAATGCCGGCCTAATTTTTGAAGAAAGATGCCCCTATGACTCACGAATCAAGAACCGAACCAACCAATTACTTTTTGAATATGCATCTGTTTCTCATGAAGATTCACGAGGATTCTTCAAGCTTAGATCCGATAATTTTGATTAGTTATGAATCTGTTAAGATGAAAAATTGCCTTGTCACTAAAGAAAAGTATTTCCCCATTATGATGGTCTACTTCGTACCGCTGAATCTTGTGCGGGTGGAGTTACAAATTGTTTACCATTATTCTCTGCCAAAGCTACTTGAAATATCCAATTGCTCCCTGAGAATGATACCCAACATTCAGCGTGTATACAACAGCTATCCCCCACACCAAAAAAAAAGAAGGTAGATATTGACGCAAGCTGGATGCTGGATGCTGGTGCACCAATCCGTATGGTCACAGCAGTATCCTGAATTTGCTACCGCAGGATCTGGTAGCTAATCTGACCGACAATATAACTCCCACAGTGAACTTTAGAAATCACGTCACAGTCAGATTCCCTGCCAGGGCGGATTGGGAAACTGGCGCACTGATAAATGAGTTCGATTCAACAATTTTCACCGACGGGTCAAAAATGGACTGCACGGTAGGGGCAGGAATATTCTCTGAATCCTTTAATATTTCCAGGTCGTACCGGCTTCCTGATTCGTGCAATGTCTTCCAGGCGGAAGTCTTTGCTGTACGTGAGGCCTGCCGCATACTCAAGCAAACCTCTACACCCCAAAATACCATTGCCATCCTCATTGACAGCCAAGCGGCTATCAAGGCTATAGTATCTGCCACTACATCCTCAAGGCTAGTAGAACAGTGCAAAAAAGAACTCGTCTCGCTTGGTCATCGGTTAAGGATCTGTCTCCTTTGAGTTCCAGGTCACAGCAACATTGAGGGGAATGAGCGAGCTGATGAACTCGCGAAGTAGGGATCTGCTCTTGATACTTCCCTAGCAAAGGAGGTGAACGTCCCGTTGGGGGTCATTAAGGGAGGCATCTTCGTGCACTATCTGCTAAAGGCTAATTGCAGATGGCATGGGATGCGGAACTGTATCATTTCCAGGCAGATGTGACCTAACTACTCTAGGAAAAGAATGCAAGATCTACTAAACAGAAACCGTGCAGATATCGCAAGAGTTCTGGAAGTTAGTACTGCCCATCGGGGTTCATGCGGGCAGAATAGGCATTACATTTAATACACACTATCGCAGCTGCAATACTTCTGATGAGATAGAAACAATTTTACACTTTCTCTGCAAGTGTCCGGCCTTAGGCAAGGCCAGACAGAGCACCTTAGGCAAACTCTTTTTCGACAACCAAATAGAGTTACTGGAGATTAGCATTGGGGATATTATCAGCTTCCTGAATGTAACGGGGTGGATTTGAATAATCCTTACCCCTTTTTCTTTTCCTTTTCCCTAGTATTTAACGACCTTTCTACATCCGATAGGTCACTTGAGTTGTGGTATTAAAACGGCGCTTCTGCGCTAATTAAGTGTCGGCTTGGTTTTTTGATACAACCACTTCTACCTACCTACCTATCTTCCATGTTTACGATTTATCCAGTCCTAGAAAAGTTTGTGAGCCCATCTGCATTTCGTTGTGTTATCCCAACGAGCTTGCCAGCTGTTGTCGTTGCTTTTTCTTCAGTTTTGATCATCTTGATTTCATTGGCATCGTGTTATCTTAAGGCTCTTCTGTTATATATCCTCGACGTTTCATCTGCAAGAATGTCGATGGAGACCATTCCAGCTATAACAAGGCTTCATCTGGGATGGTACGAAAGCTGCTGATTTTCTGTAGCGCACAGAGTCCGTATGTTGACGATAGTCTCCTTTTGGTCTCCTTCGTCCTGTGCCCCGACTGGGGTGGCATATAACAAAGCTCTGGGGAGTAGGATCCTTTTTTCGTATCCAGGTCCTACGACGGTAGGCAAAATGCGCGAGAGAGCTCCCTGCATTTGCAATGATTTCTTGGCTAAATAGTCCGCGTGTGCTTTGAACTGCATCTTGTTGTCCAGCATTACCCCAAAGTATTTAACCGCTTCTTTGGTCCTGATTATTTGGTTAAGGGTATTCATAACCCCTTGAGTGGAAGCAAAATTATGAAAAAAAAACCAACTTGGCAAACTCTACAATTTTCCGACTGGTTATGAAGACATCTTCTGTTTTATGGTCGGCCGCTGCTAGCCAATCCTTTATCCAGATAATTCCTTAGTTTGTAGCGGATTCAACTGCACGAATCTGTTTAGCTACTGTCACGACGGCAATGTCATCGGCGAATCCAATTACCGTCACCCCACTGGGCAACGCTAATCGTAGGACTCCACCGTACATGAATTTCCACAACAACACTCTCCCCGCAGTGACACTGTAGTATTTTACCCTTTCATCTGCGTTGCATCTCAACTTCTTGTTGTTAAAATAATTTATCACTATGCGCAGGAAGTAATATGGTGTATCCATTCTGATGAGTGATCTTCTAATGAACGATCAATTCGCCGAGCTAATGGCGTTACTACTACACGTAAAGCCATCTTTCCCCTTTAATGCCACCTTTTGCGATATCAACCACTCCTCTTATGGCATCAACAGTGGATCGCATTTTTCTGAAGCCAAATTGGTGGTCTGACAGGGCTCCTTTCTCGTTTGCCACTTCGAGTAATCTGTTGTAGATTACCTTCTCGAGGATCTTTTCCATGGTGTCATGCAGGGGCATGTTTGACATTTCATCATTTCTTTTTAGCTGCCCGAGCTGGCAGGATCTTCGTTTCTCGTTGCTCGTTCCTCTATACGTAGTTGCTGCATCATACTCTGCAATAGTCTATGTGTAATCATATCTGTTTTCTTACTCTTCAGTTTCCTTTTTCTTTAAACCTGCTTGACGGGTTGTGTATTGTATGCAGATTTTTGTATCCTCTGCTGGGGATTCCTACTGTTTGTTTTGAAATTGACAGGGGGCGAGGCAAGGCGAGCACGGACCAGCTAGTTTCATATAAATCTGTGGACCCGATCTAAAATTAGAGGCTGTTGTAGTTAATTCCCTGATTAGCTTTGTAAAATTGCATTGAGATGATAAATACGTACGATAACGTTTAGGTCCCTAAACTGTACAACAGTAAAAGGCCGATTACAAGAGCAACCCATAAAGATCAAAAGTTTTATTGTACCATATGCATGTATTAACAGATTGGATATAGATATTCGTATTGAATTTTGCTTTAATGAAGGCCTTGCCTTACTTTACGATCCTCAACTTATTTTCATTTTATGGAAACATTATGTTTTTTTCCTGAACTATAAGTCCTTGGCTATTTTAGTCTTTTCTGTGATAAAGTACTTCATTGAAGTTGCAATGTAGTATAACAGGGATTAATTAAACATCAAACTTTATGCTATCAAATTCTAGCTCAACTGGCGCCAATACAGTTCATTGCTTTGCCAAAATAACTATCTTCCTAAACACGTATCTGGATATCAATCAGATTCATTATGCCAATTAATTTGTTTGTTCTAAATATTATACGCGTGTTGGTAGTTACTTTCCGATATTTGGACACAAATCTGATTAATTGGCGGAGTTTATTGATGAACCAATTAATTGGTCTTCACAAACAGACTCATCTCGCCCAGGAACAACTCAATAAAGGCCCAGTCCTACTTAATTCGAAAGATGTTCCTTCGTGTACGTTCCCATAAAGGCTTCTGAATAAATAACGAAAGTGAATTATTGGATCCTTCCATCTCTGTTAAGGCCGCCTATTCTCTCTCTATGCCTCTTCGTTAGGTAGACAATACTCCATAATTTATTCATTCCCCATTACTTTGTCGAGTAAATGTAGTTTTCGATGAGTTATATGGATGAATCCCATTAGCCCAGACGCTCCCTCTTCTTCTTCCTGAATATCCTTGTCACTTACCCTATCCATTACCAATTATTTACCCCTCCAAATACCAAAAAAAAAAGGAGCCTCTTAACATCCATTGACAGTTTCCTAAGGATCAATATCCATCCCCAATCCCATTCCACACACACTCACGTATCAGACATAGGACACATTTATTGCTACACAGAGCATGACTATATGTATCAGAATGTTATGCTATCCTTTTTGGGGGTGAGGGAAGCAGGAAAAAATTAAGTCCTCGAAGCGGAACTCAATCTACGGTAAATCAATGAGAAAATGGAAAGGTCGCCTGTCCAATTAAGTTGTGTATTTCCAGTTGCGAGTTGGTGAAACGAGCATAACTACTGTTTTCAGGATGAATCAATGGATTTTCCAATTTTATTGGAAGACGGGTGGTAGTCTCCAATTCATCTCCCGACTTGGAGTGCCACCACCAACCAAGCAGCAACAGTAGAAGGATCTATCAGCGTGACATGGATTTTCTTCATTCAATTTGAACAGACGACGCAGACAAAGAACGGAATGAGTTAGTCAGCAGGACCCTCTCGGTGGGTATAGCACGAAGGGGCGATGTCATTGATTTAAACGCTTTTCCGTTGTTGGTTAAAGATAAATGAGGGATCCTTGTTTCAATTTCAATGGTCGGGGAGCGGGGATGTGACTAGTGGGGGTAGACGCAGATAGTTTTCATTAAAGTTTCCGCTTGCTGAACTTTAAAGCACGAAATGGGGGAAGTCGCATTAATCCTTGAACACAGCTACGTATGTCTGTCTTCGAAATGTCATTTAATTCGAAGTTGGAAGATTTCACGGTGACAGAACAGAAATACGCGCAGAGACACAGACGGAGAAAATTTTAATTGAATAGGGATTCGTAAATTAATTTGGAGAATTCTACTGAATTGTTTGGTTTCGTGGGGAATGTTTATCTTGAGTCAAACAGCACTCATGTGTGCACTTATCTGTCTGTTGGTTTGGATGGAATTGCTTGGAAATCAGGCGATTGGGAGCAGTGGAGATTGGGGACTCTTTTAACTGATGATCATCTTGAACAAGCTTCAAGATGGCGACAATTTTAAGGAACTTACTGTTTAAAGACTCGTAACCTTAAAGAGCTGAAGCTAATTGAGTCGATGTCCTGACAATCCTATAATATTTATTGCTTCACAGTAATCCGGCTGCACTAAAACTTATACCGGAACAGTCGATTGTGAGCGCCGTGGCTTAAGTGGTTAGTGTGTTGGGCCACTGCGAATGAGGTTCCAAATTCGAATCCCAGAAAATACCAAAAAGTTTCTTCACGGATCCACCTCTCGCGAACGTCTGACAAACATCCGAGAGTATTATTGTCTTAAAAAGGCTTCTCAAAACAAATTGCCCATCTGATACGGCACTAAACTGTAGGTCCCTTTCATTCGTGTGAAAAATATAACGCACGCAACATGAGTGGTTGCGAGAAGCTAGGCTCTGCCACTTAAAGAGCTGTTGCGCCAAATATTTATTAATTTTATCCATTGTGATGCCAGTAGGTCTACCACTAATCAAGGCTACTTGAGGACTACACAAAGGTTGCTTTTGGTGAAGAGAAGAGCCACCAGATGGACCAAACTACTTTTAAGCAGGTCTAAAGCAAATAGAGGATGGTTGCATTCTCGTCCTCATCTCTGCAGCTTCTACAAGGGCCTAACCTTTTTGGCGTGTAGATCTATCAGACAGTATCCTATGCGGACACCAATAAAGAAGCTGGTATCTGATCGCTCTAGCAAGACCAGTCCATTAGAGCGTTTCTGATTCAGCATAACACAGATGTATCTGCAGATTTAGCTCGATGTACAATCCGCCCACCTGCGGTTGTTATTCTTACAGAACGCCATAACGAACTCATCAGCCTTACAGTATCCCGTAATGTCTCTGTGGCCTGCCACTCAGCAACCTCAAACTATTAATCGCTCCGACATCTCCATAACCGACGAGCTCTCATCTAGAGGTAGCTTTGAAGTGATTACACGCGACTCCAGAGACTAGATTGCCACTTGGCTTTCCGTAAAATCATTTCAGTTAGAACCAGGTTTGCTTGGCCGCCATTTTATCCACCTGAAATGATCCACAGAAACAGAAGGGAAACGCTCAAGTTCAGCTTTTTAGAGAATACACCACCACCCATCCCGCTTCCGGTTTTGGAGCTCTCTGCATAGAAGTGCACGGAACATCTTTCAAAAATTAGTAAATGGTAAGTTTCCATGGGGTGTAGTCGGTGTTTCCGGATGTAAAGTTAAGTAGATCTAGGATCGATGGGTGACCACTGTGATGAGGCTTTTAGATGAATGGCCGCACTACTGTCTCTTGCAGTACCCATGTTGGGATACAGAGAATGTAATCGGGCTAATGCTGAAGCCTAAGTGGATGTTAATCAATCTTTCCAGAGTTTGCTTCCAGTTCAAAGGTGGTAGCGATGATACCTTCAATTCTGATTTCAGTAATGTAGGCCCCAGCGGGGAACAGCAATCATCAGTCACCCGAGGAAATAAAGTAAAACGAATTACATCGAAGTTTTTCCAACCACTGCACCAAAGAAAGGTTCCTGCCGGGTAGTACAATGGACCAGAGAGAGTCTGAATGCTCTGGGATTTGGGTTTCCTTAAAAAAAAAAAAAAAAAGAATGTAGGTTCTCGATTTAAGGCATTAGAGCTGAACAACCGAAGGCAGATGCAATTGTCTTGTTGGCTTTCTCCGAGCTCGACGGCAGAAGGTCGTTTGCGTACAGTTTGCATACTATCCGCTTCCGTGTCTATCGACCCTCTGGGGAAATGTAATAATTAAGGACTGACTATTCACCTTCGTGCCCTTTTGCATTGTGTAAAGACGGTACAGCGGCGATTGGGGAACTAGAAACAGAGTCTGTACTGGACTAAACCGAGATGGTTTCAGTTACAGTTGGCTGTGTCTTATCGGTTTTCGGCCCCTTTTAACCGCTTATAGGCTTTTAAGCCGATGAAGTGAACCCAGAAGTACTGAGCCTTTGGAAATGGCAAGACAGGCCAAAGATACTTCGTTGAAAGGAATGATAACACCTCTAGAGTCTCCTTTCGGCATTTTCACTTCGGCACTGTTTGAGTTATAAGTTGGAAGGGAATCGTTAGGTTAGGTTAGGTAGATGGGTGCCTTGTGACAAAGAGTCACTGCTCACTCAGACCAATAGTACGGGTCCATTGTGCCCAATCATTAAACCCTGGAAACGCTGTAAAGAAAATCCGCCATAAGAACCAACCAGAATGTGATATGAATCTCAGGAGGTCCGCTAGCTCAACACTACCCAAGTCCTCCAGCTCCGAGAAGAAGTAACTACCAAGAGTCCTTATTCTTCTGACGGATAGGACAGGACAGTCATACAACAGGTGACGAACAGATTCAATTTCTTCTTCGTCCCTGCAACTTCTACAATAGTCATTATGCAGCACACCGAGTCGCTCTGCGTGAACGGCATTGGCACAATGTCCGGTAATTATGCCAAAAATGGCCAGTGCATTATAACGACTAAGTTTTACCAGAGAGGTTGATCTCTTCTTGCTGTAGGCCGGCCATAGCGCCCTGGCCGTTGCGCATGTTTCCAGATGAGCGCAGCGTCTGTTTGCTCGACCGGTGGCTTCATCCTCTATTTTTTTCCGCAAGGAGCTGATTGGGGTTGCTACAGAGGGGAGAGCCCGCAATAATTGCAGCGCCGACCCTTTCCTAGCAAGCTCGTCAGCCCTTTCGTTACCTTCGATATCCATATGCCCTGGTACCCAGCAGAGGGTCACCGCATTGGCTCTAGATATCTCGTTTAAGAGTGATTTACAGCTTCTCACGAGCCTGGACCTAACTACCGCAGAGTCCAGAGCCTTACCGGCTGCCTGGCTGTCTATATAGACAGCGATCGTTTTACCAGCGATATTACTCTCGCGTGTAATTTCAGCAGCCTGTATAATGGCTACGACCTCGGCCCGGAAGACGCTGCAGTCGTCATTTATTCTAAAGGAGTGGTTCAACGTTCATCTTAGAACCGTCGGTATAGAAAGCCAACTCCTTTTTCTTCATGGTTCTTCGATTCTTCCAGTATATTCTATCGGAAACTCTTGTAGTGAATCTCCTTTCGAATGCTAGCATCGGATTCATGTGATCAGTTCCCGTCAATCCGCTGGTGATCCCCCATCGGGACAGAATGAAGGCATGGCCGTAAAGGCTTGATGACCACAACCGCCCTTCTCTCAGTCTTACAGCGGTTTTAGCCGCCAGACTGCTGCAGTATACGTCAAGCGGAATGAAACTAAGCATGGCTTCCATTGCCGCTGTTGGTGTTGTTCTTATTGATCCCATGCCTCCGATGCACGCCGCCCTCTGGATTTTGGTGAGGTTTGAAAGCAGGTATTGCTTCTCAAGTGCCGTCCACCATACTAGTAAACCATATGTGGGAATGGGTCTTACAACCGCCGTATATATCCAGCACACCACAGCCGGTTTGAAGCCCCACGTATTACTTAAAGCCTTTTTGCAGGTGTGGAAAGCTACGCTTGCGTTATTAACGCGTTCGACAATATTTTCCTTCCAGTTAAGTTTGGAATCTAGAACTACACCCAGATATCGAGCTGAACTTGAGATACTTAGTTCAATGCCACCAATATTTGGGGGTCTGAAGGTAGGGATAGATCTCCTCTTAGTGAAGAGAACTACCTCCGTCTTTGAAGGATTCACTCCCAGCCCTTTGCTGTTGACAAAGTTATCCACTAGTTGTAGCGCGAAATTGAGCCTTTCACTTAGGACTGGAGGAAATTTTCCCGAAACCAGGATAACGACATCGTCCGCATAGGCCGTCACGTTGAAGCCGTTTTAATTCAATATAAACAAGATCTTATCCACCACAAGAAGCCATATTAGCGGGGACAAGGCTCCACCTTGGGCTGTTCCTCTGCAGACCCTTCTCGGGATGGTTACATCTCCTTGCGTTAAAGATATATTCCTTGATTGAAGCATCTGCGGAGTTGCAGAGGCCAGTGTTGAGATGTGCTCTATGCAGACAGTTCAGGATCGTGTTAGAGCCCACGCTGTTGAACGCTCCTTCAATGTCCAGGAACGCCCCAAGAGTGAACTCCTTGAAGTGGAGGGATCTTTCTATGCTCGATACGACCCGGTGGAGGGCCGTATCTATCGATCTGCCGCAGATGTATGCATGTTGTGATTTAGATAGGTAATCATCGCCGATCACACCGCCTATATATACATCTATTAAACGTTCAAAAGGGAATCGTTGCTGCATACGCGGTTTCGATTCCGAATTTGATCTTTCTTGACGACATCGACTTGCGTTCTTGGATAAGCTCTATCTGTGAACAACGGTCTTGAAGTGATCTTTCGCTTTTAACCAATTAAATGATTTTTACATGCCTTTGGCTGGAATCACTGTCCTGACAGAGGGTGTGGGACTAGGGTAGTCTCGTAAAACTTGAGCTTCCAATTTCCTCCTTTTTACAGCCATGATGCTACTATCCAGATCGCTGTTGTCAAAGACCGTGATCTTTCGATGAACATTAACAACATGGCTTGGAAATAGTCCCTATGAACGCCGTTTTTTTTTTTTTTTTCGCGTTGGCAGGTGGGAATCTTTAAAAGACGAAACTGAGCCCGTACTCCGTAATAGTTTGGGATTTCCACCTACAAAACCAACCTCTCTTCCTACCCCAGGTCCTCACGACACTGCTGTCAAGCAATTCTTCGGGAGGGGGGCCTTCAGCCTTACATACTCGGCTCGTTCGTGTTGGCAACCGAGTGCGCCACATTTCTCTGTCACTCCTGTCTTCGTTGCTCTTTCATGATGATAGCCACAATTTGGCTCACTGCTTCCCAAGCTTCTGCGTGTTCTGCATCTGTCTGGTGATGTTCTCTGGTGTTAAGTCCACACCCAGTTTGTTCACCAGCAAGTAACGTTCTTCGCAATATCGTGCACAGTGGAACATGGTGTGTTCCGTATCCTCAACAGCTTTCGTACACGTTGGGCAATAAGGGTTGTCTTCGTGTCAAAATCTGTGGAGGTAGGCTTTGAGGCATCCATGACCAGTAAGCATTTGTGTGAGGAAGAGTTTCAGCTCACCATGCTTCCTATTGGTCCAAGGGTCTATATTGGGGATCAATCTCTGCGTCGATTTGCCTTTGTCAGAAAAGTTCCATCTCTCTTGCCATTCTTCGAGGCTTGTTCTTGATGGTACTTCAGTGTCACTTCGACTCGTTGCTGTTGACACCATTATCCTGCTGGCACGATATTTCTGTTCGGGTTCTTTTACGAGGTCTATTGGCATCATTCCAGCCACTACGCATGCCGCGTCGTAGGAGGTTGTTCGAAAGGCCCTGCACACTGTGAGGGTGTCTTGTCAAAGGCTGAGGTTTCGGTCGCCGGGTCCAGAGTCAACCAAAGAAACACCCGAATTTTTGGGAGAAAGGTAAGGTTCGGATTTTATTGAGGACTTTATTGACTACTGATATAACTTAGGCTAGCCTTGACAATTCTCCAATACTTAACAATCGTAGGATACTTATAGAATGGCCTTGATATATACGGTTTCTTAACAATTCAATGATACTTAACAATAGAAAGCTACCTACTTAGGCCTTATGTTCTTAGGTGCTGTGTCTTAAGTATAGTGTAACGACTGGCTTTTTAGGGCCGTCTGTTTGGCAGCGACAGGCTTTTTATGGCCGTCCGCTTGACAGCGACAGGCTTTTTAGGGCCGTCTAATTGGCGGCGACAAGCTTTTTATGGCCGTCTGCTTGGCAGCTACTTGGCAGCACCTGCTGAAGGCAGGTACTTGACAGCAAATGTCTCGTAATTACTCTTAAGAGTACGAATCCTCCAACTTGAGGTTTGTAATAAATTGACCGGCATCGGGTGTTCCCAAATGTTACGATCGGAGCGGCAGCTACTTGGCAGCAAATGCCTCGTAGTTACCTCTAAGAGTACAGATCCTCCAACTTGAGGTTTGTAATAAATTGACCGGCAACGGCTGTTGCTGGAAGAGGATGAGCCCAAATGTTATGATCGGAGCGGCAGAGGACAGCAGCATGTCCAATATATCGTCCAAGTCGCTAGACAGACGATGGCAAAAATTGTGTGATATAACCACGCTAAGAGATTTGGCCTACGATACACAAGATTGGTCTTCACCAGTGAGGAACTCTCCCTTCTTCGTCGGCAGTGTCCAACGTTATGAAAATCCCTGCAAGCATTGAATGTGAATCCTATGAATCAACGCATAACTCCTCTGTATTCGGGGCAGCTGGGTAGACACACACCACCGGCCGCTCACCTCTCCGTGTATTGCTCGCTAACTCATGCAAAGCTACCTCTCACCACAGTGTGTTGGACAAAAACACCGCGAGCATACCTTCGCCCGACGAACAGATCTAACCACAGTGTATTTCGCACACTGGGTCTTTCCTGTTAGCACACAATGTGTAGGTGGTGCTAAACAAATATCCTAAGTGCTCTCTCTCTCCTTAGTATGGAGTGGCGTGATCTCATGCACAGGGGGGTCGGCCGAAAAGGAAAAGGTTAATCAGTTTCTGGTGCGGTTAATTATGTGTGTGTGCCGTTTAGCCGTTATACGGACCTGAAGAAGGAATAATTATCCCCGGGTATAGCGGAGCCGGCGCTGGTGAGTGTGCGAAGTGTAACGCTTCGTTACGATACTCTCAAGGCATTGGTTCTATAGACCATCTCCGTCTTCCTTCTGTACGATTTCGATTCCATGGGACCTGCCCATATTTGGGAGCCGTAAAGCATGATGCATTTTTTTATTTTTTTAAAGCATCTTGCAACTCTTGCTATGAGCAGTCTCTTCTTCCGTTTAAGTCCTCCAATATTTGGCATGATCCTTGCCAGGGCCGCCGTTGTTCTTGTTGCATTCTCAGTTGTATGTTGCAGATGTTGCTTAAAAGTCAATCTTGCATCTTAAGTAACGCCAATGTATTTGAGCTCTGGTTTGGGAACTACAAGGTGATCGCCTACGGTTACTCTTATAGTCGCCATAATTCGTCTGCTGTTGATGAGCACTACTTCTGTCTTTTCCTCTGCTAGTTGTAGGTCCTGTACCATCCCGATAGCTTCGTTAGATTCTTGCTCCAACTCTTCAAGAAATTTGTTCACTACAATGATCGCTATATCATCAGCGAACTCAATTCAATCATCGTACATTAGATTCCATAGTAGTGGACCTAGTACAGATCCTTGGGGGCACCGCCGGTGACGTTATACTGCCTCATTCCGTCGTCGATGTAATAGTGCAGTATTCTATTTCTAAAGTAGTCAGTCATTATTTTCTGCAGGTAGTCCGGTACTCTCTTGGGAGTGTTGAAGACGTTGTTTTTGCAGACTTGTAGGACTTCTGCTGCTGTGTTGAGAGGTATTGATAACGTCCTCTTCGTAGTTCTCCTCTTCATTTGTTCCTCTATTCCCTGTTGTTGTGGAAAAAGCACAGAGACCATGTTTTCGAGAAACACTGTGAACGTGGGCGAGAGTTATCTGCCACCCTTCAACTTTATCATAAGCAATTGGAAGACTTTTCCCCACGGGTTTTGATTGGCTTCAATGCACAGTTCTTCAAAACTTCTCATTGCAGCTTTTAAGTTTCTTCCGAGAATTAGAAATCTGGAGTGGAATTCTCCGTGGCTGCTGTGTTCCCACGAACGCTGGTACAATCGGCAAATCGGCGTTGAAAGTTTGCTATTTTTTGCTGCATGGAAGCGTCACAAGCTGTTGTCACTCCTCTCGAGAGCTGCTTCGCTTTATCGGCAGCAGGTCCACCAAGGGATATCTCCTCCATCATTAGGTGGAGTACTTCGACGTCTAGAGTGTGAGGTTTCTACCTATTATTCCCCATCTGTCTCCTCTGCTTCCTGTATGATCGGATCATAGCTGAAACTTGCTTGCCCGGTGATCGCTGTGTGTGTATTTTTTGTTTACTCTCCACGCAGCATCTCTTGCCAAACACGTGCTCACAAAGATGATGTCTATTGACCCTCTTCCGGTTTTTCTGAAGGTCAGCTCATTTCCTGAATTTAGAAGAACTAAGTCCAGCGATGCAAATGCCTCCAGGAGAGTTCTTCCTCTGGTATTTGTGGTACGTGAACCCCATTCTACCGCCCACGCATTGAAGTCACCTGCAATGACGACGCGGCTTCTTCCTCTTGCAGTGGTTGCGATGTTGTCGACTATTCGTTCGAATTCTTCATTTGTTATGCAGTGAGGGGCGTAGCAGCTATGAACACTGCCTATTTTTGTAGATCAGAGTGGATGACTCACGTTTAGACGCTGAGCCTCGATCACTTGAGTTGAGGAGCACGCTTAACAGCTCAACGTAAGGAGTTCTTTCTTTATCTGATCTTTTGTGTTCATAGATCATCTGAGTACTTCTCATAAGCTTAGCTAGACGCCGATCTTGTTAGAGGAACTTGCAGTAAACGATTATGGTGCCTGTCCTAATTATTACCTTAGGGCAGCCAGTATGTGCTTGGCATGTTTATTTTGAGTAATGATTCACTAGTACGACTTTCGCATCCATCCACCCGCATTAAAACTTGATAGATGAAGACGAACCTTTGACATACCAACGTGCGAGGTACATAAAACTCCATCACTGATAAGGACTAACAATTCCACAGCAACCGTCCACCCAAGTAGCCAAACTAATAAAACATCACAAGGCGCCAGCAAAAACAAAAAGGGTGACGAAGTCCCTCTGTGAATAATGGGGAAGGACACAGTAGTCCTTTTTTTTCGCCACCCAATCATAGGCAATAATCTCAACAAAATTTGTTGGATCCTATTTTGTCTCCCTCTCTATATCTAAATGACATTTTTTTTCTACCCATCTGCCATTTGCTACAAACGTGCCACACAATAGAACGTCCTAAAAAAAAAACAGCCGAAAAGGACATCTGCATTGCTAGGCAAATGAATCCATTTTTTCTCCTATCTACAAGTGTCCTTTTTTGTAAATGTTAGGAGAAGGAAAAAAACTCAGTCGAACAGAGAGCTAAAAAAAGGACGCAGAAAAAATTAGGACGGAAAATTTATGAACTGAAAACATCCTTTTGCTAGTCTCCTACTGGTCATCAAAGCGTGACACAAATGTCCTTGCTTTTTTTCCTTTCTTGCTTTTATTCGATTGATGTTGCTCGTTTAGTAAAAAACAACAAGAAATTGTTGGGTAATTAGAAACAAATTAGTTTTGTTGGATAAATAAAAGTAAAATAGGACAACAACAATCGACGTAATGTTTAAAAGTCGTAATTGGATGCCAGATTACGTTGACGTGATGGAGGATAACAGCAGTTGAAGGAGCGCTGGATATCCATAGAAAATGAGAATTGTCATGACTATTTTATCTCGTTTACGCTTGGATGATGGGGCTTGTAGTAGTGAAGGTCTCTCTAGAATACGTTACGTTACGGTGAAGAATTTGAAATTAAAGGACGTGAGGACTAAATAGGCAAAGAAAATGAGAATCGTCATAATCATCTTACTGTGCTTCGGTACTTTGATGCTGGGGCTTCTGTAAATATTTATAAACGTTCTCTGTGGAGCACCTTACGTTACATTAAGATGAACATTTTCGGGCCACAGGGACATTCTAGGAAACTGCAGGGCTGACGAGTTCCCCAGACAGGGCACTACTGTAAGGATTCTGCCTGACAGTTAAGCCCTGGGTATGCCCCTCGGTACATGTAAGCATCTACTAAAGCTGAACGCTATTAGCAAGACAAACCTCAGATGTGAAAACGCCTCAACGTGTCATATTTCAAGACAGACGACAGGTGAAGTCTCTTTGATGGTCTCCGCAGCTCAAGGCTGCCCCCAAGACGGCGCGGCGCCCTCTCGCCTATCTTAGGGTCTCTCGTGGTAGATGACTTACTGAATAGACATAATAGTTTTGGCTTCAGAACTATAGGCTATGCAGATGATCTAGTGATCATTATCAAGGGCAAACATGAAGACAACGTATGTCAACTCATGCAAGATGCACTCCTTGAAGTCTCGGATTGGTGTGCTAGGAAAAGTCTGCGCAAATAACCCCAGCAAGGCAGTCGTTATCCCGTTCACTAGAAGAAGAACGCTAAACCTTCAGTGAACTGAACCTTCAGTTCAGTGACTCTAAATGGTACAATCATTGGTTTTTCCGACGAGATAAAATATCTAGGAATTGTCCGAGACAAAAAACTTGACTGGAACTCCCATGTTAAATATAAAGCTGCCAAGGTGACCACTGCCATGCGGGCCAATAGCCGTATGTATGGCAGAACTTAGGATCTGTCCCCAAAGGTCACATTCTGATTATGTACCACGGTGGTTAGACTCATCCATACGTACGCATCCATTGACTGTCGGACAAAAACTAAGAACGTCACAATCATCAACAAACTCACTAAACTTCAAAGATTAGATTGCCTCGGAATCACAGGTACTATGCATACCTGTCCCGCAACAGCCATAGAAAATAAAATCGTACTTGTACTCATTAAAAAAAGTGGCAATTCGTAGTTCAGTTAGTCTTCGAAAGTCGGGTGTTAATGGTACATGGGAACATGTGGATCTCATGGAGTTATTAACCGACTTCCCGGAGCTAGACATGCTCAGCACTGTTTCTGACTTTACCCCTAAATCACTCTACTTTGGTCGAAGGTTTGAGATCGAGATCCCAAGCCATGATACATGGAATAACGTCGGACTGTTGCTTGATCCAAAAGCAATCGTGTGGTATACCAACGGATCAAAAATGAATTCAGAAGTTGGCACCGGAGTGTATGGACCCAACTATAAAGTTTCGAAACCACTAGAAAAGAGTCCCAGTTCTTTCCAGGCCGACCTTTACATTATCAAGACTTACGCTAGTACAAAGCTGCACTTTGGCGTCAAATACACATACTCACAGACAACCAAGCAGCGGTTAAAGCACTCATCTCCCACATGATCAGTTCAAAATGAGTTCTAAGCTGCTTCGACAGTTTACAAAACTTGGGCTAGTGCAATAAGGTTAAATTGTTGTGGGTACCGGGTCATGTAGCCGTTGACGGCAACGAAACTGCAGAAAAGGCTCCTCTGAGCTCTCCGTTGGACCTGAACCCTTTTGAGCAATATCTGGTTCTGCCTTTTAATGTACCCTTAACCATTGGGAACGCAACGCATGCATTTCTCACTGGAATAACTTGTAAGATCTCAAAAAAATTAAAAGAGCTATCCAACCCTTCCAGGAAAAGACAGTTGATATCCTTAAACACAGCAGAAACGACACAAGAAGGCTTGTGCGCTTCTTTAGCGATCACTGCCAAGCACTCTACCATCTCAAGAAAATGAGAATCTCGGTGGATATAATCTGCCGCATCTGCCTAAAAGAGGACGAAACCGCATAGCACATACTGTATGAGTGTGCAGCTCTATGTAGAATCAGGAGAACAAAAACAAACAAATATGTGGCGCAACAGCTCTTTAAAGTGCCAGGGCCTAGCTTCTCGCAACTACTCATGTTGTGTGTGTTATATTTTTCACACGAATGGAAGGGACCTACAGTTTTGTACCGTATCCGAACGGCGATTTGAGAAGCTTTTTCGTGACAACAATACTCTCGGATGTTTGTCAGACGCTCGCGAGAGGTGGGACCGTGAAAAAACTTTTTGGTATTTTCTGGGATTCGAACTTGGAACCTCATGCGTAGTAATCCGACACACTAACCACTTACGCCACGGCGCCCACAGAATCAGGAGAAGCTTTTCCTTTAAAGAGATCATATCTCCAACTTACCTAAGGAACACCTCCGCAGTCGTAGTTATCGCTTTCATTAGGAGAGTAGACTGTACTGCTGTCATAAAAGGTGGCTTTTGGGTCAATAGACTTTCTGGTCACAGTGCCTACGGGCGTGGCCACTATTATTAGTATAGGGTTATTTTGCACTGTGACCTAGTGGTTTTTTATGACCCCTGCTAGTACCTTGGAGAGGTTTATTCTTTCGTTAGAGTTCCCCTCGCAATACAATTTCTTCGGAATTGTGTTTGAAGGTCATACACTCTTACTTTGCCTTGGAGAGAATACTTCACCGTAGAGCAAACCAGTTTCTATTAAGAATCTGAGATTGAGAAGTGGGTCCATGGTTGGCATATCCTCTTCTAATATTTGGTATTTGCCCAAGTATTTAAATCTTTTGTGAGTCAGCGCCCCCCGAGAGTCCAGAAGGCGCTCCGGAGTCTCGCTTGACTCATTACAAAATCTGAAAAGGCCTTCATTTGTTATACCTAGTTTCCATAAGTGCTCTCTGAGAAGCCTGTTAGGATTCAAAGGTTATTCTTGCTAAGGCTAACCGAAATCAAAAAGCATTGAGGAGGAAAACGACGTACTCCGTACCAAGCTTACCGAAATGGAGCTACTCTATCGTGAGCTTAAGAAAGAGGTCGATTTGCTGAGGCAAGAAAATAATGCCTTAAAAAACTCGTATCCACAAAAAGAAAATACAGTTAGCCCACATCGCTCACCTAGTCGCGTATATCAGACGGACGAAGAAGAGCTAACACGTGAAACGAATTGGATCGAAAAGAAACGACCTAGCAAAAAACGAAAAGCTGGTTCGTCACCGGAAGTCGAGCCACAAAAACATGAAAAGCGCAAGGAGTTGCAAGAAAAGCAACAACAACCAAATTACGTCCTCCGCCACCGATAAACGTCGTTGGAATAACGGACTACAATAAGTTGCATTGCCTCATTAAAGGAACTCTGCCATCGAAGTTTAAGGTGACATCTCGGCGAAACAATACGTGGAAAATCAATGTCGATGATGCCGACGGTTACCGATCATTATCCCAAAAATTGAATGCCGAAAAGATACAGTGGTATACTTACCAAAATAAGTTAGAAAGACTACTGCGTGTTGTAGCAAGGGGACTCCACCCCTCGTGTACTAAAGAAGATGTAATGCACGACCTTCAAGATAAAGGCTTTAAAATTCTTGATGCCGTCAATATTATCAAGAAGGAGAAGCAACAGTCGGAGGGAGATCATGAAAAATTGGTTAGGCGTGGACTTCCACTATTCATGCTTAGTTTCGATAAAGATGAAAATAAAGATGCTATATATGGTATTAAGACTATTCTAAACATCGTGGTCAAAATCGAACTTTTGCGTAAGAGCTCCAGATCGATCCCGCAGTGTAAGCGCTGTCAAGGTTTCAATCACACGCAGACTTACTGCCAGAAAGAACCGCGATGCGTCAAATGCGCAGGTAAGCATCTCTCGGAAGACTATCACCTAAACAAACAAACCCCAGCCACTTGTATTAACTGCAAAGGGAAACATCCTGCGAACTATCGAGGTTGCGAAGTGGCGAAAGAGCTCCAAAAAAAGGCGCGATACGCTTAAAAATTCCACGCGCCCTAATCCGAAACCAATCAAGAACAGACCCAAAATAGCTACAAAAAAATCAGCGAAAGATAGGAAATCCGTCAATATTGACTTAAGATCGGGTAACAACGAAAACCCCAAACGCAGTAGAGAAAATGTGACAGAAGCAAAGTCTTAGAATACTGACGCACAGTCTTATGCTCAAGCAGCGATAGCAGCTAATGGCAAGTGTATGACCGTCAACCCACGGGAGATCAAGGCAAAAAACCGTCCAAACTCTAACGTAAAGACTCCTGCTCAAGTTGCGACATTGGAAAACGGTGATAGAGGTAGCTCACAAAACCCAGTATCCAATGTTTTCTCCTTAATACTTGCGAAACTTGAAGAGCAATGCAAAACAAACAAACTTATTTTCGAGAGACTAGTTGCACTAGAAAGCAACATTCATAACAGGCGCACTTCAACTCGAATATGAAAGATATGCTAAAAATTCTTACATGGAACGCTAACGGCCTCATACGAAGACTCGACGAGTTAGAAATATTTATACGAGAAAAAGATATTGATATATGCTTGGTCTGTGAAACTCATCTGACAAAACAAACGAATGTTAAGATAAGAGGATCTTACGTGTATCACGCCTTCCACCGATCGGAAAGAGCAAGAGGCGGATCATCCTTGTTTATAAAAGAATCTATCGAACACTCAGAGGAAGTAAAGTTTGAATTAGAAGCAATGCAAATAAGCACGGTACGTGTTAGAAATAGACATTTTGCTTTCAACATTTCGTCTATATATTGTCCACTGCGATGTAATTTGAAGAAAGTGATCTCACAAACATCTTCAACTTCCTTAAACCAAATTTTGTTATTGGTGGTGACTTCAATGCGAAACACCCCTACTGGGGTTCAAGGTACGCCTCTCAGAAAGGTAGAAAGCTTTATAATGCGGGTATGCAATACAGTTGTGATTTTCACTCGACGGGTAAACCAACATATTGGCCGACTGATAGAAATAAGATACCAGATCTGATCGATTTCTTTGTTGTTAAAGGAATATCTGGCAACTGTATACAACTTGAAGAAAGCTTTGATCTCTCCTCTGATCATTCTCCAATCATTATGACGATAAGCGATGCTCTGATTAAAAAAGTAGGACCGGTCAGATTAACCAGTGCGAAAACTAATTGGGATGGCTTTAAAAAAGATATTGAAGCAAATACTGAGCTGAGCGTATCACTTAAAACGCCACATGAACTTGAAGTTGAAGTTGATCGCTTCGTCGAAATCCTACAGAATGCCGCGTGGAAGAATACTCCCAAACCAAAGAAAACGCCGACAAGCTACATTCAAACTTATCCGCAGGAAATAAAAGAGATGATTAAGGAGAAGAGAAAAGCACGCAAAAAATGGCAACAAACTCGGGCTCCGCAACATAAAGCACATCTTAACCGTTTGTGCAACTCACTAAAAAGTTCTATTAAAAACCTTAAGAATAATGAAATGCAGGCTTACCTAGAAAGCTTAACGGCAGAAAAAGATTTTAATTACTCGCTTTGGAAGGCTATAAAAGGTATTAAAAAACCTCAAATTCAAGCCGCCCCAATTAGGAAAAATCAAGACGAATGGGCCAGGCATGATAAAGAGAAAGCGCAAGTTTTTGCCACCCACCTGGAAGAAACTTTCAAACCGTTTGATGGACAAGCTCTTATTGAAAATATAAATACGCCTTATATAGCCAATAGCGTAATAAGAAATGCAACACTTATCGAACTTAAGGAAGAAATAAAGAAACTTAGACCTAAGAAGGCTCCTAGATACGACCTAATTACGGGAGAGGTTCTTAAAGCCCTACCAAGACAAGCTCTAATTAAGCTTCTGTTCATTATAAATGCCGCGATTAGACTAGAATGTGTTCCTAGTCAATGGAAAGTCACCGAAATCATAATGGTCCTCAAGCCCGGAAAACCGCCGAATGAAAAAAACGTCTTATAGACCGATTTCGCCTCTTCCAATTATATGCAAGGTGTTTGAGAGAATATTGATTAGGCCAATACTGCCGGTAATAGAAGAAAGGCATCTAATTCCGGATCATCAATTCGGATTCAGAAGTAAGCATTCTACAGTTGAACAAGTACATCGAATAACACATGTAATCGAAAAGTCACTTGAAGAAAAAAAGATTTGTTCAAGCGTATTCCTTGACAAGGTCTGGCACGAAGGCTTAAAGTTTAAATTACGACAAGTTCTGCCAGAGCATCTATATAATATTTTGAAGAACTACCTTACGAATAGACTATTCCGCGTCAAATGTGGAAATGAATATTCAGATTTTAAGGAAATAATGGCTGGGGTGCCGCAAGGAAGCGTTCTTGGTCCAGTCTTGTATCTATTATACACCCGTGATATACCGCAAGTAGAAGGCACTGAGCTAGCTACATTTGCCGACGACACTGCTATCTTGGCAGTAGGTAAAACGGTCGAAGATAGTACAGAAAAACTGCAAGAAGCTTTGGATAGAGTAAATGAATGGACAAAGGTTTGGCGAATCGCACTTAACGACACCAAATCTGCTCATGTAAATTTTACTTATAAATTATACTTACCCCCTTCGGGTAGGGGTTAGAATATACCCGAGGTAGGCATGCCTGTCGTAAGAGGCGACTACCCTCCGTATACCGAGCGTAGCGTATACACAAAATGCAATGAACAAAACAAAACGATTAATTACCCCAGTTGGCAGCCCAGGTTCACTGGAAAATCCACCCTCTTCGGAGGTCGGCTCTACGGATTCTGGGGAGAGCCAGTTATTGTTGTTAATTCCCTTCTTAAAAAGTGCAAGGGTATGTCGATCTCCTCCACCAAGATCGAATAACTCCGGGAAAAGAAGTCCACCGGAAGCGCCAGCGCGCGAAATTCAGGACTCAGCGAAATATAAAAGTCTTGAGGAAGAAAATTAAACACTCCGAATCAAGCTTAACGAAATGGATCTACTCTATCAAGATCTTAAGAAAGAGATAGACTTATTAAAAGAAGAGAATAAGGTCCTAAAGAACACGCATTTCGAGAGAGAACGCGAATGTACTCCAGCACGCTTAGCTAGTGTGGAATATCACACAGACGAAGAAGACCTAGCACGCGAAACGTATCGGGTCCCCAAGAAAAGACCTAGTAAGAAACGGAGAGCCGGTTCATTGCCCGAAGTCGAGCCCGTGAAACAAGAAAATCACAAAGAACCGCAAGAAAAGCAACGTCGAGCGCAACTTCGTCCACCCCCACCAATAAATCGTCGGGATAACGGAATACAATAAGTTGCAAAGCCTCCTTAAAGGAATAATAACATCCAAGTATAAGGTTACATCTTTGAGGGATAATGCGTGGAAAATCAACGTCGACGACTACAATGACTACCGAGCTGTGTCCCAAAAGCTAAATACCGAAAAAATTCAGTGGTATACTTTCGAAATCAAGTCAGAAAGGCCACATCGTGTCGTTGCAAGGGGACTCCACCCCTAATGCACCAAAGAAGAGGTAATGACGGACCTTCAAGCCAAAGGCTTCAAAATTCTTGATGCCGTTAATATCATCAAGAAAGAGAAGCAACAAACGGAAATAGATAAAGACGTCTTGGTAAGGCGTGGACTTCCGCTTTTTATGCTTACCTTCGATAAATCGGATAATATCGACGATATCTACCGAATTAGAGCCATACTAAATATCGTAGCAAAATCGAGCCCATGCGTAGAAATTTAAGGATGATTCCGCAGTGCAAACGTTGCCAAGGATTTAACCATACGCAAATGTACTGTAAAAAAGAACCGCGATGTGTGAAATGCGCCGGAAATCACGTCTCCCAAGTCTGTGGAGTAAATAAACAAACCTCTGCAACATATGCTAACTGTAAGGCAAAGTACCCGGCAAATTATAGAGACTGTGTAGTAGCTAAGGAGTTGCAGAAAACGGAGAGATGTGCTCCTTAAGCCCCTAAATGCAAAATCTACGCTGCAAACTAAGCCAAAGCGTAAGAATGCACGGGAGAAACTAGCTAAACTAAAACTACCGGGTTCAGAGCGCAAAAAAGTGAGGAAAGAGTGACAACAGAAAAGTCCTCGACCTCAGTTCTTAAAAGAAACGGTACTGAAAAGCTAACATCGAAAAAGCCGCCAGGTAATGGCCCTCGGACAACAGGAGTGCAGACTTACGCTCAGGCCGCGGCATCTGAAAAACCAAAAAACGTTGAAATTTCGACGGACCCTGTCTCTCATGTTTTGTCGGTTATTCTCGAAAAATTCGAAGAACAAAGCAAAATAAATAAAATTATTCTTGATAGGCTGGTTAAGCTTGAAAATAATTCTCAGAAAAGACGTACTTCAACTAAAATATGAATGACAAACGAATGTTAAAAATATGTACTTGGAATGCAAACGGACTTTTGCAAAAACTCGACGAATTGGAAATATTCATGCGTGAAAAAGATATTGATATTTGTTTGACTTCTGAAACCCACGTAAAAAAGGAATCGCATTTAAAAATAAAGGCTATAATGATTACCACGCTTGTCACCCTTCGGGAAAAGCGAGAGGCGGATCATCGTTATTTATTAAGGACTGCATCGAACAATCCGAAGACCTAAAGATAGAACTTAAAACTTTGCAACTGTGCCCGATTCGAGTTAAAAATAGTCAGCGTACTCTTAAAATCTCATCTATCTACTGTCCACCGCGTTCCGCGCTTGAAAAATCAGATTTTACTAACTTGTTTGAATCGCTGAAACCTAATTTTATCATCGGCGGCGACTTTAACGCGAAACATACGTTCTGGGGCTCAAGATACAGCTCGAAAAAAGGTAGAATGCTTTATGGGGCAGGTATGGAGTACAGTTGTGATTTCTATTCGACGGGTAAACCGACTTACTGGCCAACTGATACTTCGAAAATACCTGACCTGATCGATTTTTTCGTTGTGAAAGAAATATCTACCAACCACATAAAAGTCGAAGACAGCTTTGATCTGTCGTCTGACCATTCCCCGGTTATTTTAACAATCAGCGAAAAACTAATCTATAACCTAGAGCCAGCGAGATTAACTGGTCGAACAACTAACTGGGAAGGCCTTAGGAACGAAATTGTAGATACTGTTGAACTGAGCGTTCCACTTACGACACCCTATGAACTTGAAATTGAAGTTGATCGCTTCGTTGAGATCGTACAGCTCGCCTCTTGGAATAATACGCCCAATCCAAGGAAAACGGCGGACAGATACGGTTTGCGATATCCTCCGGAAATAAAAGAATTGGTCAAGGAAAAACGAAAAGCGCGTAAAAAATGGCAACAGAGTCGTGCTCCGCAGCATAAACCACACTTGAATCGTCTGTGCAATTTATTGAAGAAGACTATTAAGGATTTTAAGAATCGTGCAATAGCCTCTTACCTTGAAAGTTTAACAGCGAAAAAAGATTCCAATTATTCACTTTGGAAAGCTGTAAAAGGCACCAAACGGCCCAAAGTCTCCGCGCCGCCAATCAAATTAAATCAAAATGAATGGGCGAGGGAAGATAAAGAAAAAGCGGACGTCTTTGCGGGGCACCTGGAAGAGACCTTTAAACTGTACGATGGTCAAGTGGTTTACGACAACCGCAATAGGCTGGATTTACCATCTGACGATGTGACGCTCACAAGTGCAACGCTAAGGGAACTCAAACATGAGATCGAGAATCTAAAACCCAAGAAATCTCCTGGTTATGATTTGATTACCGGAGAAATTCTCAAAGTTTTACCTAGAAAAGCATTGATTAAGCTTCTCCATATTGTAAATGCTGCGCTCAGATTAAAACACGTGCCGAGCCAATGGAAAGTTGCGGAAGTCATAATGGTTTTAAAACCAGGAAAACCGCCAAATGAAGTAAAATCGTATAGACCAATTTCGCTTCTTCCAATCATATCGAAAATTTTCGAGAGGATATTATTAAGGCGTCTGGAACCCTATTATAGAAGAAAATAATCTTATCCCTGACCACCAGTTTGGGTTCAGAAGTAAGCATTCGACGATTGACCAGGTGCATAGAATTACTGACGTAATCGAGAAAGCACTTGAAGAAAAAAAGATTTGCTCAAGCGTATTTCTTGACGTCTCGCAAGCCTTCGATAAGGTGTGGCATGATGGCCTGAAATGCAAACTACGACAAGTTCTCCCTGTATGCTTATACGATATTCTAGAATCATATCTCGGGAATAGACTCTTTCGTGTTAGACATGGAGTCGAATACTCCGAGCTCAAGGAAATTTCGGCCGGCGTACCGCAAGGAAGCGTTCTTGGGCCGGTTCTCTATTTGCTATATACTCGTGATATACCGAACGAAGATGGCACTATCCTTGCTACGTTTGCCGATGACACCTCTATCCTAGCAGTAGGTAAAACAATCGAAGAAACGACTGCAAAATTGCAAAACGCACTGAATAATGTAAATGAATGGACGAGGGACTGGCGGATCGCCCTCAACGAATCTAAATCTGTTCACGTGAATTTCACTTACAAGAAAATTAATGACTTGCCAATTTTCCTAAACTCGGCCCGAATACCTTTTGCAAACGAGGCCAAATACCTGGGAATGACACTCGACGCAAGGCTGAAATCAAATATAGAGAAATGAACTGGTTACTCGGAAAACATTCCCAGCTCAGTACTGAGAACAAACTGCTTTTATACAAGCAAGTGCTAAAGCCGGTGTGGACCTACGGTATACAACTTTGCGGTTGTACCAAGAAAACAAATGCAAATATTTTACAAGCTTTTCAAAATAAAGTGCTAAGAGAGATTGTCCAAGCACCGTGGTATAGTAGAAACGACGATATCCACAGGGATCTCGGAATTCCGACAATCGAAGCTGAAACTAGAAGCTTCGCGAGAAAGCATAGAAACCGACTAATCGGACATGTCAACAATACAGTCCTACAAATTTTGGATGACAGCAATTTATTGCGCCGATTACAAAGGACGAAACATTTCGACTTGGCGAGATAATGATTAACCGCGTCTAGATTGCGGAATATGCAGGATCCTTCAGTGGAAAGTAACCTGCCAAACGTTTTTATTTCATGATAGAAAAATTGCTTGATAAGTTATTACTTAGTTGCGATATCTAACAAATTTATATCGAAGGGTGGTGTTTTTTTAGTCAGTAAGAATCTGACACTACTATGAGCACGCGCTTGCTATTCTCATAGTGTCTATGGAAGATTTTTCACCTACCCTCGGGAAAAAAAAAAACTTATAAGAAAATAAATAATTTGCCGATCTTTTCAAACTCGGCTCAAATTCCGTTTGCAAACGAGGCTAAGTATCTTGGAATGACACTTGATACAAAGCTGAAATGGAAAACGCACGTTAAGAGAACAAACTGCTTTTATATAAGCAAGTGCTAAAGCCCGTATGGACATATGGTATACAACTCTGGGGTTGTACCAAAATAACTAATATTAAAATTTTACAATCTTTTGAAAACAAAGTGCTAAGAGGTATTGTTAATGCGCCATGGTATATCAGAAATAGCGATATCCATAGAGATCTTGGCATTAAAACTATAGAAGACGAAATTCAAACCTACGCGAGAAAGCATAAAAGTCGACTAGAAAGTCACGTAAATATTACAGTCCTCCAAGTTTTGGAAGAAAGAAATTTACTGCGCCGTCTACAAAGAACCAAACCTTTAGACTTAGCGCGATAAGTAACCGCATCTAAACTGCGGAGCTGGCAGGAACTTCTAATGGGAAGGTCCCTGCAAAACGTCCTTATTACGTGAAATGAAAACTACTTGATAAGTCGAATACTTAGTTGTAGTAAAAATGAAAACAAGTCTGTTTTGAAGGGAGGTTTTTTAGTGGGTAAGAATCCCACACTACTATGAGCACGCGCTGTCGATCCTCATAGTGTCTTGTTGAAGATTTTCACCTACCCTCGGAAAAAAAAAAAAAGACATAGAGTTAGCTTATAAGTATTGCACGTTGATTTAAAATTGGATGTCAAGGTTTTGTAGCCAATGAATAGCAGCGGGAGAAGCAGTGATGAAATTGGATGGATCGCCGTGGTACTTTCGGAGCTCGCATTCGGTGGTCACATGTTTGATGTTCTGCATTGCAGCGCCACAGTCGCAGTGTGGAAAATCCATCGCTTCCCATTTGTAGAGTGTAGCCGCACATCTGCCATTGTTCGTTCGCAAACGGTTAAGGCTCACCCAAGTTTTTCTGTGTAAGTTGTGACCTGCTGACATGGATGTAGGAAAAGGTATGCGAATTTAGTCATTCGCAGAAGAGGAACTCCACTCGTTCTTCCATACTTCCGTTGCGCTGAAGATAGATAGATAGAGATTTATATTGTTGAGAGGTGCAAGTGCACTGCGACCTATAAAAGATCTATTGTGCCCCCCTTACTAAGGTTCTAGCCGATGATATACTCGGTCTAGAGCACTTCCTCCAGTCCAGCTGCTACAGCAAACCGGAGTATCTTCAGTGGATCCAGCGAAGGCAAATCCGTTTCTGATAGGAGGTAGGCACCAAGGTGATTCCTTCTTTTGTGGATCAGTGCTTCGCATTCCATAAGAAGGTGCGCTGGTGTTTCTGCGAAGTCCCTGCAGAATCTGCAGTGTCCGTCTCCCTCTATTCCCAGTTTCCTAAGGTGCTCCTTAAGTCTGCAGTGACCTGTTAACATGCCCGCCAAGATGCGAAGCCGATTCTTACTAACTCTTAGGCAGGCTCTGCTTCTTTTCTGGTTGTATTTCCCCAGAAGTTCCTTTGCCTGTCTTATTTGGGGGATATCATCCCAATGTTTGGCCCATTTGTTCTCTTCTTCTTTCCTTAAGTCTTCCCTTATTTTGTGGGGTCCTATCCCACAGAAGGGTTCTGGTCCAAGGAATGGCGTGTCTGATCCGTTTCTAGCTAGCTCATCAGCTGCTTCGTTCCCCTCTACTCCTACATGTCCTGGTACCCAGTAGAGAGTTACTTTGTTTGTTTCTCCCAGTTTGTTGATCATGGTGAGACACTCCCATACCAGTTTGGATCTGATCTCATGCGAGGTCAGTGCTTTAATAGCGGCTTGGCTGTCTGATAGTATCGCGATGTCCTGCCCGCGATATTTCCTGTCTAAGTTGAATTGCGCGCATCTTTCGATCGCGTGAACTTCTGCTTGAAATATGCTGGGGAATGTTCCCAGTGATTCTGAGTATCTAGTCCTGGGCCCGTACACTCCTGCCCCAGTGCCAGTAGATGTTTTCGATCCGTCTGTGTACCATTTAATTGTGTGTTGTTTGAGTTGGTATTTATCGGATTCGTTGCTCCAATCTCTTTTGTTGCTCAACTTTGAGTCAAATTTCCTTTCAAAGCAGTATTTCTTGACCATATCATCTCTGGGCCAGTCCAGAAGCGGCACCGATTTGGATAGGGTTACTCGCTCTTTATTTGCGATGCATGTTCCTTTCCCGATGCCCTCTTTGCTGATTCTTAAAATGGTCTCCTTGGCGATTCGCTCTAGCACTATGTGTAGTGGAGGTATCCCTACGATCACTTCTAGAGCTGCTGGGGGACAGGTTCGCATGGCTCCTGTTATACATATACAGGCTAATCTTTGCACTTTGTTGAGGGATGTCCTCGTCGTGGTTAGTATAGATCTGTTGACCCATGCCGCTGCCCCGTATGTGATGATGGGTCTTACTATCATCAGATACATCCATCTCAGTGTGGCTGGGCTACAACCCCAGGTCTTTCCTGAAATGTTTTTGCACACCATAAGTGCTCTGGTGGCTTTGGTTACCACAGTTTCTACATGTTCTCTCCAGAGGAGTTTGCTGTCTAGTGTTAGACCTAGATACTTGACCTGTTTCTGTGGGTCAACTCTGATCCCTTCCAACAGGATGGGTTGCATACGCTTTAACTGTGTTTTCTTGGTGAAGGGTATCACAGTGGTTTTGGTAGGGTTCACTCTGAGTCCTACCGTTTTACACCACTTCTGTGTGATTCGTAGACCCCTCTGAATGATTTCGCATAGCGTTTCTTCAAATTTTCCTCTTGCGACAATGACTATATCGTCGGCGTACCCCTGGCACGTAATGCCGGCACCTGTCAATTTGTGCAGTAGTTGCGCTGAAAATACTGGTGTTAAGTTCTAGTGCCAGTCTTAGGGAGGGCGCCGTGATTTAAGAAGAGATTTTACACTAGAGTCGATGTCGTTGTGGATTGGCAAGAGAAGGTTGGCGTTGATTTTGTTGAACTCGCGCAGTAAGGCATTTTGGCGACGGGGGTGTGCTGGAAGGATGTTGCTTAATACCGGGAGAAACCTCATTGGGGTAGAACTAATAGTTCCTGTGATTATGCGCATTGAAGTATTAAGCCGCACGTCGGCTTTGTTGGTGTGAGCGCTATTTAGCCAGACGGGGGCGCAATATTCGGCGGTGGAAAATACCAACCCCAGGGAGGCTGAGCGTAATGTTTTAGCGGGAGTGCCCAAGTCGTTGGTGGCAACTTTTGTATGATGTTGTTGCGGGAGTTGAGTTTCGCTGCAGTGTTAATGAGGTGCTGTTTGAAGGACAGGGTACGATCCAGAGTAATTCCAAGATTTTTGGGTAAAAAGTTATGGGTAAGCTGAGCGTCGTTAAATTGTCCCGACAGTTTAGTGTTGGCAAGTTTATTGTTCAGATGGAAACATGAAACTTCCGTTTTGGTCATACTTGTACACAGTCTCAACTTTTCGAAGTACGAGCCTAGTGTGGCAAAGTCTTTCGTTAGCGTTGCTTCCATTTTAAACATGGACCGGTGTTGTGTGGCTATGGCAAGGTCGTCCGCGTATGCAAATTTTCTTGATTCTGTACTTGGGAGATCATGAGTGTACAAGTTTAAAAGCAGAAGTGCCAGCACTGATCCTTGAGAGAGTCCGTTGTTCAGTTTTCTGCGAGAACTATGCTCCTCGTTCAGGAAAACCTAGAATGGTCTGTCGTTAAGCATGTTGTTCAGGATCGTGGCTATCTTCGTATATGGTACGACTTGAAGAAGCTTCAGAATCAAACCGTCCCTCCAGACTGTATCATACGCTGCAGTAAGGTCGGTAAATACCAATGATGTTTTTAGGTTGGCCTGGTAACCTGCTTCAATGTGGGTCGTCAGCGCTAATACTTGATCCGAACAGCTACGCCCAGCTCTGAAACCAGCCTGCTCTATAGGCATCACTGCGTCGATGGTGGGTTCTATTCTGTTGTAAATCAGCCTTTCAAAAATCTTGTACACAACGCTGAGTAGAACGATTGGGTGGTAGCTCTCTGGCTGGTCGCTGTGCTTACCAGGTTTGAGTAAAGCGATTACTTTTGATTTCTTGAGGTTAACGGGGAAGTGCCCTGTTTCCAGTATGTTTGAAAAGAAACGCGCGAGCCAGTTCTTAAAATCGATACCGCTGTGAATAAGGAATTCTGGGAATATCCCATCTAGTCCAGCGGCCTTGCGTGACTTGAGTTTTTGGAGTGATGCTTCTACTTCCTTCAGTGTGAATGGGCTTGAGAGCTCTGCTAGCGCGTGTGACTCTGATTTCAGTAGCTTAAGATTCTTTTTGATGAGTTTGGTTCCGATTTTATCAGGGGGAGCCTTGGAAAGCTTTACTATTCTGGAAGCTATCGCGTTCGGGCTGATTGAAGGTTTTGGGGCTGCAATTGGCGTGCTGCAGCCGAGTTTACGGAGCATGCTCCAGGCCTTGCAGCTGGAGTGGAGGAAACTTGTATTCTCGACCGTGTGTTGCCATTTTTCGTTACGTGGCTTGTCGAAGGACTGGAGAAGCTTGTCAGCTGCTTCGGGCAGGCCATTCGCTTCGAACTCTTTGTAAAGGCGATCGCATTCATCCGACCAACCAGGGATGTACTGCTTCCGATATCCTCTCGGGATGTGTTTCTTGGCTGTAGAAGGAACGGTGCCGATGAGTCGCTCATAGTTTTTGGCTAGCGGGTGGATCCATCTTATATTGGGGTCCAGGTCTTTTTTGTGCTCATCCTAGGAGGCTTTAGTGAAATTCCATCTAGGTTGGGCAACAGATTCAACAATAGGTATTTGTATGCCGATGTCAATGACAAAGGGTCTATGCTGGCTACGAGGGAAGTTTGCGAGGACTTAACGACTGGATTGAAGAGGTCTTAGATCGAGGTTGTAGCTCACAAATATGAGATCGGGGTTGTAGTCCCTGAGCCACCGTCTGGAATGAAAGGAGCCGCCATCCTTGGCGTCGAAGACGAGGTGAAGACTGTTAACTTCGGCCCACTTTGATAGCTCAAGACCATTCAGGTCGTTATTTGGGTATCTCCATGATGTATGGTGGCTGTTAAAATCACCCGCATAGGCAGCAGGGTGGTCAAAGAGTGGTATGACACTTCGTGGCCAAGGCATAGTTGAAGGTTTATATACGTTGGTGATGCGTATTTCAGCAACTTCTACGGTGATGCAGAATACGTTGTCTGTGGAGCTTTGCTGGATTAACCTCGCATTCTTAACACCGTTGCGAATGAAAGTGGCAGAACCATATGCCTGGTGGTATAGCACTCCGATGGCCGAGTATCCGTGTATTTTGCCTCTATTACTAAAGGCAGCTTCCGAAGCCGAATGGGTTTCTCGGATAACTGCTACGTCAATAGCATTGTCCTTAAGAATCTTAGAAAGGTATTCGCTTTTAGACTTGCTTATACCTTCAATATTTAGTTAGAGAATGCGGACTGAAGGTCCGATTCTCTTCGTTAGGAAGTTCTTAGAAGAACCGTTTCTTGAGTTAGTAGATTGCATTTAGATTCCGTAGTTTTTATATCTTGTTTGCCAGGAGATCAGTGATATAATTTGATTGTTTGGCAGCCTTAGTGTGATAGATCATTCATCATTACCCAGGATGCACCACGTGGAGGCGATCTATCGTTGCATTCCGGATTCGAGAAGAGAAAAGTAGATTATGGCTCATGTTAGCTCTATCAACGTAACATTAACAGAATGTAAGACGCATATATATGCGGGTTTCCTCGTATATTTTAGCGTTATTATTAAAGTATAATTGAATCCTTGTAAAGATATCAATGGATCTTAAGGACATTGGCTTTTCATGATGACTTCCTTCGTTACCTCATGTTACGAGTACATTAACGACACAAGTAATTTATCTTAAATAAAACTTCAGCTACATAAATTCATGTACAATTCCACAACGCATAACAATTTGTCTCCTTTTTTTCTTTGAAATTGCTTTACTACGTTCAGTACATGTCATACTTCGCAGTATCTTGTGAATCCTTTGAAATATTTCGTCCGTTTTTAAATGAAATTCCGATAGCAATCAATGGCAATAAAATCTTCTCCCAAGGATTCGCTCCTCATTTTCGAAGAATTAATTAAATTATTTTTCATTTCCAGATGACAGGACATACTTCAATAAAGGAAGAACAGTAATAAACAAAAATTCGAAATTGATGGTATTAATGGGACAAAAATATTCATTCACTTGAATTTTCCTTTTTTTTTCAATAAGCAGCCAATTGATAGGAATCGAAGGACACCGGAGATGAGTGCTTGCTCCTTTTATGTTACACTGTGCGTGAATTAAGACCGACTTATAGCCAGACATGGTGTTTAAAATAAATTTATTGGTATACTGGTATCATTGGAATGAATGAAACAGTTTTATTCGCCTTGAGAAAGGCTACCAATTGTTTAATTATTTCCGCCCGTTAAATTCAACGCGGGGCGGTCGGTGGTCCTTTTTATGTGTTGATTGTGATTTGTTGAAGGGTAGCCCTTTTTGGGACTAGAGTTTGTGAATGGAATTACTGGATTGAAAGTTCATAAAGAGGTTTTCTTTATTCAACATCTCTATCGAGGATAACTATAGGAGGGAGGTATCCTTACTGGAAAGGCTTGGCAAAGAATGGATTTCAGAATGCGGTTTTAAAGAGGGTGTTTCCCTTGAGGTGGATACAGTGAAAATGATAAAACTATCATATTATTCTGAAGAAGGTTTGGCGAGTCAAGTCGTCAAAAAAAAGCAAAGCGAGGGATATAAGGAAACAAGAAGTGATACCAAAAAATTAGTTGATGAAAAAAAAAAAAAAAAAAAAAAAGAATCATTGTTGACGAACAAAAACAGCTAAATGCTCGCATTGCAGCTACTCCAGGAGCAGGGAGAAGCGAGCTAGAGTCCCTATATCGCATGAAGATGAGAGAAGTTCAGCGTAGCGTGCGACGTGACAGGCGCAACAACATAAACGCGCTGGCCACAGAAGCAGAAGAAGCTGCACAGAGGTGCAACTGCTGGACCGTTTACAGAATCACCAAAGAGCTGACAGGTGGTCGCAGCTCCTGCCAACACCCAGTGAAAACCCTAGACGGGTCCTTGCTCATTTCGGATGAAGACCAGCTCGAGAGATCGAAAGAGCATTTTGATACGGTTTTGAACCGCGTACTCGCTAGCGATATGCTCCCAAATCAGACTGAGGTGCTGAGGTGAAAAATGAATACGCCCCACGACACCCAGTAAGGATGAGATCACTACCACGATCAAAGTACTCAAAACCAACAAGGCGGTAGGACTTGACGGTATTCCAGTAGAGCTCTTACGAGCAGCGCCAGGAACATCGACTGACTTTCTGCTTCCACTTATAGGGAGAGCTTGGGAAGCTGAGATCTTTCCTCACAAGTAAACAAAGGGAATGATCGTCAAGCTTCCTGAGAAAGGAAATTTAATGGGGTGCGGAAACTGGAGGGGTATCTGCGTGCTGCCTGCTGTAGCTAAGATAATAGCTAAAATCATCCTGGAGTGAATCAAACAACATCTCGAAAACACACTCGATGCCGAAAAAACATTTTTCTGCTTTGGATCCTCCTGTGTCGACCACATCCGCCACTCCACCTGCTGTTCATCGATTTTGAGAAGGTGTTGGATAGTGTCAATAGGGGCGTGCCTTACCCAGAAGAGGTATTCCCGATAAACTAATTGCTTTTATTAAAGCTACATATGAGCGCTCCAGTGTCACGTTGTACACAGAGGAAGGTTGTCTGAGGCATTTGAGATCCAAAGTGGGGAAAGACAAGGCTGTATCCTTTCACCAATATTATTCCTATTGGTGATTAGCGATGTGCTTCATGCAGCTTTGTCGCCGAGAAACGGAGGAATTCGATGGACTCTTACATCTCAACTGAAACATCTTGGCTATGCTGACGATGTATGCTTAATCTCGCACAGAATTATGGATCTCCACCAAATGACAATAGATGTGGTGATGGAGGCAGCCTTCGTCGGGCTGAAAATTAATACGGCAAAAACTAAAATGTTCGGCCTTGGAACAAACTCATCGGCTAAAATATGCTGGACAACCGGCAGAGAGAGTAGAGGATTTCCAGTATCTTGGGAGTATTGTCTCGACCGATGGTGGAACCGAACTGAATATAGCCAACAGGATCGCCAAAGCAAAGTCCGCGTCGGGATATTATCCAAAATATGTCGAAGCAATGCATTCAATTTGAACACCAAGATGAGACTGTTCCACTCCAATGTTGAATCCGAGCTGTTATATGGATGCAGCACATGATGTCCACTACTATCACCAGACAGCTGCAAGCGTTCATTAATAAATGCCTGCGCAATATCTTAAGGATTTTCTAACCCAATCGTATCACTACTGAACATCTCTACCAGAGAACGGGTCAGGAATCAATAGGCACCACCATCCAATGACGGAAGTGGCAGTGGATTGGTCACACGTTTCGAAAAGAGTGACAGTTTCATAGCGAATCATGCTATGCGCTGGAATTCTTTAACCCAGGATGGCAGAAGACCTGACGGGCCGAGGAGAATGTGGCGCATAACATTTGTCTTGGCAAATGGGTAAAAGTTGGGGAAAGCTAAGACACATTTGCTAGAAATCGTACACGATGGCGCGTAGGCGTAGTAGAGGCTCTAGGACCTACAAGGGGATACATAACGTAAGTAAGTATGTTGGTGGTCTAAGTGTGTTGGCGATTCCTTAGCTGCCAGCCACTAACCTAATCTAACCTAAGTCCATTGTACCGGCCGTTGGGTCTGTAGCTACACCGTCTTGTTTAAACCACATGTACTCCAACCCGAATTCATCCAATTCGGGTATTAAGAAGTCACGTAACATGTAGCGCTCGTCAATAACAGTTATTGCGTTACCAGCAGCGTCTTCTACAAAATAGGATTCTACAATCATCCTCTAAGCACAGACACGGCACTACACAGTAACTTACAAAGGACCTTAAGGCGATTCTGGAATAGCGGTTTTCAGTACTTCGCGAGTATTCTACTTGTTGACATGTCCGAAGAGATGGAAATCTGTTTCATCACTCATGATTATTTTTTAAGGAATATCGTCGTCGTCATGGTTGACGTTTACGAACACTAGCTGTATTCCAGATGAGATTAGTGGTCTAGACCAGCATCACCTACATTTTATGCAAAAATACCTTCGCAGTCTTTCACCAAAATACTCTGCAGAGACCGCCCGAGAATGCACAATTGCGTGGGCCGTCGTATCGTTGATGTTTCTATACACTCTTCCACATCCTCGCGCACAACTTCAATATTATCGGACGAACGGCCTGTTATTGGTCTGCCAGCTTTTGTTCTATCTCGTTTCTTCGAAACGTGCGACTCGGCGGCGAATTGTTCGACCAGTCGGTTGCGAACGATGGGGATATCTTCGACGCAATCCACGGTGTGTTCTTATCACTGATGAGTTATTCCGCAAAAGGTGAGAAAATTATTCCACGTTTTTGAGGAGTATAACGTTCCATTGTTGATCGTCGTGTTGTTCGCAAATGTCTACTACACAACTGTCAATATTACGATTATAAGAGAAAAATCACAGATAATTCATATAGGTTAGGTTAGGTTAGATTAGCTGTCTGCACCACGATGCAGACACACTTAGACCAGTAAAGGTCCATTGATGATGGATCTACCATTAGACCACTCAGGGACTAATAAAACCAACCAGAGCTTTTGATGAAGCGATGGATGTTCATGACGTCTAAGGATGCCAAATCGCTGAGGTCGTCAAGGAAGGGAGCTCCTAGATGGAGCATTCTTTTGCGTGATAGAGCAGGACATGTGCATAGGAAGTGAAGAATGGTTTCCTCCTCCTCCTCGTCCCTACAGCTCCTGCAGAAGTCATTGGAAAAGAGGCCAAGTCTTTTAGCATGTTGGCCGATTAGACAGTGTCCGGTGATGACACCAATAACGCAGCAGACCTGTAATCGCTTTAGTTTAACCAACTCGGCACTACGTTTCTGGTCCATCTTAGGCCAGATCTGCCTCGAAATGTGACACGTAGAGCCACTATCCCACCTAAGGTTGGTTTTGCTAATCTTTGCTTGCCTATCTGGCAGAATCCCTAGAGCAGTACCCTGTCTAGCGAGTTCATCCGCCCTACATTTTCCTGGAATGTCTCTGTGATCTGGCACCCAGCATAGGTGAATGTTGAACGGCTCTGTCATCTCTGTAAGAGACAAACGGCAGTCTAAGACGGTCTTTGAAGTAAAGGAGCATGATTCCAGGGACTTGATAGCCGCTTGACTGTCAGTGAAAATGCTAATATCGCTGACAGATAATACATTACATTTCAGCCAAGACAGGGTTACCTTAATCGCCATGATTTCCGCCTGAAAAACGCTACAATGATTAGGGAGGCGGAACGAGATGCTGAGAAGATCAAGGATCGAGGAGTGGCCAGTGTGATAACTAGACCACTGAGAGGAGGCTTTAAGACGAATAGCCGCACTGGCAGCAGTCTGTCTGCCGAGGATATCCAGATGTAACAGGTTGAACATAATGTTGAGTGCCGCAGAGGGGGTAGTTCTTAATGCACCACTGATGCACATGCAGGCGGATCTTTGCACTTTAGCTACCTGAGAGAGGTGAACAGCCCTGTCAAGAGCAGGCCACCAAACGATCACGCCATAAAGTAGTATGGGCCTGACAACAGACACGTAAAGCCAGCGAGTGATATCAGGTTCCATACCCCAGCTCCTACCTATAGCCTTTTTACAGGAATAGAGAGCTACATTGGCTTTCCTTACGCGTTCTAGTAGATTGGCTTTCCAGTTCAGTTTTCTGTCCAGAATAAGGCCCAGGTATTTTGCATTAACAGTGAAGGTGAGACTCGTGCCATTAATCACAGGAGGGTCTACGAGGGGAACTTTATATTTCCTTGTGAAGAGAACAAGTTCTGTTTTATGAGGGTTAACCCCCAATCCGCAATTGGAGGCCCACCTAGTGAGAGAGAGAGCATATTGGAGTATTTCCTTGAGAGTGTATGGGTGCTTGCCAGTCGCAGCAATCGCGATGTCATCAGCATAGGCAATCACTCTACAGTCTGACCTGTCCAGGTCCACTAGTAGCTCATTCACTACAAGATTCCACAGTAGGGGGAACAAAACTCCACCTTGGGGTGTTCCGCAACAGGCAAGTCTTCTAGCCGATGCTCCATCCAGCTGTGTGTTGATAATCCTGCGTGTTAGCAATTGATTGATCAACACTCCGAGCGAAGTATCCACTTTCAGATTTGCAAGTGCGTCTGTGATTGCCTTTGGTTTGACATTGTTAAAAGCTCCCTCAATGTCAAGGAAAGCCACCATGGTATATTCTTTAATGCTCAGAGATTTTCAGAGATCAATGATGCGCACAAGCGAGTGTAAGGCTGTTTCAACGGATTTGCCTTTGGAGTACGCATGTTGGGACGGCGAGAGCAAAGACGGGCTAATGCTCTGACGGAGGTGAATATTAATCAGCCTTTCCAGCGTTTTCAGTAGAAAGGACGATAGACTGATAGGTCGGAGATCCTTTGGTTCCACATGGGAGCCCTTACCTGCTTTAGGAATGAAGACAACTTCAACCTCGGTCCACGTCTTGGGGATGTAGACCAGATTAAGACAGCTCGATATCATGACCTTGAGCCATGGAAGCACAATGTCCTCACATTTATGAAATTCAGCAGGTATAATGCCGTCAGGTCCTGGGGACTTGCAGGGCTTGAAGCTGCGCATTGCCTAACGGATCTTTTCTGTAGTTACTATAACCAGGAAGTTGCTGCACGGTATAGAGCAAGTACGGGTAATACCCGATAATGAAACAGCAACAGGAGAGCTACCAGGGAAGTGAGTATCCAGTAGGATGTCAATGGATTCCTTAGCAGAGGTGGTCCAGTGACCATCTGGATGTAAGAGGTAGCTAGGTGTTGAAGGGCTTTTTGAGAGGATTTTCCGCAACCTAGAGGCTTCCGAGGATTCTTCAATACTGTCGCAGAAAAGTCTCCAGGTGCGTCGTTGCTCTTTCCTCAGTGAGATTTTATATTTCCTGAGAGACAGTTTGTAGGTGTCCCAATCGGCCGTCTTGCGAGAGCTTTTAGCAATATTAAAGAGGAGTCTGCTGTCCTTCCTAAGAGTTCTAAGATTTGCATTCCACCAAGGTGGTTTCTTCTTACCTCGAGGAATGCGGTTAGAGCACGCCACAGTCAAGGTACCGTTAAGTGCCGATGAAAAGGTGTTGACCAACCTGTCAAGATCATCCGTACTAGTAGGTTCAGTAGGCAAAAGGGAGGGAATAAGCGTCAATAAGCGCTTCCTGTATAGAGACCAATTAGTTTTTTTTTATAATTTCTAAAGCTTTCTGATGAGGTAGATGGTCGTCAAGACTGAATTGGAGGTAGCGATGGTCTGAGAAAGAGTGCTCTTCAGAGACTCTCCAATCCTTTACCAGGCTATATATATGATCAGAGACAAGGGTAATGTCCAGGACTTCTTGTCGGTTACGAGTAATAAAGGTCGGTTTAGAGCCTCGGTTACAAATTAGAAGATTAGTACTGAGGATAAAAACAAAAAGTTGCTCACCTCTTTCATTTATGTCGAAACTGCCCCAGATTGAGTGATGACCGTTCGCATCACAGCCAATGATGAGACCAGTCTTAAGGCTCTCCGCTTTCGCAATCAAGCTCCCCAAGATGTCCGGAGGGAGTGGGCCTACGTGATCGTGACGCAGATAGGCCGAAACTAGCCAGTAATTTTTTAAATGCAATTCCAGGTTGGTAGCAACTATGTCTTGATTGCTGAAATTAGAGAGTAAAAAGATGTTAAGGTGGGTCTTCGCAAGGATACAAGATCTCGGTTTACCTTCCATACTTGCGTAGATTAGTTTATAGTTTGGAGCCTTGAGGCCACAAACCCGGTTTCCAACAACCCATGGTTCCTGGATCAAGACTAAGTCTTCCCCGTTTTTAGCAAGCCGGAGAATAAGGGAGGCCGAAGCCGAGATGGAGTGATGCAGGTTAATCTGAAGGATTCGCAGCATTGGAGCTACTTCTCTGTTCAGATACCATTATCACGGTATTGTTGCCGTCCTCTGAATCTGATGACAGGAGGTCATCCTCAAGAGAAGGGCCATTTGGATCGCTATCCATCTCCGTGTCCGTCAAACTGAAGTCGGACTCATGGATAGATGGTGAGGGAGAACGGGGACCGGAAAATTCCAGTTTGAGAAGAGCGCCAACCATTTCCGTGTCCGTCGATGAGGAGTCGATCCTCAAGAGGGGTGGAGCAGCGGAGGGAAGCGAGGGAATGGGCTCGGAAGGAGAGAAACTCGCGACTGGTTCGGAAGAAGCGTCCAGTTTGGGAGGGACTCTCTCGGGCTCTTTCTCATCGCATTTATATACTTTAAGAGTGATAGAGCTGAAGCCGTAGTTAATCACTCCTTTTGAAGATGCCAAGGGGGCCAACGACTCTTCATTGATGACAATGATGACGCTTCTTATGTCACCTCTCGACTCGTCCACTTTGGCAATCTTCCAGTTGTGGGTAGGGAGGGAGTTGTTGCTGATCCTGAGGATATCCAGGATCGCCCTAGGATCGGGGGGTTCGACCGGAATGGTAGCACGAGTCCTAGGATGGTTAGGAATTTGGTCTTTTTCCACGACCTCTAACTGTGCACCTGGTCAAACCTGCCCCAATCTGGAGATTCATATTCATATTCATATAGAGTCATTACTTTTGCTTGCACCCCCTTGTGTACCAACATATAGCCTTCACAGTTGAATACATAAACTACCTTGAGATGATTGAATTAAATTAACATATACATGTACTTATATGGAATTAAATAAAAACATACACATAAGTATGTGGGATTTAGTAGACTTATGTCATATTCGAGTTTTGGGTCCCTTTAGAGATCCGATTTAGCACCCAACTTTTGCTGTCACCAATAAACACCAATCATCTCTCCATCGCCTTACTGTCCTGAATTCTATTCACGTTTCGCCCATTCATATGGCGTTCGCTTATCACTTTCCACATTTTCTCTTTTCTAATTAATTACCCTCAAATAATTCATCTCAGAGCTAGTTAGCAACGAAGAACATACCGACGAAATGTAATTACCACATTCCATACCATTAATCCTGAAGGAAAAGGAAACGGAAAGCACACAACTGTGGCAATAAAAATATCCACAAAATAAATTATCACCGAAAAGTTTTAATGTAATTTTCTTCTCCCTCCCACCCCATCTGTAGATTTGAAGTATGCCTCCTTTACCTCTGCCGACCAATATATATCCTGTCCCATAAACTACGAATGGTAACACACAACGGCGACAATTTTAATTCTTCTTCCCACCAGAATGTCCCTAAATCAATTAATTACCCCCTCTAAGCCGATTATTGAAATGGGTCCTTCCAAGTAACAAAAAAAAAAAATAAAATTCAAAAACTTTTCCAATAAGAGGGCAACAAACACATCACCAGGACGCAGGATGCAGAGGGGAAAACGCAAAAGACAACTTAAGTACGCAAATTAATTTTCAGCCAAAATTATGATCCAAGCGGTGGCTGGCGGTCCTGCGTTCGAAACAGCAGATTCAAAGCAATTTCTGATTGCGACGAGGCTTAGAATCGAATTTGCTCAACGAACCGAACTCAAGTTTGTATTTTTTTTTCTGTCATCTTTCTTATACCTACTTACAAAGGAGCTGCTCCATCTTGCTCCTGGTTAATCCATTTTAATTTTGAGGATCATAAAATTACACAAGCAGGAGGAGGATAATGGATTTTTTGGTATTTTTATATAAAATCGATTAAAGAAATGTTTCCTCGAGTCTTTGGTTATTATTTTTATTTTTTAAATTAATTTTAGTGGGAGAGGTGGTTCATTGTTGTGGCACCACTTGGGCTACGTTGCTTCGCTCTGGAATGATGTTGAGGAAAATCATGTCACATGGTATGAAACCGTACAGATGAGGCAGATGAAAGTATGTCCTAAGTGGATTAAAATTCAATTTATCCACCTTAATCGTAACTTTTAATCTTTGGGTTGATGTCGTGCTTTTGAAGGGCGTACTTACTGCCACTACGTCTTTAATGAGGCCTTCCTTTGTTGGAGCTGTAATGTTCCTTTACAGTAACTATAGGTACTGAAGGGAGGCTGGCAGCAATGTAAAGGGTGTTCTTCTCAATACAAGTGAACAATTTGACTATAGTCCTTTGTTTAAAATTATAGTCACGCAACGATAAAGGTAGAATTAATGATTAGATTGGAATTTTCCTGAAGGGAGAGTGACAGATATCTTTGAACCTGTAAAATGGTTTCAAGATTTTTAAATTTTTTAGACTCGAATTGATTTTATAAATTAATTCATTTGTTTTAGTTACATGACTACTGCAACAAAAATCATGAAAGCATGGCTATGTCGTGCTTCTGTCGTGCTCAAAGTCATCTTGTCGGGCTATCTAAATCTAGTCTATATTCGCAAGCTATGGACCGAGGTTGAAGTCATCTTCATACATAAAGCAGGAAAAAGGTCGCACGTGGAACCAAAAGATCTCCGACCTATGAGTCTATCGTCCTTTCTACTTAAAACTTCAGAAAGCTTAATTGATATCCATCTTCGGCAAAGTATTAGCCCAGCTTTGCTCTCGCCGTCCCAACATGCGTACTGTAAAGGCAAATCGGTAGAAATAGCCTTACAATCGCTTGTGTGCATCATTGGAAAATCCTTGAGCATCAAAGAATACACCATGGTGGCTTTCCTTGACGTTGAGGGAGCATTTAACAATGTCAAATTAAAGGCGATTACCGACGCAGTTGCATATCTGAAAAAGGATACTTCGCTCGGAGTGTTGATCAATCAATTGCTTACCTGCAGGATTATTAGCACACAGCTGGGCGGAGCATCGACCAGATGAATTGCTCGCTGCGGTATACCCCAAGGTGGAGTCCTCTCACCTCTTCTGTGGAACCTGGTAGTTAATGAGCTACTGATGGACCTGGATACGTCAGGCTGCAGAGTGATCGCCTATGCTGATGACATTGCTATTGCTGTCTCCGGTAAAGACCCAGATACTCTCAGGGAAATCCTCCAATATGCTCTCCTTCGGCTAACCAGATGAGCCTTCAAATGTGGACTAGGGGTTAATCCCCATAAAACGAACCTCGTTCTCTTTACGAGGAAATATAAAGTTCCCCTCACTGACCGTCCTATGATAAATGACACCAGTCTCATCATATCTTATTTTAGATAGGAAATTGAACTGGAAAGCCAATCTACTAGAATGCATCAGGAAAGTCAATGTAGCTCTCTATTCCTATAAAAAGGATAGGAGTTGGGGTATGAAACCTCAAATCACTCATTATCTGTACGTGCCCGTTATCAGGCCTATACTACTCTATAGCGTGATCGTATGGTGGCCTGCTCTTGACAGAGCTGTCCACCTCATTCAACTAGCTAAGGTGCAAAGATCTGCATGCATTTGCATCAGTGGTGCACTGAGAACTACTCTCTCCGCGGCACTAGACATTTTGTTCAACCTGCTATTTTTAGATATTTTCGGCAAACAAATGGCTGCCTGTGCGGCCATCCGTCTAGAAGCCTCCTCTGAGTGGTCTAGCCATCGTTTTGGCCACTTCTCGGTCCTTGATCTTCTCAACTTCAAACACTAAAATACGGAATGCACCCCACCGAAACTGAGATTTGACCGATACTTCCATAAGAGCTTCTCTGATCGGGATGAATGGGACTTATCCCCCCCCCCCCCCTGTCGATGGTAGTTCGGTTCACTTCTTTACAAAGGGCTCTAGGACCGAAGGTGGGGTGCGTTGTGGTGTTTTCTCGGAAAAGCTCTATCTGAGCATCTCGTTCTGCCTTCCTGATCATTGTAGCATTTTCCAGGCGGAAATCATGCTGATTAAGGAAGCCATGTCCTGACTGAAGTGTAATGTACTATCTCTTAGGGATATTAGCATTTCCACTGACAGCCAAGCGGCAATCAAGTCCCTGGAATCGTGCTCCTTCACTTCAAAGGCCGCCTTAAACTGTAGTCTATCTCTTATCGAGATGACAGAGCAGTTCAACATTCACCTATACTGAATGCCGAGCCACAGGGACATTCCAGGAAACTGCAAGGCTGACGACCTCACCAGACAGGGTACCACTCTAAGGATTCTGTCTGACAGACAAGCCCTTAGTATGCCCATCGCTCCATGTAAGCATCTACTAAATCTGAACGCTATTAACATGACCAACCTTAGATGGAAAAAGGGCTCAACGTGTCACATTTCGAGACAGATCTGGCGTAAACTAGACCAAAAACTTAGTGCCGAGCTGGTCAAGCTAAAGCGAACACAGATCAACTGCGTTGATCACTGGACACTTATAAGCCAAAACGCCAAAAGACTTGGTCTCTTCTTCAATGACTTCTGCAGAAGCTGTAGGGACGAGGAGGAGGAGGAAACCATCCTTCATCTTCTATGGACTTGTCCAGATTTGTCGCATAAATGAATGGTCTATCTAGGGTCCCCCTTCTTTGACGACCTCGGCGATCTGGCGTCCTTAGACGTCCAGTGCATCCATCACTTCATCAAAAGCTCCAGTTGGTTTTGTGGTCTAATGGTTGATCCATGGTATCACAAAGGACCTTCACTGGTCTAAGTGTGTCTGCACTCTCGTGCGGACAGCCAACCTAACCTAACCTAACCATGGCCATGCCGTCTGTCTGATTGACAAAATACCATTTCATTTTTATTTTTTTGCCTAAGTGGTGGTGGAAAAGGCTACTGCTCACGAAAAATAGGCCCGCTCTGTTTCAAGTAGTGTGGGGCTTAGTACTCACAAAAACCAATTTTTACCCTTTTCCAATTTGATAATATCCACTCCGGAACCGCTTTTTGCTTTACTTTAGAGTGGTGTCGTTTTCTTTCCCCTTTCGGGGCCGGGTTTTTCATATTTGTGTTCTGTTGCGGGTTGATTCTTTCTTGTCGGCGAGACTTTCACCAAGCTTACATAAATCTTATGAAGGTAATTATTGGATCCATCTGCGGCACTGGACATTTTGTTTCATCTGATACCCATCGATATATACTCGTATTTAGCAAGCAAATGGCAGCGAATGCAAAATACAAATATTTGGCGCAACAGCTCTTTAAAGTGCCAGGGCCTAGCTTCTCGCAACCACTCGTGTTGTGTGCGTTATATTTTTCACACGAATGGAAGGGACCTACAGTTTAATGCCGAATCCGAAGGGCGATTTGAGAAGCTTTTTCGTGACAACAAATACTCTCGGATTTTTGTCAGACGCTCGCGAGAGGTGGGACCGTGAACAACTTGTTGGTGTTTTCTGGAATTCGAACTTGGAACCTCATGCGTAGTGATCCGACACACTAACCACTTACGCCACGGCGCCCACCGAATGCAGCCGTTCGCCTTAAAGCCATCCAATAGTGGTCAAAAAAGAATTTGGCCCCACTTCCAATCAGGATAAATTCAAAATCTCTCCCGAAACTACGTACTACACCATCCCAGGTTTAAACTTTGACAAGAACTTCCTTCCTTCCAGATCGTTGTGGAATGACGATGCATTTTTAGAAGATGGATCGATCCACTTCTACACTGATGGCTCAAAATCCAAGGACGGAGTTTGCGGACGTGTTTTCTCTGACAGGCCTAATCTTAAGCTCTCCTTCCGTCTACCAAATCATTATAGTGTGTTCCAGGCGGAAATAATGGTGATTAAAGAAGTCTTATCCTGGCTTAAGGAAACGTGATGTCTGCTAGAGATATCTGTATCATTTCAGACAGCCAAGCAGTTATCAAATCCTTGGAATTGACTTCTATAAATTCGTTAGTAGCTCTAGACTGCCGATCGTCTCTCGTGGAAATGGCTGAGCAGTTCAATATTCACCTGCGTTGGTTGCCGGGACATAGGGGAATTCCAGGGAATTGTAAGGCCGATGAACTCGCCAGAATAGGAACTACTATGTTCATCCTGCCGGACAAAGGGTTCTTAGGTATACCAATCGCTACTTGCAAACTTAAATTTAAGTTGGATGCTATGGAGAGTAAAAATCTTAGGTGGATAAGTGGATCTGCGTGTCTAGCGCCAAATATAGATTTGGCCAAATCTGGATCTAAAACGTTCTAAGAATTTGATTTCTCTTAACAGAATGCATATCGGTGCTAGAATAGACGTCATCACTGGGCACTGTCTAATAGGCAAGCATGCTACAAGACTGGGCCTTTGTGCAACGACTTTTGTAGAAGCTGCATTGATGAAGAAGAGGAAGGAACTATTCCTCAATGATATAGGCGACCTGAAAAACATCGACATTAAGAGCCTCCTAAGCTTCATAGGAACCTCAAAATGGTTTTACGAGTAGATAGAAGAAACATTCTCCCATGATCCACGTGGTATCAAAATGGACCTATTATTGGTGTAAGTGTGTTGGCTGTTCTCAGCTAGCAGCCACTTCAAGCTAACCTAACCTAAACTTATTATTAGATCTTCTTTTCTCTTTTTTGATTTAAGAACCTTTTCTATGAAGGAGCATACTTGATTCAAGCTCTGGTCACTTATTGACATTTTTGTCACTATGCTGCCCGGAGTGATGACGCCGATCAGAGATTACACCGCACTCTTTTTAGCTTCCCATATGTTGCACTCAAAGAACATGTGCTTTGCGTTGTCCACTTGTGAGTCGCCATATTGGCAAGTTGAACTTCGTATTTTGCCCATTTTTTGGAGGTAGGCGTTTAAATATCCGTGACCGGTGAGAAATTGGGTGACGTAATAATTTACTTCCCCATGTTTCCATCCCTTCCATTCGGTTATGTTTTTGATCAGCCTCGTGGTCCATCGTCCTCCGCTTTCTAACCTCCATCTTTCCTACCACCTCTGCTTAGTGAGCTCCTTCACCTCCTCGGTTGCCGCTTCCACTCCAATTTCCGCCTTTTCGTCGTAAACATTCTTCCTCTCTGCCGCAAGGAGATCAATATGGATCACACCCGCGACTACGGGGACCCCTGTTCTGACACCGTTCGGTACGAGCTTGCAACACGTAATGCCGCGCGCTTTGTACTGCGGCCATTTATTTCCTGTACTCGCATTTCTCTTGCCGCAGTGCGTCAGTCCATATTTCGCACCCATACAGGCGAATTGCGTGGGTGACTGTCATCAGGATCTTTGTCTTACTAGCTGTTGGGCCTCTTACATTTGCCACTAATCTGTCCAATAACATTGTGACCTTCGCAGCTCATTCAGAAGCAGACCTTATTTATTGCCAGAAAGTGACACTCGTGCTTAGGGCCTAAGGCTGTTCCACTCCAGGGTTGAATCCGTGCTGTTATATGGATGCAGCACATGGAGAGTGACTACTACTATCACCAGAAAGCTGCAAACGTTCGTTAACAGGTGCCTGTGCAATATCTTAAGGGTTTTCTGGCCCACTCGTATCTCTAACGAAAATCTTTACCAGAGAGTGGGTCGGAGACCAATAGGTACAACCACCCAACGACTAAAGTGGCAGTGGATTGGGCACACGGTCCGAAAACGTGACAGTTCTATAGCGATCCATGTCATGCAATAGAACCCCTTAACTCAGAATGGCAGAAGTAGAGGGGTAGAAGTGGCCCTACGATCCACAAGGGGATATGGGACATAAGTAAAAGTAAAGTGTTTAGGGCCATCCCTAGGTACTTCATCACTTCCTTGCTAGGTATTACCGGTATTACCCGGCTTGGAAGTCGACAATAGTCGGAATCCTTTTCTTAGTCAGAAAATTGTCCCCGTCTTTTCTGTGGCCAAACCTAGACCATGTACTTCCATAGAGAAATGCACACGTCTCATCACCTCGTTGAGTTTTTTTACGCGCTGTCAGTGTCTCTTGTCGTAATCTCCGAGGCGTTATCGTCTGCATACCCCACCAGGAAGGTGTCCTTAGGCATCTCCATATGAATGCTTCCATCATAAGAGATGTCCCAGAGATCAGGTCCTAAGATTGAGCACTGCACTGCTCCAGCAGTAATTTCCTTACTTCAAGGTCCTTCTGAGGTTTTGTGTAAAAGCTTCCATTGCTTGAGATAGTCCTTCACCATCCGCAAAAGATATTCAGCGAAAACAAAAATGTTTTCGAGGGCGTTCAGCATATCGCTCCATCTGGCTGAAATGAAGGCATTTCTCACGTCCAGAGTTGCTAGCAATACGACCTTCCTTGAATGGTGGTTGCCCCGTTGAGCCATTTGGGCGATCCTTACCACCTCTTAAATTGCTTCAATCGTAGGGTGGTCCTTTCGTAGTCCGTGCTGTCTTTCAATGACGATGGAACATGCCGTAACTACAAAAATAATTTTGACAATTCAAAAAAAAAAAAAAATTAAAAAATTTCAATCTTAAAAGTTTCCACTTGTAATTCTTTCGCGGTAGGCTAGAGAGATTTTGCAATACTTGCATAGTTTGTAAGCATATAACTCATTGAGGAGATATATAGAGTTCGATAAGAAATCGCTGCCAAAGATGTGTCTTCTTGTTTCGCGGGGAGTCCGGCAACTGCCAATGAAATGTAAAATATCCTCACGCGCTCCCATGTTACGGTAGGATTCGAACTTTTATGAGACTGTCTCAATCTACTCGAAGATCTTCCATCAAAAAACATCATCACTATGGCCTGGATAGCAGGACTGGAAGGAAGAGGCGCCAGCCGCCCACTAGTCAGTCCTGAACCCTATTTTGGAGTTACATGAAGTAGCACAAGCCTCAAAATAAAACCTTGAGAAGCTGATTGTCATGCAGAGTACTGGGTCAAATTCAAGGACCTAAGACAAGCAAAAAAGTTCATCAACCTCAACAAGTGTAAGGCTAAGAAGCTACTTGAGCTTAGGAAGGAAAACTTCAGGACCTTAACAGGGTACTTGACTGGTCATTGCCCACTCAGGTATTATTTGCACAAAATAGGAGCAGCAGATATAGACGTATGCCAGCTATGTGGAGAGCAAAAAGAGACGGCAGAACATATTCTTTGTCAATGCCCCATGGTCGCAATGAAAAAACTTCTACACTTCATTTGAAGCATTGAGCCTGCAGCTTTGTTGAGGTTTGTCAAGAGCCTAAACCCAGTTCTTGGCTAAACAGTGGGCTGGCACAATAGATTTTATAGGTTGCAGTGCGTACAAGGCCCTTCTTCTTATTATTTTTGTTTCGGAGAGGTTATGATCGGAAAACAAGGGATCATAACCCTCCCACTTCACCACATTTCTACTGATCCGCCTGTGGGGTTCGCCTATTTGACAGAAAATATCAGCAGGCCTACCGAATTTGGATCACCAGATTACTGAGGCCGATGAAATGCCGATGTCGTTGCATTTGTGTGATCCAGGCGTTTATAGGTATGATGCTTCTGCCTCGCGATGGAACGTGCATTGATATTGCCTTTTTAACGGGGTTTAAATGATCTCCTCCTTGAACGTGGCAATACCAACTGAGCTGATCCCGCTCTATCTTTCGCCAGATGGTTTCCTTGACGTGAACGCTTCCACGGATCTTCAAACATCTTATTCGAGCAAGCTTTGTCACTCCTGCTGTCATCTTCATCTCTGCCACGGTTAATTTACTCTCATACCTTTTGTACATTGTCCAACATTGTGAACCGTATGTGAGCACTGGACGCACAATTGTTGTGTAGAGCTTTCCTTTCAACTTAGGGGGGATTTTTCTGTCACAGAAGATAGTGGAGTTTTCTTGTCAGTTTAAACACCCTAAGTTAAAGCATTGATTGATGTCGTCATCACAGGTTGCTTCGCTATTGATCATAGACCCCAGATATTTGAACTTTTTGCACTTGGGAAGCACTGTTCAATTGAAATAAATGTCTGGATCAGGCCTGAGCTGATCAGAGAATGGACAGCACAAGTACTGTGTCTCTTTTTAACTAATGCGATATCCATTTCCCCCCCAAAATGTCCACCCACACATCAAGTGCTCATTGCAGGGAATAATTGAATTACCTCGGGGTCCGTCACTTTACCTTCAAGTAGATAGTCAAGGACTGCAATGATGAGCAAAGGACTTACGACGATTCCTTGGTGCACCCCGACTTTGATTGGGAACTCTTCGGTAACTCCAGCCGGGCATCTTACTCTTGTCTTTGCTCCTTCGTACATGTCCATGATCATCTCTGCATAGGTTTCTGGAACCCCTGGAGGTCTTAGCGCCATCCATATCAGATCTCGTGGTTGTCTCTCGAATCGCGATGGTTTTCCATTATGATCCCTTTGGATGATCCCACTTTGGATTGCATCTTTGGTTGATTTACCCGCGACAAACCCGTACTGATCATCAGATAGCCGTATTATTTTTCGCAGTCGGCCACCTAATACCCGATCAACTATCTTCATGGTGTGTGGCATCAGCTTGATCGAATGGTAGTTATCACAGTTTCGCGTATCACCCTTTCCTTTGTATACAGGGAGAAGGTAACTTTCCCTCCATTGACTCGGCATTGGATCATCTCTCACAAATTTGGAGATGAGAATTGCCATTTGAACCCGATTCTTCCATCTTTTTCCAGAACTCAGAGGGCATCTCGTCTGGCCACACCGCTTTTCGTTTTTCGAGCATTTGAGTGCTGACAGGAGTTGCTCTTAAAAAAATTAGCAGGGGAAGCTGTTCACAATACTGACCCCACCTCTGCAGAATTTTGTTGTCATCCACAAGAAGCTGGTGCGTACAAGGCCCTAGTATAATATAGTACTGAAGTATTATTAGTTTGTCTCAAAACAGTTTTGTTAGTGGTTATAACACAGTCGCGCTAAACTCCAAACATGAAGTTTGCGATAGAAAAGGTTCTAAGATTCTTGAAACCGTGGATATGCTAGATTGTCGAGTTCTTAACGGAAGCTGCGAAGGTGATTGCGCAGGAGAGCTAACATTAATTCGAGGAACAGCTTGTTCAGTTATTGACTACTGCTTCATCTCCGGTAACTGGTATTCTTTTCTGGACAAATTTTGCATAGGGTTGGAGACGTTTTCTGATCATATGCCCTAAGAAGTCGAATGCAGGTTGGCCTGTTCCATGGCAGAAAAAACTACGAAGAAAATCGGTCTATTATCAAAACTATTATGGAATGATAGCTTCCGCTACTTGTTTCAGAATAACCTTAATGTTGAGCTCTCCAAACTTCATGAAGCAGGTATACGTCCCACATCGATAATTTTACAGAAATCATCAAGAAGGCTATTCCTCCACAAAGGTTAACAAGAAAAAAATGTCTGGTAAACAAAAATTGTTTGATGCTGAAGCTTAATTGCAAAAAAAAAGTCATTTGCGCTACTAAAACTGCTACGATCCCACAATTCAGACATTTTTAAAACTCTTTATGGCGAAGCGATCAAAAACTTTAAACTTATCTGCAATACCAAGAAGATAGCATTCGAGAATCAAAATATTGTTATTATAAATGGGTCAGCTGAATTCTGGAAAGCAGTAAGATCGATAAATAGACAGCCTAAAGTCATCGCCTCATCTCTGGAAGCACCAAAACTCCGGGATCATTTTAATAAACTGCTTAACACCATGCAAACATCCCCTGCAGTGCAGTACGCAGCCCCTTTACTTTGCGACAATTTTCTGGATGCCCCGTTTACCATATCTGAAGTTCAACAAACCGTTGAATATGCAAAAATGAGAAAAGCACCTGGAGACGACAGAATTCCCTTTGAGTTTTACAAAAACTGTACAACAGAGTTTATAGCCGAATTAACAAGGGAGTTTAATCGAATATTTGAAACCGCTGATGTACCAAAAAGCTTTAGGAAATCGATAATATACCCACTTCACAGAAAAGGAGCTTACGACGATGCAAATAACTACAGAGGCATATCCTTCCTCAACACTTCGTCTAAATTGTTCGCATCTTTGCTCTATAAAAGGCTTATACTGTGGGTAGAAAATAAAAAAAGTACTAAATGAACTCCAGGCGGGGTTCAGAAAAAACTATTCAACGGTGGACAAAGGAAAAATAAATAACTTTATGCTTTTTTTGTTGATTTCCGTGCAGCCTTCGATTCCATACCACGAGAAGCTCTCTTTTATAAACTTTATCAAATTGGGATACCAAGCAAGACAATAAATATTTTAAGAGCGATGTACGAGGAAAATGTTGCATACCATATGTGTGGGATGGAGATTACATATCCGAAGACTTCACAACATCTATAGGGGTGAAGCAGGGTTGTATTTTAAGCGCGCTGCTCTTTATCCTTTTTATAAAGCACCGCAGCCTACCAGAATCTGACATCACAGATTCTATAGGCGGCGGAATTACGCTTGGCGGGAAGAAAATACCTGGACTTATGTATGCTGGCGATATGGTGTTCCTGGCATAGGCTTGAGGCTTGAGGCATACTGCAACTCTTGGAATCTGTTTGTCAACTTGGAAAAATCAAAAATCATGATATGTAGATGTGGTGGAGGTAGATTTTTACGGAACGAAAGTGGTCTTATCAAAGAGAGCGTGTCGAAATTGTATACGAATATAAATGCCTGGGAGTCTTAATATCAGCAAACCTGAACATGAATAAACATCTAGGGAATAAACTGTTCGAAGCTAAGCGTGCTATTTGTTCTGTTTGGGGCCGCTGCATTAAAAACAAATCCATATCACACTCTTCAAAGCAAAAGGTATTTCCGGCAACTGCTGCTTCCATACTACCACTACTACAAAAATTTCTTCGATATTTCCTTAAACGGATCTTTCGGTACCCTTAACTATTATAGCAGAATGAGGCACAATCTGCTGGACAAGTCTTATTTCTTAAACTGTAACACAACGGACATGGTTGGTTGGTTGGTTTAGGATCGGCCCTCGATGAGGATGTACTTAGACCAGAGCGCAGGTCCATTGTACTGCCGATGTGTAAGGCGGGTGGGTCACCCTCTTACTCTTGGAACCATTTGCTTCGTTAAATGAAGGAGTGCATTTTAGCGGTGTAGGCGTTGCCGAGATCATTAAGATCATTGTAGGAGTATTCACCCGGAGTGGCCTTCCTGATGTTGGCGAGCGCAGGACAGGCGCACAGGAGATGACTGATGGTCTCTTCTGCCTCTTCATCTCTGCAGCTTCTGCAGAAGTCGTTATGAGGGATACCTAATCTTTGGGCGTGTCTTCCTATGACGCAGTGTCCATTGAGGTCATTTGTTATTTTTGAGAGGGTTCCTCTCTTGTGCTTCAAGAGTCCGATGGACCTGGGTTTATTGAGCGTCGGCCAGAGCTGTCTGGCGGTATAACATTGGTCTAGATGTTGCCATCGATGATTGGCTACTTACTCGGCGTCAATTTGAATAAGGTACTTAACATAAGACGCTAGCGCTTCGATGTCGGTAATGCTTATGCTATCTGTACCAGAGGAGCCTTGTCATGCTAGTTCGTGGGCTGCATAATTCCCCGGTATGTCACAGTGATCTGGTACCCAGCAAAGGGTGAGGTTGTATTGACCAGCTATCTCGTTAAGAGATATGCGACAGTCTTTCACTGCCTTAGATCTCGTAGTGCTGGATGCGAGGGATTTGATGGCTGCCTGACTGTCGGCGTAAATAACAATATCAGGTGTTGATAGTGTGCTAGCCGCTAGCCAGTCAGCGGCTCTGCGAACTGTGGTGATTTCGGCTTGAAAAACGCTGCAGTGGTCTGGAATGTTAAAGGGGAGGTGTATGTCCAGATCTTCTGGGAAAATTCCGGCACCGACTCCGTCCTTGGTTTTGAACCCGTCCGTGAAAACTGACAGCGATTCGTTGTAAAAGACATTGCGTTGCGTCTACTCACTTCTGTCCGGTATCGAGTGCGTGTAGTTCTTGTTAAAATCATATTCAGTGGGCAGATGGTCAGTGGAATTGGGAAGATGACGGTGCATCGAAAGTATATTGGCGTGTCCCGTGTGTTGCTCCTTCCACTGCTTGGACCCTCTCAGTCTTATTGCCGAGCTGACAGTCAATTGTTTACTGACGATGTTAATCGGAAGCAGGTGGAGCATGGTTTGGAGCGCCGCTGTGGGAGAAGTTCTCAGTGCACCGGTAATGCTGAGACATGCAACTCGCTGAGTTTTTTCCATTATGGATAGGTTGGGTTTCTTCTCCAAGGCGGGCCACCATACCAATACTCCATACATGAGAATCGGTTTTATGACCGACGTGTATAGCCAGTGCATGATGCTTGGTTTAAGGCCCCAAATGGAGCCTACTGCATTCTTGCAGATGTATAGGGCGGCCAGCGATTTCCTCGCCCGTTCGACAACATTCTCTTTCCAAATTAGCTCCAAACTAGCGCTATTTCAAAACTTGAGGGTGGATTGCCTTATCTTGGGCGCAGTGGAGTCAGGGAGCTTGTGTTTTCTTGTGAATAGAACTAGCTCGGTCTTCGTCGGGTTAACGGAGAGGCCGCATTTATCGGTCCATCTGAGCAGTTCATTAAGAGCAGACTGCATGACATCGGCCAGCGTCTGCGGGTATTTGCCTGTTATTAGAATAGCGACATCATCTGCATAGGCAATAACACAACAGACATGATGAGCACGATTTTTCGAATAAGAGAAGAAATGATAAACCTGCGCTATATGCCACATCGCCCGGAACTCCCGATCTTGTGTGATCTATGCAACATGAAAGTGAGAGAGGATGTATTCCATTTTCTAGCAATATGCCCTATGCTGAAGGACTTTCGCATTTGCTTCTTTGGCTCGCATGCTCTGGCGTTAGAGCAAGCTATGAGCATCCTAAATGGAGATCAAGGCTGGGAAATACTGTACAAATATACTTCAAATGCACTATGCTACAGAAAACGAATTATTGAGGGAGACTTTTAGGGAATATACTATTTTGTAAAAAACCTATAACAAGATTTTATTAAGTTAGAAACTTTATTTAAATTGTCAATCTGGTAGACGGCCAATGGCCAAACCATTATAGACTTATGAGCTAAAAATTTTCTTTTTTGTATATTAGTTGAAATAAAAGTCAAATAATAATAATAAAAATAATAATACTAAAGTATTGCCAATCATATCTACTAGTTTTAACATGAATATGCTCACCTATTTTTAAAGGACCAATTAAAAAAAACATGTTTCTGCAGAAATAAGGCATTTTAAAGAACACTGGTCTACGATTGTATACCGCACACCCATTGGAGAGTTAGAAACCCTCTCAATCAAAAACTGACTCATAAACAATTTAGTAATTTCTGAGGACTGCAATAAATCCACTTAAATCGATTTAAATTAATTTTTTGTTTAAATTTAATTTCCACTTGAACTTTTCGAAAATTCATTAAAATGCCAAACTATACAAATTGATGGGAGTTCGAAACTCCATTCGGCTTAGAAAATAAGTTAATTGGCAGAGAAATACCCAATAAATGAAAAATAACAGAGGCCTTATAGTGCGGTTGAGTACATTAAAAATTATTTAATAATTCATCTAGTGTAAATGGCAGTAGAAAGAAAAATTACCATGAAATTGATTGTGCATAATTTATTAAAATGGAATGTTAAGTGAGTGCTGCATTAGGGCTGGGGTATTCACCATGGGCGGTGAGAAATGTAAATAATTCAAATGAATATGGGGCACGTTTTGTTAATGGTTCAGTGGTTGTGTAGAGAAGTTAAGGATCTCAGGGTTTGTAGTTTGATTTAATAAGTATTGCTGGCTGGGTATAAGTTGTTGCCTGCTTTCATCAGTCTTTGCAAATAGTCGGATAAGAACAATGTAAGGGGGGTGTAATGGGGGATTTATTAACGTGTCTTTATTTTCATCTGAAGGTTCTACCCCCTCCTTGCACTGTCGCAATTCTGTGCTGTTAGATTGTACATGAACCCTTACTTATGTCCTCTAATCTCGTGCGGTTTCTGGTGATTGTTTTCTCCAACTCTTCCTTTACTGTTCTGCGTCATGTACTTCTCGGACAATTCGCTATTCTGTCATTTAACTTTGGTGGATTCCTTTGCATTGCGTATTTTACTATGGAAGTGTCGCCTTTTGGAAGTATATGTGTAATCTTGAGTAGTGAGTTTATAGCCTCCTTGCTGTTCTGTGCTAAAGCTATTCCTCCGAATATTTTGTAAACAGCAATTCGTATATATTTGCAGCTACTTTTTCATTATAGTCACTTTCGAAGTGCCTCACCCTTACATACATGTATAGTAACATCACGGGCTTGTCATTGGATAGTGCCAGTCTTAGCTTGGCTTGCTTCGCCATATTTTGAGCAACATTCTGAAATCAGACTTTGCTTTAGCGATTAACTTTGCGTCATTCTCTTCAATTCCACCTTTTGCTGAGACGAAACTGTTTTCGAAGTGTTAATCTTCAGCCCTACGACGTTCATCTCTTAACACGTTTGCTAGAAAGTTTTACCTAGAAAAGCTTTGATTAAGCTTCTCTATATTGTAAATGCTGCGCTCAGATTAAAACACGTTCCGAGCCAATGGAAAGTTGCGGAAGTAATAATGGTCTTAAAACCAGGAAAACTGCCGTATGAGGTAAAATCGTATAGACCAATTTCGCTTCTTCCAGTCATATCCAAAATTTTCGAGAGGATATTACTAAGGCGTCTCCAACCGGTTATAGACGAAAATAATCTTATCCCTGACCACCAGTTTGGGTTCAGAAGTAAGCATTCGACGATTGACCAGGTGCATAGAATTACTGACGTAATCGAGAAAGCATTTGAAGGAAAAAAGATTTGCTCAAGCGTATTTCTTGACTTGGCTTGAAATCCAAACTACGACAAGTTCTCCCTGTATGCTTATACGACATTCTAGAATCATATCTCGGGAATAGACTCTTTCGTATTAGAAATGGAGTCGAATACTCCGAGCTCAAGGAAATTTCGGCCGGCGTACCGCAAGGAAGCGTTCTTGGGCCGCTTCTCTATCTGTTATATACTCGAGATGTACCGAAAGAAGATGGCACTATCCTAGCTACGTTTGCCGATGACACCGCTATCCTAGCAGTAGGTAAAACAATCGAAGAAACGACTGAAAAACTGCAAAACGCGCTAAATAAAGTAAATGAATGGACGAGGGACTGGCGGATTGCCCTCAACGAATCTAAATCTGTTCACGTGAATTTCACTCACAAGAAAACTAATAACTTGCCAATTTTCCTAAACTCGGCCCGAATACCTTTTGCAAACGACGCCAAATACCTGGGAATGACACTCGACGCAAGACTGAAATGGAATTCGCACGTGAAAATGAAACGTAAAGAACTCGAAATCAAATACAGCGAAATGTACTGGTTACTCGGAAAGCATTCCCAGCTCAGTACTGAGAACAAACTGCTTTTATACAAGCAAGTGCTAAAGCCGGTGTGGACCTACGGTATACAACTTTGCGGTTGTACCAAGAAAACAAATGCAAATATTTTACAAGCTTTTCAAAATAAAGTGCTAAGAGAGATTGTCCAAGCATCGTGGTATATTAGAAACGACGATATCCACAGGGATCTCGGAATTCCGACAATCGAAGCTGAAACTAGAAGCTTCGCGAGAAAGCATAGAAACCGACTAATCGGACATGTCAACAATACAGTCCTACAAATTTTGGATGAGAGCAATTTATTGCGCCGATTACAAAGGACGAAACATTTCGACTTGGTGAGATAATGATTAACCGCGTCTAGATTGCGGAATATGCAGGATCCTTCAGTGGAAAGTAACCTGCCAAACGTTTTTATTTCATGATAGAAAAATTGCTTGATAAGTTATTACTTAGTTGCGATATCTAACAAATTTATATCCAAGGGTGGTGTTTTTTTAGTCAGTAAGAATCTGACACTACTATGAGCACGCGCTTGCTATTCACATAGTGTCTATGGAACCCTTGGGGAAAAAAAAAACCCCAGATAAGCCAGTTGGCATTACAGAAATGCACTAATCGTTTTCTTTAATAATTCAAGTCCCCCACTACAATGATGTGGGTTTGGTACTTCATTGTGAACAGTAGCTAACGGGCTGTAAAAGTCATGTTTTTCATCTACAGGCAATAGCTCTGGTGGGGTGAATCATTGTATTATAGTGATGCTTTGTACTATAGTCTAGAAACTGGCTTTAAAGATCCTTTTTCCATGAAGTTACTGGCAGATAAGGACTCTTGAAGCTTTCCTTAACATCAACAGATCCACACATTTATACATCTTCGAATCTTATGATTCATGCCCAACACTACTGACAGTTGCTACACATAAGCTCATGACCCACATCGAAAGATGTGTACTTAGATTGCAAACTGTTTCGATGATGTTATTATCTAACTAGGTGGTCCTGGTAACACTGACAATTCAGCCTTGCGACCGAGTTCCAAGAGCTTTTGGTTTCACGAACTATTTTGGAAGTGGTTAAAGGGTTAAGCAAGGCCTTAAGCGCAGCCTTACTGTCACTACAGACACAATTACTACGGCCCTTCCACCTGTTCTTCTTCTTCTTAGGTGGCGCTACAGTTCGGGGTGAACCTGGGCCTCAAACAACAAACCTCTCCATTTAGCTCGGTCTTTAGCTAATTGCCTCCAGTTGCCCACTCCAAGTTGGTCGAGGTCCCCTTGAACTTGTGGGCGCCACCTACGGCGATGATTCCCTCTACTGCGTCGTCCCTCGCGATTATATTCGAAGACTCTGCGGGCCGGAGCGTTGGTGTCCATTCGCTCTACATGTTCTCGCCATCTCAGACGTCCAATACGCAGTTTTTTGACTAGGTCGATGTCGCTGTACAGCTCGTATAGTTCGTGATTGAATCTTCTCCTCCAAAACCCGTCAACGCAAACGGGACCGAAAATCTTACGAAGAATTTTTCTCTCGAAGCGACCAAGGATATCTTCATTCCCTTTTAATAAAGTCCATGTTTCAGCGCCGTAAAGCAGGACTGGGATGATCAGAGTCTTATATAGAGTCTCCTTAGTTGTTCGAGATAGGGCTTTACCGCTGAATTGCCTTACAAGCCCAAAAAACAGCTATTGGCAAGAGTTATTCTTCGATTGATTTCTGCGCTGATCTTGTTTTTCGAGTTTATAGCAGAGCCAAGGTAGACAAAGTCCCTTACTACCTCGAAGTTATAGCTGCCCACGGTGACGTTTTGTCCAATTCGTCGGTGTTGGCTTTCCCTTCCTGTTGACAGCATATACTTGGTTTTGCCCTCGTTTATCGCTAAACCCATTTTGGCCGCTTTTGCCTCAATGCTTGCAAACGCACCGGTGGCAGCCCGCTGAGATCTTCCGATAATGTCTGTATCGTCGGCGTATGCAAGCAGTTGTACAGACTTGTAATAGATTGTGCCTCTGGTGTTGACTTGTGAGTTCCGCACAATCTGTTCAAGTACAATATTAAAGAAGTCACATGACAGCGCGTCACCTTGTCTGAAACCTTTTTTGACATCAAAGGTCTCGGTGTGGTCATTACCGACCTTGATGGAGCAGCGAGCGTTCTCCATCGTCAGTCTGCACAGACGGACAGGTTTGGCAGGGATGTCAAAACTAGACATGGCTCTATAAAGCTCTTCTCTATAGATGCTGTCATATGCGGCCTTGAAATCGATAAAGAGGTGATGAGTATCGATTTGGAATTCTTGAGTTTTCTCCAGGATCTGCCGAAGTGTGAAGATTTGATCGATGGTGGACTTTCCTGGCCTAAAACCGCACTGATAGGGTCCAATCAGGTTGTTGATAAAAGGTTTCAGGCGTTCACACAATATCGCAGAAAAGATCTTGTATGCGATGTTGAGGAGACTGATGCCTCTATAGTTGGCGCAATTGAGGGGGTCTCCTTTCTTGTGGATCGGGCAAACGATGCTGAGATTCCATTCATCAGACATACACTCGTCTGACCAGATATTAGAAATGAGTTGGTGTATGCACTCTACCAATTCATCCCCAGCTGCCTTGAAAAGTTCGGCCGGTAAGCCGTCAGGTCCAGCAGCCTTGTTCGATTTTAGCTTGGATATTGCTATCCTCACTTCATTTTGGTCAGGTGGACGGAAATATTGACTATCATCGTCTATGTTGAATGGTTCATTCTGCCTGACAGCGGGATGTTGGTCTTAGTCGCCGTTATACAGTCTGCAGAAGTAGTTTTTTCCATATTCTCAGCACCGACTGTGATTCTCTACGAGGTTTCCATTTTCATCTCTACAGGTTTCTGTACGGGTATTACTTCTCTGACACGTTCTTTTTACCTTTTGGTAAAACTTCCGTACATTGTTCCTGGAGTATAGACTCTCGATATTCTCAAACGCGCGCTTCTCATGCTCTTTCTTCTTCTTTTGGAAAAGCCGATGTTCTTCCCGTCTCTTTTGCTCGTAGAGCTCACGAGCAGCTCTCGTCTTCCTTTGCAGCGCCGCTTTATATGCCTCTTGTTGCCTGTTCTTCGCAACATACGTATTTCATGACCATTAGGATTGCACAAATTTCCGCTTGGAAAACAGACGCATATTTGCCTAACAAGAAAATAAGTTTACTGCTGTCGACTTCCACGATGATACCAGCGACAGAACCTTGACTGGCTTTGGAACTGTCCGACCGCATTCCATTCCTGGTTCAGACTCTGACCGAAGCCAGTCCTGAACACAAGAAAAATCGACTCTGAATTTATGCATCAGCTGACGGCATGTCCATAAGACCAGAGTCGTAAGATAAGTGTCGCGTAAGTTCATCAAAATTCCAGTGTGGAGTATACCAAAAACTGCCCCACCTAAGACGCTGGATGGCTTTGATAGTGCAACCCATGATATAAGTATCGAGGGGAGGTAAGTTCAGTCAAGCATCTAGAGCAGAGCCAAGCGTACTCGGAAAAGCTCCCGTGTAGCCAAAACAAACCGTTTTTTGGAGTTTCGCGCAAAAGGCAACCACATATTTACGCGAGAGCCCCTTTCACCAAAGAACCGACGCATATGCGAGGCATGGACTTATCATAGCCGTGTAGATCCAAAGAACCATATTCGGTGACCCCATGTCTTGCCTAAAGTACCCTTACACTGCCATAAAACTGAGAGCGCATTGGATGTTTTCGACTCGCCGTGGTTAGACCAATGAAGTTCATCGGAGATAGTCGTACTTTAATCCAACCATAGTCTACAGATGAGTTGGTGTATGTAATCTTCACACTTCAGCAGATCCTGGAGAAAACCCAAGAACTACAAATCGATACTCACCACCTCTTTATCGATTTCAAGGCCGCCTATGACAGCATCTAAGAGAAGAGCTTTATAGAGCCATGTCTAGTTTTGACATCCCTGCCAAACCTGTCCGTCTGTGCAGACTGACGATGGAGAACGCTCGCTGCTCCATCAAGGTCGGTAATAACCACACCGAGACCTTTGATGTCAAAAAAGGTTTCAGACAAGGTGACTTCTTTAATATTGTACTTGAACAGATTGTGCGGAACTCACAAGCCAACACCAGAGGCACAATCTATTACAAGTCTGTACAACTGTTTGCATACGCCGACGATATAGACATTATCGGAAGATCTCAGCGGGCTGTCACCGGTGCGTTTGCAAGCATTGAGGCAAAAGCGGCCAAAATGGGTTTAGCGATAAACGAGGGCAAAACCAAGTATATGCTGTCAACAAGAAGGGAAAGCCAACACCGACGAATTGGACAAAACGTCACCGTGGGCAGCTATAACTTCGAGGTAGTAAGGGACTTTGTCTACCTTGGCTCTGCTATAAATTCAGCAAACAAAATCAGCGCAGAAATCAATCGAAGAATAACTCTTGCCAATCGCTGTTTTTTTGGGCTTGTAAGGCAATTCAACAGTAAAGCCCTATCTCGAACAACTAAGGACACTCTGTATAAGACCCTGATCATCCCAGTCCTGCTTCACAGCGCTGAAACATGGACTTTATTAAAAGGGGATGAAGATATCCTTGGTCGCTTCGAGAGAAAAATTCTACGTAAGATTTTCGGTCCCATTTGCGTTGACGGGTTTTGGAGGAGAAGATTCAATCACGAACTATACGAGCTGTACAGCGACATCGACCTAGTCAAAAAACTGCGTATTGGACGTCTGAGATGGCTAGGACATGTAGAGCGAATGGACACCAACGCTCCGGCCCGCAGAGTCTTCGAATATAATCGCGAGGGACGACGCAGTAGAGGGAATCATCGCCGTAGGTGGCGCCCACAAGTTCAAGGGGACCTCGACCAACTTGGAGTGGGCAACTGGAGGCAATTAGCTAAAGACCGAGCTAAATGGAGAGGTTTGTTGGTTGAGGCCCAGGTTCACCCCGAACTGTAGTGCCACCTAAGTAAGTAGGCGTTACTAAGATCATTTAGATCGTGGAAAAAGTATTCACCCAGCCTTCCTAATGTTGGCGAGCGCAGGACTGGAGCATAGGAAGTGACTAATGGTCTCTTCCTTCTCTTCATCCCTACAGCTTCTGCAGGAATCGATGTAGGGGATGCATAGTCTTTGGGCATGTCTTCCTATGACGCAGTATCTGATGAAAACGTTTGCTATTTTGGAGAGGGTTCTTCTCCTGTGTTTCAAGAGCCCGATGGACCTAGATTTGTTAAGTATTGGCCAAAGTTATCTGGCGGTATTGCATTGGCCTAGATGTTGCCATCCGAGATTGGCCACATTCTCCGCGTGTCGGTTTGAATAAGGTACTCAACATAAGACGTTGGCACTTCGATGTCGTTAATGCTTATGTTGTTTGCACCAGAGGAGCCTTGTTCGTCAGCTGCACAATTTCCAGGTATGTCACAATGACCTGGTACCCAGTAAAGAATGAAGTTGTACTGACCAGCTTTCTTGTTAAGAGATACGCGGCTGTCTTTCACTTAGATCTCGTAGTACTGGATGAGAGGGATTCGATGATGCTTGACTGTAGACGTAGATAGCAATATCCGATGTTGATAGTGTATTAGCCGCTAGCCAGTCAGCGGTTTGGCGAACAGTGGCAATTTCGACTTGAAAAACGCTGCAATGGTTTAGAAGGTTAAGAGAGGGTTGTAAGGCCAGGTCTTCTAAAAGGATTCCGGCGCCAACTCCGTCTTTGTATTTGGACACATCCGTGGAATTTGAAAGCGATTCATTGTATAGGACATTGCGTTGCGTCCACTCAGCTCTGTCCAGTATTTACTGCATGTAGCCCCTATTGAAGTCATATTCAGTGAGCAGGTGGTCAATAGAAGTGGAGAGATGACGATGCATCGAAAGTATTTTGGTAGGTCCCGTGTGTTGCTCCTTGCACTGCTTAGTCTTATTGCTGAGCTTATAGCCAATTGTTAGGAAATACACATAGTTCCAAGACAAACCTGACCAACTCTACCAGACCGCACTAAAACTATGTATAGTCAAGCACTCGTCCATGCGAATTAGGTGCAAATTAAAACTATTACGCCCACGCGCCTGTCTATTAAATCCTCCATCACATCCGGCCATGTTGTCATCCATCACATGCCCTCACCACCTACCACACCCTGCTCAAATTGTGTTGTGAATTAAGCTGCAATAATATTTTCAATCGACCATAATTGCATTAGAATTTAACAAAGTTGATTATGAGGTTGACAGAGAGCAGTTCCACGCCGGCTACATAGTTGTGTATACAATTTATAAAATGCTCATCAAAATGAATGAAGTTGGTCTTGTTCGTATTCGAAAGCATCAGGAGCAGCAGGATTCGCTTGTCCTGCCAAATTTGCATAGAACGTCATTTGCCTGTTGTGTGAGTGTGCTCGGTTGTTTTGATACTACTTTTCTCTGCCAAAACAACCACGGTCTGTGACAGTGTTTCATTAATTCAATTTTTTTTTAAATTGTATACCGAGGATGCCAGGACCAAACTGTTTGGTCAAAATGCAGTCGGATTTCCAGAATCGGCGAAAGTATAAACATATTTTGTAGAGGCATTCGAGTTTGTTTGAAGTGGACGACTCTAGAGGTGGACTCTAGAGGGATGAAGCAGTTGAGAATCGAGGGCTTGTTTGTTTTTAGAAAGGACACAGTGTTTTGTTGGCAAGGAGTCTACAATTCACCAGAGAAGCTTCGGAATCAGTTGTTTGGAGAGAGTTTTGGGAATTTTCATTAAGCGCATTCCTATGGAAGTTTGAAATATCCCATCAGATGGTTTGTTTCAGTTTTCAATTGGTTTACAATTAGGTGATGTCCTTCAAAGTGTTTTGGGGCAAATTCTTGGATATAGGCAGTTTTAAGGGTTTCAGAGTTAAAGAAGAACGAGGTCTGGAAAGGGAACGCTCAAATTTACTTTCGAAGGAAAGGAATAGTCCCTCATTTTGCAAGAAAAATATACGAACTCATCGCACACCTTAAGCCCTCAGAATTAATTGTTTCCCATCACATGGTGAAACCTTTCCTTTTTCAGGATTTGAGAATTCCGTTTTTTTTTTTTTAGTACTTCTCTAATGATCATTGGCTCAATGTCACGGAAAACACGAGCGGAATGTATCCAAAGCCCTCACCTTTGCCGTCAAAAATATCTTCTCTTCTTTTTTTATCTGTAAATCCTTAAGGATTTACGACGTATCCTTTCCTTCATTTTCAGTCTTCCTTACTGTAGTGGGTACTTGAATTAAATTTAATGAAATTACTAGACAAGGGCAAATGACAGAGTCGTTTGGCAGATGGAGAAAAAAAAAGAAGAAAACCCAACATAATAATTCTATTTAAAGATACATTTCCATTACGGAATATCCACTCGTCGGAACACAGCCCTTGATAATGATGCCTCTAGTGTTGCATTTGTAATAATCTCTCAACCGAACTTTGTTTGTGAAGTTTAGAGGGCGACTCAATGCAAATTGAATTTCGAAAGTTGTTTCTCATGCTGATGCGGGCAATGTTTTGAAGAAATATTCTTCACGGCCGCACTCAATCAATTGCATTAGAGGAAATTCAGTTTTTGACGGAGGAAGTATGTATGTGTGTGGGCCGCAGTACTATGGGATTTAGGTAAATCGAATAGATTCAATTATTTTTGTTGAAATTTGATTTTTCAATACTTACTCGTAGATGTTTTGAAATGCGTAGAGGCTATTTTATGTAGAAGTTGCAAAAGTTTAAACTGGAAGTGGGCAGAAAAGTTATCAGCTGGGAGGGGGGAATTCAATTACATAGATAGCCTGACCAGCAATTTGAATTTAGAAGACGAAGTATGTTCTATAGACGGGGGTACCGTGGCATGTACCTCGTCTACCTACATAGCTATGGAACAGAGCTATCTATTAGATTTTCAAAAAGAGAAAACAATGACCCAAACTAGGTTCCTTGAGGTACATTTGTTTTGAAATTACTGACAGAAGATATTCTGTCAGCAATACTGTGATAATAGGTTACCGTCATTTCGTAGAATTATTTTGCGTCGAGGACTTCAAAGATATTGTTTGTATGGCTGCTTGGTTTTTTTTTTTTTTTTTTTTTTTCTTTTTCCTGTCGGGATAGAAAACGCTCAACACTGGAGCACTCACGCAACTGGTTCATTGTACTACCAGAGAGCAAACCTTGTTACCCATTTTATTGGAATTTTCTTGTCTTTCTAAGAAAGCCAAGCAAGCTTTTCAGTGATGAGGAGCTTACAGTATGAGCACTCACCACATCAGCAGCGAGAATATGCCACCTGATACGAGCAAAGGCCGGACACTCACAGAGATGATCTTCCGCGGTGTCGTCGCTCTCTCCACAAGCGTCGCAGATTGTAGTATCACTCAAGCTCAGCACGTTAAGATGCTTGGCAAAAGCAAAGTGGCCTGTCAAGACGCCAATAAGTTGTCTACAGTCCTTTCTGCTGAAAGACAGCAAGAATGCCGCTGATTTCGTACAGACGTCCGGGAGCATTCGTTTAGTCAACCTGCATCCTGGAGAGTCATGCCACACACAATTGTGCTCATGAGAGACCCAATCGTCAATGGAAGCCCTGTCCGGGTTCAGGACCTGAGAAAGCCTCCTCTGAGCCTTGTCTAGCAATCTCATCGGAGATCTCGTTCCCCAAGATCCCAGTGCGACCTGGGACCCAGATAACAGACAGAGAATTCAGCCTTGCGACCGAGTTCAAAGAGTTTTGTTGGTTTCACGAACTATTTTGGAAGCGGTTAAACGGTTAAGCAAGTCCTTAAGCGCAGCCTGACTGTCACTACAGACACAAATGCTACGTCCCTTCCACCTGTTCTTCACAACATAGTTCATGGCGATTCGGATTACATAAGTTTCCGATTGGAAAACAGACGCATATTTTCCTAACGAAAAGTGAAGTCTAATGTTGTCGACTTCCACGAAGACACCAGCGACAGACCCCTGACTGGTTTTGGAACCATCCGTGAAAATACGACTACATTCCATTCCCAGCTCAGACTCCGACCGAAGCCAGGCCTGGACACAAGGAAAGGCGGCTCTGAATTTGCGCATCAGCTGGAGTTCCGGTGTCACTGCATCAGACGGCATATCTATAAGACAGGAGTCGTAAGATAAGAATCGCGCAAGTTCATCAAAGTTCCAAAAGCCGCCCCGCCTAAGACGATGGATGGCTTTGATAGTGCAACCCATGATATAAGTTTCAAGGGGAGGTAAGTTCAGCAAAGCGTCTAGAGCAGAGCCAGGCGTACTCGGGAAAGCTCCCGTGCAGCCGAGACAAGCCGTTCTTTGGAGTTTCGCGCAAAAGTCAACCACATATTTACGCGAGAGCCCCTTCCACCAAACCACCGACGCATAAGCGAGGAATGGTCTTATCATAGCCGTGTAGATCCAGAGAACCTTATTCGGTGATTAGCCCCAAGTCTTGCCAAAAGCACCCTTATACTGCCAGAAGACTGAGGGCGCCTTGGATGTTTTCGACTCGACGTGTTTAGACCAATGAAGTTTCTTATCTAAAATCACTCCCAGATATTTGGCTTCATTGGAAATTCGAATGGTGACCCCTTTTAGCACTGGCTGAGTCAGACCGGTGAAAATCCTCCTTCTCGTGAAAAGAACGACCTCAGTTTTAAGAGGATTCACCGAAAGCCCACTCCTAGTACACCATTCATCGATCATGTCCAGCGCCGCCTGCGCGTTAGCACAGACCGTCGCCAGGCATGGCCCGACAGAAAGTACGGCGACATCATCCGCATATGCCTGAGCGTAGACGTTAGAACTATTTAGAGTGTTCAACAGAGAGGCGACCACCATGCACCATAACAATGGAGACAGAACGCCACCTTGTGGACAGCCCCTATTTACCCCTGTCATAACATATTGGCCACAATCCGCATCCACTACCAAAGCGAATAGTCTTCCTTACCAATTTTCGGAATGAAAACTACTCTGACTGTCCGCCAAGGTGTAGGAATATTTGCCAGCGCCAAGCCAGCGGTGAAAATTATTTTCAGAGTTGGCATTAGCTGATCTATACCCTGTTGCAGCATAGCTGGATTTATTCCATCGGTGTCAGGCGATTTGAAACCATCAAAAGATGCCACAGGATATTTGGTGGCCTCATCTGTTACCACGGCTGATGCAATATACCAGCTGCATCGAGTTTTCTGACTTAGATCAAGCTCAGCCTGGGTAAGCGGACCAAGCTCCGACCTAGTGGTTGTCTGATTGCCAGGAAAGTGAGTCTCCAGCAGAAGACTAAAAGTTTCCGCTTTCGTCTCAGTAAACTTGCCATCAGACTTTCTCAGTGACTCCGGTTTGGTCGGCTTGCCCCTTTTGAAAACCTTATCCAACCTGCTGGTTTCACCGAGTGCCTCGATCTTTTCACAAAAATCTCTATAAGAAGCACTTTTCGACAACCGAATTAACTTCTTGTAGTCTTTTTGCTTCGATCTAAAAAGATTCCAGTCACCTTCTAAATTTGTCTTGAGTGACCTATTTAGAAGTTTTCTGGATTCTTTCCTAAGTCGCCGCGGTTCTGGGCTCCACCACGGAACCGGAGTTCTGCAGGGGGTTTTTGTCTATAGGCACGTCAGTTCAAAACAGCTGGTAAGGACACTGGTCACGTTTTGAACAGCATCCTCAACCTTTCGTTTCGTTCTGAGTTTAGTTGGAGTTTTGACAGATCTGTCTAGCTCTTTCCTAAACCGCACCCAGTTGATTTTTCTCGGATTCCTCCTCTCCTGCAAAGTTATGGCCTCGCATTCGATTTGGAAAGCGATGTATCTATGGTCTGACAATGACACCTCTGGCAGTACCCTCCAGTTAGCAATTGACTTGAAATACCTATTAGATAAAGTCAAATCAATTACCTCCTGCCTCCTTTCCGTAACAAAAGTTGACTGGAAGCCAACATTGTTAATTACCATGCCAGACGATAGTATAAAATCTAGGAGATGGTTTCCTCGTATGTTACATTTGCTGCTGCCCCAGACTGTATTCTGAGCATTCGCGTCGCAACACATGACTAGTCCCATCTCCCGAGTGTCACAGTACTTTATGAGTTCGGCAACCGCCTTCGGTGGTGGAGGCATTACCGAATCATAAGTGAAGTAAGCCGACGCAACGACGAAGGTTTTCCAGCTTCCGGTCGTTTCGTAGCTTACAGCTACAGCAACTAGGTCCTGTGCACAGAATTGTCCAAGCTTGGTTACTGAGAGGAAATTCGGCACAATTAGACAAGCTCTCGGTCTTTCAGATCACTCGTCACATACCACATATGCGGTTGTTCCTCACATATGGCTCCTGGATAGATGTTATGTGGGGTTTTGTACGCACCACGGTAAGTCTGCTACTTAAGAGAGCGGTAGCAGCCTTTGAGTGGTGGAGGTTTATCTGCGAAAATATAAAAGATATTGTCGCAGTTTTATTAGCAGAAGGGCGCGCACCAGGTGCGCACATGCTTCCGACGAGGCGAGCGCCCCTACTCGTGGCTTTGCCTGCGTCTGCCATCTTCTGTCCGCTGGTGCTGGGACCTTTAGGGGTAAGAGCACCAGTGTCCACCAGATTTTGTGCACAGATAACGCCAGCGGTAAGAGCGTGCATCAGATGCGCACACGCTTCCACCAAGAAGTGCAGGCGAAACTTGCTCCGTCAGATTGGACCTGTTCGCGCCGACCGAAAAGAAGCCAGCGTTAGGCCTGAGGGATTGATCGGCTCCAGTTGGAGTACTTTCTGCCGACCTAGGCTTCTTTCCTGTCGCTACTGAAGGATGACTGCTTTCGGCGCTTGCGCCTTCAGCTGACTCTGCAGCATCTTTGCACTGCGCCATCGCCGCCTTCCTTCTTCTTCTTTTCAGTTGACTCTAAGTCAGGAGCCTATCGGCGTGCGCCGCTTCGGGAGCTCGTTCAGCCTTATTGGTTTCCCGAGCCAAACCGTCACCGACATAACTTCGACCAGCTACCCTTCTATTGAGACAGAGATTAGATGTTCCAGCCGAAGCCTTTCCGCCACTTTCTTTGCCATTCCAGCCCAGTCTACCAAACGTGTCAGAGACAGAGCTACAGGAGTCTTCTGAAACAAGCGTCGCTACTACTTCTGATTCAACGCCAGAGGCGGGGGGGTAAAAGTATGGTGGTTGGGACCTCCAGAATCCTCGTCCCGGCCGTAGTCAAAAAGACCACGGGTGGATTATCGTTTTCACGAGTACCACCTGGAGTAGATACCGTACAAGTTTCTTCCATCATACTGTCAACAGGTTTTGCGTCACAGTCAAGACGTCTTCAGCCTTTAGTTCGATGTCTCACCTGGGATCCTTTCGGACCCTTAGGGTCATTGACTGTTAAGCCGTTCCGTTAAATTGATACTTCAATAATCAATTCAATAGAACATCCACAGCTCCTTAAAATACTACCTTTGCAATTCCGCTCCCTAAACTCAGAACCTCCTGAGATGGAAGTAAGCTTGATCTGTTGTCAGTTCAATCAGTTACGCCCAGTTAACCTTGACCACGGTTAACTTTGGTCAGACGCGACCACTCTTCAGTGCAGTAGCTCATCGTGACTCCAGAACTTTATTCAAATCGTACCAACGTACGATAACCCACAAGAGGATACAGGACGTAAGTAGAGTTTTGAATACGTATCTTGCATCCTTTGAAACACGCTCACTTTTTCTCTACGTTCTCCATTCTGATTGCTCTCTGCGTGTATTCCAAACGCAACCCTTTAAGTTCCTTAAACTTATCAAATGCCAACACCAACATACTTCCGCAGCTATTTGAACTTTGTTCCCCTCTCATCACAAAGGACTTGCAAACCTTTCTCACAAAGAAACTATTTTTTTCTACAACAACTCCTGCTTCAACTCCTTTTGCTGCACATCTCAGCCAAATTGCATTTGCAACCAATTGTATATTTGAAACGAACAGTTCTTGCTCAGGACATTCAATTATTAAAAGGGTTCCCTCGGGTAAAATCTGCTATAAAAATCAACCACCCACTCCATTTCCTCGCAACTTGTTACAGGCAAAGAAAAACTAAATATTAATTGAATGAGAGGAAAAGAAAATCTTTATTCCCACCCCTTTTGCCTTCCGGCCGAATGTTTCTATTTATGACTGCGCGAGTAAAAAGGATAACTTTCGCTATTCTTATCCTTCCATTTAAATATATACTCGTACAAGCTGGCCACCCTCCACACGTTTCTTATTCATTTCTCCAAATCCATTCATTCTAAGGACGTTGTCTGTTTCCGCACCATTTCTAACACTTCCTCAGAGAAACTCTAATAAAGAAAGGAAACCTCGCACAAAAAGAGTCCTCGAACCGGAGGAAGAGTGAATTTTTATTCAATTTTCATGATTTCCTCGGGAACTCCTCCAGCCGCACAGAGCAACGTCATTATCATCACTCTCCGCAGTCCCCCGTTTGCTCTTCTACTTTTTTATTGAAATTTCTTGCAAAGCAAAGCGATGTCCTTTTTCCGGCTTCTTGCACGCAGGTGACATGTTCTCTCTTACTCTACTTTTGCCGCCTCAATGAGCGCATTCTAAACACGCAAAAAAGTTAAAAAAAAAAAAAAAAAGATGAGGGATGTGTAAGTAGTCCTATCGTACGCAGAAGTTCCAATGAATTTCATTTAAAAATGCAAAACATCAAGGATATCCGGGCGAAATTTCCGTTTCGCATTCTGTTTTCCAATTTTTTATATCGTCTCCGCGCTCCCGCATTCAAAGGACTTTACAATTCATTGATTTGCTGCCCCCGCGAAAGGCAAGCAGGCAGAGGCAGTCTAGCGAACTTTTGAATTCGATTTCGCTCTCTCAAGGATCAAAGTGAAGGAATGTTGGCTTGTAACTTTTCAGCAGGCGCAGTGGGAGGCTCACGAAATAACATTCAATTGAGTTCTGTAATCGATTTTCAGTTTTTTTTTTTTTTTTTGTGTTTCATTCCCATTTGTCAATTAATTTAATTTTGTCGGACATGACCTGTGGTTTTGTGGTGGAACGACGCGACGTTTTTGTTTTGTTCATCGCCATGGGGTGTGATGATGGTGGAGTGAGTGTACTGAATTTTGATGAAGTGTCTTAGGAGTAATAAAGCAAGCTCATGGGCAATGCTAGCGCTGTGTAAGGGAACTCCGGCTTGATCATGAAATACTCGTACCTATACAGCCCTGTCGACAATGGACATCTTAGGTTAGGTTAGGTTAAAGGGGTAAGCTTCAATGAATGAATGCAGCCTGCACTCTGTGAGGGTATCTTTACTCGCCAGCCCCAGGGTCAACCCAAAGGAACACCCTAGACTTTGAGAAAGAGGTACTTTATTTCTCAGATTGGTTATTGACAATAGTTACTTGGGAACAATTCTAGTAGGGTTTTTTTTATAATTCCTTAACAATTTTTATACCTAACAATAGAAATGACAAACTTAATACTATCGTCGTCCTGCGGCTGGTTCTGGTACGGGCCGGGGCTACGCGTCTTGTTGGTGCGGTGCGTCGTCTCGAAAGAGTTCCAGTCCGCACTTAGGGCAGGCTTAGAAGGTCGCAGTCCTCTCTTAGGGCAGGCTTGAGATGATCCAGTCCGCACTTAGGACAGGCTTAGGAGGGGTCCAGTCCGCACTTAGGGCAGGCTTGGAAGGTAGCAGTCCGCACTTAGGGCAGGCTTGCTGTGACCCAGTCCGCACTTAGGGCAGGCTTAGGAGGGATCCAGTCCGCACTTAGGGCAGGCTGGGAAGGTAGCAGTCCGCACTTAGGGCAGGCTTAGGAGGGATCCAGTCCACACTTAGGGCAGGCTTGCTGTGACCCAGTCCGCACTTACGGCAGGCTTAGGAAGGATCCAATCCGCACTTAGGGCAGGCTTGGAAGGTAGCAGTCCGCCCTTAGGGCAGGCTAGTTGTGACCCAGTCCGCACCTAGGGCAGGCTTAGGAGGGATCCAGTCCGCACTTAAGGAAAGCTTGGAAGGTAGCTTAACAAAGGGGCGGCAAATCCGCTATGCTTAAATCGGTTTGTTTCTCTTAGACGGGGAGAAACCTATCGGACGGGCCGGCTATAGCTAGTAGCAGACCCGTAGGTTATTGCCCAATCACCGGGGTGAAGGCAGAAAAAGATCGGTGGAAAGTCCTAAGACTAATTCCTGTAGAGGTCGTCAAGAGTAGATTGGTACTACCACGCTTGAGCAGACTCTGCCGAATGACTTTCATCCACTCTCCTTTATAGAAAAATCCTGCAAGACGAGAATGTGAATCATAAGCCAATGCGAAATGTCCTCCGCATTCTCATCTGCGACATTTGTATTTACTTCTTTCATATTGTAAAGGGTGTCCCATAATTCACGCAAAATGTAATTTTGATAGAAAATAGAGATTTTAAATTAGAAAGCTTAAATTTTTTATTGATTCATAGAGTATACAGATTGGGGCTATGTATGGAATAGCACATCAGATAAATGACCGCCACGGCTTTGCTAGCAAGTACGTACTCTTTTATTGAAATTTTGTATGACCCTTTCGCATAAATGTGGCTGAATTTCCTTAACACACCCCCCAATTTTCACTTTCAATGCGTTGGTGGTCGCGGGCTTGTTTGCATAGACCTTTGACTTTAAAAAAACCCAAAGAAAAAAGTCCAATGGCGTTAAATCGCAAGATCTGGATGGCCAATTCTGAGCGCAAGAACAGCCGATTACACGATTAGGAAATGACTCATGCAGTAATTGAATTGTTTCTCTGGCTGTATGGCATTTAGCACCGTCTTGTTAAAACCACATGTTGGCCACATCCATATCTTGTAATTTAGGCACTAAAAACTGGGTTATCATGTCACGATAATAAACACCATTAATTGTTTCTGCCTAACCAGCCGCATTTTCGAAGAAGAATGGTCCGATAATGCCTCCAGCCCAAAATCCGCGCCAAACAGTCACGCGTTGTGGATGCATTTGTTTCTCAACAATTACTCGTGGGTTTTCTGAACCCCAAATGCGACAATTTTGACGATTAACGAAGCCACCAAAATGAAATTAAGCTTCATCATTTTGTACGAAAATTGCGGACTGTAGCTGACAAGCCTTCATTATTTTTAAAATATTGCTCAACAATGAAAATGCGTTGTTCTTTCGTATAGCGCTCCATTTTTACTAACCATGAAATGTCAGCTGTCACATTATTATCTTTTTTTCCGTTGGCACCACTGTGCTATTAAATGGCGCAAAATTCAAATTTTAGGTGAATTATGGGACACCCTTTCCTCCGTTTCCTCTTGTTCGACTGAGGATCCGGAGAATATTCAAGGTGTCGCTACCTGCCAACAGACGGCGGCCTCCGCATTAGGTGTTTAGTGAGGTGTGCATAGAGTGTGGATGATAGCTAGTTTTGTACTTCTGTGGTGGTGGATTATGTCACTTCGTTACAACTCAGATCTCAACGGATCCATTGTGCTCCCCTGACGCAGAGTTTCTTGGCTAAAGAACTGAAAAGAGAAGAGAAACAAAATAGCTAGAGTTCTGTGTTAATGGAGTGGCCTCCTCTGAACCACCGTGAAGAGTTATGCACTTCATGATGGTGGTTGGTGGCTTTTCAGACAGGTCGCCCATATGGTTGAAGAAATGCTCTCCAAGGCCGTCTTCGTGGTATTGCAGAGACTAGGGCATTTTCAAATGAAATGTTCCGTGCCCTCTTCTACGTCTGTGTTGCCGCATCTTCTGCAGAGTTCATCTGTACTCAGCCGCATTCTTTTTCGAAAATAAGGGATTACAACCCTCCCACTTCACCGCATTTCTATTGATCCGCCTGTGGGGTTCGCCTATTTGACCTCAGAAAATATCGGCAGGCCTGCCGATTTTGGATCACTCGGTTACTGAGGCCAATGAAATGCCGATGTTGTCGCATTTGTCTGATCCAGGCGTTTATAGGCCTGCCTTTCCTACATCGCTATGTCTTTGGAACGTGCATTGATATTGCCTTCTTAACAGGGTTCAAATGATCTCTTCTTTGAAAGTGGCAATACCAGCTGAGCCGGTCGCGCTCTATTTTTTGTACGATGGTTTCCTTGATGTGAAAGCTTCCACGGATCTTCGAACTTTTTATTCGATCAAGCTTTGTCACTCCTGCTGTCATGCGAAGCATCTTCATCTCAGCTGCCGTTCATTTACTCTCATACGTTTTGTACATCGTCCAACATTGTGAACTGTATGTGAGCGCTGGACGCACAACTGCGGTGTAGAGCCTTCCTTTCAACTTAGTGGGCATTTTTCTGTCACAGAAGATAGCGGTATTATCTCGCCACTTCATCCACCCTACGCTTACGCGATGATTGATGTCGTCATCACAAGTTGCTTTGCTATTGATCATAGATCCCAGATATTTGAACATTCCACACTTGGGAAGCACTGTTCCATTCAAATAAATGTCTGGAATAGGCCTGAGTGGATCAGAGAACGGGCAGCACAAGTACTCTGTCTTTTTTGAACTAATGCCATACCCATTTCCCTCCAGAGCGTCCACCCACACATCAAGTGCTCGTTGCAGGGATGTAGGATCCTCACTTATGATGGCTCCATCGTCAGCAAAGAATAACTGATGTACCTTGGAGTCCATCACTTTACCTTCAAGCAGATAATCAAGGACTGTAATAAAGAGCAGAGAACTTAAAACGCTTCCCTGGTGCACCCGACTTTGATTGGGAACTCTTCGCTTACTCCAGCGAGGCATCTTACTCTTGTCTTTGCTCCTTCGTACATGTCCATGATCATCTGTACATAGCTTTCTGGGACCCCTCGATGTCTTAGCGCCACCCATATCAGATCTCGTGGTTGTCTGTCGAATGCCTTTTCAAAGTCAACCAATACAATATGCAAATCCCTTAAGGAATCACGATGTTTTTCCATTATGATCCCTATACTTTGGATTGCATCTGTGGTTGATTTAACCTCGACAAACCCGCACCGTGTGCGCCGTGGCGTAAGTGGTTAGAGTGTCGGATCACTACGCATGAGGTTCCAAGTTCGAATCTCAGAAAATACCAAAAAGTTTTTCCACGGTCTCACCTCTCGCGAGCGTTTGATAAACATCCGAGAGTATTGTTGTCACGAAAAAGCTTCTCAAATCGCCGTTCGGATTCGGCACTAAACTGTAGGTCCCTTCCATTCGTGTGAAAAATATAACACACACAACTTGAGTGGTTGCGAGAAGCTAGGCCCTGGCACTCAAAGAGCTGTTGCGCCAAATATTTATTTATTTATTTTTAAACCCGCACTGATCATCAGATAGCCGTATTATTTTTCGCAGTCGGCCACCTAATACCCGCTCAACGATCTTCATGGTGTGTGACATCAGCTTGTTCGAACGGTAGTTATCACAGTTTCGCGTATCACCCTTCCCATTGTATACAGGAAGAAGGTAACTTTCTGTCCATTGATTCGGCATTGGGTCACCTCTCACAAATTTGGAGATGAGAATTCTGAGCCATCTGAACCCGATGTCTCCCATCTTTTTCCAGAACTCAGAGGGCATCTCGCCTGGCCCAACCGCTTTTCGTTTTTTGGAGTATTTGACCGCCTCACTAACTTCTTCGACTGTGATGTCGGGTATTTGTTCACAGTTAGGGGTGGCTCTTGGAAAGTGTAGCCGGGAAAACTGTTCATTTAAAATTTCTTCACAATACCGCCGCCACCTCTGCAGAATTTTCTCGTCATCCACAAGAAGCTGGCCCTGAGCATTGTTAATGAACTTTGGCGAACGAATCTCCAGAGGATTCCTCCTTCTTTGGGCGGCTATTTTGAAGATGGTTGTGCTTTTGTTCATATTGTGTCTTCGCAGCTCCTGGATAGCCTGGTTTGCATCAACAACCGGGGAAGATATTTTCTCCAGCTCCCAATACAGGCCCTCCGTACTCTCTGCTTGAAGCTAGGCGAACTTCCTCTTCGCTTTTTTTCTTGCAACATCTGTATTCCATTTCGAGGCGAACTTTTTCGTCTCTATTATAAGAGGGGCACTTTGACCAAACTTTTTAAGCTGCTTTCTTCTCATTTACACCCTCTTAACTTCATCATTCCACCACCATGTTTCTTTGGCGTGTTGATGGTGGCCTCTTGAAGCTCCTAGCAGTGATTTGGCCTTCTTTAAGCAAGTTCACTGTAGGGAATCAAACGTATTTTGTGCTCTGCACTCTTCATCCTCAGCTCCGTTGATGATGTGAGAGAGGTAATTTCTCATTACGAAAACAAAAGCCTCATCTTTTTCCTTGTCCAGATTGCACCACTTGATTTTCTCAGAGACCCTTGTTTGTTTGCTTTCCTTCGGCGTTTTCATAAAAATTTCTGTTAACAGGAGATGGTATTGCCGAGCGATTGCCTCTCCCAGGATCACTTTGCAATCTTTTACCCGAGGCTTCATGAAACTGGCTACCAAATGGTAGTCAATCTGAGTTTCATCTCCACCACTGCTGTAAGTGATCAGGTGTCGGCTTTGTTTGATGAACATGGTATTTAACACGATTAGACTGTGTGATTTGCACATGCTTAGGATGTCTTCTCCAGGAAGGTTCCTGGTGTCACATCCTAGTCCTCCATGGCAGTCTTCATAGTCTTCGTTTGACTTCCCAACATGTCCATTCAAATCTCCTCCAACAAACAGAAACTCTTCCTTTAAGATGTTCTTAGGAAGATTGTGGAAATCTACCCAAAATGCATCTTTATCTCTCTGATTGCACCCATTTTGGAGAGCATATGCACTGACAATATTCAACACCTCTCCTTGTATTACTAGTTTGAGAGGCATCAAACGGTCGCTGGACTTCGAAATGCTCAAATGTTACCAAGCAGCTCTACTGCAAAGATGATACCGATTCCGTTTTTAACCTTTTCCGTTCCGTAGTAGAACATCTTGTAATCTTTTGTCCTAACATCCAAGAAACGAGCCCGATTTCCGGTGTTTTTCCATTTCGTGTCTTGGACACACAAAATATCCACCCGCCTTCTATTCATCTACTCTTCCAGCTCGTAACTTCGACCGGTCATGCTTCCAACGTTCCAACTCGCGACCCTCAAATTGCGTCCAAACCCTTTCATTATTTTGCTAGCCCCCGGAATCCGTATAGCTCTGACCCGAACATTTCTGCTCGGTCCAGGATCAGTACCATGTACAGCAGTGGTAGAGCCTTTCCTTTTTGCAAGTATTACCATAATGATACAGTTTTGCAATATTATCATAGTGCGATGGTGTTTGTTGTTTGACACGTGCATGCACTGTTTTAGTATTGTTTGATCTTTCATCTATGACACCGGTGCAGTCGTGTCAACTCAGGGGCTCGCATGCACACTTGAGGGAGGGTTTCGAAGGTGGTATATGTGTCGCTAGGCTCACTTGGTTAAATTGCCTAGATCTGATTTGTCCCTTTAGTCGCCTTTTACGACAAGCGCTAGTTGTTGGGGGGCGCTGCAGTGATATTCTTAACCCGTCCCTGCACGGGGAGACTAAAACGAAATCAGCATCGGATATTGTTATTTACGTCGATAGTCAGACTGTCATCAAATCCCTCGCATCCAGCACTACGAGATCTAAGTGAAAGATTGCCATCAGTACAATCTCACCCTTTGCTGTGTACCAGGTCGCTGTGGCATACCGGGGAACCTAGGGGTCCTAGGGCCTCTACTACGCGCCATCGTGTACGGTTTCTGGCAATGTGTCTGAGTTCTCCCCAACTTTTCCCTAACTGCCGTGCCTCCTTCTCGACTATTCTGCGCCATGTTCTCCTCGGACCGCCAGGTCTTCCGCCATCCCGAGTAAAAGGGTTCCATTGCATAGCATGATTCGCTATGGAACTGTCATATTTTCGGAACGTATGACCAATCCACTGCCACTTCCGCCTTTGGATGGTTCTGCTTATTGGTTCCTGCCAGTTCTCTCGTAAAGGTGTTCGTTAGAGACACGATTGGCCCAAAAAATCCTTAAGATATTGCGCTGGCACCTGCTAACAAACGTTTGCAGCTTTCCGGTGATAGTAGTGGTCACTATCCACGTGCTGCAACCATATAGCAGCACGGATTTAACGTTGAAGCGGAACAGTCTTATTTTGGTGCTCAAACTGATTGCAGTGCTTCGCCATATTTTGGACAACATCCCGAATGCGGACTCTGCTTTGGCGATCCTGTCGATCGGTCGAGACAATACAACGAAGATACTGGAAATCCTCTCTCTACCGGTTGTCCAGCAATGCATATTTGAGCCGATAAGTTTGTTCCAAGGCTGATAAAACTAAACGACAAAAACTATGCCGCATTAATTTTCAGTCCGACGATGTCTGCCTCCATCTCCACATCTGCTGTCATTTGGTGGAGGTCCATAATTCTGTGGGAGAGTAAGCATACATCGTCAGCGTAGTCAAGGTGCTTAAGTTGGAATATAAGAGACCATCGAATTCCTTCGTTTCCCGTAGATAAAGCTGCACAAAGCACATCGCTAATCATCAAAAGGAATAGTATTGGTGAAAGAATACAGCCTTGCTTTACCCCACTTTGGATCTCAAATTCATCAGACAACCTTCCTTTGCGCAGAACGTGACATTTGGAGTCTTCATATGTAGCTTTGATAATAGCAATTAGTTTATCGGGAATACCTCTCCTGCATAAGGCACGCCAAATAAAATTAGCCTGGCTCTTTACAGTTCTTCTCTTAAATGTTGCTGAATAGGAGTCCCTAAAATCGATACGGAGATGGTGGAATTTTTGGTTTTTTTTTGTCAGAATATGCGGAAGTGTGAAAATTGGGTGAATATGCTTACATTGCAATTGTGGATGGAAATCTCGATATCCTTACCAAGACACTACATTTTTTTAAATTACTCAATTTTCAGTTTCCGACGAATGCCCTCAAAGAGTGTTGTCAAGCATTTCCTCACGTAGGTACACCGTTCTCATACAGCCGATTTGTGCGACACAACCAGTGAACTTTAAGTATTTGCTGATTCCTCTTAAATCCTCTTCCAAACACTCTAAATTTTTTACGTGAAACTTAACAGTCAAACTTCAAAACAACATACTTCTTCTCCTTTCAGATTATGGCATTATGTTACCTAAGTCTTAACTTCTTGATCCCTAACTTAGAAGTGATCTACCTTCGCTCGACGTACATACGTGTTAACATTATTACCTTCTCGTTTGAATGATTCCTAATTTACCTTCCGTACTTGCGTTTTAAGAGAACATTTAGGTTCGTTTAATACAATTTTACTCAATCTACTATGTTACATGCTCCTTTCATATTTCTTCTCAACCCTTCGCTTTAGTCTTTTCTCCCACCCTCTGTTGTAATTGAATTTCAACTCAAAAGCAAATCTCTGCTAGTTACCGTGGCTTTAAATTAATTTCTTTAGTCTTAATTTCAACAAGGATTTCAACTGAAATCCACCTCCTCCACCTTCCTTTGTGTTGTAGTATACTATCATAACTAGGACTTGAACAAAATTCCATAACGAAATTGGATCCTATTCGTAATAAATGGGTACACTAGAGGAGGCATTAGAAAGTAAAATCTCCAGGAAATCCAATACTTCGTATCCTTAGAGAGATAAGCATTGGGCGGTTCTTGTCTCACCTTATGCCTCATAGATCTTCAATAACTTCAATTGGATTTCATTCGTCCTTTATTTTGACATAATTTAGGGTATCTCCACCCTCTTAAAAATACCTTTCAGGATTCTCGGGAGCGAATTCTAAAATTATCCTTTCTCTTCGTCAAAAATTATTTCAACTCATTCAGAGATTAGTTTTCCTTCTTCATCGTGCTCTGGTATAATGTGTTTGGGTGAATCCTTTTCTGCTGTGACTCGTCACATATACAAGTGTATGGATTCTCATTTAATTAATGATTCAGCTAGAGCTCCTCCATGATTATGATGATGTGTGAGTGTGGGTCGACCAAGGAGTTTTAATAAATATTAAATTTCTTCATGTGACACAGGATTTGCAGGCAGCCTGCCTTAATTATTTGGAATTCTCATCTCCTTTCGCTTATGCTTGCTCATCAAAATGATAAAAACGAATGAGTTAGTGCTCACAAAAAGGAAATAAATTTAACCTAAAGGCAATTATCCTTGGTCCTTTGGCTTTTTTTTTTTTTTTTGCCTTTGTTTGGCGACCGTGGATGGTAATTATGCTGGAGGATGGGGTGCTGACGTAAATTTTATCCATTCTATGCGTCGGTCCTCTTACGGGATAGAAAGGATACCGCCAGGACCTGCCCCAGACGAGTATTGAAAAATTCACCAACGACAAAGGTTCGAATTGCAACATTGATGTGCATGGTGAAGTGAGAAGTGGTATCGAGTGTCTGTGACGGAAATTTAATGAAATAAGATGATAACGACGGAATGGTGATGAACAGTCAAGGACATGGAAATGATTTTAATTGAAAAGTGCCGTAGAGCGCCCGACACTGAATTCCATTCAATGAATTTTCTATTTGAATGTCATTATTCCTTTTGAGTTCTTCCGATTCTTTTTTCGATGTCTGGTTGTGTCTGCTTTTTGATTGCGGCACAATGATGAGAGATGTCTGCCGCATCGTATTTCTCAGTAATTGTCCCTTGAAGAGAGCTTTTGTTGGATAATCATACATAAGTGGATTCGACATGTAGGACCAAAATGATGAAGGAAAACGAAAGTGTACGTATCTGCTCTCATTAAATAAATATTATTTCTGTGTATATCTGCAGAATGGGTGATATTTGATTGATTCTAGACAGATCTTCTCAGTGGTGTAGACCAGTAGTGTAAGCAAATTTTGTAACATTTTTGTATGTTTTGCTTAAAAGATCTCCGTCATCATACTCCCCTTCGATATGAAAGTGCCACCTGATGAAATCCGCGTAGCGTGGCATCCGTTTGCTAAATGAAGAGGCTTGTTACAAATGCAAATATTTGGCGCAACAGCTCTTTAAAGTGCCAGGGCCTAGCTTCTCGCAACCACTCGTGTTGTGTGCGTTATATTTTTCACACGAATGGAAGGGACCTACAGTTTAATGCCGACTCCGAACGGCGATTTGAGAAGCTTTTTCGTGACAACAATACTCTCGGATGTTTGTCAGACGTTCGCGAGAGGTGGGACCGTGAAAAAAGTTTTTGGTGTTTTCTGGGATTCGAACTTGGAACCTCATGCGTAGTGATCCGACACACTAACCACTTACGCCACGGCACCCACAAGGCTTGTTGGTTGAGGCCCAGGTTCACCCCGAACTGTAGGTCCACCTAAGTAAGTAAGTAAGTAAGTAAGTAAGTGGCATCCATTTTGCGAGCGATATCGATCGGAATGAGAATAATTACAGGTTCTACGAAGTTAATATACCCGTTGGTAGAGAGCCAACAGCATCTGTAGTTATGAAAGACCAATCGTCCAGTTTCCTTTCCGCAATTAGTGGCGTGCCGCAGGGTTCCATTATTGGACCCGTTCTTTTTTCTTTTCTTTTTTTTGTTAATGAAAATAGACAGATGAATGAAAATACCGATTGGCCCAAGAATATAAATCTTGCTGCACGACCTTAGTTGACAATGAAGATATAACTCGTAGGGATCGAGTGCGCAACACCAGAGTACGCGAGGTGCTCAATGTTGAGCAACTACTTCTCCGAACGGAACGATCTATGCTTCAATGGTTTGATGACGTAAGGCGTATGCCCCCAAACTGGCTTCCAAGATGTGCCATCTGGTAAGCGACCTCTCGATAAGCCTAGAAATAGGATTGCTCCTGATGACTTGGAGTCATTGGCGGAGGATCGAGAAGGATGGAGAGTCCACCTGAGCATCCTACCCCCTGACTCTCATGAAGGATTACCCGCTTTTTTTTTTTTTTGTTGCGCCAAGGGATGTGGTGATCTTCTAAAGATACTAGTAGCCAGCGCTGCTAGCATGCACGATTCGCAAATCCGAATAATCGATGCCAGGAATACGCCGCCTACGTACTTCTATCACTCTCACAGTGGGGCTGCCGTTAGGTATTACTTCGCGGGGCTGGTTAGCTCTAAAGCTGTACTTTGTTACTCGTTTATATTTGCAAACTCCTGCACTGCATTCCGTTGGCTCCTCCTGTCGCTGCTTCAATAGAATGGTCGTAGCTATATCACTAACGACGATCCAACTATCTTTCGAGCTGATCATGTGCTTAATTAAGTTTTCAGGAGTTAAGACTTCCCCCGGTCTTTGTGCTACTAGCTGTCGTTCTGCCTCGTACCGCAGGCAGTGGAACATGATATGTTTAGCGTCTTTGGCTGCTCCCGGGCAGATTGGCCAATCTCCAAAGTACAATCATGCACTTATTTACCAAACGTGTTCCCATTGTAATAAAGCGTGTAAAATGAGTGCATAATAGTTGGTTTACTGATGAGATTGGTGAATTAAGGAACAGACGTGATGCCGCCTACAACAGGTGGAGCGCTATAGGCTCCCTGAGTTTTACGACGCCTTCCACCAGTTGCGAAACTTGGTTACCTCCAAAGTAAAACAAGCTAAATTACACGAAACATTTTGATGAAGATCTTCCCTCCAAAACCCTCTGGAAAAAATTGCGAGAATTGGGTGTTGGTCGCAATACAGTCCGGGAGGAAGAAGATCTTGATCCCAACCAACTCAATAGGCAATTTGCAGATATCCAAGCAGCATCGTCCTTGTCAAACCAACCTATCAGTACCGCCCCGAACAGCTACTTTGAGTTTCACGGAGTCGAGCAAACTGATGTTGTCAAAGCGATCCTTCAAATTAAATCTAAAGCTGCTGGTGTTGATGGCATTCACCCTTCGTTTGTAAAAATAATTCTTCCCTTCATACTTCCGGTTGTGACCTATGTCTTCAATAATACAATAACGACATCCACGTTCCCGGCTTCATGGAAATTATCAAAAATTATTCCAATTCTGAAAAAGAAAGCATCAGCTAACTCTATGGCTGAGTACAGACCAGTTGCTATTCTTCCTTTTCTGTCAAAGGTGCTGGAGAAATTGATTCATGATCAGATTTCCGTCTTTGTCGAACGGAATAAGATCCTCTGCACTAATCAATCGGGTTTCAGAAAAAAACATAGTTGTACAACAGCACTACTTAAGGTCGCTAATGATTTGCGAATAGCTTTAGACGAAAACCGAATAACATTTCTCACGTTACTAGACTTTTCCAAGGCCTTCGGCACAGTCAATCACGCCATATTAATTAATAAACTCAAGATGTTATATGGCTTTTCTGATTTGGCTGCAAAATGTATTCTCTCCTACCTCCAGGGAAGAAAGCAAGCAGTTTTCCACAATAATATTTCCTCCGAATTCATTGAAATATTAACAGGCGTTCCACAAGGTTCAGTTCTTGGTCCTCTTCTTTTCATGCTTTTCGTTAATGATCTTCCGACGGTAATTAAACATTCATTAGCATACATGTACGCAGATGATGTTCAACTGTACATCAGCTGTAAGCCCGGGCTAACTGCGGAAGCTGTACTCAAGCTGAATGACGATCTTCGCAGGATTTTGAATTGGTCTCCAGAAAACTTTTTGAAGCTGAATCCCATAAAATCAAAATGCATGGTCATCAGGAGAATTGAATCAGATTTAAGCCTTTTTCCTGATATATGCCTTGGAGATAATTTAATCGAATATGTTGGCAAGGCAAAAAGCCTTGGTATCTGGTTCAATTCTAAGTTAAGTTGGGATGATCATGTTACTATGATAGTCGGTAAAATTGATGGTTATTTTAGAAACTTATAGTCGGAGAGCTGGTGAACGTTTTTGAAACGTCATTTTAGCAAAGGAAATTAATATATTTTTTTGTTAAACTTGAGCTAATGATCACAAATATCAACGTCTGGCAGCTGTCCGTTGGTGCGTTTGGAGGGGGCTGGGCCCCAAAGACGTCGAAAAAAGGGATGCGGTCACGTCATTTCAGCAAGGCTGATTTTTTTTTTTAATCGTTAATTGAGATCACCGTGAGTAATTATTCACAACTGCCAGACGAAAATCTCGGGTCTAACATCCTGCCAGACGCAAGCGAAGTTTGAACGTCGCTGCTAAAGCGATGTGCCACTAATGTATCTAATATCCGATTTTCAACGAAACTATTGAAGCATTTGAAAACTTACTAAGTGTATCTTATAGGAAATTGAATTTTAAATAAAATTGTATTGTGAATTTCCAACGCCAACCTCCATCCAAATGTTCAGAGAGCTCGTTAAATGTTCCATGTTACCTAACATGATCACAATAACGTTTGTATCTGAGCATTTTATTAAAACATTCGCATCTTGATGGGTGTTGCAAACATGGTAGACGATTTTGGTGTCAGCTTCTTTATGTTTTTCACAAGATTAAGTGTCTTCCACAGTTTTTTTTTTACTTTTCCATTGTCAGTTTTAAAACAGTAACAAAAGTCATAATTTATGTATACAGTCTTTGTTCCGATAAATGATGCCATGTCATCACTAGCCCAATGGATTTTTAAGAAATTATCCATCGTTTTCTTAAATTTAATATTTTTCAGTTCCTTTACAAAATCTGTTGGACGTACTTGATCAGGCCAAGAAATGACGTAGTTGTGGCTGTCCAAGCTATCTCTCAGAAGATGTTCTCTATCTTTGATAGATGGTGAAAAATAACGATCGAAAATGATATCGATTCTGGGTGCAGAATACCTAGTAGCCATTTGGAATTTTTTTTTTTGAGATGTTGCTGAATGTTCTTGGAACTTCCTTTAATCAATTCCTCATCAATATTCCGTACTGCCTGACTATCAATTTTTGTCTCCAACAATTTCATGAGAACATATTTATCGGTTTTACAAATTGTTCCATCTAAATGGCACATTGATAAAGGAACAGGCGTCAAAGGATACGATAAAACTTTTGCAATATCTATATTTTGTTCCATTGGAATACGCAAAAGTTGTCTGAATAGATCCCGTTCCATACGAAGTTCTTGCATTTTGCCAGCAAGTTTGACTTTCATCCTTTTCCCTGCAGTTGAAAAGGTTATAATTTCATTTTTCTGATTGGTTTTTCAAAACGGTCAGGGATTTCAGCCAATAAAAAAACCGCAAATTATTCATGACTGGCAACACCGTTCAAAGTGTAAGTAGCTTTCAACAAGTGCTAGTATTTAATAACAAAAAGAAACAATTAATTCCCAAACAAATTATTCACCATTACGCTCATCGGACGGAGCTTCATCTCCTGCACCATAGCAAGTTGGAGTACTCAACGCATCTGAAGAGGCAAAAGGTGAATAGCCCATTAAACTTATCTCTAATATTAAGTTCACCAACGTATAAAATAGTCAGACTCTGCTTAGTTTTGGCGCCAAAATCTCTACAGTGCGTATTCCCCTAAGAGGGAAAAGTGAGAGGAGCTTTTAAAGAGCTTTAAAAAGCTTCTGCATACTCTCATCTAATACACAACCCACTGCGATATTTTCGGATAAAAAAAAAAGAAAAACTTTAACTAAGGCGGAAACACAAAATTCACACTCAAACTTACACTCATTGAATATGAGTGTATTAAGATCGCCCCCAATGGGGCGACTCAAACCATCTACTCCGAGTCCAGAAAAATTGGCGATCCACTCCGCCATCACCACAACCACCGTAACAACTACAACAAACTCTACTCTTACAACTACCAGTGCAATAATAACCAATTGCATTCCATGTTATACAACTGCAATAGCACATACTACTCCAATAACGAATATTACAACAGCAAAAACGTCCCTCACCCACGAAACACAAACAACTACCGATTATAGACCTGGAAACCAGAAACGGAATAGATCTACACCAGAAAAAAATATCTTATCAAGTAACACAACAAAAATAATTAAATCTAAAATCCAAAAAACGATTAACACTTACTGGCTAGGCGAATCATCGAACAATGAAAACAAAAACCGATTTGCAATACTAGCAACTGACAATGAGGACGATTTAAACGAAATCGACAAGAGGAACAACAAGGAAACAGCAAACTCAACTTTAAAAACGAACAAAGAAAGTAATCAAAAACCACCACCAATATATGTACAAGGCGTAAATCTCACTAACTAGGGCATTAAACGAAGTAGCTAAGAACAATTTTTTACTGAAAGTGCTATCCAATAATGAAGTAAAAGTTCAACCCACTGAATCAATACACTATACAACAATCATAAAAATGCTACAAGAAAAAAACACACAGTATCATACCTATAAGCCAAAAGATCAACGCGGTTTCAGAGTTATCCTTAGAAATATGCACCACTCAACTGATAAAGAGGAACTTAAGAAAGAACTTGCCGAAATGGGCCACTACGTCACCAATATTCACAACATCCTACAACGTGAAACAAAAAAACCATTACCTATTTTCTCAATTGAAATAGAAAACAGACAGAATAATAAAGATATCTATAACGTCACAGAACTACTACAATGTAAGATATGTTTCGAGCCCCCACGCCCAAGAAGAGACATTCCACAGTGTACAAACTGCCAAAAATACGGGCACACAAAGAACTACTGTACGAATAACCCTGTCTGCGTAAAATGTGCTGGCGACCACAAGACCATAGATTGTACAATTGCACTCACCAGTGACCAGATAAAATGTGCATTATGTGGTAAAGGCCACACAGCTAGCTACAAAGGATGCGAGGTCTATAAGGAACTGAAAATTCAGCGCTTCCCAAGTCTAAGGAAAAAGGAAATTATACAGCCCGGCAGCAATTCAAACACTCAACAACAATTCAGTAAAATAAATCCTGACACAACATATGCTAAGGTCCTAAGTAATAATCCTACAGATCAAAGCCAAATAGACCAACAAGAACAACAGCAATTGCAAGCAGAGCAACCAGAACCCATACAGCGACAACTAAAACAACCAGAACGCCAGCAGAAACAAGCACTACATCCAGAACACCAACAAAAACAACCAGAATTTCATCCACAGCAACCAGAACGCAAGCAGAAACAAGCAGTACATACAGAACACCCACAAAAACAACCAGAATTTCGTCAAGAATATCCAGAAGCACAACTTAAACAAAAACCACAAGAAACCAACAACGAAGTTACAGAACTCAAAGAAATGATCAAACAGCTAATAACACAAATCAGTAACATGATGAACTTATTAACTATATTACTTACCAATCATCATGGACAGTAACAACATCCCACTAAAAATAGTCGCCTGGAACGCGAATGGGTTAATCCAACACCTTTCTGAACTAAAACTATTTATACAGAGTAACAAAATAGACATATTAATGATTTCTGAGACCCATTTCACAAATAAAAGCTACCTCAAAATTCCAGGGTATAGAGTCTACTACACTAATCATCCAAACGGTAAAGCACATGCTGGTTCTGCAATCATCATCAAGCAAAGCATTAAATGCACTGAGCTAGTAAAACACGACAAAAGCTACATCCAAGCAACGACGATTCAAATAGAAGACACAGATGGCCACTTAATAATTTCCGCTCTATACTGCCCACCCAAACATACTATTAGTAAACAACAGTTTGAGCAATACTTCAAGACATTAGGGCCGCGGTTTCTTGCAGTGGGGGATTTTAACGCTAAACATACTGACTGGGGTTCGAGACTCACTAATAGAAAAGGAACCATACTTTTAGATGCACTAAAAGCGAATAACATAAGCCATCTAAGTACTGGTGAACCGACCTATTGGCCTACTGACAAGAAAAGGATACCTGACTTGTTAGACTTTTGCATTTACAAAAATATTAGACATGAAAAATTAAGAATAGAATCTTGCTATGAACTTTCCTCTGACCATTCACCAATTGTTATTTACCATAATTCGTACATAAAGCCTCCGAACATACCAGCAAAATTATATAATAAAAGTACTGACTGGGATACTTTCAGAGAAGTGATTGACATGGAGTTACAACTAAGTATTCCGCTAAGGACATCTGAAAATCTTGAAGCAGCAATTATAAACTTCAACGATATTATACTCGAATCCACTTATCGATCTACACCAATGACAATAAAACAGGAAAGAAATGATTACATACCGACGCATATAAAAAGAAAAGTGATAGAAAAAAGGAAGCTTAGGAAAATATGGCAAACCAATAGAACAAGTGAAGCGAAAACAGAACTCAACAGGTCCATAAAAGAACTTAAGGATTTATTAAAGGAACATAGAAATAATAAAATCAACAACTACTTAAAAAAATTGACTTCAACAGCATCGACTAACTATTCCCTATGGAAAGCTACAAAAACCATTAAAGAAACTGTAGACCACCAACCCCCAATTAAGACTACAAATGGTAAATGGGCGAGGATGAATCATGAAAAGGCAAAAATACTGGCAGAACATTTCAAACAAACTTTTACCAATGACAAGGACAGAAGTAGAATTAACCAACCAATAAACGTAACTCACCGTGACATGAAAATAAAGAAAACTTCTGTTAAGGAAATCAAAACATGCATCAAAGATAACATCAACCCAAACAAAAGTCCAGGATACGATCTCATCACAGGTAAAATCCTAAAGGAACTTCCGGAAAACTTACTTACTTAGGTGGCGCTACAGTTCGGGGTGAACCTGGGCCTCAACCAACAAGCCTCTCCATTTAGCTCGGTCTTTAGCTAATTGCCTCCAGTTGCGCACTCCAAGTTGGTCGAGGTCCCCTTGAACTTGTGCGCGCCACCTACGGCGATAATTCCCTCTACTGCGTCGTCCCTCGGGGTTAGATTCGAAGACTCTGCGGGCCGGAGCGTTGGTGTCCATTCGCTCTACATGTCCTAGCCATCTCAGACGTCCAATACGCAGTTTTTTGACTAGGTCGATGTCGCTGTACAGCTCGTATAGTTCGTGATTGAATCTTCTCCTCCAAAACCCGTCAACGCAAACGGGACCGAAAATTTTACGAAGAATTTTTCTCTCGAAGCGACCAAGGATATCTTCATCCTCTTTTAATAAAGTCCATGTTTCAGCGCCGTAAAGCAGGACTGGGATGATCAAGGTCTTATATAGAGTCTCCTTAGTTGTTCGAGAGAGGGCTTTACTGTTGAATTGCCTTATAAGCCCAAAAAAACAGCGATTGGCAAGAGTTATTCTTCGATTGATTTCTGCGCTGATCTTGTTTTTCGAGTTTATAGCAGAGCCAAGGTAGACAAAGTCCCTTACTACCTCGAAGTTATAGCTGCCCACGGTGACGTTTTGTCCAATTCGTCGATGTTGGTTTTCCCTTCTAGTTGACAGCATATACTTGGTTTTGCCCTCGTTTATCGCTAAACCCATTTTGGCCGCTTCCGCCTCAATGCTTGCAAAAGCACCGGTGACAGCCCGCTGAGATCTTCCGATAATGTCTATATCGTCGGCGTATGCAAGCAGTTGTACAGACTTGTAATAGATTGTGCCTCCGGTGTTGGCTTGTGAGTTCCGCACAATCCGTTCAAGTACAATATTAAAGAAGTCACATGACAGCGCGTCACCTTGTCTAAAGCCTTTTTTGACATCAAAGGTCTCGGTGAGGTCATTACCGACCTTGATGGAGCAGCGAGCGTTCTCCATCGTCAGCCTGCACAGGCGGACAAGTTTGGCAGGGATGTCAAAACTAGACATGGCTCTATAAAGCTCTTCTCTATAGATGCTGTCATAGGCGGCCTTGAAATCGATAAAGAGGTGGTGAGTATCGATTTGGAATTCTTGGGTTTTCTCCAGGATCTGCCGAAGTGTGAAGATTTGATCGATGGTGGACTTTCCTGGCCTGAAACCGCACTGATAGGGTCCAATCAGGCTGTTGATAAAAGGTTTCAGGCGTTCACACAATATCGCAGAAAAGATCTTGTACGCGATGTTGAGGAGACTGATGCCTCTATAATTGGCGCAGTTGAGGGGGTCTCCTTTCTTGTGGATCGGGCAAACGATGCTTCCATTCATCAGGCATACACTCCTCTGACCAAATATTAGAAATGAGTTGGTGTATGCACTCTACCAATTCATCCCCAGCTGCCTTGAAAAGTTCGGCCGGTAAACCGTCAGTTCCAGCAGCCTTGTTCGATTTTAGCTTGGATATTGCTATCCTCACTTCGTTTTGGTCAGGTGGACGGAAATTTTGACTATCATCGTCCATGTTGAATGGTTCATTCTGCCTGACAGCGGGATGTTGGTCTTCGTCGCCGTTATACAGTCTGCAGAAGTAGTTTTTCCATATTCTCAGCACCGACTGTGATTCTACTACGAGGTTTCCATTCTCATCTCTACAGGTTTCTGTACGGGTATTACTTCTCTGACACGTTCTTTTTACCTTTTGGTAAAACTTCCGTACATTGTTCCTGGAGTATAGACTCTCGATATTCTCAAACGCGCGCTTCTCATGCTCTTTCTTCTTCTTTTGGAGAAGCCGATGTTCTTCCCGTCTCTTTTGCTCGTAGAGCTCACGAGCAGCTCTCGTCTTCCTTTGCAGCTCCGCTTTGTATGCCTCTTGTTTTGCTGCATGCACTCGCCGGCATTCTTCGTCAAACCAGGGGTTTCGCGGTGGTGGTCGAGCGAGACCCAGCACATCAGTCGCGGCGTTTCTGATGGCATGTTGGCAGCGTTGCCACTGGTCTTCGGCACTTGATGCTGGCGGTATAGGGGTGATTGAGAGATTTCGGGATACGCGTTCAGCGAAGAGTCTGGCGGTCTCTTGCGATTATAGCTTTTCGACGTTCAATTTTCTCACAGTAATTCTTCTTTGTTGCTCAGATTGGGATATCCGCATTCGTACCTTGGCTACAACAAGGTAATGATCCGAGTCTATATTGGCCGCTCGGAAGGTCCGGACATCCAGAATACTGGAGGCATGCCTTGCGTCGATCGCAATATGATCAATTTGGTTGATCGTGACATGATCATTGGACCGCCATGTCTGCTTATGAATATCGAGATGAGGAAACCATGTGCTTGCTATGGTGACATTTCGCTCCACAGCGAAATCAATTAGCCTTAGTCCGTTATCAGACGTGGTGTCGTGTAGGCTATGCTTACCGACTGCTCTACCGAAGACGTCCTCCTTTCCTATTTTGGCGTTAAAATCGCCCAATACGATCTTAACGTCGTATTTAGGACATGCTCGTATGTTTTACCGAGGAGCTCGTAGAAACACTCTTTGGAGGCAGGATCCTTTTCTTCTGTGGGGGCATGAACACATATTAGGCTTATGTTAGCGAATTTAGCCTTGATCCGGATCGTCATAATACGCTCGCTCACGTGTCGGAAGCTTAAGACTTCTTGCCTAAGTCTGCCGCGTATGACAAATCCGCATCCGAATAAGCGTTGCCTGTTGCCTCTGTAGCAATCACCGTAGTAGATGTCACAGTTTTTCATCCTCTTTTTGCCTGGCCCATCCCATCGCACTTCCTGGATGGCGGTAATATCTGCTTTATAGCAGTCTAGGGCCTCTGCTAGTTGTTTGGCTGCACGTGGTCTGTAAAGGGACAGAACATTCCACGTACAGATCCGAAGGTCGTTGTCCTTATTTCGTTTGCTGGGGTCGTCATTAGTTGGGTCATCCTTATCCGAGGATTTTGGTTGTTTCGGAACCATGCGTTTTTTACGTGGTAGGGAAGTTACCCCGACGGCACAACCCCCAACCTGGAGGGCCAGTTCCTTAATTATTCCCCTTGGACGAGGGGCCGGGTACACCGGTGCCAGTAGTCCACTACGGGAGTATGAGCGCTGCCGTTGGCCCATTAAGGGCTCCTCCGCCACCATCTCTATTCCAATGTCCTGACCAACATTGGAAATTCCTTACCGACCTGTGATCCGAATACGTCGAAGCAGCTCGCGCAAGGTGTTCACTAAGTTCAACCTAACTGGAACTATAGAAAAACGTAATAGTATATTTAAGGAATCTCTTCAATGCCATCATTACTACTAAATATTTTCCAAAAGCCTGGAAAGTAGCTAAAGTAATTGCAATTCCCAAACCTGGAAAAGATGCTACACAACCAGCAAATTACAGACCGACAAGTCTACTACCAATTCTATCAAAACTATTTGAAAAACTTTTTGCTACTCGACTTCAGCATAATACCTAGACATCAGTTCGGATTTAGACGTAAACATTCAACTATACAACAAATACATCGTATAACAAACAAAATCTCAAAAGACTTAGATGACAAACATTTCTGTGCTGCACTCTTCCTAGATATATCCAAGGCATTTGATAAAGTGTGGCACAATGGCCTGATACATAAATTAAAACTTCTTCTCCCACCGGACTTCCAACTTTTATTAACAAGCTATATTAGTGACCGTTTCTTTTATGTGCATTATAAAGATGAACAATCATCTCTCTACAAAGCTGATGCTGGAGTTCCACAAGGAAGCGTGCTAGGACCTTTATTATATCTAATATATACAGCAGACATTCCAACTTCGAGAAATATCAACATAATGAGCTGATGCTGGAGTTCCACAAGGAAGCGTGCTAGGACCTTTATTATATCTAATATATACAGCAGACATTCCAACTTCGAGAAATATCAACATAATGACCGCCACTTTTGCAGACGACACAGTAATACTTGTCTCGCACCGATGTCTAAAAACAGCAACTGATCTACTCCAACTACACCTAAACGAAATAGCAGACTGGTTCAAAGAATGGGGTATACAAATAAACGAAGACAAAACGCAACAAGTAATATATACAACAAGAAAAACCGTGGATTCACCAATTATTAAATTAAACAATAAAACAGTATCCTCAGACAATCAAGCTAAATACTTGGGAATGTATATAGATAAAAAACTAACATGGAAACAACATATTCTTAAAAAAAGAAATCAAATTAAAGATAAATTCAGACTGCACTACTGGATGCTGGGAAGAAATTCAGTACTTTCAGTTGACAACAAGCTTCTCATATACAAGACAATCATCAAACCAATCTGGACATACGGTCTACAACTCTGGGGTGTAACCAGCAAAACAAATATTGACATCATCCAAAGACTTCAAAACAAAATTCTACGCACAATAGTGAATGCAGCCTGGTACGTACCAAACAAGAATATACACAAAGATCTCAACATACCGACAGTACTCGAAGAAATCCAAAATTCTAGTCAGAAACACCAAATTCGACTTCTTAACCATGAAAACTACGAAATTAACTCTCTTCCCGCCCAAGAATACGCTCATATACGAAGGCTGAAACGAATAAGACCATCCGACTTACTAACCAGGATATGAACTAAAAAGTAATGTGTTTAAATGTATCTATATGTACCTTTTACCAATTCATGTTAATACTTTAATTTTTAAACTTCCGTCTTACCTGAGAAATGTTTTATGTTCATATTATATATTTACTGTATAACCAAAGAGGTTCTTAAAGGCAATGGCCTTATGACTGTTGTAATCCTAATTGTAAAACCGATTACTTAATGTCCAGTGGACAGATGTAAAACAATAAAGGAAGAAAAAAAAAAAAAAAATAAAAAATAAAAAAAAATAAAAAAATTCAAGGCATGATTGTTTTGTTTTTCCCAGGTAGAACAGCTGAAGGGAGAAGAAATACGATGTATTTTGTAGGAAAATGATATCTTAGGTTAGGTTAGGTTATGTTGGCTGTCCACACGGGAGTGTAGACACACTTAGACCAGTGAAGGTCCTTTGTGATACCAGGATCAAACCATTAGGCCACTCAGGGACTAACAAAACCAACCGGAGCTTTTGACAAAGCGATGGATGCTCATGACGTCCAAGGACGCCAGATCGCAGAGGTCGTCAAGGAAGGGGGACCCTAGATGGAGCATTCTTTTATGCGACAGGGCTGGACATGTGCATAGGAGGTGAAGGATGGTTTCCTCCTCCTCCTCGTCCCTACAGCTTCTGCAGAAGTCATTGGAGAAGAGGCCAAGTCTTTTGGCGTGCTGGCCTATAAGACAGTGTCCAGTGAGAACACCGACAACGCAGCTGATTTGTGTACGCTTTAACTTGATCAGATCGGCACTACGTTTTTGATCCAGCTTAGGCCAGATCTGTCTCGAAATGTGACACGTTGAGCCGTTTCCCCATAAAACGTTGGTCGCGCTAATAGCGTTCAGCTTTGGTAGATACTTACATGTAGCGAGGGGCATACCCAGGGCTTGCCTTTCAGGCAAAATCCTTAGAGTGGTACCCTGTCTGGCGAGGTCGTCAGCCCTGCAGTTACCTGGAATGTCTCTATGGCCCGGCACCCAGCATAGGTGAATGTTGAACTGCTCTGTCATCTCCATAAGAGATAGACGACAGTTTAAGGCAGCCTTAGAAGTGAAGGAGAACGATTCCAGGGACTTGATTGCCGCTTGGCTGTCAGTGAAAATGCTAATATCCCTGACAGATAATACATTACATTTCAGCCAGGACAGGGCTTCTTTAATCGCCATGATTTCCGCCTGGAAAACGCTACAATGATCGGGGAGGCGGAAAGAGATGCTCAGATTGAGCTGTTCGGAGAAAACACCACAACCCACCCCACCTTCCGTCTTAGATCCATCTGTAAAGAAGTGAACCGAACTAGCATCGACAGGGGGGGAGGTGTCCCATACATCCCGGTTAGGGATGCTCCTACTGAAGTTACGGTCAAATCTCAGTTTCGGCGGGGTGTAGTCCGTGTTTTCATGTTTGAAGTTGAGAAGATCAAGGATCGAGGAGTGGCCAAAGCGATAGCTAGACCACTGAGAGGAGGCTTTCAAGCGGATGGCCGCACAGGCTGCCATCTGTTTGCCGAAAATATCTAAGGGTAGCAGGTTGAACAAGATGTCCAGTGCCGCGGAGGGAGTAGTTCTAAGTGCACCACTGATGCAGATGCATGCAGATCTTTGCACCTTAGCTAGTTGAGTGAGGTGGACAGCCCTTTCAAGAGCAGGCCACCATACGATCACGCCATATAGTAGTATAGGCCTGATAACGGACACGTATAGCCAATGGGTGATTTGAGGTTTAATACCCCAGCTCCTACCTATAGCCTTTTTGCAGGAATAGAGAGCTACATTAGCCTTCTTGACGCGCTCTAGTAGATTGGCCATCCAGTTTAATTTCCTATCCAAAATAAGACCCAAATATTTTGCGTTTTCAGAGAAGGTGAGACTGGTGCCATTTATCAAGGGACGGTCTATGAGGGGAGCTATATATTTCCTCGTGAAGAGAACGAGTTCCGTTTTATGGGGGTTAACCCCCAATCCACAATTGGAGGCCCATTTGGTGAGCCGAAGGAGAGCATATTGGAGGATATCCCTGAGAGTGTCCGGGTGTTTACCGGAGGAAGCAATAGCAATGTCATCAGCATAGGCGATCACTCTACAACCTGACGTATCCAGGTCCAACAGTAGTTCATTAACTACCAGGTTCCACAGAAGAGGTGATAAGACTCCACCTTGAGGTGTACCGCAGCGAGCAATTCTTCTGGCCGATGCTCCGCCCAGCTGCGTGTTAATAATCCTGCATGTAAGCAATTGATTGATCAACACTCCGAGCGAGGTATCCACTTTCAGATTTACAAGTGCGTCGGTAATTGCCTTTGGTTTGACATTGTCAAAAGCTCCCTCAATGTCAAGGAAAGCCACCATGGTGTATTCTTTGATGCTCAATGATTTTTCGATGATGCGCACAAGCGAATGTAAGGCAGTCTCAACCGATTTGCCTTTGCAGTACGCATGTTGGGACGGCGAGAGCTGGGCTAATACTTTGCCGAAGATGGATATCTATTAACCTTTCTAACGTTTTGAGCAGAAAGGACGATAGACTGATAGGTCGGAGATCCTTTGGTTCCACGTGCGAGCTCTTTCCTGCCTTAGGTATGAAGATGACTTCAACCTCGGTCCATAGTTTGGGAATATAGACCAGATTTAGACAGCCCGACAAGATGACTTTGAGCCATGGAAGCACAATGTCCTCGCATTGCTGAATATCAGCTTGAATAACACCGTCAGGTCCTGGGGACTTGAAGGGTTTGAAACTGCGCATGGCCCAACGGATCTTTTCTGTAGTTATCAAGACTAGCGAGTTGCTGCAAGGTTGAGGGGGGGGATATCCCTCTCGCGATATAGCAACAGGGGAGCTACCAGGAAAGTGGGTATCCAGTAAGATGTCAATGGATTCCTCCGCAGAGGAGGTCCAGTAACCATCCGGATGCAAAAGGAAGCTGGGTGTAGCAGGGCTCGTAGAGAGGATTTTCCGCAACCTGGAAGCTTCCGAGGACTCTTCAATGCTGTCGCAGAAAAGTCTCCAGGAGCGTCGTTGCTCCTTCCTCAGTGAGATTTTGTATTTTCTGAGAGACAGTTTATAGGAGTCCCAGTCGGCCGTCTCACGGGAGCTTTTAGCAGTATTAAAAAGGAGCCTACTGTCTTTCCTAAGAGTACTGAGATTTGCATTCCACCAGGGAGGTTTCATTCTACCTCGAGGTTTGCGGAGTGGGCAGGCCTCGGCCATGGCACCATTTAGTGCCGATGTTAGGGTGTTGACTAAATCGTCGAGGTCTTCAGTGCAAGAAGGTTCAGTAGGCAGATGGGAGGGAATAAGCGTTAATAAACGTTTCCTATAGAGGGACCAGTTGGTTTTTCTATAATTTCTAAAAGCCTTCTGGTCAGGCAGATAGTCATCAAGACTAAATTGGAGGTAACGGTGGTCTGAAAAAGAGTGCTCATCAGAGACTCTCCAGTCCTTAACCAAGTTATATAAATGATCGGAGACAAGAGTGATGTCCAGGACTTCTTGTCGGTTACGAGTAATGAAGGTCGGTTTGGACCCCCTGTTACAGATTAGGAGTTTAGTACTAAGGATAAAGTCAAAAAGTTGCTCACCTCTTACATTTATGTCGGAACTGCCCCAGATTGAGTGATGGGAATTCGCATCACAGCCAATGATGAGACCAGTGTTTCGGCTCTCTGCTACAGCAATCAAGCTCCCCAAGATGTCCGGGGGGAGTGGGCCCGCAAGATCGTGACCTAAATAAGCCGATACCAACCAGTAATTTCTTGATCGCAATTCCAGGTTGGTAGCGACTATGTCTTGATTGCTGAAATTAGAGAGTAAATGAATGTTTAGATGGGTCTTCGCAAGGATACAGGATCTCGGTTTACCTTCTTTTCTTGCGTAGATTAATATGTAGTTTGGAGTCTTGAGTCCACAAACCCGGTTTCCAACAACCCATGGTTCCTGGATCAAGACTAAGTCTTCCCCGTATTTGCTGAGCCGGAGAATGAGGGAGGCCGAAGCCGTGATGGAGTGATGCAGGTTAATCTGTAGGATCTGCAGCATTGGGGCTACTCCTCGCTACAGATACCATTACCACGGTATTATTGGCTTCCTCTGAATCTGATGACAGAATGTCATCCTCGAGAGAGAGGCCACATGGGTCACTGTCCAGGAGTGATGGAGAGGGAGAGGGAGGACCAGAGAAGTCCAGTTTCAAAAGAGCGTCAACCATCTCGGTGTCTGTCGACGAGGAGTCAACCCCCAAAAAAGATGGAACGACGCAAGGGAGCGAGGGAAGGGGCTCGGAAGGAGAGGTATTCTTAGCTGGTGCAGAAGGGACTGCAACCTGCTTGGGAGGTACTTTCTCGAGCTCCTTCTCGTCACATTTGTAGACTTTCAGGGTGATGGAGCTGAAACCATAATTTACTACCCCTTTATAAAATGCCAGGGGGCCAGAGACTCTTCATTGATGACAATGATCACACTTCTGACGTCTCCTCTCGGCTCGTCCACTTTGGCAATCTTCCAATTATGGGTAGGAAGGGAGCTGTTGTTAGCCTTCAGAATATCCAGGATGATTTTAGGATCAGAGGGTTCAGCCGGAATGGTAGCACGTGTTCTTGGTCGGTTAGGAATCTGGTCCTTTTCCACGACCTCCAACTGTGCACCTGGCCAAACCTGTCCTAATCTGGAGACAGCAAGTTTATAGAGATCCTTCGATCTTTGGTCAGCGCAGGCAACGAGTTTGACATGCCCTTGATGAATATCTTAATACGAAACAAATGGTTTCGTATCGCGGCTACTGACTCTTTTTAAAATATCTTCTGTTCTACTGGATATATGAAAATTTTGTATATATACAATTTTATTTAAAATTCAATTTCCTATAAGATACACTTAGTAAGTTTTCAAATGCTTCAATAGTTTCGTTGAAAATCGGCTATTAGATACATTAGTGGCACATCGCTTTAGCAGCGACGTTCAAACTTCGCTTGCGTCTGGCAGGATGTTAGACCCGAGATTTTCGTCTGGCAGTTGTGAATAATTACTCACGGTGATCTCAATTAACGATTAAAAAAAAAATCAGCCTTGCTGAAATGACGTGACCGCATCCCTTTTTTCGACGTTTTTGGGGCCCAGCCCCCTCCAAACGCACCAACGGACAGCTGCCAGACGTTGATATTTGTAATCAATAGCTCAAGTTTAACAAAAAAATATATTAATTTCCTTTGCTAAAATGACGTTTCAAAAACGTTCACCAGCTCTTAGACTATTATCGGTATCCCAAAGCTACACACCACTTAAGACTAGACTCATGTTAGCTAAATCTCTTCTTGTGCCCATCATAGCTTATGGTTGTGAAATCTGCTGCTGCGTCAAAGCAATTACCAAGAGACGACTTAATGTTGCGCTTAACAATATTATACGATATGTTTACGCCTTAAAACGCTATGACCATGTTTCTGCTTACGCCAAAAATATTCTTGGATGCTCATTGGACCAGTATCTGAAATCTTGCACTATTAAATGTCTTCAACGGATTATAACCTCCAAACAGCCTTCATACTTGTTCAATAAACTAATTTTTGCAGAGTATAATCGGTCCTTAACTTTAGTTCTCCCGCGGTATCGCTATCTTTGCACCGAGCGTTAACTTAGTTTATGCCATTCGCATTTGGAATGCACTTCCTGTTAGCATTAGAGGATCTTGTTATGCGAATTCCTTTGATCACATTCTCTTCAGGCATATGGCGCTTAGTAAACTTAATAATTGAATTGTTTTTTTTTTTTAAATGGTAAATTGTTCTTTTCAATAGTTTGTCTTAATTTTTACAAACCAACTGAATTGTTTTCACTACACAGGTAAATTTTTCCGAATTGCATCTTCATTTTTAACTTAAAGATTATATTAGTCTATTGTAAATGATGTTAAAACTAATTAATAAATAAATATGAAATATGACATTGGTATCTTGATCATTTGCTCTGTCGCCCTTCACACCCAACTTTTAAGATCCAGTCCATCAAACTTCTATACTTACCTACTTAATAATCTTCTCTTTTAATTTTCAGATACTGCGTAGAGTACGAGGTCATCAAAGCATCAAAAGCCTGCCACAAACTCCCGCCATACAACCAGCTGCTAGAAGGTACCTTTTCCATAAATCTAACAAACAAATTGCATATGATTTCATTTTTATGATTTCCAGGAGACCGTATAGTAGTCCGTTGTGACTTAGAAGCCCTAATTGAAGATTCACCACCTAGTCCTAGTGGTGTTAGCAATCACAACAGCAACAACAGTACAAAAACCAACACAAGTCGCAACAGTGGTAGCAGTAGAAAGTCCGAAATCACAAACAATTCCGCCGTTCCAGACGAAGATGAAGATGATGAAGCCGATGAGGATAGTGAAGACTATGATAGATCTACGACGACTACAACTACGACAACAACGACGACGCCTGCTCCAACTACATACCACTGTCGTGGTGAAGGCCTTCCTGGCCGAACAACCAGATGGAGTGCTCTGCCAGCGCCATCTTGCCGTGGCAAATGGCTACGACTAACTGTCGGCCAACCCAAGAAATGTTCCCATTCGCAATTTATATTCGTCTAAAAAAATGGAAGGCCGCGCGCAAAGATCGATAGCAACAACAAGACATATTGTCTTTCAAGTTTTTTTTTTTTTAAATAATTTCGTTTCTTCTTATTTTCCTTAACTTTAAACTTAATCACTTTTTTTCATTTACATTTTTTTTATTAAATACTCGTACGTTTATTGATTTGAAAAAAAAAAAGTTATTTTCAAGTGTTCACTAAAAACAAAAGCAAACAGAATAAGCAAAAAACAATTAATAATAATTTTAAATAATACAATTAAGGGTAAACAAATAAAAATAAAAATAAATAAAAACTACTGATAGAATTTCTGTAAAAAGAATGAAACAAATGAGAAAAAAAGAGGAAAATAAAGATGCTTTTGAGGAAAGCAATGTAATTTTAAAATAAAATGGTAAAGTTGTTTTTATTTCGAAATGATTACAACTACAACTTACTGTCGTTCGAGCTTGTGAGCATAAAAATGGGGCACAACTGGAACAGGTTGTAGACACAGAACCAATGAACAAGCAAATACAATAGAAGGTGAGCTATAGATATCATATTTACACAAATGATATTTACTCGCTCATGTGCCAATTTACTTACGTACTTAGGTGGCGCTACAGTTCGGGGTGAACCTGGGCATCAACCAACAAGCCTCTCCATCTAGCTCGATCTTTAGCTAATTGCCTCCTGTTGTCCACTCCAAGTTGGCCGAGGTCCCTTTGAACTTGTGGGCGCCACCTACGGCGAGGAGGTCCTCTACTGCGACGTCCCTCTGGATTAGACTCGAAGACTCTGCGGGCCGGAGCGTTGGTATCCATTTGCTCTACATGTCCTAGCCATCTCAGACGTCCAATACGCAGTTTTTTGACTTGGTCGATGTCGTTGTACAGCACGTATAGTTCGTTATTCAATCTCCTCCAAAACCCGTCAACGCAATCGGGACCGAATATCTTACGAAGAATTTTTCTCTCAAAGCGACCAAAGGATGTCTTCATTCGCTTTCAATAAAGTCGATCTTTCAGCGCCGTAAAGCAGGGCTGGGATGATCGGAGTCGTATACAGAGTCCCTTAGTTTTTCGAGATAGGGATTTACTGTTGTTATTGCCTTATAAGCCCAAAAAACAGAGATTGGCAAGTGTTATTCTTCGCTTGATTTCTGCGCTTGTTGTTTATTAGCGAGAAAAGGTAGACAAGGCCCCTTACTACCTCGAAGTTATAGCTGCCCACTGTGACGTTTTGTCCAATCCGTTGGTGTTGATTGTCCCTTCCTATTGACAGCATATACTTAGTTTTGCCCTCATTTCAGCTTGAGTGCTTGCAAACGCACCGGTGACAGCTCACTGAGTTCTACCAATTATGTCAATATCATCGGCTATTGTAAGCAGTTGTACAGACTTTTGATAGATTGTGCCTCTGGTGTTGGCTTGTGAGTTCCGCACAATCCGTTCAAGTATCTACAATTTTAAAGAAATCACATGACAGCGCGTCACCTTGTCTAAAACCCTTTTTCACATCAAAACTCTCAGTGAGCTCATTACCGACCTTGATGGAGCAGCTAGCGATCTCTATCGTCATCCTACACAGACGAACAAGTTTGGCAAGGATGTCAAAACTAGTCATGGCTCTATAAAGCTCTTCTCTATAGATGCTGTCATAGGCGGCCTTGAAATCGATAAAGAGGTGGTGAGTATAAATTTAGGCTTCTTGGGTTTCTTCAGCGTCCGCCGAATTGTGAGAATTTGGTTGATGGTGGACTTTCCTGGACTGAAACCGCATTGATAGGGGCCAATCAGGCTGTTTATAAAAGGTTTCAGGCGTTCACACAATATCGCAGAGAAGATCTTGTATGCGATGTTGTGGAGACTGATACCTCTATAATTGGCGCAGTCGAGAGGGTCTCGTTTATTGCGGATCTGGCAAACAATGCTGAGATTCCATTCATCAGGCATTCATTCATCTGACCAAATCCTAGAGATAAGTTGGTGTATGCACTCTACCAATTCACCAACAGCTGCCTTGAAAAGTTCGGCCGGCAAACCGCCAGGTCCAGAAGCCTTGTTCGATTTCAGCTTGGATGTTGCTATCCTCACTTCGTTTTGGTCAGGTGGACGGAAATTTTGACTATCATCGTCTATGTTGAATGGTTCATTCTGCCTGACAGCGAAATGTTGGTCTTCGTCGCCGTTCTACGGTCTGCAGAAGTAGTTTTTTTCATATTCTCAGCACCGACTGTGATTCTACTACGAGGTTTCCATTTTCATCTCTACAGGTTTCTGTACGGGTATTGCTTCTCTGGCACGTTCGTTTTACCTTTTGGTAAAACTTCCGTACATTGTTCCTGGAGTATAGACTCTCGATATTCTTAAACGCGCGCTTCTCATGCTCTTTCTTCTTCTTTTGGAGAAGCCGATGTTCTTCCCGTCTCTTTTGCTCGTAGAGCTCACGAGCAGCTCTCGTCTTCCTTTGAAGCGCCGCTTTGTATGCCTCTTGTTTTGCTGCATGCACTCGCCGGCATTCTTCGTAAAACCAGGGGTTTCGCGGTGTTGGGCGAGTGAGACCCACCCCATCAGTTGCGGCGTTTCCGGTGCCATGTTGGCAGCGTTGCCACTGGTCTTCGGCACTTGATGCTGCTAACATAGGGGTGATTGGGAGATTTCGGGATACGCGTTCAGCGAAGAGTCTGGCGGTCACTTGCGATTGTAGCTTTTCGACGTTAAATTTTCTCACAGAGATTCTTCTTTGTTGCTCAGATTGGGATATCCGCATTCGTATCTTGGCTACAACAAGATAATGATCCGAGTCTATGTTGGCCGCTCGGAAGGTCCGGACATCCAGAATACTGGAGGCATGCCTTGCGTCGATCGCAATATGATCAACTTGTTTGATCGTTACATGATCATTGAACCGCCATGTCTGCTTACGAATATCGAGATGAGGAAACCATGTGCTTGCTATGGTGACATTTTGCTCCACAGCGATATCAATTAGCCTTAGTCCGTTATTAGACGTGATGTCGTGTAGGCTATGCTTACCGATTGCCCTACCAAAGACGTCGTCCTTTCCTATTTTGGCGTTAAAATCGCCCAATACGATTTTAACGTCGTACTTAGGACATTGCTTATATGTCTTGTCGAGGAGCTCGTAGAAACACTCTTTGATGACAGGGCCCTTTTCTTCCGTGGGGGCATGAACACATATTAGGCTTATGTTAGCGAATTTAGCCTTGATCCGGATAGTCATAATACGCTCGCTCACGTCTCTAAGGGGACAGATTATTCCACGTACAGATCTAAAGGTCGTTGTCCTTATTTCGATTGCTGGGGTCGTCATCAGTTGAGTCGTCCTTATCCGAGGCTTTTGATTGTTTCGGAACCATTCGTTTTTTTATGTGGTAGGGAAGTTGAGCGGCACAACCTCCAACCTGGAGGGCCAGTTCCTTTAGTTATACCCCTAGGACGAGGGGCCGGGTACATCGGTGCCAGTAGTCCACTACGGGAGTATGATCGTTGGCCCATTAAGGCTCCTTCCATTGGAAATTCCTTACCGACCTGTGATCCGAATACGTCGAAGCAGCTCGCGCAAGGTATTCACTAAGTTCAACCTAACTGGAACTATAGACGCCACCATATACTCCGTCTAGGGAATTCGTCCGCTGCCGCCTGGAACAAGAAGAAGTGCTTTAGTGAGAAAGCACTCTTCTCCCCTCTCTCATCTGCTGTCGCCAAATATCCGCCAAACGGGGTTGGTTGGTTGGTTTAGGATCAGCCCTCGATGAGGATGTACTTAGACCAGGGAGTAGGTCCATTGTACTACCGATGTGTAAGGCGGGTAGGTCACCCTCTTACTCTTGGAACCATTTGCTTCGTTGAATTAAGGCGTGAATTCTAGCTGTGCAGTCATTGCCGAGATCATTAAGATCATTGTAGGAGTATTCACCCAGAGTGGCCTTCCTGATGTTGGCGAGCGCAGGACAGGCGCAGAGGAGGTGACTGATGGTCTCTTCTTCCTTTTCATCTCTGCAGCTTCTGCAGAAGTCATTATGAGGGATACCTTATCTTTGGGCATGTCTTCCTATGACGCAATGTCCATTGAGGACATTTGTTATTTTTGAGAGGGTTCCTCTCTTGTGCTTCAAGAGTCCGATGAACCTGGATTTATTGAGTGTCGGCCAGAGCTGTCTGGTGGTATAACATTGGTCTAGATGTTGCCATCGGTGATTGGCTACTTTCGGGGTTGGTTACCCATTTCTTGAATTAAGGTACTAAGCGCCCAGCTGTCACCGCGTGGAGGTTGAGAGTAGGAATTGGTAGACCTCAGCTAAATGAAAACGCTTGTGTTTTCATATAATCACATACACTACCGTTTGACCAGCTCCAACCTAAGGACGAACAGGCTTAAAGTTAACGTTAAGTTTTATGTATAATTATTGAAACTGTTTGTAATGAACTCGTTGCATTGTTAACAGAAAATGTTGTATTAGGTTAGGTTAGGTTAGGTTAGGTTAGCTGTCCACACGAAAGTGGACACACTTAGACCAGTGAAGGTCCTTTGTGATACCATGGAACAACCATTAGACCAAAAAAACCAACGGAGCTTATGACAAAGCAATGGATGCTCATGACATCTAAGGACGCCAGATCGCCAAGGTCGTCAAGGAAGGGGGACCCTAGATGGAGCGTTATTTTATGCGTCAGGGCTGGACATGTGCATACGAGGTGAAGGATGGTTTCCTCCTCCTCCTCGTCCCTACAGCTTCTGCAGAAGTCATTTGGGAAGACACCAAGTCTTTTGGCATGTTGGCCTATAAGACAGTGTCCAGTGAGGACACCGACAACGCAGCTGATTTTTGTACGCTTTAAGTTGACCAGATCGGCACTACGTTTTTGATGCAGCCTATGCCAGATCTGTCTCGAAATGTGACACGTAGAGCCGTTTACCCATCTGAGGTTGGTCGTGCTAATAGCCTTCAGCTTTGCAGATACTTACAAGTAGCGAGGGGCATACCCAGGGCTTGCCTGTCAGGCAGAATCCTTACCTCTGGTGAGGTCGTCAGCCCTGCAGTTTACTGCAACGTCCCTGTGGCCCGACACCCAGCATAGGTGAATGTTGAACTGCTTTGTCATCTCCTTAAGATATAAACCACAGTTTAAGACGGCCTTTGAAGTGAAGGGGAATGATTCCAGGAACTTGATTGCCGCTTGGCTGTCAGTGAATATGCTAATGTCCCTGACAGATAATGCATTACATTTCAGCAAGGACAGGGCTTCCTTAATCGTCATGATTTCCGCCTGGAAGGGGTAAGTGTTGGGGGTTTAGTCCAAACATTCTAAGATGGATGTATATTGCCATTGTGAGACCAATGATCACTTATGGAGCAATAGCATGGACAAAAAGAACTAGTCTAGTCACTACGAGGGAGACACTCACTAAAGTGCAATGACTTGCGTGCCTCTGCATCACTGGGGCCATGCGAACGTGTCCAACTGCAGCCATGGAAGTACTCCTCCAGCTAACACCGCTCCATCTTGTAGTGGAGCAAAATGCACAGCGGACGATCCTAAGGATGGCAAAAGAAGGTATTGGTGGGAGAAATGTGTTGGTTCGAGAGAATACGATGGACTTCTCAAAAAACTTCCCCTTCTGGCCGTCCCCAGGGACGACAGTATCAGGAAATTTAACTTTGGAAAAAACTTTAGTACAAAGTTAAGTAACAAGAAAGAGTGGAGCAACGAATCCACGATATACGGACTGGGCAGAAACACGATAAAGTGCTGTACAGAAGGTTCGAGAACTGGGGAGGGCACAGGGGCGGGCGTATTTGGGCCAAGGACCAAGTACTCAGAACCCATGGGCAAGTGCACCAGCATCTTTCAAGCTGAAATATGCGCTATAGAAAAGGGATACAGCAACTGCGACATAGCAATACTGTCAGACAGCCAAGCAGCTATCAAAGCACTTGACCCCTATGTCATTAAGTCAAAACTTGTGTGGGAATGCCTATGCAAACTTAATGAATTGGGCAGAAACAATAAAGTTACGCTTTACTGGATACCCGGTCATATCGGGATAAAAGGTAACGAAGCAGCAGACGCCTTGGCAAGACAAGGGGCTGCAGAACCCTTCATTGGACCTGAACCATTCTGCGTGGGGGAACACACTCTGTGAGAAATTCGGGAAAATGGAGAGAGAAGACAGGGCAAGAACCTGGAACAATACCACAGGCCTGAGGCAAGCTAAGAAACTACTGGGATGTTACAACCGGAAAAGATTCGAAGAGTGCATCTGATTAGCAAGAATAACCTACGGATCCTAACAGGCTTCCTAACGGGGCACTGCAAACTCAGGGAGCATCTACGGAAACTAGGTATAACAAATGAAGGCCTTTGCAGATTCTGCAACGAGTCATGATAGACTCCGGAACACCTTCTGGAGTCCTGTGGGGCACTGACCCGCAAAAGATTGAAATACTTGGGCAAATACCAAGTATCAGAAAAGGATATGCCAACCATTGACCCACTTCTCATTCTCAGATTCTTAAAAGAAACTGGTCTGGAGGAAGAGCTCTAAGGTGAACTATTCTCGCCGAGGCAAAGTAAGAGCAATTGCGAAGGGGACTCTAACGAGGGAACAAACCTCTCCAAGGCATTAGCAGGGGGCACAATAGATCATTAGGTAGCAGTGCAAAGTACTTACTTACTTAGATGGCGCTACAGTCAGGGGTGGACCTGGGCCTCAACCAACAAACCTCTCCAGCCAGCACGGTTACGAGCCAGCTGCCTCCAGTTGCACACGCCAAGTGGTTGAGGTCCACCTCCACTTGCTTGCGCCACCTACCGCGAGGTCGTCCTCTACTGCGCCGTCCATCCGGGGTGGATTCGAACACTTTCTTAGCTGGAACGTTGGGCTCCATCCGCGCTAAATGACCAAGCCATATTAGTCACTGTATGTGAACTCTTCTGGCTAAGTCGATGTCCTTATATAGGCCGTGTAGTTCGGCATTGTATCTCTCCTTCACTCACCGTCTATGCAGACTGGACCAAAGATCGCTCGAAGAACTTTTCTCTTAAAATAACCAAGGGCATCCTCATCCAGTTTTAACAAAGCGCATGCCTCTTCAATATCATCAGACTTGTAAAAAAATGTACCTCCGGTGTTTGCTTGTGAGTTTCGTATAATTCTTTCAAGTATTATGTTAAAGAGATCGCATGATAGCGCGTCACCTTGTCTAAGACCTTTCCTGACATCGAACGGTTCGGTGATGTTCTTACCGACTTTGATGGAGCAGCGAGAGCTCTCCATCGTCATTCTGCACAAACGGACGAGCTTGGCAGGGATGCAAATAGTGGACATGGCTCTGTATAACTCGTCTCTATACACGCTATCATAGACAACTTTGAAATCGATGAAGAGGTGGTGCGTATCGATTTTATATTCATGGGTCTTTTCCAAGATCTGCCGTAGTGTGAATATTTGGTCAATGGTGGACATTCCAGGCCTGAAACCGCACTGATAAGGATCTATCAGGTTGTTGACGATCGGTTTTAGGCGTTCACATAATACGGCAGACAAGATCTTATATGCGATGTTGAGGAGACTTATACCTCTGTAATTGGCGCAGTTCAGAGGGTCTCCTTTCTTCAGGATCGGGCAAACGATGCTGAGGTTCCATTCATCGGGCATACTTTCGTCCGACTAGATTCTACAGATGAGCTGGTGCATGCTCCTTAACAACTCATCTCCTCCTACCTTGAAAAGTTCAGCGGCAAGGCCGTCGGCTCCAGCAGCTTTGTTGGATTTGAGTTTAGATATCGCTATCCTCACTTCATTCTGATCGGGTTGACGGAAATCTTGACTGCCATCGTCACAGTTGAATCAATCATCATGAATCATGAATATTGATCATCGTCGCCGTTTAACAGTCTGCAGAAGTTTTCCTTCCATATTCTCAGCACCGACTGCGATTCTAGTACTATGATGCCATTTTGGTCCCTGCAGGCTTCTGTTCTGGCTTTGAAACCCTGGCATGTTCTCTTTACCTTTTGGTAAAATTTTCGAACATTATTCCTGCAATAAAGTCTCTCAATCTCCTCGATCGAGCGCTTCTCATGCTCCTTTTTCTTCTTTCTGAGAAGTCGATGTTCATCTTTTCTCCTCCGCTCGTAGAGCTCGTAAGCAGCTCTAGTCCTTCTATGCAGCTCCGCTTTGTACGCCTCTTGTTTCGCTGCATGCGCTTGCCGGCATTCCTCATCAAACCAGGGGTTTCGTTGTGGTGGCCGAGAGAAACCCAGTACATCAGAGGCGGCATCTCTGATGGCTTGTTGGCAACGCTGCCACTGGTCTTCCGCATTTGCTGTTGGCGGCATAGGACTTAGATTAAGATTGAGAGAAACTCGATCGGCAAAGGTTCTGGCGGTCTCTTGCGATTGTAGCCACCTGACGTCAAATTGCCTCACAGTATTTCGTTGATTTCGCTCCGTTCTGGATATCCGCATCCGTAACTTGGCTACAACTAGGTAGTGATCCAAGTCCACGTTGGCTCCTCGGAAAGTCCGGACACCCAGAATACTAGAAGAGTGTCCTGCGTCAATCGCAATGTGATCGCTTTGGTTGACAGGCAAGCTGTGCTTCCCGACAACGCCACTAAAGAGGTCCTCTCTTCCTAGCCTTGCATTAAAATCACCTAAAATAATTTTAACGTCGTAGCTAGGGCATTGCTCATACGTATTGTTCAAGAGCTGGTAGAAGTCATCCTTTGTCGCGTCGTCCTTCTCTTCGTGAGGGGCGTGAACGCATATTAGGTTAATATTGGCAAATTTGGCCTTGATACGGATAGTCATAAGGCGCTCGTTCACATGCCAGAAACTCAAGACATATTGCCTAAGTTTTACTTACTTACTTAGGTGGCGCTACATTTCGGGGTGAACCTGGGCCTCAACCAACAAGCCTCTCCATTTAGCTCGGTCTTTAGCTAATTGCCTAGAGTTGCGCACTCCAAGTTGGTCGAGGTCCCCTTGAGCTTGTGAGCGCCAGCTACAGCGAGGATTCCCACTACTGCGTCGTCCCTCGAGGTTAGATTCGAAGACTCTGCGGGCCGGAGCGTTAGTGGCTATTCGCTCTTCATGTCCTGGCCATCTCAGACGTCCAATACGCGGTTTTGGAATAGGTCAGGTCGATGTTGCTGTACAGCTCGTATAGTTCGTTATTCAATCTTCTCCTCCAAAACCCGTCAACGCAAACGGGACCGAAAATCTTACGAAGAATTTTTCTCTCGAAGCGACCAAGGATATCTTCATCCTCTTTTTATAAAGTCCATGTTTCAGCACCGTAAAGCAGACCTAAGTCTGCCTGCAATGGCAAATCCGCACCCGAATAAATGCTGTCGTTTTTGTCTGTAGCAATCGCCGTAGTATATGTCGCGGTTTTTCATACTCCTTTCGCCCGGCCCATCCCATCGCACTTCTTGGATGGCAGTAATGTCTGCTTTGAGACACTCTAGGGCCTCCGCCAGTTGTTCGGCTGCACGTGGCTTGTAGAGGGACCTAACATTCCACGTGCAGACGTGAAGATCATTGGCTTTTTACGTTTGCTTGGGTCGTCAACAGTAAAACACATTCTTATCCGTTGCTGTTGGTTGCTTCGTAACTGATGGTTTTTTTTAATGGTAGGGACGTTAACCCGACGGTACAACCCACAACCTGGAGTACCAGATCCTTTTTTTGCAACCCCTAGGACAAGAAGCCGGATACACGGATGCCAGTAACCCACTTCGGGGATATAAGCGCCGTTGGCCCATTAAGGGTTCATCTGCCACCATCTCTTTTTCAATACCCTGACGTAGAATTGAAAATCCTTACAGACATCAGCTCCAAATGTGTCGAAGTAGCTCAAGTAAGGTATCCGCTGGCCTGTAGAAGTCACCGTTAATTCCATCGAGAGAATTCATCCGCCGCACGTTCTCCTTCTGAGGAGCTCTTGCTAGACTTCTGCGACGCATATTTTAGCCAATCAGATCAACAAGAGATGCCTCGTCCGGTTAAACATATGCGCGCTGAAATTCACCCAGATGTGCTTACGCAGGTCTGAGTATTCAGCTACACATATATGGTCAGACTCAGCATACGCTCATCGTTAGCTCACTATCAGATAGCTATTCAGCGGGCACCGCGAGGAGGTGGTGATGCGATTGTGATTGTATTACATTTTAGAAAATAAAGTATCTCTTTCCCAACGTCTGGGGTATTTCTTTGTGTTAACCCTGGAACCGACGAACTCACCTCAGCCCTCGATTAGAAATACCATCACCATGCTATCGGGCTCTGCGCCAGAAAATGCATTAGAAGGAACCTCCGAAGATCAAGTACTAACATTCTGTCAGATTCTCTCAGATCCTATAATTTTGAGCCTGGGCTAGTTTGGAATTACCTGCAAACTCTCGTGCTACTCGCTGCCCAAAATAAACTCACATTCACTTGGATCCTTGGTCAAGTAAAGGGGATAACACAAGAAACACATATTTTGAAAGCTTTGAGATGCCTTGCCTAGCCTTAGCATCATAATTCAACCTTAAAAAATGTATAAGCACTTGCCGTTCAAACGCGTTCTCTGCTATGAGTGACACATGATGTATAAATTATTTTTTTTATTTTTTTTATTTTATTTGTCGACATAACTTTATTATAAATAAACACCAATCCAATGATAAATACAAATAATAATATCACTAAACGTGGATTTTAAAATTATTTTTAATCTTTTTTTATATCCCCCTTTCCCCTTTTAATTACCCAATCCCAGTTGCGAATCATCACCCATTATCCTCGGATGCAAAACTTAAAGCCTTTACTTTCCATTCAAAGTTTAAACTGCGTTGTGACAGGACTCCTCGCATTGTCATCGCCCACAGTGACCCCGTTCTCAACACGTCGTGTGAACACCTGGGTTACGTAGGTGCTTTTACGGTTCCCGTAATGATCATGAATCCGTATCTCCTGTGTCCTTCCGTTGTCGTTCATGAACAATTTGCACATGTATAGTGGACAGCATTTAGGATAATCGAGAAATTCATTAGCTGGTGGAATCTCAGAGCAATTTCCTTCCAAGTTTGGCACTTGACATCTGTATGTACGAGTATGTGGGCATATATGTAAAGAAAAACAGAGGTTAGTTGGGAATAATGAGAAAAAGTTTTCTTTTCTAATAGCTGTTTGGAAAAGTAGACGAGTGTAAAAAGGACATGATGGCGAAATGGGACGACAGAGTAATTGACAGTTGATTGTCATTTCATTTTGATGGCTAAGTGGAGTCTGAGTGAATTGTAATTGGGAAACATTTTCTGGATGAGGTGTGTATTTATAACTAGTGGTGTTCTAATTAGAAATGATATCTGGAACTCGTTGACTTTGAATACTTGAGTATATTAGGATTGATTCTAAATGTGGGTTAAGGCCCTTCTGTTTGCAAAGTTAACCCTTACCGCGGATAGTCACATTCTACCAAATAGAATACAAATTTCCAGTGTGATAACGATACTAACAACTCAACAAGGAAAACCCACGAATGACTTATATAATGTACCACACCAACTTGTCACTCAACCATAGTCTTAGAGGTCAACCCAGTAGAAAATCGTGTAATACTCTCGGCAACCAGATCCAAGAAAATGATTTGCGATTGGCTTTGCTTGAAGAATGGTCACGAACTTTACCAGAAATATTTTTGCAAAGTATCTATATATAGTGTTTATCCCGAAAGCTGACTACCCATCACTAGTAAATCCGAACTCGTGCAGACCTATAAGTCTTACCTCATTCTTCCTTAAAGTCATGGAAAAAAAATATATTTATCAATGAATCTGTAGTTCCATTCCTCTCAGCTCCAACTAATTTCCCTACCAATCAGAAGGAGTAGGGATACCATCACCGCCCGGAAAAACCTGATAGTAAGCGACATAAAGCTACCCGCAGCGTAGCTGGTAGGTTCTAACTATGCAAGTGGCTATCTTCCCAAAGGATTACCCGGTGGCTACGCTAAGCTCCGATAACCAAACGACGCTTAAGGACGCCATCATTGAAGAAGTAGCCCTAGGCTGGAAGAGCAAGCTTCAGTTTGAAGGTATATACTTCAGACTAGCCTTACTACTTGCTACAATGAGGAAACGACTCATTGGCTGCTGCAAGCAGTGGCACGACTAAGTGTGCGGACGGGAGTAAAATTGACGGCATGTTTGGGAGACGATATCCCCAAAACTCACACCATCACCGTCTTCCTCCAGAGGAGCTCTGTGTACGACCAGAAGATGTTGCTGGATCTCATAGAAGTGCAAAACGAGGGGCTGAACAGCCACCTGTGGAGAGCGACCAGCAGTCGAGAAGAAGGGAAAAGTTAGACCACATGATCTGGTACAGGTTCGGTAAGATCACTGTCGCCGGACTAAGGAAACAGGCAGCCAAAACCGACGAGGAAGAGGACGGCGCACCTGCATCAACCCGACATCAGTGGCAGAAGCAGTGTGAGCTGCAAACCCAGCTGACACCAGCACAGCAGCAATAGTACCAGCAAAGGCGGAGGAGATCCCCCTAAGTGAGGAAGACGTCGAAATTGTCGACATTGCCGGCCTGAACATGGAGAATCTAGGATCAATTACTCTTACTGAAGCGGAAGAAGAGATGGAGGTAAGCATCTGCCCTTCTCTGACTTTCCTCTAAAATGAAGCAAAAGCTCCCACCCGTATAGCACAAGTCAACCTACACCACACGAAGGCAGCTTCGGTCGTCATTGCTAAAACATACAGGAACCTTATTACTTTTAGGGAAAGGTAAGAGGTCTTTCTGGTGGACAAAATCGCATCATCACCTCCTCGCGGTGCCCGCTGGATAGCTATCTGATAGTGAGCTAACGATAAACGTATGCTGAGTCTGACCATATATGTGTAGCTGAACACTCAGACCTGCGTAAGCACATCTGGGTGAACTTCAGCACGCACATGTTTAACTGGACGAGGCATCTCTTGTTGACCTGACTGGCTGAAATATGCGTCTCAGAAGTCTAGCAAGAGCTCCTCAGAAGGAGAACGTGCGGCGGATGAATTCTCTCGATGGAATCAACGGTGACTTCTACAGGCCAGCGGATACCTTACTTGAGTCACTTCGACATATTTGGAGCTGAGGTCTGTAATGATTTTCAATACTACGTCAGGGTATTGAAATAGAGATGGTGGCGGATGAACCCTTAATGGGCCAACGGCGCTCATATCCCCGAAGTGGGTTACTGACATCGGTGTATCCGGCCTCTTGTCCTAGGGGTACAAAAAAAAGAATCTGCTACTCCAGGTTGGGGGTTGTGCCGTCGGGTTAACTTCCCTACCACGTAAAAAACCTTCAGTTACGAAGCAACCAACAGCATCGGATACGGATGATTTTACTGTTGACGACCCAAGCAAACGTAAAAGGACAACGATCTTCGTGTCTGCACGTGGAATGTTAGGTCCCTCTATAAACAACGGGCAGCCGAACAACTTGCGGCGGCCCTAGAGTGTTTCAAAGCAGACATTACTGCCATCCAAGATGTGCGATGGGATGGGCCGGGCAGAAGGAGGATGAAAAACAGCGACATCTACTACGACGATTGCTACAGACAACAAGGACAGCGTCTATTCGGGTGCGGATTTGTCATTGGAGGCAGACTTAGGCAAGAAGTCTTGTGTTTTCGGCATTTGAGCGAGCGCCTCATGACTATCTGTATCAAGGCTAAATTTGCCAACATTAGCCTAATATGTGTTCACGCCCCTCACGAGGAGAAGGACGACGCGTCAAAGGATGACTTCTATCAGCTCTTGCACAAGACGTATGAGCAATGCCCTAGCCACTACATTAAAATGATCCTAGGTGACTTTAACGCAAAGCTAGGAAGAGAGGAAGTCTTTAGTAGCGTAGTCGGAAAGCACAGCCTTCACGACATCACATCCGGCAGCGGACTCAGGCTAATCGACTTTGCGGCGGGGCGAAACTTTGTCGTAGCTAGTACGCGGTTCCCACGTCTCGACATTCACAAAGTAATATGTCTCTCCTTTGATTGAAAAACTGTCAACCAAATCGATCAGATTGCGATCGATGCAAGGCACTCTTCCAGTATTCTATGTGTCTGGACTTTCCGAGGAGCCAACGTGGACTCGGATCACTACCTAGTTGTAGCCAAGGTACGGATACGGATACCCACAACGGAGCGAAATCGATGAAATACTGTGAGGAAATTTGACGTCGGGTGGCTACAATCGCAAAAGACCGCCAGTGCCTTTGCCGATCGAGTTTCTGTTAATCCTAATCTAAGTCCTAGGCCGCCAGCAGCAAATGCGGAAGACCAGTGGCAGCGTTACCAACAAGCCATCAGAGATGCCGCCTCTGATGTACTGGGTTTCTCTCGGCCACCACAACGAAACCCCTGGTTTGATGAGGAATGCCGGCAAACACATGCAGCTAAACAAGCGTCGTACAAAGCGGAACTGCATAGAAGGACTAGAGCTGCTTACGAGCTCTACGTGGGCAGTAGAAAAGAGAAACATCGACTTCTCAGAAAGAAGAAAAAGGAGCATGAGAAGCGCTCGATCGAGGAGATAGAGAGACTTTATTGCAGGAATGATGTTCGAAAATTTTACCAAAAGGTAAAGAGAACATGCCAGGGTTTCAAAACCAGAACAGAAGCCTGCAGGCACGACCGCACAAAGAAGAAGTTATGCTCGGGAGATTCGTTCGCCAAAACTCATTAGTAATGCTCTTGGCCAGCTTCTTGTGGATGACGACAAAATTATGCAGATATGGCGGCAGTATTATGAACGGCTCCTGAATGGACAGTTTCCCTGGCTATATCTTCTAAGAGCTACCCTTAACTGTGAATAAATACCCGACATTACAGTCGAAGAAGTTAGTAAGGCGGTCAAATACTCCAAAAAACGAAAAGCGGTTGGACCAACCGAGATGCCCTCTGTGTCCTGGAAAAAGGTGGGAGACATCGGCCTTGCATCGTAGCTCAGAATTCTCATATCCGAATTAATGAGAGGTGATCCAATGCCCAATCAATGGAGGGAAAGTTACCTTCTCCCTCTATAAATGCAAAGGGAAGGGTGATACGCGAAACTGTGATAACTACCGTTCGATCAAGCTGATGTCACACACCATGAAGATGGCTGAGCGGATATTAGGTGGCGGACTGCCACGGTTATCTGATGGTCAGTGGTTTAGCGATAAACGAGGGCAAAACCAAGTATATGCTGTCAACAGGAAGGGAAAGCCAAGACCGACGAATTGGACAAAACGTCACCGTGGGCAGCTATAACTTCGAGGTAGTAAGGGACTTTGTCTACCTTAGCTCTGCTGTAAACTCGAAAAATAACATCTGCTCAGAAATCGAGCGAAGAATAACTCTTGCCAATCGCTGTTTTATGGGGTCATAAGGCAGTTCAACAATGAAGCCCTATCTTGAACAACTAAGGAGGCTCAATTAAATCTAAATCACTGTCAAGCAGCGTACGGCCTCTTAACGCAAGCCGTGCGAGAGGAAAAAATCTGCATCGCCGTCCTTAGTGAACAATATAAGGATATGAATAAGGGCCTATGGATAACAGACTCCACCTGTAAAGAGGCCATATGGGCCTGTGGAAAATGTGCATTCCAAGAAAAAGTGAAAACACCTGGAACTGGATTCGTAAGAGCAAAAGCTAATGATGTGTATGTACATATATAATACTCGTACAGTTGCTATGCACCGCCAAGCATTGTGATCGAAGAATTCGAGGAACTCTCAGACAACGTGGTAAGTGATGCGCTAGATAAAAATATCACTGCTGGCGACTTCTACGCATGGGCAGTTGAATGGGATAGTACCGAAACCAATAGGCGAGGTCGCGCCCTACTGGGGTCTTTTGTAGCGCTAGATATTGTACTCCTAAACACGGGAAATAAACTTACTTTCTGCAGAGGAAACATAGGTTCGATTGTTGATACCACCTATGTCACCAGCTGCCTGACGCATAAAATAACATGGGAAGTGAGCGACCGGTACACACACAGCGATCCAAGGAATTATAGGCAAGACCCATACAGAAAAACCAAGCTTAAGTAGACCACCTATAAATCCAATACAAAAACGGGGATGGAAGTCAAGCTCTTTTGATAGAGAATTATTCTATTCCATTTTCCCCAGAGACACAGAACTGACGGGGCCTGCTAACAACAAAGTCGCACAAGCTATAAGTCAAATAGCAAGTGCTTGCGATGGCATCATGATAAAGAAAACAAGAAATAGTCACCGCCCTCCAATCTACTGGTGGAGCGAGGAAATAGCCCAACTGCTTAGCAAATGTCATGAGATTATACGCACGCACCAGAACAACAACTGCACCGTCTTTCATGAACTATACAAGGCACAACGGAAAAAGCTTAAAATGGCCATGATCAACATATGCCACAAATTTGGGGATAAGAAGTCACCCGGTCCTGACGGCATTCCAAATATAGCTCCCAAAACGGCATTCAAAGAGTGCCCAGATATGTTCGTAGAAATGTACAATGCGTGCTTGAAAGAAGGAGTTTTTCCAGAACAGTGGAAAAGACAGAGCCTAGTACTAATCCCAAAAGGTGATAAGCCACCAGAAGAACCTTCATCATACCGCCCGCTGTGGATGCTAAATACAGCAAGAAAAGTTTTGGAACGAATCATCTGCAACAGATTGGAAACAGCGATAGAAACTGCAGGTGGGCTTTCGGAACACCAATAAAGCTTTCGGAAGGCATGCTCAACAGTAGATTCAATCAGCTTAGTGGTTGAAACTGCATTGAAAGCGATAGAAGGCAAGAGGTGGAAAGGGGGATCCAAGAAATATTGCTTAGTAATAACCCTGGATATGAAAAATTCATTCAACGCTGCAAACTGGACCCATATAGTAGAGGCACTCAGAAATTTACTGGTCCCAGCGTATCTCGTAAGAATCGTGACGAATTACTTCAAGCGTAGAGTCTTAACCTACGACCCAGACAACGGACCCAAAGAATACAAGATCACTGGCGGAGTACCACAGGGGTCAGTGCTAGGTCGCTTAGTCTGGAGCGTCATGTTTTGCGGACGACATTGCAATCGCCGTAACTAGCAACCTACTGGAAGAGTTTGTGTTAATTATGTCCTGTATCCCCTTGTGGGTCCTAGGGCCTCTACTACGCCTACGCGCCATCGTGTACGGTTTCTGGCAATGTGTCTGAGTGCTCCCCAACTTTTCCCCAACTGCGCTGCCTCCTTCTCGACTGTTCTGCGCCATGTTCTCCTCGGACCGCCAGGTCTTCTGCCATCCTGTGTTAAAGGGTTCCATTGCATAGCATGGTTCGCTATGGAACTGTCACCCTTTCGGAACATGTGGCCAATCCACTGCCACTTCCGCCATTGGATGGCCGTGCCTATTGGTTTCTGACCCATTCTCTTGTAAAGGTGTTCGTTAGAGATATGATTGGCCCAGAAAATCCTTAAGATATTGCTTTCTGGTGATAGTAGTGGTCACTCTCCATGTGCTGCAACCATATAACAGCAGGGATTCAACGTTGGAGCGAAACAGTCTTATATTGGTGTTCAAACTGATTGCATTGCTTCGCCATATTTTGGACAAAATCCCGAACGCGGACTTTACTTTGGCGATCCTGTTGGCTATATCCAGATCAGTTCCACCGTCGGTCGAGACAATACTCCCAAGATATTGGAAATCCTCTACTCTCTCTACCGGTTGTCCAACAATGCATATTTGAGCCGATGAGTTTGTTCCAAGGCTGATGATTTAAGTTTTCGCCGTATTCATTTTCAGCCCGTCGACGCCTGCCTCCTTCTCCACATCTGCTGTCATTTGGTGGAGGTCCATAAATCTGTGGGAAAGTAAGCATACCATACGGTTCCTATAAGCAGCAGGAAGAAGGACGAAACGATAAATATTACTGTGGGTAGCCACACAATAACATCGAAGCCCCACATAAAATGCCTCGGATTACTAGATACGAGGCTATCCTGCAAGGAACACCTCAAGAGCGTGTCTCACAAAGCAGCGAATACCAGCGCTGCTCTCGCACGAATTATACCTAATACAGGAGGCTCTAGGCACAGTCAAAGATTACTTTTGGTGAGAGTAATAGCGTCTATGATCATCTACGCCGCACCAATATGGGCGAGAGCCATGACGACTAAAACAAACAGAAGTAAGATTGCCTCAGTGTACAGAATATTTACATTAAGAGTATGCTGCGCATACCGTACCGCCTCCAGCGACGCAGCCTGTGTGATAGCAAAAATGCTACCAATAGACATCCTGGCAGAAGAACAGCGACGATAATATGAATTGAGACGCTAAAAACAAGAGTAAACTGTTCCAACCGGCGAAACCCAACAGATATTATTAAGGATACAGAACATAGGAGAGTGGCAAGAACGTTGCAATGCCTCCGAAAAGGGTAAGTGAATGCATCTGCTCATACCTCAAATTAAACCATGGATAGAAAGACCGCATGGTGAAGTAGGGTTTCACCTAACCCAGTTGCTGTCAGATCATGGATGCTTCTGTTCATACCTGCATAAATACAAGCATGGTGACAGCCCCTACTGTCCATGATGTGTTTACTGCATTGAAAGCGCCGAATATGTGTTTTTTTTGTTTATGCCCACGGTTTCTAGATGAGAGGAAAACATTGAGGCAGAAATGAGGCGTGACACTAGTCCCCGAAACATAGTTGGTGAAATGGTTAAGAGCCAAAAAGCTTGGGATGCAGTGACTGAAATGCCCAAAACTATCATGAGCAAATTAAGAATATTGGAACGTGAGAGAAAAGAGTCCAACGGGACTAACACGAATCCAAATGACAACTAAGTCAGAAACCCCCCTGTGATGAAATGCCGTAGGGAGAAAGGGTAAGAAAGGAGTATGGGTTAGTGTGTAAGAGTCCCAAGCTGTTACTGAGTACGGGCTCGGTTTCGTCGTAAAAAATGAAAGAGAAAAGACAAGAGGAAGATACCCCGCTGGAGTACCCGAAGAATTCACAATCAAGATCGGGGTGTACCAGACAAGCGGCTTAAGCCCTTCGCTCTTTATTACAGTCCTTGACTATCTGCTTAAAGGTAAATGACGGACTCCAAGGTACATCAATAATTCTTTGCTGACGATGGAGCCATCATAAATGAAGATCTTATGTCCCTGCAATGAGCACTTGATGTATGGGTGGACGTTTTGGAGAGCAAATTATCATGATTCAAATATGCAAAGACTCAGATATACAAAGTTTTAAAAAAAAAAAAAATTGAACGGAAAAGATATTTTACCGATTTTGCCAAAATTTCAAATGCGAAGTTGCAAACGAACACCTTAAACATGGTTAAGTGCCACTTTATTTTTGCTCGAAACTGAATACTCTCCCCAGACCCCGAAAAGCCAAAACAACCTCCTTGCGAAACACCCTGTATACATATTTAAATGCGCATTAACCCACCTATCTTCCCAAACGTTCAAGTCACCCAAGCACTGCACTCGAACACATTGACCGCGTCGGTAGAAAACCTCTCCGATGTACATCACCCGATTTGTTTTCGTATCTCGGCACTTGTACTCCTCGTATATAGCTGAAAACAATTTGAAAACAAAAATCGACGTTTTAACGTTTTTTTATCAATTTAACATTCACCCTCATACTATTTCTGGTTTGCAAAGGTGATCCACACACTGCACATTCACCAATCACCATTGCTAGCAGCAACAGAGTAGTCATCCAAATATCTAGAACTATACTTCCTCCACACCACATTGTGATTCGAGATGAGACAAACAAACTAAGAACCGAACACTGATAGTAAACCGATTGCGAACTGACGACGACCTAGAAGTTTTCGCAAAGATTAGACCCTGACTGACTGTGAATGGTGCTCTGCTCAATTGATGGACCCGCCACCACCATATATAATGATCATTAGCTTCGTCAGCAGTATCAGCATCTTTGTAGAATCATCATCATCATCATCATCATCACTATGCTATGCTCTCTCTGTCCGCGGATGTGTGTGAGATGAGTCTAAGATCGCTTCCCGTATATTGATTTCTGTGTACTTTACAATTAATGTTTGCCCTCACTCCCCTTCGACTGGAGTATCCGTGATGGTAGCGCAGCGTCTTATCAGTTAAATTGTATTTTTCGATTAATTGCTTCCAGAAATGATAAACAATTTTTCAGCTAATGGGCATCTTTCGATGTATTTTGTTAGGAAGTTTGCGTTTAAGGGGGGTCTTCCCCTAATTTGACGTGAAAATCGGTTTTTGGGAATACCATAGAACTTGCATCGACTTTGATCAAGGGCAAGTTGGCCGAAAATTATTGTGTAAACAGATTTGATAGGTTTTGTTTATAAATTCGCCGGTCACATGCGATGGGCGGATCTCAATTTTCAAATTGATAAGAGATTGGCGAAAAATGGACGTGTTCGGGGAGTCACTGTAGTTTTTGACACGAGATTTCTCAAGCTGAACGGATCGTAGTTGGACTATAATGTTCTCAAGCACTGCTTCTCCCTCCAGGGCAGCACTTAAGTTCTTCTGCTTTTGGGTATATAAGCTATAATCTCGAAGAGTGCTGAACTAATGCAAGTGCGGTTTTTACCATTTTGTACTATGCAAATGCATGATAATCGCATTAGTCTTATAGCACTAAGCACCAGCAATAAGCCGGTAAAGCCGACCGAAGAATATAGAAAAACTGTCGCATCCAATTCACCAGCAGCTGATCCCTTCATTGTGGGTATGGGTGCGGGCAAACTGACTGGGATATGCCGATGGAATAACTTATTCAGTTGGCTCTATCCGTACCGCCCACAGATAACTAACGAAGCGCAAGCCCATAAGATGACAAGAAGACAGAGGACGGCCTAAGATATTGTCAAGTCTGCTTAGCCCACTGCCGTTTGACAAGCCAGAGTACTTTGTGACGGTTTTTGTTTTTGCTCGACGGCTGAGGTAAGGTCGCCGGTTCCAGGGTTAACCCAAGGAAACATCATAAACCTTCGGGAAAGAGTTGCTTTATTGACCAAGAGTGATTGCTTTCACAATATTTTGCTTACTTAACAAGGCCTTTCGATGGGTAGCTAACAATATACGTATAAAAATTTAATAGCTTAGTCTACCTTACAGGCTCTGAGTTGGTTGGCCAGTTCGTTAGATGCTGATTCCGCTAATTTCTACAGTGGGAAGATCCGCTTGTCGGCTTCCTTATTGTTGGCTCATTCTGGGGTCGTTTCGATTACCTGTTTCGCTTTCTGGGCGGGCCTGAATGTCTGGACCGCTTTCTGGACGGGCCCGACTATCTAGTCCTCTTTCTGGATAGGCCTAAGTGCCTGGTCCTCTTTCTAAGCCGGCCTGAGTGCCTGGTCTGTTTTCTGGACGGGTCTGAGAAGGCCTGACTATCAAGTCTACCACTGCAGAGGGTATTAACCGTTGCGGTGTACCCCCATTTTCCCGGAGGGTCGTACTTATTTTTAAAAAGTCAAAATAAACCACAAGTGTTTCCCCAGGTGGACCAGTGGCAACGCTGCCAACATGCCATTAGAAACGCCGCGACTGATGTGCTGGGTCTCGCTCGACCACCACCGCGAAACCCCTGGTTTGACGAAGAATGCCGGCGAGTGCATGCAGCAAAACAAGAGGCATACAAAGCGGCGCTGCAAAGGAAGACGAGAGCTGCTCGTGAGCTCTACGAGCAAAAGAGATGGAAAGAACATCGGCTTCTTCAAAAGAAGAAGAAAGAGCATGAGAAGCGTGCGATCAAGAATATCGAGAGCTTATACTCCAGGAACAATGTACGGAAGTTTTACCAAAAGGTAAAAAGAACGTGTCAGAGAAGCAATACCCGTACAGAAACCTGTAGAGATGAAAATGGAAGCCTCGTAGTAGAATCACAGTCGGTGCTGAGAATATGGAAAAACTACTTCTGCAGACTGTATAACGGCGACGAAGACCAACATCCCGCTGTCAGGCAGAATGAACCATTCAACATAGACGATGATAGGCAAAATTTCCGTTCACCTGACCAAAACGAAGTGAGGATAGCAATATCCAAGCTGAAATCGAACAAGGCTGCTGGACCTGGTGGCTTGCCAGCCGAACTTTTCAAGGCAGCTGTTGAAGAATTGGTAGAGTGCATACACCAACTCATCTCTAAGATTTGGTCAGACGAGTGTATGCCTGATGAATGGAACCGCAGCATCGTTTGCCCGATCGACGAGAAAGGAGACCCCCTCAACTGCGCCAATTATAGAGGCATCAGTCTCCTCAACATCGCATACAAGATCTTATCTGCGACATTGTGTGAACGCCTGAAACCTTTTATCAACAGCCTGATTGGACCCTATCAGTGCGGTTTCAGGCCAGGAAAGTCCACCATCGATCAAATCTTCACAATTCGGCAGATCCTGGAGAAAACCCAAGAATTCCAAATCGATACTCACCACCTCTTTATCGATTTCAAGGCCGCCTATGACAGCATCTATAGAGAAGAGCTTTATAGAGCCATGTCTAGTTTTGACATCCCTGCCAAACTTGTCCGTCTGTGCAGGCTGACGATGGAGAACGCTCGCTGCTCCATCAAGGTCGGTAATGACCTCACCGAGAACTTTGATGTCAAAAAAGGCTTTAGACAAGGTGACGCGCTGTCATGTGACTTCTTCAATATTGTACTTGAACGGATCGTGCGAAACTCACAAGCCAACACCGGAGGCACAATCTATTACAAGTCTGAACAACTGCTTGCCTACGCTGACGATATAGCCATTATCAGAAGAACTCAGCGGGCTGTCACCAGTGCGTTTGCAAGCATTGAGGCGGAAGCGGCCAAAATGGGTTTAGCGATAACCGAGGGCAAAACCAAGTATATGCTGTCAACAAGAAAGGAAAACCAACACCGATGAATTGGACAGAACGTCACAGTGAGCAGCTATAACTTCGAGGTAGTAAGGGACTTTGTCTACCTTGGCTCTGCTATAAACTCTGAGAACAACATTAGCGCAAAAATCAATCGAAGAATAACTCATGCCAATCGCTGTTTTTTTGGGCTAATAAGGCAATGCAACAGTAAAGCCCTATCTCGAACAACTAAGGACACTCTGTATAAGACCCTGATCATCCCAGTCCTGCTTCACAGCGCTGAAACATGGACTTTATTAAAAGGGGATGAAGATATCCTTGGTCGCTTCGAGAGAAAAATTCTTCGTAAGATTTTCGGTCCCATTTGCGTTGACGGGTTTTGGAGGAGAAGATTCAATCACGAACTATACGAGCTGTACAGCGACATCGACCTAGTCAAAAAACTGCGTATTGGACGTCTGAGATGGCTAGGACATGTAGAGCGAATGGACACCAACGCTCCGGCCCGCAGAGTCTTCGAATCTAATCGCGAGGGACGACGCAGTAGAGGGAATCATCGCCGTAGGTGGCGCGCACAATTTCAAGAGGACCTCGACCAATTTGGAGTGCGCAACTGGAGGCAATTAGCTAAAGACCGAGCTAAATGGAGAGGCTTGTTGGTTGAGGCCCAGGTTCACCCCGAGCGCCACCTAAGTAAGTAAGTAAGTAATGATCCTTATTTGTATTTAAACTTTTCTCCATTAAACGGCTGCTTCCTTTTCTCTATCCAGTCGGTATTTTTCAAGAAAGGTTACAATGTATCTCCAAATTCACTGCAAAATGCGTCCTCGACATGCCTTCGCAGAGAATGGGCATTACGAACAATGACTTCTGCAGAAGCTACAGAGACAGAAAGGCGAAGGAAGGAATAGTTCACTGCGTACTAAATCAAAAGCTTTATCTATGGGAGTAGATATTTCAAGTAGTAGACGAATCGAGGGTACAAAATATAACTCTTTTGGTCTAAGTACACCTTTCTAACTTTACTGATACAAAAAGTTTAGCATACTTGTAACTTCCTTCCCATCAGAAATTTGCAAAACAAATTCCTACTTGGGATCGAAATAGAATTAGAAAATAGAATACTTACTTACCTAAGTGGCGCTACAGCACGGTTACTAGCCAGCTGCCTCCAGTTGCGCACGCCAAGTTGGTTGAGGTCCCCCTGCACTAGTTTGCGCCACCTACCGCGAGGTTGTCCTCTACTGCGCAGCCAATCCGGGGTGGATTCGAATACTTTCTTGGCTGGAACGTTGGGCTCCATCCGCTCTAAGTGACCCAGCTATCTTAGTCGCTGTATGTGAACTCTTCTGGCTAAGTCGATGTCCTTATATAGGCCGTGTAGTTCGGCATTGTACCTTCTCCTCCACTCACCATCTATGCAGACTGGACCAAAGATCGCTCGAAGAACTTTTCTCTCAAAATAACCAAGGGCATCCTCATCCGGTTTTGTCAAAGCTCATACCTCTTCGCCATACAGCAGGCCTGGAATGTTTAGTGTCTTATAAAGAGTTACCTTAGTAGTTCGAGATAAGGCTTTGCTACTCAATTGCCGTTTTAGCCCATAGAAACAACGATTGGCAAGAGTAATTCTTCGTGTGATCTCCCTACTGATGTCATTTGCGGAGTTCATAGAGCCTAGGTAGACAAAATCCTTTACTACCTCACATTTGTATCTGTCCAAGACGCCGATGTTGGGTGTCCTTTTTGGAAGACAGCATATATTTTGTTTTGCTTTCATTGACCGCTAGACCCATCTTTGCTGCCTCGATCTCAATACTTGTAAATGCCCCATTGACGGCCCGCTGAGTTCTTCCGATTATGTTAATGTCATCGGCATAAGCGAGTAGTTGTACAGACTTGTAAAAGATGGTGTTGGCTTGAGTTTCGTACAATTCTCTCAAGTACTATGTTAAAGAGATCGCATGATAGCGCGTCACCTTGCCTAAGACCTTTCCTGACATCGAACGGTTCGGTGATGTTCTTACCGACTTTGACGGAGTAGCGAGAGTTCTCCATCGTCATTCTGCACAAACGGACGAGCTTGGCAGGGATGCCAAGACTAGATACATAAACGTGTGAAGCTTGTACTAGTTTTGACAGAAGGAGTACGGAATCTTCCTCCAGAGTTGCAGAACAAAATCTCCTTTGATGTATCACTAAAAAATGCAATCACCACAACACTTCCCGATTTGACATCATCAAGGCATTCCAGTATGGTGCGCTGGTTCATTCTCTTGGCGTGCTCGACTTCGACTGCTGATTCGCATAATTCAATCTCTGAGATATGTGTGAAACTTTTAATAGAGATTACTAATGAAATTGAGAAGCGATGTAATCCATATTGTTCATTATTGGGTACAAGATTTGGTTTATATGGTTTTTCATTTGAACCGCAGCTTTTCGATATTGATCTACCAAATTTGAGCAAGAATAGTACTACTTCTTCCAATACCTTGGTTAATATCTTCTTCTTCTTCTTCTTCTTCTTCCTTTTATCAGCGAGGCTATGATCCGAAAACAAGGGATCACAGCCCTCCCACTTCACTGCATTTCTACTGATCCGCCTGTGGGGTTCGCCTTGGTTAATATCATTCGTTCGAATGCAGGACTTTTGCAATCGCAAGGAATGGACTTCAAAAAATTAAGCTCAATATATGGCGTTGAATTCCGATCGTTTCCACATTTGGTCAAATGCAAGGGAGTAAGTAACCAGCTACCTGGAGGTAGAACAACTAAATTTTAGATGCCCTGCAACATCTGAAGCTACACGAATCGATAACATGGACAGTGCACCAACTAGCAGTGCCTCAAATATAAATATGAAACAAATGATAATCCCTGCGATGTCGAATACCATGGATGACCAAAAAGATCCTGAAAACGCAAAACTAAACGACATTGTTAACAATGTGAAAAACATTCATACATGGCTCTGTATAACTCGTCTCTATACACGCTGTCATAGGTAACTTTGAAATCGATAAAGAGGTGGTGCGTATCGATTTTATATTCATGTGTCTTTTCCAAGATCTGCCATAGTGTGAATATTTGGTCAATTGTGGACTTTCCAGGCCTGAAACCGCACTGATAAGGACCTATCAGGTTGTTGACGATCGGTTTTAGGCGTTCACATAATACAGCAGGCAGGATCTTACATGCGATGTTGAGGAGACTTATACCTCTGTAGTTGGCGCAGTTCAGAGGGTCTCCTTTCTTCAGGATCGGGCAAACGATGCTGAGGTTCCATTCATCGGGCATACTTTCGTCCGACCAGATTTTACAGATGAGCTGGTGCATGCTCCTTACCAACTCATCTCCTCCTGCCTTGAAAAGTTCAGCGGCAACGGCGTCGGCTCCAACAGCTTTGTTGGATTTGAGTTTAGATATCGCTATCCTCACTTCATTCTGATCGGGTTGACGGGAATCTTGACTGTCATCGTCCCTGTTGAATGGCTCATTCTGCCTGACAGCGGAATATTGGTTATCATCGCCGTTTAATAGTCTGCAGAAGTGTTTCTTCCATATCCTCAGTACCGACTGCGATTCTACTACTATATTGTCATTATTATTATATTGTCCCTGCAGGCTTCTGTTCTGGCATTGAAACCCTGGGATGTTCTTTTTACCTTTCGGTACATTTTCCAAACATCATTCCTGCAATAAAGTCTCTCAATCTCGTCGATCGGGCGCTTCTCATACTCCCTTTTCTTCTTGCTGAGTAGTCGATGTTCATCTTTTCTCCTCCGCTCGTAGAGCTCGCAAGCATCTCCAGTCCTTCTATACAGCGCCGCTTTGTACGCCTCTGGTTTCGCTGCATGTGCTTGCCGGCATTCCTCATCGAACCAGAGGTTTCAGTGTGGTGGCCGAGAGGAGCCCAGCACATCAGAAGCGGCATCGCTGATGGCTTGTTGGCAACGCTGCCACTGGTCTTCCGCATTTGCTGCTGGCGGCATAGGACTTAGATTAAGATTAAGAGAAACTCGATCGGCAAAGTCTCTTGCAGTCTCTTGCGATTTTAGCCGCCCGACGTCAAATTTCCTCACAGTATTTCATTGAGTTTGCTCCATTCTGGATATCCGCATCCGTACCTTGGCTACAACTAGGTAGTGATCCGAGTCCACGTTGGCTCCTCGGAAAGTCCGGACACCCAGAATACTGGAAGAGTGCCTTGCGTTGATCGCAATGTAATCGATTTGGTTGACAGCTTTTCGATGAAAGGAGAGCCATGTTCCCTTGTGAATATCGAGACGTGGGAACCGCGTACTAGCTACAACAAAGTTTCGCCCCGCCGCTAAGTCGACTAGCCTGAGTCCGTTGCCGGATGTGATGTCTGCAGGCTGTGCTTTCCGACCACGCTACTTAAGACGTCCTCTCTTCCTAGTTTTGCATTAAAAGCACCTAGGTTAATTTTAACATCGTGTGTAGGGCATTGGTCATACGGCTTGTCCAAGAGCTGGTAGAAGTCATCCTTGGTCGCGTCGTCCATCTTCTCGTGAGGGGCGTGAGCGCATATTAGGCTAATGTTGGCGGATTTGGCCTTTATGACTATCTGTCATGAGGCGGTCGTTCACATGCCGGGAACTTAAGACTCTTGCTGAAGTCTGCCTCCAATGACAAATCCGCACCCGAATAGATGCTGTCCTTGTTGTCTGTAGCAATCGTAGATGTCCCAGTTTTCATCCTCCTTTTGCCCAGCCATCCCATCGCACTTCTTGGATGGCGGTTGTGTCTACTTTGTAGCAGTCTAGGGCCTCTTTGAGTTGTTCAACTGCACGTGGTTTGTGGAGGGACCTAACATTCCACGTGCAGACACGAAGATCGTTTTCCTTTTTACGTTTGCTTGGGTGTCGGCAACAGTAAAATCATTCGTATCCGATGCTGTTGGTTGCTTTGTAACCGGTGGTTTTTTACGTGGTAGGGACGTTAACCCGACGGCACAACCCCCAACCTGAAGAACCAGATCATTTTTTGTAACCCCTAGAACGAGGGGCCGGATACACCGATGCCAGTAACCCACTTCGGGGATATGAACTCTGCCGTGGGCCCATTAAGGTTTCATCTCTTTTTTAATACCCTGACCCAGTATTGAAAATCTTTACAGACCTCAGTTCCAAATATGTTGTAGTAGCTCAAGCAAGGTATCCGTTGACTTGTAGATGTCACCATTGATTCTATCGGGAGAATTCATCTACCGCACGACCTCCTTCTGAGGAACTCTTGCTAGACTTCTGAGACGCATATTTCAGCCAATCAGGTCAACAAGAGATGCCTCATCCGGTTAAACAAATATGTGCTGAAGTTCACGCAGGTCTGAGTGTTCAGCTACACATATATCGTCAGACTCAGCATACGCTCATCGGTAGTTCACTATCAGATAGCTATCCAGGGGACACCACGAGGAGGTGATGATGCGATTTGCCACGCCATCGAACTATAAATAGAAAATAAAATAAAATAGAAATGCATATTTTGTAGTAGCTACTCGTTCAATTCAATCAAAAAATGCTCCCCTACGAGCACCATTGAACAATAGCTTTACTATCGTGCAGCTTAAAATGTCCTTTGATGGTCTTAATCCCTGCAGCAACCCCATCTCCAACTCATGGCCTTCCTGTAGACCCATAAATTAAAATTAAATGGATATTATTTAACAATACCCAGACGTGGGATTTTCAGTACAAATCCGGAAATTTATTAACCTCCACCCAATGCGCGCCTATTGAGCTTAACACGTAACTATTCCCGTCAGGATATAATCCCTCAGATATGTATTAGCCAATTTAAACAGCGAAATTAATTTGTTTATATTATATCATCACCCATCCAAAGCCCAATTGTAAATCCTTCCATTTGTTTTTTTGTTTTTTTTTTTTTTTTTTTTCCTATACACAGCTACACTCCCTAAAGTAAATTGTTTTACGGTTGACGGGGATTCTCCCAAACGTAACCAACCACAACTCACTCTAAAATGGTTCTCTAATTAAATTTCGTAGAACTTCCCTGTGCCGCCTGATGTATGGCCTCTGATCTACCAAATGCCAGTCGCCATTCAATGTTTGATTAAAGCAAGGATATCACAGTCTAACGGTCTCTATGTGTGGTGGCCACCCTGAGCTCTATAAACCATAACATTTCGTCATTTCGGCTAAAGTGTTTGTTAATGAAATGATTTGAATCATATAATTGGAAATTTAAACAAAAACACTGACGTTAATGTAATCTAAACTACGAGTAGGTATTTGTTGGCCATCGGGACCTCCACCCTCTCTCTCATCTATCGGTAATCGGCACTAAAACATTCAAATACGATAAAGAGCTCCCGCTACCATCACACCACTTTAATTTCCGGGATTTGAATGAAATTTCCCGACCGCCACAAAAAAGCCTGCTCCTGCTCGATGGGGTGCTTTAGGACAACGAAAATATAATGGAATTTTGTGGTCACCGAATGTCCTTTGTGTGTTCTGTATCTGTATGCGTATGGGGATGATGTCCTTTCAATATGTGGGATAAAATGTGACTTTTTGTTATCCCGGAAACCAGTGTACATTTTTTTTTTTTTTTTTTCGTACCAATTTGATTTGGAATTCTGAGAATCGAAAAGGACTCAAGTTTACTCAAGGACCATGATCCCTTTTTGTGAGAGGGCAAATTGATGCGTGTAAACCTTGAAATTTCCTAGGATTATTGGTGAGATTTTGGGCGGAAATTGATTGATTATGAAAGTGATTCTCAGAAAGCTTAACATTGCTGATTCCCGTCACATCTTTGCCATTGCTATGACCAGTGTCCTTATCAGGAATACGAATCAATACAAGTTTAATACTCATTCAATTGCCTTCAATTATTAACAATCATCACTTCTGTCAATCGTACACATGGAGATACATACTCGTATGTATGAGACCGATTAAATATAAACTCTCCCCAGATCAACACACGCCATTATCCTTAATCCGTATTAATACCGGTGATATCGTTAACCAGAAAAAAAAGACCATTCACCACACAATTCGAGTAATATTGTTTTGCAAAGGAGAATAATTAATACCTCAGGATCAGGATACTGCTGGATGAAAAATCAGCACAAAATTAATCCTTTTTTTTCGATTCCTGTTTGCCAGCCGAACATTTGCTTCGGATTTATCTGCGTTTAATGTGGGAGCCAGCCGGACATGTATAGCTTGTGGTCAGACTAAATCCAATAGTGTGCTTATATTTTTATGATCACACGCATTTATAGTCGTCCTTGAAGAAAATATTGATCTAAACCCCGAGGGAATAAATATGAAAAACATTGATTTCCGTTTCTTTTTCTTTTTTGTGGTTTGTAGCGAAGGATATCTGCTTAAGATGAACCTCTGGTGGGATGGGATGTGGGTTCGGTGGTTATTTTATAGCCATAAAGCAAGGATTTAAGTGTATCCATAGTAAGTGATATTTACAAGCGAAGAGAGGAGGATATTTTTTATTGCATCCTTCGTCGGGGAAATTTCTCATTTTGAAGAGTTGCTTTTTATTACAGGATGCGGATTTGTAATGTTTTGCTTGTCCTGATGAAGTTTCTTGCTACAATGGAGTTAGTAAGTGGTGCGGGGGTGTTTAGCTGAAAAATCCATTAACGAAATTGTGGCGACTTCAAGGAAGTGAACACATTAAGAACTAGAACTTTATTTGAGCTATTTTAAATTATGTAATTCATGACATGCCCGAAAGTCTTAATTGCATTCCAGAAGAATGGAAGTGGGATGAATTACTAATTTATTCCTCAGGGCTAGATACGACTTTTTTTTTTTAAACAGGTGTGTGGCCACGCCCAAATGGCGTGTAGGCACTGCGACCAAGGAGATCTATTGTGCCATAGGCCACTTTTTAGGGCAGCAGTACTTCTACTCTCCTTATGAAAGCTATAATTACGGCTGCGGAGGAGTTCCTAAGATCTTTTGGAGATATGATCTCTTTTCACATGTTGCGTTCCCAGATGCTTAGGGTAAGTTTGAAGGCGGAATCGGGTATTCCGCAGAAGGGTTCAGGTCCAGTGAACAACTCAGAGGAGCCCTTCCTAGCTAGCAGGTCTGCAGTTTCACTGCCGTCAACGCCTACATGACCCGGTACCCACCACAATTTTACTTTATTTTGTCGGCACAGATTTTGTAAGCTGTCGAAGCAGCTTAGAACTGATTTTGAACTGATCACATGGGAGATCAGTGCTTTGAGCGCCGCTTGGCTATCGGTGAGTATATGAATAGAGGCACCTTTGATGCCTGAGTGCAGGTTAATGTTAGCACAAGTTTCAGTGGCGTAAAGCTCGGCCTGGAAAACACTAGGACTCTTTCCGAGTGATTTCGAAATTTTATGGTTGGGTCCATACACACCGGCGCCAACTCCTGAATCCGTTTTTGATCCATCGGTGTACCACACTATACCTTTTGGATCAAGCGACGGTCCGCCATTATTCCATATATCACGGCTTGGGATCACAATCTCAAACCTTCTACCAAAGTAGAGTGATTTAGGCTTAAAGTCGGAGACCGTGCTGAGCATGTCTAGCTCGGGGAAGTCGGACAATAGCTCCATGAGATCCACGTGATCCCGTGTACTATTAGCATCTGATTTTCTAAGACTAACTGCACTGCGGATTGCCACTTTTTTTATAAATATATGTAACGGAGTAAGTCCGATTATGGCTTCAATGGCTGTTGTGGGACAAGTGTGCATAGTACCTGTGATGTCGGGGCAAGCTAGTCTTTGGAGTTTTGTGAGTTTATTTATGGTTGTGACTTCTTTGGTTTTCGTCCACCAGACTACGGACGCGTATGTCAGAATGGGTCTTACAACCGTGGTATATAACCAGAAAATGGCCTTTGGAGACAGGCCCCAGGTCTTGCCGTACATACGGTGACAGGCCCACAAGGCAGTAGTCGCCTTGGCAATTTTATTCTTAATATGGGAATTCCAGTTAAGCTTCTTATGCAGGACGATTCCTAGTTATTTGACCTCATCGGAGAAATTGATTGTTGTGCCGTTTAGAGTCACTGAGCCAATATTCAGCGTTCTTCTTCTTGTAAACGGTACAACGACTGCCTTGCTGGAGTTAATCGATAGGCCCTTCCCAGCACACCAGTCCGAGACTACAAGGAGTGCATTATGCATGAGTTGACACACATTGTCTTCATGTTTGCCTTTAATGATGATCACTAGATCATCTGCATAGCCTATGGTTGTGAAACCTGAACTATTAAACTATTAAGTGTGTTCAATAAGTCATCCACCACGAGTGACCATAAGAGAGGCGAGAGGACGCCGCCTTGGGGGCAGCCTTTGGCCGCGGAGACCGTCACAGAGACCTCTCCAGACGAAGATGTTATTATGCGGCTATCGAGCATGTTCCTAACCCATCTAGTAGTAGGTTCGTCTATTCCCCTGCGTCTCATAGCACTAGTGATGGATTCATAACCAATGTTATCAAAAGCACCTTCTATGTCAAGGAATGCACAAAGGGCGACTTCTTTGGAGCGGTATGCGGCTTTGATCTCTGTGACGAGATAGTGAAGGGCGCCTTCCGTAGATCGACCTTTCCTGTATGCAAATTGACTAGAGTGCAGAGGTATAGTCTTTTCAAGAATGCCTCTAATGTGTAAGTCTAGCAGTCTTTCCATGGTTTTCAAGAAAAACGATGTCAAGCTGATTGGACGGTAGGATTTGGGTAGCTCGCTGGGTTTGTTACCTAGCTTAGGGATAAACACCACATTTACCTCCCGCCAAGTTAGTGGAATGTATCCCAGGTTGAAGCTTGTTCTAAATAGAGCTACCAAAACAGGCAAGATGTAATCCAGACCTTTCTGTATGAGAGCTGGAAAAATACCATCACTGCCAGGTGCCTTAAAGGGTTTAAATGAACCGATTGCCCATTTAATTTTTTCTTGACTGAACAGATTTCCAGACAAGCTGTTGACTCTTCTGGAGGTGCCACATGTGGAGCATTCAGGAGCAACAGGTACGTGGTCGCTTAGAATTGTTGAGCCAGGGAAGTGAACCTCGAGCAGAGTTTCCAGGATTTCCCTTCGACTGGCGGTGTAGGTGCCATCAGGTTTAATGAGCAATCCCACCCCATTGGAATGATCCTTTGAGAGAGCCTTTTGGAGACGGGCTGCTACTGGAAGGGACTCGATATTTTCGCAGTTCTTTCTCCATGCTGTTCTCTTGGATTTCCTCAACTCTATGTTGAATTTAGTCAAAGCGGACCTATATTCGTCCCAATTTTTATTGCGTTTTGCGGTGTTGAAAAGTTTTCTCACCCTTTTGCGAAGTATCTCTAGCTAGTCATTCCACCACGGTACGCTCCGTTTACCTGTATTGTCATTTTTCGGGACACAGCTACTCCTGAAGGAAGAGATTAGGAAGTCATTTAGTTGGCAGGCTGCCACATCAACATCACATTTAGATCTTAAAGATATTAGCAGCATGTCATCCTTGACGGCGAGATTTTCGCGAAAAAGTGCCCAAATAGTTCGTTTCGGTACGTAATGCGATTGATTATCATGTTTGACCCCACCCGAGATGTTAAATCTGATATGCTGATGATCAGATAGTGAGGGTTCATTTGACACATGCCAATTTACCACAGAGTTGGAAATAAAAGGGCTCTAGATAGTGAGATCAAGTACCTCTTCTCGAATAGAATTTATAAAAGTTGGCTTGTTACCTTCATTACATACAGCTAAGTTTCTACTAGTAATATAATCAAGAAGTAACTCACCCCTTTTGTTAATGTCGCTGCTACCCCATGCCACATGATGGGAGTTGGCATCGCATCCAATGATCAGGTGCCAGTTGCGACGGTGACATAGGTTCACCAAATCCTGCACAGCCCAAGGGCGGAACAGGCTCCGAATCTCCAGGGAAGCAGGCGGAGGCGCACACGATCTCCCGAACTCCTCCTAAAATCGGAATTTCGACCATGCAGGCCACCAAGTCTCTGCTGATGAACTCTGGGATGGGAAGAAAATTAATTTTAGAACTGATTAAGCAAGATGCCCTAGGCATTAACTCCCCATGGGCATATAACAACTTACTTGTCCTACTATGAAGGCCCTTAATTTTGCCTCCAACCACCCAAGGCTCCTGAATGAAACCAAGGGTGATTTTATCCCGGATGAACCGTTGGCTAAAGATGTCCGAGGCACCTTTAGCATGATGCAGGTTGCCCTGCAGCACTTTGATGTCATCTTTCATCATTAGTGCATTATTGTTTTTTCGTGGGATGGTTCCTTATTACTGGCAGACGTATTAGTGCCTGTTTTCTTAATTTCACCATCCCAACGTGATGGCCAGCAAGCCTATCTCTCACAGCAGAAGCTGTCTTGTCTAAAAGAGTGGGCACAGGTGCCGCACCCGCCATCTGAGCAGTAGATGGTGTCACCGTCGAGACGCTAGCATCGCAAGTCACTGAACCCTGCAATGTGGCCGCACTAGACTCAAGTGTACTACGTGCAACCTCATTGGAGACTTCTGATGTGGAAGGTGTAGACACAGGTGTACTACGTTCCACAGTGTCCAGCGATGCTGCGCCCATAGGACGGGTGGCATCATCTGTAACTGCTCCTACGGCAGTTTGTGCGGGCTTCTGCTCACCTGGGACCTTGTCTGAGCTCTTCAGGATCAGCCTAACTCTGCCAAAACAATATGCCACATTGCCTTTTAGCAGCTTTAGGCGATCCATCGAGCAGTCCGTGACACCAAGTACCAGATGAACAAGATCACGCTCTACGGTCCTTTGAACCACCCTCCAGTTCCTAGCGAACAGATCAGTATTCTGAGCATCCAAAAGCGTCAGAATCTTACTAGTGGCAAAGCCGGTACTTTGTGGAAAGAACCCACGGATGATGTGTGGTTTAGGTAATGAATCCTTATCCACAAGCATCATGTTCAAACCACATTTCCCTCTGATTTTGTCAAAGTTGACACTCATCCACTCTGCAGTGGAGGGGTCTGAGCAAATAATAAGGAGCCAGCCTGATTTGTGAAACAAACCATGAAATTGTGGCTTAGCGACCTCGTCTACCAGCTCAATAATGGTGTCCATGATGCTATTTTGGACGCCGGCCATTTGCTCGGCACTAAAGGGACTGCGCGCCAGATCAGCGGGAACCACACCCAGTTTGACAGTACATACTTTGTCCCTGTACGAGGTCTTGTCGAGTGTGGCAGTCTCGGTCCTGGCTTTTTTCTTCTGCGGAGCAGAAGGGGTAGACTCCTCGGATCGCATTCGCTTCGCCTCGATACCCTTTTCAGGCTGAGAGGATTTGGCTATCTCCAGAGCACGTTCTCTGGAAGCGCCGTCTTTTAAGGCGCGATTGAAACGCCTCCTTTCAGCCGAAGTTAGTCGAACGAATCCGCTGGTGTTTAGGGACAAATTCTCAACACCAGCTTCAACGGCAGTGCATCCGGAACGAACCGAGTGTTCATCCGAGAGCATGCTAGAGGACTCTCCGCAGAGAGTGTCAGAGTCCGAGTCAGGAAGGGAGGACAGGTCAGCCTCATCCCGTCTCTTATCAGCGACAATGATGAGGGGGTCGGCTCTAGTAGCAGCGACCTCCTCAGGATTTAGGGAAAGCACGGTTGCTGACCCAGAAGTTGATGCAGTAGAGGGTGCATCACCCTGTGAATTTTTTATATGTTGTGAAATTTTGGACCCACGACTAGTCGGGAAAGGAAACATCACCCACAGCAGAGCCCGGTATACCATGGGAGGGCATAAAATAAAACAGGAGGTCGCCTGGGTATCCTGAGTTCGCATACTAACGACTAAGCACCCTCTTAGCCACGCACCCCTCGGCGTATGCTGTTCCACCTTGGATTAGAGATTTTTTCCAGAGGTTGTCTCCTCACGTTGCACACTTTGGCCGAATACCACAGTTATGAATTCGAGCCGAATGATCCAGAGAGGCCCAAGAGAACACATACATAGTCCGGTTGAGCGTCCTGGGACCAGTAGGCAGATTATCATGATGTAGCATTGGTTGGCCCCGAGGAGGCAGTGAGTCTTCTTGAAACGGTTACTCAGTAGGTAGATACGACTTAGATGCAACTGGATATGGTTTAGAGAAGAGATGAAACTTACATATATCCTGTACCCCCTTGTGGGTCATAGGACTTCTGCTACGCCTACGCACCATCCTGTACGGTTTCTGGCAATGTGTCTCAGCTCTCCCTAACTTTTTCCAACTGCAGTGCCTCCTTCTCGACTGTTCTGTCGACTGTTCTATGCCATGTTGTCCTCGGACCACCAGATATTCGTCCATCCCGAATTAAAGTGTTCAATTGCATATCATGGTTACCACCATGATATGCAATTTGCCGGCCACCTTTTCGGAATGTGTGCCCAATCCACTGCCACTTCCTGCATTGGATGGTTCTGACTATTGATTCCTGACCCGTTCTCTGGTAGAGATGTTCATTTGTGATACGCTTGGGCCAGAAAATCCTGAAGATATTACGCAGGCACCTTTTAATGAACGTATGCAGTTTTCTGGTGATAGCAGTGGTCACTCTCCATGTACTGTATCCATATAACAGCACAGATTCAACGTTGAAGCGGAACAGTCTTAGCTTAGTGTTCAAACTGATTGCATTGCTTCGCCATATTTTGGACAACATCCCGAGCGCGGACTTTGCTTTGGCGATCGTGTTGACTATATCCACTTCGGTTCCACCATCGGTCGAGACAATACTCCCAAGATACTGGAAATCCTCTACTCCCTCTACCGATTGTCCAACAATGCATATTTGAGCCGATGAGTTTGTTGCAAGGCTGATAGTTTTAGTTTTTGTCGCATTCGCATTCAGCCTGACGACGGCCGCCTCCCTCTCCACATCTGCTGTCGTTTGGAGGATCCAGAGCAGAAACCTGCTTGTTCGGCATCGATTGTGTCTTCGAGATTTGGTTTGATTCGCTCCAGGATGATTTTAACTATTATCTTAGCTACAGTAGGCAGCCCGCAGATACCCCTCCAGTTTTCGCCCTTCTTACCAGATGTTTGGAACTGACGTGAGCCATGCAGGTCGTCAGAACTAAATAATCTGGTCGCTCAAGACAAAATTGGAGGGGCACTGGAATCTTTTTAGATCGAAGAAAATACCATATTTGAAGTTCATTCAGATTTTGAAAAATGCTTCTTTTAGAAATGTTTGTTGTGAGATCGAAACTTTTTGTGAAACCAGTATGTTAAAGTAAATAATGCTTATGTTTATCATTCTATTTCTTTCAGTGTATAACGATATTTTCTATCAACTCTTATACTAGAATTTAACTCAATGTAACACTCTATTTATTATGTACGAATAAACAGATTGAGTTTTGGGATAGTGAACTTGCAAAAATTGAAAAACTGGCTAATAGTGAATATTGGACACTATGGAAATTTCAAATAAAGGTTTTGATGAAAGCCAGTGATCTTTTGGATGTTGTAACTGGTGTCAAAGTGCAACCGGCGTCTACCTCAGATGAATTTGCAAAATGGAATAAGCTAGACCATAAGGCTCAGAAGATGATTGTAACGACGATTGGGCAGGAGCCCATGTTGCATATTATGAAGTACGACACATCGGCAGACATGTGGGCGAAGTTGGAGAACGTTTATGAGCAGAAGTCAGAAACGAACATACACCTGCTGCAACAGCAATTTTTCAATTATTCGAAGGAACCGGAGGACACCATTGCTGTTCACATTTCCAAACTTCAAAAGATTGTACAGCACCTTCAGTTGCTTGGGGAAGAAATCTCAGAGAATATGCTGATAACAAAGATTCTGATGGCTGGTCAAACGGTAGTGCATGCGATCATATGAAAACACAAGCGTTTTCACTCAGCTGAGGCCTACCAACTCCTACTCTCAACCTCCATGCGGTGACAGCTGGGTGGCTAGTATCTTAATACAAAAAATGGGTAACCAACCCGGTTTGTAGGATTTTTGGCGGCAGCTGATGAGAGAGGGGGGGAAGAGTGCTTTCCCACTAGAGCACTTCTTCTTGTTCCAGGCGGCAGCGGACGAATTCCCTAGACGGAGTATATGGTGGCGTCTACAGTTCCAGTTAGGTTGAACTTAGTGAATACCTTGCGCGAGCTGCTTCGACGCATTCGGATCACAGGTCGGTAAGGAATTTCCAATGGAGGAGCCCTTAATGGGCCAACGATCATACTCCGGTAGTGGACAACTGGTACCGATGTACCCGGCCCATCGTCATAGGGATATAACTAAAGGAACTGCCCCTCCAGGTTGAAGGTTGTGCCGTTGGGGTAACTTCTCAGCCACGTAAAAAAACTAAGGGTTCCGAAACAATCAAAAGCTTCGGATAAGGACGACTCAAGTGATGACGACCCCAGCAATCGAAATAAGGACAACGACCTTCGGATCTGTACGTAGAATGTTCTGTCCCTTTTCAGACCACGTGCAGCCGAATAATTAGCAGAGGCCCTAGACTGCTATAAAGCAGATATTACCGCCATCCAGAAAGTGCGATGGGATGGGCCGGGCAAAAAGAGGATGAAAAACTGTGACATCTACTACGGTGATTGCTTTTACAGAAGCAACAGGCAACGTTTATTCGGATGCGGTTGTTATACGCGGCAGGCTTAGGCAAGAAGTCTTAAGCTTCCGACACGTGAGCGAGCGTATTATGACTATCCGGATCAAGGCTAAATTCGCTAACTTAAGCCTTATATGTGTTCGTACCCCCACGGAAGAAAAAGACCCTGCCACCAAAGAGTATTTCTACGAGCTCCTCGACAAAAATCGTATTGGGCGATTTTAACGCCAAAATAGGAAAGGAGGACGTCTTTGATACGGCAGTCAGTAAGCATAGCCTACACGACACCACGTCTGATAACGGACTAAGGCTAATTGATTTCGCTGTGGAGCGAAATGTCACCATAGAAAGCACATAGTTTCCTCATCTCGATATTCGTAAGCAGACATGGCGGTCCAATGATCATGTAACGATCAACCAAATTAATCATACTGCGATCGGCGCAAGACATGCCTCTAGTATTCTGGATGTCCGGACCTTCCGAGCGGCCAACATAGACTCAGATCATTACCTTGTTGTAGCCAAGGTACGAATGCGGATAGCCCAATCTCAGACTCTTCGCTGAACGCGTATCCCGAAATCTCTCAATCACCCCTATGCCGCCAGCATCAAGTGCCGAAGACCAGTGGCAACGCTGCCAACATGCCATCAGAAACGCCGCGACTGATGTGCTGGGTCTCGCTCGCCCACCACGCGAAACCCCTGGTTTGACGAAGAATGCCGACGAGTGCAGGCAGCAAAACAAGAGGCATACAAAGCGGCGCTGCGAAGGAAGACGAAAGCTGCTCGTGAACTCTACGAGCAAAAGAGACGGGAAGAACATCGACTTCTCCAAAAGAAGAAGAAAGAGCATGAGAAGCGCGCGTTTGAGAATATCGAAAGTTTATACTCCAGGAACAATGTACGCAACATTACCAAAAAGTAAAAGGAACGTGTCAGAGAAGCAATACCCGTACTGAAACTTGTAGAGATGAAAATGGAAACCTCGTAGTAGAATCACAGTCGGTGCTGAGAATATAGAAAAACTACTTCTGCAGACTGTATAACGGCGACGAAGACCAACATCCCGCTGTCAGGCAGAATGAACCATTCAACATAGACGATGATAGTCAAAATTTCCGTCCACCTGACCAAAACGAAGTGAGGATAGCAATATCCAAGAGCCATGTCTAGTTTTGACATCCCTGCCAAACTTGTCCGTCTGTGCAGGCTGACGATGGAGAACGCTCGCTGCTCCATCAAGGTCGGTAATGACCTCACCGAGACCTTTGATGTCAAAAAAGGTTTTAGACAAGGTGACGCGCTGTCATGTAACTTCTTTAATATTGTATTTGAACGGATTTTACGGAACTCATAAGCCAACACCGGAGGCACAATCTATTACAAGTCTGTACAACTGCTTGCATACGCCGACGATATAGACATTATCGGAAGAACTCAGCGGGCTGTCACCAGTGCATTTGCAAGCATTGAGGCGGAAGCGGCCAAAATGGGTTTAGCGATAAACGAAGGCAAAACCAAGTATATGCTGTCAACAGGAAGGGACAGCCAACACCGACGAATTGGACAGAACGTCACAGTGGGCAGCTATAACTTCGAGGTAGTAAGGGTCTTTGTCTACCTTGGCTCTGCTATAAACTCTGAGAACGACATCAGCGCAGAAATCAACCGAAGAATAACTCTTGCCAATCGCTGTTTTTTTGGGCTTATAAGGCAATTCAACAGTAAAGCCCTATCTCGAACAACTAAGGAGACTCTATATAAGACTCTGATTATCCCAGTCCTGCTTTACGGCGCTGAAACATGGACTTTATTAAAAGAGGATGAAGATATCCTTGGTCGCTTCGAGAGAAAAATTCTTCGTAAGATTCTCGGTGCCGTTTGCGTTGACGGGTTTTGGAGGAGAAGATTCAATCAGGAACTATACGAGCTGTACAGCGACATCGACCTAGTCAAAAAACTGCGTATTGGACATCTGAGATGGCTAGGACATGTAGAGCGAATGGACACCAACGCTCCGGTCCGCAGTCTTCGAATCTAACCCCGAGGGAATCATCGCCGTAGGTGGCGCGCACAAGTTCAAGGTGACCTCGACCAACTTGGAGTGCGCAATTGGTGGCAATTTGCTAAAGACCGAGCTAAATAGAGAGGCTTGTTGGTTGAGGCGCAGGTTCAGCCCGGACTGTAGCGCCATCTAAATAAGTAAGTAGAAGAAACTCTAGAACATTGTTATGTTAAACATGCTAGATATCACTAGGGATGAATTTGTGACGTTTGGGACGATTTAAAAACGAGGGAAAATGGTGTCAAAAAGAATGACGCACACACGCTTAATCTTTAAACAACCCTTTTATTTTATATTAATACAAAAATGTAACTTTACGATGGCGACTAGGGTGGTCGGTCGGCGGTGGTTGTTGTTTCCCTGAGGGATGTATCTTGTTCTCCTCGAAGTCGATCCCAACTGCGATGTCCTTTGTTAAGTTACGTAGGCCCAACTCTCTGTATACACTTTCGTGTTTTGAGTGCACGTCGGTGGTGAAAGTGTGGACTTCACACTTTTTGATGTTCGGTGCAGCTATATGGGACGAGTTCGAAATACTTCTTCAACAAGGCGTACCTAGTTCGTCCATCGAGTAGCGCCTGGGCCAGTCCAGTTCATCTTGTCAAGAAAAAAACAGAGCGTGCGGCGATTATCGAAAATTGAATGCCCAGACACGTCCAGATCGATATCCCGTACCACACCTAGACGACATTGGCGAAAACTTCACAACAAAAAAGTGTTTTCGAAGATTGACAAGGCGTATTAAAACATTCCAATGCAGGATGAAGACATCGTTAAAACCGCAGTCAGTACCCCGATGGGATTGTTTGAGTTTGTGGTCATGCTGTTTGGCTTAAAAAACGCCACCCAGGCGTTCCAGCGTTACATGGACTCAATTTTTCGACACCTTAACTTCGTTTTTTGCTACCTTGATGACATTTTAATTTTTTTCCGAGGACGAAAGCGAACATCAAGCTCATCTATAAACTGTACTATCGAAAGTGAAGGGGACTGGCTTGTCAATCAACGTTTCAAAATGCGAGTTCGGTGTAAGCGAACTAATCTTTCTGGGATACACCATATCTTCACAAGGAATAAAACCACCATTGGAACGAGTAGAAGCAATTTTCAAGTATCCAAAACCATCAACCATGGACTGGACTTACGACAGTTCATCGGACTTTGAAATTTTTACGGGAAATGTATCCCAAATGCAGCCACCATGCAGGCGCCTTGAAACAGCGTTTTAAAAGAGTCGAAGAAGAGGGACAGGCGAAAAGTTATTTGGACTCCTGAAAGGGATAACGCTTTCGAGGCGTGTAAGTCAAGCATCGTTAACCAAACACTTTTAACATTTTTAGCCCCCAATGCTCCGCTTTGTTGAAAAACGGACGCCTCCGACGTTGCAGTGGGATCGAATTTAGATCAGTTTACCCATGGAGAGTGGAGACCAATTGAATTCTTTTCGGCGAAGTTAAAACCAGCTCAACGAAACTATAACACGTACGACAGAGAGCTGCGTGCCATTTATTTGTCGATCAAGCATTTTAGACATCCTAGAAGGGCGAAATTTTGTGGTCAAGGCGGATCACAAACCACTCACCTTTGCCTTTCGCCAGAAAGCAGAAAAAGCATCACCGCGCCATCTTCGAAATCTCAACTACATATCTGAGTTCACAACACAAAAACTTCATATCTCCGGATGCCTTATCCAGGATAAGCGCAATAGACATGCCTGTATACGTTACCTTAGAGGAAATTCAAGACTGTCAAGCAGCAGATTCAGAACTAAGAGAGCTGAAAAACAACTCAACATCTCTACGACTGCAAAAGCTGAGTTTACAATCTGGGATTCAAATTTATTGTGACACCTCCACATAGCAGATCCGCACTTATATTCCAGCATCTCTTCGACAAAAAATGTTCGACCCATTTCACTCACTCTCGCATCCGGGAACAAGATCTACCTTAAAGCAACTATTACAGAAATACGTTTGGCCTTCAATAAAGAAAGACGTCACGGAATGGGTTCGTTCCTGCCAAAGTTATCAACGTGCAAAAGTTCAGCGGCACAGGCACCTTTTACCCAAACCTTTTGCAGCAGTGGATCAACGATTCGACCATGTACACATCGACTTAATTGTTCTTCCAGAGCACAAAGGCTATAAATACTGTCTAACGATGATCGATCGTTTCACACGTTGGCCAGAAATTGTGCCTGTCAAAGACATGACAGCTGACACTGTGGCAACAAGTTTCTACTCATCATGGATAGCAAGATTTGGTGCACCGAACTCGATAACTACGGACCAAGGGACTCAATTCGAGTCGGAGTTGTTCAAGGCGTTAGCAATTCTCGTTGGAGCAAACAAAATTCGAACTTCACCATACCACCCGGCCTCGAACAGAATGATTGAGCGCTGGAATCGGTCCCTGAAAACAGCCTTGATGTGCAATCCCCAGACACCATGGACGGAACTACTTCCTACAGCTATGCTCGGATTAAGGACGTGCTTCAAAGAAGACTTAGGAGCATCTGCGACCGAAATGTTATATAGAATACCTCTTCGCTTGCCTGGAGAATTTTTCTCATGTGGATACACCGAGTGACCCGAAGAGTTTCATTTCCAAACTTCGTGAACACATTCGATTGGTACACCCCACACCTGCGGCTCATCACCACACCGCGAGCTTGTTTGTACACAAAGAACTTCATTCATGCACCCACGTGTTCCTAAGATCGGATCATGTAAAAAAGCCTTTGGAACCTCCATATACAGGTCCATTCGAAATCACCGAAAGAATAAGCGACCTAGTTTTCTCCATCAACATCAACGGGTCAGCTCAAAACGTTTCGACGGAGAGGCTCAAGCCTGCCTTTTTCCTCAAGAATCCAGATGAAGAGCAGCCAGCACTTAGAACCTACAGCAAGAAGAAGATAGTCCGCTTCGCAGATTTCAGCTGAGACCACCGTCATTCGTGACAAAGTCGCTAAGGAGGGAATAGCTGTGGCGGTTAAACCAGGCAATTTGAATGTCAGAAAACGCCATCTACGAGTCACCACGAGGAACACTTTCCCAACATCCCTCGTTACTCATTGGCAAGAGCTTTTCTGTCAACTACACACAAGACCGATGACATCAGCCTCAACGTCTGTTTCGTTTTGAATATCGACCAGAAAACATCCCTTCGACGCTACGAAGTTATAACTATCTTTTGGTGGTGAAATAAAATCTCATTCATTTTAACGGAAAATCCTTTATTTCTCCCCATAAGTTGGTAAACACATCATGCTCGTATCGTATATGGCAACGAATATTGAAACTATTTGAATGTTAACAGTTTTTCACAGCCAGTGCACTTGAACAAACACAGATGGCGCAAGATGCTATGGCGGATATTTTGTTTCTGTTTAATACCGAACTGAAACAATGGCGCTGGAGATGTTGGAACTCATTTTTCTGCAGACATAGTATGAAAGTGACTTTCACTAGCAGTCCATATATAATACGTCAATGCTACAGAGGGAGTACAATAATGAAAAAGGAAACTCTTACAATAACATAAAAACAATCACAAAATGTACTTACCTTCAATACATTAGTAATCGCACTTTTGCGACTTTACTGTCACATTTTTATTTTTTATTTTTTCATATAATGCGCGCGTCCTGCACTGCTGACCACCTTAAACAAATGCTCATTTGTTAAGGCTGGAAGTAGTATTTATATCGTAGTAGTTGTCTGCACGGCGGCAGAAGAACCGTTACCGTTATAAAATGCATGTTTGGCTTGGAAGCATGACAAAAACATTTACTATTACGCTGCACTTTGTGCTGCAGAAGCTGTCTACTGACGGAGGCTGACCATCATGCCATACCATCACCCTATATGTAGTTAATTTCGTTATTAATTCCTGCTAAGAAAAAAAAATAGACTCCGTCCGGTCCGTCTTCTTCTTTCTATTTCGGTGAGGTTATGGTTCGAAAACAAGAGAACATAACCCTCCCTCTTCACAGCATTTCTACTGATCAACCAGTAGGGTTCACGGGGATGCAACTCCATCCGTTCCATCGTTTCTGGAAAATAGCAGTTTTGACATCCCGTTTGATTTGCCTTGGCTTCTAGAGAGATTGGAACAGCACACATTGAACTGTATTTAATTGCATAGTTTTCACTCTATGGAGAATAGTTATTTCTATAGAGATAGCTTGCACTAATAAGATAATTTTATTCTTCCGTATCCGTACTATTCCAAGAATCCTATTAACTTTTCTCAACGAACACCTCACGATGTAAACGTAGGCAATGAAAGTTCCAACACTCTTAAACAGATGGCGAGTGCATTTTCACAACGCCATCTACTCATGAACCAACTGACATGAGACCATCGAAAGTATTTCTTTCCGATTACCTTTTTATCGGCGGAATATGCTACAAAATTATTCAGTCGAAAATAATTACAGACTTCTTTCGCAATCAATTTCATTTAATTTGATTATTTTCGCACCAACTGACACATCACAACATCAACTCAGCACCAACTTCACTCGCAGCACGCGTGCCAACACAACGCCAATAACGGCGAAGCGGCGAATTTTGCAATTTCAATTTCAGTTCAGTTTAGCATCGGCATTTGAGTTTTCCGGAATTTGGTCCCCAAACTACTCAAATTCATTTGTTTGAACTTTTTGTGTGTTGCGGAGGCGAGTCTGTTAACTTTTCCACATCAAATAAGTGTCATTGACGCATTTCCACGTCCAGACATCGAGGAAACCCCAATCAACTCCATGTAAGTACGAAATCAAGCAAATTTTCAGCATTTTCCTCGGCTAAAACGCTGTGGCGACACAAATTGAGAATTGACATCCAATGTCAAGTTGCCGCATTGCAAATGAACACCACAGCACCAACTAACTAGTTGGGGAAAGACGAAGGAAAAAAACCAGAAACCACATGTGTTCCCATGGCTGCAGCGGCGTTTTCCTGCCGCGAAGGAGGCGGCGGCACGTCCGCCCGCTGGGGAGTCAGACACGCGGACGACGGTCTCGCCTTTCGTTTTAAAAACGCATTTCCATTTCAAAGAGCTTAAAATCGATGAAAATGTTTTGTGAATCTACTTTTTGAGGTTAGGAGCGCACTCGCCTCTTCGTCATTGCAGTGGAATTTCGGTGGGTTTGGTACGCGGTGGTCGAGTTTGGCTCGGAACGGGTGTTTGGCTTTGGGTAGGAAGGTTCAGGAAAAATGGCGCCAAAGTTGCTGGGCTTTTCCTTGGGAGGGTCAAAGAAAATTCTGCGGAAACTACCTCAATGTGGGTGCAATTGTGTGATGTGGTCGTTGGAGAGGGGAGGTGTGCCGATGTGACGCACTTGGTGCAATTCAAGGTGTTCTATTAGGAAAAATCGACCGTTTTCGTTTGATTTAGACGCTTTCTAGGTGATTTTGGTTCATTTTCGAGTGGATTTCGATGTTTTTAGATGGTTGCACGTTTTTTTTCATTTCTTTTTGCGCTTGACACCTGGGGCGCTTTCTGTTTACCGTGTGCAGTGTGTCAGAGTTCGTTTTCTAGGGAAAGTATATTGTGTATGACTACTTTGAAGTGAAGTCTGAGGATAACGACAGTGATGCAAATTCATAGTCAAAATCTATTCTAGTGTATCCTCGATTATGGGAAATAATTACAGGTTGTCCACTGGTCTGAAAAGTCTGCTTAAGGAGGGCTACACTTCGGGGTGAACGTGACCCTCAACCAGCAAGCCTCTCCATTTAGCTCCGTCTTTAGCTAATTGCCTCCAGTTGCGCACTCCAAGTTGATCGAGGTCCCCTTGTGCGCGTCATCTACATACATGGAGAAGGCCCTCTACGGCGTCGACCCTTCGGGTTAGATTCGAAGACTGCGGCCCGGAGCGTTCTTGTCCATTTGCTCTACATGTCGATGTCGCTGTACATCTCGTATTGTTAGTCATTGGATCTTCTCTAAAACACAACGCAAACCGAATATCTTACGAAGAATTTTCGTCTCGAAGCGACCAAGGATATCTTCATCCGCTTTAAATAAAATCCATGTTTCAGCGCCGTGAAAAGCAGGACGGGATGATCAGAGTTCGCTTGATTCCTGCGCTGATGTCGTTTTCAGAGTTTATAGCAGAGCCAAGGTAGACAAAGGCCCTTACTACCTCGAAGTTATAGCTGCGCACTGCAACGTCCTGTCCAATTCTTCGGTGTTGTTTGTCCCATCTTGTCGACAGCATATATAGGGTCATCCAACAAGAGGTGTCATATTGAATCAATAGAAAACCGCAACATTTTTATGAAAAGTGGTAATATTTTTATTTTGACCTAAAGTACAAACTTGGAGGTTAGTAATGGAATACAATATCTTTCAAATGTCCGCCTCAGCTCTGCCGACGAATAGTCATTCTTTTGATGGAATTTTGCATCATGTTTTCGCATAATTGCGGCATAAATTTCGCGAATAACAGCTCTCACATTTTCTTTTAATGCATGAATCGTTGGTGGAGCATTGGTGTTAAATCGCACGATATCGGCGGCCAATTGAAGTCTCCATTTCGAAAAATCACACGTCCATTGCCATTGCCATTGCTTCACCAGCTGTGTGGCATGGGGCGCCGCTCTGCTGAAAATAAACGTCGTCCACGTACATAGCATTAATCACCCTGATTGTCGTCGGCGTTTGTCGCTTTTCGACGATCGTCGTTTTATTCATAGCTACGACCTGCTGACCCTTAAACATTACTTAGCGATTTGTTTGTCGTTTAGAATATTATTACAACTCGATCACAGTCAAAAAGTTATAAAAATGGATTCGTGCTACATCTGAAGAATAAAACGACAATCGTCGAAAAGCGACAAACGCCGACGACAATCAGGGTGAATTTCAGGCAAAAAAAGTCAGTCAACATCGTTCGATAACGCAATCCATTCACTGAAACGGTCGCACCAGCATCATTTTGGAACAAATATGGCCCAAAAACCGCACCACACTGACAGTTGTTGTGGATGGAGAGGTTGTTCCACTATTTCTTTTGGATTTTCGGAGCCCCAAATGCGACAGTTTTATTTGTTTTCGTACCCAGGCAAATGGAAATGAGCGTCATTACTCAGGATAATTGTGTGCAAAAAATCATAATCTTGTTCATTCATTTCCAGCACCGAATCAGCGAAAGTTCGGCGATGTGCGTAGCCTGCTGGCTTCAATTCTTGTGTCAACTGAACCTTATAAGCGTGTAGGACAAGATCTGTGTGCAAAGTGGTTGCGGATAGGCTCAATTCCTGTGATCGTGTCGAAATGGCCACACCAGGGGTCGAATCGCATCCTCCGTCAATGGATGATTGGTAACGTAATTTATTGTTGTTGGTCGATCTATCAACAACATATGTACATAGAAATTACGTGACGAGTTATACGTTCACGGAGGACGCAATTCGACCCCTGGTATTTCAGTCACACTCAGCTACGGCGGCGATATTTACAGCCGACCTTGCCGGGCGAACACGAGTTGCAGTTTTCACATCGCTAACCGGTCCGAGATGTTCAAATTTATCAATCAAATTCACTATAGCTGTGCGAAAAGACGCTTGATGCCTGAAACACAATAGCGCCTCGACCTCGGCTTCGCCTGGCGTCTATGAGTTGAACTATAGGAAATCAATGTATCCTATCACAATGTCGCTTCCACCTCGACCTCACGTTTTCCATTCGTTAAGAAAAACGTAGTGCTTCGTAACGAAACTCTAACCCAAGGCAGAAGTTGAGATGAGCTGAACTTTTGCTTTACTTTGACATCTAACAGCTGTGGAACAAAGGAAAAAATGTAAACATTCAACGCGTTCTCGAGGTGGATGAGACGTAACGGGACCAAAACCGAGGTCGAGGTGATAATGTGTTTCAGGCATGAAGATCACCAAAAGCAGTACGAACTTTACGAAACGTTTCCGCTAAATTTTCACCGATTTTTGTTGTGAATTTTCACTATTTCAACACGAGTGCGAGTGTGTATCGATGCATATTTCATAACCTCCTAGTTTTTACTTATCAATAGGTCCGTTCGTGTAATTTCCGAGCCAAAAACTAATCAATTGTCTAATATGACATAATGAGTGTAAAAGCTCTCAGAGAAATGAAGGTCCAAGCAGAGTACTCGAATGTACTCAAATGTCATTTTAAAAAAATATAAACAAACTAAACTCGTGTGAAAACCAACAGAGTCATATTAGTTAAAAAGAAATGTTTTGGGACAACATTCACATATCACAGCATTTTCTTTAAGATACGTTGCATCCATTTTGTATGTCTATTGACTATTTGAAATGGAATCAAAAACTTTTTGACTCATTTAGAAATCAGCTGATTCCACTTCACAGTTTGTGCGTTCGTGCTGGCAGAAATCCCTCGAGCACATTCAAGCACAGAGGGGAAATATTCGCTACCTGTTACCTCTCAATTTTTCTCTTTATCTATCATGTTCGTTCAGTACGGGAATAAACTTCGAGCACTTTAGAGCACCTGAAAGCGCTTTAGATTAGGTCCGTTCGCGTACTTTTTGCACATTGCATTCCCTGCAATGCATACGTTTCGAGAAAATCGTGTCTCTGTGGACCAACTGAGGTTGGCCGATTCCGCCATGCCAGGTTCGCCAGATATCGCATTTTCCGACCAATCGCCGTTCCTTGTAATTCACACGTCATTAGAAGCGCTTTTGTGCAGATTTCAAATCTGTAATTAGATTTTCCCTGCGATGCATACGTTTCGAGAAAATCGTGTCTCTGTGGACCAACTGAGGTTGGCCGATTCCGCCATGCCAGGGTCGCCAGATATCGAATTTTCCGACCAATCAACGTTCCTTGTAATTCACGCGTCATTAGAAGCGCGCTTTGTGCAGATTTCAAATCTGTAATTAGATTTTCCCTGCGATGCATACGCTTCGAGAAAATCCTGTCTCTGTGGACAAACTGAGGTTGGCCGAATCCGCCATGCCAGGATCGCCAGATATCGCATTTTCCGACCAATCACCATTCCTTGTAATTCATACGTCATTCGAAGCGCGCTTTTGTGCAGATTTCAAATCTGTAATTAGATTTTCCCTGCGATGCATACGTTTCGAGAAAATCCTGTCTGTGAAAAAACTGAGGTTGGCTGAATCCGCCATGCCGTGGTCGCCGGATATCGAATTTTCCGACCAATCAAAGTTCCTTGTAATTCGCATTCAAAGAGTGGAAGTAGAATTCTCAGAGAGATGTCAAATTACGAAAAAATAAACGAACGCGTTGAACCACAAAAGCTGCCCACTTTTTAAACGTCAAAGTTCAAACCCAACAACCCAACAACAAATGATGTATAAGTATACAGGCATTTGACCGATTTGCCAGTTTCCACAAACCAGCACAAAGAAATTTCTTGCACTAAAATTCGCAGCATTGGGAAATTCCTTTCTCTCTCTCGAGCGCTCTAATCTGTGAAATACTATGAAAATTCTTCGTACTCGTAACTTTTTGTAAAAATTCGCTGTTTTGGGAGGGTACGCGAACGGACCTATTGTGTACGCGAATGAACCTAATGATAGTTGAATTTTGACAGAGAAATTTGATAGATGACCTTATACCTACTTGGGGCGTTTTCTCTGTACCGTTATTCAAAAGTCAAATCATTAGCATTCGTACTCTCTAATTCGATTAGCAAATACAAATGTGCGAAAATCAAGCGGGCTCTAGTTGCCAACTTCATGTTCTATTTCTTCTCGCAAAATTGGCACCTTGTATTGCCAAGCTAAATGTCAAAGTCATTTGAATTCCCACAATTTTTTTTGTTTATTGTTTATTTACGAACGCTATAAGCAGTTATTTCATTGAAAATTGAAAAAATGTATGGGATTGATGGTTCCCTGTTAAGGGCGATTCAGTCTTTAAATACAAACTGTAGAAGTTGTGTTCGGATAAACGGTGTTAAATCAATACCTTTCACTGTGGGCGTTGGACTCCACCAGGGGTGCGTTTTGTCACCTCTCCTCTTCATTGTATATATGGATTGGATGTTGCAGCGCAGCCGTGGCGGGGAATGTTTCAAAGTGGAAGACCTAAGGATAAGTCATGATTTCGTCATCCTTGGATCCTCTCAAACTGAACTTCAGCGCGCACTCGAAAGGTTTGTAGCCGTTTGTGATGATGCTGGAATGAGGATCAACGTGAACAAATCGGAAGTAATGGTCATTTCCAGAAAGCCCATTCAGTGCACTCTGCATGTTAGTGGTGTGGCACTCAAGCAGGTGGATAAGTTTAAGTACCTCGGGATCTTATTTACGAGTGATGGGAAGAGCAATGCCGAGTTATCCTGTAGAATTGGTCAGGCTGGATCAATTTTGAGAGAGCTTGGTCAATCTGTTATAAGGAAGGCCGAACTTAGTGTTCAAGCTAAGCTATCGGTTTTTAACTCGGTGTATGATCCAACTCTCACCTAGGGTCATCAAATTTGGGTAGTGACCGAAAGAATAAGATCGCGGATACAAGCTGCCGAAATGAGGTTCCTTCGCGGTATTGCTGGAATAACTCGTAGGGATCGAGTGCGCAACACCAGAGTACGCGAGGCGCTCAATGTTGAGCAGCTACTTCTCCGAACGGAACGATCTATGCTTCGATGGTTTGGTCACGTAGTGCGTATGCCCACCGGCTTCCAAGACGTGCCATAGTGGCAGTTCCATCAGGTAGGCGACCCCGCGGTAGGCCTAGAAATAGATGGTTGGTCCAAATCCGACATCTGTCCTGGAGTCGTCTAGGGATTCCTCCTGATGAGTTGGAGTCAACGGCGGAGGATCGAGAAGGATGGCGGCTCCACCTGAGCATCCTACCCCCGCGAACCTCATGAAGGATTAGCGGGCCATTGAAAATGTATGTATGCATGTACATATGTATTGAAAAAATGTTTGTTTCTAGCTCAAAGCACAATAAAAGATGATTTTTTCCAAATATTATTATATATTATTATCGGTAGTCCAGCAAAAATATTTGCCCATAACCAGCTCAGTTGAAAATTCTTTGAGATTCCCAAACGTTTCAAGGGGCTATTTAAAGACACTAGCGGTCGAATCGCATCCTCCGTCTGCCACCTCTGCGAAAACTTAGAAAAAAACCTAAATGCTCAAGGAACCAATATGCGCGCGGAATCGAGTGGGTAGCCATAAAACCACAATAACCAAGTGTTCAATTCCATTTTTATTGGTATTTTCTTTTCTTTACTGGTACATTCTTTTTTTGAAAATATAAAAAAATATATGGGCCAACTACAAGTTTCTTTTTAAAAATGCAGTAAAATGAACAAAATGAAATTTTTTCCATGTATTATGGCTTTATTAGTAAGAGCAAACATTCCCATTAATCATGGAACACAACGTCGTTCAAGTGGCCTCGCAGTAGCGCATTCTATCACTCCAATTTTCCAAGACCTAGTTGATGGTTTCGGGCAGTAGCTCACGGATTGCTTGGATGATATTGGCCTTAAGTACTTTGAATTTCCGGATTGTTTGCATAACATAGGTCCTTCACGGTTCCCCACACAAAAAGTCCAATGGGGTCAAATCGCAGCTCCGAGGCGGCCAATTGACATCGCCAAGACGGCTGATAACACGATTTGGGAACTTGGTGCGCAAAAGACCGATTGTGGCATGGCGCGCCATCCTGCATGAACCAGAGGTGGTCCAAATCCATGTCTTCAATTTCAATAAAAAAAAAAAGTCGTTAACATGGCTCTGTAACGCCCACCGTTGACCGAAACGTTGTTCCCAGCCTCATTTTCGAAGAAAAATGGTCCAATGATGCCACCACTCCACAATCCGCACCAAACTGTCACTCTCTGTGGATGCATTGGCTTCTCGACAATAACGTGCGGGTTTTCCGAGCCCCAGATGCGGCAATTTGTTTGTTAACGTAGCCGCCGAGATGAAAATGTACCTCGTCAGAAAAGATGATTTTTCGCCCACAGGGTACACAGCACTCACTTTGGAAATAAGTTTTCAATCTTTCCCAATGTTGTTCAAGCGTAAAGCGACTCATTTCGTTCCGCGGAGGTATGATACTGACTTTCTGTCAAGATTTCGAGCGGGAAACAGCTGTCAGTGTCAAAATAACCTATGATTTAAAAAGAAATCGCTAGATGGCCCACCCGTTATGTATATAATTCTTGTTGAATTTTTAGACATCTTTGCGCTAGGATGGATGTTTAACGAGAAAACGGTCTCCCGCGTTCCACTCTCTGAAGACGAATTGGGTTCTGCTAACACCTGCCTATAGTTTTTTTTTTTTTTTTTTTGTAAATCCTGTTGTGTATTATATTCAAAAAGAGTTTTAGCATATGACTCATTAGGCTGATGGTCCTGTGGTCTTCGCATTTTGAAGCATAACTCTTCTTGGGTAGCGTTATAAAAGATGATTTCAATCATTCTTTTGGGATTTGTCCATTAAGATAGATTCTGTCGAAAAGATCCGTGATTACTTTTTACATTGTCTTCTGCAATCAGCTTGATTAGATAGTTTGGGAATTCATCTGGCCCTATCGCCTTTTTATCTTTCGCATTCCTAATGACCTTAGGCACTTTATCTGGCAGTATATAATGAAACTAAGGCAACTTTTTCCTGCATTTTCATTGTTGGGTTTCATTCTTTAGAATTTATCATTAATTTCTCTGGCTATCCTATCTCTTGTTTCTTCTTCTTTTAGCAGTTCTAGGTCCATTTTCTTCTTGTAGTTCCTTCTTTTTATTTTCTTCAGTTTTATTTGCACTCTTCTGATTACGGGGTTATGATCTGAGTTGATGTCTGCTCCGGGATATTCTTTAACTGACTTCACTCTACATATTCCTGGATCTTTTGTTAATGATGAAGTAATCAGTTTGGTTTCTCACTATTCTGTCCTTGGTGGGCCTTGGCGATGTCCACGTATAAAGTCTTCTCTTTGGTAGTTCAAACCAGGTGTTCCTTAAGTTGACAGTAATCTATGAGTGTTTGACCTCTCTCATTCCTTTGGCCAAGACCAGCCACCAACTGTTTCTCCTACCTGTCCTTTGCCAACCTTTGCGTTGAAGTCTCCTAAGAGTATTGTTACTTCTTCTCTTCTTGTTAACGATATCGCTTGATCAATCTGCGCATAGAAGTCATCAACAATGTGCTCATCACAATCAGCTGTTGGCGCATAGAGGTTAGGTTAGGTTGAAGTGGCTGCCAGCTGAGAATGTCGATGTTTTTCAGGTCGCCTATGTCGTTGTAATAGGGGGCTCCTAGGTAAAGCTTCCTTCTACGGGAGAGAGCTGGGCAGAAAAAGAGAAGGTGAGGAATAATGTTTTCCCCTTCTTCATCCCTGCAACTTCTACAAAAATCGTTCGCAAAAGACCCAGCCTTGTAGCATGCTTGCCTATTAGACTGTGCCCAGTGATGACACCTATTGTAGCGCCGATATGCAATCTGTTGAGAGAAATCAAAATCTTAGAATGTTTTAGATCCAGCTTCTCCCAAATTTGTTTTGTCGCTAGACATGTGGGTCCACTTGTCCACCTAAGATTCGTACTCTCGATAGCACCCAGCTTAAATTTGAGTATGCAACTAGCGATTGGTATACCTAAGGAGCTTTTGTCCGGCAGAATGGGTATAGTTGTTCCTATTCTGGCGAGTTCATCGGCCTTACAATTCCTGGAATGTCCCTATACCCCGGCACCCAACACAGGTGAATATTGAACTGCTCAGCCATCTCCACGAGAGACGATCGGCAGTCTAGAGCTACTAAGGAATTTATAGAGGTCGATTCCAAGGATTTAATTGCTGCTTGGATGTCTGAAAAGATGCGGATATTTCTAGCAAATATCACGTTTTTTCTTAAGCCAAGACAAGACTTCTTTAATCGCCAAAATTTCCGCCTGGAACACGCTACAATGATTTGGAAGACGGAAGGAGAGCTTAAGATTAAGCCTGTCAAAGAAAAAACCTCCACCAACTCCGTCCTTGGATTTTGAGCCGTCAGTCAAGAAGTGGATTGACCAATCTTCTAAAAGTGTATCATCATTCCAGAGTGATCTGAAGGGGATGGTGACGAGGAAGTTCTTGTCAAAATTTAGACGTGGGATGGTGTAGTCCGTGTTTTCGGAGAGATTTTGCATTTATTCAAAATGGAAGCGTGGCCAAATTCTTTTCTTGACCATTTGCTGCCATTTGCTTGCTAAATATATCGAGAGGTATCCGATCAAACAAAATGTCCAGTGCCGCAGAGGGAGTTGTACGTAGTGCTCCGCCAATGCAGAGACAAGCTGGGCGCTGAACCTTAGATAATCGCGATTTATAGCTTTTTCTAAGGCCGTCCTCCAGACAATGACGCCGTAAATAACGTGGCGCATATACTTGTATAAGCTATGGTTTTTGTGTCTTTTATTTTTATAGCAATTACCCTTTCTGATATTCTGGCTACACCGGTGATAAACTTCTTCAAGCTCGCCTTAATAATAAGCCCTTTATGGTTGGGGCACATCAATCCCATGATTCTATTTTCCACTTCCGCTTAAAAAACAACGAAATTTGCATAAAGAAAGGCAAGACCATTGGATTTTGGATTTTCCCAGAAAATTAACTGAAGAAAAATTCCGGGAGAAATCGCGTTGAAATTCCAATGGAATTTTTTTTTTATCACGTTACCAATTTCTTCGGAGGGAAATTTCCGATATCTATTTTTCGAAAATGGGAAACATTTCGGGGGGATTTTGTTCACGATAGCCGTGAATATTAAAAAAGTGCAACCACTACAATGTAAATGTTCAAGCACTACGTATTCGAAATTGAACTCAGTATTATCTATTAAGAAAAAAAGGGAAACGTATAACAGTTCTTCTTGGTATCCAAAGAGTCTTCGAAATCAGATATTCACCAGAAATATTCTGCAAAAGAAAAAATCAATTTACTGAATAATAACTTCTCCAAAAATCATGTCTCACTCCACAGATGCTTTCTTGAGACACTGTACATTTACCGGCAAAATAAAATATTCAAAGAAAGAAAGGGACACCGATAGTGTAGAAAGAAGAAATGTGGAAAAAATGGCTTGTGGCTGATCGAAAGCAGCAGCAGCAGATGGTAACCGCTTTACGTTCCCTTCCGCGTAGCATCTGTTACTGTGTGACAATAAAAGAAAGGAAATAATCCGCCATAAAGTAGGTACGTACCTTTCCCACTCCCAGGTCGTTGAATTTCAAATCCTTGAACAATTCTTGTGGTGGTAATAACTTTTTACCTAGAAGAGGCACATACGAGTGTGTAAGAAAAAGAAACCATTAGCAGTTGATCCTTGTTGAAGTGAAGATCACCAAATACACTCCGAGTGTAGTGAAGAGAATTTTATTTTCTTTGAAATTAGCTTCTGGGATTTTAGGTAAATTTGTTAATACTTCTCAATTGTTTATCGTTCTGAAATCGTGTGTATAATATCCGCTGGACATACGAGTATAGATAAGATAATACGCTCTTGTACACTTCTGGGTGGTAGAAACAAGTTTGCGCGGGAAACTTGCGCGGTGCGGTGTGTGATCGTGTGTGATCTACAAGCCAGTTACTTGAGGCTTGTGGATGGGAAGTAAATATTTGCAACATCAAAGCTAGAGATGATCTATTAGTGAATAATGAATTTAAAGCGAAACGATCTAGATGGATTATTCGCTAAAGCAACTAAACTGTGTGACCTCACGATCGGGATGAGTCACCCAATCAAATGTTGTTTGTGTGTAAGACGAATTTTCGATCGAAATTATTCGGCTTTTGTTTGAAACACGTGGGAATCACTATGCGATTCTGTTTATAAATTATGATTCAGTGATATCTTTGTTTGATCTATTTAATATTGTTGCGTAACAACACCGCATCGGCCATTATATTGTTCGAGATAGTCTGTGGTTGATCGCTGATCGAGTCAAAAGGCACACTTGACAGTGTCAGTAGACAGTATCAGCTCAACAATTTAATCAAAACTTAGCCAGTTATTGACTGTTTAACTGAAATAAATTTACTCGTGCGTACTAGTGTCGAATGTCCAGTGCAACGAATAGCAAGTAAAGTAACTGCATGCACTCATCTCTCTCTCTCTATCTCTCTGCCTTAAAACGCTGGATTCTATAATCACAATTCGATTAGTCAGTGCGACGCGCATGTGTTCACGATGGACGTAAAACGTACAGCTCTTACTCACTCTATATTTATTTGAGATACTTTTGCATAAAGAACGTTGGGTGGCTAAAAGTACACGTACGATGCAGTACGATGCCACTGAGTAGTGGTAACGCCCCCTATTCCTGGAACCAATTATTTTTTACAATAAAAGAGTTTAATTTGGCCATGCCATGCTGAGATCATATAGATCGTTAAAGAGAATTTTCGATTAGTGTATCCTTCCTAATAGAAAATGGGCGATTGTTTCTTCCTCATCTCTGCAGCTCCTACAGAAATCATTATTGGTAATGCACAGTCTTTAAGCATGCCTACCAATGGCAATATGATAATTTATGGTGGGTTCCTCTCCTGTGTTTCAGAAATCCAGTAGACCTTCTTTGACCTACAGCGTCGCCGTTGATAAGGTACTTAGCAAATAACAGCGCTACGATATGTGTTAAATTTACGCTCTTCGAACCTTGTCGGACGAGTTCATCATAAAGAGTGTAATTTACAGTGTTTGACCTCTTCATTGTTCTTAAACTTCTGCTCTCGTATGTCTTCTTTTGAGTTCACGAGCAATTATTTGTCAGACGGAGCCAAGTCTAGGCTGTGGGAAGTGTGTTTCAGCATTCGGAGAGAACATCTGTAAAGGCGACATGCTTTTGCAACACCCTTATCCTTGTAATCAATCAATGCTATACACCAAAGAGTTGCCCCAGTTCTGTCAGTCGTCTACGACGTCTTCTTGTGCAGTGATGTACCCCTTTTTGGTCAAGGCAGTATCATATTTAAATCGTGTGTCCCTTTGTGGATCTTAGGGAATCTACTACGCCTGTGTGCGATCGTGTTCCGTCCCTGAAGATGTAGCTTTATTCTATCCTTTTCCAGCTTTGCGCTGGACAAGTTTTTCTAAGGCGGTCTGGTCGACTTTCTTCTTGAGTTAGCGGGTTCCATTGCATAAATTTACCTGCTATGCAATGTGACCAATCCATTGCCACTTCTTTATACTTTAATTTTATAATCGCATCTATGCGTTCTTGGCTCTTTATTTGAAATACAGTTTGGGCAGAACTTTCGCAATATATGTTTTGAGACAACGCTCAACAAAAGCTTGCAGCTGCCTTGTGACAGGTGGTCCCATACCAAGTACTGGACCCCATAAAGCAATACTGACTCCACATTTAAACCGAATAATCGCAGCTTGGTGCTTAAATGTGCGTGTCCCCAGACCGGCTTCCAATCAGCTAGGCGACCCCTCGGTAGGCTTAAAAGTAGATGGTTGGATCAAGTCCGGCATCTCCTGGAGCCGTGTAGGGATTCCACCTGATAAGTTGGAGTCAATGGCGGAGGATCGAGAAGAATGGAAAGTCCAACTGAGCATCCTACCCCCGCGGCAAGTATGTATATATGTATGTATGTATGGTGCTTAACTGATGGCATTACTTCTCCAGATCTTCAAAAGTACACCAAAGCCTTGGATTTCCCTATTCGGGTGCATACATCCAATTCGTTACCACCGTCGACCAAAACAGTACTCCCTTGGTATCGAAAGTCTTGCACTCTTTCTAATTTTTGTCCTGTTGTTGAGGGGTTATTAAGGCTAACAATCTTAGTTTTGGCGGAGTTGCAGGATCATGGGTTAGAATCTCCATCATCGGCTGTGTGAGTCGATTTGGTTGACCGTTTTTCAATTAAAGGAGGGCCATATTCCGTGGAAACCGCGTACTAGCATCTGAATCCGTTGTCAGATGTGATGTCGTGCAGGCTGTGCTTTCCGACCACGCTACTAAAGACGTCCTCCTTTCCTAGCTTTGGTTCGAATAATCACCTAGAACAATTTTAACGTCGTGGCTAGGGCATTGCTCATACAGCTGGTAGGTAGCATACAGGTCATAAAGCTGCTAGAAGCCATCCTTCGTCGCGTCGTTCATCTTCTCGTGAGGGGCGTGAGCGCATATTAGGCTAATGTTCACATGCCGGAAACTTAAGACTTTCTGCCTAAGTCTGCCTCCAATGACAAATCCGCACCCGAATAGACGCTGTCCTTATTGTCTGTAGCAATCGCCGTAGTAGATGTCGCAGTTTTTCATCCTCCTTTAGCACTTCTTGGATGGCGGTAGTGTCTGCTTTGAAAAATTCTAGGGCTTGCGCAAGTTGTTCAGCTGGACGTGGTTTGTAGAGGGACCTAAAATTCCACGTGAAGACACGAAGATCGTTGTCCTTATTTCGTTTGCTGGGGTCGTCATCAGTTGAGTCGTCCTTATCGCGATTTTGCCTCGTATTCAATATATTGTAAGTCCATGTAATTGGCAAAACTCTATTAGTCTTTGGCCTCTCTCGTTTTTGACTCCTAATCCATGGTCTCCAGCAACATCTTGAAGCCTACTTTTCCCCACTTTACCTTTAAAGTCGCCTAGAATAAATGTGATCTCTTGCTTGATTGTTTGCCCAAGTTGGTTGTAAAATTCCTCGATAACCACTTCTTCACAACCACATGGCGCATATTTTTTTATTTTTTATGTCGGGGTAGGAAACGCTCGACTGGAGCACTCAGACGCACCTGACCCATTGTAATACCAGAGAGCAACCCCTGATTTACCCATTTTATTGGAATTTCCTTGTCTTTCTGTGAAAGCCAAGCAAGCACTTTAGTGATGAGGAGCTTACAGTACCAGCACCGAGGATCTGCCGCCTTATACGAGTAAAGGCCGCACACTCGCAGAGATAATGTTCCGCAGTGTCATCGCTGTCTCCAAAAGTGTCGCAGATTGTAGTGTCACTTAAGCCCAGCACTTCATAAATGTCTTTAAGAAGCACTTTTCGACAACCGAATTAACTTCTTAGTCTTTTTGCTTCGATCTAAAAATGTCCCAGTCACCCTCTAAATTTGTCTTGATTTAGAAGTTTTCTGGATTCTTTCCTAAGTCCACCAAGGAACCGGAGTTCTGCAGGGGTTTTTTGTCATTGGGCACGTCAATTCAAAACAGTTGGTAAGGACGCTAGTCAGGTTTTGAACAGCATCCTCAACCTTTCGTTTCGTTCTGAATTTAGTTGGAGTTTTGACAGATCTGTCTAGCTCTTCCCTTAACCACACCCAGTTGGTTTTCCTCAGAATTTTTCCCCCGAACAAAAACAAGGTATCTTCAAAAATAGGGAAAAAATTCATTGGAGAAAAATTAAGTATCGTGATTGCGTTGAAAATGCTCCTGAATTGTCATTCATGATACCTATTTCCTTTCCGCGGAATTAATTCCTCTTTTTTGAAGATACCTAATTTGTGTTCGGGGGAAAAATTCCGAAGGAAAATTTATTCACGATAACCCCGATAGCCTCGCATTCGATTTGGAAAACGATGTATCTTTGGTCTGACAAGGACACCTCCGGCAGTACCCTCCGGTTAGTAATTGACTTGAAATACCTATAAGATAGAGTTAAGTCAATTATCTCCTGCCTCCTTGCCATAACAAAAGTTGACTGGTGTTTACCATGCTAGACAATAGTATAAAGTCTAGGAGATGGTTTCCTCGTATGTTAAATTTGCTGCTGCCCCAGACTATTCTGAACATTAACCCCATCTCCCGAGTGTCACAGTACTTTATGAGGTCGGCAACCGCCTTCGGTGGTGGAAGCATTACCGAATCATAAGGGAAGTAAGCCGATGCAACGACGAAGGTTTTCCAACTTCCGGTCGTTTCGTAGCTTACAAGCTGCAGCAACCACGTCCTGTCCACAGAATTGTCCAAGCTTTATTACTGAGATGAAATTCGTCACAATTACATAAGCTCTCAGTCGACGAGCACCTCCACAAACACCTCCAAAGCCACATATGCACTTGTTCCGCACGTATGGCTCCTGGATAGATGTTATGTGGGGTTTTGTACGCACGACGGAAAGTATGCTACTGAAGAGAGCGGTAGCAGCCTATGAGCGATGGATGATTATCTGCGAAAATATCAAAGATATAGTCGGTGTTTTATTAGTAGAAGGACGCGCACCAGGTGCGCATACGCTTCCGCCGAGTCGAGCGCCCCTACCCGTAGCTTTGCCTGCGTCAGTCATTTTCTGTCCGCTAGTGCTGGGACCTTTAGGGTTAACAGCACCAGCGTCCACCAGATTTTGTGCGCAGCAGATAACGCCACCGGTAAGAGTGCGCATCAGATGCGCACATGCTTCCACCAAGGAGAACAGGCGAAACTTGCTTTGTCAGATTGCACTTGTTCCAACCGACCGAAAAGAAGCCACCGTTGGGTCTGAAGGATTGATCGGTTCCAGTTGGAGTACTTTCTGTCGACCTAGACCTCTTTCCTGTCGCTACTGAAGGATGACTGCTTTCGCCGCTTGCACATTCAGCTGACTCTGCAGCCTCTTTGCACCGCGTTATCGCTACCAGTGAGCGCCGTGGCGTAAGTGGTTAATGTGTCGGATCACTGCGCGTGAGGTTCCAAGTTCGAATCCCAGAAAACACTAAAAAGTTTTTTCACGGTCCCACCTCTCCCGAACGTCTGACAAACATCCGAAAGTATTGTTGTCTCTAATAAGCTTCTCAAAACAAATTGTCCTTCCGATACGGCACTGAACTATAGGTCCCTTCCATTCGTGTGAACAATATAACGCACACAACATGAGTGGTTGCGAGAAGCTAGGCCCTGGCACTTAAAGAGCTGTTGCGCCAAATATTTATTTATTTTATTATCGCCACCTTCCTTCTCCTTTTCAGTTGACTCTTAGTCAGGAGCTTATCGGATTGCGCCGCTTCAGGAGCTCGTTCAGCCTTATCGGTTTACCGAGTCAAACCGCCACCGACACAACTTCGATCAGCTCCCCGTCTATTGAGACAGAGATTACACGTTCCAGCCGAAGCCTTTCCGTCACTTCCTTTGTCATTCCAGCCCAGTCTACCAAACGAATCGGAGACAGAGCTACAGGAGTCTTCGCCTCAACGCCAGAGGCGGGGAGTAAGAGTATGTTGGTTGGGACCTCCAGAATCTTCGTCCCGGCCGTAGTCGAAAAGACCACGGGTGGATTATCGTTTTCACGAATACCACCTGGAGTGGATATCTCATTTATTTTCTCCGTCATAGTGTATAACAAGTTTTACGTCACAGTCAAGACGTCTTCAACCTTTAGTTCGATGTCTCACCTGGGGTCCTTTCAGACCCTCAAGGTCATTGACTCTTAAGCCGTTTCGCCACTGAAGAGTGGAAACAGCTTCAAAGCAACTTTGCGCATGTGAAATTCCACCAGTCTCCTCTCCATACTGTTCAGTAAGAAGAAGGTCAAACTTATGGGTCTGAAACTCTTAGGGAGCGAATAGTCTTTATTACCTATTTTCGGTATGAAAGCTAGGCGAACCCCACAGGCGGATCAGTAGAAATGCAGTGAAGTGGGAAGGTTATGATCCCTTATTTTCGGATCATAACCTCGCTGATAAAAGGAAGAAGAAGAAGAAGAAGAAGACCTATTTTCGGTATGAAAGCTAACAGAGTAGCATATAGAAAGTAGGTGCATATATTTGAATGATGTTCATTGTTGTACGTTCTGCTTTTAGTTGCATAAGCATTATTCTCTCTGATATGTCTAAAACTCCTATTACTGATTTTTTTAATTTTTTCTGAAATGAGTTAGCCTACATCATATCTATTTTGGGTTGTGTTCAGGCATGAGTAGTAAAACCTTTTGACCGTCTTTTGTTATAACTCCATTTCCTTTCCATTGTACGTCTGCAACGCCCACGTTTACTTACTTTTATAATATTTTCTAGTTTGCCCGCTTGATACAGACTTCTTACACTCCGTGTTCCTATTTTTAAATACCCACCGGGGATTGTTAGCACCCTCTGACCATTTAAGGTCTGCCGGGGACTGTGGGTCATTTGATATGTTTGTTTGTGCATGATGATTTTACTAAACTCAAACGTAAGCAAAGTCGAATGAAGTGTTCTCACAGAGATAAGACGAACAGACGGCGTGGAAACAATAAATATCTCACGACGTGATAATGGACTTGTCTTTCTATATCGCATACGTGCGCTATTATACAAATATCAGGAAAGAGATTGAGTACTCATAGAACTATCTCGCGTTCATCATGTTGCGATTGTTTTTCTGCTCTGTTGTTGCTTTACAGTGTTCTTGAGTTGTATCAAAGTGAGATGATCAGGACAATTCAAATCTGTGTTATAGTTGAATCACATTCCAAAGGGCATAAAGCCTTTTATACTTACAAAAACAACTTTGTATCCAAACAATCCCATTTATCGTCTACCCCCCATCAAGTTATACAATTTTTCAAAGTCAGTTTGTTGTGTGTGTAAAGTTTGCAGTGTGAAAAATGAGTGAATGTATTCTATCCATAAGCCAGCAGTACCACTACTTGGTGTCTGTGTTAGCTAATCTACAAACAAACTAACATCAACAATTCTAATAATATTTGCAGATAAACAAAATAAAAAGTAAAAATCATCAAAACTCATAATGGCCCAAGAAGCTGAAATTCCCACATTCAAATGCGTTCTGGTCGGTGATGGTGGTACCGGCAAAACAACATTTGTCAAACGGCACATGACCGGTGAATTCGAAAAGAAATACGTTGCTACACTCGGCGTTGAAGTGCATCCGCTAATATTCCATACCAATCGAGGAGCAATTCGCTTTAACGTTTGGGACACTGCTGGTCAGGAGAAATTCGGCGGCCTGCGCGATGGCTACTACATTCAGGGTCAGTGTGCCATCATTATGTTTGATGTAACGTCGCGTGTCACATACAAGAACGTGCCCAACTGGCATCGAGATTTGGTACGAGTCTGCGAGAACATCCCCATTGTGTTGTGCGGCAACAAAGTGGACATCAAGGATCGTAAAGTCAAGGCCAAGAGCATTGTATTCCACAGAAAAAAGAATTTACAAGTAAGTGACACGCTAACCCAGCACTTTTTGTAGAGAATAATACGTATTTCCCCTCCCTATTTAGTACTACGACATCTCAGCCAAGTCAAATTACAACTTCGAGAAGCCATTCCTGTGGTTGGCCCGCAAATTGGTCGGTGATCCAAATCTGGAATTCGTCGCTATGCCAGCGTTGCTGCCCCCCGAGGTCAAAATGGACAAAGACTGGCAATTGCAGATCGAACGAGATCTACAAGAGGCACAGGAGACTGCATTGCCCGAGGAGGATGAAGATTTGTAAAATATTCTCCCCCCCAGTTCTCCACCCCCGCCCACTTCTTCAAAGAAAACGAAAACAAACAAAAAAATAAGAACTAACATCGCACTTAAGCAAGAAAATAATTTAAACAAAAGTTTTGTCATTTGTCTGGACACTGATGTAATGATAAATGTTAAGAAAAATACCGCAAGCAAGCAAAACAGAAGAAGAATGCATCCAAAACATGATTCTATATTTTTTTTCTAATTAATTTTTGTATTTATGTATTTATAAACAAAAGAAAAACTGCTCCACACCTCCAGTGGTGCGGAGGAGAGAGAGAGACGATGAAACGAGAACAAACACTTAATTCAAACAAAAAACAAAAATTCCTTTTGAGCGAGAGAATATGATGAATAAAATTTAAAATTAAATCCTTACCTATAGTGTTACAAGAAGATCCTTGTAGACTGTGTGTGCTGTTGTTGTATGAAAGCTTCTTTTGCGCGATTCTCTTTATACATATAGATTATTATTATATAGTTCTTTTTTTTCTTTACTCTTTTTTTTTTATTGTTTTGTTCTCGCAATCTATTATTTTTTTTTTTTTTATTATTAAAAGAAAAAACAATTTAAAAATAAATAAGAAAAGTTTCTTTGGTTATAAATAAAAAAAAAAAAACAAAAACAAATTAAGAAAATATAATTGTAATTTAAACTGAGCATTTTTAGCGTGTGTGGTTTTTGTGCTGGCTGAAGAGAAGTCTTCCCTTTGTGTGTAGAATTTTTTCAATTTCTCAAATTTTACTTAGTAGCCAAGCTAGGGGTCGAGTCGCCATATCCGTGAACGGATGAATGGTCACATAATTTGTATTGTTTTGTTGTTAGATCTAGCAACAGCTTACGTGACGAGTTATACGTTCACGCAAACGGCGAAAAATCGCAAGAGACCGCCAGGGTCTTCGCTGAATGCGTATCCCGAAATCTCAATTAACCTTATGCCACCAGCAGCAAGCGCCGAAGACCAGTGGCAACGATGCCACCACGCCATCAAACACACCGCATCTGACGTATTGGGTTTCGTCCGACCAACACCGCGAAACCCCTGGGGGCAAATCACGTAACTTTTCAGACGATCTTCGTTTCGACGATAGCAACCGACGCACGGATGGAAAAAATGGTTGTACATTTATAGGTGTCAACATTTCTCTACTACCATTGGCTGTCCACTTTTAGCTGCATAACGCCTAAATGCATTTAACACCCCTATTATGGTTAGCGTATCGAACGTTCGACTCAAGTCGAACTGTCAGCGGATTGCTTCTGTCGTGGTATTGCTGTTAGCAAACATTTTCATTCGAATAAAGAATAAGTGCTGGCAAAGGAAAAAACAATTAAATGTCATCTGTGAAGTGTATAAAGCGACAGAAGTAATTCGCCGGGAGGTTCGACTTCAGTCGAACGTTCGATTCGCTAACCATAATAGGGGTGTAAACTACCGACGATTGCTGTGTTTGCTATCGTTCAAACATGCACTTAGGCGTTACATAGTCAACAGTGCCCAACCAACTGTGGTAGAGAAATGTTAACCCCTATAATATGCAAAAAAAGTTTCCATTCATCGGTTGCTATCGTTCAAACGATGATCGTCTGAAAGGTTACGTGATTTGCCCCCTGGTTTGACGAAGAATGCCGGCGAGTGCATGCAGCAAAACAAGAGGCATATAAAGCAACGCTGCAAAGGAAGACGAGAGCTGCTCGTGAGCTCTACGAACAAAAGAGACGGGAAGAACATCGGCTTCTCTAAAAGAAGAAGAAAGAGCATGAGAAGTGTGCGATCAAGAATATTGAGAGCTCATACTCCGGGAACAAGGTACGGAAGTTTTACCAAAACGTAAAAGGAACAGGTCAGAGAAGCAATGCCCGTAAAAAAACGCGTAGAGATGAAAATAGAAACCTCGTAGTAGAATCACAGTCGGTGCTGAGAATATGGAAAAATTACTTCTCCAGACTGCATAGCGGCGACGAAGACCAACATCCCGCTGTGAAGCAGAATGAACCATACAACATAGACTTACTTACTTACTTAGGTGGCGCTACAGTTCGGGGTGAACCTGGGCCTCAACCAATAAGCCTCTCCATTTAGCTCGGTCTTTAGCTAATTGCCTCCAGTTGCGCACTCCAAGTTGGTCGAGGTCCACTTGAACTTGTGCGCGCCACCTACGGCGATGATTCCCTCTACTGCGTCGTCCCTCCGGGTTAGATTCGAAGACTCTGCGGCCCGGAGCGTTGGTGTCCATTCGCTCTACATGTCCTAGCCATCTCAGACGTCCAATGCGCAGTTTTTTGACTAGGTCGATGTCGCTGTACAGCTCGTATAGTTCGTGATTGAATCTTCTCCTCCAAAACCCGTCAACACAAACGGGACCGAAAATCTTACGAAGAATTTTTCTCTCGAAGCGACCAAGGATATCTTTATCCTCTTTTAATAAAGTCCATGTTTCAGCGCCGTAAAGCAGGACTGGGATGATCAAGGTGAAATATAGAGTCTCCTTAGTTATTCGAGAGAGGGCTTTACTGTTGAATTGCCTTATAAGCCCAAAAAAACAGCGATTGGCAAGAGTTATTCTTCGATTGATTTCTACGCTGATTTTGTTAGAAGAATTTATAGCAGAGCCAAGGTAGACAAAGTCCCTTACTACCTCGAAGTTATAGCTGCCCACGGTGACGTTTTGTTCAATTCGTCGGTGTTGGTTTTCCCTTCTAGTTGACAGCATATACTTGGTTTTGCCCTCGTTTATCGCCAAACCCATTTTGGCCGCTTCCGCCTCAATGCTTGCAAAAGCACCGGTGACAGCCCGCTGAGATCTTCCGATAATGTCTATATCGTCGGCGTATGCAAGCAGTTGTACAGACTTGTAATAGATTGTGCCTCCGGTGTTGGCTTGTGAGTTCCGCACAATCCGTTCAAGTACAATATTGAAGAAGTCACATGACAGCGCGTCACCTTGTCTAAAGCCTTTTATGACATCAAAGGTCTCGGTGAGGTCATTACCGACCTTGATGGAGCAGCGAGCGTTCTCCATCGTCAGCCTGCACAGACGGACAAGTTTGGCAGGGATGTCAAAACTAGACATGGCTCTATAAAGCTCTTCTCTATAGATGCTGTCATAGGCGGCCTTGAAATCGATAAAGAGGTGGTGAGTACCGATTTGGAATTCTTGGGTTTTCTCCAGGATCTGCCGAAGTGTGAAGATTTGATCGATGGTGGACTTTCCTGGCCTGAAACCGCACTGATAGGGTCCAATCAGGCTGTTGATAAAAGGTTTCAGGCGTTCACACAATGTCGCAGAAAAGATCTTGTATGCGATGTTAAGGAGACTGATGCCTCTATAATTGGCGCAGTTGAGGGGGTCTCCTTTCTTGTGGATCGGGCAAACGATGCTGAGATTCCATTCATCAGGCATACACTCGTCTGACCAAATATTAGAAATGAGTTGGTGTATGCACTCTACCAATTCATCACCAGCTGCCTTGAAAAGTTTGGCCGGTAAGCCGTCAGGTCCAGCAGCCTTGTTGGATTTTAGCTTGGATATTGCTATCCTCACTTCGTTTTGGTCAGGTGGACGGAAATTTTGTCGTTCATTTAAACGATTTGCCAGCCAATCAAAGCCAGCCGATATAATACGAACATATCTCTAGGAACCAAGCAACCTTGCAGTGACAGCAACAACAAATAAATAAAAAACATTCGTTTTTGCGCCGCCTGAAATTAGGCATCACGAAATTCCCAGCCAGTAACTTTTTGCTGGGGATAAAATCAAGAGTAGTAGCCAGCCGGTTGTTGTATTTGTTTTATGTGTAAAATTTTACTTTACTAGCAACTACTGGCTGGCTAGGTTTAAAAAAAGCACGGCTATTGTGTGAACGGCTGAAACATTTTATCAACAGCCTGATTGGACCCTATCAGTGCGGTTTCAGGCCAGGGAAGTCTACCATCGATCAAATCTTCACACTTCGGCAGATCCTGGAGAAGACCCAAGAATTCCAAATCGATACTCACCACCTCTATCGATTTCAAGGCCGCCTATGACAGCATCTATAGAGAAGAGCTTTATAGAGCCATGTCTAGTTTTGACATCCCCGCCAAACTTGTCCGTTTGTGCAGGATGACATTGGAGAACGCTCGCTGCTCCATTAAGGTCGGTAATGACCTTACCGAGATCTTTGATGTCAAAAAAGCTACAGTTCGGGGTGAACCTGGGCCCCAACGAACAAGCCCCTCCATTTAGCTCGGTCTTTAGCTAATTGCCTCCAGTTATGCACTCCAAGTTGGTTGAGGTCCCTCTGAACTTGTGCGCACCCTCTACTGTACTGTGTCGTCCCTCCGGATTAGATTCGAAGACTCTGCGGGCCGAAGCGTTGGTGTCCATTCGCTTTACATGTCCTAGCCATCTCAAACGTCCAATACACAATTTTTTGACTAGGTCAATGTCAATGTCAATGAATTTTCCTCTCCGCTTTCAATAGAGTCCATGTTTCAGCGCCGTAAAGCAGGATTGGGATGATCAGTCTTATATAGAGTCTCCTTAGTTCGAGATAGGGTTTTACTGTTGAATTGCCTTATAAGCCAACAGCGATTGGCAAGAGTTATTCTTCGCTTGATTTCTGCGCTGATGTCGTGCTCAGAGTTTATAGCAGAGCCGAGGTAGATAAAGTCCCTTACTACCTCGAAGTTGTAGCTGCCCACTGTGACGTTCTGTCCAATTCGTCGATGTTGATTGTCCCTTCGAGAACCCCACAGGCGGATCAGTAGAAAAGCGATGAAGTGGGAGGGTTGTGATCCCTTGTTTTCGGATAAAAAGGAAGAAGAAGTTGATTGGCCCTTTTTGTTGACAGCGTATACTTGGTTTTGCTTTCGTTTATCGCTAAACCCATTTTGGCCGCTTCTGCCTCAATGCTTGCAAACGCACCGGTGACAGCCCGCTGAGTTCTTCCAATAATGTCTATATCGTCGGCGTATGCAACCAGTTGTACAGACTTGTAATAGATTGTGCCTCCGGTGTTGGCTTGTGAGTTCCGCACAATCCGTTCAAGTACAATATTAAAGAAGTCACATGACAGCGCGTCACCTTGTCTAAAACCTTTTTTGACATCGAAGGAGATGAAGCAGCAAGCGTTCTCCATCGGCATCCTCCACAAACGAACAAGTTTGGCAGGGATGTCAAAACTAGACATGGTTATAGAGATCTTCTCTACAGATGCTGTCAAAGGCAGCCTTGAAATTGATAAAGAGATGGTGAGTATCGATTTGGACTTCTTGGGCTTTCTCCAGGATCTGTCGAAGTTTGAAGATTTGATCGATGGACTTTCCTGGCCTGAAACCGTACTGATAGGGACCAATCAGGCTGTTGATGAGAAGTTTTTCATGAGTTCACACGATACGGCAGAAAAGATCTTGTATGTGATGTTGAGGAAACTGATGCCTCTATAATTGGAGCAGTTGCGGGGGTCTCCTTTCTTGTGGATCGGGCAAAACGACTAATATCTGCCATTAACCAGAAATCACTGTATTGTCAATTCACCGTGATTTTGGAGTGGTAATCACAGGTAGAAGGAGAGACTGAAAAGCAGCAGTTGTGTCTACCACTAATGTCAACGGCTTGGCCATGTAGAAAAAAAATTACATCCCACCACTGGCCTTAAATTAGTCACCCACCTGCGAGTGGAATTTATTTAATAGACGTCTAATATAAACATTGCTAAATTAACACTTAATACAGCACAATGGGAACACACCTTGATACTGTCGTTTGTTAGCACAAGTGGGCTTCACTGTAGTACAACTGCAATAAATAAAATATATTTATATAGTCCATCCTCTGTAAACTAAGCTCTTCATCTTACTCTTCAACTTTGGTTGTGAAATTGTCCAAACAGGTTGCCTTTTTCACGCACTTACTACCACCACTGTAGTCTACGTACTCTTCGCCCTTTTTCAAGATCGGCATGTATGTGAGGAAAATTGTTTCGCCCTCGGTGGTCTTATACGTGCACAGAGGTTGTTTAGCTACAAATTGGTTTCAAAATACAAATTACCACTCAAATACTACAAATTGGTGTCACTACCAGCGAGAGATTCATCCAAACTGATCAGCATACAAGCTAAAATTAGAACAACACTTAGACCGGTCTTCATCTTGGCTACTTTCTGTAAGAAATCAAAACAGACTAAATCTGTTTGTGGTTTCAATTAATCTTTTATATAATCGTAGATCGTATGCGGTTGGCTTTTTGCTAATTAGTTTCACGCTTAGCGGGGGTTCTTTGTTCTGCGACGCCTTCTCTATGAAATTAATTAATCTTGCAACGAAGAAGTTTCGTCTTTCGGCAAACGACAACAAAAATTAAAACAAATTACTGTGCAACTGTATGTATATGTAATTAAACTTAATGTTCGCTATAAGAATGAGGTGATATCACGAGGTATCTTCGTCTATCTTTACTGCGCACTTAAGTAAGAAATAACGATGAGAATGAGACGTGATGTAATACGTTACACTGTCTTTCCAACCACAGCTTGATTCAGGAATCTGTTGCTACTTAATGTTGAAGTTTGCCAATAAAACACAAGCAATCCCACAGTATTTTAGTTCTGCAATACTTTTTTTTTTTTTTAATGAGGGCATCTAAACGTCAAACAACATTTTGGATATAAAGCCTTTTTGTTTTGAATTCTTGTACACTCTGGACCCACAGAGCCGTATGCTGGACACCTAAGGTGTAGGTAATTTCAATTACAATACTTATCTAGTCGTGCTTACCAAGCTTCGCATCTTACTCTTTGAAATGAAGAACAAACTCCTCTTGACACTCGATTTCTACGCATTCCTTCTCTGAGAAATGCGAGCTACCAACTTTAATAGGAATCTCCTCGTCCTTGTAATAGCACTGTCCAGGGTACTCTAGTTTTGAAATGAGTTAACTGATAATTCTTAGAATTCTCTCTACTTACCGTCACTGACTGCATGGCCAATGAACCTTTGACCGATATTCGCCGTAGTCATTGCAACTAATGCGCATATGATTCCCACGAAAAGCGTTGAACTTAACATTTTATTTTGGTATTTACGGATATGCATCTAACCGATTGTATTTTGCATAGATGACTAACACTTGGGAGGAGATATTCGGTTCTTTTATAAGCAGTTGGGAGGGGTTGGATCAGGTATTTCTAGATAACTTTTTGTTTTAAATTTGTTAATATTCGTCAAATAACTTAATTAAGAACTATGTCTGAGTTATGATAAATTTATTAATATTCGCTAGTGTTGTAGACTTCTAACCGGTCGGTTAAGTTTATTGGGTGATGCTCGATGACATGGTGTGGAAGAAATGACTTCTTTTTGACGAATCATTTTCTTTTATAAATTTTTGTTGTATGATAATTTTGAAGAGAATATTCAAGCCGATTATCTGGAAGAATGTATCTTATCCAGTTGGCTATCCAAGGTTGCTGATAGAATTAACAGGACTGGGTAAATTACTTTACCAACTTACTTTACATCCATCTTCTTCCCGAAGATATCTTTGGGAAGTTGATAGCGGCCAAAGCAGCATTACGGCTTAGGAAATCCTCGCAACTGGCTCGTGAAAATATGGGTCTCGCAAGCATCCTAAACGGCCTATTCGTAGTAATTCGGACTACATTGTCTCCTATTAGGCCTTTAACGACAAGTAGTTATAATACCAGGATTCCTAGCAGAAGTGCTTAGGAATCGCGAGAAATTCTAAACGAATGTGCGATAGAGATTTACACAGATAAGTCCAAGACAGCGTCTGGAATAGGTGCGGGAGTTTACTCCAGTGCACTGGATATCTGTATCACCACACGACTCCAAACTAGGCTTGTGTAGTTCACGAACGAACTAGTTCAAAAAAGGGATCTAACAAGTGAGCTGAGTGAACTAGTTCGTGTAATTTTTTTATTTTAGTTCATTTAGTTTTAGTAGTTCTAAGCTCAGGTATACACTCAGCGTTGCCACTTTTACTACAAAGCTATCAGATCCACTAGGTTTTCAGTCTTGCTACTACCTACTAGCTTTGTCCAAAAATCTACTAGCTTTGTCCAAAAATCTACTAGCTTTTTGCCTCATCATTAAACTTCAATTTCATTAAATATTGAATTTACAATTCAATTGCTTGTTCATACATATATGGAGGTTTCTTTAAAACATTTTGAGTTATTTGGCACTACTTATAGGTGCCGGTTTATTGTTGTTCGGTTGGCTCCATTTTCCATATGTTTCGCTAATCTCAAATGTCAAAAAATCTTGAGTTTTGTCTTTTTTTGCACTGCGTAGTTATTAGTTTTTATTAGTATTATATTTACCATTATTTTGGAAAAATTTGGGGAGCAAACCAAGGTTAATAAAATTATACTTGACAAATTGAGCAAGCTCGAGTTCAAACCTCGCAAGACAATCAAAAAAACATGAATATGAAACAGCTACGTAAGATACTAACGTGGAACGCAAACGGCCTTCTGAAAAAAATCGACGAGTTAGAAGTGTTTCTACGGAAAAATAATATTGATATATGTTTGGTATCGGAAACGCAGTTAGAAAAGGGACTTAGGCCCAAAATAAAAGGTTACAGCGATTACCATGCGAATCATCCTTCGGAAAATGCGAGAGGCTGGTCCTCTCTTTACATCAAAGACTGTATTAGGCACTCCGAAAACATAGAAATAGAATTTGATTCTATGCAAATAAGCTCAGTCTCCGTAAAAACACACTTTCTGGGGATCAAGATGCAATTCGACAAAAGGCAGATTATTGTACAAAGTCAGCATGAAACGTGGGGTGAACTTTTTTTCGACAGGAAAGCCAACTTATTGGCCAACTGACAAAAATAAAATCCCTGACCTCGTCGACTTCTTTATCGCAAAAGGGTTAACTAAAAATTTGACGGAAGTCGAAGAATGCTATGATCTATGCTCAGATCACTCAGCAGTCACTCTGAAAATAGGTGGAATTCTAGTAAAAAAAGAAGGACCGCCTAGGTTAACTAGTAACAAAACTAACTGGGACGCTTTCAGAAGAGACTGCAAAGAAAATGTTGTTTTAAATGTACCGCTAAAGACACCGTTCGAAATAGAAGAAGAAATCGACAAACTCGTCGAAGCCATTCAGAGCTCAGCGTGGAAAAACACTCGTTTGCGGAAGACAGAAGCACAGAACAATAAAGTCAAATACCAGCCTGAAATCGAAGACCTCATACGAGAAAAGAGGAGAGCGCGCAAGAGATGGCAACAATCCCGCGCGCCACCGGGTAAAACTTATCTGAACCACCTTTGTAACAAGCTGAAAAATGTGCTGCAGGACCTAAAAAATCACGAGACTTCTACTTACCTCGAGGGTCTGACCGCTGAAAGCCTTGAAGTCCATAAGGAAACCTGTAATGCACTCGCCGCCATTTAGGAAAGCTAACGGAGAATGGGCAAAAGAAGACAAAGAGAAAGCAGAATTATTTGCCGATCACTTAGAGGAAACGTTCAAGCCGTTCGATGGACAGCCGTTGATCGAAGATTCGAATGATAATACGGCACCCGACAACTTTAAAGTAAAAACCGTATCCCTGTCCGAACTTCGAATGATAATAAAAAAATTGAAAAATAACAAGGCCCCGGGATATGATTTAATCACTGGCGAAATTTTGAAAGAGTGCTGGTTAAGTTGCTCTACATTATAAATGCTTCTTTAAGACTGTTATATGTTCCAAGGCAATGGAAGGTCGCCGAAGTTATTATGGTTCCGAAACCGGGGAAGTGTGCAAATGACAAGAAATCATATAGACTCATTTCACTTCTGCCAATAATATCTAAGGTCTTCGAGAAACTTCTGCTGAAACGATTGCAACCAGTAATTGACGAAAGACACTTGATCCCGGATAATCAATTCGGCTTTCGGATCAAACATTCCACAATCGATCAGGTGTATCGAATAACGAACGAAATTGAAAAGGCTCTAGAAGGGGAAAAAATATGCTCTAGCGCTTTTCTCGACGTATCGCAAGCCTTCGACAAGATATGGCACGAAGGACTAAGGTATAAGATAAGGGTAATCTTACCGGAAAAGTTGTACAGAATATTGGAATCTTATCTTGAAAACAGACTTTTCCGTGTTAGACACGGGAGTGAATATTCGGGTTTCAAAGATATCTACGCCGGTGTTCCACAAGGAAGCGTTCTCGGTCCAATCCTGTTCCTGCTCTACACAAGAGATATACCACAAGATGAAGGGACCGTTGTAGCAACGTTCGCAGAGACACGGCTATCCTTGTAACGGATGAGTCAGTCGAATCATCAACGGGAAAACTCCAACGACCTTTGAACAAAGTATGCGAGTGGACAAAAACCTGGCGAACAGTCTTCAATGAGACAAAATCAACGCATGTCCATTTTACGTTAAGAAAGATAAACAACTTACCTATATCCATTAACTCGGTGCAAATACCGTACGCAAACGAGGCAAAATATCTACGAATGACCCTAGACGCAAAACTTAAGTGGAAACCACACGTTAAAAAGAAGCGCGAAGAGCTCGAAATCAGATTTAGAGAAATGTATTGGCTACTCGGAAGATACTCGAAGTTAAGCGTGTACAACAAACAGCTTCTGTATAAGCAAGTGCTAAAACCGTCTTGGACATATGGTATACAACTTTGGGGTTGTACCAAACCAAGCAATATGGCTCTACTGCAAGCATTCAAAAAATCAAATATTTGGCGCAACAGCTCTTTAAAGTGCCAGGGCCTAGCTTCTCGCAACCACTCATGTTGTGTGCGTTATATTTTTCACACGAATGGAAGGGACCTACAGTTTAATGCCGACTCCGAACGGCGATTTGAGAAGCTTTTTCGTGACAACAATACTCTCGGATGTTTGTCAGACGCTCGCGAGAGGTGGGACCGTGAAAAAACGTTTTAGTGTTTTCTGGGACTCGAACTTGGAACCTCATGCGTAGTGATCCGACACACTAACCACTTACGCCACGGCGCCCTACTGCAAGCATTTCAAAACAAAATACTAAGAGCAATCGTGAATGCTCCTTGGTATATAAGAAATAGTGATATTCACGGAGATCTAGGAATTGCTACCGTGAAGGACGAAGTAACAAACTTTGCTCGCAAACTTCGTACCCGTCTTCATGTTCATTGCAATAATGAAATAATCCGTACTATGGACGTGACAAACCTTGAGCGCCGACTACAAAGAACAAGACCTTTCGACCTAACGCCGTAAGGAAAAACCGCATGTAATGACGGTATTAATAGGTGCCTTCACTGGAAAGCTACCTACCTAACGCGATTAACACTACAGAAGCGTAAACTACTCGTTAAGACAACTTAGTCGTAGTCATCACAAAAACGAAAAAAATTAGAGGAACGAATTTCCTACTACTATGAGTACGCGCAGCCGGTTCTCATAGTGCCTCTCTGAGGAGGTGAGGTTTAGCCCGTAGGCATATACTGACTAGCACTGATGGCATTGTCAGATATATGAATCGGGCATAACCAATAGTACGGACCATTGGTATCTTTTGAAGATTCCTGCACCTCCAGGCGCAACCAAAAAAAAAAAAAAGTTATAAGTTTTTAGTTCATTGATTTGCATCAAGAAGATTGCTTTAAAGAAAATTAATAATGAGGTCGAGGATTTTGTATTTTTTGAACTAGCATCGCTTATGTTTAACCATTATTGCCTTTCGCATAGCAGCGCTACAGCTGAGCGAAAATTTTCAAATTTCAACATAATTAAAATCGATTTAAGAAATAGTATTGGTACAAAGACTGCTGAAAATAATTTCCTTTGTAAAGAACTTTTAAAAGGCAATTCAATTTTTGAACCATCGGATGAATTTGTTAATTTTGCTAGAAGATTTAAACTTATTAATGGAAAACTCCACAAAGCATAATTTATTTATTTTTGTTTATTGTTTATGTAGTGTCGTCACAAAGCCTTCTTCTTCCTATTTCGGCGAGGTTATGATCTGAAAACAAGAGATCGTCACTCTCCCACTTCACTGCATTTCTTGTGGGGTTCGCCTCTTTGACATCAGAAAATATCGGCAGGACTCCCGATTTTGGATCACGTGGTTACTGAGGGCAATCAAATGCTGGTGTCGTTGCATTTGTGCGGTCCAGGTGTTTATAGGTCTGCCTCTTCTGCCTCGCGATATCTTTGGAACGTTCATTGATATTGCCTTTTTAGCATCGTTCAAATGATCTCTTCTTTGAACGTGGAAATACCAACTGAACCGGTCGCGCTCTGTTTTTCGTAAGATGGTCCTTTGACGGGAACTCTTCGGTTACTCCAGCAGGACATCCTACTATTGTCTTTGCTCCTTCATACATATCCATTATTATCTGTACATAGTGTCGTCGCAAAGCCTAATTTATTTATTTTTGTTTGTTGTTCATTACTTTTATTTTATTATGGTTAATGGTTCATCGTTGAAATCCTGATGTCAGCAAGCATTTATTAATTTCTTATGAAATATATGAAAAGTCAGTCCAATCAATTGCGAAAGCTTGTGTGAATACTACGGCGAAGGCATAACACTGGCAGTAGCTTGGTCATATGGCTGAAAAAATTGTTCGCTCTATTGATGATCATTTGCTATGACTTCGGTTATCGGGAAAAAAATACTGTGAATCAGAAGCAAAAGACAAAAAAATTATAAAAATCTCCTCAGTTATCTGGACGCCGCCCCCGGAGTTTCTCTGAAGCATAAACAACTGAGCTTCAAAAACCACCACCTCAAAATCTTTCTCTCTCTCTCTCTATCTATTCTTTCCAATACCCACAATGTGTATAAACATGTTAAGTGTATTCATAACCCCTTGATATTCTATGATTCCCTCAATATTTCCAGGTCTTACCGGCTTCCTGATTCGTGCAGTGTCTTCCAGGCGGAAGTTTTTGCTATACTTGAGGCCTGCCGCCTACTTAAGCTAACCTCTACACCCCTAAATACCATTGCCATCCTCATTGACAGCCAGGCGGCTATCAAGGCTATAGTATCTGCCACTACATTCTCAAGGCTAGTAGAACAGTGCAAAGAAGAACTCGCCTCGCTTGGTCACCGGCTAAGGATCTATCTCCTTTGGGTTACAGGTCACAGCAACATTGAGGGGAATGAGCGATCTGCCCTTGATGTTTCCCTAGCAAAGGAGGTGAACGTCCCGTTGGGGGTCCTTAAGAGAGGCATCTTCGCGCACTATCTGCTAAAGGCAGATAGTAGATGGCAGGGGGTGCGGAACTGTGTCATCTCCAGGCAGATGTGGCCCAAATACTTGCGGAAAAGAACGCAAGATCTGCTAAACAGAAACCGTGCAGATATCGCAAGAGTTCTGGAAGTTAGTACTGGCCACTGGCCCATCGGGGTTCATGCGGCCAGAATAGGCATTGCATTTAATGCACACTGTCGCAGCTGCAATACTGCTGGTGAGATAGAAACAATCTTACACTTCCTTTACAAGTGTCCGGATTTAAGCAAGGCCATACAGCGCACCTTAGGTAAACTCTTTTTCGACAACCATATAGAGCTAGCGGAGATTAGCATTGGGGATATTATCAGCTTCCTCAATGTAACGGGGTGGATTTGAATAATCCTTACTCTTTTTCCCTTTCCTTACAAGTTAACGCCGTTTTTACATCCGATAGGTCACTTGAGTTGTGGTGTTAAAACGGCGCTTCTGCGCTAATTAAGTGTCGGCATGGTTTGCTGACACAACCACTTCTACCTACCTACCTACCTACCCCCTTGAGTACTCCCAAATTATAAAAAAAAAAAGTGCAAATTGTAATAAATAAATGAATGAAGCTGTTGTGGTTGAATCTACTAGCTTTTGCCTAGGGATCACAATATGCTCTGCGTCTAGTGGCAGCACTGTATACACTGCAATAGAACTATTCACCGGAATGTCAAATGAGAGCTGGAAGTTTGTATGAAAACAAATGAATTTTCTTTATGTTAGTAGAGCACATCGAGCATCGTTGCGTTGCAGATGAACTATGAATTAATGAATATTATAATTTTTCTGTATTGTGTGAGTAGTTTTACTTCATTTTGTTTCTTCTCTCAGTTTAAAAGTGATCGCGCTGCTATTTATAAACATAATTTGACGACCAACCGGCAAACAACACACAAGAATCAATTTCCTGAGCCCTGAACTATATTGAACTAATTGAACTAGAAGAACGAACTAGTTCAATAAGCAGATTTGAACTAAACTGAGCGGTCTCTGAACTGAACTAAAATGCACAGGCCTACTCCAAACGTTAGGTAATAACTTTATATGTGGAGGTGATTATAATGCGAAAAATACATTCTGGGGTTCCAGACTAACAACTACAAAAGGCAGAGAACTTCTTGCAGCTGGACAAGAGCTTAATTGTGATTTCCACTCTGGTAATCAACCAACTCACTGGCCAGTTGACGCTAACAAGATTTCTGACATCGTGGTCTTTTTTATTGCCAAAGGTACTCGTATATCTGGGAAATTACATACACCTAGAAAATGAAGTAGGGCTATCATCGAACCACACCCTTGTAATAATGACATTAAATAAATAAATAAATATTTGGCGCAACAGCTCTTTAAGTGCCAGGGCCTAGTTTCTCGCAACCACTCATGTTGTTTGCGTTATATTTTTCACACGAATGGAAGGGAGCTACTAGCTAAACAAGGCACCGTACTTCCTCTCGATGTCAATAGAGAGGCACCGGCACCACCAATATAATTAATGAAAATCCGTGTGTTTAACGAAGCGCAATCTAGTGCAAACAACAGATGGAGTAATCTAGCTACGTGCGCATCGACCAGGAAGATCTGGCCGTTACTCGACGCAAAGAAAACCAAAAATCTCCTTTCATTAAATAGAAGGAACATAAGCCTCACAGTAAGAATAGTCACAGGACACTTGTTAGGTAGACACGCCACTAGAATGGGTGTCCCAGCAAACGATTTCTGCAGAAGCTGCAGAGATGAAGAGGAGGAGGAGAATAGTCTTCACCTCCTTGGCACATGCCCAGCGCTAGCCACACTAAGAAAGAAGCTACTAGGCGAATACTTCTTTGAGGACCTAAGTGACCTGTCTAACATAGACATTAGAAACTTAAATAGATACATAGGTAAATCCAACTGGTTTAGCTGAAATGCCCCCCTCCACATCACCACCACCCCTCCTCCCTCGTTATTGGTTACTATCAATCCCCAAGAGGTACTGCAACAGACACCTCCCAAGATCGATAGCTAACCCTCCCATATCACTAGACCAGTGCCTGTAAATAACATTACTGCATGGAGGTAACAGAGATTGATTGAGTCAATCAATCCCCCTATTACTCGCATGCACACTACCTACACGATGAACCAGGTATTAAGGGTTTGACTGAAGCAGTCACCCTACCTAGCCAAACCATCCCCTAAAATCTGCATACTAGTGCAAGATTGACTGCATCAGTCATCTCGCTCTACTTTGCATTCCCCACTATTCCCACGGTCCACCTAGGTATGGGTTCGATAGAAACAATCACCCTACCTCGTTCACACTTTATACATAGCAGTACTTAGAGTTCGATTGAATCAGTCACTCTATGTACGCTTATGCTCCTCTACACCTACACGGTCCACCTAGGTATGAAGGGTTTGACTGAATCAGTCACCCCACCTAGTGAATACCATGCATAACAGTAATTAGAGTTAGACTGAATAAGTCACTCTACTATACGTATGCACCTCTACGCCTACACGGTTTATGGGACCTGCCAATATAACTTGCACACACAGTATAGGGGGTTCGATCGAATTAATCACCCCCCATCACTTGCTGCACACTATACCTTCTCGGTACACCTTGACTTCAGGCTTGACTGAGTCAGTCACCCTCTCTACCCTTTTCAGTCAGCATTCTCAGCCAACACCCTCATGAGAAAGGTTAAGGTTCCCCTGGTTACCTGTGACTCGACCGGTCATTACTCATGTGGTATCACAATGGACCCATGTGGTCTAAGTGTGTCCTGACCCTGTCAGGACAGCCACCTTTACCTACCCTAACCTAACCTAAGGGAGCTACAGTTTAATGCCGTATCCGAAGGGCAATTTGTTTTGAGAAGCTTTCTCGAGACAACAATATTCTCCGATGTTTGTCAGACGTTCGCGAGAAGTGGGACCATGGAAATACTTTTTGACATTGAGTGCCTCTGTTATTGTAAAAGAGGACAAAATATGGGTAACGTCTAAGCGAACCAACTGGCACTTTTTTCGTCATCTTCTTAATAAAAAAACTTCTTCCAATAAAAAAACTTCTTTCAAATTGAAGAAGAACTGGATAACTTAATAAATAACATCCAGCTTGTAGCTTGGGAAAGTACTCCAGCGCCAAAGAAAAAGACATACAGTGATGGACAAAAAAATAATTACAGCTGACTCTTCAACACAATTTTTTAATTTTTTTGTTATTACTCTTTTCCGAATAACCCGCCATCTTGTGGAAAGTAGATAGGTAGTGAGTAGAAAACCTACATGCAGAAAACAAGCCAGATCATTTACGGTTATCCGAACAAATTCCTTAAATGTCATTTTGTGTCATTTGTTGTCTGGACAAAAAAATAAATACACACCGATAGTGTTAGTGTTTTTACTAAAATTAAGTTATATATTTTTGCTGAAATATAGTTAAATTGAAGATTTACAGTTTCACTCCATAGAAAGAAATGGGACGAAAGAAGCATTGTTCGAATGAGACGAGAGAGTTGATAAGAAAATTGAAAATCGAAGGTTATAGTTACCGGGATATAACACAAATTGTTTGTTGTTCTTTAGGAATGGTGCAAAATGCATTCAAAACGAAACTATTGCAAGAACATAGAGGACGTCCACGAAAAACAACCAAAAAAGACGACCGTTTAATCACTTTGGAAGCCAAAAAAGATCCCTTCATTTGTTCAAAAAAAATTTTAAAAGAAACTAACCTCAACATCAGTGCAAGAACTGTCAGGAAACGACTAGTTGAGTCCAGGCTTCCATCTAGATCACCCAGGAAGGTTCCACTACTCAGCAAAAAAAATATTAAGCAAAGAAGGATTTTTGCTTCTAAACATAAAACTAGGTCCGGCGATCAGGGCATCAAAAAGTGGCGAAATATCTTTTGGAGTGATGAGTGCAAATTTAATTTGTTTGGATCGGATAGCAGAGATAATGTGAGACGTCCACCCAACACAGAATTCAATCCACGGTACACCAAAAAGACCGTCAAACATGGTGGTGGAAACATTATGGTATGGGCATGTTTCTCTTGGTATGGAGTTGGTCCTATACACCTTATAGATGGTATTATGACAAAGGTACATACATATGTACATACATATGTACATGCATACATACATTTTCAATGGCCCGCTAATCCTTCATGAGGATTGCGGGGGTAGGATGCTCAGGTGGACCCTTCATCCTTCTTGATCCTCCGCCATTGACTCCAATTATCAGGAGGAATCCCTAGACGGCTCCAGGAGAGATGTAGGATTTGGTCCAACCATTTATTTCTAGGCCTTCCGCGGAGTCGCCTACCTGATGGCACGGCAACCATAGCACGTCTTGGAAGCCGGTCTGGGGGCGGGCTTACGCACTACATGACCAAACCATCGAAGAATAGATCGTTCCATTCGAAGACGTAGCTGCTCAACATTGAGCGCCTCGCGTACTCTGGTGTTCCGCACTCGATCCCTACGAGTTATTCCAGCAACACCGCGAAGGAACCACATTTCTTTCGGTCACTACCCAAATTTCATGACCATAGGTGAGAGTTGGAACATACATCGAGTTCAAAACCCATAGCTTAGCTTGAACACTAATTTGGCCTTCCCTATAACAGATTGGCCAAACTCTCTCAAAATTGATCCAGCCTGACCAATTCTACAGGATAACTCGGCAATGCTCTTTCCATAACTCGTGAATAAGACTCCGAGGTACTTAAACTTATCCACCTGCTTCAGTGGAACTCCACTAACATGCAGAGTGCACTGAATGGGTTTTATTTATTTTTAAGGGACGGTGATGCTGAGCCATCGCCTCTCCCAGGATCACTTTGCAATCTTTTACCCGAGGCTTCATGAAATTGGCTTCCAAATGGTAGTCAATCTGGGTTTTATCTCCACCACTGCTGAAAGTGATCCGGTGTCGGCTTTGTTTGATGAACATGTTATTTAACACGATAAGACCATGTGATTTGCCATGGCTTAGGATGTCTTTACCAGGAAGGTTCCTGGTGCCGTATCCCAGTCCTCCATGGCAGTCTTCATAGTCTTCGTTTGACTTCCCGAGATGTCCATTCAAATCTCCCCCAAGAAACAGAAACTCTTCTTTGCGATGTTCTTAAGGAAATTGTGAAATTATAGGCAAAATGCATCTTTATCCCTCCGATCGCACCCTATTTGGGGAGCATAAAAAAAATATTTGGCGCAACAGCTCTTTAAGTGCCAGAGCCTAGCTTCTCGCAACCACTCATGTTGTGTGCGTTATATTTTTCACGAGAATGGAAGGGACCTACAGTTTAATGCCGTATCCGGAGGGGAATTTGGTTTGAGAAGCTTTTTCGAGACACAATACTCTCGGATATTTGTCAGACGTTCGCGAGAGGTGGGACCGTGAAAAAACTTTTTGGTGTTGATTTGTGATTCGAACTTGGAACCTCACGCGCAGTGGTCCAACATACTAACCACTTACGCCACGGCGCCCCCACGGCATATGCACTGACAATATTCCACACCTCTCCTTGTATTACTAGTTTGAGAGACATCAAACGGTCGCTGGACTTCGAAATGCTCAAGACGTTACCAAGTAGCTATGCCGAAAGGATGATACCGAATCCGTTCCTAGCACTTTCCGTTCCATACTGCAACATCTTGTAACCTTTTGTCCTAACATCCAAGAAACGCGCCCGATTTCCGATGTTTTTCCATTTCGGCTCTTGGGCGCACAAGATGTCCACCCGCCTTCTATTCAACACCTCTTCCACCTCGTAACTTCGACCGGTCATGCTTCCAATGTTCCAACTCGCCTCAACCTCAAATTTCGTCCAAACTGTTTCATTACTTTGCTAGCGGCCGGAATCCGTATAGCTCTGACCCGAAGATTTCTGCTCGGTCCAGGATCAGTACCATGCGCAGCAGTGGTAGTGCCTGGCGGGGTAGTGCCTTTCCTTTTAGCAAGTATTACCATAACGATGCAGTTTTGCAATATTATTGCGATGGTGTTTGTTGTTTGACACGTCCATGCTCCTGTTTCAATATTGTTTGTTTGATCTTTCTTCTATGACACCGGTCATCTCCAGTCGTGTCAACCCACGGACTCGCATGCACACTTGTGGGAGAGTTTTTAAAGTAGTGTATGTGTCGCTGGGCTCACATGGACACACTAATCACTTACGCCACGGCGCGACGCCCACCTGATGAAGTGACTGCAATTAGAACGAGTCCAACGTCTAGCTGAAATTTCGACAACGGTCTGGGTTTAACCCTGATTATATTTCAACGCCATTATGACATTTCCCGAGTGCACTTAGAAATGAAAGGCAGACTTAGCCTTCACCTGCTTTTTCATTTCAAAACATGTGCCTGTGTACCGATTTAAGTCTAAAAATGGTCATTTCTCCAAGAGATGACTTCGAGAAGGTCTGATCTCATCCATCGGACCAAAATATACACTTTACCTGGATCTGAAATCCTCAGTCTTGACATGTATTCAACCATATTTCAGGCAGGAATATTTGCCATGCATCATTTTGCATACTTAAGCAACCATCGTCATCTTCTTTGACAACAAGGTCGCTTTAAAATCGCTTGGTTCACCCACTAGGTTAGGTTAGGCTAGCTTAAAGGGGTTAGCTGCACTCGAATCACAAAAGGATCCATTGTGCTCCCCTGACGTGAAAACTCCTGGCTGAAAAGAAAGAAAAAGAAGAAACAAAGTATCTAGAGTTCTGCGGTATTGGAGTGACCTCCACGAAACCATCCTGAAGAAGTTATGAATTTCGGGATGGTGGTTGTTGGATTATCAGACAGATCGCCCAGATGATTGAAGAAGTATTCTCCGAGAGCCGTTTTTCTGCTATTGGCATTTGCATACGAAGTGTTCCGTATCCTCTTCTGCGTCCTTGTTACCGCAACCTATGCAAAGTTTATCTGCACTTAGCCGCATTCTTTTCCAATAGGTTGCGGCCGGTAATGATACATATGAGAAGCGCCAAGTTTTGTCTACTTTGAGTGATGATGAGCTTGGTTTTCACCTTGTCGTGTTTTGTCCAGGTGCTTTTGGAGACGCAGGACGATGAGAGTGTTCTTTCATCTGCTTGTCGTATGAAATCAAGTGCTACTTTTGATTTAACAAATTCTAGGGGAGGGAGAATTGAATTTTGGACCATTGTCAGGTCTTGTTCTGATCCCTTTCTTGCCAGTTTGTCTGCCAACTCGTTCCCTGGAATTCCTTTGTGTCCTGGGACCCACCAGAGTGTTACATGGTGGCTGTCATTGGGAAAGCTTTCCGCGGCAGCGCTTTATTAGCTTTGATTTTTTTTCCGAGGATGAGGTAGCTTTCATAGCAGATTGACTATCGACGAGTATATAAATGTCAATCTTTTTTCTAGTAACAACTTTCGCGAAAAGTTCTCGTACCGCCTCTGCTATCGCTAAAACCTCCGCTTGAAACACACAGCCGTGGTTCGGAAGTCTTAGTGCCATTGCAATCTCAGGTTCTGAGTAGATACCCGAACGCACTCCTTCGTTTGTTTTCGACCCGTCAGTGAAGACTGAAGTACTATGTGGGTTGATGGCCCCACCGTCTGCCCAGTGCTTCCTTGAAGGAACGACCGTAATGTAAGTCTAGTGAAATTAGTAGTTCACCCACTAAAAAATCGAGTCTAGTTGTGGAAAAAGCTGAAAACATCAAGCTTTGTCACTCCTGCTGTTATGCGAAGCATATTCATCTCATCTGCTGTTAATTTGCTCTTATACTTTTTGTACATCCTCCAACATTGTGAACCGTATGTGAGCGCTGGACGCACAACTGTGGTGTGGAGCCTTCCTTTCAACTTAGGTGGCATTTTTCTGTCACAGAAGATAGTGTAATTTTGTCGCCACTTCATCCACCCCACGCTTACGCGATGATTGATGTCGTCATCTTACTTACTCTCTATTGATCATAGATCCCAGATATTTGAACTTTTCGCATTTGGTAAGCACTGTTCCATTCAAATAAATGTCTGAAATATGCCGGAGTGAATCAGAGAACGGGCAGCACAAGTACTTTGTCTTTTTGGAACTAATGCGATACCCATTTCCCTCCAGAGCGTCCACTCACACATAAGTGCTCGTTGCAGGGATGTAGGATCCTCACTTATGATGGCTCCATTGTCAGCAAAGAATAACTGATGTACCTTGGGGTCCATCACTTTACCTTCAAGCAGATAATCAAGGACTGTAATAAAGAGCAAAGGACTTAAGCCGCTTCTCTGGTGCACCCCGACTTTGATTGGGAACTCTTCGGTTACTCCAGCGGTGCATCTTACTCTCATCTTTGCTCCTTCGTACATGTCCATGAACATCTGTACATAGGTTTCTGAAACCCCTCGATGTCTTAGCGCCACCCATATCAGATCCCGTGGTTGTCTGTCGAATGCCTTTTCAAAGTCAACCAATACAATATGCAAATACCATAAGGAATCACGATGTTTTTCCATTATGATCCTTATACTTTGGATTGCATCTGTGGTTGATTTACCAGAGACAAACCCGCACTGATCAACAGATAGCCGTATTATTTTTCGCAGTCGGCCACCTAATACCCGCTCAACGATCTTCATGGTCTGTGACATCAGCTTGATCGAACCGTAGTTATCACAGTATCGCGTATCACCCTTCCCTTTGTATACAGGGAGAAGATAACTTTCCCTCCATTGATTCGGCATTGGATCACCTCTCACAAATTTGGAGATGAGAATTCTGAGCTATCTGCATCTCGTCTGGCACAACCGCTTTTCGTTTTTTAGAGTATTTGACCACCTCACTAACTTCTTCGACTGTAATGTCAGGTATTTCTTCACAGTTAGGGGTGACTCTTGGAAAGTATAGCCGGGGAAACTGTTCATTCAAAAGTTCTTCAAAATACTGCTGCCACCTCTGCAGAATTTTCTCGTCATCCACAAGAAGGTGGCCATGAGCATTGTTAATGAACTTTGGCGAACGAATCGCCTGAGCATTCCTCCTTCTTAAGCAATCTGTTGTTTATTAAAATTGAGGATTCAGAAATCAATTCTTTTATGTTCAATAACTACGTTGGTCCACTTGACGGTATTAAAAAATCGTACCAACGATATAGCCAACTATGACATTTCCCTGCAGTTTATTGATATTGCCTAGATCTGATTTGTCCCCTTAGTCGGGGGTGGCAATGGTGTAGTGGTAACGTCATCAATTGCCACGCTAATGGTTCATGGTTCAAATCCTGATGTCGGCAAGCATTTATTTATTTCTCATGAAATATATAAAGTCAGTCCGATCATTTGCAAAAGCTTCTGTGAACACTACTGCGAATGCATAACACTGGCAGTAGCTTGGTCATGTGGCTGGAAAAATTGTTCGCTCTGTTGCTGATGATTTGCCCTTGACATCGGTTATCGGGAAAAAAGTACTGTGAATCAGAAGCAAAGACAATAATAACAAAAATCTCCCCAGTTATCTGGACGCCACCCCGGAGAATAGCTAAAGCATAAGCAACTGAGCTTCAAGAACCACTACATCAAAATCTTTCTCTCTCTCTCTCTCTCTCTCTATCCTTCCTTTCGAACGCCCGCACTGTGTGTAAACATTTTAAAGGTATTCATAACCCTTTGAGTGCGCGCAAATTATAAAAAAGAGAAAAAAAGTCGAGTTTTATGAAAAGCGCTATTTGTTGGGGGGCGCTGCAATGATATTCTTAACCCGTCTCTGCACGGGGAAAAGTGAACTATTCAGGGTTATCCTGAATAAAGTTTCCCTTGGAATTTTTCCCCAAACAAAAATTAGGTATCTTAACACAAAGAGAAAATAATTCGCGGAAAATAAATTGGTATAATGAATGACAATTCAGGAGCATTTTCAACGCAATCGTGGTATCTAATTTGTGCCCGATGAATTTTTTCAATATTTTTGAAGATACACCTAACTTTTGTTCGGATGAAAAATTCCGAGGGAAAATTTATTCGCGATAACCCTGATTCTCACAAATTTCCCTTTGTAAAATGCAACTACAAAATTGTAGTACCCAGAGTCTGGTGAAACGACATACATCAAACATTTTACAAATTTTATTAAGAAATGCTTGTAGATACAAATTTGTAAGTTGGTGAAGTAGGCCACTGAACCAGACTATTAATACAAAGTATAATTTGCCTTGTAACGAAAGCTAATGTTGTTTTCGCCCGAAATTAATCTACTGTTACCTCCAAATTAGATAATAACAAAATTATAGATGCACTTTCGTGTCAGTGCAAAAAGTTCAATCTGAGATAAGGCTTGGCGTGCTAAGTGCCAAGATGCCTCATCTGCTCGTCATCTTTTAATTAGTGTCCTATATGTACACATTTGTATGTACTTTGTCTAAACATTGTTTATTGATCATAACAAGATCTGCTGAACAGGTTTTATTTATTTTATTTTGTTTTTCTTTTATATAATTCATTAATTTAATTTGTTACGTTACATTAGGAGTGACCTTGCGGATAACACTAGTTCAGTTCAGTCAATAATTTCTAATAGAATCATTTAATCAAGAAGACGTTATAAAAGCAAATTACATTGAAGTGAGACATTCAGTTAAAGTTTTTCTTTTCATTGAGATACACACTGGACACTCCCTGAGACAAGATGAAGTACTTGGCGATTTTAGCAGCGCTTGTGGTGTTTGTTGCTTATTTTGACAACTGTTCAGCAAGTATTTACGAGTCGATCTTTAGATAGAAAAGATATTTGATTCAATATTAAATAGCCAGCGAACCAGTCTGTGGATATAAGAACTCGCAAGGTGAATTGATTTTCCTAAAGTATCTACCGTACGCGAATAAGGGTCAGGACTATGTTGATTTTGGAACCGATGGAAAGTGTTTGAAGAGGGCGACTTGCTTGGAAGATTACACATTGAAAATTGAAGAGTGAGTTAGAAATGTTTCAATTGAAGATATTCTGAGTTATGCTGAGTGTTCTTAATGCTCGTAGGTGCTCGGACGTCAACCTGAACTGTGACAACAGGAACTTGTACAATGACGGTGTCTTCCCAAAGTGCTGTATTAAGTGCTAGTGCTAATGATAATGAAATGTATCTAAATACCTGGTGAATCGAAAAATCTTTCATCTGCCCTGCATGAATTTGACAGAAAATTATTATAGGTTGTTCGTTTACTGAACTTTTTTTATGTGACTCGCAAAACAGGAACCCCACCAGTCTATCGTTCTTTCTACCGAAAATATTAGAAAGATTGATTGATATCCACCTTAGACAGAGCATTAACCAAACTTTGTTCTATCAGTCTTTTGTCCAGCCTTACACTCGCTTGTGCGCATGATTGAAAAATCGTTGAGCATTAAGGAAGCAATGGTGGCTTCCCTTAACATTAAGGCAGCTTTTACACAATGTCAAATCAAAGGCAATTATCAACGGACTATAAGGCGACCTAATTCCACCTAAAAACACCAAAAAGTCTTTCACGGTCCCACCTCTCGCGAGCGTCTGACAAACATCCGAGAGTATTGTTGTCACGAAAAAGCTTCTCAAATCGCCGTACGGATACGGCACTAAACTGTAGGTCCCTTCCACTCGTGTGAAAAATATAACGCACACAACATGAGTGGTTGCGAGAAGCTAGACCCTGGCACTTAACCCTAGGATGGATGACTGATCCGAACACGCTAAACTAAGTGACTGGGCATCGCGAGGCCCAGTGTAAATATATGGAAAAGGGGGTCTGTGACAATTGCGGGAATGGCCAAGCCAGGTGTGCAAATGACCTGGGGGCGTGTTATATGGCTTAAAATATTGTGTATGAGTATACTTACTTACTTACGTAGATGGCGCTACATTCCGGGGTGGATCTGGGCCTCAACCAAGAAACCTCTCCAGCCAGCGCGGTTACGAACCAGCTACCTCCAGTTGCGCACGCTAAGTTGGTTGAGGTCCCCCTCCACTTGTTTGCGCCACCTACCGCGAGATCGTCGTCTACTGCGTCGTCCATCCGGGTGGATTCGAAGACTTTCTTAGCGGGAACGTTGGGCTCCATCCGCTCCAAATGACCCAGCCATCTTAGTCGCTGTATGTGAACTCTTCTGGCCGTATAGTTCGGCATTGTACCTTCTCTTCCACTCACCATCTATACAGACGGGACCAAAAACCGCTCGAAGAACTTTTCACTCGAAAAAACCAAGGGCATCCTCATCCGGTTTTCTCAGAGCCCATTCCTCTGCGCCATACAGCAGGACTGGGATGATTAATGTCTTATAAAGAGTTACCTTAGTAGTTCGAGATAGGGCTTTGCTACTCAATTGCCGTTTTATCCCATAGAAACAACGATTGATAAGAGTAATTCTTCGTGTGGAGTTCACCATAGAGCCTAGGTAGACAAAATCCTTTACTACCTCAAAATTCTATCAGTCTATTGTAGCGTTCTGTCCAAGACGCCGATGTTGGGTGTCCTTTTTTGAAGACAGCATGTATTTTGTTTTGCTTTCATTGACCGCTAGACCCATCTTTGCTGCCTCGATCTCAATACTCGTAAATGCCCCATTGACGGCCCGCTGAGTTCTTCCGATTATGTCAATGTCATCGGCATAAACGAGTAGTTGTACAGACTTGTAAGAGATTGTAGCTCCGGTGTTGGATTGTGAGTTTCGTATAATTCTCTCAAGTACTATGTTAAAGAGATCGCATGATAGCGCGTCACCTTGTCTAAGACCTTTCCTGACGTCGAATGGTTCGGTGATGTTCTTACCGACTTTGATGGAGCAGCGAGAGTTTTCCATCATCATTCTTTACAAACGGACGAGCTTGGTAGGCATGCCAAGACTAAACATGGCTCTGTATAACTCGTCTCTACACACGCTATCATAGGCAACTTTGAAATCGATGAAGAGGTGTTGCGTATCGATTTTATATTCATGGGTCTTTTCCAAGATCTGCCGTAGTGTGAATATTTGGTCAATAGTGGACTTTCCAGGCCTGAAACCGCACTGATAAGGACCTATCAGGTTGTTGACGATCGGTTTTAGGCGTTCACATAGTACGGCAGACAGGATCTTATATGCGATATTTAGGAGACTTATACCTCTGTAGTCAGAGGGTTTCCTTTCTTTCATCCTTTCCATTCATCGGGCATACTTTCGTCCGACTAGATTTTACAGATGAGCTGGTGCATGCTCCTTACCAACTCATCTCCTCCTGCCTTGAAAAGTTCAGCGGCAAGGCCGTCGGCTCCAGCAGCTTTGTTGGATTTGAGTTTAGATATCGCTATTCTCACTTTATTCTGATCGGGTTGACGGGAATTTTGACTGCCATCGTCACTGTTGAATGGCTCATTCTGCCTGACAGCGGAATATTGATCATCATCGCCGTTTAACAGTCTGCAGAAGTGTTCCTTCCATATCCTCAGCACCGACTGCGATTCTGCTACTATGTTACCATTTTCGTCCCTGCAGGCTTCTGTTCTGGCTTTGAAACCCTGGCATGTTTTTTTTACCCTTTGGTAAAATTTTCGAACATTATTCCTGCAATAAAGTCTCTCAATCTCCTCGATCGAGCGCTTCTCATGCTCCTTTCTTCTTTCTGAGAAGTCGATGTTCCTCTTTTCTTCTGTTCACGAAAAGCTCGTAAGCAGCTCTAGTCCTTCTATGCAGCGCCGCTTTGTACGCCTCTTGTTTAGCTGCATCTTTTTACCGACATACGTGCGTGCCCCAGTCGCAAAAGCATTTTTCACAGCACTCCAGTGGTCATCCATGTTCTCTATGCTGCTGATTGCTTCTGCTTCTAAGGCAAGATGGTCCCTGAACTGTTGGCGCACTTGGGGAACCTTGAGCCTGTCGATATTAAACCTGGTGATGTTAAGTAGGTTTGAGCGGTTGCTGTTGACGGATGCAGTACGAAGGCGTAAATGAGCTACCATAAGATGGTGATCTCGTTCTTGTCCGACGTCAGCTCCACGTCTGTTTCGGACGTCCAGGAGACAATTTCTAAAGCGGCGACTGATCGCAATGTGGTCGATCTAGTTGGATGTTCGTTGCCTATCAGTAGAGACCCAACTGATCTTATGGCAGGTGTTATGCTTAAACAGCGTACCTCCGATAACTAGGCGGTTGGTATTGCAGAAGTCCACAAACCGCTCACCATTGTCATTACGTGCTTAAGCATGGTGTTTTCGCTACCCACCTTGGCATTGAGATCTCCCATTACCATTACGATGTCCCCATTAGGCGTTCGGTTGTAGGCGGCACCGAAGTGGCTATAAAAACCATCCTTTTCATCCTCAGTCGCGTCTAGAGTCGGAACATAACACTGTATGATGGTAATTTTTCTAGCTCTACTCTGGAACCTGGCCGTCAATATCCGGTCACTATGGGGTTTCCAGGATATGAGGCTACTACCCTCTGATGGAGTTAGCATGAGTCCTACGCCAAAACTCCGTGCACTTCCAGCTGGTTTACCAGAGTAGAGCATCACAGTGCTTTTTGTTGGGGAGATGTATTCCCCAGCATCGTACCATCTTATCCCGCTCATCCCTAAGATGTCGATTTTATACCGTGCGAGTTCGCGTTCCAATTGGACGAATCTGGCATTATAAGGCCCTTCCTTGAGTGAGTCCAAGAGGGTCTTAACGTTCCAGAATCCGATCGTTGTCCGTGTCCGATAGCCAAAGGTCGTCAACAAATTATCCGTCCTTATCCGAGGCGATTGTTTCCGTTTCGGAGCAATAGTTTGTTTTACGGTTGCGGCTCGCTGGGACACAGACCAACCGACACTTATCCTGTTTTTTGGCGCAGGAAGCTCGCCATTCGTCCTCTACCGTTAGCAATTTCCGAAGAAATTCCCAGATGACACCACGAGGAGGTGGGAGTAGGGCTTACTAACAGAGCTGCTAGGTTTTCGGCTGCAGTGGCTCCTTCTCGTTACTTAGCGGACTAGCACCTATCGGGAGATGCTGCCCCTACGAGGCCTTTGTTAGTCGTTTGCCATCCTGCTTGTACTAAGCTTAATAATAAATAATTACGAGTGCATGCTATAGTGTACTTTGTTTGAACATTTATTTATTGATCGTAACAAGATCTGCTTAAAAAGGTTTTTTATTTTATTTTGTTTTTTTATTAGATTGAATGTATCACGTTACATCAAGTGTGACCTTGTGGATAACACTAGTTAAGTTCGGTCAATAATTTGTCAAATAATCATTGAATCAGGAAGATGTTCTGGTTGTTTGTTTGTAGCAGAAATGTTTACAGAGATATAGTTTTTTTTTTTTATGATTAAATGTACGTACTAGTAGATATGGTATTTATTTACCCTATGAAGAAACATATAAGATGAATGCAAACTAAATAAATAGATAACTGAACGAAAAAGCTACTTAGAAACTTCCATTGAACAAATCAAGAAAATGCTATAAAAGCGAGTTATATTGAAGTGAGATTTTCAGTAAAAGTTTTTCTTTTCATTGAGATACACGTCGGACACTCCCTGAGATAAGATGAAGTACTTGGCATTCTTGGCAGCGCTTGTGGTGTTTGTTGCTTATTTTGACAACTGTTCAGCAAGTATTTATGAGTCGACCTTTAGAAAGAAAAGATATTTATTCAATATTAAATAGCCACCGAACCAGTCTGTGGATATAAGAACTCGCAAGGTGAATTGATTTTCCTAGGGTATATTCCCGACATACAAGAGGGTGAGGAATATGTTGATTTTGGAACCGATGGAAAGTGTTTGAAGAGGGTGACTTGCTTGGAAGATTACAACTTGAAAATTGAAGAGTGAGTTACAAATGTTTCAATGGAAGATCTTTTGGGTTGTATTGATTGTTCTTAATGCTCGTAGGTGCTCGGAAGTCAAACTGAACTGTGACACGATCAACTTGCACAATGAAGATGTCTTCCCAAAGTGCTGTGTTAAGTGCTAGTGCTAATGATAATGAAATGTATAGTACCTAAATATCTGATGAATCAAATAATCTTCCATCTGCTTTGCATAAAATTAACACACAATTATAACAAGTTTGTCGTTTACTGAACTATTTTCATGTTACTCGCAAAACAGGAACCCAACCAAAGGATGTCCGACCTACCAGTCTATCGTTCTTTCTACTGAAAGCACTAGAAAGATTGATTGATATCTACCTTAGACAGAGCATTAGTCCGACTTTGCTCTCGGCGTCCCAACATGCGTACTGGAAAGGCAAATCGGTAGAGATAACCGTACACTCACTTATTGAAAAATCATATCATTGAAAAATCTCTGAGCATTAAGGAATAGACAATGGTGGCTCTATTGACGGAGCTTTTAACAGTGTCAAATCAAAGGCAATTACCGACGCACTTGCAGATCTTTTTTTTTTAGGTTGCACCAAGGATGTATAATCTTCATAGATACTAATAGCCCGAGTGCTACTAGCATGCACGATTCGCAAACCTGAGTAATCGATTCCAGGAATACGCCTACGTACTAAACACACACCCTACACACTTCAACCACTCTCCCCGCGGTACTGCCGTTAGGTATTTCTTCGCGGGGCTGGTTAGCAATTACGCTCTAGTCTCCAAAGCCGCCTCTTGGGCTCTTCTTAGGGCGTCTGCTCTTCGCAGCGCATTCTGCACGCATACTATGAATGAGCAGATCTCCACCCACTCGCCCTCTGATCGTGTCATGTGACTTACAAGATTTTCTGAACTTGGCAGGTTTGCTCTATCTTCTGCAAAGCGTCTGCAGTAGAACACTGCATGCTCCGCGTCCTCCTCTTCGTTTGGACATATTGGACACAGGGGCGAACTATCGTGTCCAAATCTATGGAGGTATTTCCGGTAGCCACCGTGTCCGGACAGGAACTGTGTGAGGTGGTAGTTACAGTTCCCCCTCGCTCTCTTTGTCCAAGATTTTATAGTGGAATGAGCTTGTGGGTCCATCTACCTTTTGTAGAGCTGTCCCACCTGGTTTGCCAAAGCGTTGCTGATGCTGCCCTTTCCTCCTCCTTAATCATTTTTGCTTCTTGCTGGTTCGAGGGACGTCTAAGGTATACCCTCTGCATGTCACCAGCGAGAATGTCGATTGGGACCATCCCAGCTAAAACGCAGGCTGCATCGTCGGAGATAGTTCGGAAGACGCTGATCACTCTGATTGCGCAGAGCCTGTGAGCTGATGATAGCTTCTTCCTGCACTCATTTGTCGCCAGTGTACCTGCCCATATCGGGGCAGCGTATAGAAATACCGAGCAAACCACTTTGGACAGCAGGATCCTGCGGGCGTGTCCAGGCCCGCCGATATTCCGGAGCATTCGAAAGAGTGCTGCCTGCATCAGCGATGCTTTCTTACTAGAATACTCGACGTGGCTTTTGAAGCGCAGCCTATTATCGAGCATGACTCCAAGGTACTTCAAGGATTCTTTGGACCTGATTGTCTGATTTCCGACCCGGAAGCTGACGTATTCCACCTTTTTGCGGCTGGTTATAAGGACAGCTTCGGTCTTGGGGGCAGCTAGTTCCAGACCGGTAGACTCCAGCCATTCCTTTATTCTTATAACTGCCTCATCCGTGGCAGACTCCACCTCGTGTACGTGCTTGGCTACTGTAACCACTGCGATATCGTCAACGAAGCCAATTATTTTGACTCCCTCGAGCAATGTTAGTCGCAGAACTCCGTCGTACATAATGTTCCATAGGGGAGGTCCCAGAACGGGACTGCCGCGGAAACACTGTAGTGCGTAACGCCATCATCAGTATGGTATCTTAGCTTCCTATTGCTGAAGTAGTCCGTGACTATCCTCAGCAGGTAGTATGGTGTATCCATCCTGGCCAGGGATCTCCTAATGAATGACCAGCTTGCCGAGTTGAACGCATTTTTGACGTCGAGCGTTACTACTGCGCAGTATTTCTTCGTCCCCCATTTCCACCTTTTCCCTTGTATTGCTTCAGTTGCTATATCTACTACCGCCTTTATGACATCGACGGTAGAGCGTGATTTTCTGAAGCCGTACTGATAGTCTGACAAGGCTCCGTTTTCCTCCGCCACCGCAAGCAGTCTGTTATAGATGATACGCTCTAGGATCTTTCCCAGCGTACCGAGCAGGCATATTGGGCGATACGATGATGGTTGTCCGGGCGGCTTATTGCCCTTTGGAAGCAGCACTAAATGTTGCAGTTTCCATGGTGTAGGGAATATCCCCTCCTCGGTCTCGTCTTAACAGCCGCCTTGATTGCCCTATTCGGGATGCCATCCGATCCAGGTGCTTTGCTGTTTCCGATTTTTCTGCATGCCCCAAAGAGTTCTTCTGACGTGATTGCCGGGATATGCTCCATGCTGATCTCCCTCGTGATGGAGTTGGTCTATGGGGGGAATAGGTGCTCTACTATAGTCTTTAGCATTGCCGGGCATGTAAGTTGTGGAGACCTGTTGGTTTTAAGCTTCTTCATCACCACTCTATACGCTATGCCCCAGGGGTCTAATTCGGTCTCGTCACAGAGCCGCCTCTCCTTAATGGCCCTTTCCAGTTCTCGCCTCGCCAATTTGAATGTGGTTAGCCGCTCTTGGAAATCTTGTCTGCCTCTGGATCTCTGAGATCTGCGTCGAGCTTGTAGGCACTTCGCTCTGAGCCGTTTAATCTCGTCGGTCCACCAGTAGCAGGGCTCGCCTCTTTTACTGACAGACCTTCTGGGCATTGCTGCGTCGCACGCTGTGGTTATGACCTGGATCAGCTGATGTAAAAGGGCCTCAGCCGATCCATTATTCGTTGTGGCGCTGGTGTTTAACATTTCTTCGAACATGTCTTTGTCGAAGAGCATGTTCTTCCACTTTGGTCCTGTTAGGGTGGGACGCAGTCTACGTTTCTCCTCGCCGACATTAAATATAATTGCCTGGTGGTCACTGTGGGTATAGTCTTCGCTGAACCGCCATTTGGTTTTCCGCAGGAGTGAGTTGCGCACTTGCAGGTCTAAAGAGGATAGTTCACTCGGAGTGTTAATCAATCAATTGCTAACATGCAGGATTATTAATATTCCAGGTGCTGAAAGCATGTCTTATATACGTAGTCGTGATCTATGCTCCCTTAGCTACTCAATCCACTATATATTCATCCTCTTTTAATAAAGTTTCAGCTCCGTAAAGCAGGACTGGGATGATCAAGGTCTTATACAGAGTCTCCTTAGTTGTTCGAAATAGGGCCCGCGATAGCCCGCGATAGCTTCGCGTGCAATGTCGCGCACTGTCCTTATCGCCCCTATGGTGCTTCGTTTGTTTCTAAAGCCGTACTGTCGAGTAGAAAGCCCTGAGTCTCCCTCCGTGTATGTCTCTAGCGTTGTACGCATTATTTCTTCTAACACTTTCCCCAGTGTATCAAGCATGCATTCAGGCCCCAAACATGCATCGTATTGTTTCGTATCGTATTGTACTGTCGTCATGCATACGCTGATGCCTCTAAGTCTTTCTACACTAGTCCAACAAAATTACATCTTTCTATCTCAAAAATGTATACATCAACAGATGAGTATCCAGACCGAAGGACATTTGAAATCACTTCATTCCTCTAACATCTAACATATGGGCGGTGATTTTTTATCTTCTTACGACAGACAAACTCTCATAGAAAACGTTTAAGTGCACGCATCTGAAATTGTCTTGCATTAATGTTGAAAGTAAAATTTATATGAAAATTCATTCGGGCATAAATCCTGTTTCATAATGACATTAATGTCTCGCATTAAATTATAATTCAGTCAATATTCGTCATAAATCGCGAAACAAAAATAGAAAATTAATATTTACGATCACGTTAAGTGTTCCCTTGCAGCTACGGATATATTGGCACTTCTTAAATAACTACCGACCGACACATTTCGCCTCTAATCCAAATGATATCTCTCATCCTTCTGCCGGAGAAATTTATACACACACACACATAAAACGATGGAAAATTATATTCATATCTCCACTCGGCATACACAAGTGTTACACGTTGCCTAGTGTCCTGGTCCTGGGAACTCCATTGAACCAAACACCACTTAATTAATTGGCATTACATGTTCTACTAGATGTTTGGGTGGAGAAGGAAAACAGCGAAAAAAAGATAAAAGTTTCGCCGCCTCGTGGTCGGCTTTCACTCCTCCCTATTTCTCTCTCTTTCCCTAGCTCTCGGCTAGGGATCATTAAAGAATACATCTGTAATAATTATGAGATACATTTTCCTTTTTCGCGTATCTGCAATTGGAACATTTAATAATAAGTACACGAGTACTATAGACACACATTCCGTGTGGGCAGCACGTACATACAATAGAGAGTGGCAACAGTTACATCCTTGGGGGAAAAATATACGAGGACAAAGGCTTTCTTGGAATTTGTTCGCTGTTGCAACGAGAAGTGGTAAGCGGACTGGGGCAAGTGAAAGTGCTGAGTTATGGTAGTGCCATGGCGACTGAGTATGCGAAGTTATTTGTTCTTAAAGAGGAAATGCCATCATGGAGTTGAACAGTTGGCTTTAAGACTGACAAAGAATAGTTGTGGCTGGCATTCTGTGATGGATGTGAATAGTTGCGACGAATAATATTAAAGAACGCATGACGATGGAGAACGCTCGCTACTCCATCAAGGTCGGTAATGACCTCACCGAGACCTTTGAGGTCAAAAAAGGTTTTAGACAAGGTGACGCGCTGTCATGTGACTTCTTTAACATTGTACTTGAACGGATTGTGCGGAACTCACAAGCCAACACTGGAGGCACAGTTTACCACAAGTTTGTACAACTGCTTGCATACGCCGATGATATAGACATTATCGAAAGAACTCAGCGGGCTGTCACCGGTGCGTTTGCAAGCATTGAGGCGGAAGCGGCCAAAATCGGTTTAGCGATAAGCGAGGGCAAAACCAAGTATATGCTGTCAACAAGAAGGGAAAACCAACACCGACGAATTGGACAAAACGTCGCCGTGGGCAGCTATAACTTCGAGGTAGTAAGGGACTTTATCTACCTTGGCTCTGCTATAAATTCTACAAACAAGATTAGCGCAGAAATCAAGCGAAGAATAACTCTTGCCAATCGCTGTTTTTTTGGCTTATAAGGCAATTCAACAGTAAAGACTTATCTCGAACAACTAAGGAATCTCTGTGTAAGACTGTAATCATCCCAGTCCTGCTTTACGGCGCTGAAACTTTAACTTTATTAAAAGAGAATAAAGATATCCTTGGTCGCTTTCAGAGAAAAATTCTTCGTAAGATTTTCGGTTCCGTTTGCGTTGACGGGTTTTGGAGGAGAAGATTCAATCACGAACTATACGAGCTGTACAGCGACATCGCCCTAGTCAAAAAACCGCATATTGGACGTCTGAGATGGCTAGGATATGTAGAGCGGATGGACACCAACGCTCCGGCACGCAGAGTCTTCGAATCTAACCCCGAGGGACGACGCGATAGAGGGAATCATCGCCGTAGGTGGCGCGCACAAGTTCAAGGGGACCTCGATCAACTTGGAGTGCGGAACTGGAGGCGATTAGCTATAGACCAAGTTAAATGGAGAGGCTTGTTGGTTGAGGCCCAGATTCACCCCGAACTGTAGCGCCACCTAAGTAAATAAGTAAGTAAGAAAAAAGAATAAGCTTAGAGTTAAATGTGTGAAGCAACCTAATAATCTACACTTAAAACAGTTGTACAAAGTTATGTGCTCTGTTTTCTCTTTTGTATCGTGTAATGCTATATTCCGTTTGTTAAATTTAGCTGTTCTTATGTACTCAGTGTATCGCGGGTTGGTGCGTGCGTTATGCATTCCGTCATGTCTTCTGTAGGGTATCGTCTGTCTCTCTGGCCCAATCCCACACATATTTATGCAAATAACTTAAATAACATACGTAAGTTTTAAACATAACTTATTTAGGTGGCGCAACATTCTGGGGTGCAGGTGGGTTTCAACCAACGACCCTCTTCAGCCAGCACGGTTACGAGCCAGCTGTCTCCAGTTGCGCACGCCATCAGTCTCCACTTGTTTGTGCCACCTACCGCGAGGTCGTCCTCTACTGTGCCGTCCAACCGGGGTGGATTCGAAGATTTCTTGGCAGGAGCGTTGGGTGCCGTCCACTCTAAATGACCCTGCCATCTTAATTGCTAAATGTGAACTCTTCTGGCTAAGTCGATGTCCTTATATAGCCCGTATAGTTCGCCATTGTACCTTCTCCTCCACTCATCGTCTATGCAGATGGGATCAAAGATCGCTCGAAGAACTTTTCTCTCAAGATAACCAAGGCCATCCTCATCCGGTTTTATCAAAGCCCATGCCTCTGCGCCATACACCAGGACTGGGATGATTAGTGTCTTATAAAGAGTTACCTTAGTAGTTCGAGATAGGGCTTTGCTACTCAATTGCCTTCTTAGCCCAAAGAAACAACGATTGGCAAGAGTAATTCTTCGTGTGATCTCCGCACTGATGTCATTTGCGGAGTTCACCATAGAGCTTGGGTAGACAAAATCCTTTACTACCTCAAAATTATATTTGTCTATTGTGGCGTTCTGTCCACGACGCCGATGTTGGGTGTCCTTTTTTGTAGACAGCATATATTTTGTTTTGCTTTCATTGACCGCTAGACCCATCTTTGCTGCCTCGATCTCAATACTCGTCAATGCCCCATTGACGGCCCGCTGAGTTCTTCCGATTATGTCAATATCATCGGCATAAGCGAGTAGTTGTACAGACTTGTAAAAGATTGTACCTCCGGTGTTGGCTTGTGAGTTTCGTACAATTTTCTCAAGTACTATGTTAAAGAGATCACATGATAGCGCGTCACCTTGTCTAAGACCTTTCCTGACATCGAACGGTTCGGTGATGTTCTTTCCGACTTTAATGGAGCAACGAGAGTTCTCCATCGTCATTCTGCACAAACGGACGAGCTTGGCAAGGATGCCAAGACTAGACATGGCTCTGTATAACTCGTCCCTATACACGCTATCATAGGCAACTTTGAAATCGATGAAGAGGTGTTGCGTATCGATTTTATATTCATGGGTCTTTTCCAAGATCTGCCGTAGTGTGAATATTTGGTCAATGGTGTGCCTTCCCGGCCTACAACCGCACTGATAAGGACCAATCAGGTTGTTGACGGTCGGTTTTAGGCGTTCCCATAATACGGCAGACAGGATCTTATATGCGATGTTGAGGAGACTTATACCTCTGTAGTTGGCGCAGTTCACAGGGTCTCCTTTCTTCAGGATCAGGCAAATGATACTGAGGTTCCATTCATCGGACATACTTTCGTCCGACCAGATTTTACAGATGAGCTGGTGGATGCTCTTTACCAACTCATCTCCTCCTGCCTTGAAAAGTTCAGCGACAAGGCCGTCGGCTTCAGCAGCTTTGTTGGATTTGAGTTTAGATATCGCTATTCTCACTTCATTCTGATCGGGTTGACGGGAATCTTGACTGCCATCGTCACTGTTGAATGGCTCATTTTGCCTGACAGCGGAATATTGGTCATCATCGCCGTTTAACAGTCTGCAGAAGTGTTCCTTCCATATCCTCAGTACCGACTGCGATTCTACTACTAGGATAGGTTAGGTATGTGGGCTGGCAGGGAGCGACGCTCTCTGCCACACTCAGGTCAGCGTTGACCCATTGTGGTACCCATGGGGGAAAAAGTAATCCCTTACCCAATGAAACTAAAAACTACTAACTCAGTCACTTACTTCATTTCTGCATACAAACCACCCTGATGATTTAATGACGTTCAACATCTTTTCCGTTGAAAGGCCGGAGAGTTCCTCGAGGATCCTGGAAGAAAAATTTACCAAGGAACTTTTTCCTGGAGTGTTGAAGACTCGGGCAGTGGCACAGGAAGTGGGTTGTGTCCTCAAAAACTTCCTCGTCACCACAGCCTCTACAGAGTTCCTCCTCCGTCAGGCGTAGTTTCTTCAAGTGGTACCGCAGAGTGTTGTGCCCCGTGATGATGCCCACGAGGGTGGAAAGGGATTTCCTATCTTTACGGATGATTCTCTCGGTCTTTGCTTTGTCGAAAGATGGCCATAGCTTCCTAGTGATGGCGCAAGTTTCCATGGAGTTCCATCTTGTGTTCGTCTCCTCAGTGGCTTTATTCCCTGCAGCGAGCTTGAGTGTGCAAGGCGGGATACACAAAGGGGGGTCAACTTGTTCTGTTGGGGCTGCTCAGCCGATTCTCGCCAGCTCGTCGGCTTTCTCATTGCCTGGGATACCCTCGTGTCCAGGGACCCAGCAGAGCGATACCTTGTGCTGTGTTCCAAGAACCCACAGCTCTTCTCGACAACACTCCACAAGCTTCATAAGATTTAATTTCTATGGCAGTAATCGCTTTTATAGCTGCCTGGCTGTCGATAAAGATGGTGATACCTTCTGGCGGTATTGCCCTTATCGCAGACTCAAGGGCGGCTGTTGCCACTGCTAAGACCTCTGCTTGGAAGATACTGCTGTGGTCTGGAAGTCGTGTGGATTTTGATACACCTAGAGGGTCGGAGAGGATACCTGATCCTACCCCAGTGCTCATTTTTGAACCATCCGTGTAGATGGCTATAGATTCTACTACTATATTGCCATTCTCGTCCCTGCAGGCTTCTGTTCTGGCTTTGAAACCCTGGCATGTTCTTTTTACCTTTTGGTGAAATTTTCGAACAACAATCCTGCAATTAAGTCTCTCAATCTCCTCGACCGAGCGCTTCTCATGCTCCTTTTTCTTCTTTCTGAGAGCTAGATGTTCATCTTTTCTCCTGCTTTCGTAGAGCTTGCGAGCAGCTCTGGTCCTTCTAAGCGGCGCCGCTTTGTACGCCTCTTGTTTAGCTGCATGTGCTTGCCGGCATTCCACATCAAACCAGGGGTTTCGTTGTGGTGGCCGAGAGAAACCCAGTACATCAGAGACGGCATCTCTGATGGCTTGTTGGCAACGCTGCCACTGGTCTTAATTTATTTATTTATTTATTTAGCTTAATACAACTCAGCTTAAATCTAAACTTAAGAACTAACAACGAGGGACCTTAACTCTAAGCTTAACATTTTTTCATTTTTTTTTTTTTTTGTTGGGCCCCTGGAGTTACATTATCTACTTTACTATGAGTAAAGTAGAAGTGCAATCACAACCGCAAACGTTACTTATGCTGAAGAGAGTTGGTTGATTACACGCATGTTGTTGAGCTGTTATTTTCTATATTATTTTTCTATGTTTCTCTTTTACGTTTGTTGTACGTAAAATGTACTGTAATGTTAATGTTTGATGTTATAGTAAGAATTGGAATAGTGGGGGAGTTCATATTTGGTGTTCAACGAATACAGAACTAAATGAAAAAATAACTTAAAGTGTTTTATTTGGATTATTAAAGTTGAGAGTGGGAAAGATAAATTCACTCTGGGGGCCCACACATTTTTTATTAAACTAGGTCTTAAAAACTATATTAAAAACTAGAGAGGGAACTGGGACTGGTTAGTTCATGAAAACGTGTACAGGGACTTTCTAAGGGCGGATAGACTCGAAATTTCCGTAGTTGGTGCGGGGGGTGAGGGAGAAGAAAGAGCGGTACGGACCTGAGGTTTCGAGGGTTAGTGCGAAGGGAAATCATTTCCAGTAGTGCGGTGGAATCGATCAAACCGGTTAATAATTGGTGCACGAAAAGTATATCAGCGACTTCACGACGTTTTGTAAGGGTTTGCAGGTTAATCAATTTTAGCCGGTCTTCATAGGGAGGTAAGATATAGTTGTCGGCCCATGGGAGACGGCGTAAGGCAAACCGGATAAACCTACGCTGCACAGCTTCGATTCTAAGGGAGTGTATGTTGTGATAAGGTGACCAAACTTGGCTGGCGTATTCCAGGAGTGGTCTGACAAAGGTGATATAAAGGGATTTAGAAACGTAAGGGTTTGAAAATTCTTTAGACCAGCGTTTTATGAAACCGAGAGAAGAATTGGCCTTGTGTACAATATGATCAATGGGGGAACGGAAGTTTAGCTCCCTGTCACAAATAATACCCAAATCGCATATAGAGGAGACTGAGGGAACCGGCTCGCTAAGAAAGTAATAGGTTCTGAGGGATGTGGGGAGGCATTTACGAGAGAATGTTATGGACTGACATTTGGCGACGTTAAGTTCTAGAAAGTTTTTGTTGCACCATGTGTGGAATGAATTTAGATCGATTGACCTTAGTGAATTTCATATCATCCGCGTAAATAGACAGATCAGAGTCTTTTATGACGTGACCAACATCGTTTATAGTTAAGACAAAGATCAGCGGACCAAGATGACTGCCTTGAGGAACCCCTGAAGTGGCGTTAATGGGGTCAGAGACTGGAAATCTGAAGAGAACCCTATACTGGCGTTTTTCTAGGTACGATCTCAGCCATGAAATGAAAGAGGGTGGGCGCATTTGCTGCTGGCGGCACAGGACTTAGATTAAGATTAGAAGAAACTCGATCGGCAAAGGTTCTTGCAGTCTCTTACGATTGAAGCCGCCCGAAATCAAATTTCCTCACAGTATTTCGTGGTTTGTAGAGGGACCTAATATTCCACGTGCAGACACGAAGATCGTTGTCCCTTTTATGTTTGCTTGGGTCGTCAACAGTAAAATCATCCGTATCCGAGGTTGTTAATTGCTTCGTAACCGAAGGCTTTTTACGTGGTAGGGAAGTTAACCCGACGGCACAACTCCTAACCTGGAGGACCAGATCCTTTTTTTTTAAACCCTAGGACAAGAGGCCGGATACACCGATGCCATTATCCCACTTCGGGGATATGAGGGCCACCGTTGGCCAATTAAGGGTTCATCCGCCACCATCTCTTTTTCAATACCCTGACGTAGTATTGAAAATCCTTACAGACTTCAGCTCCAAATATGTCGAAGTAGCTCAAGTAAGATATCCGCTGCACGTCCTCCTTCTGAGGAGCTCTTGCTAGACTTCTGAGACGCATATTTCAACAAATCAGGTCAACAAGGAATGCCTCGTCCGGTTAAACATGTGCACGCTGAAGTTCACCCAGATGTGCTTACGCAGGTCTGAGTGTTCAGCTACACATATATCGTCAGACTCAGCATACGCTCATCGTTAGTTCGCTATCAGATGGCTATCCAGCGGGCACCGCGAGGAGGTGATGATGCGATTTTGCCAAGCCACAAGAACTACTTCTTCAAGATCACTAATTTCAGTACTTTCAACTCATGACACTTGATTTTGGCGATAATGGTCCCTCTGGTTCATCGTCCCGATCATATTCGCCAGAGTCAAAGATGCGGAAGGCGGAAGCGTGATCTACGGTTAATGAAGCTAGTGATAAGCAGTTTTGTTAGCAAGTAAGATACACAGATACAAATACATAAAATGGTTCAATCTGAAATAAGGTTTCATGTGCTAAGTGACAAGAACTTTATCTGCTCGTCATCTTTTTATTAGTGCCCTATATGTACATATGTACGAGTATATGCTATATGTACCATACTAACTTTGTCTAAACATTTGTTTATTGGTCGTAAGAAGATCTGCTGAACAGGTTTCTTATTTTATTTTGTTTTTCTTTTGCATAATTCATTAATTTAATGTGTTACGATACATTAATAGCGACCTTGCGGATAACACTAGTTTAGTCAGTCAATTATTTGTATTAGAATCATTCAATCAAGAAGATGTTATAAAAGCAAATTACATTGAAGTGAGACTTTTAGTTTAAGTTTTTCTTTTGATTGAGATACACGCCGGACACTCCGTGAGACAAGATGAAGTACTTAGCATTCTTAGCAGCGCTTGTGGTGTTTGTTGCTTATTTTCACAACTGTTCAGCAAGTATATGAGTCGATCTTAAGAAGGAAAAGATATTTATTCAATATTAAATATAGCCAGCGTACCAGTCTGTAGATATGAGAACTCGCAAGGTGAATCAATTTTTCTAACGTATTACCCGATAAATAATCAGGACTATGTTGATTTTGGAACCGATGGAAAGTGTTTGAAGAGGGCGACTTGCTCGCAAGATTACACATTGAAAATTGAAGAGTGAGTTAGAAATGTTTCAATTGAAGGTCTTTTGAGTTATATTGGTTGTTTTTAACAGGTGCTCGGAAGTCAAACTGAATTGTGACACCAACAACTTGAACAATGACGGTGTATTCCCAAAGTGTTGTGTTAAGTGCTAGTGCTAATAATAATAAAATGTTTCTAAATACCCGATGAATCGAATTATCTTCCATCTGCTTTGCATGAAATTAGCAGAAAATTATCATAAGTTTGTCGTTTACTGAACTATTTTCATCTGACTCGCAAAACCAATAGAATCTCTATGGTCGAATAAGAGGAGGAAACTCTTCTTCACGTACTTTGTACCTGCCCTGCTCTCTCACTCAAAAGGAACTTCGAAAGGATTTATCTACTATAGTGATTTAACTGACTTAAAAATAACCGATATTAGGAGTCTCCTACCCTTCATCAGAAGCTCCAATGTGGTGTTACAACGAACCTATCATTGGTCTAAGTGTGTCGGCTTTAGCTGGCAGCCACTTCAACCTAACATACATACCTAACTAAGTTAGACTCAGCAGTTCGTGGATCCAGAATCTCTTTGCGGCGTCAACTGAGCAGAAGCCCTAACAACTATTAGTAAATAGGAACATACACTTCGTCCAATCGATTGGGAGACCGTCACAGGACTCATACAAATGGGGGTGGCTATGGTGTAGTGGTAACATCATCGATTGTCATGATAATAGTTCATAATTCAAATCCTGATGTCAGCAAACATTTATTTATTTGTTTCTCGTGATATATACTTATGTATAAAGAGTCAGTCTGAGCAATTGCGAAAATTTATGTCAACATTATTGCCGACGATGTGGTTATCCTGGTTTCGGGGAGATTTCCTCTGGTCCGAAGTGAAAGGGTCAATCTCGGATTACAACTAATGGATAACTGGGTCGGTACCAAAAAGCTGGAATTGAACCTCTCAAAGACGGAGGTACTTCTTTTCACTAAGAAGAGATCGATCCCTACCTTCAGACCCCCAAATATCGGTGGTATTGAACTAAGTCTCTCAAGTTCATCTTCAGATGAACAGGTTGAGTTTCTGAACACTAATGTTGTTACTCTCTTTAACGAACATGTCCCTATTAAAACAAAGGTGTTAAGATCTACCTCACAGCCTTGGTTCACAAATGACATTCGTCGGCTTTTGAATGAGAGAAACCAAGTTTACAAGCAGTGGAAGAAATACAAAATTGATGAGGATCGTTGTCGGTATCGCTTGCTTCGTAAAGAGGTAGTCACTGCTATCCGCACACACTTCGCCACTTCAGTAACGGGCCAAAAATTTTGGAACAACTTGCGTCGTATGGGAATTGGAAGGCAAAAACCAGACCCGCCAATAAATGCTGACTGTGATGAACTCAATTTTAAGTTCATCTCTCCCACAAGTCCCACAGCCCTTGTTTGATCCTCCAACCCTCACGTATGAAAATCAAGCGTCTACAGGATTTAGCTTCTCCAGGGTCGAGCCTGCTGATGTGGTTGAAAGTGTGGTATCGATCAAATCGAATGCAGTAAGTCTGGACGACGTTCACCCGGTTTTCGTAAAAGCTCTCCTTCCCAAGCTTTTACCTTTTTTAACACATATACTAAACACGGTCCTAACAACGTCTGTATTTCCTACTTAGTGGAAGCTTGCAAAGGTCATTCCCATCCCTAAAGGAAGAAACAAGAATGAGTACAGACCTACATCAATACTCCAATTCCTCTCTAAAGTGTTCGAGAGGATCATTCAAAAACAGATTAATACGTATCTGAACGACAAAGGTTTGCTTTCCAAATTTCAATCAGGTTTTCGTCCCAATCGCAGCTGCACAACAGCAGTTCTGAACGTTGTTGATGATATTACAAGCGCAGTAGACAGCGATCAGATAACCTTCTTGGTGCTTCTTGATTTCTCGAAGGCATTGGATTCGATAAGTCATCCCGTATTATGCAGCAAACTATCAAATCTGTACGATTTCGCACCTGAAGCAGTGAAATTAATTTTCTCATATCTATCAGGTAGAAAGCAAGCTATAGTAATTGGAGATAAGCAAGGTATCCCACAGGACTCAATATTGGGGCCACTTCTTTTCTCTTTATACATTAATGAAATTCCTGAAATTGCTGTCCAATCTTTTATACATATGTATGTACGCCGATGATGTCCAGTTACATAATAGTTGTCCTCTGGGACTCATAGAACATTGTACTCAGACCATAAACGAGGACCTTTAAAATATTTATAACTGGTCGCGAGTCAATAGCTTAGTACTAAATCCGGAAAAATCTAAAGTCATTGTGATCTCTAAGTCTAAGTAGACTTATCGTACTTCCGTCGAATCTACCTAAATAACGCTCCTATAGAATTTGTTGGCAATGCAAAAAACTTGGGAATTATATTTAATAGAAATTTAACCTGGAAGGACCAGGTTAATTCCATTGTCGGTAAATTATATGGTGCTCTTCGATCGCTTTGGGTCACAAAAGATTTCACTCCACTAAAAACACGCAAAATGCTTGTTAAGACATTAGTTATATCTATCCCTACTTATGGATGTGAAATCTTTTGCAAAAGCGATGCTGTGAGCCAGAGAAAACTTAATGTGGCATACAATATCGCGCGATATATTTACGGTTTAGGGAGGTACGATCATGTGTCGAGATTTTCTAAAAGTATCTATGGTATGTCGTTCGATAACCTCTTAAATTTTCGAAACACGTTTGCTACTATTTAATATAATTCAGAGCCATCACCCTTCCTATCTTTACAATAGACTTTAGTTCTCAGCATCAAACAGACTCTCACAGCTCATTCTTCCCCGGTTTTCGTGTTTGACATCCGAAAGGCCGCCGACCACTTATGGAATCCTCTACCACCCACTGTAAGAAGAACAAGTAATCCCACCGAATTTAGGACGCGATTGCAATTATTCCTCTCTGCATCCGATTAGTTTTCCGGCCTTTCTGAACCAACATAATTTTTATGTCCTCTGTTCATAGCTTTTTTTTCTTCTTCTTTCTTTTTCTTTTTTTTTTAATTTACTACGTTTAATGCCTAATATGCGTTCACGCCCCTCACGAGGAGAAGGACGACGCGACAAAGGATGACTTCTACCAGCTCTTGGAAAAGACGTATGAGCAATGCCCTAGCCACGACGTTAAAATTATCCTAGGCGACTTTAACGCAAAGCTAGGAAGAGAGGAAGTCTTTAGTAGCGTGATCGGAAAGCACAGCCTGCACGACATCACTTCCGACAATGGACTCAGGCTAATCGACTTTGCGGCTGCGCGAAACTTTGTCGTAGCTAGTACGCGGTTCCCACGCCTCGATATTCACAAAGAAACATGGCTCTCCTTTGATCGAAAAACTGTCAACCAAATCGATCACATTGCGATCGACGCAAGGCACTCTTCCAGTATTCTGGGTGTCCGGACTTTCCGAGGAGCCAACGTGGACTCGGATCACTACCTAGTTGTAGCCAAGGTACAGATGAGGAAATTTGACGTCGGGCGGCTACAATCGCAAGAGACCGCCAGAACCTTTTCCGATCGTGTTTCTTCTAATCTTAATCTAAGTCCTATGCCGCCAGCAGCAAATGCGGAAGACCAGTGGCAGCGTTGCCAACAAGCCATCAGAGAGGCCGCCTCTGATGTACTGGGTTTCTCTCGGCCACCACAACGAAACCCCTGGTTTGATGAGGAATGCCGGCAAGCACATGCAGCAAAACAAGAGGCGTACAAAGCGGCGCTGCAAAGAAGGACTAGAGCTGCTTACGAGCTCTCCGTGCGCAGGAGAAAAGAGGAACATCGAGTTCTCAGAAAGAAGAAAAAACAGCATGAGAAGCTCTCGATCGAGGAGATTGAGAGACTTTATTGCAGGAATAATGTTCGAAAATTTTACCAAAGGGTAAAAACAACATGCCAGGGTTTCAAAGCCAGAACAGAAGCCTGCAGGGACGAAAATGGTAACATAGTAGCAGAATCGCAGTCGGTGCTGAGGATATGGAAGGAACACTTCTGCAGACTGTTAAACGGCGATGATGATCAATATTCCGCTGTCAGGCAGAATGAGCCATTCAACAGTGACGATGGCAGTCAAAATTCCCGTCAACCCGATCAGAATAAAGTGAGAATAGCGATATCTAAACTCAAATCCAACAAAGCTGCTGGAGCCGACGGCCTTGCCGCTGAACTTTTCAAGGCAGGAGGAGATGAGTTGGTAAGGAGCATGCACCAGCTCATCTGTAAAATCTAGTCGGACGAAAGTATGCCCGATGAATGGAAAGGATGAAAGAAAGGAAACCCTCTGACTACAGAGGTATAAGTCTCCTAAATATCGCATATAAGATCCTGTCTGCCGTACTATGTGAACGCCTAAAACCGATCGTCAACAACCTGATAGGTCCTTATCAGTGCGGTTTCAGGCCTGGAAAGTCCACTATTGACCAAATATTCACACTACGGCAGATCTTGGAAAAGACCCATGAATATAAAATCGATACGCAACACCTCTTCATCGATTTCAAAGTTGCCTATGATAGCGTGTGTAGAGACGAGTTATACAGAGCCATGTTTAGTCTTGGCATCCCTGCCAAGCTCGTCCGTTTGTGCAGAATGACGATGGAGAACTCTCACTGCTCCATCAAAGTCGGTAAGAACATCACCGAACTGTTCGATGTCAGGAAAGGTCTTAGACGAGGTGACGCGCTATCATGCGATCTCTTTAACATAGTACTTGAGAGAATTGTACGAAACTCACAAGCCAACCCCGGAGGTACAATCTTCTTCAAGTCTGTACAACTACTCGTTTATGCCGATGACGTTGACATAATCGGAAGAACTCAGCGGGCCGTCAATGGGCCATTTACGAGTATTGAGGACGAGGCAGCAAAGATGGGTCTAGCGGTCAATGAAAGCAAAACAAAATATATGCTGTCTACAAAAAAGGACACCCAACATCGGCGTCTTGGACAGAACGCCACAATAGACAGATACAATTTTGAGGTAGTAAAGGATTTTGTCTACCTAGGCTCTATGGTCAGCTCCGCAAATGACATCAGTGGAGAGATCACACGAAGAATTACTCTTGCCAATCGTTGTTTCTATGGGCTAAAACGGCAATTGAGTAGCAAAGCCCTATCTCGAACTACTAAGGTAACTCTTTATAAGACATTAATCATCCCAGTCCTGCTGTATGGCGCAGAGGCATGGGCTTTGACAAAACCGGATGAGGATGCCCTTGGTTATTTCGAGAGAAAAGTTCTTCGAGCGATCTTTCGTCCCGTCTACATAGACGGTGAGTGGAGGAGAAGGTACAATGCCGAACTATACGGCCTGTACAAGGAAATCGACTTAGCCAGAAGAGTTCACATACAGCGACTAAGATGGCTGGATTAGAGCGGACGGAGCCCAACCTTCCCGCTAAGAAAGTCTTCGAAACCACCCCGGACGGACGGCGCAGTAGAGGACGACCTCGCGGTAGGTGGCGCAAACAAGTGGAGGGGCACCTCAACCAACTTGGCGTGCGCAACTGGAGGCAGCTGGCTCGTAACCATGCTGCCTGGAGAGGTCTGTTGGTTGAGGCCCAGGTCCACCCCGGACTGTAGCGCCATCTAAATAAGTAAGTAAGTAATGCATTGAACTGTGATGATTGAAATGATGTGTTCTTTTTGCTTTCTTTTTTGCCAAGCTCCACAAATTTATAAGATATTGTATCTTAATGTGTCGGCATATAAATAAATAAATAAATAAATAAAAATAAATAAATAAAAGTTCTGCTCGATATTTAGGCGTAATTCTAGATACCAAACCAAATTGGAGTAGTTTTCTACTCTTGCAAAAAGGCATTCAGTAATACGTAAGGCTTCAAACCAGCTGTGGTGTACTGGATATACACGGTGGTTGTAAGACACATTCTACATATGGTTCACTAGTACGGTGTATAGTACTTGAAAAGCAATACCAGCTTTCTAACATTATCAAAACCCAGAGGGAAGCATGCATCGGAGTCATGGAATCAATGAGAACAACACCAACAGCGGCAATGGAAACAATCCTTAGTTTCATTCCGCTTGACATATACTGTAGCAGTCTGGCGGCCTAAACCGCTGTAAAACTGAGAGAAGGCGGGTTGAAACCACCGAGCGTGAGAAAAGTAACCAGACACCGTCTACATGTAGCCGAAAGAACTAGACTAGACGCGGATTGGGAACAATATAACTCAAGTTAGAGGAATTTCAAAAATGAAACGCAGAACGCTAAACGTCATTCTTGGCAACGCTTCTGTAACGAGATCGAAGGTACGGCAGAACCTGCGAGACTAAGGAAAATCTTATCCAGAGAACCAAAAACCCTAGAATCCCTCAAAGAACCTGGCGGAAGATGGACCGAGTCCTGTTCGGAATCACTGAGCTCTCTATTAAAAACGTACTTCACAGGGTGTACGACCCTTCCAGACAATTACATCGGGACTAATAGTATCAATGAAGCAGATGTTCCGACGGATTTAGTTACGGAAGAAAGAATTAGATCGTTCTCAAAGACATCGTTCTCAAAGACATCGCAAACTTCAAATCCTCTGGATGGTTTGTATCTCGCGCACAGTAAGTACTATATGCTTTCTACTACGTACTACGTAGGCTATGTGCAGAAACGTGTATTTTTTCTTCACGAGAAAGGGATTTTTCCTTTCTATCTTCTTTTCCTCCATGGTTATCACAATGGGTCTAGACCTGAGTGTGATCTAGTGGATTTCCGTCCTTATACCATCCCACTAACCTAACCTAACCTAACCTAACCTTGATCGAGAGTAGGACGGAAAGTAATCCTAAGCACAACCGACCAGTAATTCACTCTCAGAATGGTTCTTAAGAAGGCCTGAGAGTATGCCAAACCTGTCTACATTTGTTTTGTGGATTTGGAAAAGCATATGATAGGGTTCCTCGAGGCAAACTCTGGAGTGTTCTGCAGGAGTATGGGATAAATGGTTTCCTGTTAAGGGCGATTCAGTTTTTATATACAAACTGTAGAAGCTGTGGTCGGGTAAATAACGTTAAATCAATATCTTTCACTGTGTGCGTTGGACTCCGCCAAGGATGCATTTTAAAACCTCCCCTCTTCATTGTATATATGGACTGGATGTTGCAGCGCAGCCGTGGCGGGGAATTTTTCAAAGTGAAAGACCTAAGGATTAGTCATCTGCTCTTTGCGGATGATTTGATCATCCTCAGGTCCTCTCAAACTGAGCTTCAACGCACACTCGAAAGGTTTGTATCCGTTTGTGATGCTGGAATGGAGGTAAACGTGAATAAATCGGAAGCAATGGTCGTTTCCATAACGCCCATTCAGTGCACTCTACATGTTAGTGGAGTCCCACTGAAGTAGATGAATAAGTTTAAGTACCTCGGGGTCTTATTCACGAGCGATGGAAAGAGCAATGCCGAGTCATCCTGTAGAATTGGTCAGGCTGGATCAATTTTGAAAGAGTTTGATCAGTCTGTTGTAAGGAAGGCCGAACTTAGTGTTCAAGCTAAGCTATCAGTTTTTAACTTGGTGTATATTCCAACTCTCACCTTAGGTCATGAAATTTGGGAAGTGAGCGAAAGAATAAGATTGCGGATACAAGCTGCCGAAATCAGTTTCCTTCGCGGTGTTGCTGGAATAACTCGTAGGGATCGAGTGCGCAACACCAGAGTACGTGAGGCGCTCAATGTTGAGCAGCTACTTCTCCGAACGGAACGATCTATGTTTCGATGGTTTAGTCACGTAGTGCGTATGCCTCTAGGCCGGCTTCCAAGACGTGCCATGATTGCCGTGCCATCAGGTAGGCGACTCCCCGGTAGGCCTAGAAATATATGGTTGGATCAAGTCCGACAGATCTCCTGGAGCCGTCTAGGGATTGCTCCTGAAGAGTTAGAGTCAATGGCGAATGGTCGAGAAGGATGGAGGGTCCACCTGAGGATTCCCTCATGGAGGATAAGCGGACCATTGAAAATGTATGTATGTACTGGGGCGTAGTTGGAACTTGATTGCCTGGTGATTGATGTGCGTACACTTACTGCTTACTCTCCACGCAGTATATCTTGCCAAACACATGCTCACAAAGGCGATGTCTACTATTGACCCTCTCCGTTTTTGCTGAAGGTCAGCTCACTCTCGGGATTCGCGAGAACTATTTTCATCGTGAACTCTTGATATTCGTTACACTCTTGGTGCCTTTTTTAAGTATCTCTTCGTTGGCATCCTCGATTATATCCCAAATAGAAGCCCTATATGGTCACTGGGAGTATAGTGGTCAATAAGTCACCAGTTAGCTTTTCTGAATAGTTTCACAGGAATCCACTGAAGATACTCCGGTTTGCTATAGCAGCTGGACTGGAGGAAGTGCTCTAGACCGAGTATATCATCGGCTAGAGCCTTAGTAAGGGGGGCACATTAGATCTTTTATAGGTCGCAGTGCACTTGCACCTCTCAATAATATACATCTATCTATCTACATCTTCACAGGAATGTCATGTGTGCTACTAATCCTGCTTCGTTTTTCTAAAATTTATGTTCAAGAATATACAACCTCTACTGTTGGTATATGTGCTGCTCCAGTCGGTTGTTATTATTGTTGGACTATGCCAACTGCTATCTACCACGATCCTGCACAGGATTCTCCCTCGAATTCTTTTAAACGACCATTTGGCGAGTCATAACAAGTCACATCTAGTCCCAACTCATAAACGAATTGTGACAGAAGATCCTGTACGGCTTCGCAGTGATTTAAGTTGATCTGTACCAGTTTTATAATCTTCTTATAGCTTTTAGCGCTTCCTGATAAACCGGACATATTAGTGTTTGGTGTTATTTTTGTACTACGGATATGTAGCTTAAAATAGAAAAATTAGCATATCAGGGTATGATTGCACGGTATCGTGTCGCGTCGCACCTAGTCATTTAATTAGAGGGATTGTGAATTTCCACCACCCTCGTTGTGAACCCGTGATTTCCCCGTCACCGACTGACAGGTGTTTGATAATATGGTTTCACGAAATCATGACGCTTACCTCAAGACCACACCTGTTGCAATTTTGTCGTCATAACAATAAAAATCCAAAAATAGAATCATCTCCCCATGAACTGCATGAATTCATTAAATATTATAAGAGTCAGCTTTTGTCGTCTCAAGATTTCACTGTCACCGTGATTCGTTCTAGATAATCTGCCAACAATCATCTCATCTCGCACAGACGCCCCCACATACAGAGAAACCTCATCATGACGTACATATAAGCGGGTGCCCTGTTTAATTGGCATTGAACTAGTACCAGATAAGAGGGCTCTTGAGGTGGCTTTGTACGCAAGCCAAGTCCCATCATACAACATATAAAAGTCACCGCAGCTTATTCATCCGACATCAGTTGTCATCAAGTTGTATTGTAACTCACACTAAGTATCTAGATATTATTTTGCAATAAATTCAAATCGATATGTTCAAGTTGGAGTATTGTGTGGGAACTTTTGTCGCGATCGGAGCTTTTGTTTTGGTCGGAGCTAGTATTAGTGAACGCTACATTGGCAATGCCGTCAATAAAGGTATGTCAAGGCATCGAGGTTGTGCATTTTGTGACATCATCTCGTTCTAGATTATCCCGGAATGTGTTACTATAATGATACTCAGACACCGATAGCAGTGGATACGACCTATAAGCCGAAGAGTGAATGTGTTCAAATCTACTGCAGGGATGACTATGTCCTTCACTTGGTTTAGTGAGTTTGACTAAAGAGGCTTAAAGGAAAAACTTCAAAGTCTTGTATCCGATTTCAGTTGCCAACGGTATATGCTGGGTGATGGCTGTACAGTGACCCGAAATGAAGGCGCTGAATACCCTGATTGCTGTCCAGAAGTCCATTGTTGAGTTGCGTTGTGTTTGTTGTTATTTTCTGTTTCATTGTTGTTAATCGTTTAATAAATAAATTATACCTATATACATTTTAAATAAATATTTATTTCAACATTCATATCTTTCACAACACTCCGGGTATGGTTTTGTGAGATCTTCGGGAATTAGTTCACAATACGGTGGTCCCGATACATAGTACGGGCAACTGAAACAAAATGTATCTACTAGTGCATCTGTTAATCCATGAATCTAACTACTCACGATAAAGCTGATAGGAATCCATTTTCATGGCAAGTATATTCCCCACAATCGTCGGGTATTAGATATTTCTCGCCGGGTTGGGATATCCGTCCATCTAGTTCGCAGTTATCTTGGAAAAAGAAATAGTTATCCATTACACTATATGTCATAAGGACCTCTTTGCTTGTCTTACCACTCCAAACAATTCCAACTAAACACACCAACAAAACACCACAAGAGAAGACTTTCATTTTGAATACACTAACCGCTCGACTAGAAATGAGGCCTAGATTCAGAGATACTTTTACTTTTATAATCATTTCCTGATTCTAGATGGAAGTCTATGCCACCAACAGACGTGTTAGGTAATTCAAATTTGAATTGTAGATTCCTCTTGGAATGGATTTGTTAATGTGAAATGTCACGCATTTTAAATGGCATCATGGTAATGAGAAGATGCTTATGTAAGACGATTTTGTAAGATATTCCCGTTTGGACTGAGTCATATCAGACGGCGCAAACTAACCAACCAACAGACAAGAAATTCGCAGCATCGTTTGAAGCAAGACGCTTACAATATACTCGTATAAACAATATATCTAAAGGGTGTTTTTTTTTTTGCTTAGATATAACTGACGATAGGGATAGCTGTCAAACCGAGCTATCATTCTGACCGCTCTTTTCCTTTTATTAAGTCCAAGACCAGTGCAGGATGCCAAACGACTAACAAAGGCCTCGTAGGAGCAGCATCTCTCGATAGGCGTTGGTCCTCTAAATAACGAGAAAGAGCCACTGCAGCCGAACAACTTGCAGCTCTGTTAGTAAGCCCTACTTCCTTCTTCTCGTGGTGCCATCTGGGAATTTCGTTGGAAATTGCGAACGGAAGAGGACGAATGGCGAGTCCCCTGCGCCACAAAACAGGATAAGTGTCGGTTGGTCTGTGGCCCAGCGAGGCGCAACCGTAAAAAAAAATCTTGCTCCGAAACGAAAACCAACGCCTCGGATACGGACTGATAATACGATGACGACCTTTGGCTATCGAACATGGACAACGATCGGATTCTGGAACGTTAAGACCCTCCTGGACTCACTCCAGGAAGGCCCATATAACGCCAGATTCCTCCAAATGGAACGAGAATTCGCACGGTATAAAATCGACATCTTAGGGATGAGCGAGATAAGATGGTACGATGCTGGGGAATACATCTCCCCAACAAAAAGCACTGTCATGCTCTACTCTGGTAAACCAGCTGAAAAAGCATGGGCATCCGGAGTAGGACTGATGCTAACTCCAGCAGCACGAGGAAGCCTCATATCTTGAATACCTCACAGTGACCGGATATTGACAGCTAGGTCCCACAGTAGAGTAAGGAAAGTTACCTTCATTCAGTGCTATGCTCCGACTCAAAACGCGACTGAGGATGAAAGGACAATGTTTATAGCCAGCTAGGCGCCGTCTACAACCAAACGCCTAATGGGGACATCGTAATGGTGATGGGGGATCTCAATGCCAAGGTGGGTAGCGACAACACCATGCTTAAACACGTGATGGGAGTTCACGGCGTTGGAGACCATAATGATAACGGTGAGCGGTTTGTGGACTTCTGCAATACCAACCGCTTAGTCATTGGAGGTACGTTGTTTAAGCATAACATCTGCCACAAGATCAGTTGGGTCTCTACTGATAGGCAGCGAACATCCAACCAGATCGACCACATTGCGATCAGTCGCCGCTTTAGAAATTGTCTCCTGGACGTTCGAAACAGACGTGGAGCTGACGTCGGACAAGAACGAGATCACCATCTTATGTTAGCTCATTTACGCCTTCGTACTGTATCCGTCAATAACGACCGCTCAAACTTACTTTTCATCACCAGGTTTAATATCGACAAGCTCAAGGTTCCCCAAGTGTGCGAACAGTTCAGGGACCATCTTGCTTTAGAAGCAGAAGCAATCAGCAGCATATTGCAAGAGAACGTGGATGACCACTGGAGTGCTGTGAAAAATGCTTTTGCGACTGGGGCACGCACGTATGTCGGTAAAAAGCAGAAACACCACCGCACATGGCTTTCTACAGACACCTGGAGACGGATCGATGAGCGTACAGAAATCAAGGCTCGGATTGCAGCGGCCTCAGCAGTAGAGAGAACCGAGCTTGAAACCCAATACCGTGCGAAGAAGAAAGAAGTGCAGCGTAGTGTGAGACGTGACAAACGTCAATATGTCAACTCACTGGCCTCAAGGGCTGAAGAAGTAGCGAGTAGGTGCGACAGTAGGACTGTTTTACAAGATCACTAAGGAGCTCATTGATGGCCGGAACTCCAAACAACACCCAATGAAGAGTCTAGACGGTAACCTTCTGATTTCGGATGAGGATCAGCTCAGTAGATGGAGAGAACATTTTGCTACAGTGCTAAACCACTTAGACGATGGCGGTATGATCTCGAATTCGAATGGGCAGTTCGAAGCAAGGAATTGCCGAATTCGCACCGTTACTCCCAGTAAAACCGCAACAATAACAGCAATCAAGTCCCTCAAGAAGAACCAAGCGGTGCCTGCCGAGCTATTTTAAGCGGCGCCAAATACATCGGCAGATTTGCTGGAACCTCTAATACGGAGATTTCCGCAGGAGTGGAAAAGGGGGATGATCATTAAGCTTCCAAAAAGGGAAACTTGAGGGAATGCGGAAACTGGAGAGGTAAACGCGTTCTTCCAGCTGTAGCCAAAACAATAGCTAGAATAATTCTAGAACGAATTAAAGAGCATTTAGATTCAACTCTCGACGTCGAACTGGCAGGCTTTCATGCTGGATCCTCCTGCATCGACCACATATACACCTTACGGATCATAATCGAGCAATGCGTTGAGAATAGGTCTCCGCTACAGTTACTGTTTATCGACTTCGAGAAGCCATTCGACAGCTTGAATCGAGATGCTATCTGGTTTGCTTAGCGCAGGAGAGGCATTCCAGAAAAACTTATAGCTATTATCAATGCTACATACGAGGGCGGTAAGTGTCACGTCGTGCGCAATGGTAAGGTGTCGGACGATTTTGAAGTTCAAAGTGGAGTACTTTTTAGTATATTCAATATATTTATTATATAGACAATTTTACAAGGTATAATAGGTAATTAAATTGATAATTTACAAGATATGTTGATTACTGAGGGAATCCAGGAGAAAGACTGCATAGTGTGATCAGCTATTCCTCTCGTGCTAACTGTCTAATTTTCCTCGCAACAAGTATCGCGCTCTGTCGGCTAATCCGCGTAGCGATAAAATATTTATTGCCAATTATTGATTTGAATTTTTTGGCGGTCGCTTCGAAGATGATAGGTCACTACATCATTCCCCCTGCAGTGACTTAACCCGTGAGTGGTTTACGAATAAGTCACGAATAAACTGCAATCATCCATTGCATATGCCAAGTCTATCCGGTAAGCAAACTCGTCTTCCTGATCGTATTTTCATTGGAGCATCTTATGGTTTGACAGGTGGAGTCCCTAATGAAGTTGGAGTGTTGACTTGTTGATGATCATCAGATAAAAGGAAAGCTGGTTTTAATCGGTCAATAGAAACCGTGACATCTTTGCCTCTTATTCTGGTGACAAAGAATTTGTAAGTCCGTTTCATCACAGGGAATGGTCCTTCGTAAGGCTGCTGCTACGCGGCTCTAACTGCATTCCGCCTGATGAAAACGTGTGAGGCTGTTGACAACTCCTTGAAGAGGAATATTGACCGCGGTCCATGATGCGAGGCTGCTACAGGCTGCAGTGCCTCAAAATGACGCTTGAGTTGGCTTACAAAGTTCGGCGGGTCGATGTTGTTCAGCCGTCGAGATAGAAATTCGCCAGGTATACGAATAGTCTCTCCGTACACCATCTCGGCTACGGTGGCTTTGATGTCTTCTTTGAACGAAGCTCTAAAACCCAGCTGGCGATGGAACCTCTCGACCATGCCATTAGCTGCAGGATGGTACGCTATGGTCGTCAAGTGTGTTATAGCAAACAACTGAGCTAGTGCCTGAAACAAATTAGAAAGAAATTGTCTTCCACGGTCAGAAGTTACCTTCAGAGGGACACCATAACGAGCGTTCCAGTTGCCAAACAGGGTTCTCGCCAGCGTGTCGGCAGTAGCGTCTTCCAGTGGATAAACTTCCGGCCAACGTTAAAACCGCTTCACGACAGTGAGGCAAAACCTTGATCCTCGAGAATGCGGCAATGGTCCAACGAAATCTACGTGGATGTGCTCAAACCTCGAGCTTGGAGGGACGAAATGTCCAATTGGGGATGACGTATGGTGCGTGGCTTTACTTCTCTGACATGGCACGCAAGCTTGCGCCCATGTCCTGCAATCTTTGCGCAGCGACGGCCAAATGTACTTGGAAGCGATTAGCTTTGCAGTAGCCTTGACACCGCAATGACCTAAATTATGGAGTGAGTTGAACACTTGACGTCGAAAGGGGTGTGTGACGAACGGTCTAGCTGTGCCCTGAGAGACGTCGCAGTAGAGATGAAGTGATGAGTTCGGTATAGGAATCTTAGCCAGCTGTAATGCAGAACCAGTTTGAATTAGTTAAGCAAGTTCTACGTCACCTGTTTGCCATGCAGCGAGATCCTGAAAGTCAATGGGCTTGCTAATGCCTTCGATCCTGGACAGCATATCTGCAACGACGTTTTCGGCTCCAGCGAGGTGTTTAATTTCGGTGGAGAACTGGCCAATGAAGTCCAGGTATCTAAATTGCCTCGGCGATGATTTTTTAGGCTTTTGGCTAAAACCAAAAACCAGAGGCTTGTGGTCTGTGAAAATAGTGAAATTCTTGGCTTCTAGCATGAACCTAAAATGCTTTACCGCTGTGTATATTGCCAACAGCTCCCTGTCGTACGTGCTGTACTTTCGTTGTGCTGGACTGTATCCTTTAGAGAAATATGACATTGGCTGTCAGCCCTCATCCGATCTTTGTTGAATGACTGCTCCCATTGAATTGTCCGAAGCATCGGTGAATAATCCCAGTTGTAGATTTGGATCAGGATGTGCCAACAACGCTGCTGGATAAGGCCATTTTTGCAATAATCGGACGCTTGTCGCAGGATTGGTGTCCATGTTATTGGGTTATTGCCACTACTTTTTGGTCCTTTAAGGCATTCGTTTAGTGGAGCTTGCTTTTCTGCTGCATTTTTAATAAATCGCCTATAAAAGTTGACTGTCCCGAGGAACCTGCGTAGTTTCCTTACGGTTTCAGGTGGTTTCATGTCGATGATGGCCTTAACTCTTTCTTCTGGGGCTTTGTACCTTTGGCTGAGATGGTGTAACCTAGAAAGGGGGTCTCGCTCTTGCCGAACTCACTTTTTGCAAGGTTAATTACTACACCGTAATCACTTAGCCGCTTGAAAAGAAGTCTAAGGTGTTGGTAATGCTGCTCTTCATCATCTGACGATACCAGAATATCATCGATATAAGGAAACAGAATTCCAGACCCGCTGTCGCCTATCAATAAACCTCTGAAAGGTTTGTCCAGCATTTCTGAGGCCAAAGGTCATGAATGGAAATTCAAATAACCCGAAGGGAGTGATTATTGCTGTTTTCTCAATATCGCTTATAGCTACGGGGATCTGATTGAAAGCTCTCACAAGATCAATCTTGGAAAAGATGTTCTTTCCTGCGAGGTTCGACGAACAATCCTGAATGTTGCGTGGCGGGTAATTGTCGGGAACGGTGCGAGCGTTTAGAGCGCGATAGTCACCGCAAGGCCGCCATTCGCCGAAAGTTTTTTTTCGGAGGTGAAGTAAGGATGACCAACAACTTTTAGAGCGGCGAGCTATACCCATTTTAAGCATAATCTCAAACTCATGTTTAGCAATTTGCATTTTATCAGGAGCGAGGCGTCGGGTTTTACATGCGACTGGAGGGCCCAGTTTGGTCTTGATGTAATGAACTGTTGAATGACGAATCTCTTTGAAGGCACCATCCGGTCTAGTTAAGAATTCCTTTAGCAGCTGTATATATCTAGATTGGCCGGAAACGCATTTAACCTCTGCTGCACAGTTAAGAGAAGCGTTGGGTCCTCGAGTTGATAGTCCAGTGAGACCGTCTATAAGTCTGCAATGCGCTACGTCAACGAGTAGTTGGTAGTATGCCAAAAAATCGGCGCCAATGATTGGTTTGCTGACGTCAGCCACCACGAAACGCCATGTAAACTCGCGACGAAGTCCTAGATTGACGTTCACACTTAGGCATCCGTAGGTTGGAATAGGAGTTCCATTGGCGGCAAATAGGGTATAGTCAGACTTCTGGCGTCGATGGCGTGGACCTGTGGGTGGAAAAACAGACACATCTGACCCTGTATCTACCAGAAACTGCACCTTAGACGTCCGATCTGTGACAAACAGGCGGCTTGATTTTTGGCTGTCATTTGCCGCCATTAATGACACCCTCTGACGTTTCCCTGCTGGTTGAAGGTGCAAGGCGGTTGGCATTTTCTCTCGTCGGCTCCCCAGCGATGGTGATAATAGCAGTAGCCATTTCTCTTCTGTGTGGGCAAGGTGGGATTGCTTTCTTGTTGCTGTGGGCTATTTGCTGAATGCTGTTGTCTGCCACGTGAGCGTAAACGTGAACGTGAATGGGTGTTCCAATTAGTGCGCTTATTTTTGTGGTGTGTCGACAATGCCTCGATCTGCTTTGTTAGATCTTCAACTTGTTGTACTAAGCGGGAGGTGACCGCATCAGTTCCTGACGATGTACTGGCGATTTGGTGCTGGGGAATAACCTCTTTAATTCGGTCAGCTAGCAGTCCAAGTTCATCCAGGCTAGAAACGTGCGCCTCAAGTATTGATTGCACGCTTTCGGGCAATCCATCTAGCCAAATAGCTTTCAAGGCATCATCAATCATCGCGGTGCCAGCCAAATCTCTCAGACGACGCAAGAACTGTGACGGTCTTCTGTCACCAAGCTGTTCTCGGTCGAGCATCTGTCTTATCTGCTGATCTCTAGACGGAGCCAAACGAGAAATCAGTTCTTCTTTTAATTTAACATTTGCGTTACCTTGAGGTGGACTTATAATTATATCCTGGACTTCAGTCGAGGTCATTTGGTCAAGATGTGCTACGACAATGTTGAATTTAGGTGAATCCGCTCGCGTTTATTAAAGTGAACTGCGCCTCCAACTGAGAAAACCAAGGCCTTACATTTTCCCTCCAAAAAGGTGGTGGTCGTAGTTGGACGTGGTTCGCCTCGATTTCGGAACCACGAACTGCCTGCATTTGTTGGAATAGCAGCTGGAGCTCTTGAAGTCGAGCCAATTGTTCTGGTGCTGGCTGGTATTCTGTTGACGATCAGCATTGTTAGTTCCCTCAGGAGCGTTTGCATGTGTTTCTTTTTTGCTGGAACCACCCGGCGTATCAACGAGTTCACCAATTTAGTATATTCAATATATTTATTATATAGACAATTTACAAGGTATAATAGGTAATTAAATTGATAATTTAGGAGATATGTTGATTACTGAGGGAATCCAGGAGAAAGACTGCATAGTCTGATCAGCTATTCCTCTCGTGTTAGCTGTCTAATTTTCCTCGCAACAAGTGTCGCGCTCTGTCGGCGTACCCGCGTAGCGATAAAATATTTATTATTGATTTGAATTTTTTGGCGGCCGCTTCGAAGATGGATAGGTCACTACAAAGTCAAGGGTGCATACTGTCACCACTATTGTTCCTGGTGGTTATCAGTGATGTACTCCGTGCAGCATTGACGGAACTTAATTATGGAATTCGATGGACGATGACATCTTTCCTTAAACACCTAGATTACGCTGACGATGTTTGTCTACTTTCACATCGGATAATGGATCTTCATTTGATGGCCCAAAACCCAGAAGCTGAGGCAAACAAAGTGGGGCTAAAAATAAACACAGCCAAAACAAAAGGCCTGGGCACTTCTAATACCCGCGCTCAACTTAACATTACCGGACAGGAAGTCGAGAAAGTTGATAACTTTCGTTATTTAGGAAGTGTGGTCTTGGCTAATCGCGGTGGCACTGAACTGAATGTGTGCAGCAGAATCGGAAAGGCTAAAGCTGCGTTCGGAATTCTATCCAAAATCTGGAGAAGCAATGTCATCAGCTTAAGAACCAAGCTACGACTGTTCCGCTCCAACGTAGAATCAGTGCTGCTTTATGGATGCAGTACTTGCAAGGAGGACACCATTAACACACGCAAGCTGCAAGTCTTCGTAAACAAATGTTTAAGGATCATCTTGAGGATTTTTTGGCCAAACCGCATCTCCAACGAACAACTTTATACGAGAACAGGCCAAGAACCTATAAGCATTACTATACGAAGGAAAAAGTGGTAGTGGATTGGACACACCCTACGGCACGAAGACAACTCCATTGCAAAATACGCCATGCAGTGGAATCCTCTCACCTAGGCAGGCAGAATAGCGTAACGCCCTAGGCAGACATGGCGCAGAACAGTTGAGGAGGAATCCAGCTCTTTAGGAATGAGTTGGAGGCAGGTCAAACGCGTTGCAGAACTCCCAACAAGATGGCGCGCAGGCGTGGTTGACGCCCTATGCCCCCAGAGGGGTAAAATGATTTAAGCAAGACCAGTGCAGCGTTAGTTAAAACTCTCGAGTGCTTTAGAGGACTAACTCTAACTATAGCCTTAAAAAGCATCTTACTTACTTACTCAAAGGGATCCCGACCCTTGGAGAGTCTCTGCCTGAGACACGGCTGCCTTCCATCCTCTGCGATCCCGGGCACGCTGCTTCCAGTTGTGAAGACCAAGTTTTCTGGCATCCGCGAAGCTTGGCCTTTATACCGACGGTTCGGCCTTTTTTTGCCGTTTCGAATCTGGGGGCTGAGATTCCAAGATTCTCGTGGCTGGAGCGTTGTTGTCCATTCGCTCGATGTGGCCGAGCCAATGTAGTCGACGTGCCTTAGCTCTTTGGACTACATCCACATCCTAGTACAACTCATAGAGTTCACATTTGTATCTTCTCCTCCATTCGCCCTCCTCGCATGTTGGACCTAACATCCGGCGAAGTATTTTTCCCTCAAAAGTACCCATTATTTGCTCTGCTTTCTTACTTATCGTCCAGCACTCGGCGCCGCCATAAAGCAAGACTGGTAAGATGAGCGCTCTATAGAGCATTAATTTGGTCCGACGAGTTAGGAGTTTTGAACCCAGTTGTTTTGCCAAACCGAAGTGGCAGCGGTTTGCTAAGGTTATTCTTCGTTGCCTCTCCACGAGGGTGTCATTTGTGGGATTTATGTTTGATCCGAAGTAGCTAAACTGCTTAACGACCTCGAAGTTGTAGTTATCAATAGTGACGTTCTGTCCAAGGGTTTGAGCAAATAATTTGTTTTTTTATTGACGACATGTACTTAATCTTGTCCTCATCTACTTCAAGACCTACTCGTTTTGCCTGCTCTTCAATTGCATCTAAAATGCATCTACAACAACGGGTTGCCGGGATCTTCCGATGATGTCGATACCGTCCGCGTTTCCCAGCAGTTGGATGGATTTGTGAAAGATAGTGCCTGCCGTGCTTACTCCCCGTGCAAGGACGGGTTAAGAATATCACTGCAGCGCCCCCCAACAACTAGTGCTTGTCGTAAAAGGAGACTAAGGGGACAACTCAGATCTAGGCAATATAACATCCAAGTGAGCCTAGCGACACATATACTACCTTAAAAACCGTCCCACAAGTGTGCAAGCGAGTCCGTGGGTTGACACGACTGGAGATCACCGGTGTCATGGGTAGGTAGGCAGAAGTGGCGTTTCTGTAAAAACAGAGACCCAATTAGCACAGTCGTGCCGTTTTGATACCACGACTCATGCGACCTTGGATGTTGATGTGTGTTGGTGAGGACAATCTAGAGCCAGCCTGTGGAGTTTAATAAGAGTGTAAGCTCATTTATGTTCTTACCCGAGATTTCCTCAAGTGAATTGTAGAAGGGTTTGCCTAATGCTTGATGTCTAGCCCTAGCTAGTGCTGGACAATTGCACATGTAGTGGATAATTGTTTCTTTTTCGATGGCTATGTTGCAACTACGGTAGTGTGTATTATATGGGATACCTAGTTTGGCTGCGTGCTCTCCTACCGGCCAGTGTCCCGTGATTATCGCGATTGTACGGGCAATGTCTTTGTGCGTTCTGGTTAAAAGGGCGGTTGTTTTGGTCTTGTTGTAGTTAGGCCACATCTTTCTGGATATGACGCAGTGCGTTAACCTGGACCATTTAAGGTTAGCTTTTCTAAGAAAGATTGAGGAGATATTTGCCTTAATTGCTCCGAGCGGGGTGTGAACAAGTTCAGCAAGTGAGCATTGAACGGCTGAGCCTCGCCTGGCCAGTTCGTCAGCATGTTCGTTGCCATCAACGTTGCTGTGGCCTGGAACCCAGACTAGGGTCACCATGCATTGGCCATCTAGCGAGGCCAGCTCCTGTCGGCATTCTAGTACTAGTTTTGAGGAAATAGTTTCCGAGGCAATGGCTTTGATAGCAGCTTGGCTATCGATTAAAATAGCGATTCTTTGCCTTGGTAGTGTATTTGTGTGTGACTTGATTTGGCGACAGGCTTCGCGAATGGCGAGTACTTCCGCTTGAAAGACGCTGGCAGTGTCCGGGAGTCGGTACGATCTTGCGATGTTCAGGGACTCCGAGAAAACACTCGCACCAACCCCACAGTCCATTTTTGACCCATCGGTGTAGACTGTTAGATCGAAACCACTGGTCGCCTGTCCATCTTGCCAATCTTTTCTTGTAGGGAATTGTACATCGAAACGCTTTGTGGAGTTCAATGTGGGGATGATGTAGTCTGTTGGAGTCGATACGAGTTCTCCTGGTAGAGAATCTAGGATATTGCTGTGTCCATAGGGTTTCGCAGTCCAACACTTGGACTCTCTGAGTCTGATTGCGCTGTGCGCTGAGATGTTTGTGATATGTAGATCTAGGGGTAAAAGGTGTAGCAGGACTGTTAGAGCGTCTGACGGAGTTGACTGTAGAGCGCCTGTGGTGCCTATGCATGCTGCTCTTTGGACCTTATTATTAGTTTGGTTATGTTATAGGCTTTTTTAAGGGCCGGCCACCATACTATCGACCCGTAGGTAAGGATTGGGCGTACTACGGCTGTGTACATCCACAGGGTCAATTTTGGTTGCAGGCCCCATCTTTTGCCAAAGGTTCTGTTGCAGACATAGAAGGCTATACATGCTTTCTTTACTCGTTCGTCTATGTTTGCTTTCCAGTTAAGTTTAGGGTCTAGAATAACTCCTAAGTACTTAGCGCTGGAAGATAAGGAGAGTATCTGACCGTCTAATCGAGGAAGATTGAAGTCGGGTATTTTGGTTTTTGTGGTGAAAAGCATCAGTTCAGTTTTATTTGGGTTGACTCCAAGTCCACACTTTCTGGCCCATGCGGTAACTTTACTTAGAGCACTCTCCATGATCTCACTTATCACGGGAGGGAAAAGTCCCGACACTAAAATCACCATGTCGTCCGCATACCCAACTACTTTAATTCTTTCTCTGTCTAAGCATAAAAGGATTTTATTCATGACTATTAGCCATAGTAGAGGTGAGATGACTCCACCTTGAGGCGTTCCTCTACTGGCAAATTTGGTTATGGTGCTGTTCCCTAGAGATGCCTGAATAGTTCTAGTGGTGAGCATAGAGACTATCCATTGACTTAGGTAGGTTTCTATGCCCAGCTCCGTGAGGTACTCTAGAATTACTTCAGTGTGTACATTGTTAAAAGCTCCTTCTATGTCTAGAAAGGTAGCTAAAGTGTATTTCTTATACTGTAGGGATTTTTCTATTGTTCGCACTACTTCATGAAGAGCTGTTTCTGTAGATCCTCCTTTGAGGTATGCGTGTTGGGATTTGGAAAGAGATGACTCGATTCCATCTCGCAGATGGTTGTCTAGAAGGCGCTCGAGGGTCTTCAAAACGAAGGAGGTCCGACTGATTGGTCTGAAATCTTTCGCGTTCTCATGTCCGCGCCTCCCCACCTTCGGAATGAAAACCACTCTCACCCGTCTCCATGAGTGGGGTACATGGTTATTTAGGATGCAGCTCGTGAAAACCGGCACGAGCCATGGGATTGCTACCTCTTGCATTTTTTGTAGCATAATGGGCAGAATGCCATCTGGGCCTGGCGATTTATATGGGCGAAGCTGCGAATGGCCCAGGAGATTTTTTCTTCGGTAATAATGGGTATTATGTGTTCCCAGGATTGCAGGCATTGCGAACTGTTAGGCTCAGTGTAGCTGTCTTTACATCCGGGAAAGTGGGTGTGTATTAAGATCTTTAAGGACTCTGCAGCTCACTCCGTCCACTTACCATCCGACCTTTTCAGGAGGGATGGATTGGAATGATCCTTTGATAGAATCTTGCTGAGTCTAGCGGAGTCTTTGAGGGTATCAATTGATTGGCAATACTCTATCCAGGACCGTTTCTTGGCCATTCTGAAAGCTTTTTTGTATATTTTAAGGCTGTCCGTGTAAGGCTGCCAGTATTTGCACTTGTAGCAGATATTGAAGGTCTCTCTAGTCAGTTTCCTGAGGTTAGAGAGTTCTTCGTTCCACCACGGAGGGAAGGTTTTTTTGCTGTATTTGACCGGACACGCAACTTTAAAAGCATTATTGAAGGCTTTTTCGAAAGTCTTTACTTTTGTGTCTAGTTCTGCAGTGGAGGTTATTAAAGCGTTTGGAGTTCTACGTAGCTTGGATCTAACGACTTGACTAAACTTTGTCCAGTCGGTTCTTTTGGGGGTTCTGTAGGGTTTGGGAGTCTCGATCTCGAGATCTACATTGAAGAGGATCCAATTATGGTCTGAAAAAGACTTCAGATTGGATACTCTCCAGTTCTCGACTTTCATACGACTACTGTTATTAGAGAGTGTGACGTCTATGACATCTTGCCAGCCGTTGAAATTTTCCGTACTCGGAAAAATAAAGGTTGGAGAGTTGCCTTTGTTACATACTGAGAGGTTATTTGCAAAGATATATTCGAACAAGGACTCACCTCGCTCGTTGCTTTCGGAACTGCCCCATAGCACGTGCCTGGAATTTGCTCGCAGCCCATAAGCAGGTTGGTCTTTGTTGTGGAGATAGCCGTCACCATGTCTTGAAATTCTTCTGGCGGTGATTGGCGGGCGTGTGCCATGTAGGCAGAGGAGATGTATAGATCTGCACTACCTGCGTTCTCTATTTTGACCGTTGTTAAATCGGACGAGCTAAAATTTGGACATACAAATGCTTTAATATGCTTTTTAGCTAGAATGCACGTTCTTGGCTTACCATGATTGATGTTATTCCGGTTGTAAAAAAGGTTGTATTGGTCGTCATTGAGGCCCTTAATGTCAGGGCCGTTTACCCAGGGTTCTTGGACAATGCTGATGTCAATGTTTTCCTCCTTTAGAAAAACCACCAGATTATCTGTAGCACTAATCGAGTGGTGCAGATTAATCTGAATGACTTTCAGCATTGGTATTATCAGTGTTATTATGCGGTTTGGGATGTAGTTTCAATCCTCATGTCCTCCAACAACTTGTTGGCATCGTCGACTTCGTCTAAGTCGTCAGTGAGCCCAGAGGATCGGAAAATGTTTACTTTGGCATGCCTGATGCCGAAGCGGAGTTTCACCGGTGTCATAAAAGAAAGATCAATCAATACTAAAACAGGAGCATGCACGTGTCAAACAACAAACACCATCGCAATATGGTAATATTGCAAAACTGTAGCATTATGGTAATACTTGCAAAAACGAAAGGCACTACCACTGCTGTGCATGGTACTGATCCTGGACCGAGCAGAAATGTTCGGGTCAGAGCTATACGGATTCCGGGGCCTAGGAAAATAATGAAACAGTTTGGACGCAATTTGAGGGTCGCGAGTTGGAACGTTGGAAGCATGACCGGTCGAAGTTACGTGCTGGAAGAGTAGATGAATAGAAGACGGGTGGATATCTTGTGTGTCCAAGAGACGAAATGGAAAAACACCGGAAATCTGGCGCGTTTCTTGGACGTTAGGACAACAGATTACAAGTTGTTTTACTACGGAACGGAAAAGCCTAAGAACGGAATCGGTATTATCCTTGCGGCAGACCTACTTGGTAACGTCTTGAGCATTTCAAAGTCCAGGGACCGTTTGATGTCTCTCAAACTAGTAATACAAGGAGAGGTGTGGAATATTGTCAGTGCATATGCTCCCCAAAATGGGTGCAATCAGAGAGATAAAGATGCATTTTGGGTAGATTTCCACAATCTTCTTAAGAATATCCTAAAGGAAGAGTTTCTGTTTGTTGGAGGAGATTTGAATGGACATGTCGGGAAGTCAAACGAAGACTATGAAGACTGCCATGGAGGACTGGATATGGCACCAGGTGAAGACATCCTACGCATGTGCAACTCACACGGTCTTGTCGTGTTGAATACCATGTTCATCAAACAAAGCCGACCCCTGATCACTTACAGCAGTGGTGGAGATGAAGCTCATATTGACTACCATTTGGTAGCCAGTTTCATGAAGCATCGAGTAAAAGATTGCAAAGTGATCCTGGGAGAGGCAATCGCTCGGCAACACCGTCTCCTGCTAACAGACATTTTTATGAAAACACCGAAGGAAAGCAAACAAACAAGGGTCTCTGAGAAAATCAAGTGGTACAATCTGGACAAAGAAAAATGCGAGGCTTTTGTTTTCGTAATGAAAAATTACTTCTCTCACACCATCAACGGAGCTGAGGATGAAGAGTGCAGAGCACAAAATATGTGGGATTCCCTACAGCGAACTTGCTTAAAGAAGGCCAAATCACTGCTAGGAGCTTCAAAAGGCCACCACCAACACGCCAAAGAAACATGGTGGTGGAGTGATGAAGCTAAGAAAGTGATAAATGAGAAGCAAGTGGCTTTCAAAGCTTGGTCAAAGTGCCCCTCTAATAATAGAGACGAGAAACCTCGCCTCGAAGTGGAATACAGATACTGCAAGAAAAAACGAAGAAGAAGTTCGCCCAGCTTCAAGCAGAGAGTACGGAGGGCCTGTATCGGGAGCTGGTGAAAATATCTTCTCCGGTTGCTGATGCAAACCAGGCTATTCAGGAGCTGCGAAAACACAATATGAACAAGAGCGCAACCATCTTCAAAATAGCCGCCCAAAGAAGGAGGAATGCTCAGGAGATTCGTTCGCCAAAGTTCATTAACAATGCTCATGGCCCGCTTCTTGTGGATGACGATAAAATGCTGCAGAGGTGGCGGCAATACTGTAAAGAACTTTTGAATGAACAGTTTCGCCGGCTATACTTTCCAAGAGCCACCCCTAACTGTGAAGAAATACCCGACATCACAGTCGAAGAAGTTAGTGAGGCGGTCAAATACTCCAAAAAACGAAAAGCGGTTGGGCCAGACGAGATGCCCTCTGAGTTCTGGAAAAAGATGGGAGACATCGGGTTCAGATGGCTCAGAATTCTCATCTCCAAATTTGTGAGAGGTGACCCAATGCCGAATCAATGGAGGGAAAGTTACCTTCTCCCTATATACAATGGGAAGGGTGATACGCGAAACTGTGATAACTTCCGTTCGATCAAGCTGATGTCACACACCATGAAGATCGTTGAGCGGGTATTAGGTGGCCGACTGCGAAAAATAATACGGCTATCTGATAATCAGTGCGGGTTTGTCTCGGGTAAATCAACCACAGATGCAATCCAAAGTATAAGGATCATAATGGAAAAACATCGTGATTCCTTAAGGGATTTGCATATTGCATTGGTTGACTTTGGAAAGGCATTCGACAGACAACCACGAGATCTGATATGGGTAGCGCTAAGACATCGAGGGGTTTCAGAAACCTATGTACAGGTGATCATGGACATGTACGAAGGAGCAAAGACAAGAGTAAGATGCCCCGCTGGAGTAACCGAAGAGTTCCCAATCAAAGTCGGAGTGCATCAGGGAAGCGGCTTAAGTCCTTTGCTCTTAATTACAGTCCTTGATTATCTGCTTGAAGGTAAAGTGATGGACCCCAAGGTACATCAGTTACTCTTTGCTGACGATGGAGCCATCATAAGTGAGGATCCTACATCCCTCCAACGAGCACTTGATGTGTGGGTGGACGTTCAGGAGGGAAATGGGTATCGCATTAGTTCAAAAAAGACAGAGTACTTGTGCTGCCCGTTCTCTGATCCACTCAGGCCCATTCCAGACATTTATTTGAATGGAACAGTGCTTCCCAAGTGCAAAAAGTTCAAATATCTGGGATCTATTATCAATAGCAAAGCAACTTGTGATGACGACATCAATCATCGTGTAAGCGTAGGATGGATGAAGTGGCGAGAAAATTCCGCTATCTGCTGTGACAGAAAAATGTCCCCTAAGTTGAAAGGAAGTCTCTACACCGCAGTAGTACGTCCAGCCCTCACATACGGTTCACAATGTTGGACGATGTACAAAAAGTATGAGAGTAAATGAATGGCAGCTGAGATGAAGATGCTTCGCATGACAGCAGAAGTGGCAAAGCTTGATCGAATAAGAAGTTCGAAGATCCGTGGAAGCTTTCACATCAAGGAAACCATCGTACAAAAAATAGAGTGCGACCGGCTCAGCTGGTATTGCCACCTTCAAAGAAGAGATCATTTGAATGCTGTTAAAAGGGCAATATCAACGCACGTTCCAAAGACATCGTGATGCAGGAAAGGAAGGCCTATTAACGCCTGGATCAGACAAATGCGACGACATCGGCATTTCATTGGCCTCAGTAACCGAGTGATCCAAAATCGGCAGGCCTGCCGATATTTTCTGAGGCCAAATAGGCGAACCCCACAGGCGGATCAGTAGAAATGCGATGAAGTGGGAGGGTTACGATCCCTTGTTTTCGGATCATGGCCTCGCTGATAAAAGGAAGAAGAAGAAGATACACTAGTCCGTGGTACATACATTGAATTTAATTTTAACCAAATTTCCATAGCTGTTTTGAGAAACGAATGTGACGAATAGAGATGACTTTATATTCAAAACCAAATAAGCCTTTGTCTTGTTTAAATTGCCCTTGCTGTGCCGGTTTCCACAGCCTTCTTTTCGTCGTCCTTGGAAGAAGAAATGTGCTTCTTCTATATTGGCTGCATTTAAGCCCTTTACAACCACATTCAGGCTTTTTTGACAATTTTTCAAAATCTTCTTCTTTTCTTGTAAGCATGTGTTCACTCTCGTCCAGCTTCTTAATTTCGTTTCTGAGCAGTTTGTTCTCTACCTGCAGCGCAGTACCCACTTTTGAGAAATTATATCCCTTAAAGAATATTCGACTGGGTTCAATAAAGGTGAATAGGGAGAAGTATCTGGAAAGGTGCAATGTGATACAAATCTTACATCTAGCGAATCAGCTCACCCTTTAGACTCAGTGACATTCTTATCACTCCGCTAAAGATACCGCATCTTTCGCAGCTCTTTGTTCTACAGATTGAAGTCGTCAGAGTTTTTTTTTTTTTAACATTTCAGTTTTGCAGTAATAACTTTTTGATTATGACCAAAGTCCAACACACAAATTTAAAATCAAGAAAATAAATTAAAATTGTGAATAAGTTTTATTTTAAGCCCGACAAGGGCTGTGTTATTTCAAAAGGTTACAATTATTAACGACCTCTGCTTACAATTTATTAGTTCATGTGTTTACTTATTCCTAAAGTGGTTATCTTTAGTGTTATATAAAAATAAACTTTCATACTTCCAGTCTGCCTATAAAAACAAACGTTTTCTGACTCTTGACTTCATATCTGGAAGCGTGCGCACATTCGGTGTATGTAAGATGAAATTAATCTTTGCCAGCAGTTTGTTGATATGCCTTGTTGCGTCAGTCTTTGGAGGTATGTATCCTTAGGGACTTATTGTACCTATTCCTAGAAATAATATATGTTTATAACCTTCAAGCTAGCTGCCATTACAAGGGACATAAGTTTGCGCTTGGTGAGAAGTACGCTCCGCCCGAACTGTGCGTTAAGCTAGTATGCTATGCAGGAGGTCATATTGGTGTCAGAATGTAAATTCCAGGATGTCTTTGACTTTTTGAAATTGTTTCAATGACATCTACTTTCAGTTGCCCGAAATTACTTGTACCACCAGGTTGTACAAATATTCCACGAGATGATTCAAAGCCATACCCGGAATGCTGTGGGCGGTATAATTGTTAAATAATTTTTGGCTGAAATATAATTTATTTGCGATTGCTAAGCTTGTTTATTTTTATTCATTATCGTGTATTCGAAGCCGAAGTCAACTGCAACATTTTTAATCGTTCAGATGGTGATTTGAACCAACAGCTATTTTCGTCTGAGTAGAAGAGCAATGATCTTTGTAACGCAGGTGGTGTTTGCAGTCACGCTCAACTTTCACGTGGTGACCGCGGGGTGCCTAATACCTTGATCCAAGAAACGAGTAACCAACCCCGTTTGGAGAATTTTTAGTGGCAGCAGATTAAAGAGGGTGGCAGAGTACTTTCTCAGTAGAGCACTTCTTGTTCCAGACGGCAACTCTTGCCAATCGTTGTTTTTTTTTTTGCTAAGAAGCCAATTCAACAGCAAAGCAGAATCTCGAATAACAACTAAGGAGACTCTATATGAAACCCTGGTCATCCCAGTTCTATTTTACGACACTGGGGTGTTAAGATAGTTTCCCTCCTCGTAGTACACCCTGGATAATGCTAGATAAACTATCACAACAAGAGGTAGCCAAACATTCGTAATCAAAATCAAATGAACTAATGGCTAACCGCAGTGACATGCAAACATATACAAACAAAACTCTCACTGGCACTTCTCAGCGCCATTTGACCAGAGATATAGGACCTTCTGTCGGTATCTGTCAGCTAAACATTGAAGATATAAGCAGATCAAAATGCGGCTATCTATCTAAATTCCTTCTCGAACTCAAAGTTGACGTAGTTGTCCTCCAGCGTGAGTCTCCACGCTTAATCAGACGAACAGCTTTCGACGATAGGCATAATCCCTGGCTACTCCATTATCGGAACCAACCACTACAAGTACTACGGACTGGCAACATACGTACGGTCTGGAATCTCCTCTGCCAAACTACAAACCTCCGGCTGCCCCTGTCTGAATAAACAGCCATCACGTCATCAAAATTGATCGCAAACTTAACGCCATAATGCGAATAATTAGGGGTGCCATCAAATCATCACCAGTTGAGTGGCTACCAACACTCAACACCATAGCCCCTCCTGCATTAAGACGCAAGAAAGTACTGGTCCGAGCTTATGTAAAGACCTTCTCCAACATCAATATCCCAGTCCACGCAGACATCCCATCAAGCAATTCGTCCAGACTTTGGTCAAGAAAACCCCTATTAAAAACAGCCGCAGACCTGGTAAATGCGAACTTTTATGTTGGTCAAGTTTGGAAAACAACGCGGCAAAAATCAGCACCATTTCAACAGTGTCGAAATACCAGGACTCAACCTGCCTAGAAAAACATCGGTTTCACTAAACCGCATCCGGACTAACATTCAAATGATACCAACTCCAGAGTGTGACTGCGGCGCGGCGACCCAGACCATACAGGACATTGTGTCCAAATGCCCTCTAAGAGCCTACAAAGAGAATAAATCAGACTTCACCAATGCCACCACTGAAGCAATCGACTAAGTGGCAAAATTACATCATCACCTCCTCGTGGTGCCCCTGGATAGCTACCTGATAGCCAACTAACGATGAGCGTATGCTGAGTCTGACGATATATGTGTAGCTGAAGCACTCAACCCTGCGTAAGCACATCTGGGTGAACTTCAGCACACATATGCTTAACCGGACGAGGTATCTCTTGTTGACCTAATTGGCTGAAATAAGCGTCTCAGAAATCTAGCAAGAGCTCCTTAGAAGGAGAACGTGCGGCGGATAAATTCTACCAATAGAACCAACGGTGATGTCTACAGGCCAGGGGATACCTTACTTGAGCTACGTCGACATATTTGGAGCTGAGGTCTATAAGGATTTTCATTAACAATGAGATCCTGTCTATACCTGGAGCTTTGTTGCTTCTAGTTTCACTAATAGCAGCTTGGACTTCCTCCAGTGTAACTGATCGATCCAATGAATTTACTACTGTCCAAGGCAGAGAAAAATGGTAAGTAGTTGCGGCGTGGCTCGAACTAAGTAGTAGTTCAAAGTGTGTTGCCAACAAGCTTGCCTCTACACGGGAGCCTCTTATACACCTACATTAATCTTTCTTCTTCTTCTTCTTCTTCTTCCTTTTATCAGCGATGTTATAATCCGAAAACAGGGGATCATAACCCTCCCACTTCACTGCATTTCTACTGATCCGCATGTGGGGTTCGCCTATTTGACCTCAGAAAATATCGGCAGGGCTGCCAAATTTGGATCACTCGGTTACTGAGGCCAATAAAATGCCGTTGTCGTCGCATTTGTCTGATCCAGGCGTTTATAGGCCTGCCTTTCCTACATCGCGATGTCTTTGGAACGTGCGTTGATATTGCCCTTTTAACAGCATTCAAATGATCTCTTCTTTGAACGTGGCAATACCAACTGAGCCGGTCACGCTCTATTTTTTGTACGATGGTTTCCTTGATGTGAAAGCTTCCACGGATCTTCGAACTTCTTATTCGATCAAGCTTTGTCACTCCTGCTGTCATGCGAAGCATCTTCATCTCAGCTGCCGTTAATTTACTCTCATACTTTTTGTACATCGTCCAACATTGTGAACCGTATGTGAGCGCTGGACGTACAACTGCGGTGTAGAGCCTTTCTTTCAACTTAGGGGGCATTTTTCTGTCACAGAAGAAAGCGGAATTTTCTCGCCACTTCATCCACCCTACGCTTACACGATGATTGATGTCGTCATCACAAGATGCTTTGCTATTGATCATAGATCCCAGATATTTGAACTTTTCGCACTTGGGAAGCACTATTCCATTCAAATAAATGTCTGGAATGGGCCTGAGTGGATCAGAGAATGGGCAGCACAAGTACTCTGTCTTTTTTGAACTAATGCGATACCCATTTCCCTCCTGAACGTCCACCCACACATCAAGTGCTCGTTGCAGGGATGTAGGATCCTCACTTATGATGGCTCCATCGTCAGCAAAGAGTAACTGATGTACCTTGGGGTCCATCACTTTACCTTCAAGCAGATAATCAAGGACTGTAATAAAGAGCAAAGGACGTAATCCGCTTCCCTGGTGCACCCCGACTTTGATTGGGAACTCTTCGGTTAATCTAGCGGGGAATCTTACTCTCATCTTTGCTCATTCGTACATGTCCATGATCATCTGTACATAGGTTTCTGGAACCCCTCGTTGTCTTAGCACCACCCACATCATATCTCGTGGTTGTCTGTCGAATGCCTTTTCAAAGTCAACCAATACAATATGCAAATCCCTTAAGGAATCACGATGTATGATCCTTATACTTTGGATTGCATCTGTGGTTGATTTACCCGAGACAAACCCGCACGGATCATCAGATAGCCGTATTATTTTTCGCAGTCGGCCACCTAATACCCGCTCAACGATCTTCATGGTGTGTGGCATCAGCTTGATCGAACGGAAGTTATCACAGTTTCGCGTATCACCCTTCCCTTTGTATATAGGGAGAAGGTAACTTTCCCTCCATTGATTCGGCATTGGGTCACCTCTCACAAATTTGGAGATGAGAATTCTGAGCCATCTGAACCCGATGTCTCCCATCTTTTTCCAGAACTCAGAGGGCATCTCGTCTGGCCCAACCGCTTTTCGTTTTTTGGAGTATTTGACCGCCTCACTAACTTCTTCGACTGTGATGTCGGGTATTTCTTCACAGGCTGCTGGAAAGTATAGCCGGGGAAACTGTTCATTCAAAAGTTCTTTACAGTATTGCCGCCACCTCTGCAGCATTTTATCGTCATCCACAAGAAGCGGGCCATGAGCATTTTTAATGAACTTTGGCGAACGAATCTCCTGAGCATTCCTCCTTCTTTGGGCGGCTATTTTGAGGATGGTTGCGCTCTTGGTCATATTGTGTCTTCGCAGCTCCTGGATAGCCTGGTTTGCATCAGCAACCGGGGAAGATATTTTCTCCAGCTCCCGATCCAGGCCCTCCGTACTCTCTGCTTGAAGCTGGGCGCACTTCTTCTTCGCTTTTTTCTTCCAACATCTGTATTCCATTTCGAGGCGAGCTTTTTCGTCATTATTATTAGAGGGGCACTTTGACCAAGCTTTGAAAGCCACTTGCTTCTCATTTATCACTTTCTTAGCTTCATCACTCCACCACCATGTTTCTTTGGCGTGTTTATGGTGGCCCTTTGAAGCTCCTAGCAGTGATTTGGCCTTCTTTAAGCAAGTTCGCTGTGGGGAATCCCACATATTTTGTGCTCTGCACTCTTCATCCTCAGCTCCGTTGATGGTGTGAGAGAAGTAATTTTTCATTACGAAAACAAAAGCCTCGCATTTTTCTTTGTCCAGATTGTACCACTTGATTTTCTCAGAGACCCTTGTTTGTTTGCTTTTCTTCGGTGTTTTCATAAAAATTTCTGTTAGCAGGAGACGGTGTTGCCGAACGATTGCCTCTCCCAGGATCACTTTACTATCTTTTACCCGATGCTTCATGAAACTGGCTACCAAATGGTAGTTAATCTGAGTTTCATCTCCACCACTGCTGTAAGTGATTAGGTGTCGGCTTTGTTTGATGAACATGGTATTTAACACGATAAGACCGTGTGATTTGCACATGCTTAGGATGTCTTCACCAGGAAGGTTCCTGGTGCCATATCCTAGTCCTCCATGGCAGTCTCGTTTGACTTCCCGACATGTCCATTCAAATCTCTTCCAACAAACAGAAACTCTTAAGGATATTCTTAAGGAGATTGTAGAAATCTACCTTTATCTCTCTGATTGCACCCATTTTAGGGAGCATATGCACTGACAATATTCCACACCTCTCCTTGTATTACTAGTTTGAGAGACATCAAACGGTCGCTGGACTTCGAAATGCTCAAATGTTACCAAGCAGCTCTACTGCAAAGATGATACCGATTCCGTTTTTAACCTTTTCCGTTCCGTAGTAGAACATCTTGTAATCTTTTGTCCTAACGTCCAAGAAACGCGCCCGATTTCCGGTGTTTTTCCATTTCGTCTCTTGGCCAAACAAGATACCCACCCGCCTTCTATTCATCATCTCTTCCAGCTCGTAACTTCGACCGGTCATGCTTCCAACGTTCCAACTCGCGACCTTCAAATTTCTTCCAAACTGTTTCATTATTTTCCTAGCCTCCGGAATCCGTATAGCTCTGACCCGAACATTTCTGCTCGGTCCAGGATCAGTACCAAGCACAGCAGTGGTAGTTTTGCAATATTACCATATTGCGATGGTGTTTGTTGTTTGACACGTACATGCTCCTGTTTTAGTATTGTTTGATCTTTCTTTTATGACACCGGTGATCTCCAGTCGTGTCAACCCACGGACTCGCATGCACACTTGTGGGAGGGTTTTTGAGGTAGTACATGTGTCGCTGGGCTCACTTGGGTGTTATATTGTCTAGATCTGATTTGTCCCCTTAGTCGCCTTTTACGACAAGCGCTAGTTGTTGGGGGCGCTGCAGTGATATTCTTAACCCGTCCCTGCATGGGGATCAGTTTTCTCATTAATATCCAGTACATTTTCGAGTCTTTAGCTACTGTGAGTTCTCTTACCGTTGTTTGCATAAACTGAAACCGATTTTTTTGCACAGTTCTGAGCTAAGCCTTATTACTTTCCTGATGTATTCTTTTCGTCAGTTCCGTCGATATGAAGTTTGGTAGTTTAAGGCATTTGAAGGACATTTTCCTCGCCTTTTCCCAGTCCGCATCGAACCAGGGTTCTTTTTTGCTCCAACTCGATCGTGCTTGAAGAAATCTTGCTGCATTAATAACCAAGAAGCACAAGAATCTACAACTTTGTCTGGTTCTAATCCCTCTGGCAATAGTCGGCAGCTCCATTCTCTTCAATCTGTCGTCGTGGAGCCAGGAGAAACTGCATTCGTAGACAAACTTCGAAAAAATATTTTCAAGTTGATTTCTCTAACTGAATGTACTCGTATGTCCTGCCTAAGAAATTTGATGGACGCTCCATAAGAGTATTACTGCTGCTTATTTAAAAGCAGAGCTCAAATAATTCAACCCTGAGGCACATCTTCTTCTATATATCTAAAATACAAAATGTCTTTCCGTTAGTGTGCTAATAACTCGGGAACCACTTATCCGATTTATGTCTTTTTTTTTTTAATTCATAGAAATTCTGACCGGGTTTAAGTATATATTTTGTTACGTTACATTACATAATCCATGTGAGCGGAGCCGCGGGCACAGCTAGTCATAATATAAATTACCAACAAGAAAATAGGCTGCGTCTTAGAAATGTTCTCCAAAAAAATTTATTGAAAGTACAAAGTGTGTACACTATAACAATGCTTTTTTCTCAGATACAATAGCTTATAAGCAAAACCTTCGTTCGCTTCTAAATTTATTATTACAATGATTAATCACACTACCAAATGGCAAATACTATATCATCTTCATTAGTGGCTACACAATGCAGTATAGAGACAATAATCCATCAGCATGAGATGCCAATACAAAATTTATTTCTGGGGGAAAGTCAAGAACGCGGAAGAGTACAAAAAAATTAGTTTATATAACCTTAACATTAAGGACACTTTTTGACACAAATTTTTGACAGCGCGCGCATATTTCTCCTTACGAACAGCAGCAACAACAAAAGCACCATAGCCACCACCACCATACACGCACTGGTCGAGCTGTAAATCAGTGCGATGGATTCTCCGACGATAGGCAATGCCATTTCTCATGGACATGGTCGGGCAGACGGACACAATCGGTCCATTGTTTCAGGCGTTCACCTTTGCTGTTGTAGCCAAGAATGAGGCTGCCCAGGAAGTCATTACTCTTGCCGATGTCCTTGTCCCAGACGGTGATTATCAGTGACTGTTTGTTGAGATCATGCGGACTGGCTTCAAAGGCGAACTCTTCGTTGAACGAGGGGTTCAAGTTGCGCCATTTAACGCCCGTCTTGTACTTCTTCTTGTGCGTGTCGGGTTTTAGCTGACTGAAATGAATATAGAGTTAGAGAGGTAATCCAAAAGGATCTCTGTGTTAGTTACAGTTTAACAAAGGGATCTGAGCTGCCGTTGTTGTCCATTGGAAGTAGATTGGTGCACTGTTTGACTACAACAACCAGAGCTCGCTTTTTCGAGTTGTAACATAGTGAGATGAAGATCTTTCCTCTTGGCCAGGCTTGCGAAAGCTCAGCCTCGTTGCTGTATTGATCTTCGGCACCTAGAGGCACTGTCACTCGATAGGGGCTTTGGCTGTGGACCTGAAAAAAAACCGCATTAAGTTATTTTTTAAAATAAAACTCTAAAATTACTCCAACTCACCGTTGACAAATTGATTTTAGCAGCTCCAAGGAAGTCATGACCATACTTGTCGTCATCCAGAATGACCACATACAGCAGTGAGTTGCCCAACTCATCGGGTTCTACGCCGACAAACTGCACGACTTCATTGAACTCTGGGTTCCGAGTTTTGTGGACCGTTTTTGTCTTCTGCCATCGGGTGTATTTGACATGTCCTTCAGGCGTAATAATGTTCAACTTACAAAAAGGATCTGTCAATCCCGCCGAATCCATGGCAGGCAAGTCTCTAGCTCTCAACACACTACAATCCAAAGTGTGATCATTTTCCCGATAATTCACTACCAGCTCAAGCCATCCCAACAGAGGATCTCGACAACAATGGGCCAGTTGATTATTTGTCGTAGTGCTACCATTCCCTGATGAACTCTCACTCATCGACCAACTCGAGGATACCGACCCGCGTCGGTTATTGTAGTTACTCTCCCGCCTATGGTTGGATGTTGTTGAAATTGTGTCAAACTCTGGCTGAGGATTATCTGTCTTCGACGTTTGTCGATTGAAAAATATAGAATTTGAAAATTTCCTCTCGCCACCATCAAAGAAACTTCGAAACGATCCAACGGTCCTAAGTCTAAAGCTGTCCTCCCTTTGAATCGATGGATACGCTTGATTTGGCACACCAGCATCATCGTCTTCTGAGCTGCTGGTGTCAACAACGCTCATTGTCATCTTTTTAATTCGAACAGTCTTCGCCGGGGTTGTACTCAGACTGCGGGTTGTTCTCACAGGGGTAACATTGGGATCTGGAATCTCATACTTTGGAAGACCTTTGAAGAACCAGGCGCCAGACTTTTTCCACATCTCTCGTGTCTCTGAACAGATACGACAGAGCCAAACTTCTCGGGATTTACTGTGCATTTTCACATTAATGTCGATGGCGCATTTCGAGCATACAGCCTTTTTGCAATCCTCACAGACTAGGCGCGATGGACCGAGAATGCCGAAAGTTTGACCGCATAAGCGGCATCCTTGTGGGCCACAGTCTGCAGCGCGTTCCTTGATTTTTTCAACGCGTTCAACAAGTTTACCAACGCGCTGTCGTTCGGCGATTTCGATTTCCTCATTGCGACGAATTACGTTGATAATGGCGGCTTGTTCTTCGGGGCGTAGGGGCTCGGAAACTTTGCTACTACTCCAACCGGTTTTGAGCCTAAAAAGATAAAAAAAAAAAATATTAGAAACCACTAAAGCGAGGGTTTAGGCGCATGAAGAAGGCGTCTGAAAGAAATATCTCAGTTTGAGAGGATTCCAAGTAGAGGATAAGTAAAAAGGATAATCTTTTAAAATGGTTTCTAGGAACATGAAGTCCTGTCATCCCCAAATTCCAGAAGAAAGTACTTATGACAAAAAGCTGAAAAATTCTTCGAAAGGAATCCAATCACAGCATTGAGCAGTTTGACTGCTCTCCTGCAGAGATATTCCAATGATCAGCCATATTGGAGGATCAGTAGTACTGGTTATTTCTTGCGATCATGTTTCATGTACATTCTAAGATCTTAAATGATCAGTGATCCTCAGGGCTCTGACCATGATCGGGAATGATCAATTGTATGAATTGAAAAAGGTTGACGTTAAGCTTTGGAGAAATCTCTGACGATCGTAAAGCATCGCTGATTTGATGTGGTTTTGTTTCTTTCAAATCCCTTTGCTAAAACACTGCCGGAATGTTGGACTCTTAGCGCTCCTGTACTGGTACTTCCACCACAGCTGTTCAAACGAAATCTATAGTTGTGGCCTGCCTAACCATCAGTTGGCTCAAAGTTCGGGAAACACCCAACTCCAGGCCACTTTTCTACTAATAGCAAGAGCTTATACAGTACTCCAGAGTTAATGGAATTTGTAACCGTTGATCGTAAGAAAAGTGGTAACAAAAGTATGGTAATAGTTGGCCAAGTTCTAACAATTCAGTCTGCTAAGGATCGCTATGAATGGACAAATTGGTTAAACAGGCTATAGTAGACTTGAACAATAGTAAAAGCACACATTTGCCAAATGCCAACGGAGGAAACTGCATAAGTGCAAGGCTTCCGAAGTTTCGACTCCTGCCGCGGTAGAGATTCGCTGAACCTCGTAAGAGATACAAGACACATTGCCCAGTACCAGCCTTGGCACTAGTGAATTTCATTCGATCGCTCTACCAGGAACTACAGAAAAAATACAGAAAGCCGAAGATGCACAGATCCAGGAGTGCAAAATTTCGCTAAGATACAGATTCCGAGATCCCCTATCAGAAAAGCATACACTTCAATGGACAATGAGAGAGATTTCACGAAACAAACATTTATCTTTTCAGCTCCAGGAGAAAATGTAGGACTGAACGACCCGAAAGGGGTCTCAGTGCAGCGCTTCCTAGTCCTAGACGTTAAATCTTAAGAGGCTAGAAATATTAACGGATGGCAAACGACTAACAAAGGCCTCGTAGAGTGACGTGAAAACCATAGTTTTACACATGATTTTACTCCCACATTATAAGACGCAGCCTAGCAAGAACTAGCAAGAAAAGGCTAACATACTGTTTACTGCAATTCAAAAGTACAGTTTGCTGAGATGTACATACGTATACGAACAAAGACAATAAGACCATGACAACTGTTGTCAAGCGCGTGCTCGCGTGATTGCTATTTTGCATTAATCTCTTTTTGTTTCTCTTTTTTTTCTCGTTGACCTATTTTTGTTAACGGTCATTTTAAATGTTGCTTGGGTGACAATATTTTGGATGCTGAAGGAGAAGTTCAGTCTGAGATTGGAAGTGAAATAATAAAGATTGCTGATAAAAAAAAAGAATATTTGGTTTTTTCTGTATTTTCCCGTTATTTTAAGTTTTATTTGTAATATAAGAAAATCTTAGTGATTTTCCATTACTGTAGGGGCAGCATCTCCCGATAGGTGCTGCTCCACTAAGTAACGAGAAGAAGCCACTGCAGCCGAATACCTAGCAGCTGTGTTAGTAAGCCCTACACCCACCTCCTCGTGGTGCCATCTGGGACTTTCTTCGGAAATTGCTAACAGGAGAGGACGAATGGCGAGCTTCCTGCGTCAAAAAACAGGATAAGTGTTGGTTGGTCTGTGGCCCAGCGAGCCGCAAGCGTGGAAAGGCGAACTGCTCCGAAATGGAAACTAACGCCTCGGATACGGACTGATAATTTATTGACGACCTTTGGCTATCGAACACGGACAACGATCGGATTCTGGAACGTTAAGATCCTCTTGGACTCACTCAAGGAAGGGCCTTATAACGCCAGATTCCTTCAATTGGAGCGCGAATTCGCACGGTATAAAATCGAGATCTTAGGGCTGAGCGAGATAAGATGGTACGATGCTGGGAATACATCTCCCCAACAAAAAGCACTGTCATGCTCTACTCTGATAAACCAGCTGGAAGTGCACGGAGTTCCGGGGTAGGATTGGTGCTAACTCCAGCAGCACGTAGTAGCCTCATATCCTGGAAACCTCATAGTGACCGGATATTGACAGGTAGGTTCCAGAGTAGAGTTAGAAAAATTACCGACTGAGGATGAAAAGGATGATTTTTAAAGTCACTTAGGCGCCGTCTACAACCAAACGCCTTATGGGGACATCGTAATGGTGATGTGAGATCTCAATAACAAGGTGGGTAGCGAGAACACCATGCTTAAGCACGTGATGGGGGTTTACGGCGTGGGAGACCATAATGAAAACTGTGAGCAGTTTGTGGACTTCTGCAATACCAACCGTCTAGTCATCGGAGGTACGCTGTTTAAGCAAACACCCGCCACAAGATCAGTTGGGTTACTAGTGATAGGCAACGAACATCCAACCAGCTCGACCACATTGCGATCCCAAGTGCGCCAACAGTTCAGGGACCATCTTGCTTTAGAAGCAGAAGCTCTCAGCAGCATACTGCAAGAGAACATGGATGACCACTGGAGTGCTGTGAAAAATGCTTTTGCGACTGGGGCACGCACGTATGTCGGTAAAAAGCAGAAACACCACCGCTGAAGAAGCAGCGAGTAGGTGCGACAGTAGGACTGTTTATAGCAGGAGCTCATTTTTTGTCGGAACTCCAAACAACATCCAGTGAAGAGTCTCGACGGTAACCTTCTGATTTCGGATAAGGATCAGCTCACTAGATGGAGAGAACATTTTGCTACAGTGCTAAATCACTTAGACGATGGCGGTATGATCTTGAATTCGAATGAGCAGTTCGTAGCAACAAATTCCCGAATTCGCACCGTACCTCCCAGTAAAACCGAAATAATAACACCAATCAAGTCCCTCAAGAAGAAAAAAGTGGTGGGTATTGATGGCATCCCTGCCGAGCTATTGTAAGCGGTGCCAAATACATCGGCAGATTTGCTGCAACCGCTAATACGGAGAGCTTGGGATAGTGAACAATTTCCACAGGCGTGGCAAGGGGGTATGATCATTAAACTTCCGGAAAAGGGAAACTTGATGGAGTGTGGTAACTGGAGAGGTATAAGCGTTCTTCCAGCTGTAGCCAAAATAATAGCTAGAATAATTCTAGAACGAATCAAGGAGCATTAAGATTCAACTCTCGATGTCAAACAGGCAGGCTTTCGCGCTGGATCTTCCTGCATCGACCACATAAACACCTTACGGATCATAATCGATTATTGCGTTGAGTATAGGTCTCCGCTACATTTACTGTTTATCGACTCCGAGAAGGCTTTCGACAGCTTGAATCGAGATGCTACCTGGTTGGCCTTGCGGAGGAGAGGCATTCCAGAAAAACTTATAGCTTTTATCAAGGCTACAAACGAGGGCGGTAAGTTTCACGTCGTGCGCAATGGTAAGGTGTCGGAGGATTTTGAAGTCCAAAGTACTCCAGTACGTCAAGGGTGCATACTGTCCCCACTATTGTTCTTGGTGGTTATCAGCGATGTACTCCGTGCAGCATTGACGGAAGGCGACAATGGAATTCGGTGGACGATGACATCTTACCTTAAACACATAGATTACGCTGACGATGTTTGTCTACTTTCACATCGGATAATGGATCTTCATCTGATGGCCCACAATCTAGAAGCTGAGACAAACAAAGTGGGGCTAAAAATAAACGCAGCCAAAACAAAAGCCATGAGTACTTCTAATACCGGCGCTCAACTTACGAGTAACATTGCTGGACGGGAAGTCGAGAAAGTTAATAACTTTCTTTATTTATTTACTTATTTATTTAGTTTTTTTTGGATTGCGCCAGGGATGTGTAATCTTCATAGATACTAATAGCCCGAGTGACTGCGGTTAAGTATTACTTCGCGGGACTGGTTAGCAATTTATGCTATGCTTCTTGTGTCAGCTTCTTCTGCTGCTTCAGCTGCTCTTCTAAGCTTTCCTATTCTCCTAGCTCTTTTTGTAGAGTTGTTACGAAGGAACATATTGCCATCCAATTCTCTTCCGACCGTAACATATGGTCGAGGAGTACTGACAGACTTGGCAGAGTAATTCTCCATGCCGTGAAACGTGTGCACACTGCGTGCTCTGTATCTTCATCTTCACCTGGGCATTCCGGGCAGGATGGTGAGTTGTCGAGTCCAAATCGGTGTACATATTTGCGGTAGCCACCGTGGCCAGACAGGAACTGCGTTAGATGGTAGTTGCAGTTTCCATGCTTTCGACGTATCCAGTCTTGGATTGTCGGTATAAGTTTATATGTCCATCTGCCTTTTGTTGTATTAGCCCAACGAGCTTGCCACATAGCTGCTGACGCTGCCCTTTCTTCAATTTTTATCACCTTGATACCAGTGACGTCGTGATGACTCAATGCTCTTCTGTTATATATCCTCAGCATTTCATCTGCGAGAATATCGATGGGGACCATTCCAGCTATGACAAATGCAGCTTCGTCAGAGATGGTTCGAAAGCCGCTGATTGTCCGTAGCGCACAGAGTCTCCTTTTGGTCTCCTTTGTCCTCAGTGCCTCCCCCCAGACTGGGGCGGCATATAACAGAACTGAGGTGATAACTCTAGAGAGTAGAATAATTCTAGCGTATCCAGGTCCACCGATGTTATGTATGATACGCGAGAGAGCTCCCTGCATTTGCGATGCTTTTTTGGTAACAAAATCAACATGCGTTTTAAACCGTAGCTTGTTGTCCAGCATTACTCCAAGGTATTTAACCGCCTCTTTCGACCTGATGGTTTGGTTACCAACCTGAAAGTTGGCAAATTCGACGGTTTTCCGACTGGTTATAAGAACAGCTTTTGTTTTATGGTCAGCTAGTTCTAGTCCGGCGGATATTAGCCAATCTTTTATCCGGGCAATTGCTTCATTTGTAGCTGTTTCTACTGTATAGATCTGTTTAGCTACTGTCATGACTGCAATGTCGTCGGCGAATCCAATTATATCGTTACTCCCCCAGGTAGCGTTAATCGTAGGATTCCGTCGTACATGATTTCCACAATAGTGGCCCTTAAACCGATCCCTGTGGAACTCCCGAAGCTACGTTGTAGTATTTTACCCCTTCATCGGTATTATACCTCAGCTTCCTGTTGTTGAAGTAGTTCGTCACTATCCGTAGCAGGTAATAGGGCGTATCTATCCTGGCAAGTGACCTTCTAATAAACGACCAGTCCGCTGAGTTAAGTGCGTTTTTAACGTCCAGCGTTACTACTGCACAATACTCCTTTGTGCCATAGAGCCATCTTTCGCCTTCGATGGCACCTTTGGCGATATCAACTACTGCTCTTATGGCATCAACAGTAGATCGTGCTCTTCGGAAGCCAAATTGGTGATCTGAGAGGGCTCCTTTCTCTTCTGCTACTGCGAGTAATCTATTATAGATTATCTTCTCGAGGATCTTTCCCATGGTGTCCAATAGGCATATTGGACGATGGGATGATGGTTCTCCTGGAGGCTTCTTTCCTTTTGGCAGGAGGACCAAATGCTGCGTCTTCCATTTTTCGGGAAACGTTCCTTCTTCAAGGCACTTCTGCATTGTTGATATGAAGAGGTCTGGTCTTTTTTTTACAGCTGCCTTTACTGCCTTATTCAGGATGTCGTCGGGTCCAGGCGCCTTGTTGTCACCTATCTTGCTGCATGCCCTTTGCAGCTCCTCGTGAGTAATTAAAGGAATATCTTCTGGATTGACTTCTCGTATAATATTGCACATAGTGGCAGGCCTTTGAGGGAAAAGGTGCTCTACTATGGATCTCACCTATGGGTTAATGTCGGCTTCTTGACAGAGACGCTTAAAACATGCAGTTTTGCTTTCCTTGATGGCTCTATTTTACTTACGTCTCGCCAGTCTAAGGGTGTCCAGGCATTGTTGGAAATCCACCCTCCTTCTTGATCGTTGGACTTTGCGCCGGGCTTGTAGACATTTTGCCCGAAGTTCGCCTATTTCCTCGTTCCACCAGTAACACGGTGATGCCTTCCTGGTGTTTGTTCTTCTAGGCATTGATGCGTCGCACGCTGTGATGATGGTGCCTGTGAGGTGATGCGCGAGGGTCTCCGCTGTTCCGCTTAGAGTTTGATCACCGTTCAACATCTTTTCGAATGCAAACTTATCGAAAGATCTGTCGTTCCATTTTGGGCCAGTAAGTTTTGGGAGCTGGACTGGTTTTTTCCCATTTATTTCCAGTATTATCACCTGATGGTCGCTGTGTAAATATTCCTCACTGACCCTCCACTTTATGTTTTTCAGGATGGAGTTGCTCGCAAAGGTGATGTCAATGATGGATCCTACTCCAGCCTTCCGGTAAGTATTTGCCCGGCCATTATTAGCAATGCCTATCGCTAGGGTAGCGAATGTTTCCAATAAGGCCTGTCCTCTGGTGTTGGTTCGCCTGCTGCCCCATTCTGTGGCCCACGCATTGAAGTCTCCTCCTATAACCACTGAGGCTCTCTGGGGCGCATCTGCGGTTAGATGGTCCAGCATTAGTTCATATTCGCTGGTCGTCAGGCTGGGTCTTGCATAGCAGCTATAGAAATGGATTCCATTTATTTTCGCACGCACGAAGCCTTCTGTTTGGTCGTTTGTTCCTTGGAAGGCATGGGGTCCACATATCCATATTGCTACTTGTTTTGCTTTATCACAGATCCAGTTATTGTTCTGCTCGGAACATTTATAGGGCTCGCTGATCATAACAACGTCGGCTCTTTCGTCCTTGGCCGTTTGTGCCAGGATGTCCTGGGCTATTCTACAGTGATTAAGATTTATCTGTAGTATATTCATGGTATTTTGCTTGTAATAGCTCTCCTGAAGACCGGGCATCTGCTGCTACCAGCTATATGATGCGCGTCGTCTGGGTGGTTTTTTTTGCAGAACATGCAGGATGGTTGCTTATCGCAATTTTTCGCTATGTGGCCCCCTTCACCGCATCTCCTACATAACTTCGAGCGATCTTCTTCGCTTTTGCATTGCGTGGCTAGATGACCATACTGTAGGCACTTGAAGCATGTTTTCAGCAGTGTCTTTTCACGGATTTGGCAGATCTTAATTTTCCCGGCTTCTAACAGTTTTCTTACGTCTTCTACTGGAAGACTGATGGTTGCTGTTTGAGTCCCTCCGAATGCCTTTCGCAGGGATAAGATGTCTGCCGGTAAAACGTTTACTCCAAACTAGGTTCTAATTGCATCGATTATGTCAACCATTGTAGTGACCTCATCGATGTATTTGACCTCGAGAGTAGTGCGGTGCATAAGTGTTCTTACACTCGCTTGCTCCGCTAAGGCTTCGCTGATTACGCCTTTAAACTCGGTGGTCTTTATTCCCGTCTCCTTGAGCTGTATTAGGAGGTCTCCCTTCTGTGTCCTCCTAATTTTAGAAACCGCTTTTAGAACTGCTTCCAGTTTGGGATCTGCCTTTACTTTGCGTAGTATATCCGTGTAAGAAAGGGCTCCCGTAGCTTTGATGACAATAGCATCAGGTTTCGTTCTTATGACCCCTTGCTGCTTGTTTTTGGCGTCCTTCTTCCTGTTGGCATTTAACCATTCGCCTTCTCCTGTCGCTTGCTTTTTGTTTGTGGTTGCACTTGTTTGCTGGGCTCTTGCTGGGGTCTCAGTGCCAATTGCCACATCTTTCTCCTTGGTGTTTGCCAGAGATGGATGTTTTATCTTCCGCTTTTTTTCCGGGTGTTTACTCGCTGTAGCATCATTTGATGGATGTTTCTCCTTCTGCTTTATCTCCGGGGGTTGACTCTCAACAACACCATTTGATGGATGATTTTGCTTCCACTTTGGCTCCGGAGGTTCGGTGTCTGCAACGTGCCTTCTCTTGGGTTCTATTGTTGGCTTTAGCCAGGGTGAAGTTTGTGAGGAGTTGTTCCGACGAATAACCTCCTTCGCTTTCTCATCGTGCAGTTGAATCGCCGAAAGCTCATAGAGAGCCCTGATGCTTTCAATGGCATCTCGCATGGCTTGGTGAATCGAACGCCTTTTGCCGTCTTCCAGCATTTTTACCAGCCCTCTAATCTGTTCCCCTAGCTTGAGAAAATCAGATTTCTGGTCGGTTGGTTCGACCCTCACCCTTCCTACTGCGGGTGGCTCGCGTCGTTCCGTGCATCTTTGTGGTGCTGCTACTCGGCCAACTGGTGACCTCAGCATCCTTGAGCCCCCCTTGAAGGGGTTCTTTTCGTTCTCCTCGATTTTTCCTCCTGTGTTTTTATTTTATTTATTTAGGAAGTGTAATCTCGGCTAATCGTGGTGGCACCGAACTGGATGTGTGCAGCAGAATTGGGAAGGCTAAAGCTGAGTTCGGAATGCACTCCAAAATCTGGAGAAGCAATGTTATCAGCTTAAGAACTAAGCTGCGACTGTTCCGCACCCACCGGACCTTTCGCCAATCGATTACCACTTCTTATTTGGATTGATAATGTAAATTCCCACCTGAGATGTGAGTATTTGGATTTGGAGGTAAAAAACCGCCATAACTTTCCAGACAACCAATATTTATTTTGTACATCACACATCACTCGAAAGTTTTAAACAAAACTTTACCAATTATTCCTCTTTTCTATTTGGGATTCAACTACTCAATTTTATGACATACGGGTAAGCCCCAGATTTGCTTCACCGTATACGTTAAGGAGAATCACTTTATCGGCTTTTCCTAGAATTAAGTGTCCACGTCCATGTCCATTTAAACGAGGTATTCATTCAGGGGAACTAAGTTTATGTATCACGCATACAAATTAGAATCGAATTCTTTGGTCCACTGTCCGCTTATGAGAGGTGGCCCTTTTACTGTACAAAGTTTGTATGAATGGGCATTAAGTACATCAAACTGGATTACGGATTCATATGAAATATTATTCGTCGCAACTATTCACTTCCATCACAGAATGCCAGCCACAACTATTCTTTGTCAGTCTTAAAGCCAACTGTTCAACTCCATGATGGCATTTCCTCTTTAAGAACAAATAACTTCGCATACTCAGTCGCCATGGCACTACCATAACTCAGCACTTTCACTTGCCCCAGTCCGCTTACCACTTCTCGTTGCAACAGCGAACAAATTCCAAGAAAGCCGCTGTCCTCGTATATTTTTCCGCCAAGGATATAATTGTTGCCACTCTCTATCGTACGTGCTGCCCACACGGAATGTGTGTCTATAGTACTCGTGTACTTATTATTAAATGTTCCAATTGCAGATACGCGAAAAAGGAAAATGTATCTCATAATTATTACAGATGTATTCTTTAATGATCCCTAGCCGAGAGCCAGGGAAAGAGAGAGAAATAGGGAGGAGTGAAAGCCGACCACGAGGCGGCGAAACTTTTATCATTTTTTCGCTGTTTTCCTTCTCCACCCAAACATCTAGTAGAACATGTAATGCCAATTAATTAAGTGGTGTTTGGTTCAATGGAGTTCCCAGGACCAGGACACTAGGCAACGTGTAACACTTGTGTATGCCGAGTGGAGATATGAATATAATTTTCCATCGTTTTATGTGTGTGTGTGTATAAATTTCTCCGGCAGAAGGATGAGAGATATCATTTGGATTAGAGGCGAAATGTGTCGGTCGGTAGTTATTTAAGAAGTGCCAATATATCCGTAGCTGCAAGGGAACACTTAACGTGATCGTAAATATTAATTTTCTATTTTTGTTTCGCGATTTATGACGAATATTGACTGAATTATAATTTAATGCGAGACATTTATGTCATTATGGAACAGGATTTATGCCCGAATGAATTTTCATATAAATTTTACTTTCAACATTAATGCAAGACAATTTCAGATGCGTGCACTTAAACGTTTTTTATGAGAGTTTGTCTGTCGTAGGAAGATAAAAAATCACCGCCCATATGTTAGATGTTCGAGGAATGAAGTGATTACAAATGCCCTTCGGTCTGGATACTCATCTGTTGATCTGTAAAATTTTGAGTTAGGAAGATGTAATTTTTTTGGACTAGTGTAGAAAGACCTAGGGGCATCAGCGTATGCATGACGACAATACGATGCATGTTTGGGGCCTGAATGCACTGCGATCTACAAATCTATTGTGCTGGCCCAGTGGTTAACCAGAAGCAAAAATTTAAGCTCTTGATGAACCTCAATAATGTCTTGGGTTCCATGTTCCATGTTCCATGTAGGTATATGCTGGGCCCATCGAGAACCACGTTAGATAGAATAATCGTTTCTTTGTGGCCCCTGGACATTCACAAAAAATGTGTTCTACTGTTTCTCTTTGTTTCCCGCAGAGTCTGCACATGGCTGTATCTGATAGTTTTATTTTATTTAGATGATACCTAAGTGGACAATACGCGGTTAGGTAGCCCGTTAGAGTTCGCAAATCATCTTTGGTGAATTCAAGAAGCTTTCTTGCTCTATTTTTGTTGAAGCTTATGAACTTTTTCGTTTCTCTTAGGCTCTTGTGATTGGGCCAGTGCTCGGCACGTTCTTTAGCTTCCCATTTCGTACCACTGGGTGGTACCCCGAAGTAGGGTTCAGAGCCGATGAATGGGCGCCCAGCGCCTCTTCTCGCTGTTGGAGACATCTTCCAAATTTGAGAAGAATTGTTAAATCTACAATTCACGGATGTGCCCGATGCCATCGCTACAGCTCCCAAATGCAGCAGCAGCTAGTGGGTAACCTCCCATCAGAACGCATAAGGGTCAGTCGACCTTTCACAAACATGGGCCTCGACTATGCTGAGCCAATCGAAATAAAATTATGGAAGAGGAGGTGGAACAGGTCAACAAAAGGAAACATAGCCGTATTCATTTGCTTGGCCGCAAAGGTCATACATATCGAACTGGTGAGCGACCTAAGCGCCTCAGCATTTATCGCACCGTTCAAAAGCTTTGTGGTAAGACGAGAAAGCTGCAGTAATATTTTTAGCAACTGTGGCTCAAATTTTAAGGGTGCGAAAAATAAGCTCAGAAATGTGGGAAGGTTTATATCCTCCGAATAGGCAGCTGAAGTAGCAGACAACTTGGCATCCCAAGGCACAACGTTGGACTTCAACTATCCATCATCACCGCACTTCGGAGGGCTATGGGAGGCAGGCATTAAATCGATAAAACATCATCTGGAAAGATCAATTGGGGCATCTAAACTCACACTCGAGGAGTATGCAACACTTTTATCACAGATCGAAGCATGCCTCAATTCCCGCCCACTGTGTCCGATGACATCAGATCCAGGCGATCTAGATGTACTAACGCCAGGTCAACTTTGATCGGGACACCTCTGCAAACGCTTCCGGAAAGAAATCTAAAGGAAAGGAATCTTAACAACCTGGGCAGATGGAGGTACATACAACGATTAACGAAGGATTTCTGGAGACAGTGGAGTTCAACCTATCTCACCCTCCTACAACATCGACCAAAATGGTTGCAAACTCAACCTAACATACAAATTGGGGATATTGTCTTGGTCAAAGGAGGCATTCTCCCACCTTCCTCATGGCTTCTCGCGCGAGTTATCGAACTGCACCCCTGATCAGATAGTCTTACCCACGTGGTGACCATTAAAACAGATAAATCAATTCTAAAACGCAACGCGCAATCGCAAAAATATCCCACTTGCCGGTACCAAACTCGTCGATCGAATCGAATTAAAAAACACAAACTCTTAAATAAAACATTTAGTAATCTCTCGAAGTCTGTGAAAACCCCACTGAACTGAACTTTACATATAAATGCCAACCCCAACTTGAACCACTCTGCTCGTTCGTTCGCCTTAAAGTCTTTGTGTCCAGGAATCCATGCAATGGTAACCTGATTTGCTCTCTGGTAGTACAATGGACCAGTTGCGTCTGAGTGCTCCAGTTGAGCCTTTCCTATCCCGACAAAAAAAAAAAAAAAAAACCTGATTTGCGGATCCGAGACTATCAAGGAGGTCGAGACAGTCCCACACGAGCTTTGACCCAACCGAACAGGAATTAAGGGCCCTTAGTGCTGCCTGACTGTCTGAATTGATGTAGATGCGGTTTCCGGTAGTGTGTCTCTACAGGCATTTCCGAATACATAGTTCTATAGACCCCAGCTCCGGTACTGTCATTTTCCAATTTGGAGCCATCTGTGCACCAGATTTGTGCGTTGGATGGTATCTTGAGACCTTTGTTTCTCCATTCTTGACGGTCATTAATGACCACTTCGAATTTCCTGGAGAAACAAAATCTCTTGAGCATCGTATCTGGTATCTTGAATATTGGATTGTTTTGGATATTTGCAAGAATGTTCAGATGGCCGGTGAAATTGCCGGATTTCAGTTCTTGTACCTGAGGCAGCCTAAGAGCACTAAGCATAGCTGCTTTCTGCACTGTGAGATGTAGCGACGTGAGATTAAGTATTGTATTATACATAATGGTGACATAATGGTAATGCCGACACAGGCTAATCAAATAAATAAATATTTGGCGCAACAGCTGTTTAAGTGTCTGTGCCTAGCTTCTCGCAACCATTCATGTTGTGTGCGTTATATTTTTCACATAAATGGATGGGACCTACAGTTTAGTTCCGTATCCGAAGGGGCATTTGTTTTGAGAAGCTTTTCTCGAGACAAGAATGCTCTATCTGTTTGTCAGACGTTCACGAGAGGTGGGACCGTGAAAAAGCTTTTTGATGTTTTCTGGGATTCGAACTTGGAACCTCACGCGCAGTGGTCCGACACACTAACCACTTACGCCACGGGGCCCACACACAGGCTAATCGGTGCAGTTGATTTAACTGTTCCTTATCTTTGATCTGTTGTGTTTTAGGCCACCATACTAGAGAGGCGTAGGTGATCATTACAAATACAAATATTTGGCGCAACAGCTCTTTAAAGTGCCAGGGCCTAGCTTCTCGCAACCACTCATGTTGTGTGCGTTATATTTTTCACACGAATGGAAGGGACCTACAGTTTAATTCCGAATCCGAACAGCGATTTGAGAAGCTTTTTCGTGACAACAATACTCCCGGATGTTTGTCAGACGTTCGCGAGAGGTGGGACCGTGAAAAAACTTTTTGGTGTTTTCTGGGATTCGAACTTGGAACCTCATGCGTAGTGATCCGACACACTAACCACTTACGCCACGGCGCCCACAAGGTGATCATTAGTCTGACGATTATGCTTTACATCCAGTAGATTATCTTCGGTGTCAGACCCCATTTTTACCATAAAGGCGTTGGCACATGAACATTGCCCTGGCCGCCTTGTTGATAACATTATTTAGGTGAGCGTTCCAGTTAAGCTTTTTATCCAGGATTATCCCAAGATATTTTGCTTCCCCTGTAGGGCCGATTTTCCAGTGATATTTGCTTCAGTTTGAGCTTCCTCTTCTTAGAAAGGGTACAAGGATAGTTTTTTCAGGGTTGATTGTTAGGCCCTTGGTTCAACACCATTTTGAGAATAGCAATATCCAAACTGAAACCTTAAAAGGTTACTGGACTTGCGGGCTTACCGGCAGAACTTTTCAAGGCAGCTAGTGATGAATTGGTAGAGGCCACACACCAACTCATCTCTAAGATTTGGTCAGACGAATGTATGCCTGATCAATGGAATCTTAGTATCTGTTGGAAAAAGTAATTGGATTACTTTAGATTCCTTGGATAGAAATATACCAGACCTGTATGCTTGATGGTTGACGGTTGATGGTTGAGTTTTTATTCAGAATAAAAATATGACATTAACTAGGTGCTCCTTGGCTGTCGCAGTATAAAACAATTTTCTTCGACGCCTCCAAAAAAATCTCACATTCGAAGCTTTTTAACCAAAGCGCCTCTTGGATAGCTGCGACCATGGACCTAATTCGGCCTTGGTTGAAGATAATGCAATTGATGGTTGACGACGTGCTGCCCAAGAAATTGCACCACCTTGGATTCGAAACACATAACCAGTGGTTGAACGTCGCTTGTCGAGGTCTCCAGCCCAATCTGCGTCACAGAAACCAATCATTTCCTCATTTCCTTTTGGATGAAATGTCAGCTTATAGTCCCCTTCAAACATCGCAGCACCCTTTTTACAGCTGCTCAGTGTGCACTGCCATAATTATTGTTGTATCTGCTAAGAGCGCTAATAGCGAAACCAATGTCAGGACGAATTATTTGTGCAACATTCATAAACACCCAATCGCCTCTTGATACGGAATATTTGCCATTTCTCTGTGTTCGGCATTTGTCTTTGGGCTCGTCTCCTCTGATAGTTTTTGGTTTGGATCCATCGGTGTGTTGACTAAATTGCATTTTTCCATCTGGCGCTGATCAACTGAAAGTGATCTATCTGTGTGACGAATAACGTTCATTCCAAGCAGCAAGCTACCCTCACCTAGATCTTTCATCTTAAAATGCGTTGATAACTTCCTTTTCAACTTGGTGCACATCGTAGCGTTGCTCCCAAATGTAATTATGTCGTCGACCCACACTGGCGGTATGATAGTATTTTGGTGCGAATGCTTGAAATAGATGCACTGATCAATGGAAGATCATGTGAACTTCATTTTTCGTTTCTTCATTTCTCTTTTTCCAAAACATCGTTCAGTTCGTCATTCCAGGCACGACTGGGCACGACAAAGCGCTCGTTGCAGACCACAATCCTTTCCCAATTTATCATCCGGCCCATCTGGATGACGCATATAAATTTCTTATGTCAGCTCATCTTGGAGAAATACAGTCACTGCACCCATTTGATCTATCAGCATCTTAAACTTGACTGCCATCGCCAACAGGAACCGAATTGACGAATAACACGCCACAGGCGAATAAGTTTCATCGTAATCTATGCCTCTTACTTGGCTATAGCCTTTGATGACAAGTCTAGCTTAAAATGCTCGGCCAGCATTGCGCTTTACTTTGTAAACCCACTTACTATCTATCGCATTGGCTTTCAGTGATTCGTATTCGACTTTCGTCTCCTCTTCCCACAGCTTCTTCTCCTCGCATTGCTTCACTTCTTGATAGGTTTTGGGTTTACTGAACTCTTCAGTAGGACCTGCTAGCACCGCGTATAAGCTCTGGACAGCTCGAATATTTGCATTTGTTTTAGACTAACATCCCTATCGCCACCTCTCATTGGACATGGTATAACCAACAACTCATATCGAAATCGATTTCTTTCACAGACGTATATGACGAATTCTCGCTGTCATTGCCTCATTGAATTCGTTATTGACTGTTTCAGTACCATCATTGATTCCGATTACAGAAGTATTTTGAACATCTGTACCAGTGAAGATAAAAGAATCATCTAACTACTTACTCACATCTGGACATTCATTATTCCATTCAGCGTCAACTGAGCTAAATTCTCTGGAATAGCCTCACTGACATCATCGTCCGAATCACTGTCATCATCACCCGAATTGTTGTCAGAAACATAGCTTTCACAAACTTCATCCGCATTAGGTTTAGGTACGTTTAATAGAGAACTGAATTTTTGTGCAGACGTCCCTACTAACAATGACTTTATTAACTTGCGGTTTGTATAGCTGATACGCCTTCGACTCCTCACTGTATACTCAGTCGCTTATGATGCCAATTTATTACGCTGAACTTTTGGCACATGTGCCATAGAATTACACCCAAACACTCATAGCACAGACAAGTCAGGCTTTCGTTTCGTCCATCGCTCCTCTGGCGTGTCATATGATAGAGCTCGACAAGGAATTCGATTGATTAAGTAGGCAGCCGTTACTGCAGCATCGGCCCAAAAACTATTTCCCAAACTACTATCAAAGAGCATACAAGGAACCTTTTCCATTAAGTATTGTACGGTTCATTCGCTCCGCCACGACATTGTGTTCAGGTGTGTGTGGTACCGTCCGTTGATGCAAAATCCCGTGGTTAGCCGTGAACGTGTCGAAATATTTGTTACAATACTACAATACAATACTTTTAATTTTCCCGACCTCCAATAGACTCCATCTGACGATCAGTCCCATTATACTGCAATCAACCCCTGTTCAGAAAAGGAAGTCCTTTTCATTGACTGTCTCTCAGATTCCAGCTTATATCAGTTAAGTGGTGTCACTATTAACCTAGGCAGACAACTTGATCTCGTTTTCTCGTCAGATGCCGAAAGCTGCTTCGTTTCAGCGAGCAAGCATCTCTTATCCAAATTGGATCATTACCACCCTCCTCCAGCTCTTACATTGTCTTACAACAATAATAAAAATGCTGTATAATCAGAGTACTCGTACTTAATTTTCGCAAGGCAAACTTCACAAAACTTAATAACCTTTTAAGCGCTATTAATTTCAACAGTATTTTTAACAGTACACACATTTCTGTCGATAATGTACTTGGATTGTTTTACTCTGAAATGTTCAGCTGTTTTATGCAATCCGTCCCATATATGTATGCCACAGAAGAGTTTCTCGTCATCTCTACCTTGGTATACTAAAGAATTACGTTCACTTCGCAACAGAAGAAATAAGCTCTGACGCATCTATCTCGAATTTCGCTCTGATTTCAACTTCTCCAATTACTTTCTTGTGCATACACATTTTTCCGAACTCTGTGATTTCCTTTATAACGCATATATTGACCGTATGCAATCTGACATTATCGCTGACCCCAATCGATTTTTTCATTTTATTAATACCAAAAAAAGTCAGACAGCTACCCTTCGACTCTGACATTCTCCAATACATCGTCGAGCGCTCCTAAAATAATAGCAAATTTATTCGCTCATTTCTTTAGTCAATCGTTCTCCAACCACACATCAGAGCCCGACTATTCTTACTTCTCTTACATGAGAGATTGTCCCCAGACCTCTTTAACTTCAATTGACATAACAGTGGCTCTCGTGACAGAAAAGTTCGAAAGACTTAAATGCGATTACTCCACTGGCCCGGACGGTATGCTTGCCGTAGTTTTAAAAAAATGTGTAAACTCCCTTACGGCTCTGTTCCAACTGTCTCTCTCTCAAAGCGTCTTTCCTATGCTTTGGAAAAGCTCTTATATTATTCCCCTTAATAAAAATTGTCCAAAAAACGAAATCTCGAACTATCGTCCTATAGCTAAACTCTCCTGCATACCTAAACTATTCGAAAGTATTGTTTACGATGCAATGTTTTTTTCATTGTAAATCTATATTTTCCCTTCACCAACATGGTTTTTTAAAGGGAAGATCTACAACCACAAACCTAACCCAATTCGTATCCAGCAACCTGTGCGCATTGGAAGATGGCAAGGAAGTCGATGTTATTGCTACCGATTTCAGCCTTCGATAAAATTTCGCACGCAATTGTATTTTTTAAACTCAAAGCTCTCGGCTTTCCGCCTGGGTATATCGCGTGGATCAAATCCTACCTTCATGAACGTAAATATGAAGTCCTTTTTAGATCATTTGTATCCGATCCATTTATGCCCCCCTCTGGAGTCCCTCAAGGTAGCCGTCTTGCTCCCCTGATTTTCATTTTGTCAATTAATGATGTTGATGGCATAATTAAATATTCCCGCCTATCAGTTTATGCGGACGACATGAACATTTTTACACACATCTCCACACCCACCGACTCCTGTGCTCTTCAAACTGACTTGAATAGCTTTTCTACTTGGTATAATAAAAACTTTCTTGAGTTGAATGTCAACAAATGCCAAGCTATTACTTATTCCCGGAAGCGTCTTCCGACAGACCCCAGAACGTATGCGATTTGCGACAAGCCTATTCCCACTGTCACTTTTCTCCGTGATTTGGGCGTCATATGCGACAGTGAGATTAATTTTCGTAGCCATATTGACAATATTATTAGCAGGGCTAATTCTGCGCTAGGTTATGTGAAACGTTGGTCCAAGGAATTCTCAAATCCTAACGTCACGCAATCGTTGTACTTCACGTTTGTAAGACCAATTCTTGAATATGCCAGTCAAGTCTAGTCTCCCTATCACGATACACATTCACATCGAATTAAGTGTGTCCAACGGAGGTTCATACAGATGCAACCTACCTCCTTATGAGCATCGGTTAAACTTGTTGAACATGCAGTCGCTTGAAAATCGTAGAAAAGTTGCCGATATACTATTTGTACATCAACTATTAACAGGCAATATTGATTGTCCTATGCTGCTCCAAACCATTTCACTCAGCACCAACCCACGTTTTCTGAGATCAGTACCTCTCTTCTGCCTCAAGTTTCACTGTACAAACTACGGCTGTAATGAGCCTATGTCTCGAATGCTTCGTTCTGCTAATGACTGTCAGAACGTTTTTGATTTCCAGTGCAGTAAAAACACCCTTAGAAACTCCTTTTACTCCCCTACCTCACTCAGGTCTTGATATTTGTAAATTTTAACTAGCTTTTAAGTACACATTGTAAATTAGAATTAAGTTCTTTACAGCTTGTATTAAGCTAATTAAATTAAAAAATTAAATGAAATACTCTGTAAAATTATCGGTACGGATACATTTTATAGTGCAGCCTAATTGGTTCTCGAGAAAACTCTTGAAGTTCTAAAATATGTTGAGCACCTCGTTCTTATGCTTCATTGGATACAGAAATATTCTTCGACTGTAATCGTCAATAAACGCGACAAAATATTTTGCGCCACCAAACCAACGCATATGCATAAATGCTACATCACTGTGGATAACCTCCGATAATCTTTTTGCGCGGTTTTCACTCGTTTCAAATGACGTACGCACCAGTTTTCCTTGTACGCAGATCACACATTTGTCATCAATGCTCTCCGAAAAATCTACACCCAAAGCCGCTTCCTTGATCTTCCTCAAGTTCGCATCACATGTGTGTCCCAAACGACGATCCCACCAATTTTTGTCAACCAACACCATCGCAGCTGCTGTCGATACGTTGAACTTGAGCTTTTGGTGCCCACGAACATCTTGATGTCCCCAGTGCACCCAACGCCCTCCGCTTTAGGAGTAACTTCCTGTAGCAAACAATTTTTAAAAAAGTCCAGGGTTAATTTGTCCTTTGCGTTTTCGATGGCCATGACCATAAGGCGGTATTCATCGGTTAAGCCAGCCAACATGAGTGCTGCCACCACCTCAACTCCTATTTCTAGATCTGCCTCCATAACCTTCGTCGACATCAAAGCCATTTTATGGGCACATTCCTCCATAGACGCGTAGTCTATTTGCCTAAGCCCAACCATTTGCTTAAGCAAATCTACACGACGACCAATCCAAGTGTCCTCAAATGCAGCACAAATCGACGTCCAAGCATCTTTAGCTTTTCTTCTCCGTGTACGTGCAAAGCGTTTATAAAAGAAGCAAATTGAGCATATGTATTCCCAGAAAGTTCTTATCAGCATTCTGCTCCGTCCCATCAAAGCACTTCTAATGGACTTTCCTAGCAAGATAGGTTTTGGCATCAACATACCACTCATCAAAATTGCTCCTGCCTTCGAGTATCTTTGGTTTCCCCATTGTCTCTTAGAATTTTTCTTCCAAGACGCTTCCCCATACGTATAAAGAAAACTTGAAAAAAAAGGACAAAAATGGTTAAAATATTAATCGCAATGATTTGATGAATATTTGAACGTTACCTGGGCCCATAAGCTGTTAGAAAAAGTAATTGGATTGCTTTAGATTCCTTGGATAGAAATAAACTAGAGAAATGAAGAACACGTCTTCTAGGTTTGATAGTTGACAAGAGAGAGTTTTTATTCGGAATAAAAATATGAGATTAGCAATGGCAATTGTTATAGCTCTAAATTGTTTAAGTGAACACACAGTGTTTAAAGATGATGGAACACTAATAATAAAAATGATGTTACAACAGCACAGTTTGCCCTATCCAGAAAAAGGAGACCCCGTCAACTGCGCTTAATATAGAGGCATCAGCCTCCTCAACATCGCATACAAGATAGTTTCTGCTATATGGTGTGAACTCCTGAAACCTTCCGTCAGCAGCCTGATTGACCCCTATCAGTGCGGTTTCAGGCCAGGAAAGTACACCATCGATCAAATCCAAGAAGTCCAAATCGACACCCATCATCTCCTTATCGATTTCAAGGCCGCCTATGACAGCATCTAAAGAGAAGAACTTTATAGAGCTATGTCTAGTTTTGGCATCTCTGCCAAACTTGTCCGTCTGTGCAGGATGACGATGGTGAACGCTCGCTGCTCCATCAAGATCGGTAATTACCTCACCGAGACCTTTGATGTCAAAAAAGGTTTTAGACAAGGTGACGCGCTGTTATGTGACTTCTTTAACATTGTACTTGAACGGATTGTGCGGAACTCACAAGCCAACACCGGAGGCACAATCTATTACAAGTCTGTACAACTGCTTGTACGCCGACGATATAGACATTATCGGAAGAACTCAGCGGACTGTCTCCGGTGCGTTTGCAAGCATTGAGGCGGAAGCGGCCAAAATGGGTTTAGCGATAAACGAGGGCAAAACCATGTCAACAAGAAGAGAAAGCCAACACCGACGAATTGGACAAAACGTCACAGTGGGCAGCTATAACTTCGAGGTAGTAAGGGACTGTGTCTACCTTGGATCTGCTATAAACTCTGAGAACAACATCAGCGCAGAAATCAATCGAAGAATAACTCTTGCCAATCGCTGTTTTTTGGGCTTATAAGGCAATTCAACAGTAAAGCCCTATCTCGAACAACTAAGGAGACTCTATATACGACCTTGATCATCCCCGTCCTGCTTTACGGCGCTGAAACATGGACTTTATTAAAAGAGGATGAATATATCCTTGGTTGCTTCGAGAGAAAATTCTTCGTAAGATTTTCGGTCCCGTTTGCGTTGACGGGTTTTGAAGGAGAAGATTCAATCACGAACTATACGAGCTGTATAGAGACATCGACTTAGTCAAAAAACTGCGTATTGGACGTCTGAGATGGCTAGGACATGGACACCAACGCTCCGGCCCGCAGAGTCTTCGAATCTAACCCCGAGGGACGACGCAGTAGAGGGCATCATCGCCGTAGGTGGCGCACACAAGTTCAAGGGGACCTCGACCAACTTGGAGTGCGCGACTAGATGCAATTAGCTAAAGACCGAGCTAAATGGAGAGGCTTGTTGGTTGAGGCCCAGGTTCACCCTAAACAGTAGCGCCACCTAAGTAAGTAAGTAGTAGAACGCAATGCAGACTTTCTTTATTTTTCATTTGTACAGTTTGCACCGTGATTTATCCGATACTTGGAGTGAAGTGTCACCGAGTCGTAGGGGCCCGAAAGCTGGGATTATTCTTTTGTGGGTGAAGAGGACCACTTCTATTTTCGCTGAATTAACGTTCAGTCCACCACTTTTCACCCAGTTATGGAGGATATCCAGGGCCGATTGCAGAAAGTCGGTGATTGTGTCGAGAGATTTACCGGACATAAGTACGACGATGTCGTCTGCCTAAGCAATAACTTTTGCTCCGCTATGTCCTAATTTCAAAAGGATCTCAATTGCGACGAGAGTCCATAGTAGAGGAGATAGGATCCCTCCTTAAGGGAGGCCAGTGCATTTACTTGGCTATCACCCAGCTTCGAGTTGATGTGTCTCGTCTTGAGCATACATTCTAGCCAGTCGGAGGGAGAAAACATTTTACATAAATGGAGAGACTGTTAAAACTCTGCTAACAAATGCCTCACTCAAATTTATTTAACACCTTCCCTAAATCCATTATCACTTTTCATGTAAACTTTAAACAAATTATTGCATGAAATCCCATCAAAAAGTTATCTGTACTTGGCAACTCATATCCGTAATGGAATCCTTTGTAAGTACAGTACTCTCCCTCCTTATTGACTACGTTTGCACAGTTCCGGGAAAGGAAATGCACTATCGCAACCAACTGAAACGATTTCCGGTTTATTACTTTACGAGTATTTACAGTAAAACTCATACAATAGCTGCACAGAGAAACTAATTATTAGTTTCGAATTTTGCCTTTAAGGACTTTCACATTGCAATATGCGCCGTAATGCCATTGGAGTGGTTTGACTCATTTATGATCACACCATATGCGAGCCTTATCAGTGGGTGCTGATGCTATCTAATCGACACAACGGATGGCATAATAATAAAATTTAGTCAATGCCGTTTCCAATTAATTAGATAATTGAGTCTGGTCTCACAACATCTGATTCGTTTCCCAGAATGCAGGCAGGATAGAGGGATGATTCAGTTGACTGGGGGATGAGAATAGTTAAACAATGAAACTCTGATATGTATTACCGTTTTGCAAGGCGTTAACACCACAAATTAGTTACGATGTAGTATGATCGGGTAAGTAGCTACCTAGACACATCATTATCGCTTATTATACATAGTACGAGGCAAACAATGCTATCGATACTAAGTGCGGACATTTTCAAACTCGATGCCAATACTTTTGGTAAAGTACTCGCTTTTTACTTCAAGGGTATGCATGGATTCAGATTTCTTTATCCAACATCAATTTGCTTTACAATTTGTATCTGTGATGATTTTAATAACTGGATGTTGAATTTGATATCCTTTTTCTGTGCGGATTTTGGTGGAAGAATCCATAGATGTCGTGGAAATTCATTAAAAACATTTAGTACTACGAATTGCAGTTGTTGTCACCCGTTTGAGTTGTGAATTCTTTTTGTTTTTAGATGTAATGTTGCAGTGTTTTCTTACTTCTTACGTACTTAGATGGCGCTTTAGTCCGGGGTGAACCTAGGCCTCTTCAGTCAACTCGATCACTTGCTAGCTGCCTCCATTTGTACGCACCAAGTTGTTTGAAGTCCCTTTCCAATCGTTCGCGCCACCTAGGATAAACTCTTTCTCTACTACAGACTTTCCGGGTCGGAGGGTAGATGTCCTTCCGCTCTGTACGTACAAGCCATTTCACACGCTGTATGCGTACTCCTCTGGATATATCGTTATCGCGGTACAGGCCATACAATTCATCATCTATGAGACGAGACCAAAGATCACTCGAGGAACCTTTTCCTCAAAGCAAGCAATGGCATCCTTGTTCACTTTTACCAACATCCATGCCTCTGCGCCATATAACAAGACTGAGATGATTAAGGTCTTAGTTGTTCGAGCCAAAGAAAGAGCGATTAGCAAGATTAATTCATCGTTAGATTTCCGCACTGATGTCATTGCTCAAATTTATGGCAGAGCCTCTGTGGATAAGGTTCTTAACATTCTGTCCTTTTTTACAGACATAAAAACAAAGCCTTCGTTCGTTGCTGAGCCCGTTTTTGCCACTCTTGTATGAATACTCACGAAAGCACCATTGATACCCAGCTCTCATATCCTGAGCCATGGTTGGCTGGTTGGTTTCTTAAGATCGGCCCTCGATGAGGATGCACTTAGACCAGAAGTAGGTCCATTGTACTGCCAATGTGTAAGGTAGATGGCTCACCCTCTTACTCAAGGAACCATCTGCTTCATTGTATGAAGAAGTTGATCTCAGCCGTGCAGGCGTTGCCAAGATCATTTAGATCATTGAAAGAGTAATTACCCCTTTGGCTTTCCTAATGTTGACGAGCGCAGGACAGGCTCATAGGAGGTGACTGGTGGTCTCTTCTTCCTCTTTATCCGTACAGCTTCTGCAGAAGTCATTGTAGGGGATGCCTAGTTGCTACCATCACCTGGTTATCTATCTTGTCGTGGTATGATGGCTTACACTAGAGCTTAATACGCGCGGAATCGACATCGGGGATGTATTACGCCCCAAGCGGTACTGCCGTAACGATGAGCGATTCACTTGAAGAGGGTCGAGGTAAAACCAAAAATAATCATCCCACCTAGTTCTCCTATCCTTCTTCCTCCCAACTCCACCAACTGTACCAAGTGTCCTCATGAAGCCCAATGAATTCTGGGCATAATCAGACGAAGCATCGCTCAACCTGCTCATGGACACCCACTTCCTCAGCGAAGACCATGCCCTGGTAAATGTTGCACGCCCACCGGCACCTCATCATCTAATCAGTGAGGATAAGTTAAAAGGGGGGATGAACAGTTTCGAACCACTAAAACCCCAGGACCAGACGATATCTTTCCGGCACAGCTCCAGACGGCCTACAACATTTTATGGCTGAATCTTTCCTGCATTCTGAGGGGGTGTCTCGAGTTCGAAACAACGCCAACTGCCGAGGTAGTAGTGGTTTTTATTCCAAAGGAAGCAGTCTAACGACCTTCCTCAATATCAAGGCCAACAATGATAGCATCTTGCACCTTACAATGAAAGAGTTTACCCTAGTGGCATTTCATATAGAGGGAGCTTTTAGCAACGTTGAAACAAATTCAATTACCAATGCCCTACGCAGGCTTAATATCTGCGAACCCATCTGTTGTTTCCTAGAGCACTTGCTAAGGAACAGGGTAATTACAGCATCTTTCGCAAGCAGCACTGTCAAACGACATGCACATCGAGGCATCCCTCAAGGGGGTGTAGTGTCTCCACTACTATGGAATCTAGTGTTCAACGAAGCCCTTCTGAAAAACGAAATTCATACAAAGTCATTGCCTACGCAGATGATGTCGCTATCCTAATAACAGGCAAGTACTCGCAGACGTTAGTCGATATCATGCGGTCTGCTCATAACAAACTGTTCAGATGGACCGACAAATGCGGCATTTTGGTTAACCCGACGAAGACTGAGCTAGATCACACTTCACTTCACACAAAATAAGAGGTTGCACTCTCAAACTTCCGAATAGTGCTAGCAATTTAGGTCTAAAGCTTGACCGCACGCTAATTTGAAAAGAGAATGTTGTTGAACGTGCCAGGAAATTGCTGGCTGCCCTATACATTTGCCAAAAAGCAGTGGACTCCACTTGTAGCCTAACCGTGCATCATGCAGTGGCTATAAACGTCGGTATGGTGACCTGCCCCGAAGAAGAAGTCCAACCTATCCACAATGGAAAAGACTCAGCGACTAGCAGTCTAAGCATTACCGGTGCACTCAGAACTTCTCCCACAGCGGCACTCCAATCGACATCTACTTCCTCCTTCCTATCGACATCGTCAGTAAACAATTAGCTATAAGCGCAGCAATAAGACTGAGAGGCTCCAAGCAGTGGAACGAGCAACATACGGGACATGCCAGAATACTTTCGATGCAGCGTCATCTCTCCACTTCCACTGACCACCTGCCCACTGAATATGACTTCAACAGGGGCTACATGCACTCAATACCGGACAGGGCTGAGTAGTTGCAACGCGATGTCCTATACAACGAATCGCTGTTAATTTTCACTTATAGGTCCAAAACCAAGGACGGAGTTGGTGCCGGAATCTTCTCACAGGACCTGGATATTCGCTTCTCTTCTAAGCCTCCAAACCATTGCAGCGTTTTTCAAGCCGAAGTTACTGTGGTTCTCCAAGCCGCTGACTGGTTAGCGGCTAATACACTATCAACATCGGATAGTCAGTCAGCCATCAAATCCTTCGCATTCAGCACTATGAGATCTAAGGCAGTGAAAGACTGCCACTTATCTCTTAACGAGATAGTTGGTCAGTACAACATCACCATTTGTTGGGTACCAGGTCGCTGTAACATACCGGGGAATCGTGCAGCTGATGAACTGGCTCGACAAGGCTCTTCTGGTGGAAACAGCATAAACATTACCGACATCGAAACGCCAACTTCTTCTTCTTCTTCTTCCTTTTATCAGCGAGGTTATGATCCGAAAATAAGGGATCACAACCCTCCCACTTCACCGCATTTCTACTGATCCGCCTGTGGGGTTCGCCTATTTGACCTCAGAAAATATCGGCAGGCCCGCCGATTTTGGATCACTCGCTTACTGAGGCCAATGAAATGCCGATGTCGTCGCATTTGTGGGCACCGTGGCCTAAGTGGTTAGTGTGTCGGATCACTACGCATGAGGTTCCAAGTTCGAATCCCAGAAAATACCAAAAAGTTTTTTCACGGTCCCACCTATCGCGAGCGTCTGACAAACATCCGAGAGTATTGTTGTCACGAAAAACCTTCTCAAATCGCCGTTCGGATTCGGCATTAAACTGTAGGTCCCTTCCATTCGTGTGAAAAATATAACGCACACAACATGAGTGGTTGCAAGAAGCTAGGCCCTGCCACTTTAAAGAGCTGTTGCGCCAAATATTTGTATTTTTTGTCGTCGCATTTGTGTGATCCAGGCGTTTAAAGGCCTGCCTTTCCTACACCGCGATGTCTTTGGAACGTGCATTAATATTGCCTTTTTAACAGGGTTCAAATAATCTCTTCTTTGAACGTGGTAATACCAGCTGAGCCGGTCGCGCTCTATTTTTTGTCGAAGCGCCAACGTCTTATGTTAAGTACCTTATTCAAACCTATCACCGATGGCAACATCTAGGCCAATGCAACATTACCAGACAACTTTGGTCAACACTTAACAAATCTAGGTCCATCGGACTACTGAAACACAAGAGAGGAACCCTCTTCATAATAGCAAACGTTCTCACTGCACACTGTGTCATAGGGGGAAATATCCAAAGACTAGGCATCCCCTATAACGATTTTTGCAGAAGCTGTAGGAATGAAGAGGAAGAAGAATCCATTAGTCACTTCTTATGCGTTTTTCCTGCGCTCGGCAACATTTGGAAGGCCACCCTCGCTGAACACTCTCTCAATGATCTAAGTGATCTCGGCAACGCCTGCATGGCTAAATGCAACTCCTTCGTACAACGAAGCAGATGATTCCTAGAGTAAGAGGGTGATCCATACCTTACACATTGGTAGTACAATGGACCTACTTCTGGTCTAAGTGCATCTTCATCGAGTGCCGATCCTAACCAACCAACCAACTCAAGCTGATGTTAGAGTCTAGCCCTTGCAGTCGTAATACTGTAAGCGAAGCAACATGCAGATAGATCGATTAAATTCTCATGAACTTAAGACAGAGTGACAAAGCATTAAAAATCATGACAAACTTCCAACGGAAGAACCTACCTTAGAATATAGTCAGAGCAAAATATACCCTCATGCGTAGGTAGTTCTATTGAAAAGGTCACCGCTAAGGTTTCCCTGATTGCATGTGACATTGTCCCACGCAATATTTCAAATAGCAGAACCACCTGCGGGGCCTACCGCTACTTAAACCACACAATTGTCTTTAGTTTTGCACACTCGCAACCCCCCGCCAGCTGAATGCAAATCAGCATGCGTACATTCCAAGGAACCTCCTCTGTTCCAACAACCAAATCTGATTCCCTATGCGTACGACAGCCGAAAACTTGATTATACACCTCATTCGAGGGCTGTTAAGTGTGTTTCCCTTCTTGAAACAACACCAACAGCAACAAAACAAATGTCAGCTGGAATTTCATTCAGTAAACGTAGACACACTGTGCGCCGTATTGTCGCCCGCATTCCACGCCTATTAATTCAGCGAATTACATTTTCCCACACACCCACGCATGCTCTTCCCGTTTTCATCTGTATGGCAGCAGCCGCATGAAGTGATTCCCCCGCTGCTGCCACGGCTGGCTGGAGTGATTTGCATAAGTAAATTCCGGAAAAAGAAAAACCTTTAAAAATCGGCCCGCGACTGTGCTTCTTTATTTCGAATCTAATTATAGAACGCCTATTAGATACGTAGAGTGCGTGTGTTGAAGTTGAACCACCCGCATAGCAAGTGAACTCAGATTCCTATTCACATGTATTTCCGGTTCTGGCACCGGCATCCGACACCGTCAATATAGTGGAGTAGACCTTGAATGCGACATGATTGACAGAGAACCAGAACGGGGGTGATTGTTCGGGCAGAAGCCTTGGATTGAGTTGGCACTTAAACGATTCACAATGGAGGAGCTTCCGCACTGAAAATGAGCAAACACGTCCAAGTGTCCACTATCGTGTTCGGCCCTTTTCTTATCGATGATACACTGTCATCTCAAAGGATTTGCATAAATGCCACGGAAATGTACACTTGCTAGGCTTTTCACAATGTGTGTCCTTAAGCCCTATAAATATTTATGTATGTGTCTGTATCTTGTATCTAAAGTGCCTCTATTTGAACTGCGTGGCTGGGATGCTTGGTTGTGTGGAATTTTAATATCCTTTCCTTTCGTCCCCAAACCGCCCATTGGAATAGATCCTTTTTTTTTTTTTTTGCGTTCCACTTTCCTGTGAGACAGAGTAGAAAAGTTTGATAACTGCAACTGTTGCTGCATGTATGGGGACAATGAAGATACTTAATTAAAATCCAAGATAGCTGGTGCTGAGTTGACAGGCAACCTATCCTTGTGGGACATCCGATTCAGTGACGGTATCAGTTGTTGTTTGACTAAAGTTTTCCAAAGCCTATTCTCTTGTCTTCGGGGAAAATGTTGTTTTTTTCTCCTTTTTTCTTTTTTCTCTTTGTGAAAGTTGATGATAGGATATGGAGCTTCAAGTTTCTATAGGTGTCGGATTTAATATACAGTTGACTGGGAATGTGTCGTAGTTAATTTGATCCCCAGAGAAAAAATCGAAGGGAAAGGAAGGTCAAAAGGGAATCGAATGGAATCAGTTAACCCATTTTATGAGGAAGCAGTTGAAATTTAATTTGAACTACATCGACAGGATGATGCCTTTACTCTCAAGGTAGTGTAACGTGAGTTACTTAGAAATCTTGTAAAAAGAAAAGAAAGTAGAGTAGATGGAAGGCTGCAGTTGTGGAAGCATGACTGGTACATAAGCACTCTCACGACTACTTTATGCTTTCGAGAAGTATGGAATAAATATCGGCTCTACCATCTCTCCACCCCTACATGACCACATTTCACCTGATCGATTCCATCTGTAGAAATAAATCAATAACCAGAGCCCCTTAATTTCTTTTCTCTTTAAGTCTTCAAACAAATCTTTCACTATACCACTTTGTCTGACTCAACGCTCCTATGAAGGCCTAAGGAAGTGTAACAACTGCAGCAATGGATGTTATAGGAGATCTCGAGTTGCTGTCAATCATTTTCATCTGGACATGATAGATTCTGGTATTATGTTTTGCCAGGAAGATACGGGCAAAGTTCGGCACGTTGAAGACCTTCTAAAGTTTCATCATCCACTGAATGTACACAGCTATAGCCAGACCCATTCTTACATATGGGTGCATTGTCTGGTGGCCAATAGCAGAGAAAGTCACACATATCAAGGAAGTGACAAAAATCCAGAGACTTGCTTGCATAGCTTCCACTGGTGCCATCAGAACCACCCCTACCGCAGCACTTGAAACGATTCTCGTACTGATTCCACTAGAATCCGCGATGAGTGCCCTGCGCGTGAGGGAATCCAACTTGTGGAGAAGAGGCCACACGGGCCACCGTACTATTGCGAGGTGTACTCAGCTAGACTCCACCATAAGCTAGCTTCCGCTATCCACCGACTTCAGCCTAAACGTCAGAACGGTCAACCCTTTAAGTAACACTGACCAGAGGGTGGGGCCATCAACCCGCATAGTATTTCGGTCTTCATTGACGGCTTCAAAATAAACGAAGGAGTGGGTTTAGGTATCTACTCAGCAGAACCCGATATTGGAACATCACTGCGATGTCCGAACCACGGCAGCGTGTTCCAAGTGGAAGTCGTTGCGATAGCTGAGGCGGCACGAGAACTATCCACGAAACTTGTTACTGGAAAAAAGATTTATATTAACACTGAAAGTCAGGCTGCTGCTATAAAGGTCATCTCATGTCGCGTGAAGCTTACAACGTTCATCGATAGCCACTATGTAACACTCTGGTGGGTCACAGGAATCAAAGGAATTCCAGGAAACGAGATGGCGGATGAACTGGCAGGGAAGGAGTCAGAACAAAACTTGTCAATGGTCCAAAACTCTGTCATTCCTCCTCGAAAACTGGTTAAATCAAAAACAGCGCCTGACTTCAAAGGACAAGCAGATGAAAGATGGAGAGCACTCCCATCATGCCGAGTCTCCAGAAGCATCTGGACAAAACACGACAAGGTGAAAAGTGAGCTAATCCTCATTCAAAATAGAAAAAACTTGGGGCTTTTCATAGGTATCATTACCAACAACAACATACGGTCGGCCCACCGAAAAGGAATGCGGCTAAGTATAGATGAACTTTGCAGAGTCTGCGGCAACACAAACGAAGGAGATGATACGCAACACTTCCTATGCAAATGCCCTAATCTCTGCAATATCAGAAAGACGGAGAGTAGTTCTCCAATAATCTGGGCAACCTGTCTAAAAAGCCAACAACAACCATCCTGAAATTCATAGCTTCTTCAGGATGGTTTCGACAAGGCCGCTCCAACACTACAGAACTCTATTTATTTGTTTCTATCTTTCCAGTTTTTCAGGCAGAAAATTCCAAGTCATGGGAGAACAATGGATCCTTTCGAAATTCCAGTTCAGGCAGAACCTATTCGATACAGCTAATTCCTTTAACCTAACCTAACAAAAATAAAATCCTACAGTTCAAGTTTTGCTCGAATCGTGCATCCACGACTTCAATATCAGGATCGTTTCTACGTCCTCCTCGACAAAACATACGAGCAATGTCCTAAATACGATGTTAAAACCATATTGGGCGAATTTAACGCCAAAATAGGAAAGGAAGACGTCTTTGATATGGCAGTCGGTAAGCATACGCTACACGACACGACGTCTGATAACGGACTAAGGCTAATCGATTTCGCTGTGGTGCAAAATGTCACCATAGCAAGCACATAGTTTCCTAATCTCGATATTCATAAGCAGACATGTCAGTCCAATGATAACGTAACGATCAACCAAATTGATCATATTGCGATCGACGTAAGAATTGCCTCCAGTATTCTGGATGTCCGGACCTTCCGAGCGGCCAACACAGACTCAGATCATTACCTTGTTGTAGCCAAGGTACGAATGCGGATATCCCAAACTAAGCAAAAAGAAGAATCACTGTGGGAAATTTAACGTCGAAAAGCTACAATCGCAAGAGACAGCCAATCACTCCTAGGAACAGTGTACGGAAGTTTTACCAAAAGGATACATGTCAGAGAAGCAGTACTCGTACAGAAGCCTCTAGAGATGAAAATGGAAACCTTGTAATAGAATCACAGTCGGTACTGAGAATATGGAAAAACTACTTCTGCAGACTGTATAACGACGACGAAGACCAATATCCCGCTGTCAGGCAGAATGAACCATTCAACATAGATGATGATAGTCAAAATTTCCGTCCACCTGACCAAAACGAAGTGAGGATAGCAACATCCAAGCTAAAATCCAACAAGGCTGCTGGACCTGACGGCTTACCGGCCGAACTTTTCAAGGCAGCTGGGGATGAATTGGTAGAGTGCATACACCAACTCACTTCTAATATTTGGTCAGACGAGTGTATGCCTGATGAATGGAATCTCAGCATCGTTTGCCCGATCCACAAGAAAGGAGACCCCCTCAACTGCGCCAATTATAGAGGCATCAGTCTCCTCAACATCGCATATAAGATCTTTTCTGCGATATGGTGTAAAAGCCTGAAACCTTTTATTAACAATCTGACCGGCCCCTATCAGTGCGGTTTCAGACCAGGAAAATCCACCATCGATCAAATCTTCACACTTCGGCAGATCCTGGAGAAAACCCAAGAACTCCAAATCGATACTCATCACCTCTTTATCGATTTCAAGGCCGCCTATGACAGCATCTATAGAGAAGAGCTTTATAGAGCCATGTCTAGTTTTGACATCCCTGCCAAACTTGTCCGTCTGTGCAGGCTGACGATGGAGAACGCTCGCTGCTCCATCAAGGTCGGTAATGACCTCACCGAGACCTTTGATATCAAAAAAGGTTTTAGACAAGGTGACGCGCTGTCATGTGACTTCTTTAATATTGTACTTGAAAGGATTGTGCGGAACTCGCAAACCAACACCGGAGGCACAATCTATTACAAGTCCGTATAACTGCTTGCATACGCCAACGATATAGACATTATCGGAAGAACTCAGCTGACTGTTACCGGTGCGTTTGCAAGCATTGAAGCAGAAGCGGCCAAAATGGGTTTAGCGATAAGCGAGGGCAAAACCAAGTATATGCTGTCAACTAGAAGGGAAAGCCAACACCGACGAATTAGGCAGAATGTCACCGTGGGCAGCTATAACTTCGAGGTAATAAGGGACTTTGTCTACCTTGGCTCTGCTATAAACTCTGAGAACGACATCAGCGCAGAAATCAAGCGAAGAAAAACTCTTACCAATCGCTGTTTTCTTGGGCTGATAAGGCAATTCAACAGTAAAGCCCTACCTCGAAGAACTAAGGAGACTCTATATAAGTCTATGTCACTCTCTGATCATTCCAGCCTTGTTTTACGGCGCTGAAAGATGAACTTTATTAAAAGAGGATGAAGATATCCTTGGTCGCTTTGAGAGAAAAATTATTCGTAAGTTATTCGGTCTCGTTTGCGTTGCCGGCTTTTGCAGGAGAAAATTCAATGGCGAACTATACGAGCTGTACAGCGACATCGGCCTAGTCAAAAAATACTGCATATTGGGCGTTTGGAAGGGGTAGCACATGTAGAACTAATAGATACTAACGCACCGGCTCATAGGGTTTTCGAATCTAACGTGGCGCGCACAAGTTCAATGGGATCTCAACCAACTTGGAGTGCGCAACCGGAGGCAGGTACCTAAGGACCGAGCTAAATGAAGATGTTTGTTGGTTTGGGCCTAGTTTTACCCTCAACTGTATCGCCACTTAGGTTAGGTTAGGTTGAAGTGGCTGCCAGAAGAGAATCGCCAACACACTTAGACCAAAAAATAGGTCCACTGTGATACCACATGGACCATGGGAGAAAGTTTCTCCTACCTACTCGTTAAACCATTTTGAACTTCTTATGAAGCATTGGAAGCTCTTAATGTCGATGTTTTTCAGGTCGCCTATGTCGTTGTAATAGGGGGCTTCTAGGTAAAGCTTTCTTCTACGGGAGAGAGCTGGGCAGAAACACAGAAGGTGAGGAATAGTTTCTTCCTCTTCTTCGTCCATGCAGCTTCTACAAAAGTCGTTCGCAAAAACGCCTAGCCTTGCAGCATGCTTGCCTATTAGACAGTGTCCAGTGATGACACCTATTATAGCGCCGATATGCAATCTGTTGAGAGAAATTAAATTCTTTTTTTTTTCTGTTTGTTTATTTATACACTTATACACTATTACATATTATATTGTTTAAATAAACCCAAAAACTAGAAATTAAATTCTTAGAACGTTTTAGATCCAGCTTCGGCCAAATTTGTTTTGTCGCTAGACATGTGGGTCCACTTGTCCACCTAAGGTTCGTACTCTCGATAGCATCCAGCTTAAATTTGAGTTTGCAAGTAGCGATTGGTATACCTAAGGAGCCTTTATCCGGCAGGTTAGGTATAGTTGTTCCTATTCTGTCGAGTTCATCGGCCTTACAATTCTCTGGAATGTCCCTATGCCCCGGCACCCAACACAGTTGAATATTGAACTGCTCAGACATCTCCACGAGAGACGATCGGCAGTCTAGAGCTACTAAGGAATTTATAGAGGTCGATTCCAAGGATTTGATTGCTGCTTGGCTGTCTGAAAAGATGCGGATATTTCTAGCAGATATCACGTTTTTCTTAAGACAAGATAAGACTTCTTTAATCGCAAAAATTTCCGCCTGAAACACGCTACAATGGTTTGGAAGACGGAAGGAGAGCTTAAGATTAAGCCTGTCAGAGAAAACACCTCCACCAACTCCGTCCTTGGATTTTGAGCCATCAGTGAAGAAGTGGATTGACCCATCTTCTAAAAATGCATCATCATTCCAGAGTGATCTGGAGGGGATGGTGAAGAGGACGTTCTTGTCAAAGTTCAGACTTGGGATGGTGTAGTCCGTGTTTTCGGGAGAGAATTTGAATTTATTCAAAATGGAAGCGTGGCCAAAGTCTGACCTTGGCCACTGTTGGGTAGCTTCAAGGCGAACGGCCGAATTCGCTGCCATTTGCTTACTAAATATATCGAGGGGTATCAGATGAAACAATATGTCCAGTGCCGCAGAGGGAGTTGTACGTAGTGCTCCGCCTATGCACAGGCAAGCTGTGCTCTGGACCTTACTTAGATAATCGCGATTTATAGCTTTTTCTAAGGCCGTCCACCAGACAATCACCCCATATGTGAGTATCGGTCTAATGACCCAGATGTAGAGCCAGTGAGTGATTCGGGGTTGTAAACCCCATCTATTTTCAATAGCTTTTTTGCAAGAGAAAAGTGCTACTGTAGCTTTCTTTATTCTTTCTTGAATATTAGGTTTCTAACCAATAACCCAAATATTTTGCTGTGTCAGAGAAAGTTAAGCTGATACCATTGAGAGAAGGAGGGTCGACTGACGGAATTTTATATTTCCTGAAGAAGAGTACAAGTTCAGTTTTGTGGGGGTTTACACCCAAACCACATCGAACTACCCATCCAGTGAGCTTGTTTAAAGCGTTTCGTATGAGTTCCTTTAGAGTATTTAAGTGCTTTCCTGAGACAGCCAAAGCAACATCATCTGCATAAGCGATCGCCGTGCAACCCTCGCCTTCCATGATTATCAATTGCTCATTGATCACCAAATTCCACAAAAGGGGGGATAGAACACCACCTTGCGGAGTACCTCTACTGACAGACCTTCTGGTAGACGTCCCATCTAGCTTAGAGTTGATAATCCGACCATCAAGCAGTAGATTAATCAGTTCGCAAAGTGAGCTGTCGACATTCAGGTCGGATAGTGCATCTGCTATCGCTGATACGTTGACATTGTTGAAAGTGCCTTCTATATCCAGAAAAGCAACCATTGTATACTCCTTATGAAACAGGGAATATTCTATTTTACGCACCAATGAGTGTAGTGCCGTCTCCACTAATTTGCCTTTGCAATATGCATGTTGGGCCGCCGACAGTAGTTTCTTATCAATACTGTTGCGTAAATGGATATCAATCAGTCGTTCTAATGTTTTTAAGAGGAATGATGATAGGTCTGAAATCTTTTGGATTTATGTGAGAGCATTTACCCACTTTAGGTATGAAGAAAACTTTAACTTCTCTCCATATCTTTTGTGTATATACCAAATCTAGACAACTTTTAAAAATTGTCTCAAGCATCGGCAGGATTATATCCGATGACTTCTGCAACTCGGCAGGTATTATGCCGTCTGGTCGCGCGGATTTATATGGTTTGAAGCTGTGCAGTGCCCCCACTGAAGCTTGCTCTGTGTAATCAGATTTGAGGAGTTTGTTTTCTGTGCAGATGGTTTGCTGAAAACCGTATTGCTAACAACTTGGGAACTGCCTGGGAAATGAGTGTCAAGCAGTAAATTTAGCGAATCTTCGCTTGAAGTCATACAAGACCCATCAGTTTTCTTAAGGTAACTGGGTGTTATTAGATTTGAAGAGAGAACTTTCCTCAGTCTAGATGCCTCAGAGGCTTCTTCTATTTTACCACAGAAGAGTCTCCAAGAATTACGTTTGGCTTTCTTTAATTCTTTTTTGTATATGTTTAGGGATGCCTTGTACAAGTCCCAATCTAACTCGTCTCTAGTACTTTTGACATTATTGAAAAGTTTTCTACAATTATTTCTTAAAGGACCTAACCCTGCAATCCACCAATGTGGCTTCTTCTTCCCCCAGGGTTGAATGAAGAGGCAGGAAGAAGTCATTGCTCTATTAAAGGCTGAGGTTAAGTCCACAACCATGCGATCAAGTTCTTGGGAGTTGCAGGGGGATTAAGGTGATCTGAGGTAACTAAGTTGCCTTAAGTTGACCTGTACTTGAGCCAATCAGTTTTGCGGTAGTTCCTAAAAACTGGAGAGCTAATAGAATCTACGTATAGAAAGAATTGGAGATACCTATGTTCCGAAAGAGATGGTTCGCTTGACACCTTCCAATTCTTGATGCGTTGGACGATATTGTCGGAGGCAAGGGTGATATCCAATACTTCTTGCCTGTTTCTGGTGACGAAAGTGGGCTCGTTACCTATGTTGCACAAAATAAGGTTTGCACTTTAAATGAAATCAATTTGGGTAGTGACCGAAAGAATAAGATCGCGGATACAAGCTGCCGAAATGAGGTTCCTTCGCGGTGTTGTTGGAATAACTCGTAGGGATCGAGTGCGCAACACCAGAGTACGCGAGGCGCTCAACGTTGAGCAGCTACTTCTCCGAACGGAACGATCTATGCTTCGATGGTTTGGTCACGTAGTGCGTATGCCCCCAGACCGGCTTCCAAGACGCGCCATGGTTGCCGTGCCATCAGGTAGACGACTTCGCGGAAGGCCTAGAAATAGATGGTTGGATCAAGTCCGACATCTCTCTTGGAGCCGCTTAGGGATTCTCCCTGATGAATTGGAGTCAATGGCGGAGGATCGAGAAGGATGGAGAGTCCACCTGAGCATCCTACCCCCGCGACCCTCATGAAGGATTAGCGGGCCATTGAAAATGAATGAATGAATGAATGAAATCAATCGCCACTTAAGTAAGCAAGTATTTGTAATCATACTTCTAATAAAACCCCCAAGGTTAATCAAAATCGGCTGAATCATTTTTGAGACATAGCCGTTGGTGGTGGTCGAAATTGGTTTTTCACATTCTCGTTAGACATTTATTTATTTATTTATTTATTAACTTGAACAGCTTAGACACATAAAGATATAGTACGATATAGTGAAGTTCGGATGTAAGGGAAGCATAACGTCGGTGAATTAACATTCGATTTCCTGTATAAACTGTCGTTGCACATTTCTATAACATGTTTCTGGGCGGTCTGATATCTCACACCAGATTGACCGCATTCACCATCATAGGTTGACCGCAGTCCTTAATTGTGGGATCGATACAAGTGTAAACCCCCTAAAGCGAGGTAACAACAAAAGTTAAGTAGTAACCAAAAAATGCATGCAAACCAAACCAATAAATCGTAATTTCTGTTCACATACCCTTACACTCTTTGAGTAAACAAGTACACTTTCCACAACGGCAGATGCGGCCCCATAGTTGACTTGACATTCGCCAGCAGATCATTAGCAAGAAGAATAAAATGGCATGTCTCAGACCTGTACACGAACAGCGACCACCAGGCCATCATATTCGATATAGAAGAGCAAACACGGTTCCAATATCGCAACATGCCTCGTGAAGTACAGAAGCAGGGGTGGAAAATGAACGACTTAGACTCCGACATACTCGGGTATATGCTAAACAGCATCAAATTAAGAAGTGGCACAGCAGAGGAGCAAGAAAAGGAAGAATCTCTGACCAGCGGGTGTGACGCAGCCATGCCGCGCAGGAGGAAGGGAAATGGAGGAACGCCGGTGTACTGGTAGAACGACGACATTGCCAAGCTTCGAGCCGACTGCCATTGAATGCAGAGGCATCAGCAAGGGGCCAGAGGCAGAGACTCGTAGAATTATGAAGACCTTCGAATCAAAGCGAATACAACACCGTAAGATGATCAAAAAGAGCAAAAGTGAATCATTACAGGTACTCAGGGAGGAACTAAAAAACAACCCATGGGGAAGCGCACACAAAATAGTTATGGAAAACTAAAAAGCACCACGGCAGCTGCACCGATATGCGCACACATCATGAACTCAATTTCAATCGTCAGCAGCCTATTCCCGAAGAAAGATGAATTCCCACTGCTAAGAGACACAGCAGATGAAACGGAGATGATACCACCAGTTACTAATTGAGGAAGTCGTAGAAGCCGCAGCTGCTATCAAAAGCAACAAAACGCCAGGGATGGGCGGGATTCTGAACTTCGTTCTGAAGGAAGCGATCAAAACCAGGCCAGATGTCTTCACATAGCTCTATACAGCATGCCCAATAGAAGGAAAATGCCCGTCTCAGTAGAAAAGGCAACGACTAGTCCTCGTACCAAAGGGCCTGTATCATCGTACAAGCCGTTGTGCATGCTAGATATGCTGGGGAAAGTGCTCGAGAAAATTATACGGACAAGACTAGAGCAATAGATGGAAGCGGACTCGGGTCTTTGAAACAACAGTTTGGATTTAGAAAGAAACGAAGCACCAACCATGCAATACACGTGTATGCAATATAGCACGTGAAGCAATTGTGGGAGAAAGATGGCACGGAGGGACGAAACATACAGGTCGGTGAGCACTTCAATGAGTCGAAGTCGTACATCAAGTACCTGGGAGTGTTGCTGGACCACCGACTCGAGGATCACTTAACGTACGTAGGCGAGAAGTCCTCTCGGGTAGTAGGGGCAATGTGCAGACTAATGCCAAATATTGGGAGACCATGGCAGCCAATCGGAAATCTTCTAGCGATCGTTAGTAGGTCAATACTCCTGTATGCGACCCAATATGGGCATCAGCGACGCACCGTTAGTCGTATATTAGAACGATGAGCGCGGCGCACAGAATCTCATCTTAAAGGGTATGCTGCGCCTATAGAACTGTGTCTGTTGTTGCGATAAGTGTAATATCAGGCCGAATGCCTATCGATCTATTGTAGACGCGCAGAAGACCACGGCACTACGTGAAAACGAGAACGATGACAGAACAACAACTGTAAAAGCTATAAGGGCAGAATGGCAACATAGATGGAACATAACAACCAAAGGGCGATACACACACAAACTGATCTCGGAGGTTAATGAATAGATTATGCGAAAGCGTCGGGAGGTAAACTACTACATGACACAATTTCTATCGGGGCACGGAAGCTTCCGGGATTATCTCTGCAAGTACAAGTACACGGATAACCCATTCTGCCAACACTCTGAAGGAAAAGTACACAATGCGGAGCATGTACTAATGGAATGCCAAAACACTACAAAGGCTAACAACATCCTAGACAGAGCAATTGGCGTCCAAGTGACCCCAAGAAGAGTTATTCTCTCTCTCTAACTCTTACCAATCGCTGTTTTCTTGGGCTTGTAAGGCAATTCAACAGTAAAGCCCTATCTCGAATAACTAAGGAGACTCTGTATAAAACCCTGATTATCCCAGTCCTGCTTTACGGCGCTGAAACATGGACTTTATTAAAAGATGATGAAGATATACTTGGTCGCTTCAACAGAAAAATTCTTCGTAAGATTTTCGGTCCCCTTTGCGTTGACGGGTTTTGGAGGAGAAGATTCAATCACGAACTATACGAGCTGTACAGCGACATTGACCCAGTCAAAAAACTGCATATTGGAGGTCTGAGGTGGCTAGGACATATAGAGCCGGCCCGTAGAGTCTTCGAATCTTACCCCGACGGACGACGCAGTAGAGGGAATCATCGCCGTAGGTTCAAGGGGATCTCGACCAACTTGGAGTGCGCAACTGGAGGCAATTAGCTAAAGACCGAGCTAAATGGAGAGGCTTGTTGGTTGAGGCCCAGGCTCACCCCGAACTGTAGCGCCACCTAAGTAAGTAAGTAAGACCCCAAGAAGCCTGATCTCATTTATGCTGGCGAGGAGCGAAGACTAGGAGACTGCAAATGAAGTAATCAGGAGTATGATGCAGCAACAGCGTATAGAGGAACGAGCAAAAGAAACCAAAGAAACGAACATCCTGCCAACTCTGGCAGCTAAAAAGAGTGACGAAATGTCAAACCTTCCCCTCCGAAGGAATGCCTTGAGTGGCGTGCCGCAGAGGATAATAGGGCAGGGAAACAGAAGGGTTTTTTTTAGCACGTGACCATACATGAGCATAGAATCGGGCATAACTCGTAACACGGGCTACAAGTATCCATAAAGAATTTTAACCTCTACCGGCGCATGAAAAAAATAAAAATACCCTAACACTCCAACTTCTGGGTTCTGCAGTCCCCAAGAGTTAAGCCAATGTTAGTGGACCTCTACAGCGATACTGAAACGAAATATCACCAACCAATGCGGTGACTCCATGTAAGCTGGGTAGATAGGTAGGAGTGGTTGTGTCAGCAAACCATGCCGACACTTAATTAGCGCAGAAGCGCCGGTTTATTACCACAACTCAAGTGACCTAACGGATGTAACAAGGACGTTAACTACTAGGGAAAAGAACAAGAAAAAGGGGATAAGGATTATTGAAATCCACCCCGTTGCATTGAGGAAGCTGATAATATCCCCAATGCTAATCTCCGCTAGCTCTATAAGGTTGTCGAATAAGAGTTTACCTAAGGTGCACTGTCTGGCCTTGCCTAAAGCCGGACACTTGCAGAGGAAGTGTAAGATTGTTTCTATCCCATCAGCAGTATTGCAGCTGCGACAGTGTGCATTAAATGCAATGCCTATTCTGGCCGCATGAACCCCGATGGGTCAGTGGCCAGTACTAACTGCCAGAGTTCTTGCGATATCTGTACGCTTTCTGTTTGGTAGATCTTGCGTTCTTTTCCGGGAGTATTTGGGCCACATCTGTCTGGAGATGACACATTTCCGCACCCCCTGCAATCTACTATTCGCCTTTAGCAGATAGTGCGCGAAGATGCCCCCCTTAAGGACCCCCAACGGGACGTTCACCTCCTTTGCTAGAGAAGCATCAAGGGCAGATCCTTGCCGGACGAGTTCATCAGCCCGCTTATTCCCCTCAATATTGCTGTGACCCGGAACCCAAAGGAGACAGATCCTTAGCCGGTGACCAAGCGAGGCAAGTTCTTTTTTTGCACTGTTCTACTAGCCTTGAGGATGTAGTGGCAGATACTATAGCCTTGATAGCCGCCTGGCTGTCAATGAGGATGGCAATGGTATTTAGGGGTGTAGGCCTCACGTACAGCAAAAACTTCCGCCTGGAAGACACTGCACGTATCAGGAAACCGGTACGACCTGGAAATATTGAGGGAATCAGAGAATATCCCCGCCCCTACCCCGAAGTCCATTTTTGAACCGACGGTGAAAATTGTTGATTCGAACTCATTCATCAGTACGCCAGTTTCCCATTCCGCCCTGGTTGGGAATCTGACCGTGACGTCATTTCTAAAGTTCACTGTGGGAGTTATATAGTCGGTCAGATTAGGTACCAAATCCTGCCGTAGCAAATTCAGGATACTGCTGTGACCATACGTATTGATGCACCAGCATCCCGTTTCCCTTAGCCTGACCGCACTGCAAGAAGATAGCTGCATAATGTGAAGATCGAGTGGTAAAATGTGCAGAATAACGTTCAAGGCATCAGTTGGACATGTCCTAATGGCACGTTGCGCCTATAGCAGTTCTTTGTACCCTGTTGATAAGTTTGATGTAATAAGCTTTCCTTAGTGCAGGCCACCGGACTACCGATCCATAGGAAAGAATGGGACGCACCACAGCAGTGTAAATCCATAAGACCATCTTCGGCCGAAGTCTCCACTTCTTGCCAAAGGTCTTGCTGCAGGCATAGAAAGCCACACAGGCCTTCTTTACCCATGTTTTACTTAAATTTTGCGGTTTCCATGTTAGCTAAGTTCGGCAAGAGTTATACCTTGCGATGATAAAGGCGGAATCAGGTCCCATCCATGTCCCAACTATAAAAGAATAAATATACGCTGGATTAATCTGGATAAATGCGTAATATCGAGAACACTTGCGCTTTATTCGATTAGAAGAGAATCCTTTCTCTATCATCCTTACTGGCATTCAAGTGAAACGTGTCACTGTACCATACAAGGTAAAAGCTGCATGGACGAAGCAGAAATCAAATCTGTTCATCATCTGCTCTGAGATTGTCCCGCACTGTCTATCAGAAGACTGAGGGCTCTTTGTAGTCACTTCTTACATTCAGCTGAAGGTCCCCCTGAAATTTCTATTTGTATGCGGGTGGTTCGAATCCAGCATATTCTCCTTTAAATTTCCCAAGCGCATTGGAGCCAACTGTTGGTCTACTTGAGCAGTGACCTAATCTACTTATCTTTTTGGTTATTCGAATTATGCTGCTATACACGATTTAGTGGTTTTATGTTCCCAGATTCCTAAGTAATGTTTCGTGTCGAAACGATTTGTGGTTTTGTTCCTCCTTCCTGCATGAGTACATCATTTCAACAGAAGGTTGTTTCATTCAGAGCTTTACTGCGTATTTTCATTGGATTCCGATATCAACCTATAGTCTGTGGTGTCCGTTCTGCTCCTTTTACAAGCATATCCAACCCAGCCCTTGGTATTCAATCAAACACACCACTTACCACAACGAATTATGTTCTCACGTGCTCTGAACAATGGTTGAAATGCCTGATTCAATGGTCTCCTCCTGATACGACACAAGTGGAAAAGATACCCCAGAGTCAATATGGCATCCTTTATGGTGACACATTGACCTTTTGCCTGGAATTCCCAGAATCAAGAAACCATACACCCCAGCAATCAAGAAACCCAACACACGTTACTTTGAATGATTTTCCAAAAAGTTTTCTGCTCATTTTGAGAAGGACTCCTCTCAATGTTGGCGTCAGTTATTATTATTTTTTTTTTTTTCTTGAAGAAAGGTAAAGGCAGAGTGTAGGGTTCAGTTTGTAGTTGCTGGGGCTACATGTTCATCCACCTAAACCCAAACTCAAATGTGCCCAGAAATCAGTGTACGGTTGAATGGTTTTGAACAGAACTGAGGACAATTAAGAGTTTTTGCACGTGTTTCCGTAGAACTGGAAGAGGTTAAGAACTCAATCAACGTCTCCTGTGAAGTTTACTTAATTATGTTAATTACAAGTCAACATTCTGCTGGTTGGAGGCCAGAGAAGGGGCATAATTTATCCCTGTTGCTCGATAAGCAGATGGGTATTTGATTTCGTGTCAAAGCTAGGGAATTTTGATTTGCTAAGTACTGTGAGTACTTTGAAAATTGAATGTTCTGGGGTGGGTGTCTTGGTGACTTCTGTTTGTATAAGGGCTAGTAGTCAATACAACAAGGATTGTTCTATGTAAATACGGTAGAGTTGTCATTGCAGGACACTTACCAAATAATACTTTCCAAAGTCTCCTTGTAAACTAAATAAATGGATCTGTTTGGATTTCTAAGACAAACATGATTTGTGTACAGTTTCAGAACAGTGAATGGATTGGAGCCGATTGCTAGGACTTCCTTCTCTCCTTTCTTTCGAAAGTTTCAATTCCAATTTCATAATTCTTTCACTTTAAGAGTTGCTGTGCTTAATGACTTTTAGTTAAATCCCGCACCCCTCGAGAAGCATGGGACGTCAACAACACCTGCCAGTCATCTTGTCCGGAGTTCTGTAATGCGGTTGAGCTCTGTCCAGGTCATGAGGACCTCGCTTCTTCCTCAACTGTTCTGCTCCATATTTCCTAAGGAAAGTTTCACTGGGTATGTGGAATCCACTACATAGCGTACGAGTATTTTGTAATAAGTTTGTCTTTGCGTCGTAAGGTGCGACCGAATTACTGCCACTTTCTCCTATCTGTGGTGGGATGGATGGAGCAGTTCTGTCGATATATTTGGAGCAGCTCGAACAGCTCGACAGTGGTGTCATCAATGCCCATCGCCTAATTTTTCTTGAGGGATTTAATCGCGGTTATTATCTCTGTGGTGCTGGCGCGTATTCCAGAATTGTTGCTTTGGAAGGCTCAATTGAATCCGAGATAACAACGCTGTCGTCTAGGTAGTTTAGCACTGTTACAAAATGTTTTCTCCATCACTTGAGCGGATACTCATCCAAAATTAGCAGGTTACCGTCTAACTGGGTGTTGTTTGGAACCCTGAACAACGTTTAAGCTTCTTGGTGCTATTATAGACGGTCGTGCTGACGCATCTGTTTATTGCTGCTTTAGCCTTTGAGGCAAGTATTATATGTTGATGTGCATATTTAGATTTAGATTTAGATAGATTTTTATTTTTATACTAAAAATTTTAACAAAACAGTGTATAAACAAAAATCGGTTAGCATGGCATTGCCGTCTGCCTGGTTGACAAAAAGTTAACAATTATTAATAAATAATTAATTATAGCCTAATAGCACAGAAATTAATTAATTCTTTATTTTTCTTCCTTTTCTTTTTCTTCCGAAGTTTCCATTCAAAACTCTTTCTCTGTATTGTAAAGCAATTTTGCAGTACCTGGTTAGTGTTGTGACGTTATTCTCATTAAGGATTTGCAAGACTTGGTTCTCCGATATGACATCGTTTCCAAAACACAGATTTCCTTGTTTCTCGCAAAATTGGGCACTTGCCAACAAAATGAAAAGTATCCTCCCTCTCAGATAAATTGCACTTGCCGCAGAAAATCGGTAGCTCATCCCTATAGGGTACATAATTTAGTTTCAGGAGCTCTCCACGCAGTTTTAGGACCGTTGCTATTTCTTCTATGCTGTACTCATCCCGGAAGTAATTATTGTGCTGCAAGTTGTGGCATAACCGGCTGTAGACTCCTCTATGGAGTGACCCTGATGCCTCCTCTAGAAATCTTTCCCTGATCTGCTCATCCACACGCTTGATTAATTGGTAAAGTTTAGGCCCCTCGCATCTTCCACACTAAGCTCCATTCCACATCCACTAGCTAGTTCCAGCCACTCTCTGTACCATCCAGTTTTATTTCTTATAGATTGTAGAGCTGCTTTCTTCGGAAGTCTATAGTCTGGCATGTTTACTACTCTAAGCACGTAATCCACTTGTAGCTTTAAGGTTTTTACAAAGAGTGGTGATAGGCCTGTCTCCAACATGAGCATGTAATTTGGCGTGTTCGGTGGCAGATGAAATGCTCTCTTTATATAGAACCTAAGGAATTTTTCCACCATTTCAAATTGTTTTCCTCCCCATACTTGAGCAGCATAGAAGAGAATGGATCGCGAAACTGATTCAAAAACTTTATATTTGCTGCTATGAGGTATATATTTGTAGTTGAAACATTTTCTCCAAGCAATGTTGATGGCTATTTTCGATTTCGACAATTTCTCTTTAAGGTGCCTTTCCATATTAAGATTTCTCGTAAAATACACTCCGAGGTACTTATACTCCTTCACCACTTGGATAGTTTCCCCATTAAAGTGCCATTTTTCATTCGCGCAGTTTCTGCCTCCACCTCTTTTAAAAATTATTATTTGAGACTTACTCAAATTTACCACCAGATTCCACATTTTGCAGTATTCGGAGAGTCGGTTTATTGTAAGCGGTAGAGATTCGGGTGTGGTTGGCAAAATCGCATCATCACCTCCCCGTGGTGCCCGCTGGATAGCTATCTGATAGTGAACTAACGATGAGCGTATGCTGAGTCTGACGATATATGGGTAGCTGAATACTCGGACCTGCGTAAGCACATCTGGGTGAACTTCAGCGCGCATTTGCCTAACCGGACGAGGCATCTCTTGTTGACCTTATTGGCTGAAATATGCGTCTCAGAAGTCTAGCAAGAGCTCCTCAGAAGGAGGACGTGCGGCGGATGAATTCTCTCGATGGAATCAACGGTGACGTCTACAGGCCAGCGGAAACCTTACCGGAGCTACTTCGACATATTTGAAGCTGAGGTTTGTAAGGATTTTCAATACTATGTCAGGCTATTGAAAAAGAGATGGTGGCGGATGAACCCCTAATGGGCGAACGGCAGCGCTCATATCCCCGAAGTGGGTTACTGACATCGGTGTATCCGGCCCCTTGCTAAAAAAGGATCTGGTCCTCCAGGTTGAGGGTTGTGCCGTCGGGTTAACTTCCCTACCACGTAAAAAACCTTCGGTTACGAAGCAACCAACAGCCTCGGATACGGATGAATTTACTGTTGACGACCTAAGCAAACGTAAAAAGGACAACGATCTTCGTGTCTGCACGTGGAATGTTAGGTCCCTCTACAAACCACGTGCAGCCGAACAACTTGCGGAGGCCCTAGAGTGTCTCAAAGCAGACATTACCGCCATCCAAGAAGTGCGATGGGATGGGCCGGGCAAAAGGAGGATGAAAAACTGCGACATCAACTACGGCGATTGCTACAGACAAAAAGGACAGCGTCTATTCGGGTGCGAATTTGTCATTGGAGGCAGACTTAGGCAAGAAGTCTTGAGTTTCAGGCATGTGAACGAGCGCCTTATGACTATCCGTATCAAGGCTAAATTTGCCAACATTAGCCTAATATGCGTTCACGCCCCTCATGAGGAGAAGGAGACGCGACAAAGGACGACTTCTACCAGCTCTTGGACAAGACGTATGAGCAATGCCCTAGCCACGACGTTAAAATTATCCTAGGTGATTTTAACGCAAAGCTAGGAAGAGAGGACGCCTTTAGTAGCGTAGTCGGAAAGCACAGCCTGCACGACAACACATCCGACAACGGACTCAGGCTAATCGACTTTGCAGCTGGGCGAAACTTTGTCGTAGCTAGTACGCGGTTCCCACGTCTCGACATTCACAAAGGAACATGGCTCTCCTTTGATCGAAAAATCGTCAACCAAATCGATCACATTGCGATCGACGCAAGGCACTCTTCCAGTATTCTGGGTGTCCGGACTTTCCGAGGAGCCAACGTGGACTCGGATCACTACCTAGTTGTAGCCAAGGTACGGATGCGAATATCCAGAACGGAGCGAAATCAACGAAATACTATGAGGATATTTGACGTCGAAAAGCTATAATCGCAAGAGACCGCCAGAACCTTTGCCGATCGTGTTTCTTCTAATCTCAATCTAAGTCCTATGCCGCCAGCAGCAAATGCGGAAGACCAGTGGCAGCGTTGCCAAAAAGCCATCAGAGATGCCGCCTCTGATGTACTGGGTTTCTCTCGCCCACCACAACGAAACCCCTGGTTTGATGAGGAATGCCGGCAAGCACATGCAGCAAAACAAGAGGCGTACAAAGCGGTGCTGCATAGAAGGACTAGAGCTGCTTACGAGCTCTACGTGCGCAGGAGAAAAGAGGAACATCGACTTCTCAGAAAGAAGAAAGAGGAGCATGAGAAACGCTCGATCGAGGAGATTGAGAGACTCTATTGCAGGAATAATGTTCGAAAATTTTACCAAAGGGTAAAAAGAACATGACAAGGTTTCAAAGCCAGAACAGAAGCCTGCAGGGACGAAAATGGCAGCATAGTAGTGGAATCGCAGTCGGTGCTGAGGATATGGAAGGAATACTTCTGCAGACTGTTAAACGGCGATGATGACCAATATTCCGCTATCAGGCAGAATGAGCCATTCAACAGTGACGATGGCAGTCAAGATTCCCGTCAACCCGATCAGAATGAAGTGAGGATAGCTATATCTAAACCCAAATCCAACAAAGCTGCTGGAGCCGACGGCCTTGCCGCTGAACTTTTCAAGGCAGGAGGAGATGAGTTGGTAAGGAGCATGCACCAGCTCATCTGTAAAATCTGGTCGGACCAAAGTATGCCCGATGAATGGAACCTCAGCATCGTTTGCCCGATCCTGAAGAAAGGAGACCCTCTGAACTGCGCCAATTACAGAGGTATAAGTCTCCTCAACATCGCATATAAAATCCTGTCTGCCGTACTATGTGAACGCCTAAAACCGATCGTCAACAACCTGATAGGTCCTTATTAGGGCGGTTTCAGGCCGCGAAAGTCCACCATTGACCAAATATTCACACTACGGCAGATCTTGGAAAAAACCCATGAATATCAAATCGATACGTGCCACCTCTTCATCGATTTCAAAGTTGCCTATGATAGCGTGTATAGAGACGAGTTATACAGAGCCATGTCTAGTCTTGGCATCCCTGCCAAGCTCGTCCGTTTGTGCAGAATGACGATGGAGAACTCTCGCTGCTCCATCAAAGTCGGTAAGAACATCACCGAACCGTTCGATGTCAGGAAAGGTCTTAGACAAGGCGACGCGCTATCATGCGATCTCTTTAACATAATACTTGAGAGAATTGTACGAAACTCACAAGCCAACACCGGAGGTACAATCTTCTTCAAGTCTGTACAACTACTCGCTTATGCCGATGACATTGACATAAACGGAAGAACTCAGCGGGCCGTCAATGGGGCATTTACGAGTATTGAGATCGAGGCAGCAAAGATGGGTCTAGCGGTCAATGCAAGCAAAACAAAATATATGCTGTCTACAAAAAAGGACACCCAACATCGGCATCTTGGACAGAACGCCACAATAGACGGATATAGTTTTGAGGTAGTAAAGGATTTCGTCTACCTAGACTCTATGGTGAACTCCGCAAATGACATCAGTAGGGAGATCACACGAAGATTTACTCTTGCCAATCGTTGTTTCTATGGGCTAAAACGGCAATTGAGTAGCAAAGCCCTATCTCGAACTACTAAGGTAACTCTTTATAAGACTCTAATCATCCCAGTCCTGCTGTATGGCGCAGAGGCATGGGCTTTGACAAAATCGGATGAGGATGCCCTTGGTTATTTCAAGAGAAAAGTTCTTCGAGCGATCTTTGGTCCCGTCTGCATAGACGGTGAGTGGAGGAGAAGGTACAATGCCGAGCTATACGGCATGTACAAGGACATCGACTTAGCCAGAAGAGTTCACATACAGCGACTAAGATGGCTGGGTCATTTAGAGCGGATGGAGCCCAACGTTCCCGCTAAGAAAGTTTTCGAATCCACCCCGGATGGACGACGCAGTAGAGGACGACCTCGCGGTAGGTGGCGCAAACAAATGGAGGGGGACCTCGACCAACTTGGCGTGCGCAACTGGAGGCAGCTGGCTCGTAATCGTGCTAGCTGGAGAGGTTTGTTGGTTGAGGCCCAGGTCCACCCCGGACTGTAGCGCCATCTAAGTAGTTAGTAAGTAGAGATTCGGGTGAGTACGACAAAAGCACCACGTCGTCTGCAAAGAGAAGGGCTTTAATCAATACACATCCATATTCAACCCCTCCAAGTAAAAAATCCATTATATCCTCAATGAAAAGTGCAAATAAACTTGGACTTAGAGCACAACCTTGATCCCGAACGAAACCATTCTGATAAGCCCTCACCATTCCATATAGCTGCTTTGGTATCCTCGTACAGATTTTTAATCACACGTCCGAACTTCAGCGACATGCCCATGCCAAAGAGTTTGTAGAATAAAGCATTTCGGTCCACTGAGTCAAAAGCTGCCTTGAAGTCCACGAAGAATGCATATAATTTCCTATTCCTCAGAAGAAAGGAGTCCACAATACTATTTAAAACAAACGCGTGATCAACAGTGGAATATCCTGGTCGAAAACCCGCTTCATATTCCTTGAGCAGATTACTGGTATCTATCCATGCAGTTAGTCGACTTTGCAATATCGATGTAAAAATTTTTTATGACGCATTTAAGAACGAAATGCCTCTGTAGTTCCCTGGGTCCGTCATACAACCTTTTTTATGAATCGGAAAGATCAAGGCTTCCTTGAAGCGCTGTGGTATTATCCCATTTTCCAAAATGTTATTGAACAAGTAGGTAAGATTCGTGTTCAGTTCGTTAGTACCATGTTTGTAGAATTCGGCTGGTATCCCGTCCGATTCTGCAGCTTTACCATCCTTAAGACTACTAAGTGCCTCAACAACGTCCAGCAATACAATTGGCCTATCCAACATTTCGTTCTGGAAGCTAGGCATAGCATACTGCATTCTAAGAGTACTGCCCGATGGGCCAGAAGCCTCTCAAAATGAGCTTGAAGGACGGTTAGGTTTAGTGCCCAATCTACGACATAATTTCCACCATTTAGTTTTTTAGCCAGTTTCCAGAATTCTGAGGGATTATTACACTGCACTAGTCTTCGAGCCTCTGATTCATAACGCATTCTCCTTTTTGCTACGCAAAGCTCTTTAAACTCTATCTTAGTCTTAATGTATGAATTTTCCATTGCAGATTCATTAAAAATCCGGAATAATTTCAGCCATCTGAACGACAGTCGCCTCACCTTATTGCACTCATTATATAACCAAGGTTCTCTGTATCGTTGTTTTTTGTAATTTTGTTGGTTGGTGATTGGAAACAATTCCTTTATAATATGTTCAATTCTGTCGAAGTCCACATAACACCGGGATTGTAGCTGCTCCTCCAATTGTCTTCTATATGCCGATGCTTTAGCCTTGTTCCATATTAGCTTCGGGAGAAGATTCATATTCCTTGTAATCAAGTTACCCGTTACTATCAGCTCGAAGGTCACAACAATCGGGAAACGATCTGAATATAGAACTTGCATCACTTCGAAGTCTGTTATAAGGGTGCCCCATTTACTTACTTAGATGGCGCTACGGTCCGGGGTGGACCTGGGCCTCAACCAACAAACCTCTCCAGCCAGCACGATTACGAGCCAGCTGCCTCCAGTTGCGCACGCCAAGTTGGTTGAGGTCCCCCTCCACTTGTTTGCGCCACCTACAGCGAGGTCGTCCTCTACTGCGTCGTCCATCCGGGGTGGATTTGAAAACTTTCTTAGCGGGAACGTTGGGCTCCATCCGCTCTAAATGACCCAGCCATCTTAGTCGCTGTATGTGAACTCTTCTGGCTAAGTCGATGTCCTTGTACATGCCGTATAGTTCGGCATTGTACCTTCTCCTCCACTCACCGTCTATGCAGACGGGACCAAAGATCGCTCGAAGAACTTTTCTCTTGAAATAACCAAGGGCATCGTCATCCGGTTTTGTCAAAGCTCATGCCTCTGCGCCATACAGCAGGACTGGGATAATTAGTGTGTTATAAAGAGTTACCTTAGTAGTTCGAGATAGGGCTTTGCTACTCAATTGCCTTCTTAGCCCATAGAAACAACGATTGGCAAGAGTAATTCTCCGTGTGATCTCCACACTGATGTCATTTGTGGAGCTGACCATAGAGCTTACGTAGACAAAATCCTTTACTACCTCAAAATTGTATCTGTCTATTGTGGCGTTCTGTCCAAGACGCCGATGTTGGGTGTCCTTTTTTGTAGACAGCATATATTTTGTTTTGCTTTCATTGACCGCTAGACCCATCTTTGCTGCATCGATATCAATACTCGTAAATGCCCCATTGACGGCCCGCTGAGTTCTTCCGATTATGTCAATGTCATCGGCATAAGCGAGTAGTTGTACAGACTTGTAAAAGATTGTACCTCCGGTGTTGGCTTGTGAGTTTCGTACAATTCTCTCAAGTACTATATTAAAGAGATCGCATGATAGCGCGTCACCTTGTCTAAGACCTTTCCTGACATCGAACGGTTCGGTGATGTTCTTACCGACTTTGATGGAGCAGCGAGAGTTCTCCATCGTCATTCTGCACAAACGGACGAGCTTGGCAGGGATGCCAAGACTAGACATGGCTCTGTATAACTCGTCTCTATACACGCTATCACAGGCAACTTTGAAATCGATAAAGAGGTGGTGCGTATCGATTTTGTATTCATGGGTTTTTTCCAAGATCTGCCGTAGTGTGAATATTTGGGCAATGGTGGACTTTCCCGGCCTGAAACCGCACTGATAAGGACCTATCAGGTTGTTGACGATCGGTTTTAGGCGTTCACATAATACGGCAGACAGGATTTTATATGCGATGTTAAGGAGACTTATACCTCTGTAATTGGCGCAGTTCAGAGGGCCTCCTTTCTTCAGGATCGGGCAAACGTTGCTGAGGTTCCATTCATCGGGCATACTTTAGTCCGACCAGATTTTACAGATGAGCTGGTGCATGCTCCTTACCAACTCATCTCCTCCTGCCTTGAAAAGTTCAGCGGCAAGGCCGTCGGCTCCAGCAGCTTTGTTGGATTTGAGTTTAAATATCGCTATCCTCACTTCATTCTGATCGGGTTGACGAGAATCTTGACTGCCATCGTCACTGTTGAATGGCTCATTCTGCCTGATAGCGGAATATTGGTCATCATCGCCGTTTAACAGTCTGCAGAAGTGTTCCTTCCATATCCTCAGCACCGACTGCGAATCCACTACTATGTTGCCATTTTCATCCCTGCAGGCTTCTGTTCTGGCTTTGAAACCCTAGCATGTTCTTTTTACCCTTTGGTAAAATTTTCGAACATTATTCCTGCAATAGAGTCTCTCAATCTCCTCGATCGAGCGCTTCTCATGCTCCTTTTTCTTCTTTCTGAGAAGTCGATGTTCCTCCTTTCTCCTGCGCACATAGAGCTCGTAAGCAGCTCTAGTCCTTCTATGCAGCGCCGCTTTGTACGCCTCTTGTTTTGCTGCATGTGCTTGCCGGCATTCCTCATCAAACCAGGGGTTTCGTTGTGGTGGGCGAGAGAAACCCAGTACATCAGAGGCGGCATCTCTGATGGCTTGTTGGCAACGCTGCCACTGGTCTTCCGCATTTGCTGCTGGCGGCATAGGGTGCCCCATTTACCTCCTGCTAAACAATAATCGTTGACGTCCCTGGTCCTCCCACAAATGTGCACTCTCCCTGTTTGTCACTCAGACTTGTACCATTCAGCACTCGTAGTCCAAACGAATCACAAAATTCCAACAACTGCGTACCTTTTGCATTTCAAATTTGATCCTTAGATTGTCGACTTATTCCGGCTAATCTTTTTCCCATACCTTCTACTTGGCCCACTCTTGCGTTCAGATCTCCTATTACACAAACGTGCCGTTTATCGCAGCACATCGCTACTTCGTGTAGCTTCTCAAAATCACTATGCCAATGATTGCAATTTAGATACGATGGTACTATACAGAATATTTCCGAACCATATTTGAAAGAAACATATATCCCATCCTCTAAAATTATGAACTCGCTGTTGATGTTATTAAGATCTATTTTGAATCAAAAAAAGCATCCTCCACCGGCTCTGCCCCTCTCACGTAGCGTAACCGCTGGAGTCCACTTGAATTCATAGTTTGGAAACGTATTTTCAAAGTTACTGTAACTATTCTCCTCTATAAATGTTTCATATAAAAAAATAAACTCGAACTGATTAATAAAATTATAAAATTCGCTAAATAATGCCTTATTTCGTAAACCAGCTATATTATAGGATAGTATTCTAAATCCTCTTTTCTCAAAACTTGTATTATTGCTACTATTACTATTATTGTTATTAGGGCAGACGGCATTATAATTACAAATTATTTTTAGGCACTGCTCCTCTTCGGACGCCACTGGTCTACGCTGCAGTTCCTTCTGCTTCATGCAATTCTGCGCTTCAAGTTCGTGTCACTCTACTGCTATGGCTGCTGCAATTTAAGCATTGATTGCAATATGCTCATCGATCCGTCTCCTGAAATCTGCAGATAGCTATGTGCTATCTGTTTTTTACCAGCACACAGTATTCGGTACTATACTGCTGGTTGCTTCTTCGGGGTTCCCGGTACATGTTAGTAGGTTGGACCTGTTGCTGTTGGTGAATGCAGTGCGTAGGCGTATAATAGATAGCATAAGATGGTGGTTGCATTCCATTCGAATAACAGCTCCTCGCTTGATTTGGACGTCTAGGATATAATTCCCAAAGGGACGGATAACTGCAATATGGTCAATCTAGCAAACAAAGAAGGATCCCTGAGAAAATCAAGTGGTCCAATCTGGACAAAGAAAAAGGCGAGGCTTTTGTTTTCGTGATGAAAAATTACCTCTCTCACACCATCAACGGAAGTAAGGATGAAGAGTGCAGAGCACAAAACATGTGGAATAACCTACAGCGAACTTGTTTAAAGAAGACCAAATCATTGTCAGGAGCTTCAGAAAGCCACCACCAACACGCCAAAGAAACATGGTTGTGGAGTGATAAAGCTAGGGACTTGATAAATAAGAAGAAAGCGACTTCCAAAGCTTGGTCAAAGCGGAATACAGATGTTGCAAGAAAAAAGCGAAGAAGAAGTGCGCCCAGCTTCAAGCACAGAGTACGGCAGGCCTGTATTGGGAGCTGGTGAAAATATGTTCTCCGGTTGCTGATGCAAAGCAGGCTATCCAGGAGCAACACAATCTTCAAAATAGCCGCCCAAAGAAGGAGGAATGCTCAGGAGATTCGTTCGCCAAAGTTTAATAATAATGCTCATGGCCAGCTTCTTGTGGATGACGACAAAATTCTGCAGAGGTGGCGACAGTGTTGTGAACGACTTTTGAATAAACAGTTTCCCCGGCTATACTTTCCAGCAGCCTATGAAGAAATACCCGACGTTACAGTCGAAGAAGTTAGTGAGGCGGTCAAATACTCCAAAAACCGAAAAGCGGTAAAGCGGAAAAGCGGAAAAGCCAGACGAGATGCCCTCTGAGTTCCGGAAAAAGATGAGAGACGTCGGGTTCAGATGGCTCAGAATTCTCATCTCCAAATTCGTGAGAGGTGATCCAATGCCGAATCAATGGAGGGAAAGTTACCTTCACCCTGTATACAAATGGAAGGGTGATACGCGAAACTGTGATAACTACCGTTCGATCAAGCTGATGTCACACACCATGAAGATCGTTGAGCGGGTATTAAGTGGCCGACTGCGAAAAATAATACGGCTATCTGATGATCAGTGCGGGTTTGTCTCGGGTAAATCAACCACATATGCAATCCAAAGTATAAGGATCATAATGGAAAAACATCGTGATTCCTTAAGGGATTTGCATATTGTATTGGTTGACTTTGGAAAGGCATTCGACAGACTACCACGAGATCTGATATGAGTGGCGCTGAAACATCGAGGGGTTCCAGAAACGTATGCACCTTAGTAAGGGGCATCTTGAGTAACCGAAGAGTTCCCAATCAAAGTCGCGGTACACCAGGGAAGCGTCTTGAGTCATTTGCTCTTTATTACAGTCATTGACTTTCTGCTTGAAGGTAAAGTGATGGACCCCAAGGTACATCAGCTATTCTTTGCTGACGATAGAGCCATCATAAGTGAGGATCCTACATCCATGCAACGAGCACTTGATGTGTGGATGGACGTTTTGGAGGGAAATGGGTATCGCATTAGTTCAAACAAGACAGAGTACTTGTGCCTCCCGTTTTCTGATCCACTCAGTCCTATTCCAGACATTTATTTGAAATTTCAGACATTTATTTGAACAGTGCTTCCCAAGTGCAAAAAGTTGGTGATATCGAAAAAATGTTCCCTAAGACACTACCGTTTGCTTACCATCACTTATGGAATGGTATGTGCACCATTTCTTGTTGGACGCTCGCTATATCAGCTGGCACAGGATTCCATCGATATCTACCCGCGCGCATCAAATATCTTGCTTAACGACTTTTATATCGATGACGTAATGACTGGAGCAGATTCCATTGAAGAAATTACCTCACTTCGCTCAGAGCTTGTAAGCCTACTTCACTCGGGTGGATTCAATCTTCGAAAGTGGACAACAAACTGCTGGCCATTGCTCTTGAGTTTGCCAGAAGACCAACGTGAGATTACTCCGAGAGAATTTGAAGATTATGGTTTCGTCAAGTTGTTAGGCCTGCAGTGGTCACCTGCAAAGGATTCGTTTTCATACAAGGTAAATTTGAATCATAGTTCGTCAATAACAAAGCGTCATATTCTGTCAGAGTCATCAAGAATATTTGGCCCCATTGGTTTTCTTACACCAGTCGTCATATCTGCTAAAATCCTCTTCCAGGAGCTCTGGCGTAAGAAATACAGCTGGGCGCCGTGGCGTAAGTCGTTAGTGTGTCGAATCACTACGCATGGGATTCCAAGTTCGAATCCCAGAAAACACCAAAAAGTTTTTTTCACGGTCCCACCTCTCGCGAGCGTCTGACAAACATCCGAGAGTATTGTTGTCACGAAAAAACTTCTCAAATCGCCGTTCGGATTCGGCATTTAAACTGTAGGTCTCTTCCATTCGTGTGAAAAATATAACGTACACAACATGAGTGGTTGCGAGAAGCTAGGTCCTGGCACTTTAAAGAGCTGTTGCGCCAAATATTTGTATTTTGATACTATAACGTTAGAGCTCTTCAACCAGTGGCAGTCAATTCGCGAAGAACTTCCTATTCTTGAAACTTTGAACATTCTTCGAATCCTCTGGACCTCTAAAAAAAAATGTGGAGTTCATTGGATTTTGTGATGCATCTCTTGACGCGTATGCAGCAGTCGTTTACTGCCGCAGTGTTAGCTACACAGGAAACGTCACCAGTATCATTGTCGCTGCCAAAAGCAGGGTAGCCCCTATAAAGGTAGGTTCTCTTCCCCGTCTCGAGCTTTGTGGAGCAGTTTTACTTTGCCGGCTAGTAAGTAAACTTAAAACGTCTTTACAATATAAAGACATGCATGTCTACGCGTTCACTGAATCTGCCATTGTTCTTCATGGGTTGTCAGCATTGCCAAAAAGATGGTCAGTTTTCATCGCCGACCGCACATCAGAAATATTGTCCATAGTACCAAGAGAATCCTGGTATCATATGCGATCCCAACACAACCCCGCTGACTGTGCTTCCCGTGGTATTCTACCTTCTCGTTTAATAAATAAAGAGTTGTGGTGGTCCGGACCATCATGGATTAAGGACGAAATCTCTAAATGGCCTGATTCAATTTATAAACTTAACGATATTCCTGAGACTGATTTTGAAGAACGAAAAAGGAAATCCATTCAAGTATTGGTGTCTAAATTGGAATCCTCGAACATTCTTGAAATCATAGTGAACAACTCTTCTCGTTATCTGAAATCTATTCGTGTACTTGCCTAAGTTTGTCGATTTATCTCAAACTCGCGCTGTCAATGTGACCTTAGGCAAAGACAATCGCTATCATCCGAAGAGTTGTTAGACGCGAAATTAAAACTTGTAAGATACTATCAATCGGTCCGTTTTGCTTCCGAAATTTAGACTTTAAAGGGTTGTAAAGTGTTGAAAAGGGGAAATAAACTGGCATCGCTCACTCCGTTTATAGACAATCACGGAGTACTTCGCGTCGGAGGTCGCATTCAAGAGTCAAACGCCAATTTTGCGACAAAGCATCCCTTAATTCTCGGTAAAGACACTCGGTTCGCGAAACTCGTAATCGAATACATACATAAAAGACATTTGCACGCGTCCGTCTCTCAAATGTTTGCAATTCTTCGCCAAGAATTTTACATCATCGGTATTCGTAACCTCTTGCGTAAAGTCGTCCATGAATGCGTGTTGTGCTTCTGTCACAGAACAATTACCGTAGAGCAACTCATGGGAAATTTGCCAGCAGAACGCGTCCGCTTCGCGCGACCTTTTAGTAACATCGGAATAGATTACGCTGGGCCGATAACTCTACGCTTGGCCAGGGGACGGAACCCCAAGTTCATCAAGGCCTATATCGCACTATTCGTGTGCTTCACCACAAAGGCGATTCATGTAGAATTGGTCGGTGACCTTTCCACAGCCGCCTTCCTTGCTGCACTTGATCGCTTCGCAGCTCGTTGGGATAAGCCAACGGAGATTTGGAGCGATAACGCAACCAATTTTCACGGGGCTTAGCGCTGCCTTAACGAAATGTTTCAGCTTCTCATGGACCAGCAACACAGTGATGCAGTCGTGAATCACCTCTCAAAGGATGGAATAGCTTGGTGATTCATCCCTCCTTCCGCACCTCATTTTGGCGGGTTGTGGGAGGGGGGCGTAAAGTCCGTAAAGTTTCACCTAAAGCGCGTCATTCAGGACCATATACTGACATATGAAGAAATGTATACCTTGCTTACACAGGTGGAGGCATTACTGAACTCACGACCTATGTGGCCTTCATCGTATATGGACCCAATCGCATTAAGCCCAGCTCACTTTTTGCTTGGTGAACCCCTGTTTTGTGTTCCTCGTTCTGATATATGCAATAAAGCTTTAAACCCATACATTAATTGGTCTCTTTTACAGACATTGAAGCAAGGTTTTTGGAAGTGGTGGCATACCGAATACTTGACATCTTTACAGCCGCGATTTGAATGGCATGGTGAGAAGTCGACCCTCAAAATTGGCGACGTTATCTTGCTGAAAGAATCCAACATGCCTCCATCCAAGTGGATCCTCGCTCGGATCACTTGCCTTCATCCGGGAAAAGATCATTGAAATAAAGTCGCCACAGTAAATACACCGACGGGAACATATGTGCGGCCAATTGTAAAACTAGTTCCCCTGCCATTTTCTGAAAAACCGGAGTCTTCCAGGGGGGGGCTGAATGTTTGGAACTCACTTCATTTTGCATAATTCTACTTGTTACTACTTGACTTGCTAGTCAAATTATTTTATATCATCTAGTTGTTTTCGAACTACACATTTTTAATTTTTGACTTTATATCGTTCTCTTTGCTGACGGGCTTCAAGTTGGTAACATCTTCATTGTTAAATATATTCCTTGATTTAATTTGTGGGTTTTATTTATAATTTCCATCGCATCAAGAAAGTGTTCGTCGTCGGTTTTAGTGCAAAACACAAGCTCTCCGTATTAGCGGATGCAACAAATCTGCCGATGTATTTGGTGCCGCTTGAAATAGCTCGGCAGGGATGCCATCAATACCCACCGTCTTGTTCTTCTTGAGGGATTTGACTGCTGATGTTATTTCGGGTTTACTGTGAGGTACGGTGCCAATTCGGGAAACGGTTGCGTCGAACTACTCATTCGAATTAAAGATCATACCGCCATCGTCTAAGTGGTTTAGCACTGTAGCAAAATGTTCTCTCCATCTAATGAGCTGATCCTCATCCGAAATCAGAAGGTTACCGTTTAGACTCTTCACTGGGTGTTGTTTGGAGTTTCGACCACCAATGAGCTCCTTAGTGATGTTGTAAACAGTCCTACTGTCGCACCTACTCGCTGCTTCTTCAGCCCTTGAGGCCTGTGAGTTGACATATTGACGTTTGTCACATCTCACATTACGCTGCACTTCTTTCTTCTTCGCACGGTATTGTGCTTCAAGCTCGGTTCTCTCTACTGCTGAGGATTGCCGCTGCAATCCGAGCCTTGATTGCTGTACGCTCATGGATCCGTCTCCAGGTGTCTGTAGAAAGCCATGTGCGGTCGTGTTTCTGCTTTTACCGACATACATGCGTGCCCCATTCGCAAAAACATTTTTCACAGCACTCCAGTGGTCATCCATGTTCTCTATGGATTCGCAATATAACTGTCCAACCGTTTAGACGTGTTTTCATTTTCTTCTGCTTCGCGAGTCAATATTTCCGCCAAATCACTCTAAACCTCGATAGAATGCAATTAAGTCTAATCACTGATCCTAGGCGCTTTTACCAATTTATCAACGTCAAAAGAAAGTCCGACGGCTTTCCTTCCACTCTAAAATTACTTAATACTTCACCTGCTGACCCTAAAGTAATCTCCAACCTCTTTGCAACCTTTTTCAGCCAATCGTATAGTGACCATGTACACGAACCGGACCTAGATTTTTTCTCCTACCTGAATAACTGTCCTCAAACCTCTCTAGCTTCAGTCGACATTAGGTCTGATATTGTGCGAGAAAAAAATTAATAGGCTCAAAGATGACTTCTCCCCTGGTCCCGATTGTCTGCCCGCCATCTTACTAAAGCAATGTGTAGATGTCCTGTGTCAGCCCCTTACAACTTTATTTCGTCTCTCACTCTCTCAAGCCGTTTTCCCAAAATTATGGAAGGACTCTTTTATTTTCCCTATCCATAAAAAAGGCAGTAAAAACGACATTTCTAACTACAGACCCATAGCCAAACTTTCCTCTATCCCTAAGCTTTTCGAAAGCATTGTCTACGACTCACTGTATTTCCACTGCAAATCTATTTTTTCCCCACAACAGCACGGTTTCTTAAAAAGTAGGTCCACTACGACTAACCTGACCGAATTCGTTTCCAAAACACTACAAGCATTACAGAAAGGTAATGAAGTGGATGTCATTACCACCGACTTCAGCAAGGCCTTTGACAAAATCTGTCACTTAACAATTTACCTTAAACTTAAAGCCCTCGGTTTCCCACCCTCTTTCATTTCATGGCTGAGATCGTACCTAGAAAAACGTCAGTACAGGGTTCTCTTCAGATTTTCAGTCTCTGACCCCTTTAACGCCACTTCAGGCGTTCCTCAAGGCAGTAATCTTGGTCCGCTGATCTTTGTCTTAACTATAAACGATGTTGGTCACGTCATAAAAGACTCTGATCTGTCTATTTACGCGGATGATATGAAAATCAGTAAGGTAATATCTACCCCCAACGATTCTCTCTTACTTCAAATCGACCTAAATTCATTCCACACATGGTGCGACAAAAACTTTCTAGAACTTAACGTCGCCAAATGTCAATCCATAACATTCTCTCGTAAACGCCTCCCCACATCCCTCAGAACCTATTACTTTCTTAGTGAGCCCGTTCCCTCAGTCTCCTCTATATGCGATTTGGGTATTATTTGTGACAGGGAGCTAAACTTCCGTTCCCACATTGATCATATTGTACACAAGGCCAATTCTTCTCTCGGTTTCATAAAACGATGGTCTAAAGAATTTTCAAACCCTTACGTTTCTAAATCCCTTTATATCACCTTTGTCAGACCACTCCTGGAATACGCCAGCCAAGTTTAGTCACCTTATCACAATATACACTTCCTTAGAATCGAAGCTGTGCAGCGTAGGTTTATCCGGTTTGCCTTACGCGGTCTCCCATGGGCCGACAACTATATTTTACCTCCCTATGAAGACCGGCTAAAATTGATTAACCTGCAAACCCTTTCAAAACGTCGCGAAGTCGCTGACATACTTTTCGTGCACCAATTATTAACCGGTATGATCGACTCCACCGCGCTACTGGAAATGATATCCCTTCGCACTAACCCTCGAAACCTCAGGTCCGTACCGCTCTTTCTTCTCCCTCATCACCGCACCAACTACGGAAATTTCGAACCAATTTCCAGAATGTTACGCCTGGCAAATAACTCACAGAACACCCTAGACTTTCATTCGAGTCTATCCGCCCTTAGAAAGTCCCTCTACACCTCTTCATGAACTAACCAGTCCCAGTTCCCTCTCTAGTTTTTAAGATAGTTTTTAAGATCTAGTTTAATAAAAAATGTGTGGGCCCCCATGGGCCCAACAAAAAAAAAAAAAAAAGGAATAAAAAGAAAAAAAAAAAAAAAATGTTAAGCTTAGAGTTAAGGTCCCTCGTTGTTAGTTCTTAAGTTTAGATTTAAGCTTGCTTGTATTAAGCTAAATAAATAAAAAATTAAATAAAATAAAAAATAAAATATGCTACTGATTGCTTCTGCTTCTAAGGCAAGATGGTCCCTGAACTGTTGGCGCACTTGGGGAACCTTGAGCCTGTCGATATTAAACCTGGTGATGTTAAGTAGGTTTGAGCGGTTGCTGTTGACGGATGCAGTACGAAGGCGTAAATGAGCTAACATAAGATGGTGATCTCGTTCTTGTCCGACGTCAGCTCCACGTCTGTTTCGGACGTCCAGGAGACAATTTCTAAAGCGGCGACTGATCGCAATGTGGTCGATCTGGTTGGATGTTCGTTGCCTATCAGTGGAGACCAACTAATCTTGTGGCAGGTGTTATGCTTAAACAGCGTATCTACGATGACTAGGTGGTTGGTATAGCAGAAGTCCACAAACCGCTCACCGTTATCATTACGGTCTCCCACGCCGTGAACTCCCATCACGTGCTTAAGCATGGTGCTGTCGCTACGCACCTTGTTATTGAGATCTCCTATAACCATTACGATGCCCCCATTAGGCGTTTGGTTGTAGGCGGCGCCTAAGTGGCTATAAAAATCATCCTTTTCATCCTCAATCGCATCTAGAGTCGAAGCACAACACAGTATGGTGGTAATTTTTCTAACTCTACTCTGGAACCTAGCTGTCAATACCCGGTCACTATGGGGTTTCCAGGATATGAGGCTACTACGTGCTGCTGGAGTTAGCATGAGTCCTACGCCGGAACTCCGTGCACTTCCAGCTGGTTTACCAGAGTAGAGCATGACAGTGCTTTTTTTTGGCGAGATGTATTCCCCAGCATCGTACCATCTTATCTCGCTCAGCCCTAAGATGTCGATTTTATACCGTGTGAATTCGCGCTCCAATTTGACGATTCTGGCATTATAAGGCCCTTCCTTGAGTGAGTCCAAAAGGGTCATAACGTTGCAGAATCCGATCATTCTCCGTGTTCGATAGCAAAAGATCGTCAACAAATTATCAGTCCGTATCCTCGGCGTTAGTTTCCGTTTCGGAGCAATTCGTTTTTTTACGGTTGCGACTCGCTGGGCCACAGACCAAGTGACAATTATCCTGTTTTGTGGCGCACGCGGCTCGCCATTTATGCTTTTCCGTTCGCCCTTTTCAGAGAAATTCTCAGATGACACCACGAGGAGGTGGAAGTAGGACTTACTAACAGAGCTGCAAGTTGTTCGGCTGCAGTGGCTCTTTGTCGTTATTTAGTTTACCAACACCTATCGGGAGATGCTGCTCCTACGAGGCTTTTGTTAGTCGCTTACCATACCGTACGTCAGGTGTTGTATCCCAAATAACATGAGCAAGCTTTGTAGGAATTTGACCAAGTATTAGTAACCAAATTCAGTCATGTTGTTTTTGGAACGATATTATATTACTCTGATTTTCAAAAGAGTGATGTCATACTATCATTGAATTTCTTACTGAACTTGCCTCCGAAATATTAAAGACATCAACCGCTTTCACTTAAGCCCCTCAAAAAAAATATGGAAAGCCGCTTACATCACTGCTTTGACGAAAAATCTCCCCAATCAAACTTAATCCCTTAAAGTTTGAAGCCACGCATCACCAACCAACTGATTATTTCCTCTTTAACGCATAACATAATTATAAACAAAGATTACATCGCCTTTTATGCCATCCATCCATCTATAATGACAAATCCGATTTCACCTTGGGCAGTAATTTAAAGAACAAAAGAAGGGAGTGGGTATGCTCCTCATACTACACAAGGACGTACATATGTCCGATGGGGGAAAAAAAAAATAAAACAACACAAAGGAAACTTTTACCAATAACTTAATTTGCTAACAAAGACTCGAACCGAATAGTGACGCAAGAGAGGGAGGAGGGTGGCACAACCAGTTGACATTGGCTGGAAATTGAATTATAACATTGTCAGGATCAATTATTGTGTATTTCTTGGTTAGCAAGAGAGAGAGAGAGAGAGAGCTGCGCGAAGTAGAAGCAATACTTTGTCTTCAAGGACACTTGTTTGCGTTGTTTATCCTAAATGGGAAGGAAAAGAAGGAAAGAATAATATGCAAAGCTCTTTAAAGCCCGTGAAGATAATTTTTTATGGAGCAAAGTCCTTACGATATGCCGCATAAAATTATGCAAAACTGTACAAAGGATTCTATTCCAGCGGAAAAACAAACATATTTAGATAATGATAAGGGAAATGTATAATAAAACGGAGTAGCACAGCACAAGGTAGGCAAGCAGGGCTACCTTTAAGCTACAGCAAAACAAAAAAAAAAAACAAAACACGGAACAAAAGGGACGGAAATACACAGGAAGGACTCAAATTTGTTTAGGATGATACCACGCACCCTATTCCGTTGGCATCCCTTTTCTTTTCACAAGCGAATTAACCCGGGTTGTCAATAAGGTTTTTCTGGAAAATTGCCTAAGTCTGGGTTGAATGCGTAGCGAGGGTTTACATAGCATGCCCTTTAGGATAAGGTATGGAAGTATAAGCACTTCTTTTTGTAGCACAAGCGTTCTGCCTACGTCACGGCGTAATGCTTGAGTCAATATAATTCAAAGCGAAGTTTTTATTTACATATTTCCAACACGCAAGCCGGGGATGGTGACGAAAGTTGACCTATCATCCGCACGTATCATACTGGGAATGCCTATGTCCGGTATAATTTTCCCATGCATGTCATACGAACCTTCTAAGCTGACAGAAGGTATACCAGAAGCGTAGTTGACAATATGTGTATATTGGGGGAGTACCGACGCTAACACTATAGATAAGTCCTTCTAAGATTGTTTTTCCTGATTTCATCCCTGCATGTGTATAGTGTAGGAGTTACCGCAACTAGATTCAGACAGGAAGTACTAGACCTCACACTGGGCAGTCCAACCATAAGTAGGTAATGTATCTGTTGAGCAATATTTATCGGATGACAGGGTCATTGTTTTTGACTTAAATAACACATGTGTCATGAAAACTTCGGTAAGAACAAACTGAGATACATTCGAGGTAGCCTTGAAAAGTAATCGGAGGCATATGAGCATTAAAATGCTGCATCACTGCAGCCAATTGGGACGGCCTTAATTTTATCTTTAGGAGATTTAACTGGTCGCTATGCTTCCTCGATAGCGACGTGGAAGCAACCGCTGATATGATTACTGACACCATCCTCTTAGGTATGAATGACTATATTCCGAACAGAATAAAGAGCATCAAACCTAAGGCAAACTCGTAACAATAAGGCAAACTACATAACACATGTGGTTTTGGAAATGTTCGTGGAGTAACTGTGCTATGTGACGAGCGATCTGAAAGAACGAGATCTTGTCTAATTGTGCCGAATTTCCTCTCAGTAAGCAAGCTTGAACAATTTTGTGGTCAGGACTTGGTTGCTGCAGCTGTAAGCTACGAAACAAACGGAAGTTGAAAAACCTTCGTCGTTGCGCCGGCTTATTTCCCTTATGATTCGATAATGCCTCCACCACCGAAGGCGGTTGCCGAACTCATAAAGTATTGTGACACTCGGGAGACGGGACTAGTCATATGGTGCGATGCTAATACTCGAGCTATACGAAAGAATTGTCGGTCGATCGCAGGGAAGACATAGGGCGTGGCTTTCCGAGGATACCTGGAGAAGGATTGACGAACGAAAACAGCTAAAAGCTCGCGTTGCAGCTACCCCAGCAGCAGGGAGAAGCGAGCTAGAGTCCCTATATCGCATGAAGATGAGAGAAGTTCAGCGTAGCGTACGACGTGACAAGCGCAACTACATCAACGCGCTGGCTACAGAAGCAGAAGAAGCTGCACGGAGGTGCGACAGCAGGACTGTCTACAGAATCACGAAAGAGCTGACAGGTGGTCGCAGCTCCAGCCAATACCCAGTGAAAAGCCTAGAAGGCTCCTTGCTCATTTCGGATGAGCACCAGCTCAAGAGATGGAAAGAGCATTTTGCTACGGTTTTGAACCGTGTATTCGCTAGCGATATGCTCCCAAATCAGACTGAGATGCCCGAGGTGAGAAGTTCCCGAATACGCACCACGACTCCCAGTAAAGCTGAGATCATTACCGCGATCAAGGCACTCAAAACCAACAAGGCGGTAGGACTTGACGGTATTCCAGCAGAGCTCTTACGAGCAGCGCCAACAACATCGGCTGAGCTTCTGCTTCCACTTATAGATAGAGCTTGGGAAGCTGAAAGCTTTCCTAATGAGTGGAAAAAGGGAGTGATCGTCAAGCTTCCTAAGAAAGGAAATTTATTGTAGTGCGGAAACTGGAGGGGTATCTGCGTGCTGCCTGCTGTAGCTAAGATAATAGCTAAAATCATCCTTGAGCGAATCAAACAACATCTCGAAGACACACTCGATGCCGAACAAGCAGGCTTCCGCTCTGGATCCTCCTGTGCCGACCACATCAACACCCTGCGGATTATCATCGAACAGTGTGTTGAATATCGATCGCCACTGCACCTGCTGTTCATCGATTTTGAGAAGGCGTTCGATAGTGTCAACAGGGAATTTATTTGGCGTGCCTTATGCAGGAGAGGCATTCCCGATAAACTAATTGCTATTATCAAAGCTACATATGAAGGCTCTAAATGTAACGTTCTGCACAGGGGGAGGTTGTCTGAGGAATTTGAGATCCAAAGTGGGTTAAGACAAGGCTGTATCCTTTCACCAATATTATTCCTATTGGTGATTAGCGATGTGCTTCATGCAGCTTTTGTCGACGGGAAACGGAGGAATTCGATGGACTCTTACATCTCAACTGAAACATCTTGACTACGCAGACGATGTATGCTTACTCTCCCACAGAATTATGGACCTCCACCAAATGACAGCAGATGTGGAGAGGGAGGCAGGTGTCGTCGGGCTGAAAATCAATACGACAAAAACTAAAATCATCAGCCTTGGAACTAACTCATCGGCTCAAATATGCATTGCTGGACAACCGGTAGAGAGAGTAGAGGATTTCCAGTATCTTGGGAGTATTGTCTCGACCGATGGTGGAACCGAGCTGGATATAACCAACAGGATCGCCAAAGCAAAGTCCGCGTTCGGGATGTTGTCCAAAATATGGCGAAGCAATGCAATCAGTTTGAGTACCAAAATAAGACTGTTCCGCTCCAACGTTGAATCCGTGCTGCTATATGGTTGCAGCACGTGGAGAGTGACCACTACTATCACCAGAAAGCTGCAAACGTTCGTTAATAGGTGTCTGCGCAATATCTTAAGGATTTTCTGGCCCAATCGTATCTCTAACGAACACCTTTACGAGAGAACGGGTCAGGAAGCAATAGGCACAACTATCCAACGGCGGAAGTGGCAGTGGATTGGTCACACGTTCCGAAAGGGTGACAGCTCCATAGCAAACCATGCTATGCAATGGAACCCTCTAACTCAGGATGGCAGAAGACCTGGCGGTCCGCGGAAAACATGGCGCAGAACAGTCGAGAAGGAGGCACGGCAGTTAGGGAAAAGTTGGGGAGAACTCAGACACATTGCCAGAAACCGTACACGATGGCGCGTCGGCGTAGTAGAGGCCCTAGGACCCACAAGGGGATATAGGACATAAGTAAGTATGCTAATACTCAGAATACAGTCTGGGGCAGCAGCAAATTTGGATCTAGAAAGAAACGAAGCACCAACCATGCAATACAAGCTATGTGCGATATAGCACGTGAACCAATTATGGGAGAAAGATGGCACGGAGGGATAGAACAATACTGCGCTGTGGTGACACTTGATGTCAAGAACGCGTTCAATTCAGCCGACTGGAGCTGTGTACTGAATGCACTGAGTGACTTGCGGGTACCAAACTACCTACTGCGGAGAATCGTGAATTACTTGGAAGACATAACCCTCTACTATGACACTAAAACGGAAACCGTTCATATAAGCATCCGTAGAAAAGTGGAATATCTTACCATACTGGTCGGTGAGCATCGAGTCGAAGCCATACATCAAGTACCTGGGAGTGTTATCGGACCACGGACTCAGCTTCAGGGATCACTTAACGTACGTAGGCAAGAAGATCTCTCGGGCAGTAGTGGCATTATACAGACTAATGACAAATAAAACGAATAATGCCTGTATGCGGCCCCAATATGGGCATCAGCGGACGAATGAGGAGTCGCTTAGGAACAGACCTTGGGGTCATCCTAATCTGACTGCTTGCCGTAGAGGAAAGGGCCCTAAAAAGGCTCAACTACTCCGGCAAGCTCGATCTTCAAAGGAAGATCGATGAGCACTATCAAGGTGCTACAGGCGAACTTGCATCACGCTAAGGGCGCGTCCGCTACCCTCAGAAAGCGGTTCGCCGAAGAAAATATAACCCTTGGTCTGATTCAAGAACCCATATATAGTTGCGAACATATATAAAAGGTCTCCGAAATGGGGCAAGTAAGTTGATTTCCAAGTGTGGAGAGCAAGCGCCTAGAGCGGCCTGCTTAATTAGCAGTAATTTAAATTTTTTTAAACTTCCAATTCCATAGTTTATAACTAGAGACCTGGTGGCCCTACTACTGGAAGTCCCAACCGGAAAGGGAACACAGAATATCGTGTACGCCTCAGCGTACTTCCCTGACGATAATGGTGATATCCCGCCTAAAGACGTCCAGAGCCTCATTAACTACTGCCAAAAAAACAACCTCCCCTACATCATCGGTTGCGACGCCAATGCACATCACGAGGTCTGGGGTAGTAGTGACATCAACAGAAGGGGTGAGTGTCTTTTAAAATACATTGTCACTAGTCAAGTAGATATTTTGGATAAAGGCTCTAAACCCACCTTCATAAATGCGATTCGCGAAGAGGTACTTGACCTCACTCTCGCTAGCCCATTTATCTCTAATTTTATTGAAAATTGGCAATTGGTATCAGACGAGGCCTCACTGTCAGACCATCAACATATTAGGTTTGACATACCCGGTCAACTCTCATATGTCTCTAGCAGATACGATCCCAAATCTACGGATTGGCATCGCTATCGTGAAGTAGTGTTCTCAAGAGAAGATATGCTCCTCACATCTATCGAGTCCATAGAAGACCTGGATGAAGCTGCTTACCAACTTAACAATATACTGCTTAATTCCTACCACGACAGCTGCGTCCCCAAAACCAATGTTAGCAGAGTAAAGTGCCTTGGTGGAATGACCAACTGACGAAACTTAGGAAGAAGGTCAGAAAACTCTTCAACTCTGCAAAGCGAACGAAGAGGTGGGACGAATCTACGTTTGCTCTCACAGAATACAATCTAGAATTGAGACGATCTAAACGAGCTGCTTGGAGGAAATGCTGCGAAACCATTGCCGCTATGCCAACAGCGGCACGAATCCATAAAGCGCTTGTTAAAGATCAAGTGAACTGTGTGGGGTTACTGAAGAAGAATGACGGAACCTACAGGACGGACCGTACGGATACACTTGGAACCCTGCTCCAGGTACATTTCCCAGGTTCGTCTCTAAACACATCTCATGTGTACTCGAACACATTTGACCACAGGGTTTTTGTGGAAAGGTAAAATATTTAGTCCAGATAAAGTTGAATGGACCGTGGGCACATTCAAACCTGTTAAAGCTCCCGGCGGTGATGGTCTCTTTCCAGCACTTCTACAAAAGTCAATCGACCTCATCCTGGCGGGTTTGTAGCTTTATTTAGAGCTAGCTACAATTGGGGATACATACCACCCACCTGGAGACAGGTTAATGTGATATTCATTCCCAAACCAGGCAATAGGCCTAGCGAGCTGCCTAAATCCTATAGACCTATAAGTCTAACTTCATTTGTCCTCAAGACAATGGCGAGATTAATTGATATTCACATCAGAGACAGGTTAGATGTGTCTAACCCTTTGCACTCGAATCAGTACGCATACAGAAAAGGCAAATCCACAGTAGGTGCCCTTCATTATCTCGTCAAAAAGATAGAGGGTACACTCAGTTCTAAGGATATAGCCTTGTGTGCATTTCTTGATATCGAGGGCACATTCGATAACACTGGTTACGACTCGATCATAAGGGCGATTAGTAGCAGAGGTATCGAAGAATCGACCAACCAATGGATTAGGGCCATTCTGGTAAGCCGATTCATTACCTCCTCCTCCGGGGGAGTGTCGGTGTCTGTAACGGCAGCGAAAGGCTGTCCTCAAGGAGCAGTTCTCTTCCCCCTGTTATGGTCAATAGTTATCGACAACCTGTTAGCAGATCTTAACAGATCAGGCTACACCACCGTCGGTTATGCTGATGACTTGGCGGTTTGTATTAGTGGTAAACACAGCACAACAGTCTCTAACGTCATGCAAAGTGCGCTCTTACAAGTTGTAGAATGGTGTAACAAAGTCCTTATCCATCAATCCTAGTAAAACCGTTCTGGTGCCGTTTACAAGGAAGACACAGGTCAACCTTGAACCCATCACAATCAAATTCACCACAATAGTTTATTCCATCGAGGTCAAATACCTTGGTGTAATTCTTGACAAACGACTTAACTGGAACTCACATATCAAGTCCGCCACCGAACGTGCTACGAGAGCTTTTTGGGCTAGTAAACGCCTATACGGCAGAACTTGGGGTCTCTCTCATAAAATGATACATTGGCTGTACATAATGATGGCAAGACCCATTATCACATACGCGGCTATCGTCTGGTGGCCAAAAACCCTCCAGCAGACAATGGTAAGACCCATTATCACATATGCGGCTATCGTCTGGTGGCCAAAAACCCTCCAGCAGACAACGGCAAACAAGTTGCAGAAGTTGCAAAGAATTACCTGTCTCGGCATTACAGGTGCGATGCGCACCTGCTCCACGACAGCTCTTGAAGCTATTGTCGGGCTAACACCCCCACCAATCTTCATTAGGAAGATGGCTAACAGAGCCCTCCAGATAACTGGTGCCCTCTGGTTGTAATACAGCCTTGCCACATTACAGGGGTCTCTGATGTGGTGGACCTTTCTTTCCCCCATACTCGTGGGATCCAAAATCATGAATCAAACAAAAACAAATACAAATAAAACAGAACAAAAAAAAGTACAAAACTCTGGAGACGAAAGTACAGAGGAAAATCCGTTCAGGAGAAGGTCGGTACTGATGCGATCACCGCCGTTAAAAATAACGGATGGACCGACGCAAGAAGAGAACACGAACGCGGAGATGCCGTCTGAACCAAGTGCATAAGGAACAAAAAGGGAAAAAAAAGGCGACAGGGAAAAACCATGGACAGACAGTGAAACCCCGGATCGAAGAACCAGGTGCAGAAACTACTAATAAAGTCGTTTGGACAAGAGTAGAAAAAAGTCGAGGCAAGCTATATGCTTCGGTCGGATGGCAAACGACTAACAAAGGCCTCGTAGGGGCAGCATCTCCCAATAGGTGCTGGTCCGCTAAGTAACGAGTAGGAGCCACTGCAGCCGAAAACCTAGCAGCTCTGTTAGTAAGCCCTACTCCCACCTCCTCGTGGTGCCATCTGGGAATTTCTTCGGAAATTGCTAACGGGAGAGGACGAATGGCGAGCTTCCTGCGCCAAAAAACAGGATAAGTGTCGGTTGGTCTGTGGCCCAGCGAGCCGCAACCATAAAAAAAATCAAGGCTCCGAAACGGAAACATACGCCTCGGATACGGACTGATCATTTGTTGACGACCTTTGGCTATCGGACACGAACAACGATCGGATTCTGGAACGTTAAGACCCTCCTGGACTCACTCAAGGAAGGGCCTTATAACGCCAGATTCATCCAATTGGAGCGCGAATTCGCACGGTATAAAATCGACATCTTAGGGCTGAGCGAGATAAGATGGTACGATGCTGGGGAATACATCTCCCCAACAAAAAGCACTGTCATGCTCTACTCTGGTAAACCAGCTGGAAGTGCACGGAGTTCCGGCGTGGAAACCCCACAGTGACCGGATATTGACGGCTAGGTTCCAGAGTAGAGTTAGAAAAATTACCATCATACAGTGTTATGCTCCGACTATAGACACGACTGAGGATGAAAAGGATAATTTTTATAGCCACTTAGGTGCCGCCTACAACCAAACGCCTAATGGGGACATCGTAATGGTAATGGGAGATCTCAATGCCAAGGTGGGTAGCGACAACACCATGCTTAAGCACGTGATGGGAGTTCACGGCGTGGGAGACCGTAATGACAATGGTGAGCGGTTTGTGGACTTCTGCAATACCAACCGCCTAGTCATCGGAGGTACGCTATTTAAGCATAGCACCTGCCATAAGATCAGTTGGGTCTCTACTGATAGGCAACGAACATCCAACCAGATCGACCACATTGCGATAAGTCGCCGCTTTAGAAATTGTCTCCTGGACGTCCGAAACAGACGTGGAGCTGACGTCGGACAAGAACGAGATCACCATCTTATGGTAGCTCATTTACGCCTTCGTACTGCATCCGTCAACAGCAACCGCTCAAACCTGCTTAACATCACCAGGTTTAATATCGACAGGCTCAAGGTTCCCCAAGTGCGCCAACAGTTCAGGGACCATCTTGCCTTAGAAGCAGAAGCAATCAGCAGCATAGAGAACATGGATGACCACTGGAGTGCTGTGAAAAATGCTTTTGCGACTGGGGCACGCACTTATGTCGGTAAAAAGCAGAAACACCACCGCACATGGCTTTCTACAGACACCTGGAGACGGATCGATGAGCGTACAGCAATCAAGGCTCGGATTGCAGTGGCCTCAGCAGTAGAGAGAACCGAGCTTGAAGCCCAATACCGTGCGAAGAAGAAAGAAGTGCAGCGTAGTGTGAGACGTGACAAGCGTCAACATGTCAACTCACTGGCCTCAAGGGCTGAAGAAGCAGCGAGTAGGTGCGACAGTAGGACTGTTTACAACATCACTAAGGAGCTCATTGGTGGTCGAAACTCCAAACAACATCCAGTGAAGAGTCTAGACGGTAACCTTCTGATTTCGGATGAGGATCAGCTAGATGGAGAGAACATTTTGCTGCAGTGCTAAATCACTTAGACGACGGCGGTATGATCTTGAATTCGAATGAGCAGTTCGAAGCAACAAATTCCCGAATTCGCACCGTACCTCCCAGTAAAGCTGAAATAATAACAGCAATCAAGACCCTCAAGAAAAACAAAGCGGTGGGTATTGATGGCATCCCTGCCGAGCTATTTCAAGCGGTGCCAAATACATCGGCAGATCTGCTGCATCCGCTAATACGGAGAGCTTGGGATAAAATCGACATCTTAGGGCTGAGCGAGATAAGATGGTACGATGCTGGGGAATACATCTCCCCAACAAAAAGCACTGTCATGCTCTACTCTGGTAAACCAGCTGGAAGTGCACGGAGTTCCGGCGTGGAAACCCCACAGTGACCGGATATTGACGGCTAGGTTCCAGAGTAGAGTTAGAAAAATTACCATCATACAGTGTTATGCTCCGACTATAGACACGACTGAGGATGAAAAGGATAATTTTTATAGCCACTTAGGTGCCGCCTACAACCAAACGCCTAATGGGGACATCGTAATGGTAATGGGAGATCTCAATGCCAAGGTGGGTAGCGACAACACCATGCTTAAGCACGTGATGGGAGTTCACGGCGTGGGAGACCGTAATGACAATGGTGAGCGGTTTGTGGACTTCTGCAATACCAACCGCCTAGTCATCGGAGGTACGCTATTTAAGCATAGCACCTGCCATAAGATCAGTTGGGTCTCTACTGATAGGCAACGAACATCCAACCAGATCGACCACATTGCGATAAGTCGCCGCTTTAGAAATTGTCTCCTGGACGTCCGAAACAGACGTGGAGCTGACGTCGGACAAGAACGAGATCACCATCTTATGGTAGCTCATTTACGCCTTCGTACTGCATCCGTCAACAGCAACCGCTCAAACCTGCTTAACATCACCAGGTTTAATATCGACAGGCTCAAGGTTCCCCAAGTGCGCCAACAGTTCAGGGACCATCTTGCCTTAGAAGCAGAAGCAATCAGCAGCATAGAGAACATGGATGACCACTGGAGTGCTGTGAAAAATGCTTTTGCGACTGGGGCACGCACTTATGTCGGTAAAAAGCAGAAACACCACCGCACATGGCTTTCTACAGACACCTGGAGACGGATCGATGAGCGTACAGCAATCAAGGCTCGGATTGCAGTGGCCTCAGCAGTAGAGAGAACCGAGCTTGAAGCCCAATACCGTGCGAAGAAGAAAGAAGTGCAGCGTAGTGTGAGACGTGACAAGCGTCAACATGTCAACTCACTGGCCTCAAGGGCTGAAGAAGCAGCGAGTAGGTGCGACAGTAGGACTGTTTACAACATCACTAAGGAGCTCATTGGTGGTCGAAACTCCAAACAACATCCAGTGAAGAGTCTAGACGGTAACCTTCTGATTTCGGATGAGGATCAGCTAGATGGAGAGAACATTTTGCTGCAGTGCTAAATCACTTAGACGACGGCGGTATGATCTTGAATTCGAATGAGCAGTTCGAAGCAACAAATTCCCGAATTCGCACCGTACCTCCCAGTAAAGCTGAAATAATAACAGCAATCAAGACCCTCAAGAAAAACAAAGCGGTGGGTATTGATGGCATCCCTGCCGAGCTATTTCAAGCGGTGCCAAATACATCGGCAGATCTGCTGCATCCGCTAATACGGAGAGCTTGGGATAGTGAACAATTTCCACAGGAGTGGAAAAGGGGGATGATCATTAAGCTTCCAAAGAAGGGTAACTTGATGGAGTGCGGTAACTGGAGAGGTATATGTGTTCTTCCACCTGTAGCCAAAATAATAGCTAGAATAATTCTAGAACGAATTAAAGAACATTTAGTTTCAACTCTCGATGTCAAACAGGCAGGCTTTCGTGATCCTCCTGCATCGACCACATAAACACCTTACGGATCACAATCGATCAATGCGTTGAGTATAGGTCTCCCCCTAAATTTACTGTTTATCGACTTCGAGAAGCCATTCGACAGCTTGAATCGAGATGCTATCTAGTTGGCCTTGCGCAGGAGAGGCATTCCAGAAAAGCTTATAGCTATTATCAAGGCTACATATGAGGGCGGCAAGTGTCACGTCGTGCACAATAGTAAGGTGTCGGAAGATTTTGAAGTCCAAAGCGGAGTACGTCAAGGGTGCATACTGTCCCCACTATTGTTCTTGGTGGTTATCAGTGATGTACTCCGTGCAGCATTGACGGAAGGCAGCTATGGAATTCGTTGGACTATGACATCTTACCTTAAACACATAGATTACGCTGACGATGTTTGTCTACTTTCACATCGGATAATGGATCTTCATTTGATGGCCCAAAATCTAGAAGCTGAGGCAAACAAAGTGGGGCTAAAAATAAACACAGCCAAAACAAAAGCCCTGAGTACTTCCAATACCCACGCTCAACTTAACATTGCCGGAAAGCAAGTCGAGAAAGTTGATAACTTTCTATATTTAGGAAGTGTCGTCTCGGCTAATCGCGGTGGCACCGAACTGGATGTGTGCAGCAGAATCGGGAAAGCTAAAGCTGCGTTCGGAATGCTGTCCAAAATCTGGAAAAGCAATGTTATTAGCTTAAGAACCAAGCTACGACTGTTCCGCTCCAACGTAGAATCAGTGCTGCTTTATGGGTGCAGTACTTGGAAGGTGGACATCATTAACACACGCAAGCTGCAAGTCTTCTTAAACAAATGCTTAAGAATCATCTTGAGGATTTTTTGGCCGAACCGCATCTCCAACGAACAACTTTATCTGAGAACGGGCCAAGAACCTATAAGCATTACTATACGAAGAAGAAAGTGGCAATGGATTGGACACACCCTACGGCGCGAAGACAACTCCATTGCGAAATACGCTATGCAGTGGAATCCGCTCACCCAGGCAGGCAGAATAGCGGGACGCCCTAGGCAAACGTGGCGCAGAACAGTTGAGGAGGAATCGAGCTCTTTAGGAATGAGTTGGAGGCAGCTCAAACGCGTTGCAGAACTCCGAACACGATGGCGCGCAGGCGTGGTTGACGCCCTATGCCCCCCGAGGGGTTAAAGGACGTAAGTGAAGTGAAGCTTTATGCTAAGCCTGACGCACTGGTGATTAAAAAGATCAGAGAAATTTCCTATTGCGACATACTCCGAGAGGTGAAGACCAACCCCGAGTTGAATGGATTGGGGTATGATGTAACCCGCATAAGAAGGACAGCCAAGGGAGGGCTACTGCTTGAGCTCAAGAAAGCAGCTGATGGAAGAACATCCGAACACCAAAGTAAAGTGGGAAAAGTTCTCGGTGAAATAGCGGAAGTGAGATCCCTAACGCAAGAGGTGCTCATTGAGTGCAAAGACCTAGATGGCGTCACCACAAAGGAAGAGATCTGCCAAGCTCTGTCCGAGCAGTTCGAGGAAGCACAAGGCATACAGATCTCATCCATCAAATCTATGAGGACAGCCTATCCAGGGACGCAAACCGCCGTCATTAGCCTCCCGATAAATACTGCCAAAAAAATTCTGGAGGTTGGAAAAATAAAAATCGGATGGACGGTATGCCGAATACGGGAGAAAATAATACCGCTGCGATGTTTTAGGTGTCTTAACTTCGGGCACCTAACAAAGGCGTGTAAAAACACGTTGGATAGGAGTGAGGATTGCGTTAGGTGTGGACAGAAAGGCCATTTATCCAAGAACTGTAGCAATGATGCAAGGTGCGTCCTTTGCGAAGAAACGGGAAGTAGCAACATCAAACACGCGGCAGGAAGCATAGTATGCCCGGTATACCAAGAAGCTGCAAAAGTCGCAAGAAGAATATGAAAGTGCTGCAACTAAACATAAACCACTGCGAAGCGGCACAGGACATCTTGACACAAACCGTTCGCGAGTTAAAGATAGATGTTGCCGTATTATGTGAGCAGTACAAAAATCTCGATGATACAGTTTGGGCTGCAGATGACTCAAAAAGAGCTGCTATTTTGGCCTGTGGAGATTGCGCCTTTGAAGAAAAAATGATGGCACACGGAACAGGCTTCGTGTGAGCAAAGGTCAAAGGAGTACATGTTTATAGCTGTTATGCATCTCCAAACAACACCATTGAGGAGTTCCAAAGTATGCTTGATCGGCTCGTGGATGATGCTAGAGGTCGAAGCCCAACGATTATAGCTGGAGACTTCAATGCATGGGCCACTGATTAGGGCAGCGCACGGACCAATAGAAGGGGAGAAGCTCTCCTAGAAGCCGTATCGTCACTAGGCCTAAAATTGCTAAATACAGGAAGTGAGCACACTTTTAGTAGAAATGGTGTAGACTCCATAATTGATAGCACCTTTGCAACTAGTTCCTTATCGAGAGGCGCCAACTGGAGAGTCAGTAATCAATATACTCACAGCGACCACCTTGCCATCGTGTTTGAAGTACAACCTAGGAGAATAACCCAGGAACGCCCAAAGAAGGCACAACGAATGGGGTGGAAAATAAGCACCATGGACAAAGACGCTTTTGCCCTGATTTTTGCAGAGTAGACAATAAGCCCAGGAACAGCAAACGCTATGGCCGCTGAGGTTACCAAACAAGTAACTAGGGCTTGCGACGCATCCATGGCCCGGAAAACGTCAACAAATCGCCGGCCACCAGTATACTGGTGGAACCAAGAGATAGCAGAGCTACGCAGCAAGTGCCATAGAGCCAGAAGACTATTCCAGCGATCCAGAGGTTTGACCACACATCAGGACCTACGGGTGCAATTCAAAGATAGGCGAAGAGAGCTAAAACTAGCCATCCGCAGAAGTAAGAGCAATAGCTTTAAGGAACTCTGCCAGCAAGCAGATGTAAATCCTTGGGCCACCGCCTATAGAACAGTAATAGCAAAACTCAAAGGCACTAGGGCACCCTCCCCCTCATGCCCTCTCCTTATGCAGAAAATTGTATCGGGGTTGTTCCCACCTCAAACACCAGCAGAGCGTATAGAGCCACCTCCGGAAGTACAGGACATCCCAACTGCCACGCAAAGGGAACTCCTGGATGTATGCAAACGATTCGAGGAAACCAAGTCACCTGGATTGGATGGCATACCGAACAAAACCTTTAAACTAGCTATTAAAACAAATACGCAACCATTTGTGGAACTCTACAACAAGTGTCTAACAAAAAAAAATACAAATATTTGGCGCAACAGCTCTTTAAAGTGCCAGGGCCTAGCTTCTCGCAACCACTCATGTTGTGTGCGTTATATTTTTCACACGAATGGAAGGGACCTACAGTTTAATGCCGAATCCGAACGGCGATTTGAGAAGCTTTATCATGACAACAATACTCTCGGATGTTTGTCAGACGCTCGCGAGAGGTGGGACCGTGAAAAAACTTTTTGGTATTTCTGGGATTCGAACTTGGAACCTCATGCGTAGTGATCCGACACATTAACCACTTACACCACGGCGTGTCTAACAGAAGGAATTCTTCCAGACCAATGGAAAAAGCAACGTCTAGTGCTGCTGTCTAAAGGGAAAAAACCACCAGACGAGCCCTCGTCATACCGTCCCATATGCCTGTTAGACACAATGGGTAAAATACTGGAGCGAATCATATGCAACCGATTAGAAGTGGCAATTGGTGAAGCTGGGGGACTCTCCAACCAACAGTACGGCTTTAGGAAAGCTCGATCTACAGTAGACGCAATAAGAAAGGTAACTACAACCTTGGAAGAAGCTATTCAGGGCAGGAGATGGAGAGGCGGTGCAAAGAAATACGGTGCCGTAATAACATTGGACGTCAAAAACGCGTTCAATTCTGCGAATTGGGGACTCATAGTGCAATCGCTTAGGTCAATGATGGTGCCATGGTTCTTAATTAAAATAATACTGAGCTACTTCGAGAAACGGTTTCTGCACTTCGATACCGACGATGGAGGAAAGCAGTACCACATATCTGGCGGAGTTCCACAAGGATCGGTATTAGGCCCTTTCTTTGGAACATTATGTATGATAGGGTTCTAAGGCTTGGAATTCCAAATGAGCCAAAAATCATAGGCTTTGCCGATGATATCGTAATTGTCGTGGTTGCAAAACATCTAGAAGAAATAGAGGATATTGCAAATGAATGTATCCGAAAAGTCAAACGGTGGATGGCAGCAGTCGGGTTAGAGCTCGCCGAACATAAGACAGAGGCAGTATTGGTAAGCAGCCGCAAGAAAAGAGAAGAAATCACCATCAGAGTAGAAGGTCATAATACGACTTCAAAATCGGTTATCAAATACCTAGGGGTGATGATCGACGCGAGGCTCACTTACAAGGAGCACCTTGAAAGAACGTGTAACAAAGCGGCTCGGGTGAGCAGTGCCTTATCAAGAATAATGATAAATATTGGAGGACCTAGGCAACAAAGGCGACTTATTCTATCAAGGGTGGTTCAGTCCATCCTTATGTATGCGGCACTCATATGGGCCAAAGCTATGATGAAAAAGACCTACGCAAGAAGGATAAACTCTGTCAACAGACTATGTGCGCTGAGAGTATGCTGTGCCTTTCGTACGGTGTCAGACGAGGCAGTATGTGTCATCTCGGGAATGCTACCAGCGGATATCTTGGATATCGAGCTACAAAGGACCTACGGCGCCAAAATTCAGGAACCTCAAGCGTCAGTCCAAAATATCAAGCTGGAAGAAAGACAGCGGAGCATTAGAGCATGGCAGGAGCGATGGAACCAGTCCTCAAAGGGAAGATGGAACCCCAGTAGACGCTCAGCACGTATTTTTTCAGTGCCCACGTTTTCATATAGAGCACAGAGAACTGGGGGAAAAAATTGGAGAAATACCAACCCCCGAAAACATTGTGCACCATATGATAGCATCGAATGCAATATGGGACGCGGTGACACAAGTTGCAGCAATAATCGCGCAGGAACTTAGGCGGCTGGAAAGAGTCAGAGAGAGCAACCAAGTCCAACCGGCAATACTTTTGGAACAAGGAGCGGAAGACAGCGAAAGAAGAGCATAAATAGCTAACCAGCCCCGCGAAGTAATACCTAACGGTAGTCCCGCGGGGAGAGTGGTTGAAGTGTGCAGGGTGTGGCTTAGTACGTAGGCGTATTCCTGGCATCGAGTATTCAGGTTTGCGAATCGTGCATGCCAGTAGCTCGGGCTACTGGTATCTTTAGAAGATAACACACCCTTTGGCGCAACCATAAAAAAAAAAAAAAAAAGATGGCTGCTAGATATGCTATCAAGCTACCGCTAGATTATGAGTATAAACCAGGTGACCTAGTGGGATATTTAAAGATACTTAACTCAATCCCTAAAAGAGACATGTTCCGCACTTTACCAGATATAATGGTCAGGCAACACTGCTTTGGTAGGCTATCCGAAGTTGAAATATTGGACCGCGAAAACTGGTCTAATGGTGCTCCAACACTGGACCCTAGAAGTCTGGTCTGGTTCACCGACGGTTCGAAGATGGATTCTGGAGTTCGAGCTGGGGTTTTTGGACCCAACACAAAGATTTCGGTACCTATGGGTACGACTCCCACTGTGTTTCAGGCTGAAATCCATGCCATTGAGATCTACGCCAGACACAATCTTCGTAAGGGAATCAAGGGCGCTAGGCTTCACATATTTTCAGATAGCCAGGCAGCACTTAGGGCATTATCGTCCAACCAAATGGACTCCATAACTGTAAAATGCTGCTACGATGCTTTACAAGATCTTGCCAAACACAACAGAGTAATGCTCGGTTGGGTCCCTGGACACCAGGGAATTGTAGGCAATGAATCTGCAGATGAGCTTGCTAGGGCCGGCTCAGAATCTGCGTTTATAGGTCCCGAACCTTATTGTAGCGTCAATTGGACAACAGCTACAGCGTTGATTAACGAATGGGAGAACAAACTTCGTCTAGATCACTGGACTAATGAGCCAGGTTTAAGACAAACCAAAGGTTTAATCAAGCCTTACTCCTATAAGGAAATCCTTAACTTAGATAGGAAAAGCATTAGGAAGCTAGTGAGCTTTCTTACTGGCCATTGCGGCCTAAGATACCACCTTAGCAAGTTGAACCTGTGCCAAGAGAAGGACTGTCGGCTATGCCTAGAGGAGAATGAAACATCCGAACACATTCTTTGTGAATACCTGGCACTACACTGGTTAAGGAAACGTATTTTCCACAAGGAGATACTCACTTCAGTGGATCTGAAATGCTCCACTACTAGAGACATACTCACTTTCATAAGGGAGGTAGTACGTCTGTTAGGTTAACTCCAACCCTCCGATACAATAGATCTTTCAGGTCGCAGTGTCGTTGCCACGCGGGCATGGGTTGTACAAGAGGAAAAAAAAAAATAAAAAATGGCCATCAGCGACGCACCGTAAGTCGTATATTAGAATGATGAGCTCGGAGCTTAGAATCATATCTTTAAGGGTATCCTGCGTCTTTAGAACTATGTCAGCGTAATATCAGGCCGAATGCCTAGACGTTAAGAAGATCGCGGCACTACGTGAAAACGAGCACGATGACAGAACAACAACTGCAGAAGCTATAAAAGCAGAATGGCAACATATGTAGGTGGAACACCACAGCCAAAGCACGATTGGCATACAAATTGATCCCCGAAGTTGATAAATGGATTAGCGGAAAGTACGGGGAGGTGAACTGCTACTTAACACAATTTCTATCTGGGCATGGATGCTTCGCGGATGGGCATATATTTAACGCCACTTTGAATGCTTCTTATTTTCCTATATGTGCTTGTCGGCACATGGATTTCATTGTGATGGTCGAGAGAAGTGACGTCTACGATGACTATTCGGCAACATTGCTCCTGGCCACTTTCACATTTGCTACCGTCGTCGTCAAAGGATTTCATTGGAAATTCAGAGTCGCTCTATCCCGGCACTATTGATCTCTTGCGATTGCTGTCGCGTCTAACTTTCTCACTGTATTTCGTTGACTTCTCTCTATTCTACATATTCACATTCATAACTTGGCTACAACTAGGTAAGGATCCGAGTCTACGCTTTCAATATACTTGGCAAGTGCGTTGCGTCGTTCGCAATGTGATCGATTGCGTTGACAGTTGTCTGATCCTCCTCGTTACCTAATTGCCTCATTTGCACAATGTTGCATGAAGAAATGGGTATACTGACTTTCTGAACTTATAACATCCATGGTAGCTAAACACCCGCGAACTAGATCCTAATTGGTATGATTTTAATCCTTGTACACCATGTTCTTCTCAAAGTCCCAAACTCCGAACTAAGCTCAACACACCCTACACAAATTCGAAAAATGAAGAACGTGGAGGAAAAAAAAAAGTTACGTATACGCCATACGCATCGTCGACGAAGAGCAATATCGTTTAATTTTCTTTTCAGAATCCAACAAACGACTTTTGCTCTGCCACACTACCACTTCACTGGAGTCTACTTGACTTCCCTATGCATAAATTACATGAAGCACATAGGGTACACGTACGCGCACAACGGATACGGATGTTCGATGCTGCTGCCTCTCTACTACGTACCAGATGGTTAATAGACTCAAGTTGGTGAGTCTGTTAGCTGCTGACGACCGCCGCCCCTCTGGCAGTGAAATGTTCAATTATCGAGGATGAGAGGTATGTGATGATTATGATGGAGTTCTCGGGTGGTTTTCGTTCTTTTTTTTTTTTTTTGTTGGAGAAAATAATACAAATGCCAGGAGCATGGTATTATCCTAACCGGCCAGATATAATATCGTATACCAGGTTGTTTTGGTAATATTTTCACGTGGACCTTGTGTGGTGTACGTTTTTTGGCGGCTTGGGGACTTAATAAGGAGAACAGAGTTCATCGGATTCCCTTTGGGAATACAGATGCGGATACAGGAAGTCTGTGAAGAAGTTTTCTTGTTGCTTGTATGACCGTATTTCAATTTTTCAAGCTTCTACCGCTGGTAGTGAAGAAAATTAATTGCACACCCGGCCGGAGATATCACTTCATCTTTTTTAATTGGTTTTGCGGTTGACATTTGTTAGGCAGTATGAATTATCGCAAAACAGGAACACACCACGTGGAATGAATTTTTAATTAGGATAAGTGGTGTGGGGTGACCGACTGCGTAGGGAAGAAGGGCAAATGAAAGCAATTGCTTAATTTGAATGTGCTAATTGGACTCACTTTGGTGCTTCTTTGACTTCATCCAGGCGTGAAGGGATGAAGAGTGGAGAGTTCATAGAACTTCTTATCGTTTACAAGCCATCTAATGTTTTTCTTTGATCGCTTCTAACGTAAAGGGAACTGGTTACAGGTGAGAGGGTGATCTTAGCGATATGGCAACAAACTTAAGCAAATTTTGTTAAGCATAAAACAGCACCAAGGGGTTATAGAAAAACCTATCGATCCGTTTTAATAGCACCTCGGGTGGGGGTAAATATGAACAGGTTCATTACCTACCGAAACGCACTAACTGAGCACTTTTTCGCGAAAATCTCGCGGTCGAAAATGAGATGCTACTCACATTTTTAAGGTCAAAATGTGACATTGATGTGGCAGCCTGCCAACCAAATGACGTTCTAATTTCATCCTTTAGGAGTAGTTGCGTTCCAAAAAATAACAATACGGGTAAACGGAGCATACCATGGTGGAAAAAGGTGATAAAACTTTTCAATGAAGCTAAAAGTACCAACATTTTTGACGAATATAGGTCCACACTGACCAAGTTCAACATAAAGCTGATGAAATGCAAGAGAACAGCATGGTGAAAGAACTGCGGAAACATTGAATCCCTTGCAGCAACCCGTCTCCAAAAGTTTCAAGAGCTCTATTACATGACTGAAATGGGAATCTTGCCTCGTAAGCGAGAATACAATGGAACATTTCGTCTGCCAGTCCCATCTTTACTAGAACGAGACTGCTATTAATGGGTCTCGATGTTAGGGGAATGGGCTCAATCTCCTGCCGAAATTCTGTGTTTCTATGTGCTGACTAGGAGCTACAGTACATCGAACGGCTTTGTGTCTAAATCCTTGGATTAAACTTACCTTTAGCGCTCAGATCCGATTCGTTCATTCATTCAAGTCAGTACATGGAATGTATCTCTTACGTAAGCTTTTGAGAGTAGATGCTATGGTATGAAATTGAACTGCATCAACTTGAAGCAGCCTTCTACTCTGTCTTGGCGGCTCGATGTTGACATTGTCTATCTGCTATGAGTACCCGATTACGGAGATTTTCCGTGATTACTGGCTGGGGTAGAAGTGCCCTATTTAACACTTTATTCTAAAATAGCTGTACATAGCGTCGTCTTTAGTAACGTAGGACAATAGTAGTTTTCGGTGTGAAATCTATCCGATGGCAACAGAAACCAAAGTACATACAGAGATTTTCGGTATAGCGTTTCAAGCGCATATATCTATTGACATTAACTTTAAACCTTATACGAACGAGACAACAGCAATACACGAAATGGGAGTCGCTGCTCTGTAACAGACAGTTTGGGTTTGGAAAGAAACGAAGCACCAACCATGCAATAAAAGCTGTGTACGATATAGCAGGTGAAGCAATTGTGGGAGAAAGATGGCTCGGAAGGACGAAACAGTGCTGTGCTGTCATGACCCTCAAGAACGCGCTCAGTTCTAAATCTAAAACTGAAGCTGTATACCAAAAACACTGACCGACCTGCAGGAACCAAACTGCCTACTGCGGATAATTGTGAATTACTTCGAAGACAGAACGCTCTGCTATGACACAGAAGAAGGACCAAAGAGATACAAGATCAAGGAAGGAGTTCCACAAAGCTCGGTCCTGGGACCAATTCGTTCGAACATCATGTGCTCGTACGATGGCATTCTAAGAACACAAAGGCCAAATGGAGTAGATACCATCGGTTATGCCGACGATATTACAGTGGCCAAGAGATTAGAGGAAGTCATGCAAAACTGCAATCAAACGTGAAGCACTGGCTACAGAGATCAAGTTTAATGTTAGCGGACCACAAAACCGAAGCCGTTCTCCTTGGTTTGTTTTTGTTTTTTAAGCATTTTTGGGTTGCTCCTTTAACGTTTGTTTTACCTCGCTTTAGGGAGCTTTTACTTGTATCGAAAACCGAAGCCATTCTCATAAAAAAAAAAAAAACAATTTGGCGCAACAGGTCTTTAAGTGCCAGGGCCTAGCTTCTCGCAACCACTCATGTTGTGTGCGTTATATTTTTCACACGAATGGAACGGACCTACAGTTAAGTGCAGTATCCGAAGGGCAATTTGATTTGAGAAGCTTTTTCGAGACAATAATACTCTCGGATGTTTGCCAGACGTTCGCGAGAGATGGGACCGTGAAAAAACTTTTTGGTGTTTTCTGGGATTCGAACTTGGAACCTCATACCACTTACGCCACGGGCGCCCACTCACCACCGCCATTCTGATAAGCATCCGTAAAAAAGTGGAATACCTTACAATACAGGTAGGTGAGCAAATCGTCGGATCGAAATCGTACATCAAGTACCTGAAAGTCTTGTTGGGCCACAGGCTCAGCTTCAGGGATTAACTAACTTAAGCAGGCGAGAAGGCCTCTCGCGTAGTAGCGGCAATATGCAGACTAATGCCAAATATTTGGGGAAAAAGGCATCCAATCAGAAAATTCCTAATGACCGTGAGTAAGTCAACACTCCTTTATGCGGCCTCAATATGGGCATCAGCGACGCACCGTAAGTCGTATATTAGAACGAAGAACTCGGCGCATAGAATCGTATCTTTAAGGGTATGCTTCGCCTTTAGAAAAGAGTCAGCGGAAGTTATAAGTGTAATATCAGGCCGAATGCCTATGGATCTAGACGCCAAGAAGACCGCGGCACTATGTGAAAACGAACACGATGACAGAACAACAAGTGTAGAAACTATAAAAGTAGAATGGCAACATATGTAGGTGGAACATCACAACGAAAGGGCGGTGGGCATACACTTTGATCCCAGAAGTTGACGAATGGATTAGCAAAAAGCACGATTAGGTAAGGTTAGGTTAGGTCGAGTAGGTTTATGAGGTTATCATAAGACACTAGGTACCAAGGTGGGCCCATCGCGATCCCTAGGGACAAAAACACCTAAACCAAGCTAGAATAATTCTAGAACGAATTGTAGAACATTTAGATTCAACTCTCGATGTCGAACCGGCAGGCTTTCGTGCTGGATCCTCCTGCATCGACCACATAAACACCTTACGGATCATAATCGAACAATGCATTGAGTATAGGTCTCCGCTAAATTTACTGTTTATCGACTTCGAGAAGCCATTCGACAGCTTGAATCGAGATGCTATCTGGTTGGCCTTGCGCTGGAGAGGCATTCCAGAAAAACTTATAGCTATTATCAAGGCTACATATGAGGGCGGGAAGTGTCACGTCGTGCACAATGGTAAGGTGTCGGAGGATTTGGAAGTCCAAAGCGGACTACGTCAAGGGTGCATACTGTCACCACTATTGTTCTTGGTGATTATCAGCGATGTACTCCGTGCAGCATTGACGGAAACTAATTATGGAATTCGTTGGACGATGACATCTTTCCTTAAACACATAGATTACGCTGACGATGTTTGTCTACTTTCACATCAGATAATGAACCTTCATTTGATGGCCCTAAATCTAGAAGCTGAGGCAAACAAAGTGGGGCTAAAAATAAACACAGCCCAAAAAAACCCTGAGTACCCGCGCTCAACTTACGAGCAACATTGCCGGACAGGAAGTCGAGAAAGGTGATAACTTTCTTTATTTAGGAAGTGTGGTCTCGGCTAATCGTGCTGGCACCGAACTGGATGTGTGCAGCAGAATCGGGAAGGCTAAAGCTGCGTTAGGAATGCTATCCAAAATTTGGAGAAGCAATGTTATCAGCTTAAGAACCAAGCTACGACTGTTCCGCTCCAACGTAGAATCAGTGCTGCTTTATGGGTGCAGTACTTGGAAGGTGGACATCATTAACACACGCAAGCTGCAAGTCTTCTTAAACAAATGCCGCATCTCCAACGAACATCTTTATACGAGAACGGGCCAAGAACCTATAAGCACTACTATACGTAGAAGAAAGTGGCAATGGATTGGAAACACCCTACAGCGCGAAGACAACTCCATTGCGAAATACGCCATGCAGTGGAATCCGCTCCCCAGGCAGGCAGAATAGCGGAACGCCCTAGGCAAACGCGGCGCAGAATAATTGAGGAGGAATCGAGCTCTTTAGGTATAAGTTGGAGGCAGCTCAAACGCGTTGCAGAACTTCGAACAAGATGGCGCGCAGGCGTGGTTGACGCACTATGCCCCCCGATGGGTTAAAGGATCTAAGTAAGTAAGTAAAATCTAACTGATTTCACTGAAGCAGCATCAACTAAACCAGTCACCAACTCTCCCCACGCCGTATTGGTTACTATCGGCCCTCAAGAGGTAGTATAAGAAACACCACCTAAGATCGATAGTTAACCCTCTCAAATACTACCAACACTAGTAAATGCAGATTACACGCAAGTTATGTCCTTAGTTCATAGAATGTCCAATGTCCATAGTATATAGAATGTCCAAAGCGCATTAGAGCATATTAATATTACCTATCACGTATCATTCGCTGTGGGAGCAGACGCTACGTCGGCTTTCCTAATTATAATGTAATAATATATTTTTGCTCCAATGCATAAACCGTGAGACCGGACATGCCACCGTGTTCTTACCTACATGCATTGCAAGCGTATTCAGAGCAAAAAATATTAAAAATGAATAGAGCAGTTGTAATCTAGAACTTACATGTGTTGGTCGTTTAATTTTTTAAAATTCGTATAGAGTAACAGAGATTGATTGAGTCAATCAACTCTATTACTCCCATACACCCCACCTACACGGTGCAACTAGGTACTAAGGGTTCGATTGATTCAGTCACCCTACCAGCCGAACCAATTACCCATAGTTTAGCTGCATAATTGTGCAAGGTTTGATAGTATCACTCATTTCGTTTCTCTTATGCACCTCCACTACCTCTACGGTCCACCTAGGTATGAAATGTTCGATTAGAACAGTCACCCTACCTAGTCAACACCTTATGCACAGCAGTACTTAGAGTTCGATTGAATCAGTCACTCTACTACGCTTATGCATCTCTACACCTGCAGGGTTCACCTAGGCCCAGGGATGCAACGATAGATCGCCTCCACGTGGTGCATGATGCTAATTGATCTTCCACACTAAGGCTGCCAAACAATCAAATTATATCACTGATCTCCTGGCAAACAAGATATTATAACTACGGAATCTAAATGCTGGCTGGTCAAACGGTAGTGCATGCGATCATATGAAAACACAAGCGTTTTCACTCAGCTGAGGCCTACCAACTCCTACTCTCAACCTCCACGCGGTGACAGCCGGGTGCCTAGTACCTTAATCCAAGAAATGGGTAACCAACCCCGTTTGGCGGATTCTTGGTGGCAGCAGATGAGAGAGGGGGGGAAGAGTGCTTTTCTCACTAGAGCGCTTCTTCCTGTTCCAGGCGGCAGCGGACGAATTCCCTAGACGGAGTCAACGGTGGCGTCTATAGTTCCAGTTAGGTTGAACTTAGTGAACACCTTGCGCGAGCTGCTTCGACGTATTCGGATCACAGGTCGGTAAGGAATTTCCAATGTTGGTCAGGACATTGGAATAGAGATGGTGGCGGAGGAGCCCTTAATGGGCCAACGGCAGCGCTCATACTCCCGTAGTGGACTACTAGTACCGGTGTACCCGGCCCCTCGTCCTAGGGGAATAATTAAGGAACTGGCCCTCCAGGTTGGGGGTTGTGCCGTCGGGGTAACTTCCCTACCACGTAAAAACCGCATGGTTCCGAAACAACCAAAAGCCTCGGATAAGGATGAGTCAACTAATGACGACCCCAGCAAACGAAATAAGGACAACGACCTTCGGATCTGTACGTGGAATGTGCTGTCCCTTTACAGACCACGTGCAGCCGAGCAACTAGCAGAGGCCCTAGACTGCTATAAAGCAGATATTACCGCCATCCAGGAAGTGCGATGGGATGGGCCGGGCAAAAAGAAGATGAAAAACTGTGACATCTACTACGGTGATTGCTACAGAGGCAACAGGCAACGCTTATTCGGATGCGGATTTGTCATACGCGGCAGACTTAGGCAAGAAGTCTTAAGCTTCCGACACGTGAGCGAGCGTATTATGACTATCCGGATCAAGGCTAAATTCGCTAACATAAGCCTAATATGTGTTCATGCCCCCCACAGAAGAAAAGGACCCTGCCACCAAAGAGTGTTTCTACGAGCTCCTTGACAAAACATACGAGCAATGTCCTAAATACGACGTTAAAATCGTATTTGGCGATTTTAACGCCAAAATAGGAAAGGAGGACGTCTTTGGTAGGGCAGTCGGTAAGCATAGCCTATACGACACCACGTCTGATAACGGACTAAGGCTAATAAATAGATTTCGCCGTGGAGCGAAATGTCACCATAGCAAGCACATGGTTTCCTCATCTCGATATTCATAAGCAGACATGGCGGTCCAATGATCATGTAACGATCAACCAAATTGATCATATTGCGATCGACGCAAGGCATGCCTCCAGTATTCTGGATGTCCGGACCTTCCGAGCGGCCAACATAGACTCGGATCATTACCTTGTTGTAGCCAAGGTACGAATGCGGATATCCCAATCTGAGCAACAAAGAAGAATCACTGTGAGAAAATTTAACGTCGAAAAGCTACAATCGCAAGAGACCGCCAGACTCTTCGCTGAACGTGTATCCCGAAATCTCTCAATCACCCCTTTGCCGCCGGCATCAAGTACCGAAGACCAGTGGCAACGCTGCCAACATGCCATCAGAAACGCCGCGACTGATGTGTTGGGTCTCGCTCGACCACCACCGTGAAACCCCTGGTTTGACGAAGAATGCCGGCGAGTGCATGCAGCAAAACAAGAGGCATACAAAGCGGCGCTGCAAAGGAAGACGAGAGCTGCTCGTGAGCTCTAGCAAAAGAGACGGGAAGAACATCGGCTTCTCCAAAAGAAGAAGAAAGAGCATGAGAAGCGCGCGTTTGAGAATATCGAGAACCTATATTCCAGGAACAATATACGGAAGTTTTACCAAAAGGTAAAAAGAACGTGTCAGAGAAGTAATACCCGTACAGAAACCTGTAGAGATGAAAATGGAAACCTCGTAGTAGAATCACAGTCGGTGCTGAGAATATGGAAAAACTACTTCTGCAGACTGTATAACGGCGACGAAGAACAACATCCCGCTGTCAGGCAGAATGAACCATTCAACATAGACGATGATAGTCAAAATTTCCGTCCACCTGACCAAAACGAAGTGAGGATAGCAATATCCAAGCTAAAATCCAACAAGGCTGCTGGACCTGACGGCTTACCGGCTGAACTTTTCAAGGCAGCTGGGGATGAATTGGTAGAGTGCATACACCAACTCATTTCTAATATTTGGTCAGACGAGTGTATGCCTGATGAATGGATCCCAGCATCGTTTGCCCGATCCACAAGAAAGGAGACCCCCTCAACTGCGCCAATTATAGAGGCATCAGTCTCCTCAACATCGCATACAAGATCTTTTCTGCGATATTGTGTGAACGCCTGAAACCTTTTATGAACAGCCTGATTGGACCCTATCAGCGTAGTTTCAGACCAGGAAAGTTCACCATCGATCAAATCTTCACACTTCAGCAGATCCTGGAGAAAACCCAAGGATTCCAAATCGATACTCACCATCTCTTTATCGATTTCAAGGCTGCCTATGACAGCATCTATAGAGAAGAGCTTTATAGAGCCATGTCTAGTTTTGACATCCCTGCCAAACTTGTCCGTCTGTGCAGGCTGACGATGGAGAACGCTCGCTGCTCCATCAAGGTCGATAATGACCTCACCGAGACCTTTGATGTCAAAAAACGCTTTAGACAAAGTGACGCGCTGTCATGTGACTTCTTCAATATTGTACTTGAACGGATTGTGCGGAACTCACAAGCCAACACCGGAGGCACAATCTATTACAAGTCTGTACAACTGCTTGCATACGCCGACGATATAGACATTATCGGAAGATCTCAGCGGGCTGTCACCGGTGCTTTTGCAAGCATTGAGGCGGAAGCGGCCAAAATGGGTTTGGCGATAAACGAGGGCAAAACCAAGTATATGCTGTCAACTAGAAGGGAAAACCAACACCGACGAATTGGACAAAACGTCACCGTGGGCAGCTATAACTTCGAGGTAGTAAGGGACTTTGTCTACCTTGGCTCTGCTATAAATTCTTCTAACAAAATCAGTGCAGAAATCAATCGAAGAATAACTCTTGCCAATCGCTGTTTTTTTGGGCTTATAAGGCAGTTCAACAGTAAAGCCCTATTTCGAACAACTAAGGAGACTCTATATAAGACCTTGATCATCCCAGTCCTGCTTTACGGCGCTGAAACATGGACTTTATTAAAAGAGGATGAAGATATCCTTGGTCGCTTCGAGAGAAAAATTCTTCGTAAGATTTTCGGTCCCGTTTGCGTTGACGGGTTTTGGAGGAGAAGATTCAATCACGAACTATACGAGCTGTACAGCGACATCGACGTAGTCAAAAAACTGCGTATTGGACGTCTGAGATGGCTAGGACATGTAGAGCGAATGGACACCAACGCTCCGGCCCACAGAGTCTTCGAATCTAACCCCGAGGGACGACGCAGTAGAGGGAATCATCGCCGTAGGTGGCGCACACAAGTTCAAGGGGACCTCGACCAACTTGGAGTGCGCAACTGGAGGCAATTAGCTAAACACCGAGCTAAATGGAGAGGCTTATTGGTTGAGGCCCAGGTTCACCCCGAACTGTAGCGCCACCTAAGTAAGTAAGTAAGTAATCTAAATGCAGCCTACTAACTCAAGAAACGATTCTTCTAAGAACTTCCTAACAAAGAGAATCGGACCTTCAGTCCGCATTCTCCAACTAAATATTGAAGGTATAAGCAAGTCCAAAAGCGAATACCTTTCTAAGATTCTTAAGGACAATGCTATTGACGTAGCAGCTATCCAAAGAACCCATTCGGCTTCGGAAGCTGGCTTTAGTAATAGAGGCAAAATACACGGACACTCGGCCATCGGAGTGCTATACCACCAGGCATATGGTTCTGCCACTTTCATTCGCAACGGCATTAAGAATGCGAGGTTAATCCGGCAAAGCTCCACAGACAACATATTCTGCATCACCGTAGAAGTTGCTGGCACACGCATCACCAACGTATATAAACCTCCAACTATGCCTTGGCCACGAAGTGTCATACCACTCTTTGACCACCCTGCTGTCTATGCGAGTGTTTTTAATAGCCACCATTCATCATGGAGATACCCAAATAACGACCTGAATGGTCTTGAGCTATCAAAGTGGGTCGAAGTTAACAGTCTTCACCTCGTCTTCGACGCCAAGGATGCCGGCTCCTTTCATTCCAGACAGTGGCTCAGGGACTACAACCCCGATCTCACATTTTTGAGCTGCAACCTCGATCTAAGACCTCTTCAATCCAATCCAATTGTCAAGTCCTTGCAAACTTCCCCCGTAGCCAGCATAGACCAATTGTCATTGACATCGGCATACAATACCTATTGTTGAATCTATTGTACAACCTAGATGGAATTTAACCAAAGCCTCCTGGGACGAGAACACAAAAGACCTGGACGCCAACATAAGATGGGTCCACCCCCTAGCCAAAAACTATGAACGACTCGTCAGCACCATTCTTTCTACAGCCAAGAAACACATTCCGAGAGGATATCGGAAGCAGTACATCCCTGGTTGGTCGGATGAATGCGATCGCCTTTACAAAGAGTTCGAAGCGAATAGCCTGCCCGAAGCAGCTGACAAGCTTCTTCAGTCCCTCGACAAGGCACGTAGCGGAAAATGGCAACAGACGGTCGAGAATACAAGTTTCGTCCACTCCACAAACTCGGCTGCAGCACGCCAATTGCAGCCCCAAAACCTTCAATCAGCCCGAACGCGATAGCTTCCAGAATAGTAAAGTTTTCCAAGGCTCCCCGGATAAAATCGAAACCAAACTCATCAAAAAGAATCTTAGGCTACTGAGATCAGAGTCACACGCGCTAGCAGAGTTCTCAAGCCCATTCACACCGAAGGAAGTAGAAGCATCACTCCAAAAACTCAAGTCACGCAAGGCCGCTGGACTAGATGGGATATTCCCAGAATTCCTTATTCACAGCGGTATCCATTTTAAGAACTGGCTCGCGCGTTTCTTTTCAAACATACTGGAAACAGGGCACTTCCCCGCTAACCTCAAGAAATCAAAAGTAATCGCTTTACTCAAACCTGGTAAGCCCAGCGACCAGCCAGAGAGCTACCGCCCAATCGCTCTACTCAGCGTTGTGTACAAGATTCTTGAAAGGCTGATTTACAACAGCATAGAACTCGCCACCAACGCAGTGGTGCCTATAGAGCGGGCTGGGTTCAGAGCTGAGTGTAGCTGTTCTGATCAAGTATTAGCGCTGACGACTCACATTGAAGCAGGTTACCAGGCCAACCTAAAAACATCAGTGGTATTTGTCGACCTTACTGCAGCGTATGACACAGTCCGGGGGGGATGTTTGATTCTGAAGCTTCTTCAAGTCGTACCATGCACAAAGATAGCCACGATCCTGAACAACATTTTTAACGACATTCCAGGTTTTCTTGAACGAGGAGCATAGTTCTCGCAGAAAACTGAACAACGGACTCCCTCAAGGATCAGTGCTGGCACCTCTGCTTTTCAACTTGTACACTCATGATCTCCCAAGTACAGAATCAAAAAAATTTGCATACACGGACGACCTTGCTATAGCCACATAACACCGGTCCATGTTTAAAACGGAAGCAACGCTAACGAAAGACCTTGCCACACTAGTCTCGTACTTCAAAAAGTGGAGACTGTGTCCAAGTATAACCAAAACGGAAGTTACATGTTTCCACCTTAACAATAAATTTGCCAAAACTAAACTGTCGGTACAATTTAACGACGCTCAGCTTACCCACAACTTTTTACCCAAATATCTTGGAATTACTCTGGATCGTATCCTGTCGTTCAAACAGCACCTCATTAACACTGCAGCGAAACTCAACTCCCGCAATAACATCATACAAAAGTTGGCATCAACGACTTGGGGCACTCCAGCTAAAATATTAAGCTCCGCCTCCCTGGGGTTGGTATTTTCCACCGCCGAATATTGCGCCCCCGTCTGGCTAAATAGCGCTCACACCAAGAAAATCGACGTGCAGCTTAATACTTCATTGCGGAACTATTAATTCTACCCCAACCAGGTTTCTCCCGGTATTAAGCAACATCCTTCCAGCACACCTCCGTCGCCAAAATGCCTTAATACGCGAGTTCAACAAAATCAATGCCAACCTACTCTTGCCAATCTACAAGGACATCGACTCTAGTGTAAAACTCGTCTTAAATCACGGCTCCCTCCCCTAAGACTGGCACTAGAACTTAACACCAGCGCAACGGAAGTATGGAAGAACGAGTGGAGTTCCTCTTCTGCGAACGACTTAATTCGCATACATTTTCCTACATCCATGTCAGCAGGCCACAACTTACACAGAAAAACCTAGGCCCATACTTGCCTATAACTTACACAACAGTACAGGGGGTTTGAATGAGTCAATCACCCCCATTACTTGTCTGTACACTGTACCTCCCCAGTACACCTTGACTTTAGGGTTGATTGAGTCAGTCACCCTTTTTCAGCCACTTCAGGCACAGCTATTCCCAGCTAGTATCCTCCTGAGAAAGGTTAAGGTTCCCCAGTAACCGGAGATTCCTCCGGTCCTACTCCATGTGGTATCACAAGTGGTCTAAGTGTGTCCTGACCTTGTCAGGACAGCCACCTTACCCAACCTAACCTATGATTCAACAACTGCGTTTAGAGGAACGAAGATCCTTCCGACTCTGGCGGGTAAAAAAGAATTGACGAAACCTGCCCCTGCAAAGGAATGACTTGACTCGCAGTGCCGCAAGGGAACAACAAGATAGAGAAATAAGAGGGGTTTCTTAGCATGTAACCATGCAGGAGCAAGGAGTCGGGCTACAAGTATCCATAAAGGATTTTTACCCCTACCTGCGCATCAAAAAAGAAACTATCCTTAACATTTTAGGAAATGTGCATATTGATATACTTTCGTTGCACAATTAGCTGTTGAAGTATATGGTATATTCACTTAGGATATTTGTAAATCAGCATTTCGAAGAGAAACTTGATTGATAATTACCCGTACATCGAATAATGAGAATCAAATAGAAGGAATTCGTGTGAAACTTTATTTAAATTTAAATATTTTGACTTTAAAATTTATTTTAATAGTCCTATTGTAATGATTGTGTTTCCAATGATTAGAGGTGTCCTCTGTTTTCTTTTCCTTTTAAATTCTCAAACGTGTCTCAAGTCCCATTACCTTTTGAAATCCCTCAAGGACAATGTCTTGATCTCATCAAGTGTCGCCAAATGATTTTTTTTTTTCTCATGAATGACACTTGGAAGCCAAATATTGTTTTAGATTTGCATTCATATGACCGCCCACAACCATTGCTAAAAATAAAATGCAAATCCAACGACAGGACACACAAGAATTTTCCCCACGAAATATAGTATTTTATACACACAATCCACGTACGACGAAGGCAGTCAATATAAATAAGGATCCCGAAGATATAATGAGAATAACTTTCAAATTTCACCGAAAAGAGGGAAACCTTTCCTCAGGCATATTTGCATTTGCTCACTATCATGCCTTTAGTCGTCTCCATTTGATGCTCTTGAATCACCTTTGCTACAGAGGACATGGAACTCTTTCGATTTGAAGTTAAAACAAAAACAAAAATGTTTGCCAGTGTCCTCCTATATTTTATTATCATCGTGACCTTCCTAATGGAATGGCATCAAGATACATCAATTCGATTGTCGGATGGAAAGCCTATTGTTGTCTAGATGTCGAACAGGAAACACTCAATAATTCACAGAGGATGGTTCGGAGTGTCCTGGGAAGAGTAGAGGGTGTATAGCTGTCCAATTATAGATCATACTGGCATTCATAAGACGCCAACGCACGTCTGTGAAACATGAAAACTGCGCGGGGACTCGCATTTAACTTGTATCCGTGGGATGCCATATTACTTATTAATTTAGTGGTTTTCCTTGCCTCCAGGGGAGGAAGTACAAGTGTGGTGGTTTTTTGTTTGTTTTTTCCTTTTTTTGTAAAAATCCTGCCAACACATGAGATTTTATGACCAAAAAATTATGTTAATGTGATGCTGTCATGCAAAGTCAAACATTTATAATCAAAACTTTTCCCATCGTTAATAGACGCATATCCCGTAACAGGTCCTTCCCCACATCAGAAATGAAGAGTGGATGGGACGCGGGTAATTTGAGCACATTCGAGGGAATATTTTACGAGAAAATCTCGATGCCACATAATTGAATTTCTCTGAATAATTTATGGGAGCGTGTGTGCTGTGTGCTAATGTTTCACCAACTAATTGGGAGAAGGAGTACACGACTAAGGATTGCACTTTTGAGGATTTCCGTTAAAACGAAAAAAAAGTTTTGCGCGTAATGACTCATTGAAGATGGTTTTACGGAGGAATGTGTGGATTGAAGATGTTTACCTTCCTCCTTAGGTTGTTCAAATTTTATTTCGAAATAATTTATAAAACCGTCTGAAGTTATTCGATAACTTTGCAAAAGAATCCTTAAGAGGGTTGATATGTGGAAGGCGAATGACGGATGTACCTTTGGTATATGTGAGTACATACATTCGAGTATATGTACACGACATATACGTATATATTTTCCATGTGTTGGACAATGGGTTGGTTGGTTGATTGGTTAAGATCGGCCATCGATGTGGATTCACTTAGATCACAAATAGGACTGCCGATGTATGAGGTGGGTGAGTCACCCTCTTACTCTAGGACCCATTTGCTTCGTTGTATAAAGGAGTTTAATTTAGCCATGCCGGCGTTGCCGAGATCATTTAGATCATTGAAAGAGTATTCACCCAGGGTGACCTTCCTAATGTTGGCGAGCGCAGGACAGGCGCAATGGAGGTGACTGACGGTTTCTTCTTCCTGCACATCAGTACAGCTTCTGCAGAAGTCGTTATATGGAATCCCTAGTCTTTGTGTGTGTATTCCTTTGGCGCAGTGTCCGGTGAGAACCTTTGTTATTTTGGAGAGAGTTAGGTTAGGTTAGGTAAGGTGGCTAACCTGACAGAGTCAGGGCACACTTAGACCATTTAGGTCCATTATGATACCACATATTGATTGTACTGGAGGAATCAGGCGGGTACTCGGGAACATTTACCTTTCTCAGGAGGGTTATGCCTAGGAATTGCTGTGCCGGTAGTGACTGAGTAGGGCGCCTGAATCAATCAACCCTAAAGTCAAGGTGCACCGGGAAGGTGGAGTGTGCAAACGAGTATAGGAGTGATTGTTCAATCGAACCCCTTGTACTGTTGTGCAAATTGTATTGGCTGGTAGTGAGACTGGCTGGGTGACCATGAAGATGTAGAGATGCATAAGAGTATTAGAGTGACTGATTCCATCGAACCCTTAGTACTACTATGCATTCGATGTTGGCTAGGTCGGGTGACTGATTTAAATGAACCCTTCAACCTAGGTGGACCGTGAGGGTAGTGGGGTGCATAAAAGTAAATAAGGTGATATAAGAAGTGTAAATATAACGCACACAACATGAGTGGTTGCGAGAAGCTAGGCCCTGGCACTTTCAAGAGCTGTTGCGCCAAATATTTTTTTTTTTTTTTAAGAAGTGTAAGCTGTTGTGTTAGCTAAACCAGTTAGATTTTGACATAAATCTATATAAATGTTTGGTCAAACGGTAGTGCATGCGATTATATGTATGAAAACACAAGCGTTTTCACTCAGCTGAGGCCTACCAACTTCTACTCTCAACCTCCACGCGGTGACAGCCGGGTGCCTAGTACCTTAATCCAAGAGATGGGTAACCAACCCCGTTTGGAGGATTCTTGGTGGCAGCAGATGAGAGAGTTGGGCAAGAGTACTTTCTCACTAGAGCAGTTCTTCCTGTTCCAGGCGGCAGCGGACGAATTCCCCAGACGAAGTCAGCGGTGGCGTCTATAGTTCCAGTTAGGTCGAACTTAGTGGATACTTTGCGCGAGCTGCCTCAACGTATTCGGATCACAGGTCGGTAAGGAATTTCCAATATTGGTCAGGACATCGGAATAGAGATGTTGGCGGAGGAGCCCTTAATGGGCCAACGGCAGCGCTCATATTTCCGTAGTGGACTACTGGCACCGGTGTACCCGGGCCCTCGTCCTAGGGAAATAATTAAGGAACTGGCCCTCCAGGTTGGGGGTTGTACCATCGGTGTAACTTTCCTACCACATAAAGAACCTATGGTTCCGAAACAACCAAAAGCCTCGAATAAGGATGACTCAACTGATGATGACCCCAGCAAATGAAATAAGGACAACGACCTTCGGATCTGTGCGTGGAATGTTCTGTCCCTTCACAGATTACGTAACAACTAGCAGAGGCCCGGGCAAAAAGAGGATGAAAAACTGTGACATCTACTATGGTGATTGCTACAGAGGCAACAGACAGCGCTTACTCGGATGCAGATTTGTTACACGCGGCAGACTTAGGCAAGAAGTCTGAAGCTTCCGACATGTCAGCGAGCATATTATGACTATCCGGATCAAGGCTAAATTCGCTAAAATAAACCTGATATGTGTTCATGCCCCCACGGAAGAAAAGGACCCTGCCACCAAAGAGTGTTTCTACGAGCTCCTCGACAAGACATATGAGCAATGTCCTAAATACGACGTTACAGTCGTATTGGGCGATTTTAACGCCAAAATAGGAAAGGAGAACGTCTTTGGTAGGGCAGTCGGTAAGCATAGCCTACACGACACCACGTCTGATAACGGACTAAAGCTAATTGATTTCGCCGTGGATCGAATTGTCACCATAGCAAACACATGGTTTCCTCATCTCGATATTCATAAGCAGACATGGAAGTCCAATGATCATGTAACGATCAATCAAATTGATCATATTGCGATCGACGCAAGGCATGCCTCCAGTATTCTGGATGTCCGGACCTTCCGAGCGGCCAACATAGACTCGGATCATTACCTTGTTGTAGCCAAGGTACGAATGCGGATATCCCAATCTGAGCAACAAAGAAGAATCACTGTGAGAAAATTTAACGTCGAAAAGCTACAATCACAAGAGACCGCCAGACTCTTCGCTGAACGCGTATCCCGAAATCTCTCAATCACTCCTTTGCCACCAGCATCAAGTACCGAAGACCAGTGGCAACGCTGCCAATATGCCATCAGAAACGCCGCGACTGATGTGCTGGGTCTCGCTCGCCCACCACCGCGAAACCCCTGGTTTGACGAAGAATGCCGGCGAGTGCATGCAGCAAAACAAGAGGCATACAAAGCGGCGCTGCAAAGGAAGACGAGAGCTGCTCGTGAGCTCTACGAGCAAAAGAGACGGGAAAATCATCGGCTTCTCCAAAAGAAGAAGAAAGAGCATGAGAAGCGCGCGTTTGAGAATATCGAGAGTCTATACTCCAGGAACAATGTACGGAAGTTTTACCAAAAGGTAAAAAGAACGTGTCAGAGAAGTAATACCCGTACAGAAACCTGTAGAGATGAAAATGGAAACCTCGTAGTAGAATCACAGTCGATGCTGAGAATATGGAAAAACTACTTCTGCAGACTGTATAACGGCGACGAAGACCAACATCCCGCTGTCAGGCAGAATGAACCATTCAACATCGTTTGGTCCACCTGACCAAAACGAAGTGAGGAGAGCAATATCCAAGCTAAAATCCAACAAGGCTGCTGGACCTGACGGCTTACCGGCCGAACTTTTCAAGGCAGCTGGGGATTAATTGGTAAAGTGCATACACCAACTCATTTCTAATATTTGGTCAGATGAGTGTATGCCTGATGAATGGAATCTCAGCATCGTTTACCCGATCCACAAGAAAGGAGACCCCCTCAACTGCGCCAATTATAGAGGCATCAGTCTCCTCAACATCGCATACAAGATCTTTTCTCCGATATTGTGTGAACGCCTGAAACCTTTTATGAACAGCCTGATTGGACCCTATCAGCGTAGTTTCAGGCCAGAAAAGTTCACCATCGATCAAATCTTCACACTTCGGCAGATCCTGGAGAAAACCCAAGGATTCCAAATCGATACTCACCATCTCTTTATCGATTTCAAGGCTGCCTATGACAGCATCTATAGAGAAGAGCTTTATAGAGCCATGTCTAGTTTTGACATCCCTGCCAAACTTGTCCGCCTGTGCAGGCTGACGATGGAGAACGCTTGCTGCTCCATCAAGGTCGGTAATGACCTCACCGAGACCTTTGATATCAAAAAAGGTTTTAGACAAAGTGACGCGCTGTCAGGTGACTTCTTTAACATTGTACTTGAACGAATTGTGCGGAACTCACAAGCCAACACCGGAGGCACAATCTATTACAAGTCTGTACAACTGCTTGCATACGCCGACGATATAGACATTATCGGAAGATCTCAGCGGGCTGTCGCCGGTGCTTTTGCAAGCATTGAGGCGGAAGCGGCCAAAATGTGTTTAGCGATAAACGAGGGCAAAACCAAGTATATGCTGTCAACTAGAAGGGAAAACCAACACCGACGAATTGGACAAAACGTCACCGTGGGCAGCTATAACTTCGAGGTAGTAAGGGACTTTGTCTACCTTGGCTCTGCTATAAATTCTACTAACAAAATCAGTGCAGAAATCAATCGAAGAATAACTCTTGCCAATCGCTGTTTTTTTTGGCTTATAAGGCAATTCAACAGTAAAGCCCTATCTCGAACAACTAAGGAGACTCTATATAAGACCCTGATCATTCCTGATCATTTTACGGTGCTGAAACATGGACTTTATTAAAAGAGGATGAAGATATCCTTGGTCGCTTCGAGAGAAAAATTCTTCGTAAGATTTTCGGTCCCGTTTGCGTTGACGGGTTTTGGAGGAGAAGATTCAATCACGAACTATACGAGCTGTATAGCGACATCGACCTAGTCAAAAAACCGCGTATTGGACGTCTGAGATGGCTAGGACATGCAGAGCGAATGGACACCAACGCTCCGGCATACAGAGTCTTCGAATCTAACCCCGAGGGACGACGCAGTAAAGGACCTCCTCGCCATAGGTGGCACGCACAAGTTCAAGGGGACCTCGACCAACTTGAAGTACGGAACTGGAGGCAATTAGCTAAAGACCGAGTTGGAGAGGCTTGTTGATTGTAAGTCACCTAAGGTAGTAAGTGTATAGATTTACAATGTCTGTGTTGGACAGATCGCTTAGGCCTTCAAAGAAGTATTGACCTATTAGTCTCTTTCTCAGAGTGTCTAGCACTGGGCATGTGCCAAGGAGTTGAATGTTGTTATCATCTTCTTCCTTATCTCTGTAATTTCTGCAGAAATCATTTAATAGGATTCCCATTCTAATGGCATGTGTCCTGTGATTATTCCTACGGTGAGGGTTATATTCCTTCTGCTTAGAGATAAGAGTCTTTTAGTTTTCTTTACGTCTAGTAGAGGCCAGATCTTTCTGGACGATATGCACGTATGTACTTAAGTTATTCCATCTGTTGTTTACGATTACTAGTGCTTCGTTGAGCACCCAAAGTTTCATCGCTTGTATTTGGCGTGCCGGTAATTCTCTGTGATCAATTAGAGGCAAACCGGTGCCTACTTTGGCCAGTTTATCTGCTTTGCAGTTGCTTGGAATATCTGTGTCCCGGGACCCGGCACAGAGTAATGTTGCATCTGTCCGTAATCTCGTTAAAAGCTTCGCGGCAATGTTTAAACAACTTAGATCTTATTGTTGGGGTTCCAAATCTTTCATCACTGACTGACTGTCTATGTAGGTGACGTTAGATTTACCATCTATCGGGTCTAAAGAGATTCAGTCCGCTGCTTCACGAATAACTGAGACCTCCGTTTGGAATATACTGGAGTGGTCCGGAAGTCGGAGAGCTGCATTTATCAGAGGTATATCGGAGAGAATACCAAATCCTATACCCTTGGATGTTTTGGACCTATCTGTGTAGATTTCAATAGCGGCATCATTTAGGATATTATGGTTATCATGTCAGTGATGATGGTGTAATATTTGATGTTGAAATCATTTAATGGGGATAAGTAATCTGTATCTTTAAGAATGGAATTTTGAAGAATTTTCATGTGGCCGATTTGTGAGCTTGACCACTGCAGAGATTCTCTGAGTGTTGGGGCTGCTTTAAAGGATACCAGTTTCCCGAATATATAATTGCAGAAAATGTGTAGTATAGTCTCTAAGACGGCTGTGAGAGTGGGCCTGAGAGCCCCTGTGATACACGTAAAAGCGAATCGTTGTACTCGTTCAATAGAGTTGGTGTTGCACTTTGCCTCAATTGCAGGCCACGAAACGAGAACGCCATAAAGCAGGATTAATCTGACCACCGCCAGGTATAACCAGTGGACTATTTTTGGTTGGAGACCCAATTGAGAGCCTATAGCCTTTTCGCAGGTGTAGATAGCAATTTCTGCTTTTTTAGTTCGGTCTAGACTGTTCTGTTTCCAGTTGAATTTACTATCAAGGGTTATCCCTTAGTATTTAGCTTTTTCCATAAAACTACGTTAATAAGCTTAGGTGGAGCTATGATCGGGATTTCATATTTCCTAGTAAATAGTACTAGTTCAGTTTTGGACGAATTTACGTTAACTTAATTACTTATGCCCTGTATCCCCTTGTGGGTCCTAGGGCCTCTACTACGCCTACGCGCCATCGTGTATGGTTTCTGGCAATGTGTCTGAGTTCTCCCCAACTTTTCCCTAATGGCCGTGCCTCCTTCTCGACTGTTCTGTGCCATGTTCTCCTCGGACCGCCAGGTCTTCTTCCATCCTGAGTTAAAGGGTTCCATTGCATAGCATGGTTCGCTATGGAACTGCCACCCTTTCGTAACGTGTGACCAATCCACTGCCACTTCCGACGTTGGGTGGTTGTGCCTATTGGCTCCTGACCCGTTCTCTCGTAAAGGTGTTCGTTAGAGATACGATTGGGCCAGAAAATCCTTAAGATATTGAGCAAGAACCTATTAATGAACGTTTGCAGCTTTCTGGTGATAGTTGCTGCAACCATATAACAGCACGGATTCAACGCCACGGAACAGTCTTATCTTGGTGCTCAAACTGATTGCATTGCTTCGCCATATTTTAAACAACATCCCAAACGCGGACTTTACTTTGGCGATCCTGTTGGCTATATCCAGTTCGGTTCCACCATCGGTCGAGACAATACTCCCAAGATACTGGAAATCCTCTACTCTCTCTACCCGTTGTCCAGCAATGCATATTTGAGCCGATGAGTTAGTTCCAAGGCTGATAATTTTAGTTTTTGCCGTAATAATTTTCAGCCCGACGACGCCTGCCTCCCTCTCCACATCTGCTGTTATTTGGTGGAGAAGCATAATTCTGTGGGAGAGTAAGCATACATCATCAGCGTAGTCAAGATGTTTCAGTTGAGATGTAAGAGTCCATCGAATTCTTCCGTTTCCCGTCGACAAAGCTGCATGAAGCACATCGCTAATCACCAATAGGAATAATATTGGTGAAAGGATACAACCTTGTCTTACCCCACTTTGGATCTCAAATTCCTCAGACAACCTTCCTCTGTGCAGAACGTGACATTTGGAGCCTTCATATGTAGCTTTGATAATAGCAATTAGTTTATTGGGAATACCTCTCCTGCGTAAGGCACGCCAAACAAACTCCCTGTTGACACTATCGAACGCCTTCTCTAAATCGATGAACAGCAGGTGGAGTGGCGATCGATATTCAACACACTGTTCGATGATAATCCGCAGGGTGTTGATGTGGTCGGCACAGGAGGATTCAGAGCGGAACTTACTTGTTCGGCATCGAGTGTATCTTCGAGATGTTGTTTAATTCGCTCCAGGGTGATTTTAGCTATTATCTTAGCTTCAGCAGGCAGCATGCAGCACGCAGATACCCCTCCGGTTTCCGCACTCCATTAAATTTCCTTTCTTAGGAAGCTTGACGATCATTCCCTATTTCCACTCGTTAGGAAAGCTCTCAGCTTCCCAAGCTCTCTCCATAAGTAGAAGCAGAAGCTCAGCCGATGTTGTGGGCGCTGCTCGTAAGAGCTCTGCTGGAATACAGTCAAGTCCTACCGCCTTGTTGGTTTTGAGTGCCTTGATCGCGGTAATGATCTCAACTTTACTGGGAATCGTGGTGCGTATTCGGGAACTTCTCATCTCGGGCATCTCAGTCTGATTTGGGAGTATATCGCTGGCGAATACATGAGCTGGTCCTCATCCGAAATGAGCAAGGTGCCGTCTAGGCTTTCCACTAGGTGTTGGCTGGAACTGCGATCACATGTCAGCTCTTTCGTGATTCTGTAGATGGTCCTACTGTCGCATCTCCGTGCTGCTTCTTCTGCTTCTGTAGCCAGCGCGTTGATGTAGTTGCGCTTGTCACGTCGCACGCTACGCTAAACTTCTCTCATCTTCATGAGATATAGTTACTCTAGCTCGCTTCTCCCTGCTGCTGGGGTAGCTGCAACGCGAGCTTCCGGCTGTTTTCGTTCGTCAATCCGTCTCCAGGTATCCTCGGAAAGCCACGCCCTATATCTTCCCTGCGATTGGCCGACAATTCTTTCAGCACCAGATGTAAAAACATTTTTCACAGCACACCAATGGTCTTGGATGGTTGCGGCCATTGAGCTGCTGATTGCTTACACACCTTGCGAAAAGTGCTCCCTTAATTGTTGGCGCACTGAGGGATCACTAAGTCTATCGATGTTGAATCTGGGCATTCTTGTGTTGTCGTGGGATCTTCGAACTGCAGCAGTGCGTAGTTGGAGAGTAGCTATCATAAGATGGTGATCACGTACTATCCCCACATCTGCCCCTCGCCTGTTTCGGACGTCCAGGAGACTACTTCTAAAGCGGCGCCTGATGGCAAAATGGTCAATTTGGTTGGAGGTGGCTTGCCTGTCATTGGAAACCCAGCTGACTTTGTGGCAGGTCTTGTGCTCAAACATGGTGCCACTTATCACAAGGCGGTTGGCATTGCAGAAATCCACAAACCTTTCGCCGTTGCCATTGCGGTTGCCTTGTCCATGCTTCCCGATTACATGTTTGAGCCCTTCGTTGTCGTTGCCTATCTTGGCATTCAAATCCCCCATCACTATGACAATGTCTCCATTTGGTGTTGTGTTGAAGACGGCGCTTAAGAGATTGCAGACGCTCTCCTTTTCGTCCTCAGATGAACTATTCGTTGGGGCGTAACACTGTATGATGGTGACGCGTCGTACTCTAGTCCGGCATCTGGCCGTCAAAATCCTATCACCATGAGGCTGCCAGGAAATTAGGCCCTTGCGTGCTGTTGTTGTTAGCAGTAGTCCGACTCCATACTCCCGCGGACTTCCGGATGGTCTTTCAGAATAGAGTAGTACAGTGTTACGCGTTGGGGACTGGTACTCGCCCGCTTCTAACCATCTTACTTCACTTACCCCCAAAATGTCCAGTTTATATCGCATGTATTCGTTTTCCAATTGGAGGAATCTGGCATGGTAAGGACATTCGCTTCCCGAGTCGAGGAGCGTCTTTACATTCCAGAAACCTATCTTTGTCCGGGTACAATAGCCAAAAGTCGTCAACATGTGATCATTCCTTATCCGAGTGATCAGAGGGTGAGGAGAAAGTTTTGCAGGTATTATTATTGGCAGTGTTTGATGGAGATGATATCAGAAAAAGGTTTAATATAGATGAAGATGTTGGGAACGTTGGACTGTGTGGTGAAATAAGATCAATATTAAGATATGGGCCGTTGTAAAACCAGTTATGTAACAGGTTTCCATTGGCATTGCTTGCAGTATCCCCCAATTGGGGTGTCGAGCATTAAAATCACCTCCAAATATTATTGCAACGTATGTGTTTGCAATGCTATGTAGCCTATCTAATTCATTGAAAAGACTTTGTCCCGCACAAGAGGCTATATAAATACTTGCAAGAAGTATACGTTTAACAGCTCCCATTTGGTTTCGACAAATCAACGCAACCGAGCAGGCTGAACGTGTGGTACTATGAAAAGGCACTTTGTTTAGCCTAAACTTTTCTTCAATAACGATGGCTATTTCTCTACCATCGTCATTTTGCATTGAACATTCAAAACCATGTTTCAAAAGTAAGGCTGTACATTACTTTTAGGAACAAAAATTTGTCCTTGAAAAATTTGCACATACATATGTAGGTATGTGGATCATACATCTCCCATACCGGTTTAGTCCTCTAGAACTCGTGACAAAAACTAGAGCCTGACAGTGAACAAGAATCATAAAACTGAGAATTTACAACCACATTGCGAACACAGCTTCCTACAGACATGACCAATCGTATATGTCCTTTTCAGGCAAAGGAACTTCAATGGAATCACTCTCTCGTGGAACAATAAAACCGTTTACAGTGCCATTATGTACGCTGCATTGAATGGAGGAGTTGTGCAACTAATTTCCTTCAGTTTTACGATTATCTTGCATTCGTGTGTTCCTGACTGCACGTGACCATAGTTCCTTAAAACGAGTAGAGGATCCAACCTAAGTGTTCCTTCTTATTCCTTTTTTGTTTTAGTATCATTGTGATATCCACAAGGATTAATGGCTATGAAAGCTCAAATGCTATTTAGAGTCCGCATTCAATTGCACCTCCTCCACAGGAATAGGACCGAGGACATGGTCACGTTTTTTTTTTTTTTATTATGTTACTTGTTACGTAGGTACTTCTGTTGTGAAGTAAACTTGAAATGACATCGTCAATAGTTTGCTGGATGAATGGACCGTTCTTAATAGTCCGCAGGATGGACCACTGAGGTGGATGAAAATTAGTAGGAAAACCCATTAAGGAAGAAACTTTTAATGAAGTAGCGGAATGTAGTGGGATTTCTAAGGAAACAAAGTTATACACAATGAAACTGTAGACACAATGTACATAGGTTTATCTATACATGTGGGTAGGTAGTGCGGAAGTAATTCCCGCCAGAGGATAGCACATAAAATCTTTATTAGAATTGATGATGTGCGATGGTCAAGGTATATTAAATTTGATTGATGAAACCAATTTTGGGATAAGGAAGATTTTATTGTTGTTATTGCTTGAGGTGGTTTATCTATGGATTGAACTTTGTTACTTCATGAACTATGTGTGTGTGAACATGTGGACATGTATGTAGGAGATAATTGTTCTCAGATTATATAAGACTAATCACGAAGTTGACAGCGAAGTTTGGGGGACAAGATAGTCGGTTTTTTTGTTTGAATATATACTTATCAAATGCATGCGGTTATTGGATGTCCTATAGTGTAGTGCTGAAGGGCTGAAGTAAATAGTTTTAGAGTATATGTGCATTATATTTAATCGTATCGTAATAAACTCATTAAATAAATCGAATTTCAATTCCATCTACTGTCGAAAAATGTCTGGAAGAGATTGTTTCAAAAGGGATCAAGTTGATTTAAAGGAAATTTGAAGTTAAGTCAATTTTTTTTTTGGAAATTCGCTTATGTCTTGTATCCCTTTGTGGCTCCTAGGGCATCAACAACGCCTACGAAGTCATCAAGGAAGTATGCCCCTAGATGAAGAATTCTTTACGTGATAGCTCTGAATATGTGCATAGGAGCTGATGGATGATTTCTTTCTCTTCCTCGTCTCTACAGCTCCTATCTTTTGGCATGCTGGCTTATAAGGCAGTGTCCAGTAAGGACACCGATAAAGTAGTTAATCTGTGATTACTCTAGCTTAACCAACGCTGCGGTACGTTTCTGGTCCAGCTTAGGCCAGATCTGAAACGTTAAGCCGTTCTCCTATCTGTGACTAACTTGCTAATAGCGTTCAGCCTCAGTAGTTGCTTACATGTAGCGAGGAGCTAGGGCTTGTCTGTTAGGCGAAATCCTTAGAGTTGTACCCTGTCCGTCGAGCTCGTCCGCCCTGCACTTTCCTTGAATATCCCTGTGGCTTGGCACCCAGCTTAGGTCAATGTTGATCTGCTCTGTCATCTTCGTAAGAGACAAATAATTCAAGGCGGCCTTTGAAGTGAGGGAGAACGATTCCGGGAATTCGATTGCGGTTGACTGTCAGTGAAAATGCTAATATCCCTGACAGGTAATACATTAGATTACAGGACAGGCCTTCCGTAATCGCGATGAAGCAAGCAGCAATCTGTTTGCGAAAATATCTAAGGGCAGCAGATGGAACAAAATGTTCAGTGACGTAGAGGGAGTGGTTCTCAATGCAGCACTGATGTATGTATATGCAAGTAGATCTTTGCAAGTTGATTATGGTGGCAGCCCTATCAAGAGCAGGCTACCATACGATTACGCCACAGAGTAGTATAGGTCTGATAATGGGCAAGTACGTCCAGTGCGTAATTTGAAGTTTAATACCCCAGCTCCTACCTATAGCCTTTTTACAGGAATAGAGAGCTTCATTAGCATTCCTTAGGCATTCTTGTAGGTTGGCTTTCCAGTTTAGTTTTTCGTTCAAAATAAGACCGAAGCATTTTGCATTTTCAGAACGTGATATCCGCCAAGAATATCCATATCTTCTCAGAGAGCCTGCAATCGAATCCTTGGAAATTCAGTAGTAGCCCTAGACTGTCGATTGTCTTTTAAGCAGATTTCGGAGCAATTCAATATTCACCTATGTTGAGTGCCGGGGCATAGGGATATTCCGGGGATTTGTAGGGCTAATGAACTCGCCAGAATAGGAACAACTGTCCCATTCTTCCAGACAAGGATAATTAGGCCCACTACTATTTCTAATCTGCATGAACAAACTGCTACGAGTGTACATGAAAGGCGTTCCGTTTCGCGCACGGAGATGATATAGCGATCAAGTCTAAAGGTTTGATTCCTTGTAGACGGCGTAGTAAATTTCTTTCATCCAAAACTTGGAGGACGATTATATTAGCGTGACTTTCTAGTCGACTTTTATGCTTTCTCGCGTAGTTTTTGATTTCGTCTTCGATTGTTTTAATGCCAAGATCTCTGTGGATATCGCTATTTCTGATATACCACGGCGCATTAACAATACCTCTTAGCACTTTGTTCTCAAAAGTTTCTAAAATCTTAATGTTACTTATTTTGGTACAACCCCAGAGTTGTATACCATATGTCCATACAGGCTTTAGCACTTACTTATATAAAAGCATTTTGTTATCTATATTAAGCTTGGGATATTTTCCAAGCAACCAATACATTTCTCGATATTTATTATCTAGTTCTTTGCGTTCTTTCTTAACATGCGTTTTCCATTTCAGCTTTGTATCAAGTGTCATTCCAAGATACTTAGCCTCGTTTGCAAACGGAATTTGAACCGGATTTACATGAACAGATTAAGTCTCATTGAGTGCGATTCACCAAATCTTTGTCCATCCATTAACTCTATCCAAAGCTTCTTGCAGTTTTTCTGTAGTATCTTCGACCGTCTTACCTACTGTCACGATAGCAGTGTCGTCGGCAAATGTAGCTAGCTCAGTGTCTTCTACTTGCGGTATATCATGGGTGTATAATATATACAATACTGTACCAAGAACGCTTCCTTGCGGTACCCCAGCCATTATTTCCTTGAAATCTGAATATTCATTTCCACATTTGACGCGGAATAGTCTATTCGTAAGGTAGTTCTTCAAAATATTATATAGGTGCTCTGGTAGAACTTGTCGTAATTTAGACTTTAAGCCTTCGTGCCAGACCTTGTCAAAGGCTTGAGAGACATCAAGGAATACGCTTGAACAAATCTTTTTTTTTTTCAAGTGATTTTTCGATTACATGTGTTATTCGATGTACTTGTTCAACTGTAGAATGCTTACTTCTGAATCCGAATTGATGATCCGGAATGAGATGCCTTTCTTCTATTACTGGCTGTATTCGCTTAATCAATATTCTCTCGAACACTTTGGATATAATTGGAAGAAGCGAAATCGGTCTATAAGACGTTTTTTCATTCGGCGGTTTTCCGGGCTTAAGGACCATTATGACTTCGGCGACTTTCCATTGACTGGGAACATATTCTAGTCTAAGTGCGGCATTTATAATGAACAGAAGCTTAATTAGAGCTTTTCTTGGTAGTGCTTTAAGAACCTCTCCCGTGATTAGGTCGTATCCAGGAGCTTTCTTAGGTTTAAGTTTCTTTATTTCTTCCTTAAGTTCGGTAAGTGTTGCATTTCTTATTACGCTATTGGCTATATACGACGTATTTACATTTTCAATAAGAGCTTGTCCATCAAACGGTTTGAAAGTTTCTTTCAGGTGGGCGACAAAAACTTGCACTTTCCCTTTATCACGCCTGGCCCATTCGTCTTGATTTTTCCTAATTGGCGCGGCTGGAATTTGAGGTTTTTTAATACCTTTTTTAGCCTTCCAAAGCGAAGAGTTAGAGTCTTCTTCTGCCGTTAAGCTTTCTAGGTAAGTTTGCATTTCATTATTCTTAAGGTCTTTAATAGAACTTTTTAGTGAGTTGCACAAACAGTTAAGATGTGCTTTATGTTGCGGAGCCCGAGTTTGTTGCCATCTTTTATGCGCTCTTCTCCTTAATCATCCCTCTTATTTCCTGCGGGTAAGTTTGAATGTAACTGGCCGGCGTTTTCTTAGGTTTGGGAGTATTCTTCCACGCGGCATTCTGTAAGATTTCGACGAACCGATCTACTTCAATCTCAAGTTCATATGGCGTTTTAAGTGATACGCTCAGCTCAATATTTGCTTCAATATCTTTTTTAAAGCCATCCCAATTAGTTTTCGCGCCGGTTAATCTGGCCGGTCCTACTTTTTTAATCAGAGCTTCGCTTATCTTCATAATGATTGGAGAATGATCAAAGGAGAGATCAAAGCTTTCTTCAACTCTTATACAGTTGCCAGATATTCCTTTAACAACAAGGAAATCAATCAGCTCTGGTATCTTATTTCTATCAGTCGGCCAATATGTTGTCGAGTAAAAATCACAACTGATTTGCATACCCGCATTATAAAGCTTTCTACCTTTCTGAGAGGCGTACCTTGAACCCCAGAAGGGGTGTTTTGCGTTGAAGTCGCCACCAATAATAAAATTTGGTTTAAGGAAGTTGAAGATGTTTGTGAAATCACTTTCTTCAAGTTTACATCACAGTGGACAATATATAGACGAAATGTTGAAAGCAAAATGTCTATTTCGAAAGCGTACCGTGCTTACTTGCATTGCTTCTAATTCAATCTTTATTTCTGCTGAGTGTTCGATAGATTCTTTTATAAACAAAGATGATCCGTCTCTGGCTCTTTCCGATGAGTGAAAGGCGTGATACACGCTATATCCCCTTATCTTAATATTTGATTGCTTTGTCAGATGAGTTTCACAGACTAAGCATACCACTTAATCAAAAAGTTCCCGGAATTTATTCAGAAAATTAAAAATTCATCTAAATCGATATTGTCCCCTTCAAAGTAATCCCCATCGACTGCAACACACTTATGCCAGCGCTTGATCTAATCTTCGAAACATTTTTTATATTCGGTTTTCGGTATGTCCATCAGTGCTTCCTGCGATTTTTCCATTACTTCCTCTCGGCTGCTGAAACGCGTTCCCCGTAATAGTTTTTTAACTCGATTGAACAGAAAGAAGTCACAGGGAGCCAAATCAGGTGAATTCGGTGGCTGTTGGATGGTATTTGTTGCATTTCTCGTCAAAAAATCATGTCTTTTGCGACGTCAACACGCTCTCTTTTTTGCATGAAATTGAGGTCTTTTGGCACCAACTTTGCTGCTACACGATGGAAACCCAAATTATTAACCAAAATGTCTTGGACGGATCCATAGGCAATGTTCAAGTCCTCCGCTATCTCTCTGATGGTTAATTTGCCATTGACCAACATTTCTTTTACTTTATCGATGTTTTCATCGGTTTTCGATGTCGATGGTCTGCCACTGCGTTCATCATCTTCGATTGACTCACGACCACTTTTGAACCGCTCGTGCCACTGGTAAGCGACCGTTTTCTTTAGAGAATCGTTGCCGAAACACTTTTCCAACATTTCCAACGTTCGCGCACCATTAAAACCGTTTTTTACGCAAAATTTAATACAAGTTCGTTGTTGCAAATATAAATCCATTTCTAAAATTGTAACAAATCGCCAACACACACAGAGATAGATGTACTCTTGGCTACGTAACGTTTGCAAATGTCAAGCTATGACGCTAAGATTTAGAGGGAATATCAACAACAGATGTACCAACCTAACAAAGAAAACAGAACTCAAATCGGAACAATGGGAGCGCCACACGGTTTTTATTCCGTGAACTTTTTGATCAAGGTGGTATATCAATATCTTTTTCTCGTATAAATATTTCTAACTCGTCGAGTCTTTGTATGAGCCCATTGGCGTTCCAAGTAAGAATTTTAAGCGTTTCTTTCATATTCTGGTTGAAGTGCGCCTGTTATGAATGTGGTTTTCTAATGCAACTAGTCTCTCGAAAATAAGTTTGTTCGTTTTACATTGCTCTTCAAGTTTCGCAAGAATTAGGAAAAAAACATGGGATACATGATCTTGTGAGCTACCTCTATCACCGTTTTCCAAAATCGCAACTTGAGCAGGGCTCTTTGCGTTAAAGTTTGGATAGTTTCTTGTGTTGATCTCCCGTAAGTTTTCGGTCATATACTTGCCATTAGCTGTCATTGCTGCTTGAGCATAAGACTGCACGCCAATATTCGAAGATTTTGCTTCTGCCACCTTATCTCTACTACTTTTGAATTTTTTTTTTTTCATTAACCGATCTTAAGTCAATATTGACGGATTTTCTATCTTTCGCTGCTTTTTTCGTAGCTATTTTGGGTCTGTTCTTGATTGGTTTCATATTCGGGCGCACGGAATTTTTTAACGTATCGCGGCGTTTTTGAAGCTCTTTCGCCACTTCGCAACCTCGATAGTTCGCAGGATGTTTTCCTTTGCAGTTTGTACAGGTGGCTGGTGTTTGCTTGTTTAGGTGACACTCTTCCGAGAGAGGTTGACCTGCGCATTTAACGCATCGCGGCTCTTTCTGGCAGTAAGTCTGCGTATGATTGAAACCTTGACAGCGCTTACACTGTGGGATCGATCTGGAGCTCTTACGCATAAGTTCGATTTTAACCACGATATTTAGAATAGTCTTGATACCATATATAATATCTTTATTTTCGTCTTTATCAAAACTAAGCATGAATAGTGGAAGTCCACGCTTTACCAATTTTTCCTGATCTCCCTCCGACTGTTGCTTCTCCTTCTTGATAATATTGACGGCATCAAGAATTTTAGATCGTTTGTCTTGAAGGACGTGCATTGCATCTTCTTTAGTGCACGAGGGGTGGAGTCTCCTTGCTACAACAAGCAGTGGTCTTTCTAACTAATTTTCATAAGTATCAGTATACATTACTTACTTATGTCCTGTATCCCCTTGTGGGTCCTAGGGCCTCTACTACGCCTACGCGCCATCGTGTACGGTTTCTGGCAATGTGTCTGAGTTCTCCCCAACTTTTCCCTAACTGCCGTGCCTCCTTCTCGACTGTTCTGCGCCATGTTCTTCTCGGACCGCCAGGTCTTCTGCCATCCTGAGTTAGAGGGTTCCATTGCATAGCATGGTTCGCTATGGAGCTGTCACCCTTTCGGAACGTGTGACCAATCCACTGCCACTTCCGCCGTTGGATAGTTGTGCCTATTGGTTCCTGACCCGTTCTCTCGTAAAGGTGTTCGTTAGAGATACGATTGGGCCAGAAAATCCTTAAGATATTGCGCAGACACCTATTAACAAACGTTTGCAGCTTTCTGGTGATAGTAGTGGTCACTCTCCACGTGCTGCAACCATATAGCAGCACGGATTCAACGTTGGAGCGGAACAGTCTTATTTTGGTGCTCAAACTGATTGCATTGCTTCGCCATATTTTGGACAACATCCCGAACGCGGACTTTGCTTTGGCGATCCTGTTGGCTATATCCAGTTCGGTTCCACCATCGGTCGAGACAATACTACCAAGATACTGGAAATCCTCTACTCTCTCTACCGGTTGTCCAGCAATGCATATTTGAGCTGATGAGTTTGTTCCAAGGCTGATAATTTTAGTTTTTGCCGTATTAATTTTCAGCCCGACGACACCTGCCTCCCTCTCCACATCTGCTGTCATTTGGTGGAGATCCATAATTCTGTGGGAGAGTAAGCATACATCGTCTGCGTAGTCAAGATGCTTCAGTTGAGATGTAAGAGTCCATCGAATTCCTCCGTTTCCCGTCGACAAAGCTGCATGAAGCACATCGCTAATCACCAATAGGAATAATATTGGTGAAAGGATACAGCCTTGTCTTACCCCACTTTGGATCTCAAATTCCTCAGACAACCTTCCCCTGTGCAGAACGTGACATTTGGAGCCTTCATATGTAGCTTTGATAATAACAATTAGTTTATCGGGGATGCCTCTCCTGCGTAAGGCACGCCAAATAAACTCCCTGTTGACACTATCGAACGCCTTCTCAAAATCGATGAACAGCAGGTGCAGTGGCGATCGATATTCAACACACTGTTCGATGATAATCCGCAGGGTGTTGATGTGGTCGGCACAGGAGGATCCAGAGCGGAAACCTGCTTGTTCGGCATCGAGTGTATCTTCGAGATGTTGTTTGATTCGCTCAAGGATGATTTTAGCTATTATCTTAGCTGCAGCAGGAAGCACGCAGATACCCCTCCAGTTTCCGCACTCCATTAAATTTCCTTTCTTAGGAAGCTTGACGATGATTCCCTTTTTCCACTCGTTAGGAAAGCTCTCAGCTTCCCAAGCTCTATCTATAAGTGGAAGCAGAAGCTCAGCCGATGTTGTTGGCGTTGCTCGTAAGAGCTCTGCTGGAATACCGTCAAGTCCTACCGCCTTGTTGGTTTTGAGTGCCTTGATCGCGGTAATAATCTCATCTTTACTGGGAGTCGTGGTGCGTATTCGGGTACTTCTCACCTCGGGCATCTCAGTCTGATTTGGGAGCATATCGCTAGCGAATACACGGTTTAAAACCGTAGCAAAATGCTCTTTCCATCTCTTGAGCTGGTCCTCATCCGAAATGAGCAAGGAGCCGTCTAGGCTTTTCACTGGGTGTTGGCTGGAGCTGCGACCACCTGTCAGCTCCTTCGTGATTCTGTAGACGGTCCTGCTGTCGCACCTCCGTGCAGCTTCTTCTGCTTCTGTAGCCAGCGCGTTGATGTAGTTGCGCTTGTCACGTCGCACGCTACGCTGAACTTCTCTCATCTTCATGCGATATAGGGACTCTAGCTCGCTTCTCCCTGCTGCTGGGGTAGCTGCAACGCGAGTTTTTAGCTGTTTTCGTTCGTCAATCCGTCTCCAGGTATCCTCGGAAAGCCACGCCCTATGTCTTCCCTGCGATCGACCGACAATTCTTTCAGCACCAGATGTAAAAACATTTTTCACAGCACACCAATGGTCTTGGATGGTTGCGGGCATTGAGCTGCTGATTGCTTCCACACCTTGCGAAAAGTGCTCCCTTAATTGTTGGCGCACTGAGGGATCACTAAGTCTATCGATGTTGAACCTGGGCATTCTTGTGTTGTCGTGGGATCTTCGAACTGCAGCAGTGCGTAGTTGGAGAGTAGCTATCATAAGATGGTGATCACGTACTATCCCCACATCTGCCCCTCGCCTGTTTCGGACGTCCAGGAGACTACTTCTAAAGCGGCGGCTGATAGCAAAATGGTCAATTTGGTTGGAGGTTGCTTGCCTATCATTGGAAACCCAGCTGACTTTGTGGCAGGTCTTGTGCTCAAACATGGTGCCACCTATCACAAGGCGGTTGGCATTGCAGAAATCCACAAACCTTTCGCCGTTGTCATTCCGGTTGCCTAGTCCATGCTTCCCGATTACATGTTTGAGCCCTTCGTTGTCGCTGCCTACCTTGGCATTCAAATCCCCCATCACTATGACAATGTCTCCATTTGGTGTTGTGTTGAAGACGGCGCTTAAGAGATTGTAGAAGCTCTCCTTTTCGTCCTCAGACGAACTATTCGTTGGTGCGTAACACTGTATGATGGTGACGCGTCGTACTCTAGTCCGGAATCTGGCCGTCAAAATCCTATCACCATGAGGCTGCCATAGTATACATGGGTCAAAAATAAATCGATTGAAATAGTCTTCTAAGATCTATGTACATAGTTTCGACAGTGGAGAGATCCATGCAATTTAAAGAATAAATACTTGAGGTATTCGTCGACAAAGAAGGGGCATACCGGCCATAAAAACTGATACAAGAGGCGCTTGTCAAAACTGATGCTATTAAAGAAATAAACGATTAGATGGTTGCAGGGTATAAAGAACCACATCATAACATCAAGCCAAAGAAAACACACAAAGAAGGTATCTGCAACAAGATTAGCACCACAAGGTGTTCGCCACTTCTCTGGATATTAGTCATAAATGGAATATTGCTAAAATTAGAAAACTCAGCTATAAAGTCTGCCGCCTATGATGAGGATATCTGTGACTTGTGCTTAATTTCCTTCCACCTTTGGTAATATAATTCAATAAGGACTGAATAACCTCAGCGAATGAGCAAATTCATTTGGTCTAGGAGTAAGTTCAAATAAAATTGAACTCGTTTTGTTCTCGACTCTCGGCACCTGAACTAATCCTTGATAGTAAATTGAACTGGAATCTCAATATACGAAAGAGAGAGAAGAAGTCATACACACACCTGTAGCAGAATCTGTGGGAATTGGCAGGGATTTTCCCCAAAAATGATGCCCTGACTGTATACAGCAGTTATTAGAGTCATACTCACTTAGGGATATACCATATGGTGGACTATTGCAGGCAAATCTAAAAACTACCAGCGTTTGACGACGATACATACTCGTAGAGCAGCATCTTTTGCCACAACTAGCGCTTTAAAATCAACCCTTACTGTAGAACTAAAAACAATTTTGCACATACTCCCAATAGATCTACGCCTTAAGGCAGCAAACTATGATATCATTATGACGATGTAGGTATTCGATAATGTTTCGCAGCAGGGAAAATGGACATCCAATCTGATTCTGAAAACGCAATTTACATATACGCATCAGGATTGGACAACGGGTCTTGTGCAGGATTTATTTCCAAAAAAAATCGGTATGCCCGCATCCATAAGATTCTCGAATTCGTGCAGTACTCGTATATAGCAAGTGGAAATTCCAGCTATACACAAAACGGTCATTAAAGCAAGAGTATTGGAAATATCAAAAAGGAATATCTCAGCCACCAAGACCCTGGCGGCAATGAAGCAATTTAAAATCTTCGGACTCTGTCGTTCAAAGCTCCAGGCTCTAAGCAGGCTAGGCAGAATAATGTCCAATTTATCTGGCTACCAGCTCACAATGATATTAGCCGGAATGAAAAAGGTGACAAGTTACTCAAACTGAATACGTTTGACATCACCAATCGCAGATGAACAGATGGCATCACATACCACATCACTAGAAGATCTGACCTGAGCTGGATCATAAACGCTCCAACTGTTTCTTTACGAAAAAAGAAAGCTAATCCGCACTATAGTAGGTGTGATTATAGGGTGCTGCATCATCGTGCACGGGCGCGTAAGTGGTTAGTGTGTCGGATTACTACGCATGAGGTTCCAAGTTCGAATCCCAGAAAACATCAAAAAGTTTTTTCACGGTTCCACTTTTCGCAAGCGTCTGACAAACATCCGACAGTATTGATGTCACGAAAAAGCTTCTCAAATCGCTGTTCGGATTCGGTACTAAACTGTAGGTCCCTTCCATTCGTGTGAAAAATATAATGCACACAACATGAGTGGTTGCGAGAAGCTATTTATTTTTTATCATCGGCTGGCACGCCAATAAGCTAGTCATCCCCTCAAATGACTTTTGCATAAGCTTCTTGGTTGAAGAGGAGGAGGAAACGATTCTTCACCTCCTATGCATGTTTCTGGTATTATCGAATCAATGAAAAATGCACCTCGGAGTGAACTTCTATGATAACCTAGTCGCATTTGTAAACGTCAACGTCAGACGCGCCCAGTAGTTTCATACCAGCTCCAGTTGGTTCTGCGGGTATTTCTGGAGAATACCCAGATCTTTCTGGTTTCACAATGGACCTATGCTCCGAAAACAAGGGGTCACAACCCTCCCACTTCACCGCATTTCTACTGATCCGCCTGTGGGGTTCGCCTGGGGTCTCAGTGAACCTGCATTTAATAAAAAATGCCACTGTAGGCTAATCTACACAAAAAAAGGCTCAGATCTCAGCTCTTCACTAACAGATACAAGAATCCACGTTCCACTATCGCACGTAAAATCAGAAAAAACAAACAAATTTATAAATATGGCTGGAAATAGATAGAATACTATCAAAACATGTAAAAATATAAAGGCTAATGCATTTGGGCTTAAAAGTGATGACGAGCCACAACCTGCTCTCAAAGCACGCACAGAGAATGAGAATAAATAGTATGTAGTAGAGCATGTGATCACCCAGGTGTTGAGGAAGACACTATACACTTTCTGTGTTACAACCCAGGAATCAACAGACTTAGCCGAAACCTCCTAAGCCGGCCATTCCTTGATGAGCTTGATGAAAAATTAGCTAACACTCCCATCTCATCGCCAATAAAATTCTACTACAAATCTAGATAGTCGGAATTTTTACTCGAAGCCGACACAACCACGTCAAACAGTTAAGCCTAATTATCTCCTTTCTTAATTTTAAAAATATTTTTTTTTCCTTTCCAGCAAGTATAAGGGCCTACGGCCTATGCAATCCGATAAATATTCTGCTAGCAGAATAAAGGAATTTTGCTGGAAGACATTCCTGGAAAGTATTATGTATATTTTTCTGGGTAAGGTTAGGTAAGGTGAGGTGGCTGTCCTCGCAAAATCAGGTCAAATTTAGACCAAGGTTAGGTCCATTGCGATACCATTTGTTTTAAATCGGAAGTTACCAGGTACATACCTTTGGGAAATTTAAACTGTCTCAAGGTGGGATGTGGACTGAGAAATCTCAATGTGCTTGATGTGGCTGAGTGGAAAAACTGATTTAATCGAACCCTAAATGATTGTCTTAGGTGGACCATGAAGCTAGAAGGGTACGTAAGAGTATTAGGGGTGACTGATGCAATCGAACCCTTAGCACTGTTATGTAATTATATCCGGCTATGTCAGGTAGTCCGTAGTTAGGTTATGGGAAGCTCACAGTTCTTACCTCATGTAGTTGTTGATTGGACAACGTAGAGACCGGTTCGTCAAGATGGTGGAGAGAGTAACTGATGCAATCGAACCCTTATGTTTCTGTGTTTGTGAAAGATAGCGATGGATTTCTTTCCAAGACAGAAAGTAGGATATTATTGCAGTAGTATCAGCTGAACCAGTTAGATCTCAACGTCAACCTATCTTCTCCTTTTTTGTCGGGATATGAAATACTCAGAAGCACTCAGACGCACCTGCTCCCTTGTACTACCAGAGATTAAGCCCCAGTTTACCCATTTTATTGGAATTTCCTTGTCTTTCTAACAAAACCATGCAAGTAGTTCAGTGATGAGGAGCTTACAGTAACAGGGCTCACCACATCAGCACCGAGGATCCACCACCTGATACCAGCAAAAGCTGGACACTAGCAAAGATAATGTTCCGCAGTGTCATCGCTCTTTGCACAAGCATCGCAGACTGTAGAGTCACTTACGCCCAGCACATTAAAGTTCTTGGTAAAAGCGAAATGGCCTGTCAAAACGGCAATAAGTTCTCATGCCGCTGATTTCTTACAGACATCCGGGTGCATTCATTAGTCAACCTACATCCTGGGGAGTCATGCCAAATACAATTGTGTTCGAGAAAGACTAAACCGACAATAGAAGCCCTAACCGAGGACGCAGGGAGACCCAACGCTCGTTGGGGGCCTGAGAATGCCTCCTTTGAGCCTTGATTAGCAATCTAATCGAAGATATTGTTCCTCTGGATCATATTTTGGCTCTGGGATTGTGGCCAGATAAGAGACTGAGAATTCAGCCTTGCGTCCGAGTTCAAAGAGTTTTTGGTTTCACTGACTATTTTGGAAGTGGCAAACCCTTAAGCGCGGCCTGGCTGTCACTACAGGCACAAATACTTCGAACATTCCACCGGTGCTTCACAACATTGTTCATGGCCATGAGGATTGCATAAGTTTCCTCTTGGAAGACAGACGCATATTCGCCTAACGAGAAAAGAAGTCTCATATTTTCGTCCTCCACGAAGACATCAGCCCCAGACCCTTGAGTGGTTTTGGAACAGTCCGTGAAAATACGACTACATTTCATTCCTGGCTCAGACTCTGGCCGAAGCCAGTCCTGAACACATGAAAGTCGACTCTGAATTTGCACATCAGCTAAAGTTCTGGTGTTATTGCATCAGACGGCATATCAATAAGACCAGAGCGTAAGATAAGTGTCGCACAAGTTCACCAAAATTCCAGTGTGGAGTGTACCAAAAACCGCCCCGCCTAAGACGATGGATGGCTTTGATAGTGCAACCCATGATATAAGGAAGTTAGTTGTTGTCAACAAGTGCATAAAGATAAAACCGAACAGCGTATTTATTTGTTTGAGTTTGGTTGATGATTTAAAATGCTGCTGCGGAAGAAAAATTTTCAAACTTGGTAAAAAACTGCTAAGATACATCGCAAAAACGTGGTTTTGGCATTAATAATGGACAGATACGGTTTTCAAGACATACCAGAAGATGTTAAGAAAAAAACTTAAAGTAAATGTTAAAACAAACAACAAACACCATCGCAATATGGCAATACTGCAAAACTGTATCATTATGGTAATTCTTGCATAAAGGAAAGGCACTACCACTACTGTCCATGGTACTAATCCTGGACCGAGCAGAAATGTTCGGGTCAGATCTATACGGATTCCGGGGGGTAGCAAAATAATGAAACAGTTTGGAAGGAATTTGAGGGTCGCGAGTTGGAACGTTGGAAGCATGACCGGTCGAAGTTACGAGCTGGAAAAGATGATGAATAGAAGGCGGGTGGATATCTTGTGTGTCCAAGAGACGAAATGGAAAAACTCCGGAAATCGGGCGCGTTTCTTGGACGTTAGGACAAAAGATTACAAGATGTTCTACTACGGAACGAAATCGGTATCATCCTTGCGACAGAGCTACTTGGTAACGTCTTGAGCATTTCGAAGTCCAGCGACGATTTGATGTCTCTCAAACTAGTAATACAAGGAGAGGAGTGGAATATTGTCAGTGCATATGCTCCCCAAATTGGGTGCAATCAGGAAGATAAAGATGCATTTTGGGTAGATTTCCACAATCTCCTTAAGAACATCCCAAAGGAAGAGTTTCTATTTGTTGGAGGAGATTTGAATGCACATGTCGGGAAATCAAACGAAGACTATGAGAACTGCCATGGAGGACTAGGATATGGCACCAGGAACCTTCCTGGTGAAGACATCCTAAGCATGTGCAAATCACACGGTCTTATCGTGTTGAATACCATGTTCATCAAACAAAGCCGACACCTGATCACTTACAGCAGTGGTGGAGATGAAACTCAGATTGACTTCCATTTGGAAGTGAAGCCTCGGGTAAAAGATTGCAAAGTGATCCTGGGAGAGGCAATCGCTCGACAACCTCGTCTCCTGCTAACAGAAATTTTTATGAAAACACCGAAGAAAAGCAAACAAAGTAGGGTCTTTTAGAAAATCAAGTGGTACAATGTGGACAAAGAAAAGCGCGAGGCATTTGTTTTCGTAATAAAAAATTACCTCTCTCACACCATCAACGGAGCTGAGGATGAAGAGTGCAGAGCACAAAATATGTGGGATTCCCTACAGCGAACTTGCTTAAAGAAGGCCAAATCACTGCTAGGAGCTTCAAAGGGCCACCATCAACACGCCAAAGAAATATGGTGGTGGAGTGATGAAGCTAAGAAGGTGATAAATGAGAAGAAAGCGGCTTTCCAAGCTTGGTCAAAGTGTCCCTCTAATAATAGTGACGAAAAAGCTCACCTCGAAATGAAATACAAATGTTGCAAGAAAAAAGCAAAGAAGAAGTGCTCCCAGCTTCAAGCAGAGAGTACAGAGGGTCTGTCTCGGGAGGTGAAGAAAATATCTTCTCCGGTTGTTGATGCAAAGCAGGCTATCCAGGAGCTACGAAGACACAATATGAACAAGAGCGCAACCATCTTCAAATGAGGCCCAAAGAAGAAGGAATGCTCAGGAGATTCGTTCGCCGAAGTTCATTAACAATGCTCATGACCAGCTTCTTGTGGATGACGACAAAATTCTGCAAAGGTGGCGGCAGTATTGTGAAGAACTTTTAAATGAACAGTTTCCTCGGCTATACTTTCCAAGAGCCACCCCTAACTGTGAACAAATACCCGACATTACAGTCGAAGAAGTTAGTGAGGCAATCAAATACTCCAAAAAACGAAAAGCGGTTGGGCCAAACGAGATGCCCTCTGAGTTCTGGAAAAAGATGGGAGACGTCGGGTTCAGATGGCTCAGAATTCTCATCTCCAAATTTGTGAGAGATAATCCAATGCCGAATCAATGGAGGGAAAGTTACTTTCTCCTTGTATACAAAGGGAAGGGTGATATGCGAAACTGTGATAACTACCGTTCGATCAAGCCGATGTCACACGCCGTGAAGATCGTTGAGCGAGTATTAGGTGACCGACTGCGAAAAATAATACAGCTATCGGATGATCAGTGTCGGTTTGTCTCGGGAAATCAACAACAGATGCAATCCAAAGTATAAGGATCATAATGGAAAAACATCGTGATTCCTCAAAAGGATTTGCATATTGTATTGGTTGACTTTGAAAAGGAATACGACAGACAACCACGAGATCTGATATGGGTGGCGCTAAGACATCGAGGGGTTTCAGAAACCGATGTACAGATGATCATGGACATGTACGAAGGAGCAAAGACAAGAGTAAGATGCCCCTCTGGAGTAACCGAAGAGTTCCCAATCAAAGTCGGGGGCCACTAGGGAAGCGTTTTAAGTCCTTTGCTCTTTACTACAGTCCTTGGCTATCTGCTTGAAGGTAAAGTGATGGACCCCAAGGTACATCAATTATTCTTTGCTGGTGATGGATCCTACATCCCTGCAACGAGCACTTGATGTGTGGATGGACGTTTTGGAGGGAAATGGGTATCGCATTTCGTTCAAAAAAGACAGAGTACTTGTGCTGCCCGTTCTCTGATCCACTCAGTCCTATTCCAGACATTTATTTGAATAGAACAGTGCTTCTCAAATGCGAAAAGTTCAAATATCTGGATCTATGATCAATAGCAAAGCAACCTATGATGACGACATAAATCATGGCGAAAGCGTAGGGTGGATGAAATGGCGAGAAAATTCCGCTACCTTCTGTGACAGAAAAATGCCACCTAAGTTGAAAGGAAGGCTCTACACCGCAGTTGTGCGTCCAACGCTCACACACGGTTTACAATGTTGGACGATGTACAAAAAGTATGAGAGTAAATTAACGGCAACTGAGATGAAGGTGGGCGCCGTGGCGTAAGTGGTTAGTGTGTCGGATCACTGCGCGTGAGGTTCCAAGTTCGAAACCCAGAAAACCAAGAAGTTTTTTCACGGTCCAACCTCCGCGAGCGTCTGACAAACATCCGAGAGTATTGTTGTCACGAAAAAAGCTTCTCAAATCGCCGTTCGGATCCGGCACTAAAGTGTAGGTCCCTTCCATTCGTGTGAAAAATTAAGCGCACACAACATAAGTGGTTGCGAGAAGCTAGGCCCTGGCACTTAAAAAGCTGTTGCGCCAAATATTTTTTTTTTTTTTTTTGAAGATGAAGATGCTTCGCATGACAGCAGGAGTGACAAAGCTTGATCGAATAAGAAGTTCGAAGATCCATAGAAGCTTTCGCGCAAGGAAACCATCGTACAAAAGATAGAGCCGAACCGGCTCAGCTTTTATTGCACGTTCAAAGAAGAGATCATTTGAACCCTGTTAGAAAGGTAATATCAATGAACGTTCCGAAGATATGGCGAAGCAGGAGAGGCAGCCCTATAAATGCCTGGATCACAAAATTGCGACGAAATCGGCATTTCATTGGCCTCAGTAACCGAATGATCCAAAATCGGCAGACCTGCCGATATTTTGTGAGGTCACATAGGCGAACCCCACAGGCGGGTCAGTAGAAATGCGGTGAAGTGGGAGAGTTATAATCCCTTATTTTCGGATCATAACCTCGCTGAAATAGGAAGAAGAAGAAGAAGGCGTTTTGTATTTTTCGCAGAAAAACTGTTTGGTTGTTTCCGATGGTAGGTCCTCTATCTGCTAGGAGCAATTTTCGCTGCACAGTTTTTATGAATTAATCCGTGATTTAAGCTATGGTGGTTTGTCCCATCCACGCCACACATTCAGCACCAACTTGTCCTTAGTAGCCACCACCTCTTACTTACTCAGGTGGCGCTACAGTTCGGGGTGAACCTGGACCTCAACCAACAAGTTTCTCTATTTAGGTCGATCTTTAGCTAATTGCCTCCAGTTGAGCCCTCCAAGTTGGTCGAGGTCCCCTTGAGCTTATGCGCGCCACCTACGGCGATTATTCCCTCTACTGCGTCGTCCCCCGGGACTAGATTCATTCAGGCACCATCCCCAAGAAGGTTTAAAGTTAAGGCTAGCTGAAAAATGGGTGGAATGTGCAAAGACTGTATTCCAGCTAGCAAGTCAAGCATACCCAAAGCATAGAAAAATGCTTGTTTTGAAAGTAGAAGATTTTTTAAGAATCTAAAGAACATGATCGAAATCAGCGAAATGCTTGTTGTCTTATGCAAATTAGAAAGTATTCATACTAGCATTGCATTTGGTGCCCCAATGATATTTGATTTATTTCCTAATTGCGTCCTTAGAAGACGCACACTCCTATAACGTTTTTATTCCTTCTCATCACTGCTTGAACTTAAAAATAATTCCATTGAGGTAAACATTTTGTTGGTCTCTTTACCTAGGTTAGGTTAGGTTGAGTAGGGTTATGAGGTTATCATAAGACACTAGGCACCAAGGTGGGCCCATCGCTATCCCTAGGGAACCTTAACGGCAAAAAGACCTAAACAAATTCTCCCATACACTCGATTTCCCTACTTAATTTGAAGATGTCCGTATTATGATTCCGGGACCTTACCCCTTCTAGGTTATCGAAGAAGTATCTTCCAAGGTACTTTAGCCTTGTTCTCTCCTCAAAACTGATTACACAGAGCAAGCTTCAGTGGGCACTGCACAGCTTCAAAACATATAAATCCGCGGGACCAGACGGCATTACACCTGCCGAGTTGCAGAAGTCATCGGACATATTCCTGCCGATGCTTGAGACAATTTTTAGAAGTCGTCTAGATCTGGTATACCATATATCCCAAAGATATGGAGAGAAGTCATATCTTCATACCCAAAGCGGATAAATGCTCTGACATAAATCCAAAAGATTTCAGACCGATAAGTCTATCCTCATTCCTCTTAAAAGCATTAGAACTACTGATTGATATCCATTTATCCATTACGGCCCAACATGCATATTGCAAAGGCAAATCAGTGGAGACGGCATTACACTCACTGTTGCGTAAAATTGAATATTCCCTGTTTCACAAGGAGTATACAATGGTTGCCTTTCTGGATATAGAAGGCGCTTTCAACAATGTCAATGTATCAGCAGGTGCACTCTCAAACCTGAAGGTCGACAGCTCACTTTGCGAACTGATTAATCTATTGCTTAATGGTCGGATTATCAACTCTTAGCTGGGTGGGACGTCTACCAGAAGGTCTGTCAGTAGAGGCACTCCGCAAGGTGGTGTTCTATCCCCCCTTTTGTGGAACTTAGTGATCAATGAACTATTGTTAATCATGGAAGGCGAGGGATGCACGGCGATGGCTTATGCAGATGATGTTGCTTTGGCTGTCTCAGGAAAGCACCTAAATACTCTAAAAGAACTTCTACAAAACGCTTTAAACAAGCTCACTAGTTGGGCAGTTCAGTGTGGTTTGGGTGTAAGCCCCCACAAAACTGAACTTGTACTCTTCTCCAGGAAATATAAAATTCCGTCAGTCGACTCTCCTTCTCTAAATGGTATCAGCTTAACTTTCTCTGACAAAGCAAAATATTTGGGTCTCATCCTGGATAAGAAATTAAGCTGGAAACCTAATATTCAAGAAAGAGTAAAGAAAGCTACAGTAGCACTGTAGAAATAGATGGGGTTTACAACCCCGAATCACTCACTGGCTCTATATCTCGATCATTAGACCGATACTCACATACGGGGTAATTGCCTGGTGGACGGCCTTAGAAAAAGCTGTAAATCGCGATTATCTAAGCAAGATCCAGCGCACAGTTTGTCTGTGCATAGGCGGAGCACTACGTACAACCCCCTCTGCGGCACTGGACATTTTGTTTCATCTGGTACCCCTCGATATATTTAGCAAGCAAATGGCAGCAAATGCAGCCGTTCGCCTCGAAGCTACCCAACAGTGGTCAAGAAGAGACTTTGGCCACGTTTCCATTTTGAGTAATCTGAAAATCTCTCCCGAAAACATGGACTACACCATCCCACGTCTAAATTTTCACAAGAACTTCCTCGTCACCATCCTCTCCAGATCACTCTGGAATGATGATACATTTTTAGAAGATGGGTCTATCCACTTCTACACTGACGGCTCAGAATCTAAGGACGGGGTTGGTGGAGGTGTTTTCTCTGACAGGCTTAACCATAAGCTCTCCTTCCGTCTTCCAAATCATTGTAGCGTGTTTCAGGCGGAAATTTTGGCGATTAAAGAAGTCTTGTCTTGGCTTAAGAAAAACGTGATATCTGCTAGAAATATCCGCATCTTTTCAGACAGCGAAGCAGCAATCAAATCCTTGGAATCGACCTCTATAAATTCCTTAGTAGCTCTAGACTGCCGATCGTCTCTCGTGGAGATGGCGGAGTAGTTCAATATTCACCTGTGTTGGGTGCCGGGGCATAGGGACATTCCCGGGAACTGTAAAGCCGATGAACTCGCCAGAATAGGAACAACTATACTCATTCTGCCGGACAAAGGCCCCTTAGGTATACCAATCGCTACCTGCAAACTCAAATTAAACTGGATGCTCTCGAGAGTACGAACCTTAGGTGGACAAGTGGACCCACATGTCTAGCGACAAAACAGATTGGGCCGAAGCTGGATCTAAAACGTTCTAAAAATTTGATTTCTCTCAACAGATTGCATATTGGCGCTTTAATAGGTGTCATCACTGGACACTTTCTAATAGGCAAGCATGCCGCAAGGCTAGGCGTTTTGCGAACGACTTTTGTAGAAGCTGCATGGATGAGGAAGAGGAAGAAACTATTCCTCACCTTCTTTGTCACTGCTCAGCTCTCTCCCGTAGAAGGAAGCTTAACCTAGGAGCCCCTATTACAACGACATAGGCGACCTGAAAAACATTGATATTAAAAGCCTCTTGGGCTTCATAAGAAGCTCAAAACGGTTTAACGAGTAGGTAGGAGAAATTTCTCCAATGATCCATGTTGTATCACAATGGACCTATTATTGGTCTAAGTGTTTTGGCGATTTTTAGCTGGCAGCCACTTCAACCTAACCCAACCTAACATAGCCTTGTTTTGGCAATGCCTTGGCACTCACGGTATATGTGTTATATCCTCCGAAATATGTAGGTCATTGCAGTACCTGCAAACATCCGCATTAGATAAACCCAGTCTCATAGTAGGCTTTCTTGGAAGACAATGACCAGACAGTATTTATATCGCTGTTCTTAGCCCTGACCCTTCTAGTTTTATGATCCTTCCAGATTTCCTGCGGTCGGACACTGGCCACAAGGCCTTAGATACCTTATGACCATCTAAGTTGGACCATCTTAGATTGTATATGTCTATGTCTCTGCACCTAAGACAATCATCAAAAAATAATTCAATTGTATGAAAGTGACGCCTCTTCAGCTGTCATGGTTCAGAATCTAAAAATATGACTACCACTTATCACAAATCACCTTAGCCGATTCCTCCCTTGATTTCAATTGTTCCCATCAAATGAATCTTAGTTCTACCCTAGGAAAAAGAATTGTACGGCAAAATCCAGCTCCTTCTTCTGCAAGATATTGCCGTCCAATCAAGTTTGTTTTTGCCAAAGAGTCCACCGAGTTAATTTCTCAGGAAGGTAATTTAATCGAGCAAGAAGTTAGAATTTTGTCTCCAACACTTATCAGTAATAGCGAACAAAATTTCCTTGCTGAGCCTACTTTCATGCTTACCATGATAGACGGTAAAATGTGTACTGCACTTTCATCATTGACGAATTCTTCCCAAACGTTCTTCATATGAGAAGCAAAACCAAGTGACCTAAATAAACTATCTATGGTTTTAAACAAAGTTGTTGATCAAAGATCTTTAGCCTTTGGAATGTCTCCACTTCATTCATGGATACGTTTTGTGGAGTGTACCTCTATATTGCACATAGCATAAAAGCTTCCTATCATGATCTGGCAAGCTTGAGGAGCAGAAAATAAAGTAAAAGTGGTTGAAGTTAAAAAAAATATTCAACTGAGATTTCGATAATACTGCTAGACGGTTCCGAAATCACCGGAGTTAATAATCAATTGAGAGAACGATTTCATATTATTTTGGAAACTTTGGGTAGTGGTTACGCTATTAATGAAAATGCCTTTGAAAGCTTTATTGCTGAAACAATAAATTTATATTTAAATGTATACCCATGGTATATTATGCCAGTTAGTGTGCACAAAATTATTTTTCATGGAAAAGACACTATAAGGTCTTGCATTCTGCCTATAGGACAGCTGGCAAGGGAAGCTGAATAGGCAAGGAATAAGGAAACGAGGAAATTTAGAGAGATGTTCACTGGGAAAACATCGAGGGTAGACAAAAACACAGATGTTTTCAATCGACTCGTAGGTTAGGTTAGGTTGGCTGTCCACACGAGAGTGCAGACACACTTAGACCAGTGAAGGTCCTTTGTGATACCATGGATCAAACCATTAGGCCACTCAGGGACTAACAAAACGAGCCGGAGCTTTTGACAAAGCGATGGATGCTCATGACGTCCAAGGACGCCTCCTCCTCCTCGTCCCTACAGTTTCTGCAGAGGCCGTTGGAGAAGAGACCAAGTCTTTTGGCGTGTTGGCCTATAGGACAGTGTCCAGTGAGAACAGCGACAACGCAGCTGATTTGTGTACGCCTTAACTTGATCAGATCGGCACTACATTTTCGATCCAGCTTAGGCCAGATCTGTCTCGAAATGTGACACGTTGAGCCGTTTCCCCATCTAAGGTTGGTCGTGCTAATACAGGGTGTCCGCCGGGAACGTATACTACTTTGTTTTGCCGCCATTTTGATAAACATTAGTCTTGACAGTTCATATTTGGCAGTCGTGAAGTAGACACGTGGCAAATTTATTATGGAAAAATATTCGATAAACCAACGTGTTTTAATCGTTAAAACATTTTGTCAAAATCAATCATCGATTACTGCGACGATGAGAAAGTTACGTGAAATTTTTGGGAGAAACAACGTGCCAACAAAACGCACTGTTTATCGTGTAGTGAATGCTTTCGAAGGCTGGTCAAACGGTAGTGCATGCGATCATATGAAAACACAAGCGTTTTCACTCAGCTGAGGCCTACCAACTCCTACTCTCAACCTCCACGCGGTGACAGCCGGGTGCCTAGTACCTTAATCCAAGAAATGGGTAGCCAACCCCGTTTGGCGGATTCTTGGTGGCAGCAGATGAGAGAGGGGGGAAGAGTGCTCTTCTCACTACAGCACTTATTCCTGTTCCAGGCGGCAGCGGACGAATTCCCTAGACGGAGTCAACGGTGGCGTCTATAGTTCCAGTTAGGTTGAACTTAGGGAATACCTTGCGCGAGCTGCTTCGACGTATTCGGATCAAAGGTCGGTAAGGAATTTCCAATGTTGGTCAGGACATTGGAATAGAGATGGTGGCGGAGGAGCCCTTAATGGGCCAACGGCAGCGCTCATACTCCCGTAGTGGACTGCTGGCACCGGTGTACCCGGCCCCTAGTCCTAGGGGAATAATTAAGGAACTGGCCCTCCAGGTTGAGGGTTGTGCCGTCGGGGTAACTTCCCTACCACGTAAAAAACGCATGGTTCCGAAACAACCAAAAGCCTCGGATAAGGATGACTCAACTAATGACGACCCTAGCAAACGAAATAAGGACAACGACCTTCGGATCTGTGCGTGGAATGTTCTGTCCCTTTACAGACCACGTGCAGCCGAACAACTAGCAGAGGCCCTAGACTGCTATAAAGCAGATATTACCGCCATCCAGGAAGTGCGATGGGATGGGCCGGGCAAAAAGAGGATGAAAAACTCGGACATCTACTACGGTGATTGCTACAGAGGCAACAGGCAATGCTTATTCGGATGCGGATTTGTCATACGCGGCAGACTTAGGCAAGAAGTCTTAAGCTTCCGACACGTGAGCGAGCGTATTATGACTATCCGGATCAAGGCTAAATTCGCTAACATAAGCCTAATATGTGTTCATGCCCCCACAGAAGAAAAGGACCCTGCCACCAAAGAGTGTTTCTACGAGCTCCTCGACAAGACATACGTGCAATGTCCTAAATACGACGTTAAAATGGTATTGAGCCATATTAACACCAAAATAGGAAAGGAGACGTCTTTGGTAGGGCAGTCAGTAAGCATAGCCTACACGACACCACGTCTGATAACGGACTAAGGCTAATTGATTTCGCTCTGGAGCGAAATGTCACCATAGCAAGCACATGGTTTCCTCATCTTGATATTCATAAGCAGACATGGCGGTCCAATGATCATGTAACGATCAACCAAATTGATCATATTGCGATCGACGCAAGGCATGCCTCCAGTATTCTGGATGTCCGGACCTTCCGAGCGGCCAACATAGACTCGGATCATTACCTTGTTGTATCCAAGGTACGAATGCGGATATCCCAATCTGAGCAACAAAGAAGAATTACTGTGAGAAAATTTAACGTCGAAAAGCTACAATCGCAAGAGACCGCCAGACTCTTCGCTGAACGCGTATCCCGAAATCTCTCAATCACCCCTTTGCCGCCAGTACCGAAGTACCGAAGACCAGTGGCAACGCTGCCAACATGCCATCGGAAACGCCGCGACTGATGTGCTGGGTCTCGCTCGCCCACCACCGCGAAACCCCTGGTTTGACGAAGAATGCCGGCGAGTGCATGCAGCAAAACAAGAGGCATACAAAGCGGCGCTGCAAAGGAAGACGAGAGCTGCTCGTGAGCTCTACGAGCAAAAGAGACGGGAAGAACATCGGCTTCTCCAAAAGAAGAAGAAAGAGCATGAGCAGCGCGCGTTTGAGAATATCGAGAGCCTATACTTCAGGAACAATGTACGGAAGTTTTACCAAAAGGTAAAAAGAACGTGTCAGAGAAGTAATACCCGTACAGAAACCTGTAGAGATGAAAATGGAAACCTCGTAGTAGAATCACAGTCGGTGCTGAGAATATGGAAAAACTACTTCTGCAGACTGTATAACGGCGACGAAGACCAACATCCCGCTGTCAGGCAGAATGAACCATACAACATGGACGATGATAGTCAAAATTTCCGTCCACCTGACCAAAACGAAGTGAGGATAGCAATATCCAAGCTAAAATCGAACAAGGCCGCTGGACCTGACGGCTTACCGGCCGAACTTTTCAAGGCAGCTGGGGATGAATTGGTAGAGTGCATACACCAACTCATTTCTAATATTTGGTCAGAGGAGTGTATGCCTGATGAATGGAATCTCAGCATTGTTTGCCCGATCCACAAGAAAGGAGACCCCCTCAACTGCGCCAATTATAGAGGCATCAGTCTCCTCAACATCGCGTACAAGATCTTTACTGCGATATTGTGTGAACGTCTGAAACCTTTTATCAACAGCCTGATTGGACCCTATCAGTGCGGTTTCAGGCCAGGAAAGTCCACCATCGATCAAATCTTCACACTTCGGCAGATCCTGGAGAAAACCCAAGAATTCCAAATCGATACTCATCACCTCTTTATCGATTTCAAGGCCGCCTATGACAGCATCTATAGAGAAGAGCTTTATAGAGCCATGTCTAGTTTTGACATCCCTGCCAAACTTGTCCGCCTGTGCAGGCTGACGATGGAGAACGCTCGCTGCTCCATCAAGGTCGGTAATGACCTCACCGAGACCTTTGATGTCAAAAAAGGCTTTAGACAAGGTGACGCGCTGTCATGTGACTTCTTTAATATTGTACTTGAACGGATTGTGCGGAACTCACAAGCCAACACCGGAGGCACAATCTATCACAAGTCTGTACAACTGCTTGCATACGCCGACGATATTGACATTATCGGAAGATCTCAGCGGGCTGTCACCGGTGGCGGTGCAAGCATTGAGGCGGAAGCGGCCAAAATGTGTTTAGCGATAAACGAGGGCAAAACCAAGTATATGCTGTCAACAAGAAGGGAAAACCAACACCGACGAATTGGACAAAACGTCACCGTGGGCAGCTATAACTTCGAGGTAGTAAGGGACTTTGTCTACCTTGGCTCTGCTATAAATTCTACTAACAAAATCAGTGCAGAAATCAATCGAAGAATAACTCTTGCCAATCGCTGTTTTTTTGGGCTTATAAGGCAATTCAACAGTAAAGCCCTATCTCGAACAACTAAGGAGACTCTATATAAGACCCTGATCATCCCAGTCCTGCTTTACGGCGCTGAAACATGGACTTTATTAAAAGAGGATGAAGATATCCTTGGTCGCTTCGAGAGAAAAATTCTTCGTAAGATTTTCGGTCCCGTTTGCGTTGACGGGTTTTGGAGGAGAAGATTCAATCACGAACTATACGAGCTGTACAGCGACATCGACCTAGTCAAAAAACTGCGTATTGGACGTCTGAGATGGCTAGGACATGTAGAGCGAATGGACACCAACGCACCGGCCCGCAGAGTCTTCGAATCTAACCGCGAGGGACGACGCAGTAGAGGGAATCATCGCCGTAGGTGGCGCGCACAAAATCAAGGGGACCTCGACCAACTTGGAGTGCGCAACTGGAGGCAATTAGCTAAAGACCGAGCTAAATGGAGAGGCTTGTTGGTTGAGGCCCAGATTCACCCCGAACTGTAGCGCCACCTAAGTAAGTAAGTAATGATTTCGAAGAAAGAGGGTCTGTAGGTGATAGGCCCAAGCAAGGGCCACAACGTACTGCAAGATCGGCTTAAAACATTACTGCTGTTCAAGGAAGTGTTCAACGGTTCACGGTAACTGTGAATGGGGAGCGCTATCGTGATATGATTGAAAACTTTTTAACACCACAACTGCATGCTTTGGGCTTGATTAATATGTGGTATCAACAAGACGGTGCCACATCATATACAGCCAGGATTACAATGGAATTACTGCGAGACCTCTTTCCACAACAAGTTATTTCAAAAAATGGTGATGTTGATTGGCCTCCACGGTCGCCTGATTTGACTGCTCCTGACTTCTTTTTGTGGGGATATCTGAAAAGCAAGGTTTATGCAAACAAACCAGAAACGCTTGAGCAACTCAAACAAAATATTCGTGATGAAATTAATGAAATACCGCGTGAAATGTGTGAGGATGTAATGAAAAATGTGCTCAAAAGGGCTCGCATTTGTGAGACTAGCAGAGGCGGACATTTACCTGATATTGTATTCCAAACATAATTGCCGACATTAAATAAAACATTTATCAATATAAGATCCATTCTCTTTCATTTAATCAAAAATTATAAACAAACAAAGTAGTATACCTTCCCGGCGGACAACCTGTAGTTTTCAGCTTTAGTAGATACTTACATGTAGCGAGGGGCATACCCAGGGCTTGCCTTTCAGGCAAAATCCTTAGATTCCTGCAGTTACCTGGAATGTCTCTGTGGCTCGGCACCCAGCATAGGTAAATGTTGAACAATTCCGTCATCTCCATAAGAGATAGACGACAGTTTAAGGCAGCCTTTGTAGTGAAGGAGAACGATTCCAGGGACTTGATTGCCGCTTGGTTGTCAGTGAAAATGCTAATATCCCTGACAGATAATACATTACATTTCAGCCAGGACAGGGCTTCCTTAATCGCCATGATTTCCGCCTGGAAAACGCTACAATGATCAGGGAGGCGGAAAGAGATGTTCAGATTTAGCTGTTCGGAGAAAACACCACAACCCACCATTCATCTGTAAAGAAGTGAACCGAACTATCATCGACAGGGGGGAAGTGTCCCATACATCCCGGTTAGGGATGCTCGTACGGAACTTACGGTCAAATCTCAGTTCCGGCGGGGTGTAATCCGTGTTTTCGTGTTTGAAGTTGAGAAGGTCAATGATCAAGGAGTGGCCAAAGCGATAGCTAGACCACTGAGAGGAGGCTTTCAAGCGGATGGCCGCACAGGCAGCCATTTGTTTGCCGAAAATATCTAAAGGTAGCAGGTTGAACAAGATGTCCAGTGCCGCGGAGGGGCTAGTTCTCGGTGCACCACTGATGCAGATGCATGCAGATCTTGGCACCTTAGCTAGTCGAGTGAGATGGACATCCCTGTCAAGAGCAGGCCACCATACGATCACGCGATATAGTAGTATAGGCCTGACAACGGACACGTATAGCCCATAAGTGATTTGAGTTTTAATACCCCAGCTCCTATCTATAGCCTTTTTACAGGAATAGAGAGCTACATTAGCTTTCTTGACGCGCTCTAGTAGATTGGCCTTCCAGTTTAATTTCCTATCCAAAATAAGACCCAAATATTTTGCGTTTTCAGAGAAGGTGATACTGGTGCCATTTATCATAGGAGGGTCTATGAGGGGAACTTTATATTTCCTCTTGAAGAGAACGAGTTCCGTTTTATGCGGGTTAACCCCCAGTCCACATTTGGAGGCCCATTTGGTGAGCCGAAGGAAAGCAAATTGGAGGATATCCCTGAGAGTGTCCGGGTGTTTATCGGAGGCAGCAATAGTAATGTCATCAGCATAGGCGATCACTCTACAACCTGACGTATCCAGGTCCATCAATAGTTCATTAACTACCAGGTTCCACAGAAGAGGTGATAAGACTCCACCTTGAGGTGTACCGCAGCGAGCAGTTCTTCTGGCCGATGCTCCGCCCAGCTGTGTGTTAATACTTCTGCAAGCAATTGATTGACCAACTCTCCGAGCGAAGTATCCACTTTCAGATTTACAAGTGCGTCGGTAATCCCCTTTGGTTTGACATTGTTAAAAGCTCCCTCAATGTCAAGGAAAGCCACCATGGTGTATTCTTTGATGCTAAATGATTTTTCGATGGTGCGCACAAGCGAATGTAAGGCTGTCTCAACCGATTTGCCTTTGCAGAACGCATGTTGGGTCGGCGAGAGCAGAGCTGGGCTAATACTTTGTCTAAGATGGATATCAATTAACCTTTCTAAAGTTTTAAGCAGAAAGGACGATAGACTGATAGGTCGGAGAACCTTTGGTTCCACGTGCGAGCTCTTTCCTGCCTTAGGTATGAATATGACTTCAACCTCGGTCCAAAGTTTGGGAATATAGACCGGATTTAGACAGCCCGACAAGATGACTTTGAGCCATGGAAGCACAATGTCCTCGCATTGCTGAATTTCAGCTGGAATAACACCGTCAGGTTCTGGGGACTTGAAGGGTTTGAAACTGCGCATGGCCCATCGGATCTTTTCTGTAGTTGTCAAGGCTAAGGAGTTGCAGCAAGTTGCTTTCACATCAAGGAAACCATCGTACAAAAAATAGAGCACGACCGGCTCAGCTGGTATTGCCACGTTCAAAGAAGGGATCATTTGAACCCTGTTAAAAAGGCAATATCTAGGCGCGTTCCAAAGGCATCGCGATGTAGGAAAGGCAGGCCTAGGATCAGACAAATGCGACGACATCGGCATTTCATTGGCCTCAGTAACCGAGTGATCCAAAATCAGCGGGCCTGCCGATATTTTCTGAGGTCAAATAGGCGAACCCCACAGGCGGATCAGTAGAAATGCGGTGAAGTGGGAGGGTTGTGATCCATTGTTTTCGGATCATAACCTCGCTGATAAAAAAGGAAGAAGAAGAAGGAGTTGCAGCAAGGTTGAGGGGGGGAATTTCCCACTTGCGATACAGCAACAGGGGAGCTACCAGGAAAGTGAGTATCCAGTAAGATGTCAATGGATTCCTCAGCAGAGGAGGTCCAGTGACCATCCGAATGCAAAAGGAAGCTGGGTATAGAAGGGCCTTTAGAGAGGATTTTCCGCAACCTGGAAGCTTCCGAGGATTCTTCAATGCTGTCCCAGAAGAGTCTCCAGGAACGTGATTGCTCCTTCCTCAGTGAGATTTTGTATTTTCAGAGAGACAGTTTATAGGAGTCCCAATCGGCCGTCTCATGGGAGCTTTTAGCAATATTAAAAAGGAGCCTACTGTCTTTCCTAAGAGTACTGAGATTTGCATTCCACCAGGGAGGTTTCATTTTACCTCAAGGTTTGCGGAGTGGGCAGGCATCGGACATGGCACCATTTAGTGCCGATGTTAGGCTGTTGACTAGATTGTCAAGGTCTTTAGTGCAAGAAGGTTCAGTAGGCAGGTGGGAGGGAATAAGCTTTAATAAACGTTTCCTATAAAGGGACCAGTTGGTTTTCCTATAATTTCTAAAAACCTGCTGATCAGGCAGAAAGTCATCAAGACTGAATTGGAGGTAACGGTGGTCTGAAAAAGAGTGCTCATCAGAGACTCTCCAGTCCTTAACCGAGTTATATAAGTGATCGGAGACAAGAGTGATGTCCAGGATTCATGTCGGTTGCGAGTGTTGAAGGTCGGTTTGGACCCCCTGTTACAGATTAGGAGATTAGTACTAAGGATAAAGTCAAAAAGTTGGTCAATCGACTCTTAATTTCTTCTGATATTTTTATTGCCAGTTTGCGTCACACTCCTATACGAGTTTGCAGTGTGATAACGAAAGTGCTTTGTTTGTTTCTTTTTTATGAAAATTTCAGCCTTTTAAAAAAAATCTTTATTTTTTTCTAGGACCATTTATCTATTTGAACTCATAAAGTAACGAAGATTCAACCATGATTTTATAATTTTGTCTAGATTTGCTATTCACCACACTGTGCGGCGCCCACAATATGTAGTTTCCTTTTTTTTTTTGTTTTTCGCAACACAGTAAATCAACTCTTTAAGTGATGCTGTTGCTAAGAAGTCATTGCTAGTCATCGGCAATTTACGACCACAAAATATCATATTTGCTGGCATTAAAAAGTTTCTTAAATGTGGTTGCTACTTGTCTTCAAAGACATCAACGGTGACTAGAAGTGCCAACCAACTATGCATGCGAAGCTTACGAATATCACGACAACTATCTACAAACCATATACCTCGCAACTTTATCTACGGAAGTAACCCTCGCAAAGCCATATCTTTCAAAGCCGTGCTTGCCATATGGGCAATGCTGCATGAATGTTCTTCATTTCTGTTTTAATGTTACTCATACGCCACCGAATTTCATCATCAAATTGGTCTACCTCCTCTTGTCATCGTTTTGCAAGAGTCACTGAGTTTAAAAAAGGAATACGCACACAGTTTGTTTCCCGGAACAAAAACGACCTGATTCGAGGGTATTTCGAGGACACTCCACCATCAAAAAACGCTGTTATTACGGAATTTTCGAGGCTCCCTACCCATATAAACTGCAATTGATAGCAAACTCAGACACACACACACGCACCCACTGTCCACACTAATTAGCGTCAGAGATATGGCGCCCTACCTGACTTCAAACCCAATATAAAGGCACACACTACCACCATTGTCAACCACTTGGAACAAAGAGCATATCGCAACAATATGCCACATTTCCTGTTCCAGGTAGTTTCAGCGCCACAAACAAGAACAGAAGTACCAACCAGAACGGGCTGGTGTCAAATAAACCAGAAAATAATTACAATTTATTGGAAATACAACTGTAAATAGGCTTTTTATATACACTTAAGGACTTGCAAGGATATATTATTTTTTTGTGGATTGTTCAATATTTACTTTGCTCGCAGTGCCAGCTGCCTATCGCTGGGACAGACGAATTTGTTTTCATCCTGATTGCGATTCTGGAAATCCATGTTGTTTGCTACTTTATTTTGGGGATGATTTTTCCCTTAAAAAGCTTTTTTTTCGGGGGTTTGACCTTTCCCACCCCACTTGGAGGAAATTAAAAAAAGAAAATGCACTCACAGCACTTTTACAACTTTATTATACTTTTCACTTAAATTTTGCAATTAGACATAAATTTTGAATACAGACACACACAACACTGAGATTTTTCTCTTTTGGGGAATATTCCCTTTTTCTATTCACAAGTTCACACACACTGGTTGAGGGCGGATTACAGCTATCTCCGTTATTGATTCGAACCGTTCAACGCCTGTTGCACGACTGAAAGTTAGCGTTCGGGGTTTTGTGCTCGGCGGATTTTCATTCTTCTTTGGGGGATTGTTGGAAAAGTTTTTGTACCTACACATATAGATACGCATGTGTAGGCATGTGTATGAATGTGTGGCGACAGAGAATCGCAAGAAAACTTATCAACAATTTGGGGGGTTGGTTGGTGGAGTAATAATAGGGAGTCAACAAGAGGCATAAGCACTCAGTGAATGCGAGACAGGGTGATAAATTTATCCAAAAGCAGGTCTGCTGAGAGAGCGCAGTGAAGGGATGAAATGAAGTGTTTTTTTTTTTTTTTTTTGTGGTGCAGTCGGGGAGTCAGGTGGATGGCTTGCCGGAGTTGCCATTGATTTGGAAAACAAATGTAGTGTGAATTCAAACAAAAGCATCCCAAGCGATTAGGATTGTTATTCTATAAGGTTTTCTCCCGATCCTGAGCGAGCAAATTGAAAAGGTGCTAAGAATCATAGATTCCTGGACGAATAGATGAGGACCAGCGGTCAATCTCCAAAAAAAAACGGAATCAGTACTATTCACTAATGGTAAGGAGTATCTCAAGCAGTGCGAGAGCCCTCGGTCTTGTGCTCGATGGGAAACTGAACTGGAGACTGAACGCTGACGATGGAATCGAAGCAGCCACGATAGCTTTCTACTCGTGTAACAGAATATTCGGAAAAACTTGGGGACCCAACCCCAAAATCATCCTATGGGTGTATATGGCAACAGTAAGGCCCATACTAACTTATGGCAGACCGCCAGCAAAACTAACAACCTTAACAAGCAGTACCAGTGCAATGAGAACAACCCCTACAGCAGAACTCTAGGCATTTGCAACCTGCTTCTGCTAGATATCTTTATGCAAGCATCGGCGGCTGTTAGTACCATAAGATGAAGCCAAACAGATAGCTGGAGACCACATGCAATGGGTCATACTACGATCTTACAGAGGTACATATGTAGGCATTGTACAGACTACACTACGCCAAAACTAGACTTCACGAGACCATTTCTTTCCTGAAGAGTTGAAGCACGAATGTAATGAAGCTGTCAGGATGGTACAGGACTGGCTAGTGAACATGTACCTAAAACTAGCAGACGAAAAGACCGAAGAACTGCCCATCAGCAGCAGACGAGTTATGGAGACTATAAGAGTAACCGTGGGCGATCATGCTGTACTTAGTTTCCAAAGCAGAGCTGAAGTACATTGGCATTACTATAGATGCAAACTTAACTTTTAAGCAATATTTGCAACACGCAGCTGAAAGGGCAGCAAGAACAACGCCTGCCCTGGCAAGGATCATTCTAAATATTGGAGGACCTAACCAAAACAAAAGAGACTGCTCTTAGAGTTGCGACGTCCATGATGCTTTACAGCTCCCAAATATGAGCAGGTGCAATGCAGACGAGGTGGGCAAAATCGCATCATCACCTCCGTGTGGTGCCCGCTGGATAGCTATCTGATAGTGAACTAACGATGAGCGTATGCTGAGTCTGACGATATATGTGTAACTGAACACTCGGATCAGCGTAAGCACATCTGGGTGAACTTTAGCACACATATGTTTAACCGGGCGAGGCATCTCTTGTTGACCTGATTGGCTGAAATATGCGTCTCAGAAGTCTAGCAAGAGGTTCTTAGAAGGAGGACGTGCGGCGGATGAATTCTCCCGATGGAATCAACGATACCTGGATACCTTACCGGAGCTACTTCGATATATTTAAAGCTGAGGTCTGTAAGGATTTTCAATACTACGTCAGGGTTTTTTTTTTTTTTTTTAGGTTGCGCCAAGGATGTATAATCTTCATAGATACTAATAGCCCGAGTGCTACTAGCATGCACGATTCGTAAACCTGAGTAATCGATTCCAGGAATACGCCTACGTACTAAACACACACCCTACACACTTCAACCACTCTCCCCGCGGTACTGCCGTTAGGTATTTCTTCGCGGGGCTGGTTAGCAATTATGCTCTAGTCTCCGTGGCCGCCTCTTGGGCTCTTCTTAGGGCTTCTGCTCTTCGCAGCGCATTCTGCACACACACTATGAATGAGCAGATCTCTATCCACTCGCCCTCTGATCGTGTCATGTGACTAACAATATTTTCTGGACTTGGCAGGTTTGCTCTGTCTTCTGCAAAGCGTCTGCAGTAGAACACTGCATGCTCCGCGTCCTCCTCTTCGTTTGGGCATATTGGACACAGGGGCGAACTATCGTGTCCAAATCTATGGAGGTATTTCCGGTAGCCACCGTGTCCGGACAGGAACTGTGTGAGGTGGTAGTTACAGTTCCCCCTCGTTCTCTCTGTCCATGATTTTATAGTGGGAATGAGCTTGTGGGTCCACCTGCCTTTGGTAGAGTTGTCCCACCTGGTTTGCCACAGCGTTGCTGATGCTGCCTTTTTCTCCTCCTTAATCCTTTTTGCCTCTTGCCGGTTCGAGGGACGTCTAAGGTACACTCTCTGCATCTCTTCAGCGAGGATGTCGATTGGGACCATCCCAGCTAAAACGCAGGCTGCATCGTCGGAGATAGTTCGGAAGCCGCTGATCACTCTGATTGCGCAGAGCCTGTGAGCTGATGATAGCTTCTTCCTGCACTCATTTGTCGCCAGTGCACCTGCCCATATCGGGGCAGCGTATAGAAGTACCGAGCTGACCACTCTGGACAGTAGGATCCTGCGGGCGTATCCAGACCCGCCGATGTTCGGGAGCATTCGGGAGAGTGCTGCCTACATCAGCGATGCTTTCTTACTGGAATACTCGACGTGGGCTTTGAAGCGCAGCCTGTTGTCGAGCATGACTCCAAGGTACCTTAAGGATTCTTTGGACCTGATTATCTGGTTTCCGACCCGGAAGCTGGCGTATTCCACCTTTTTGCGGCTGGTTATTAGCATAGCTTCGGTCTTGTGGGCAGCTAGTTCCAGGCCGGTAAACTCCAGCCATTCCTTTATTCTTATAACTGCCTCATCCGTGGCAGACTCCACCTCGTGTACGTGCTTGGCTACTGTAACCACTGCGATATCGTCAGCTAAGCCAATTACTTTGACTCCCTCGGGTAGTGCTAGTCGCAGAACTCCGTCGTACATAATGTTCCATAGGAGAGGTCCCAGAACCGACCCTTGCGGGACTCCCGCGGAAACACTGTAGTGCTTAACGCCATCGTCAGTATGGTATCTTAGCTTCCTATTGCTGAAGTAGTCCGTGACTACGTCAGGGTATTGAAAAAGATATGGTGGCGGATGAACCCTTAATGGGCCAACGGCAGGGCTCATATCCCCGAAGTGGGTTACTGACATCGGTGTATCCGGCCCCTCGTCCTAGGGGTTGCTCAAAAAGGATCTGGTCCTCCAGGTTGGAGGTTGTGCCGTCGGGTTAACGTCCCTACCACGTAAAACACCTTCGGTTACGAAGCAATCAACAGCCTCGGATACGGATGAATTTACTGTTGACGACCCAAGCAAATGTAAAAAGGACAACGATCTTCGTGTCTGCACATGGAATGTTAGGTCCCTCTACAAACCACGTACAGCCGAACAACTTGCGGAGGCCATAGAGTGTCTCAAAGCAGATATTACCGCCATCCAAATGCGATGGGATGGGCCGGGCAAAAGGAGTATGAAAAACTGCGACATCTCCAACGGCAACTGCTACAGACAACAAGGTCAGCGTCTATTCGGGTGCGGATTTGTCATTGGAGGCAGACTTAGGCAAGAAGTCTTGAGTTTCCGGCATGTGAACGAGCGCCTTATGACTATCCGTATCAAGGCTAAATTTGCAAACATTAGCCTAATATGCGTTCACGCCCCTCACGAGGAGAAGGACGACGCGACAAAGGATGACTTCTACCAGCTCTTGGACAAGACGTACGAGCAATGCCCTAGCCACGACGTTAAAATTGTCCTAGGTGATTTTAACGCAAAGCTAGGAAGAGAGGACGTCTTTAGTAGCGTGGTCGGAAAGCACAGCCTGCACGACATTACATCCGACAAGGACTCAGGCTAATCGACTTTGCCGCGGGGCGAAACTTTGTCGCAGCTAGTACGCGGTTCCCACGTCTTGACATTCACAAAGGAACATGGCTCTCCTTTGATCGAAAAACTGTCAACCAAATTGATCACATTGCGATCGACGCAAGGCACTCTTCCAGTATTCTGGGTGTCCGGACTTTCCGAGCAGCTAACGTGGACTCGGATCACTACCTAGCTGTAGCCAAGGTACGGATGCGGATATCCAGAACGGAGTGAAATCAACGAAATAATGTGAGGAAATTTGACGTCGGGCGGCTACATCGCAAGAGACCAACTGAGCCTTTGCCGATCGAGTTTATCTCAATCTTAACCTAGGAAGACCAGTGGCAGCGTTGCCAACAAGCCATCGAAGATGCCGCCTCAGATGTACTGGGTTTCTCTCGGCCTCCACAACGAAACCCCTGGTTTGATGAGGAATGCGGGCAGCACATGCGGCTAAACAAGAGGCGTACAAAGTGGCGCTGCATAGAAGGACTATAGCTGCGTACGAGCTCTACGTAAGCAGGAGAAAAGAGGAACATGGACTTCTCGGAAAGAAAAAAAAAGGAGCATGAGAAGCGCTCGATCGAGGAGATTGAGAGATTTTATTGCAGGAATGATGTTCCCAAATGTTACCAAAAGGTAAAAAGAACATGCCAGGGTTTCAAAGCCAGAACAGAAGCCTGCAGGGACGAAAATGGTAATAAAGTAGTAGAATCGCAGTCGGTACTGAGGATATGCAAAAAACACTTCTGCAGACTGTTAAACGGCGGTGATGACCAATATTCCGCTGTCAGGCAGAATGAGCCATTCAACAGTGACGATGACAGTCAAGATTCCCGTCAACCCGATCAGAATGAAGTGAGGATGGCGATATCTAAACTCAAATCCAACAAAGCTGCTGGAGCCGACGGCCTTGTCGCTGAACTTTTCCAGGCAGGAGGAGATGAGTTGGTAAGGAGCATGCATCAGCTCATCTGTAAAATCTGGTCGGACGAAAGTATGCCCGATGAATGGAACCTTGCATGAATATAAAATCGATACGCACCAACCTCTTCATCGATATCAAAGTTGCCAATGATAGCGTGTATAGAGACGAGTTATACAGAGCCATGTCTAGTCTTGGCATCCCTGCCAAGCTCGTCCGTTTGTGCAGAATGACGATGGCGAACTCTCGCTGCTCCATCAAAGTCGGTAAGAACATCACCGAACCGTTCGATGTCAGGAAAGGTCTTAGACAAGGTGACGCGCTTCCTGCTGATACGTACTTCAGAGAATTGTACGAAACTCACAAGCCAACACCGGAGGTACAATCTTTTACAAATCTGCACAACTACTCGCTTATGCCGATGTCGATGCCCAACATCGACGTCTTGGACAGAACGCCACAATAGACAGATATAGTTTTGAGATAGTAAAGGATTTTGTCTACCTAAGCTCTATGGTGAACTCCGCAAATGACATCAGTAGGGAGATCGCACGAAGAATTACTCTTGCCAATCGTTGTTTCTATGGGCTAAAACGGCAATTGAGTAGCAAAGCCCTATCTCGAACTACTAAGGTAACTCTTTATAAGACTCTAATCATCCCAGTCCTGCTGTATGGCGCAGAGGCATGGGCTTTGACAAAACCGGATGAGGATGCCCTTGGTTATTTCGAGAGAAAAGTTCTTCGAGCGATCTTTGGTCCCGTCTGCATAGACGGTGATTGGAGGAGAAGGTACAATGCCGAGCTATACGGCCTGTACAAGGACATCGACTTAGCCAGAAGAGTTCACATACAGCGACTAAGATGGCTGGGTCATTAAGAGCGGATGGAGCCCAACGTTCCAGCCAAGAAAGTCATCGAATCCACCCCGGATGGACGACGCAGTAGAGGACGACCTCGTGGTAGGTGTGGCAAACAAATGGAGGGGAACCTCAACCAACTTGGCGTGCGCAACTGGAGGCAGCTGGCTCGTAACCGTGCTGGCTGGCGAGGTCTCTTGATGAGGCCCAGGTCCACCCCGGACTATGGCGCCACCTAAGTAAATAGGTACCATGGGATTTTATTCCACCAGCTTCCGCAAAGTATTTTAATGGAGTTCAACAGACCTTCCAGGGAGGTCTATAGTTCCCGTTTCGTAATTCCTAAAACCGCCATTGATACTGGCTTACACTTGCAATTGTAAAAACCGCATTCTTTATGTAATGACCCAATATAAGCATTAACGCAGTTTATAGTTCAGTAAGTCCTCAAATTTTGACCCATATATATATATGTATATGGGTACCTTAAGGCGGCCACTTTGAAATGACTGGACGGAATACAGGTTGCTTTATCCCTAGCATTTGGACACGAAGCATTCAATTAAACTTAGAAGGAGTCCTACATTCAACTTACGTACTGTCTGTGACACTTTATGGACTTATCACAATGGCAACTCTTAAATTTTATGTTGTTCACGATAACATAAATGAGTTGTTAACAAAAAACGTCGGCTTATAGTCATGGGTAGCATCTACACATGTGTCGAGCTTCTCCCCATTTCCTGGTCATTGTGCTGTCCTTGCTTGGCGTAGATAGTCTGCTGGTAGTCAAAGGGTGTGGAAGTGTACGTACATAAGTACTCTTGATTCAAATGAGAAACTTCCTTCTCTCCTCATGTTGAAGGAGAGAGAGAAAGCGAGTGAATAAAAATCTGCGCGTACTCTGACATCTATTAACCACCCCAGCAGGTCTCTGTCTCTATGGAAATCATTTACAGATGCCAACAAGCTGAGAACATGTATCTTCGTTAACACAAGAGCTTTTTAAGGCTTTTATTCATGAATTTGAGTGCCGACCGAAAGTTTTTTCGAGATGAAAAGCACGTGTATAGGATTTTGCCGGTTAGTGTTGTGTTGATGTATTTTATGTTTGATGGGGTTGCGTAGTGGGGGTGTGGCAAAACGTTCACTGTACTTCTTGATTTTATTTGCTAGCAATAGGTTAAGTTATGTTGGTGGTCTATACGAGAGTACAGACACATTTAGGCCAGTAGAAGTCCATTGTGATGCCGTGGATCTTTCCATTTGCCTATCCAGGGACTAATTAAACCAACCGGAGCCAAGCGGAAGATGTCCATGACGCCTGAGGACGCCAGTTCGTCGATGTCATCTAGGAAAGGATCGCCTATATGGAGTAGTCTTCTCTGGGATAGGGCCCAATATGTGCATAGGAGTGTGGAAGGATGGTTTCTTCCTCCTCTTCGTCTCTACAGCTAATGCAGAAGTCGCTAAAAAAGAAGTTAAGCCTTTTAGCATTTTGGCGTATTAGACAGTGTCCAGTGAGCACACAAATAACGTATCTAATCTATGATCACTTAAAGATAACCAACCCGCTACTACGTTACTGATCTGGCCTAGCCCAGATCTGTCTCGAAATATGACACGTTGAGCCATTTTCCTATCTATAGCTGGTTCTGCGAATAGCGTCCAGCTTTAGTAGATATTTACATGTAGCGAGGGGCCTACCAAGGGTTCGCCACTTCGGCAGAATCCTTACAGTCGTACCCTATCTATCTTTGGGGACCTGCATTGCGATTGATCGGGAAACTACTGACTGCCCAAAATTTGGCTTGGGCCAGTAGCGCAACAATCAAGTGATGAAGTGCTTACTTTACCTCCTAGTGGTGGTCCCCGGGCAACTATACATATAAACCCTTATACGTGTAGGCCAAAATTGTAAGTGCGGGTTGTCTAGGGCCTTGATTCTAGGCTAGGTAACGTGGGCCTGCAACCTGCCTTACCGAATATTACCGGCTACAGAAACCGACACTATGCCTCGGATAAGGAATGATCACATGTTGACGACTTTTGGCTATTGTACCCGGACAATGATAGGTTTCTGGAATGTAAAGACGATCCTCGACTCGGGAAGCGAAGGTCCTTACAATGCCAGATTCCTCCAACTGGAAAAGGAATTCATGCGATATAAACTGGACATTTTGGGGATAAGTGAAGTAAGATGGTTCGAAGCGGGAGAGCACCAGTCTCCAACGCGTAACACTGTACTACTCTATTCTGAAATACCATCCGGAAGTCCGCGGGAATATGGAGTCGGGCCACTGCTAACAACAACAGCACGCAAGCGCCTAATTTCCTGGCAGCCTCATGCTGATAGGATTTTGACGGCCAGATTCCGGACTAGAGTACGACGCGTCACCATCATACAGTGTTACGCCCCAACGAATAGTTTGTCTGAGGACGAAAAGGAGAGCTTCTACAATCTCTTAAGTGCCGTCTTCAACACAACACCAAAAGGAGACAATGTCATAGTGATGGGGGATTTGAATGCCAAGGTAGGCAACGACAACGAAGGGCTCAAACATGTAATCGGGAAGCATGGACTAGGCAACCGCAATGACAACGGTGAAAGGTTTGTGGATTTCTGCAATGCCAACCGCCTTGTGATAGGTGGCACCATGTTTAAGTACAAGACCTGCCACAAAGTCAGCTGGGTTTCCAATGATAGGCAAGCAACCTCCAACCAAATTGACCATTTTGCTATCAGACGCCGCTTTAGAAGTAGTCTCCTGGACGTCCGAAACAGGCGAGGGGCAGATGTGGGGATAATACGTGTTCACCATCTTATGATAGCTACTCTCCAACTACGCACTGCTGCAGTTCGAAGATCCCACGAAAACACAAGAATGCCCAGGTTCAACATCGATAGACTTAACGATCCCTCAGTGCGCCAACAATTAAGGGAGAACTTTTCGCAAGGTGTGGAAGCAATCAGCAGCTCTAAGCCCACAACCATCCAAGACCATTGATGTGCTGTGAAAAATGTTTTTACATCTGCTGCTGAAGGAATTGTCGGCCAATCGCAGGGAAGATATAGGGCGTGGCTTTCCGAGGATACCTGGAGACGGATTGACGAACGAAAACAGCTGAAAGCTCGCGTTGCAGCTACCCCAGCAGCAGGGAGAAGCGAGCTAGAGTCCCTATATCTCATGAAGATGAGAGAAGTTCAGCGTAGCGTGCGACGTGACACGCGCAACTACATCAACGCGCTGGCTACAGAAGCAGAAGAAGCTGCACGGAGGTGCGACAGCAGGACCGTCTACAGAATCACGAAAGAGCTGACATGTGGTCGCAGCTCCCGCCAACACCCAGTGAAAAGCCTAGACGGCTCCTTGCTCATTTCAGATGAGGACCAGCTCAAGAGATGGGAAGAGCATTTTGCTACGGTTTTGAACCGTGTATTCGCTAGCGATATGCTCCCAAATCAGACTGAGATGCCCGAGGTGAGAAGTTCCCGAATACGCACCATGACTCCCAGTAAAGATGAGATCATTACCGCGATCAAGGCACTCAAAACCAACAAGGCGGTAGGACTTGACGGTATTCGAGCAGAGCTCTTACGAGCAGCGCCAACAACATCGGCTGAGCTTCTGCTTCCACTTATAGAGAGAGCTTGGGAAGCTGAGAGCTTTCCTAACGAGTGGAAAAAGGGAATGATCGTCAAGCTTCCTAAGAAAGGAAATTTAATGGAGTGCAGAAACTGGAGGGGTATCTGCGTGCTGCTTGCTATAGCTAAGATAATAGCTAAAATCACCCTGGAGCGAATTAAACAACATCTCGAAGACACACTCGATGCCGAACAAGCAGGTTTCCGCTCTGGATCCTCCTGTGCCGACCACATCAACACCCTGCGGATTATCATCGAACAGTGCGTTGAATATCGATCGCCACTGCACCTACTGTTCATCGATTTTGAGAAGGCTTTCGATAGTGTCAACAGGGAGTTTATTTGGCGTGCCTTACGCAGGAGAGGTATTCCCGATAAACTAATTGCTATTATCAAAGCTACATATGAAGGCTCCAAATGTCACGTTCTGCACAGGGGAAGGTTGTCTGAGGAATTTGAGATCCAAAGTGGGGTAAGACAAGGCTGCATCCTTTCGCCAATATTATTCCTATTGATGATTAGCGATGTGCTTCATGCAGCTTTGTCGACGGGAAACGGAGGAATTCAATGGACTCTCACTTCTCAACTGAAACATCTTGACTACGCTGATGATGTATGCTTACTCTCCTACAGAATTATGGACTTCCACCAAATGACAGCAGATGTGGAGAGGGAGGCAGGTGTCGTCGGGCTGAAAATGAATACGGCAAAAACTAAAATCATCAGCCTTGGAACTAACTCATCGGCTCAAATATGCATTGCTGGACAACCGGTAGAGACAATAGAGGATTTCCAGTATCTTGTGAGTATTGTCTCGACCGATGGTGGAACCGAACTGGATATAGCCAACAGGATCGCCAAAGCAAAGTCCGCGTTCGGGATGTTTTCCAAACTATGGCGAAGCAATGCAATCAGTTTAGGCACCAAAATAAGACTGTTCCACTCCAACGTTGAATCCGTGCTGCTGTATGGTTGCAGCACATGGAGAGTGACCTCTACTATCACCAGAAAGCTGCAAACGTTCATTAATAGGTACCTGCGCAATATCTTAAGGATTTTCTGGACCAAGCGTATCTCTAGCGAACACCTTTACGAGAGAACGGGTCGGGAACCAATAGGCACAACCATCTAACGGCGGAAGTGGCAGTGGATTGGTCACACGTTCCGAAAGGGTGACAGTTCTATAGCGAACCATGCTATGCAATGGAACCCTTTAACTCATGATGGCAGAAGACCTGCCGGTCCGAGGAGAACATGGCGCAGAACAGTCGAAAAGGAGGCACGGCAGTTAGGGAAAAGTTGGGGAGAACTCAGACACATTGCCAGAAATTGTACACGATGGCGCGTAGGCCTATTAGAGGCCCTAGGACCCACAAGGGGATACAGGACATAAGTAAGTAGTAAGTATCCACAGTAACGCGTGCGTAATTAAAATTAGCATTACTGAGCAGGATGTTAAGTTTAATGAACTCAGCTTTTCGAAAGCTAAAGTTATATGAGTTCTGAGAATGAATATCAGAATACGATACAAAGAGGGGGGGATGCTATCGGTATACAGTAGAAAGAAGATGGTTGCTTGCTGTAACAATACAATTATCAGCATCAGATGAAAAGATAAGGTCAAGTTGTCTGCCAAGGCTGTTAGTTATGCCACTGATTTAATTGAGGCCAAAGTTGGAGAGACTGTGAAGAGGACTTCTTTGTCAGAGGTTGCATTTGAAGTGACAAGGTGGGACTCATCCTCCCATTGGAGAAATGGAAGATTGAAATCCCCTAGGATAATGACATCATCAGTAGCATAAAAAAGTGAGTTTATAGCATCTTTAGCAAGTTGGTAGGTTTGAATTGGTTGAGAGGGGCGAATGTAGCAGCAAAGTAGATACAGATTACGTTTAAGGATTGTAATTTTTGACGCAAAAAATACAAATATTTGGCGCAACAGCTCTTTAAAGTGCCAGGGCCTAGCTTCTCGCAACCACTCATGTTGTGTGCGTTATATTTTTCACACGAATGGAAGGGACCTACAGTTTAATGCCGAATCTGAACGGCGATTTGAGAAGCTTTTTCGTGACAACAATACTCTCGGATGTTTTTCAGACGCTCGCAAGAGGTGTGACCGTGAAAAAACTTTTTGGTATTTTCTGGGATTCGAACTTGGAACCTCATGCGTAGTGATCCGACACACTAACCACTTACGCCACGGCGCCCACGCAGATAAACTCAAAATTAGCAGTATGCGACGATTTGTAAAGTGTGGAGTCATAGCGGTTATGTATAGCCAGGAGAACTCCGCGGCCAGAAGAATCATCGTCTATATCAAGACCGTCATCGGCGAAAACGTTAAATTCAGGAGTAAATAACAAAAACATCGTAATGCAACTTTTGAGAATTAAGAAAGATAATGGAGGTTTTGGTGCACAAACCGCGTACGTTCTGGTAGTAAATGGATAAGTGTTTAACGGTCCTATTATCTACGTTAGTAGGGCATGACGTTGAGCTATTAGGGACGAAAATACGTTTGTCGTTAGCAGCGGTAGTAGTTTTTGAAGTCAGTATGCGATTTCTGAAGGTGGGACAGCCGTTTTGAGCTAACATAGGAAGCAAATGAAAGAGATCGTTAGATACATAAGTGGGCGAGATGTTGAAGCACTCATGAAAACGGATGAATAATTGCCTTAACTCTTTAGCATTAGTAGGAAAACCTTCTGGTTGATTGAGACCATTACGTTAGTTTTTATTTTACCATCGATACAAATGGAATCAGGTATGCAAGATACATACGAACATTATCGTAGATTTTACGATCTTTTAAGCTAGACATTACCTAACGCAACTAATTGCTTAGTTAGTTTAAATTAGGGGGAAGCATTGGATCTAAAGAGGTAAATGAAGCGTCGGGGAAGCTGCTTCAATAGAGTTGGAAGCGCTAGTGGGATCGGTTGAGTTGCCAATGGAGGATGGCGGTAGAGATGGTCCAGGGTTAAGAATGTGCAGGTGAGAGAAATTAGGATACTTGGTTTTAGTATTGGAAGAAGTTTGCTATGACGAAGTGGCGTAAGCAGGTGTTAGGTTGAAAGAGACGCGGTTACGTTTAGGATGGGGAATAACATTAGAGGAAGTATTTACTGAAGCGATTGGATTATTCGTGGGGAAAAAAATAGGAAAAAATGTTAATTTTAAAATTCCAGTTAGGGCTTAGAAGTGTGATTAGATTTCGGCTTTTTTTTTTTTTTTAGGTGGGAGGGGAGCAGTGCGACCTTAAAAGATATTTTGTGCTATCCCCTGGTTGATTGATTTTAAATTTGTCAACTAGCTGAAAACAAGTTCATTAATGAAGCTAAGAATAGTTTGAGCTGAAGAAGAGTGACGTCAGAAGGTGATGTGACGCCTTTATTAAAGTGCTTTAGCCTAAGTCTGGCTATGGCCGGGCAATCACAGAGTATGTGATGGGCTGTTTCGGTGTCTTCAAGACAGGGACGGGACGTTTCCGATTGAACACGGCCCATTTTCTTGAGATGGTAGTTGAGAGAACAATGTCCAGTTAGGAAGTCAGTAAGGATCTTAGCATTCTGTTTGCTCATTGATCGAATGTCTCTAGTTCAATTTTTTGAGAAGTTAATAAATTTCTCGGAATGCATTAGGCCAGGATGAGCATTCCAGTGAGAGAGCATTTGATCGCGTTCCCAGCGGAGTAGCTCTATTTTAATCTGGCTGGTGGGTAAATCGCAGAAGGGTTCAGGTCCAATGTAAGGAGACTAGGCACCTAGTCTGGCAAGCTTATCAGCCACTTCATTACCAGGGATACCTTTGTGACCGGGGACCCACATTAGTGTGATATTATTGTCTGCAGCAAGCTGCAAAAGCGTCTGGAGACGATTCCAAACCAGCTTAACTTATAGTCAAGGGACGTGAGAGCCTTGAGAGCTGCTTGGCTATCTGACATTATATTAATATGTGATCTTCGGAGGTTTCGTCTAATGCCTTCTCTGCCGCAAAGCTCGACGGCATAGACCTCTGCTTGGAAGATAGTAGTGGATTGACCTAGTGGTGTAAAGAGTTTGTAGTTGGGGCCAAAGATACCAGCTCCAACCCCATTTGACATTTTTGAACCATCAGTGTAAAAATTGATTTGAGATCTTGATTGGGGGATTTAAGGATAGTCCCAGTAGCTGCGTTCAGGTATGTTTACTGTGAAGGGGTGATTGAGGTGGATTCGTTTGGGCATGAAGTCTGAGATGAATTTTTTTTTTTTTTTTTTGGGGATAGGAAACACTCGACTGAAGCGCTCAGGCACAACTGGGCCATTTTTTTTTTTTTTTTTTTTGTTTGTTTATTTGTCCACTTATACACTATTACATATTTTATTGTTTAAATAAACTAAAAACTACAGCAATAATTATAACTTAAAGTATCTGACCTGAAGGGTTCTCAATACTTACACTATGATTTATATACTATACTTAGTATATTTGCATTATTTTTTATTTTATTTTATTTCTTTTTTGCGTATTTTTATTTTTTTGCTTTAAGGGGAAATGTGGAAAAACCTTGTACAATTTTTTATTATTTTTATTCAATTAAACTAGAGGGAAAAACAAATAAAACTAACTTATCCTATGTTAAACCTAACCTAACCTAACTTAGCCTAACTTAACTTACGGCAGAACTGGGCCCTGATATGCGATCTCCAGCCCGTCTATACAAAGGACCAGTGAATGACAAATGTCATTCTCCTTTTTACCGGCGGAACAGGAATCACATACCAGGGCCCAGTCCTACTTAACCTACACATTAGCTTCAAACCAGTCGAGCCACCAGTATTTCTCCCGATTAAACCGGTCGGTGTTAGTTATATCCCTTTCAGGTATGCTTACGCAGTATCTTAGGACGGCATTTCGATCACCCGAGTCAATAGGGCTATTGAGAATACGTTTATCTGTTGCCCTTCTAGCAACATGATAGATAATTGGCACGTTCGTCGAGTCCGATAAATAGCCGTGTGCATCCAGATGCAAGAATGCCTCAGGTGGTATATATCCACTCTCCATAGCATTTCTGAAATACCCAGGGTTAGGGTAAAATAGGCCCGACACAAGTTCGTTCTCTGTAACGTTTGCTGACCGTGCGAAATGATTCCTCACAAGATCCAAGATGAAATTGTCGATTCTGGATATACCGGAAGCATCCAATAGCCTTTTGTTAGAGACATAATGCCGAAAGTCGGAATGTGCGCTTCTGTACATCCGCATACATGCTCGAATGCACTTTCTCTCGAATAGTCGGAGCTTTTCCATATACGATGGACTTATGTTCCACCATACTGGACTCGCATAAGTCAGGATTGGACGAACGAAGGCTTGGTAACATATGACCTTCACATCGGATCTCAGATAGTTGGAGTAAAAAAGGCGTTTGAGAGACATAAATGCCGCCCTCGCCTTTTTTAACTGCGTATTTATGTGTTCATTATAGTACAAGAATTTGTCCAAATGGACACCTAGATAGTTCACAACAGTCTTTGATTCGATGCGAAGACCATTAGAACTCGTGATTTGTACATTTTTCCAGTTGCGTCTCAAATCTGAATTACCGCGTCTTACTGGGGTGCGGAACAATATGGTTTCACATTTCGCGTGGTTGATCTTAAGCTTCCATTCGGAGCAAAATGTTCGGAGCTTATCAAAATTATTTTGAAGTTCATCTTGAATATCTTGCACAACTGGGCCATCGTACTGCCAGAGAGCAAACCCTGATTTACCCATTTTATTGGAATTTCCTTGACTTTCGAAGAAAGCCAAGCAAGCACTTCAGTGATGAGGAGCTTACAGTACCAGCACTCACCAAATCCGCACCGAAGATCTGCCACCTGATACGAGCAAAGGCCGGACACTCACAGAGATAATGTTCCGCGGTGTCGTCGCTTTCTCCACAAGCGTCGCAAATTGTAGTGTCACTTAAGCCTAACACGTTAAGGTGCTTGGCAAAAGCGAAGTGGCCTGTCAAGACGCCAATAAGTTGTCTACAGTCTTTTCTGCTGAGAGACAGCAAGAATGCCGCTGATTTCTTACAGACGTCCGGGAGCATGCGTTTAGTCAACCTGCAACCTGGAGAGTCATGCCACACACAATTGTGCTCGTGAGAGACCCAATCGTCAATGGAAGCCCTAACCGAAGATGCTGGAAGACCCAACGCGGGTTTGGGACCTGAGAAAGCCTCTCTGAGCCCTGTCTAGCAATCTCATCGGAGATCTCGTTCCCCAAAATCCCAGTGTGACCTGGGACCCAGATAAGAGACAGAGAATTTAGCCTTGCGACCGAGTTCAAAGAGTTTTTGGTTTCACGAACTATTTTGGAAGTGGTTAAAGGGCTAAGCAAGGCCTTAAGCGCAGCCTGACTGTCACTGCAGGCACAAATGCTACGTTCCTTCCACCTGTTCTTCACAACATAGTTCATGGCCATTAGGATTGCATAAGTTTCCGCTTGGAAAACAGACGCATATTTGCCTAACGAGAAGTGAAGTCTAATTTTGTCGACTTCCACGAAAACCCCAGCGCCAGACCCTTGACTGGTTTTGGAACCATCCGTGAAAATACGACTACATTCCATTCCCGGCTCAGACTCTGACCGAAGCCAGTCCTGGACACAAGGAAAGTCGACTCTGAATTTGCGCATCAGCTGGAGTTCTGGTGTCATTGCATCAGACGGCATATCCATAAGACAGGAGTCGTAAGTTCATCAAAGTTCCAGTGTGCAGTATACCAAAAACCGCCTCGCCTAAGACGATGGATGGCTTTGATAGTGCAACCCATGATATAAGTATCAAGGGGAGGTAAGTTCAGCAAAGCGTCTAGAGCAGAGCCAGGCGTACTCGGGAAAGCTCCCGACCAGCCGAGACAAGCCGTTCTTTGGAGTTTCGCGCAAAAGGCAACCACATATTTACGCGAGAGCCCCTTCCACCAAAAATCGACGCATATGCCAGGAACGGTCTTATCATAGCCGTGTAGATCCAGAGAACTTTATTCGGTGATAAGCCACAGGTCTTGCCAAAAGCACCCTTATACTGCCAGAAGACTGAGAGCGCCTTGGATGTTTTCGACTCGACGTGTTTGGACCAATGAAGTTCTTTATCTAAAATCACTCCCAGATATTTGGCTTCATTGGAAATGCGAATGGTGACGCCTTTTAGCACTGGCTGAGTCAGACCGGTCAAAATCCTCCTTCTCGTAAAAAGAACAACCTCAGTTTTAAGAGGATTCACCGAAAGCCCACTCCTAGTACACCATTTATCGATCATGTCCAGCGCCGCCTGCGCGTTAGCACAGACCGTCGCCAAGCATGGCCCGACAGAAAGTACGACGGCATCATCCGCATATGCCTGAGCGTAGACGTTAGAACTATTTAGAGTATTCAACAGAGAGTCGACCACCATGCACCATAACAATGGAGACAGAACGCCACCTTGCGGACAGCCCCTGTTTACCCCTGTCATAACATATTGGCCACAATCCGCATCCACTACCAAAGTTCTATTCATTAGCATTGCTTTAATCCACAACACTAATGTTTCATCTACCCCGTGTTGTCTGGCAGAGTCGCACATGCAGTCAAAAGTCGCATTGTCAAAAGCACCTCAATGTCGATGAAGATACCCAACGCGTATTCTCTCCTATCAAGCGCGCATTCAATTCTGGCCACTAGATTTTGACGTGCGGTCTCACAGGATTTCCCACGCTGATAGGCATGCTGCATCTCCGATAGTAGATGCAGTTTCAAAGCAACTTTGCGCACGTGAAATTCTACCAGTCTCTCCATATTTTCCAGTAAGAAGGATGTCAAACTTATAGGTCTGAAACTCTTGGGGAGCGAATAGTCTTCCTTACCAATTTTCAGTATGAAAGCTACTCTGACTGTCCGCCAAGGTGTAGGAATATATGCCAGCGCCAAGCCAGCGGTGAAAATTCTTTTCAGAGTTAGCAATAGCTGATCTATACCCTGTTGCAGCATAGCTGGATATATTCCATCGGTGCCAGGCGATTTGAGACCATCAAAAGATGCCACAGCGTATTTGATGGCATCATCTGTTACCACGGCTGATGCAATATACCAGCTGCGCCGAGTTTTCTGACTTAGATCAAGCTCAGCCTGGGTAAGTGAGCCAAGCTGCAACCTAGTGATTATCCGATTGCCAGGAAAGTGAGTCTTCAGCAGAAGACTAAAAGTTTCCGCTTTCGTCTCAGTAAACTTGCCATTAGATTTTCTCAGTGACTCCGGTTTAGTCGGCTTGCCCCTTTTGAGAACCTAACCAACCTGCTGGTTTCACCGATTGTCTCGATCTTTTCACAAAAATCTCTATAAGAAGCACGTTTCGACAACCGAATTAACTTCTTTTAGTATTTTTGCTTCGATCTAAAAAGATTCCAGTCACCTTCTAAATTTGTCTTGGGTGACCTATGTAGAAGTTTTCTGGATTCTTTCCTAAGTCGCTGCAGTTCTGGGCTCCACCAGGGAACCGGAGTTCTGCAGGGGTTTTTTGTCAATGGGCACGTCAGTTCAAAACAGCAGGTAAGGACACTAGTCAGGTTTTGAACAGCATCCTCAACCTTTCGTTTCGTTCTGAGTTTAGTTGGAGTTTTGACAGATCTGTCTAGCTCTTCCCTAAACCGCACCCAGTTGGTTTTCCGCGGATTCCTCCTCTCCTGCAAAGTTATGGCCTCGCATTCGATTTGGAAAGCGATGTATCTATGGTCTGACAATGACACCTCCGGCAGTACCCTCCAGTTAGTAATTGACTTGAAATACCTATTAGATAAAGTCAAATCAATTACATCCTGCCTCCTTGCCGTAACAAAAGTTAACTGGGAGCCAACATTGTTAATTAACATGCCAGACGATAGTATAAAGTCTAGGAGATGGTTTCCTCGTATGTTACATTTGCTGCTGCCCTAGACTGTATTCTGAGCATTCGCGTCGCAACACATGACTAGTCCCATCTCCCGAGTGTCACAGTACTTTATGGGTTCGGCAACCGCCTTCGCTGTTGCAGGCTTTACCGAATTATAAGGGAAGTAAGCCAACGCAACGACGAAGGTTTTCCAACTTCCGGTCTTTTCGTAGCTTACAGCTGCAGCAGACAGATCCTTCTGCCGACCTAGGCTTCTTTCCTGTCGCTACTGAAGGATGACTGCTTTCGGCGCTTGCGCCTTCAGCTGACTCTGCAGCCTTTTTGCACCGCGCCATCGCCGCCTTCCTTCTTCTCCTTTTCAGTTGACTCTTAGTCAGGAGCCCATCGGAGTGCGCCGCATCGGGAGCTCGTTCAGCCTTATTGGTTTCCCGAGTCAAACCGTCACCGACACAACTTCGACCAGCTACCCTTCTATTGAGACAGAGATTAGACGTTCCAGCCGAAGCCTTTCCGCCACTTTCTTTGCCATTACAGCCCAGTCTACCAAACGAGTCAGAGACAGAGCAGCAGGAGTCTTCTGAAACAAGCGTCGCTACTACTTCTGATTCAACGCCAGAGGCGGGGGGTAAAAGTATGGTGGTTGGGACCTCCAGAATCCTCGTTTTCACGAGTACCACCTGGAGTAGATACCGTACAAGTTTCTTCCATCATACTGTCAACAGGTTTTGCGTCACAGTCAAGACGTCTTCAGCCTTTAGTTCGATGTCTCACCTGGGGTCCTTTCAGACCCTTAGGGTCATTGACTCTTAAGCCGTTCTGCCACGTCAAGGCAGCTGAAGAATGGGAACGGGACCTGAGATGCAAACTGCTGGACAAGTAAGTAGCGGAATTTTATCAAGGATCTTCATGTGGCCAACTAATTCGGAATTTGTATTGTTGCATAAAAGGTGAAGCTTTAGAGCACTGGCAGCCGCAGTCTTCATAATATTTATGTGTAGGGGTGGAAGGTTTAAGAGAACTTCCAGCGCAGCTGTTGGACAGGTGCGCATTGCGCCCGCAATACCTACACAGGCTAATCTCTGTACCGTCTGGTGGGCGGAGCGGGTAACGGTTTGATTAACTTTATCCCACAATACTAGCGAAGCATAAGTTATTTTCGGAGCGATGATTGTGGTATAGGTCCAGTGCATCATTTTTGGATTTAATCCCCATTTTTTGCCGAAAAACCTAGATCAGGCCCAGAAAGCTTTAGTCGCCTTCTCTGTGGTTCTGTTTATATGAGGTTTCCAATTTAATTTGTGGCCTAGAGTAGTCCCAGTTCTTTTGAGAACTCAATTTGAGTGTTGGTTAGTGATAGTGCTTGAAGGCTTAAGTTTCTCCTCCTGGTGAAAGGAATGATTACGGTTTTTGCAGGGTTAACCGTTAGACCTTTTGACTGGCACCAGTAAGTTACTTTATTTAGGGCATGTTGCATTTGTTCAGGAATGCTGGATTCATCCTCGCCCTTAGCTATAATGACTACGTCGTCAGCGTAGCCCTGGGTGAGAAATCCAGAACTATTGAGGTCATTTATGATACTGTCCACTACAATGGACCATAAAAGAGGAGATAGGACACCCCCCTGGGGACAACCCTTAGTAGTTCTAACGGAGATTGACATTTGTCCAAGCTTGGCAGTGATGAGTCTGCTTCTGAGCATGGAGCATATCCATTTGGTAGTTTGCGGGTCAATACCTTTCACATCAGCAGCAGACTTAATTGATTGAAACGATGTGTTGTCGAAGGCGCCAGAGATGTCCAGGAAGGAGCATAAGGCTATTTCCTTCTTTGACAAAGTTTCTTCAATAGTACTGACTAGATGGTGAAGGACTGTGACCGTAGATTTACCAGATTGATATGCCAATTTAAGATTATTTAGGGGGTGTTCTATAATAATTTCTTATGTGAAAAAAACTCAAAATGGTTATCGTTTCGGATAGATTAATCAAACACCCCTATTATGGTTAGCGAATCGAACGTTCGACTCAAGTCGACCTGCCAGGCGAATTACCTCTGTCGCTTTTGACACTTCACAGATGACATTTAATTGCTTTTTTCGTTTGTCAGCACTTATTCTTTATTCGAATGAAAATGTTTGCTAACAGCAATACCGCGACAGAAGCAATTTGCTGTCAGTTCGGCTTGAGTCGAACGTTCGATTCGCTAACCATGATAGGGGTGGGTGTAAGCCTAGATTTCGGCTTAGGCTTGGACTTAAATTGACTGTTAAGTTTAGGCTTATAGAGTGTCATTGGTCTTGGCAATCCAATTTTTTAAAGCACAAATCATCTAAATTAAACGCATGGTTGCATCAGTGGTGCTCGAAAATAACCAGTCATATCTTGAGGGCATTGTGAACTTAAGAATGGAAGTGGACTTACTGGAATTTGCTGGTGAGATTTTGTGGCAGTTCGTAAATGTGATACTAAATCTTTGGTGAAAGAGATTTCGTAACCATGAAGAGCCGACGCACAGTGGTTGGAGAGCGGAAAAAACCCCAAATTTTCCAAATGATTGTAACCCGTTTTTTTTTTTGTATTTCTGTGATCTAGGATACCAAACTAAACGTTTTCCAGGGTTAAAGAGAATTAATAAAGTTTTTTCTGAATTGCACAAGCCTCTGAATCTGAGAATCGCGGTTTTCAAAGGATTTTTGCTGTACGTTCATGTAGCCCAGTAAAGCCTTTTAAATTGCAAATAAATCCCCCCCTTATTTTTTTTCAAGTCCACTGGTATCAAAAGGAATGGAAAATATTTTTTATAGATTTTTCCAAGAGGTTGTAATTTTTTGTATACCCATATATCGCGAAATACCGTTTTTCTGAACTTCAAAATGCAAAAAGTGCCGACATGATTCTGGTCTAGATACATTCAGTAAGGTGTCTACTAACTAGAAATCCAAAGACGGAAAGTTGCGGGGAGGCACTTTATCACAAAAAAATGTCCGCCGAGCAGCACGACAGAGAGAGCGAATTTTTAAGATAATCCGAGCAAATCAAGGAACTCATCGTGCAAAAGCAGACATATATAAATGTGTAAATATATATATATATATATATATGTTAGAGAATTATTTATAATTAAAGGAATGTATACAGTAAGAAAAAACACAAATTTCATCTCTTCATGGGTCTCAGGATGTCGGTCGCCTCTTTTCTGTCTCGTCACTTTGGGTTCTTTTTTGCGTGTGTCATCTGTCAGCTCTCATGTGTGTCATCTGTACCTGTCAGTTCTGTCCGTTTGTGATGTATCTGTCAGTTCTGTTCGTTTGTTGCTATCATGTATATATTTATATACATATATACATAATTATACGTAAAAACGAAAACCTAGAATTTCTTTCTTTAATGCATAACCCAGAACAACGTTTAAACATGTTCGAATTTTCGACCATATTTAAACGTGTCACCGAACAAAGATAAGAAATAGCTGTACCTAATGAAATAACGATTGAGTTCGATGCAGTATCTTCACCCCAGTCCTTTCGGGATACTGCAGTCCTATACGTCGACCATTACAAGTGGTACTGCAAGTACATGCCCAATACTGTGCATAAGATTCTATTGCATGCAAATGCCATAATTTGGGCTTCTATTCTTCCCGTGGGGTTACTCTCAGAAGCGGCGCAGGAAGCACGGATAAAGATTATCAATGTAAAGTGTGTTTATTTTTCTGCAGATAATGCAATAATAACGTTCAATAAAGATTATCGTCTATACCGCCTAGCTCACTCCCGAAAATGCTTCCGACTTAATACGAACGAGGATGTTATTAATTTTCTTTTAGTGAAAATAATTGACGATGAAATCAAGAAACTCTTGTTGTAAAGTGTAGACATACCTATCTACCTATTTATGTATATCTATCTATGTGTGTATTACCTATTTTTGTATCATTGTATTATATATCATATGCCTATCTATGTAGAAGAGCGTTCCTTAATTTTTATCAATTACAATTAATATCTTATTTTAAAAAAAAATTGAATTTTATTGCATGAATACTTCATAGGTAGAATTCACTAACCTGATGTTCTGTTCCATTATCATCGCTCCAACAGGAAGAAACTCTCAGCATATGGCTAATAATACTTGACAAGTTACTGTTCTTGCTTGGGATAGTCTAGATCGATTCAGCGAGTCAAAAACTTATAGTTATGCCCTGTATCCCCTTGTGGGTCCTAGGGCCTCTACTACGCCTACGCGCCATCGTGTACGGTTTCTGGCAATGTGTCTGAGTTCTCCCCAACTTTTCCCTAACTGCCGTGCCTCCTTTTCGACTGTTCTGCGCCATGTTCTCCTCGGAGAGTCAAAGTTTGGAATCACAAGCTCACAAAAGTGAGCCTTGGTACGACACTAAATACGATACTGTCGAAATTAATGCCGAAACAATCAAGAGATGGCATAATTGTGAGCGCACCGAAAACCTGCCCGCATCAAATGCATTCATTCCGACTGATTTCACTCCACTGGAGGTGGACATGAGTAAATATCCCGTGGTTATAATGGATACACTTATTCTCCGTGTGTGGCATAAGCAAGATGAGGAATTCCTCACGCCGAAAGTCTGCATGAATTTCGACTTTTCGAATCCAATGGTCTACTCCGATCCATTAAATTGTAACTTAAATCATATGTTGGTGGCACTGTTGAAGGACCAGTTGAATGATTATTTGTATGACGCCGAGTTGGCTGGTCTAAAGTTGGACGTAATGAATACTTCATCAGGAATTAGTGTCAATATAAAGGGTTACAACCACAAGCAAGAGGTTCTACTGGTAAAACTCCTCGGTCACCTTTTCGTTTTTAAAGTCGACGAGCAGCGCTTTGACATTCTAAAAGAGGACTACATACGATCGCTGAAGAATTTTAAAGCAGAGCAACCATTCCAGCATGCGATCTACTACTTGGCACTAATACTTACAGAGAATGCATGGTCTAAGAGCGAATTGTTAGAGTTGAGTATTTTGCAAAGGAATTCTTCTCAAGATTGCATACAGAGTGCTTCATCTTTGGCAATGCTACAAAGCAACGGGCTCTAGAAATTGCTGGCATCATGAACAAAAAACTGGAGACAACGAATTCAATTATATTGCCTCTGCTGGCGAGGCAGATGTTAAAGAAGCGAGAGTACAAATTGTGTAATGGTGACAGTTATCTGTTTGAAAACGCCAATGAGTTCCACAAGACCTCATGTGCTGAATTGTACCTGCAATGCGGCCCACAAAATGACCGATCGATAGTATTTGTTGATCTGGTCTCTCAGATTTTAACCGAACCCTGCTATGACATTTTAAGGACGAAGGAACAACTTGGCTACATCGTATTCTGTGGGTCACGCAAAGTCAACGGCGGCACTGGCCTGCGGATTCTTGTGCAATCCACCAAACATCCATCATATGTTAAGGATCGCATTGAAAATTTCATCAACGATATAGTCACAAAGCTGGTCAAACGGTAGTGCATGCGATCATATGAAAACACAAGCGTTTTCACTCAGCTGAGGCCTACCAACTCCTACTCTCAACCTCCACGCGGTGACAGCCGGGTGCCTAGTACCTTAATCCAAGAAGTGGGTAACCAATCCCGTTTGGCGGATTCTTGGTGGCAGCAGATGAGAGAGGGGGGGAAGAGTGTTTTCTCAGTAGAGCACTTATTCCTGTTCCAGGCGGCAGCGGACAAATTCCCTAGACGGAGTCAACGGTGGCGTCTATAGTTCCAGTTAGGTTGAACTTAGTGAATACCTTGCGCGAGCTGCTTCGACGTATTCGGATCACAGGTCGGTAAGGAATTTCCAATGTTGGTCAGGACATTGGAATAGAGATGGTGGCGGAGGAGCCCTTAATGGGCCAACGGCAGCGCACATACTCCCGTAGTGGACTACTGGCACCGGTGTACCCGGCCCCTCGTCCTAGGGGAATAATTAAGGAACTGGCCCTTCAGGTTGGGGGTTGTGCCGTCGGGGTAACTTCCCTACCACGTAAAAAACGCATGGTTCCGAAACAACCAAAAGCCTCGGATAAGGATGACCCAACTAATGACGACCCCAGCAAACGAAATAAGGACAACGACCTTCGGATCTGTACGTGGAATGTTCTGTCCCTTTACAGACCACGTGCAGCCGAACAACTAGCAGAGGCCCTAGACTGCTATAAAGCAGATATTACCGCCATCCAGGAAGTGCGATGGGATGGGCCGGGCAAAAAGAGGATGAAAAACTCTGACATCTACTACGGTGATTGCTACAGAGGCAACAGGCAACGCTTATTCGGATGCGGATTTGTCATACGCGGCAGACTTAGGCAAGAAGTCTTAAGCTTCCGACACGTGAGCGAGCGTATTATGACTATCCGGATCAAGGCTAAATTCGCTAACATAAGCCTAATATGTGTTCATGCCCCCCACGGAAGAAAAGGACCCTGCCACCAAAGAGTGTTTCTACGAGCTCCTCGACAAAACATATGAGCAATGTCCTAAATACGACGTTAAAATCGTATCGGGCGATTTTAACGCCAAAATAGGAAAGGAGGAGGAGGACGTCTTTGGTAGGGCAGTCGGTAAGCATAGCCTACACGACACCACGTCTGATAACGGACTAAGGCTAATTGATTTCGCTGTGGAGCGAAATGTCACCATAGCAAGCACATGGTTCCCTCATCTCGATATTCATAAGCAGACATGGCGGTCCAATGATCATGTCACGATCAACCAAATTGATCATATTGCGATCGACGCAAGGCATGCCTCCAGTATTCTGGATGTCCGGACCTTCCGAGCGGCCAACATAGACTCGGATCATTACCTTGTTGTAGCCAAGGTACGAATGCGGATATCCCAATCTGAGCAACAAAGAAGAATCACTGTGAGAAAATTGAACGTCGAAAAGCTACAATCGCAAGGGACCGCCAGACTCATAGTTGAACGCGTATGCCGAAATCTCTCAATCACCCCTATGCCGCCAGCATCAAGTGCCAAACACCAGTGGCAACGCTGCCAACATGCCATCAGAAACGCCGCGACTGATGTGCTGGGTCTCGCTCGCCCACCACCGCGAAACCCCTGGTTTGACGAAGAATGCCGGCGAGTGCATGCAGCAAAACAAGAGGCATACAAAGCGGCGCTGCAAAGGAAGACGAGAGCTGCTCGTGAGCTCTACGAGCAAAAGAGACGGGAAGAACATCGGCTTCTCCAAAAAAAGAAGAAAGAGCATGAGAAGCGCGCGTTTGAGAATATCGAGAGTCTATACTCCAGGAACAATGTACGGAAGTTTTACCAAAAGGTAAAAAGAACGTGTCAGAGAAGTAATACCCGTACAGAAACCTGTAGAGATGAAAATGGAAACCTCGTAGTAGAATCACAGTCAGTGCTGAGAATATGGAAAAACTACTTCTGCAGACTGTATAACGGCGACGAAGACCAACATCCCGCTGTCAGGCAGAATGAACCATTCAACATAGACGATGATAGTCAAAATTTCCGTCCACCTGACCAAAACGAATCCTCACTTCACAATATCCAAGCTAAAATCGAACAAGGCTACTGGACCTGACGGCTTACCGGCCGAACTTTTCAAGGCAGCTGGGGATGAATTGGTAGAGTGCATACACCAACTCATTTCTAATATTTGGTCAGAGGAGTGTATGCCTGATGAATGGAATCTCAGCATCGTTTGCCCGATCCACAAGAAAGGAGACCCCATCAACTGCGCCAATTATGAGGCATCAGTCTCCTCAACATCGCATACAAGGTCTTTTCTGCGATGTTGTGTGAACGCCTGAAACCTTTTATCAACAGCCTGATTGGACCCTATCAGTGCGGTTTCAGGCCAGGAAAGTCCACCATCGATCAAATCTTCACACTTCGGCAGATCCTGGAGAAAACCCAAGAATTCCAAATCGATACTCATCACCTCTTTATCGATTTCAAGGCCGCCTATGACAGCATCTATAAAGAAGAGCTTTATAGAGCCATGTCTAGTTTTGACATCCCTGCCAAGCTTATCCGTCTGTGCAGGCTGACGATGGAGAACGCTCGCTGCTCCATCAAGGTCGGTAATGACCTCACCGAGACCTTTGATGTCAAAAAAGGCTTTAGACAAGGTGACGCGCTGTCATGTGACTTCTTCAATATTGTACTTGAACGGATTGTGCGGAACTCACAAGCCAACACCGGAGGCACAATCTATTACAAGTCTGTACAACTGCTTGCATACGCCGACGATATAGACATTATCGGAAGATCTCAGCGGGCTGTCACCGGTGCTTTTGCAAGCATTGAGGCGGAAGCGGCCAAAATGGGTTTGGCGATAAACGAGGGCAAAACCAAGTATATGCTATCAACTAGAAGGGAAAACCAACACCGACGAATTGGACAAAACGTCACCGTTGGCAGCTATAACTTCGAGGTAGTAAGGGACTTTGTCTACCTTGGCTCTGCTACAAACAAAATCAGTGCAGAAATCAATGGAAGAATAACTCTTGCCAATCGCTGTTTTTTTGGGCTTATAAGGCAATTCAACAGTAAAGCCCTATCTCGAACAACTAAGGAGACTCTATATAAGACCTTGATCATCCCAGTCCTGCTTTACGGCGCTGAAACATGGACTTTATTAAAAGAGGATGAAGATATCCTTGGTCGCTTCGAGAGAAAAATTCTTCGTAAGATTTTCGGTCCCGTTTGTATTGACGGGTTTTGGAGGAGAAGATTCAATCACGAACTATACGAGCTGTACAGCGACATCGACCTAGTCAAAAAACTGCGTATTGGACGTCTGAGATGGCTAGGACATGTAGAGCGAATGGACACCAACGCTCCGGCCCGCACAGTCTTCGAATCTAATCCCGAGGAACGACGCAGTAGAGGGAATCATCGCCGTAGGTGGCGCGCACAAGTTCAAGGGGACCTCGACCAACTTGGAGTGCGCAACTGGAGACAATTAGCTAAAGACCGAGCTAAATGGAGAGGCTTGTTGGTTGAGGCCCAGGTTCACCCCGAACTGTAGCGCCACCTAAGTAAGTAAGTAAGTATTGTCACAAAAGTGGAAGAGATGCCAGTTGACGAGTTTGAAAACCACAAGGACGTACTTGCCAATAAAAAGCTTGAGAAAGCCAAAACTTTCTGGCAGCAATTCTCTCAGTTTTTCATCGAAATCGCCCTTACCCAGTATCACTTTGAGAGAGCCTAAACCGAAGTGGCCATTCTACGAAAGGTCACCAAAGAAGAGTTCCTCGACTATATGAAAACCTACATTAGTCGAGATGCTCCAGAACGTCATGTTCTCTCGGTACATATCGTTTCAACGCAATACGATAAAGACGTAGAAGACGATGCCACCAATATGGATCGTCACACGAAACTTAACGATTTGTCAGCGTTCAAATCGATTAAGGAGCTGTATCCAGTGGGGAGACCACATATGGATATATGATTAAAGGGCGCTCGTAGTAAATTATGAAAAACTTATAGGAATGACATTTATTCTGAAAATGTTCGAAGAAATGAAGCGTGCCTGAGGTTTTTTCCGTTGTTATGCCTTTTTCGGCCACTGTGCGACGTGACGAGTAGTAAATTTGACGGTAAAGGTCGAGAGATTACTTTTATTTAATTTCTCATGCCTTTCATTCACTTGATAGTAATAAAAACAAAAACTTTTATTTTTAATTCAAACATTCTTTATTTATCAACTTATGTCTCGTATTTGCTTTTATTTTTCACTGAAATATTTATGTTATAAATAAGAATACAAAAAAATTAACAATTCTTTATGTTTTTTGTAAAACATTGTACACATGCACATTTAAAAACAAAAACGACAGAAATGTATCCTGTTTTATTTGTTAAATAAAAATTAATAACTTCTAATGCTACACACGATTTATTTAAAACACTTTTTATTTTTATTTTTATTTTAGAATATTGTATAATGTATAATATTTAGACCTTTATCACTAAATTATGTTTTGTTTTTGTTTTTTTAATTATCTAGCAAGGAATGGGTAACATTCACATGGTTTTTTGGGGTTAAAGTGTATTATTTTCTTATTTGTATATAAATTCAAAATATTATTTAGTTTTGTTTATGCATTTGCACATATAAAATTAATTTTAATTTTATTTGTGTTTTATTATTCTAATGCTTTATTCATTTTGTTTATATATTTATAAGTTTATTTTTAAGCTAGAGAAAACTTTGACTATTATTTTATTTATTTTAAATGAAAAACTTTTCTTTTTCATTTTTTTCACATTTTTTATCTTTTTCATTTTTTGGTTGTATATGTATTCAAATTTTGCTATTTTGTTCATCTTTTTTCTAAATTTTCTAATACACTGATTCTTCTTGATGGATGCAATATTGGAGTTCCCATTCAAACTTGAAATGCCTTCAAGTAGACACGCTCTGGAAAAAAAAGTGTTTTCAAAACTGGATGGCATTTAGGTAAGGAAACCACACATCTGAAGGAGTTGACTAAAATCCAGAGACTTGCCTGCATAGCAACAACTGGCGCCATTAGAACCACACAGATCGCAGCACTTGAAAGAATTCTCACACTGATTCCACTAGACTTATTTGTAAAGAAATCAGCTGCGATGGGTGCCGTACGCCTAAAAGAATCCAACCTATGGAGAAGGGGTCACTGTAGCATTTCAAGATGAGCTCACCTAGACGGCACCACAGACTATCTTTCGCCATCCTCCCACTTCACCCTAAACGTCAAAATGGTTATCCCTTCAAGGGAACACTGGGAAGACGGTTGGGACATTAACCCGCATAGTATTTCAGTCTTCACTGACGGGACCCAAACAAACGAAGAAGTGGGTTCGGGTATCTACTCAGCAGAACCCGATATTGCAAATCACTAAGATTTCCTAACCACGGCAGTGTGTTCCAGGCGGAAGTCATAGCGAGAGCAGAGGCGGCAAGAGAACTATCCACGAAACTTGTTACTAGAAAAGCGATTGACATTTACATAGATAGTTAAGCTGTTATAAAACCCATCTCATCCGCGGTACTCAGATCAAAGCTAATAAAACGCTGCCGCGAGGAGCTTAGAACGCTCATCGGCAGCCACCATCCACAAGAAAGGAGACCCCCTCAACTGCGCCAATTATAGAGGCATCAGTCTCCTCAACATCGCATACAAGATCTTTTCTGCGATATTGTGTGAACGCCTGAAACCTTTTATGAACAGCCTGATTGGACCCTATCAGCGTAGTTTCAGGCCAGGAAAGTTCACCATCGATCAAATCTTCACACTTCGGCAGATCCTGGAGAAAACCCAAGGATTCCAAATCGATACTCACCATCTCTTTATCGATTTCAAGGCTGCCTATGACAGCATCTATAGAGAAGAGCTTTATAGAGCCATGTCTAGTTTTGACATCCCTGCCAAACTTGTCCGCCTGTGCAGTCTGACGATGGAGAACGCTCGCTGCTCCATCAAGGTCGGTAATGACCTCACCGAGACCTTTGATGTCAAAAAAGGCTTTAGACAAGGTGACGCGCTGTCATGTGACTTCTTCAATATTGTACTTGAACGGATTGTGCGGAACTCACAAGCCAACACCGGAGGCACAATCTATTACAAGTCTGTACAACTGCTTGCATACGCCAACGATATAGACATTATCGGAAGAACTCAGCGGGCTGTCACCGGTGCGTTTGCAAGCATTGAGGCGGAAGCGGCCAAAATGGGTTTAGCGATAAACGACGGCAAAACCAAGTATATGCTGTCAACAAGAAGGGAAAGCCAACACCGACGAATTGGACAAAACGTCACAGTGGGCAGCTATAACATCGAGGTAGTAAGGGGCATTGTCTACCTTGGCTCTGCTATAAATTCCACAAACAAGATCAGCGAACAATAACTCGTGCCAATCGCTGATTTTTTGGGCTTATAAGGCAATTCAACAGTAAAGCCCTATCTCGAACAGCTAAGGAGACTCTATATAAGACCCTGATCATCCCAGTCCTGCGTGCATCAGCTCTTTAAGTGCCAGGGCCACTCCTGCTGTTTTGAAAAGCTTTCTCGAGACAACAATACTCTCGGATGTTTGTCAGACGTTCGCGAGAGGTGGGACCGTGAAAAAACTTTTTGGTGTTTTCTGGGATTCGAACTTGGAACTTCATGCGCAGTGGTCCGACACACTAAGCACTTACGCCACGGCGCCTACATCTATCGTCTTAGGCGGGGTGGTTTTTGGTATACTCCACACTGGATTTTGATGAGCCTGCGCGACACTTACCTTACGATTCCGGTGTCATGGATATGCCGTCTGATGCAATGATACCAGAACGTCAGCTGATGCGCAAATTCAGAGTCGAATTTCCTTGCGTTCAGGACTGACTTCGGCCAGAATCTAAGCCAGGAATGGAATGCAGTCGTATTTCCACGGACGGCTCCAAAACCAGTCAAGGGTCTGATGCTGGTGTTTTCGTGGAGGACGATACATTAGACTTCTTTTCTCGTTAGGCAAACATGCGTCTGTTTTCCAAGCGGAAACTTATGCAATCCTAATGGCCATGAACTATGTTGTGAAGAACAGGTGGAAGGGTCGTAGTATTTGTATCTGTAGTGACAGTCAGGATGCGCTTAAGAGTTTGGCACTTCCAAAATAGTTTGCGAAACTAAAAACGTTTTGAACTCGGTCGCAAGGCCGAATTCTCTGTCTCTTATCTGGTTCACAGATCACACTGGGATCCTGAGGAACAAGATCTCCGATGAGGTTGCTAGACAAGGCTCAGAGACAGTTTTCTCAGGTCCCGAACCCGTGTTGGGTCTCTCTACGCCCTCGGTTAGATCTTCCATTAACGATTGGGTCCCTCAGGAGCACAATTATGTGTGGCATGACTCTCCAGGATTCAGGTTGACTAAACGTATGCTCCCGGACATCTGTAAGAAGTCAGCGGCATTCTTGCTGTCTCTCAGCAGGAAAGACTGCAGACAACTTATTGACATCTTGACAGGCCACTTCGCTTTCGCCAAGCAAGTAAATGTGCTGGGCTTAAGTGACACTACAATCTGCGATACTTGTGGAGAGAGCGACGACACTGCGGAACATTATCACTGCTAGTGTCCGGCCTTTGCTCGTATAAGGTGGCAGATCGTCGATGCTGATGTGGTGAGTGGTACTGTAAGCTCCTTATCACTGAAGTGCTTGCTTGACTTTCTTAGAAAGACAAGGAAATTTCAATAAAATAGGTAAATCAGGGTTCATAGAGGACGCAATTCGACCCCAGGTTTTGCTCTCTGAGTGCTCCAGTCGAGCGTATCCTATCCCGACAAAAAAAAAAAGAATTTATGCAAAACTGCCAATGTGATTGTTAGTGTAAGGACACCCCACCCTCGCGTTAACGAAGTGAGCCTAATGTCGACGAGACTAGCGAAAATGCCATCTCTAACCAAACAAATGATAAAAACTAGTCTTAAACGAGCGTAGGAGATGGAAAACTGGAATGTTCTAGTCTTAGATGAATTGAATGCGATCCATAGTCTCATGTAACATTTCATTTTTCTCCTGTTTAAAGATTAAACTTGAAATCTACCTGCAGTTTTGCAGCTTTTTTTGTTTCTATCTGCAATGAGAGTCTCTTTTGGTTGGCTGTTTGCACAAGATCTGTTCTAGATTATAGTCAAGTTAATGGGAACAGTAAATTATGTTCCACAAGTGGCGCCCAACACAAGTTCTACATTAAGATGCATTATTGCCACGCATTGCTGGCAATAGTAAACTAAAAAATGACGTTCTCTCTCGCACAAGCGACTCTAGAGACTGGATCAAGAAGGATACGAGTTATTGACCCCTTTTTGAAAAAGATTCGAAACTTTTTTTAAAAAAAATAAAGGTTGTTTTAACAGCTACAGCCCAAGTCGGTTGATTTTGCTGGGCAGTTGAAAAGATGTTTGGTGTTGTAGGGTCCATTTCCGCAGTCAGGGCAGTTGTCTTCTATTGAGACGTCGAGAGGGTTCGTGTAGCTGTTTAGTAAGCTGCACCAACCAGAACGTAGCTGAGCTAGGGTGGTTCTTGTTCTCCGTGATAGACTACGTTCTTCGTCTGCGATAGGTGAAGGGCGGCCTCCGAGGACCATGTTGAGGCAGAGATTCACCATAGAGCGGGACACAGTCGTGTGATGAATGCTTTTCAATACATCCTTGTAGGTCTGCCTGTCGATTCTAGTACGCTATGCGTACTCATCGAAGTCATTTTTGTAGATTTGGAGCCCTTTGCGAATGGAACGAGGTGGTTTTGGTACCGTCGCCAGCGGATGATTAGGGTGGTCTTGAAGGTGACAGGCTAAAAGGAATTGCTTGAAGAGCATGGTGTTATGGCCCCTTACTGGAAGCAACTTTGTCTCAGCATAGAGATGATCTACATGTGACATCAGGAGACATCCGGTGATGGTCTTCGTGGCCGTATTTTGACAGGCTTGAAGATGCTGCCAGTTTGTGTCACTCAGCTGCGGTGTCCAAATAGGGACCACATAGTTCAACACGGAGCGACCGATTGCCTCTTATATGGCGAGAAGCTTCTCTCTATCCATCCCCCAGGAAGATCCCGCTAAGGACTTGAGTACATTGTCTCGGGATCTAAGTCGGCTTCTGATGTTTGACACATGCGCGGCGAACGTTAACAAGCTATCGAAAGTGACGCCAAGAATTCTTGGTTGGATGGAAGTTGGAATTCGACGTTCTGCTAAGTTTATGTCTAGGATCTAGAACTGACCTCATCCCCCTTGTCCAGCACGTGAAAAGTGTGGCTGAGAACTTCTGGGCCGACAGTTGTAACTTGCGATATCTGATTAATCCGATAGAGACATAGACAGATAGATAGGAGTTCAGCACTGTGCATAGTGTTGGCACGTTTGGCCCAGTTGTAAGGACCGTATAGTCGTTGGCATATGAAACAGTATTGATTCCGTCCGGGGGGAGGGGCAGTTTGGAGATGTAGAAGTTGAAAAGAAGTGGCGACAGGACACCCCCCTGTGGTACTCCTTGTTTGACTCTCCGGTACTGAGACTTGGCGTTCCTGAAAGGATTGGCGGCCGCAAAGGTAGTTAACCAGGCAGCGCTTGTGGGTGTCGGGTAGTAGAGACTTCAGGATATCGCGTAGTAGAGTGGCATGATTCACCGTGTCAAATGCCTTGGATAGTTCCAGTGCAACGGCAAAAGTTATGTGGTTTGGTTGAGCCCGTTGCTGATCTGTGATGAACTCACGTTTGGGACTGAGGTGGTGGTATGATTTTTCCGAAAACCGGGCTGGTGATGCGCTAACGTAATGTGTTCGATGAAATCCGGAAGAAGCAGAGCTTCCAGTATATTGGCCACTGGAGAGAGAAGCAATATGGGGCGGTACGATTTGGTTTGGTCAGGTGGTTTTCTAGGTTTGAGAAGCGACCTTGCATATGCCCGGTATTTACAGTGATTGAAAGGATAGGTTCAGAGTTCCAATGTGAAGCTTTCCAATGCTTCGTCCCGTGGAAGGTGGTGCAGTTTCCTGACACTGCTTCTCTTGTGTCGGCTGGTGTATTGTGGATCTTCGATGAACTGCTTATTGAAGAGTTTAGCGCATTTCCTGCGATCATTCGTAGAAAAGCCACTAAAGCAAATAGTTATGTTGTCATTGCGTTTGGTGGGGTTCGCAAGAGTTTTGATAGTGGACCACAGTTTCTTGACACCTAAGCTTAGATTGCACTTATCTAGGTGTTAGTGCCACTTTTTTCTGTGGTATTCGTCCACTAGGCATCGAGTCTTGTTGTTCAGTTGTTGGATTCTGGCGTCTGATGAGTCTGTTAGTCTGATGGCGTCACGTTTGTCTGCTAGCTGAGCGGCAGTTGCTGGCAAGTTGGATCTGATGTTTAGGGATCCTGCCTGCCTATTTTACAGAAGGTCCTTTCTCCGAAAAATGTGTTCGATAGGGGTGATATATTATTGAAGCAGTTCACGGTTGAACGTTCAGCGCTATTTCACCACATTGAAGGGAGTATTACTAAAAGCTCATTTGAGCCGAGTTTTTATCTACGGAGAGAAGTGGAAGGAATAGCCGATAGATAAACGAGACTTTTCTATGAAATCCTCAACTATTCGAAAGCATGAAGGGGGAATGTCTTTAGGAAATCAAGGATCGTAAATCATATTGTAATCAGGAGGATATAGTGCTCCAAAATTAAATGATTACATTCTAATTTAAGCAAATAAAACCTACACAATCCTACAAATAAGAAATCTACCCTCTCACAAGATAAATTCTAATCGAAACAGAACGAAACGAGACGAAACGAAAAAAGAAAAAAGAAATACACAGAACATCCATTCAAATAATTGTTCTATTCAAAAACAAAAAAAACAATGAAATTATAATTAAAAATGAAAAACAAAAACAAAAATGAAGAGAATAATAAAAATAATAATATACATTAATTGTAAACCAGTCCAACTGCTAAGGATCCCACCGGGCTCAATCCTTAGCGACCTTCTTTAACACCTTCTTGCCCTTTTTATGGATACGCTTGTGATAACTTTGCGCCAGGGAGTTGACAATTGACATCACAAAATAGCATACCATGCATATGACAAACGTTTCAAACACCTTCGACAATAGATTACCCGATTCGGTACCAACTGCACTTCTCTGACGATGTAAGCGATGTTTTTGATTCTCTAGGAATCCCTTGAAGGGTTCCTGTAGCTTTTTTCCAAATACCGGAACGACTTGCAACAAGTCGACTGCACGTTCGATTAGAGATTCATTGAATGCAATGATGACGAATACCTTCTGAATGTGCATCTTGATGATGGCCTTTCCGATGACAGTTGCACCAAAGAATGTCCAGAAGGGCACGAGGAAATGGCCGCATGTTATTCCCGCCAAATCGAACAGTGGATTGGGAATCTGAAAAGATACACAGTTAGTCATACCAAAATGGTGGCTAGTTCTTCACAACTTACGCTAGCGCACGCCAGAATGCCCAAGAAACCAACGCGTTCGACGACACGTTCCATGAATAATTTTCCCCTATCGACCAAGCCCAGGTCCTTTTGGCCTTTTTTCGCTTTCAGTTCTTCAAAGGCGGCAATATCTTCGGCATCTTCTGGATCATAACCAGAAAGGCGTGCCGCCTTTGCCATGAAATATGGCGGCAGTTCACCGAGGGCTGTGCCAACGCCCCATAGGAATGCTTCTAGGCGAACTTTTCGCATAATGTTCCACAGATTAGGAGGTTGCGACAAGTCCGACTCATCGGGACATATAATACTGAAAACTGACTGTTAATACAAGGATAACTATCGCAGTGCAATATGTACACTTACTCATCTGGATACGGTGGCTTTGGGAAATTCAAAGCATTACACTCGTATGCCGCCAGTGTAACACTGGCTATATGCGGCCCCAGGTACAACAGAAACGTATGCAGGCCCGTTCCCAGGCCAACCGATGAGAGAATACCCAGCCCAGTCCAGTAGACAAAGAACATTGTGTTCTTACGGACTATCTCTATGACTATTTGATGGCGTCCAGGAATATTATACAGTACACTTAGAATTACGGCTAATACTAGAAATCCCGATAGAAGGGCTCGATGCTGCAGCAATCTATTCGGAGAGAAGATATATTTATTTATAGGCTTAGCGGAGGGCTCTCTAGCCAGCGATACTTACTTCCTACCATAGATTTGTGTGAGTGTGACTAATTCTAGTGAGCAATATTTTATGGTTTGGATCGGGCTGCGCAGCAGGACGAGTTGTTCGCGTTCTTCGCGCTCCTTCTCTTTATTGGTCTTTTGTGATTTCTTTTTCATTATGATTTGTTGTTGTTGCTGCTGCTGCTGCTGCTGTTGTTGCTGTTGCTGTTGTGGTGGAGATCCATTTGGCGAACCGTTCGCCTTTTTTTCTTGTTGTCCTCCAGCTGATGGGGACAATGATTTTGTGTTAGTATCCATGTTAGTGTTGTTTTTACGATTGCGAGGTGAATTGTCTATATGCTGCTGGCCTTTCTTTTGCAATTGGGACATTTTTACACCGAGACGTTGGAGCTGCAAATTCAAAAATAGCATGACTTGTGAGACTTGTTTAAAAATAAAAAATAAAAAAATTGGCTCGGCAGTCACATGAATCAATAGAAATCAAAATAAAATTTTCAATTAAAAAATAAAATAAAAACTTTGTGGAAGAGGTGCACAGGATCTAGAACTTTAGAATTTTATTTGATTTTAACCAGGAAAATATGAACCCTTGAATGATATCCTTCCCTAGCCGATAGAAAGGTTTTTTTTTTTCAAAGAAAGGATCACATCCCTCTGTCAGGCAAGTTCTGCTCTTGTGCGGATTTTGGTTGATTTTATTGTTTAACTAGAGAATGTTCGTGAAAAGTTTTATGATGACCTTCCAGGACAGTTGAAAAATTCCAAAAACACACGCAGTGTCATATCTCAAGAACTGCTGAAGATACTTAAATCGAGCTCATTTCTGTGGACAAAAAGAATAAACTCCTAAGTTGAGTTAAGGATGCCAGAAGGTGCTCTGCTATTGGAAGACTATGCTGTAGATTTTTCATTTTATTATATGTTATTACCGAGTTATAAGCAAAGAAATGAGACTAAAATTCCAAGACCCCATACGTTTTTCAGAGAAACGAAAACTTTAAACTTGTTCTCTGAAAATCTGTGAAAGTCGACTTGGGTAGTCATTCCTTGTGGCCACAGATTTGTCGTCATGGATACAAAGACGATTTACGAGCATGATTAAATATCATATTTGTAGGTCTAGTACTTTCAAAGATAGCTTCATATTCACATATGTTCACTCTAAGCGCATATTTCTAACCAAAACATCGAAAATATTTTATATTCATGCATGTAAAAAAATAAATAAATATTTGGCGCAACAGCTCTTTAAGAGCCAGGGCCTAGCTTCTCGCAACCACTCATGTTGTGTGCGTTATATCTTTTCACACGAATGGAAGGGACCTACAGTTTAACAACTAGCGCTTGTCGTAAAAGGCGACTAAGTGGACAAATCAGATCTAGGCAATATAACACCCAAGTGAGCCTAGCGACACATATACTACCTTAAAAATCCTCCCACAAGTGTGCATGCGAGTCCGTGGGTTGACACGACTGGAGATCACCGGTGTCATAGAAGAAAGATCAAACAATACTAAAACAGGAGCATGCACGTGTCAATCAACAAACACCATCGCAATATGGTAATATTACAAAGCTGTATCATTATGGTAATACTTGCAAAAAGGAAAGGCACTACCACTGCTGTGCACGGTACTGATCCTGGACCGAGCAGAAATGTTCGGGAATCGGTATCACCTTTGCGGCAGAGCTACTACTACTAAGGTAACGTCTTGAGCATTTCGAAGTCCAGCGACCGTTTGATGTCTCTCAAACTAGTAATACAAGGAGAGGTGTGGAATATTGTCAGTGCATATGCTCCCCAAAATGGGTGCAATCAGGGAGATAAAGATGCATTTTGGGTAGATTTCCACAATCTCCTTAAGAACATCCCAAAGGAAGAGTTTCTGTTTGTTGGAGGAGATTTGAATAGACATGTCGGGAAGTCAAACGAAGACTGCCATGGAGGACTAGGATATGGCACCAGGAACCTTCCTGGTGAAGACATCCTAAGCATGTGCAAATCACACGGTCTTATCGTGTTAAATACCATGTTCATCAAACAAAGCCGACACCTGATCACTTACAGCAGTGGTGGAGATGAAACTCAAATTGACTACCATTTGGTAGCCAGTTTCATAAAGCCTCGGGTAAAAGATTGCAAAGTGATCCTGGGAGAGGCAATCGTTCGGCAACACCGTCTCCTGCTAACAGAAATTTTTATGAAAACACCGAAGAAAAGCAAACAAACAAGGGTCTCTGAGAAAATCAAGGGCTACAATGTGGACAAAGAAAAAGGCGAGGCTTTTGTTTTCGTAATGAAAAATTACCTGTCTCACACCATCAACGGAGCTGAGGATGAAGAGTGCAGAGCACAAAATATGTAGGATTCCCTACAGCGAACTTGCTTAAAGAAGGCCAAATCACTGCTAGGAGCTTCAAAAGGCCACCATCAACACGTCAAAGAAACATGGTGGTGGAGTGATGAAGCTAAGAAGGTGATAAATGAGAAGAATGCGGCTTTCAAAGCTTGGTCAAAGTGCCCCTCTAATAATAGTGACGAAAAAGTTCGCCTCGAAATGGAATACAGAAGTTGCAAGAAAAAAGCGAAGAAGAAGACACAATATGAACAAGAGCGCAACCATCTTCAAAATAGCCGCCCAAAAAAGGAGGAATGCTCAGGGGATTCGTTCGCCAAAGTTCATTAACAATGCTCATGGCCAGCTTCTTGTGGATGACGACAAAATTCTGCAGAGGTGGCGGCAGTATTGTGAAGAACTTTTGAATGAACAGTTCCCCGGCTATACTTTCCAAGATCCACTCCTAACTGTGAACAAATACCAGACATTACAGTCGAAGAAGTTAGTGAGGCGGTCAAATACTCCAAAAAACGAAAAGCGGTTGGGCCAGACGAGATGCCCTCTGAGTTCTGGAAAAAGATGGGAGACATCGGGTTCAGATGGCTCAGAATTCTCATCTCCAAATTTGTGAGAGGTGACCCAATCCCGAATCAATGGAGGGAAAGTTACCTTCTCCCGACTGTATACAAAGGGAAGGGTGATACGCGAAACTGTGATAACTACCGTTTGATCAAGCTGATGTCACACACCATGAAGATCGTTGAGCGGGTATTAGGTGGCCGACAGCGAAAAATAATACGGCTATCTGATGATCAGTGCGGGTTTGTCTCGGGTAAATCAACCACAGATGCAATCCAAAGTATAAGGATCATAATGGAAAAACATCGTGATTCCTTAAGGGATTTGCATATTGTATCGGTTTACTTTGAAAAGGCATTCGACAGCCAACCACGGGATCTGATATGGGTGGCGCTGAGACATCGAGGGGTTCCCGAAACCTATGTACAGGTGATCATGGACATGTACGATGGAGCAAAGACAAGAGTAAGATGCCCCGCTGGAGTAACCGAAGAGTTCCCAATCAAAACCGGGGTGCACCAGGGAAGCGTCTTAAGTCCTTTGCTCTTTATTACAGTCCTTGATTATCTGCTTGAAGGTAAAGTGATGGACCCCAAGTGCGTCCAGCGCTCACATATGGTTCACAATGTTCGACTATGTACAAAACGTATGAGAGTAAATTAACGCCAGCTGAGATGAAGATGTTTCGTATGACAGCAGGAGTGACAAAGCTTGATCGAATAAGAAGTTCGAAGATCCGTAGAAGCTTTCACATTAAGGAAACCATGGTACCAAAAATAGAGCGCGACCGGCTCAGCTGGTATTGCCACGTTCAAAGAAGAGATCATTTGAACCCTGTTAAAAAGGCAATATCTATGCACGTTCCAAAGACATCGCGATGTAGGAAAGACGGGCCTATAAATGCCTGGATCAGACAAATGCGACGACATCGGCATTTCATTGGCCTCAGTAACCAATTGATCCAAAATCGGCAGGCCTGCCCATATCTCTGAGGTCAAATAGGCGAATCCCACACGCGGATCAGTAGAAATGCGGTGAAGTGGGAGGGTTATGATCCCATATTTTCGGATCATAACCTCGTTGATAAAAGGAAGAAAAAGAAGAACTCAAGTGATTTAAACGGCTGTGAAATGGGCTAGGGAAAGGGAGAAAGAGTAAAGATTATTAAAATCCACCCCGTTGCATTGAGGAAACTGAAAATGTCCCCAATGCTTATCTCCGCTAATTCTATCAGGTTGTTAAAAAAAGGTTTACTCAATGTAAGCTGTCTGGCCTTGTCTAGAGTCGGACACTTACAAAGGAAGTGTAAGATTGTTTCTTTCTCATTAGCAGTATTGCAACTGCGACAGTGAACATTAAAAGGAATACCTATTCTGGCCGCATGAGCCCCGATGGGCCAATGCCCAGTACTAACCAGTACTAACTAAGCCAAAACTCTTGCGATATCTGCACGGTTTCTGTTTAGTAGATCTTGGGTTCTTTTCCGCTAGGGAAACATCAAGGGTAGATCCCTGCCAGTTATTTTACAAAATAGTTAACACAACAAATCCAAGACAATTGGAGGCGCTAATCAATTTGACTGAAGCAAATCGGGATTTCGCAAATGCATTTAACACACAACGGGGGAAAGAAGACCGAAAGAAATTCTGAAAACTGGTAGAAAAGGAACTGAACAGTATTGGGCCGTCAGTGATGTCAATATTTTTTATCGCGAGTTCATCAGCTCACTCATTTCCCTCAATGTTACTGTGACTCGGAACCCAAAGGAGACAGATCCTTAACCGATGACCTAGCGAGGTGAGTTCCTTTTTGCACTGTTCTACTAGCCTCGAGGATGTAGTGGCAGATATTATAGCCTTGACATCTGAGACGTGATGCTGCTACACTGAATGAGTGGAAAAAATGTCAACAGGGCGTCTCACTTCTCGGAACGCTAGAACAAGTGTCCGAAAACTGCAGCCAAACAATAAGGAACGTTAAGGCATGGCTATAGGCATCAAGTCTGGAACTGGCAAGTCGCAAGGCAGCAGCAGTGCTAATAAGTAGCAGAACAAATGTAGAACACCTCACTATACAGGTCAGTGAGCAAACCGTCGAGTCGCGTCCACACATCACGTACCTGGGAGTACTGCTGGACCACAGACTAAACTTCAAAGAGCACCTAATGTACGCAGGCCCAAGAGCCTCCAGGGCAGTAGCGGCACTGTCAAGATTAATGCCAAACGTTTGAAGGACACATGCAGCCAATTAGAAATCTGCTATCAACGGTAAGCAGGTCGATCCTTGTACGGATAACGTACATGAGACGGATGATCTCGGCCCACATAATTGCATCGCTAAGTGTCCTGTGCCTTTCGACGGTGCCCGCGGAGGCGATTGGCGTAATCTCCGGTCAAATGCCAATAGATTTGGAAATAAAAAAGTCCACAGCAATAAACGAGAGGTAGACTGTACAAGCAGAATGGCAACACACGTGGAACACCAGTCTCAAAGGAAGAGCTAATCCCCAACGTAGAAGAATGGATCAGCAGAAAACACGGAGAAGTAAACTTCTACATGACACAGTTCCTATCGGGGCACGGATGCTTTAGGGAATATCTCTACAAATACAAACACGTGCATGACCCATACTGCCCCTATTGTGACGGCAAAATCCAGAACACGGAACATGTTTTGATGGAATGCCGGATATATACGACGTCCAGAAATATATTAGAGAGAGAAACTGGAGGCCAAGTGACTCCGAGAGGAGTCATCACCAGCATGATGCAGCAACTACGTTTGGAGGAACGAGCAGCAGCGAAAAATGAGGATCCTACATACACTGGAAGGTAGACTAACTTACACAAATACGCCCACTTACCCAAATGTAACACAAGTGACATGCTCAGGCACACAAAGACATATGAACACACGCATTAACAGAAATTGGAATGTGCAATTTCCAAAGCAGCAGAAGTAGCAACAGCTCATGCAAGAAGAATAGCATGATATGCTAACCAGCCCCGCGAAGTAATACCTTACGGCAGTCCCGCGGGGGAGTGGTACAAGTGTGCAGAGTGTCGATTAGTACGTAGGCGCATTCCTGGCATCGATTATTCGGCTTTGCGAATCGTGCATGCTAGCAGATCGTGCTACTTGTATCTATAGAACATTACCACATCCCTTGGCGCAACAAAAAAAAAAAAAAAAAACACATACAAAGTCTTCATCGTGTAATATTTTAACAAGATTACGTTACTGCCCGTTTCAGCGGCTTGAGACCTAGAAATCTTAGAGCCATGGGCATACGCAACGGAGCGGGTCCTTCCTCAGGGTGATAACGTCATCGATTGCCACGCTAATGGTTCATAGCTCAAATCCTTATTTTCCATGAAATAGTTAAAGAGTCAGTCCGATCAATTGCAAAAGCTCGTGCCAGCACTATTGCAAGGGCATAACACTGGCAGTAGGTTGGTCATATGGCTGGAAAAATTATTCGCTCTCTTGAATGATTGATATGCCTATATATGACATCAGGTGTTCGTGAAAAAAATACTGTGAATCAGAAACAAAAGGAAAAATAAACAAAACAAATATCTATCTGGAGTTTTTCTGAAACGTAATATCTGAGTTTCCAACCACTACACCAATCTTTCTCTCTCTCTTCATCTGTATATCATTTCCAACGGCCGCATTGTGTAAAAGATTTTAACGGTATTTATAACCTCTTGAGTGCGCGCAAATTATAAAAAAAAGAGCCGATATTCCTGTCCTCTTGAAGTATTTTTTGAAGTCCAAAGTGGAGTACGCAATGTTCTCTGCTTAAGATACAATAACATCTTAGAAAAGGGTAACCTGCCCAAAGAATTTAAAACAAAGCTAAAGTCATTGCAATCAACACACCTGGGAAAGACGGGACAGATCCATCACATTTCCGCCATATTTCCCTGCTTAGCGTGGCTTACAAGCTCCTGGAACGCCTTATACTAAGCCATATCCAGCCAGAGATCGAAGAAATAACTCGTATTGAACAAGCTGGTTTCAGACCAAACAGAGGCTGCTGCGATCAAGTGCTAGCATTAACAACTCACATACTCGTATAGGGGGGATTTCAAAGGAGGCAAAAGACTGCTCTTGCCTTTGTGGATCTGACTGCTGCGGCGTATGACACTGTATGGAGACGTGGCTTGTTACTAAAACTTTCCAAAGTTGTAAGATGTAAGAAACTGGATGTATGCAGCAGAATCGGGAAGGCAAAAGCTACGTTCGGAATGCTATCGAAAGTCTGGAGAAGCAATGTTCTCAGCTCAAGAGCCAAGCTGCGACTGTTCTGCTCCAAGGTGGAATTAGTAAAGTTGTATGGGTGCAGTACTTGGAAGATGGATACATCATAGGTACACAAGCTGCAAACCTTCGTAAACAGATGTCTAGGAATCATCTTGAGGATCTTTTGGCCCAATCGTATCTCCAACGAACAACTTTACTTGAGAACGGGTCGAGAACCTATAGACATTACTGGACGAAGGACAAAATGGTAGTGGATTGGACACATCCTACGACGCGGTGTGGCGACATCTCTATTGCGATATACGCCATGCAGTGGGATCCGCGTATCCAGGCAGTCAGTGTGGCGCTCTAGGCAAACGTGGCGCAGAACAATTGGGGAGGAATCAAGCTCTTTGGGAATGGGTTGGAGACAGATCAAACGCGTTGCAGAACTCCGAACAAGATGGCGCGCAGGCGTGGTTGATGCCATATGCCCCTCGAGGGATGCAAGGATTTAAGTAAGTAAGTAACCTTGCTATACAATGGAACCCTTTAACTCTGGATGACAGAAGACCTGGCGGTCCGAGCAGAACATGGCGTAGAACAGTCGAGAAGGAGACATGGCAGTTGGGGAAAGGTTGGGGAGAGCTGAGACACATTGCCAGAAACCGTACACGATGGCGCGTGGGCGTAGCATAGGCCCTAAGACCCACAAGGGGATAAAGGACATAAAGAGGAGTTACCTTACATGGGTTTCGATACCCTAACGTAAATGGTTACTTAAAGCTAAACCCAGATTTGAATTACATTTTACTACAACCCGCTGGAATTTGAAAAAAAAAAAAAAAAAAACTGGACTGTTTGTTAGAAGGTAAATATTTGACACATATTTACTAACTCCGTAGGAGTTGTACTTTACTCGGAAGTAAATGCTCATAAGTATAACGGGTGGGCCATCTAGTGATTTATTTTTAAATCATAGATTATTTTGACACTGACAGCTGTTTTCCGCTCGAAATCTTGACAGAAAGTCAGTATCATACCTCCGCGGAACGAAATGAGTCGCTTTACGCTTGAACAACATTGGGAAATATTGAAAACTTATTTCCAAAGTGAGTGCTATGTAGCCCAAACAGTGCTTTTTTTGAAAAGTTTTGGCCGAAATGAAGCGCCCACCGCGCCTGCTGTACGCAAGTTTGTGCAAAAAGTTCGTGAGACTGGTATGCTAGTGGACAACACTCACGGTCCCCGTCGTCTTACGGTGCGCACAGACGAGAATGTGGCTGCTGTAGCCAAGAATGTGAGACTCTATTCACGAACATCAACTCGTCATCGATCTCAACAGCTCAACATTTCCACAAAGATCTGGGATTATTCGCTTACAAGGTCCAATTGATTCAGCAATTGAAAGCGCACGACCATCCGCTTTGTTATCACTTCGCAGTTTGGACCTTAGAGCAGCTTGAATTGGACAACGATTTTGGGTGAAAAATCATCTTTTCTGACGAGGCACATTTTCATCTCGGCGGCTACGTTAACAAAGAAAATTGCCGCATCTGAGGCTCGGAAAACCCGCACGTTATTGTCGAGAAGCCAATGCATCCACAGAGAGTGACAGTTTGGTGCGGATATTGTGGAGTGGTTGGATCATTGGACCATTTTTCTTGGAAAATGAGGCTGGTTACAACGTTTCGGTCAACGGTGGGCGTTACAGAGCCATGTTCACGACTTTTTTTTTTTTACTGAAATTGAAGACATGGATTTGGACGACCTCTGGTTCATGCAGGATGGCGCGCCATGCCACACAGCCCATGCCACAATCGGTCTTTTGTGCACCAAATTTCCGAATCGTGTTATCAGCCGTCTTGGCGATGTCAATTGGCCGCCTCGGAGCTGCGATTTGACCCCTTTGGACTTTTTTTTGTGGGGAACCGTGAAGGACCGATGTTATGTCAACAATCCGGAAACGATTCAAGCACTTAAGGCCAATATCATCCAAGCAATCCGTGAGCTACAGCCCGAAACCATCAACAAGGTCTTGGAAAATTGGAGTGATAGAATGCGCTACTGCGAGGCAACCACTTGAACGACGTTGTGTTCCATAATTAATGGGAATGTTTGCTCTTACTAATAAAGCCATAATACATGGAAAAAATTTCATTTTGTTCATTTTATTGCATTTAATACCTGGGTCTTATTCTGGACAGAAAACTGAACTGGAAAGTCAATCTACTAGAACGCGTAAGGAAAGCCAATGTAGCTCTCTATTCCTGTAAAAAGGCTATAGGTAGGAGCTGGGGTATGAAACCTGAAATCACTCGCTGGCTTTACGTGTCTGTTGTCAGGCCCATACTACTCTATGGCCTGATCGATTGGTGGCCTGCTCTTGACAGGGCTGTTCACCTCTCTCAGGTAGCTAAAGTGCAATGATCCGCTTGCATGTGCATCAGTGGTGCACTAAAAACTACCCCCTCTGCGGTACTGAACATTATGTTCAACCTGTTACCCCTGGATATCCTCGGCAGACAGTCTGCTACCAGTGCGGCTATTCGTCTTAAAGCCTCCTCTCAGTGGTCTAGTTATCACATTGGTTACTCCTCGATCCTTGATCTTCTCAACTTCACACATGAAAACACGGACTACGCCTCACCGAAACTGAGATTTGACCGACACTTCCGTACGAGTATCTCTGAACGGGATGAGTGGGATGGCTCTCCCGCTGATGATGGAAATTCGGTGCACTTCTACACAGATGGCTCTAAGACCGAAGGTGGGGTGGGCTGTAGTGTTTTCTCCGATAATCTCAACCTGAGCATCTCGTTCCGCCTCCCTGATCATTGTAGCGTTTTTCAGGCGGAAATCATGGCGATTAAGGAAGCCCTGTCTTGGCTGAAATGTAATGTATTATCTGTCAGCGATATTAGCATTTTCACTGACAGCCAAGCGGCTATCATGTCCCTGGAATCGTGCTCCTTTACTTCAAAGACCGTCTTAGACTGCCGTTTGTCTCTTACAGAGATGACAGAGCAGTTCAACATTCACCTATGCGGGGTGCCAGGTCATAGAGACATTCCAGGAAACTGTAGGGCGGATGAACTCGGTAGACAGGTTACTACTCTAAGGATTCTGCTAGATAGGCAAGCCCTTGGTATGCCCCTCGCTACATGTAAGCATCTACTGAAGCTGAACGCTATTAGCAAGACCAACCTTAGGTGGGTTAGTGGCTCTACGTGTCACATTTCGAGGCAGATCTGGCCTAAGCTGGACCAGAAACGTAGTGCCGAGTTGGTTAAACTAAAGCGATTACAGATCAGCTGCGTTATCGGTGTCATCACCGGACACTGTCTAATCGGCTAACATGCCAAAAGACTTGGCCTCTTTTTCAATGACTTCTGCAGGAGCTGTAGGGACGAGGAGGAGGAGGAAACCATTCTTCACTTCCTATGCACATGTCCTGCTCTATCACGCAAAAGAATGCTCCATCTAGGAGCTCCCTTCCTTGACGACCTCAGCGATTTGGCGTCCTTAGACGTCATGAACATCCATCGCTTCATCAAAAGCTCCGGTTGGTTTTATTAGTCCCTGAGTGGTCTAATGGTAGATCCTTGGCATCACAATGGACCTTTACTGGTCTAAGTGTGTCTGCATCGTGGTGCAGACAGACAATCTAACCTAACCTAACGTAACCTATTGCATTTTTAAAAAGAAACATGTAGTTGGCCCACGCTGTATATATGTACATATTTACTCATTTTTAATCGCCTCACCCAATAGCAAGTTTCTCCCCACGGTATATAATTCGAAATGCCTTGATTTATATAAATTAAAAAAAAAATAAACAAAAACAATCATCAAACAAAGCTTTCTTTGTTAAATCGATTGTGTGTATATGTCTGTGGCGTGAGCAGTAAAACAGAAAAGGGAAACAAAGAAAAATAAGAATTAATAAACCATCCTCTTCTAAAACAAAAAAAAAAAAAAAAATGAAAAGGAAAAGAGGCATCATAAACTCAAGAAACCGAAGGAAGCAAAGTGCTGGCGCTCGTGTTTTGAAGATATTTACCAATTCAAAACGATTTCCATTTGTTTTCTGACCCCGTTTACGACACTCAACCTTTAATTGTTCTTTGGTCAATGTCAGCAGGTAAGCTTGTCGCACAAGCTTATCGTCTGGCGGAGAACCACCAGTGCTAGTACAATTTCCCAGACCGTTGCTCTGATGTAGATGAGAATGGTGATGATGTGGATGTTGATGGTGGTGGTGGTGGTGGTGGTGCTGCTGATGTGGATTTGTTGACAATGCAGTGCCACCACTATGATGTAGGTGACTAATACTATTTCCAACACCTCCACGGGACGACGATGCTGATGCGGCTGGAGCTGATGCTGATCCCACAACCGTTGACGACGACGAGGCAGATGCTGATGAGGCGGCGGCGGCCTTTAGATTATTCTGATTGTTTATATTTAGAAGAGCTTGTGGTGCACTACTTGTTGATGCATAGCGTAATCGGTGTCTGGATGGCATAGTATCTTGGTTGTTGTATGTTTTTAATTGAATAAAGGAAATCAAAGATTAGTTTTCTTTTGAGGGTGAGAGTGGTGTTTATGTTTTTTGTGCCTGTGTGAGGTTCTTTTTTTTTTCTCTCAAAGCAACTAAACAATAACTCAAGCCAAGTTGTCAAATAAGAAACGAAAGTGAAATGCAAAAGAAAAATATATATATAATAATTACACTAGTGTATCAAACCTGATCCGAACCTGAACCAGGTCATTCAAATTTCTAGCGTGCATCAAATACAAGTGTCATTCAGCTACTACAAAATATTAGCAAGCAGATTTAGTTCATAAAAAGAAAACACTCTCTACCTTGAATGTGACGAGTAGTGTTGGGGTGATGGTGGTTGTGAGACGAGTTCAATGTGCTTTAAGAATTTTTCTAATTATTTTAATTGTTACTTAGAAAAAGTAGAACAAACAATGTGCACGAGATTTTTTTTAGAACGCACATGATTGTACTGCAAGAAAGACGACGCCAAGCAAAAGTACTTAAAAGATGTTGATATGAAGTGTTGTTTTTTGTTTAGTGTTGCGAGCCACTAATGCAATCGGCACGGTGTACGTCTGTCCGTCTGTATGTCTGTCATGCTGAAATTATCACAAAATTGCACAACAAATATGCTTGGGAACCTGTTTTGAGCGCCCTTCCCAACTTCAAATAACCGAAAAAAAAGCTCAAAAACCATTCCACAAATGATGAACTGAAAAAAATTTGGGAACATTAAGAATCATAAGGAGGTCACAAGAAAACTAATATAACGAATCTTCTAGTTTTTGCATAAAATTATAAATTCTGGGTATTTATTCACCCCGTTACATCTTACACTAAGTTCATCACATTTCAATGGCTTTTATGCGAAGGTATCTTAATACTAAACTGAAATGGAAACCCAAGTATCATCAATAGCGTATTTCTAACTCATTTGTTCAGTTCATACAAGCATCTCTGTCATACTAACTTTATTCAACTTTGATCATTCTTAAATGAATTGCTGCATCACTAACTTGCATTTAGGTGCACTGAGAATGTTCCCACAGCGGCACCCCGTACCATGCTCCACCTACTTCCGATTGACATCGTCAGTAAACAATTAGCTATCAGTTCGGCAATAAGACTGAGAGGCACCAAGCAATGGAAGGAGCAACAAACGGGGCACGCCAAAATACTTTCGATGCACCGCCATGTCTCCAATTTCAGTGGCAACCTGGCCCACGGAATATGATTTCAAAAGGGACTACACGCACTCAATAGCGGACAAAACTGAATGGACGCAACGCAATGTCCTTTACAACGAATCGCTGTCAATTTTCACGGACGGGTCCAAAACTAAGGTCGGAGTCGGTGCCGGAATCTTCTCAGAAGAACTGGATCTTCTTCTTCTTCTTCCTTTTATCAGCGAGGTTATGATCCGAAAACAAGGGATCACAACCCTCGCATTTTACCGCATTTCTACTGATCCGCCTGTGGGGTTCGCCTATTTGACCTCAGAAAATATCAGCAGGCTTGCCGATTTTGGATCACTCGGTTACTGAGGCCAATGAAATGCCGATGTTGTCGCATTTGTCTGATCCAGGCATTTATAGGCCTGCCTTTCCTACATCGCGATGTCTTTGGAACGTGCCTTGCCCTTTGCCTTTTTAACATGGTTCAAAAATGATCTCTTCTTTGAACGTGGCAATACCAGCTGAGCCGGTCGCGCTCTATTTTTTGTACGATGGTTTCCTTAATGTGAAAGCTTCCACGGATCTTCGAACTTCTTATTCGATCAAGCTTTGTCACTCCTGCTGTCATGCGAAGCATCTTCATCACAGCTGCCGTTAATTTACTCCCATACTTTTTGTACATCGTCCAACATTGTGAACCGTATGTGAGCGCTGGACGCACAACTGTGGTGTAGAGCCTTCCCTTCAACTTAGGTGGCATTTTTCTGTCACAGAAGATAGCGGAATTTTCTGGCCACTTCATCCACCCTACGCTTAAGCGATGATTGATGTCGTCATCACAAGTTGCTTTGCTATTGATCATAGATCCCAGATTCAAATAAATGTGGGGAATAGGCCTGAGTGTGGGCGCCGTGGCGTAAGTGGTTAGTGTGTCGGATCACTACGCATGAGGTTCCAAGTTCGAATCCTACAAAACACCAAAAACTTTTTTCACGGTCCCACCTCTCGCGAGCGTCTGACAAACATCCGAGAGTATTGTTGTCTCGAAAAAGCTTCTCAAATCGCCGTTCAGATACGGCACTAAACTGTAGGTCCCTTCCATTCGTGTGAAAAATATAACGCACACAATATGAGTGGTTGCGAGACGCTAGGCCCTGGCACTTAAAGAGCTGTTGCGCCAAATATTTATTTTTTTTTTTTTATAGGCCTGAGTGGATCATAGAACGGGCAGCACAGGTACTCTGTCTTTTTTGAACTAATGCGATACCCATTTCCCCCCAGAACGTCTACCCACACATCAAGTGCTCGTTGCAGGGATGTAGGATCCTCACTTATGATGGCTCCATCGTCAGCAAAGAATAACTGATGTACCTTGGGGTCCATCACTTTACCTTCAAGCAGATAATCAAGGACTGTAATAAAGAGCAAAGGACTTAAGACGCTTCCCTGGTGCACCCCGACTTTGATTGGAAACTCTGCGGTTACTCCAGCGGGGCATCTAACTCTTGTCTTTGCTCCTTCGTACATGTCCATGATCATCTGTACATAAGTTTCTGGAACCCCTCGATGTCTTAGCGCCACCCATATCAGATCTCGTGGTTGTCTGTCGAATGCCTTTTCAAAGTCAACCAATACAATATGCAAATCACGATGTTTTTCCATTATGATCCTTATACTTTGCATTGCATCTATGGTTGATTTACCCGAGACAAACCCGCACTGATCATCAGATAGTCGTATTATTTTTCGCAGTCGGCCACCTAATACCCGCTCAACGATCTTCATGGTGTGTGACATCAGCTTGATCGAACGGTAGTTATCACAGTTTCGTGTATCACCCTTCCCTTTGTATACAGGGAGAAGTTAACTTTCCCTCCATTGATTCGGCATTGGGTCACCTCTCACGAATTTGGAGATGAGAATTCTGAGCCATCTGAACCCGACGACTTCCACCTTTTTCCGGAGCTCAGAGGGGATCTCGTCTGGCCCAACCGCTTTTCGTTTTTTGGAGTATTTGACCGCCTCACTAACTTCTTCGACTGTAATGTCGGGTATTTCTTCAGAGTTAGGGGTGGCTCTTGGAAAGTATAGCCGGAGAAACTGTTCATTTAAAAGTTCTTCACAATACTGCCGCCACCTCTGCAGAATTTTGTCATCATCCAGAAGAAGCTGGCCATGAGCATTGTTGCTGAACTTTGGCGAACGAATCTCCTGAGCATTCCTCCTTCTTTGGGCGGCTATTTTGAAGATGGTTGCGCGATTTATTGTGTCTTCGCAGCTCCTGGATAGCTTGGTTTGCATCAGCAACCGGAGATATTTTCTCCAGCTCCCGATACAGGCCCTCCGTACTCTCTTTTTTCTTGCAACATCTGTATTCCATTTCTCAGAAGACCTGGATATACCATATAACCCTATTTTAACCTTCCAAACCACTGCAGCGTGTTACCGCGGTTCGCAAAGCCGTTGACTGGCTAGCAGCTAATACACTATCAACATCTGATATTGTTATTTACGTCGACACTCAGGCAGCCATCAAATCCCTCGAATCCAGCACTACGAGATCTAAAGCAGTGAAAGACTACCGCTTTTCTTTTAACGAGATAGCTGGTCACAGTGACCTGGTACCTTTTGCTGGGTACTGGGTGACATACCGGAGAATTGTGCAGCTGACGAACTGACTCGACAAGGCTCATCTGGTACAAATATCGAAAGCTTTACCGGCGTCGAAGCACCAACTTGTCTTATGTTAAGAACCTTATCCAAACCGACGCGGAGAAGGTGGCCAATCACCGATGGCAGCATTTAGACCAATGCAACACCACCAGACAACTATTTTACTTACTTACTTACTTAGGTAGCGCTACAGTTCGGGGTGAACCTGGGCATCATCCAACAAGCCTCTCCATTTAGCTCAGTCTTTAGCTAATTGCCTCCAGTTGCGCACTCCAAGTTGGTCGAGGTCCCCTTGAACTTGTGCGCGCCACCTACAGCAAGGGGGTCCTCTACTGCGTCATTCCTCCGGGATGGATTCGAAGACTCTGCGGGCCGTAGCGTTGTTGTTCACTCGCTCTACGTGTCCTAGCCGTCTCAAACGTCCAATACGCAGTTCTTGGACTAGGTCGATGTCGCTGTACATCTCGTATAGTTTGTTATTGAATCTTCTCCTCAAAAACCCGCCAATGCAAACGGAGCCGAATATCTGACGAAGAATTTTTCTCTCGAAGCGAGCAAGGATATCTTCATTCTCTTTTAATAAAGTCCTTCTTTCAGCGCCGTAAAGCAGGACTGATCAGAGTCTTATACAGAGTCTCCTTAGTAGTTCGAGATAGGGCTTTCCTGTTGAATTGACTTATAAGCCCAAAAAATAGCGATTGGCAAGAGTTATTCTTCGCTTGATTTCGGCGCTGATCTTGTTTTTCGAGTTTATAGCAGAGCCAAGGTAGACAAAGTCCCTTACTACGTCGAAGTTATAATTGCCCACTGTGACATTTTGTCCAATTCGTCGGTGTTGGCTTTCCCTTCTTGTTGACAGCATATACTTGGTTTTGCCCTCGTTTATCACTAAACTCATTTTGGGCGCTTCTGATTCAATGCTTGCAGATGCATCGGTGAAAGCCCGTTGAGCTCTTCCAATATCGCCGGCGTATGCATGCATTTGTACGGACTTTTGATAGATTGTGCCTCTGGCGTTAGCTTATGAGTTCCGCACAATCCGTTCAAGTACAATATTAAAGAATTCACATGACAGCGCGTTACCTTGTTTAAAACCTTTTTTGACATCAAAGGTCTCGGTGACGTCATTACCGACCTTGATGGAGCAGCGAGCGTTCTCCATCGTCATCCTGTACAGACGAATAAGTTTGACAGGGATGTTAAAAATAGACATGGCTCTATATAGCTCTTCTCAATAGATGCTGTCATAGGCGGCCTTGAAATCGACAAAAAGATGATGAGTATCGATTTAGATTTCTTGGGCTTTCGCCAGGATTTGTCGAAGTGTGAAGATTTGATCGATGGTGGACTTTCCTGGCCTGAATCCGCACTGATAGGGTCCAATCAGGCTGTTCATAAAAGGTTCACACAATATCGCAGAAAAGATCTTATATGCGATGTTGAGGAGACTGATGCCTCATAATTGGCGCAGTTGAGGGGGTCTCCTTTCTTGTGGATCGGGCAAACGATGCTGAGGTTCCATTCATCAGGCATACACTCGTCTGACCAAATCTTAGAGATGAGTTGGTGTATGCACTCTACCAATTCATCCCCAGCTGCCTTGAAAAGTTCGGCCGGTAAGCCGTCAGGTCCAGCAGCCTTGTTGGATTTTAGCTTGGATGTTGCTATTCTCACTTCGTTTTGGTCAGGTGGACGGAAATTTTGACTATCATCGTCTATGTTGAATGGTTCATTGTGCCTGACAGCGGGATGTTGATCTTCGTCGTCGTTATACAGTCTGCAGAAGTAGTTTTTCCATATTCTCAGCACCGGGTGTGATTCTACTACGAGGTTTCTATTTTCATCTCTACAGGTTTCTGTACGGGTATTGCTTCTCTAACACGTTCTTTTTACCTTTTCGTAAAACTTCCGTACATTGTTCCTGGAGTATAAACTCCCGATATTCTCAAACGCGCGCTTCTCATGCTCTTTCTTCTTCTTTTGGAGAAGCCGATGTTCTTCCCGTCTCTTTTGCTCGTAGAGCTCACGAGCAGCTCTCGTCTTTCTTTGCAGCGCCGCTTTGTATGCCTCTTGTTTTGCTGCATGATCTCGCCGGGATTCTTCGTCATACCAGGGGTTTCGCGGTGGTGGGCGAACGAGACACAGCACATCAGTCGCGGCGTTTCTGATGGCATGTTGGCAGCGTTGCCACTGGTCTTTGGCACTTGATGCTGGCGGCATAGAGGTGATTGAGAGATTTCGTAATACGCGTTCAGCGAAGAGTCTGGCGGTCTCTTGCGATTGTAGCTTTTCGACGTTAAATTTTCTCACAGTGATTCTTCTTTGTTGCTCAGCTTGGGATATCCGCATTCGTACCTTGGCTACAACAAGGTAATGATCCGAGTCTATGTTGGCCGCTCGGAAGGTCCGGACATCCAGAATACTGGAAGCATGCCTTGCGTCGATCGCAATATGATCAATTTGGTTGATCGTTACATGATCATTAGACCGCCATGTCTGCTTATGAATATCGAGATGAGGAAACCATGTGCTTGCTATGGTGACATTTCGCTCCACAGGGAAATCAATTAGCCTTAGTCCGTTATCAGACGTGGTGTCGTGTAGGCTATGCTTACCGACTGCCCTACCAAAGACGTCCTCCTTTCCTATTTTGGCGTTAAAATCGCCCAATACGATTTTAACGTCGTATTTAGGACATTGCTCGTATGTTTTGTCGAGGAGCTCGTAGAAACACTCTTTGGTGGCAGCGTCCTTTTCTTCCGTGGGGGCATGAACACATATTAGGCTTATGTTAGCGAATTTAGCCTTGATCCGGATAGTCATAATACGCTCGCTCACGTGTCGGAAGCTTAAGACTTCTTGCTTAAGTCTGCAACGTATAACAAATCCGCATCCGAATAAGCGTTGCCTGTTGCCTCTGTAGCAATCACCGTAGTAGATGTCACAGTTTTTTTTATATTTCATGAAACTTAAATAAATAAATGGATTAGAACTATGAACCATTTGTGTGGCAATCGATGACGTTACCACTACACCATCGCCACTTCTCAATAAATTGAAGTACATCATCGCCTTGACCAAAAGCTGTCTGGAAGCATTGAAAAAGTATCAAATTTCACAAGTGAGAACTCATCAGAAACTTGTCATTAATTTGTGAGACACGACACTACGCTTATTGCAATTAACATCCAATTGTCTCAAAAGTAATAAACGTCTTGGATCAAGAACCTCCCCCAATGAAATTCATAAACAATTTTATAATAAACTTTACGATGTTGACTACATTTAGCTGAACTTTGACTAATCCAACCTACAGACATTTACCCTATAAACCTAATTGTCTATTGAAGATAGAAGACTTCTAACTTCTTCTAAAAACTATTCAAGTTTGAAATCTATTTACTCGCCTCGTCATGCACACTGATAAGAGTCCGCACGTAAGTGGCAGATAAAACAAAATGGTCTGCCGACCGTCACCGCGTACGTAAACAAGTAAATTGCTTCCTATAAATTATGTAGAACAATGTATGACGATTAAGTGCTTCTATACACTTTACAACAGGCCATACTGTTCGAGCATAAAACCCAAACGCAACGTACAATCGCTTCCGGCACGGCTCGGCGGCGGCTAGAGCAATTTTCTCGAATGAGTTTTTAATTGTTTCGAATACGGGTGACAATGATCGTCAAATGGCAATAACCAGCAGCTTCATCCCTCCACCATGAACCTGAAGAGGTACACGTATAGTAACTCGATGATAAGATAAGGGCTTGTGTTCGAGGGTGTCCCAAGTTCGGTTAGCAATTTATATGTGAATTTATTTTAATGTTATCGGTATGCTCTTAGCGATTGTAGAGTTTTATGATTTTGTAAAAGAAAACCACGTGAAATTGATACTGGTGCCTTCATTTATGACAAATGGCAAAGAATAAAACATGACGCAGTCGTGGGAGTCGTTTGCACTTATTGCGGACAAAAATGTATGTCTAGACAAGAGTACCTCTGCATTTCCTTGTTTTGTTCCTTCTTAACAATTTCGTCACTAATGGAGTTTTAAGTAATGGTTTACTTGTTTGTTCCGCTTCCCCTATTTCTTTTCCACTTCATTGTCTTATTCTAGTCAACGTTTGAAAGAAATACTCATTATACTCAGGCAGTGACAAAATTAATTGTTCTGAGGTGAAAACGTATTGGAATTCGTAAGTAAAAAATGCACATAAACTCACTTCCGAGCGAAAAAGTTCATTCTCAGATCGTTCTTTAGAAAAACGCCTTAAACGCCTTAAACAACCTAAGTTGTTTTTTTTTTTTTTTTGTATTCCATACATACATACATATACATTTTCAATGGCCCGCCAATCCTTCATGACGGTCGCGGGGGTAGGATGCTCAGGTGGACTCTTCATCCTTCTCGATCGTCCGCCATTGACTCCAACTCATCAGGAGGAATCCCTAGACGGCTCCAGGAGATATGTCGGACTTGATCCAACCATCTATTTCTAGGCCTACTGGTGAGTCGTCTACCTGATGGCACGGCAATCATGGCACGTCTTGGAAGCCGGTCTGGGGGCATACCCACTATGTGGCCAAACCATCGAAGCATAAACCGTTCCGTTCGGAGAAATAGCTGCACAACATTGGGCGTCTCGCATTCTCTGGTGTTGCGCACTCGATCCCTACGAGTTATTCCACCAACACCGCGAACGAACCTCATTTCGGCAGCTTGTATCCGCGATCTTATTCTTTCGGACACTACCCAAATTTCATGACCATAGGTGAGAGTTGGAACATACACCGAGTTAAAAACCGAAAATTTACCTTGAACACCAGTTCGGCCTTCCTTATAACAGATTGACCAAGCTCGTTCAAAATTAATCCAGCCTAACCAATTGTACAGGATAACTCGCCATTGCTCTTCCCAGCACTCGTGGATAAGACCCCGAGGTACTTAAACTTATCCACCTCCTTCAGTGGAACTCCACTAACATGCAGAGTGCACTGAATGGGTGTTTTGGAAACGACCATTACTTCCGATTTGTGTACGTTGCTCTTCATCCCAGCATCATCACAAATGGCTACAAACCTTTTGAGTGCGCGCTGAAGTTCGGTTTGAGAGGACCCAAATCAAATCATCCGCAAAGAGCAAATGACTAATCCTTAAGTCTCCCACTTGGAAGCATTCTCCGCCACGGCTGCGCTGCAACATCCAATCCATATATACAATGAAGAGGAAAGGTGACAAAACGCACTCTTGGCGGAGTACAACGCCCACAGTGAAAGGTATTGATTTAACACCGTTTATCCGAACACAGCTTCTACAGTTTGTATATAAAGACTGAATCGCCCTTAACAGGGAACCGTCAATCCCATACTTCTGCAGAACACTCCAGAGTTTACCTCGAGGAACCCTATCATATGCTTTTTCCAAATCCGCAAAACAAGTGTAGACAGGTTTGGCATACTCCCAGGCCTTCTCAAGAACCATTCTGAGAGTGAACAACTGATCGGTTGTGCCTCTACCGGGACGAAAACCGCACTGCTCATCCCCAAAACTGTCCTTAACCACAGCTCTGGAACGCTTTTCTAGCACCTTAGCGAAGACTTTTCCAGGGAGACTTAAAAGGGATATACCCCTATAGTTGGCGCAATCTCTTTTGTCCCCTTTTTTAAAAAGAGGAACTATCACCCCCATTTGCCAATCACCGAGTGTTTCACCGCATTCCCAGGCCACTTTAATAACACGCGAGAGCCATTGCACTCCCTCTTTACCTAAAGCCTTGAGCATTCCTGGTCGGATTTCATCCACACCAGCAGATTTGTCAACTCTACCGTAGGACTACTTCCCGCCCTACTCTCAACCATAGGTCTGTCATCGTCGGTGCCCTGTTCGGGATTGAGCAATTCTGAAAAGTACTTGCTCCATCCCCTCCGTATTCCACTAAATGACAAATATCCCCCATCTGGGCTGTGGCCCTAACGTCGGTCAGGGGGCCTAGTGGTCTATAGACATTAGGGTTGCACAAGCAACTGGAGATTAGTCCTCGAATGCTGTTAGCCATCAATTTGTCATTAGATCTGGGGGTGGCAATGGTGTAGTGGTAACATCGTCAATTGCCACGCTAATGGTTCATGGTTCTAATCCTGATGTCAGTAAGCATTTATTTATTTCTCATTAAATATATAAGTTCGATCAATTACGAAAGCTTGTGTGAATACTACTGTGAAGGCATAAGACTGGCAGTAGCTTGGTCTTATGACTGGAAAAATTGTTCGCTCTATTGATGATGATTTGCTTTTAAAATCGATGGTCGGGAATAAAATACTGTGAATCAGGAGCAAAGACAAAAAGTAACAAAAATCTCCCCAGTTATCTAGACGCCAACCCCGGAGTTTCTCTGAAGCACACTGTGCTTCAAACCACTGCACCAAATCGTTCGATCTCTATCTATCTATCCTTTCCAACGCCAACACTGTATGTAAACATGTTAAGGGTATTCATAACCCCTTGAGTGCGCGCAAATTATAAAAAAAAAGATCATGACCAGGAACAAACCCGCTTTTAATTAAGGTCTTTCTGGGTTTAGTCAATGTGTTACGACCAGGCTGGGGGCTCTAGTAACATAGTCTAGTCATTAACAGTGTACTTAGGAGAGCAGACAATCTCTGGTTTTATTTGTTGCCCTATCTACGCATGCGGGCTCTGTGTAGACTGTTACCATATTTCCCTGCTACTCATGGGATCAAAATAGATAGCAAAATTAACAAAAACCTCAAACATGACAGCGATCTGGAGAGATCTAATCCCGTCGACCAGCCCTTGGCTGACCCAACATTTTGTCCCAGTTGGAACGATGACACAAGAAATTTATAGGGCGTTGACTGACGGAGATCTGGTAAGTTCTTATCCCGTTGGCCAACTGCTTACCTCTTCCACTGTACATGCAAGTATTACAAATGGCCTTGATTCTTTAAACCTAGAAGCAGTCAGTGCTGCCAGTTCGACAGTAACAGAGGAAATCTACGAGAGCTGCTTTGAAGACCCTCAAACAGAGTCCTCGAACTCTACGAAGAGAAGAAGAAACGATTAAGCTCCTTACGGAGAGGGTTGTCATGCGATGCAGAATTAGAAAAAAGTTCTTCAAGAACGGCTTCTACATCAAAGTTAATCCGAAAGCGCTTCATCAAAAAGAACTCGCTAGTAAAACAAATGCTACCCCATTCGTCGAAGTGACTGGCTACTTAAGGTAGTCATCCTCTTGCACAACTTCCATGATGGCCATCTCTGTAGACTGTATACAAAAAGGCAATGCAAAGTGCCATTGGGAAAATGTCAAACTTATAATGGTGGAAGCAGATGATCTCTCGATGTGTGGTTACGGTGTTCTTCTCTGGTAATCTCATCTCTGCAGACGAGATATTAAGGTCTGTACGAATGCAAAACAAGATCTTACCAACCAAAGACAGAACAAGCTAAATGGAGAGGCTTGTTGGTTGAGGCCCAGGTTCACTCCGAACTGTAGTGCCATCTAAGTAAGTAAGTAAGTAACCAAGGACTGGAAAGTTCTCATGGAAATATATTTGTGCAAGTACCAAACAGATTGCTGCCAGTGCGGCCATCCGTCTAAAAGCCTCCTCCACATTGGCCACTCCTCGATCCTTGATCTTCTCAACTTCACCCATGAAAATATGGACTACACCCCGCCGAAACTGAGATTTGACCGAAACTTCCGTAAGAGTATCCCTGAACGGGATGAATGGGACAACTCTCCCCCTGTTGATGGTAGTTCGGTTCACTTCTTTACAGATGGCTCTTAAACCGATGGTGAGTTGGGTTGTGGTGTTTTCTCCGAAAAGCTCAACCTGAGTATCTCTTTCCGACTCCCAGATCATTGTAGCCTTTTTCAGGCGGAAATCGTGGCGATTAAGGAAACCCTGTAGTTGCTAAAATGTAATGTATGTAATGTCATGTCAGAGGGAACAGTGCGCTTCGGCTCACTAACGTTGGTCTCTTCAAGACCAGTAATGTGGGACATAACTTCATTCTTACGGAATCATTTCCCGATATCCCTGACGAATCGGACGATATCCTTGGCACATTGGACTTCGTCACACCGTACGAAGTAATGCATCCTGTTAGAGAGGATTGGCAAAGGAAGACAGTCTCTGTCCACAACGAGATTGCAATATACACAGATGCTTTTAAGACCAGAGAAGGCACAGGGTCAGATATATATTCGAAAGATATTAACCTGCAGGTGGCCCTGAGCTTCCAGACACATGCAGTGTGTTTCAAGCAGAAGTTCTAGCTGTGCTTAAGGCTGCGGAATTACTTGAGATGGGATCAATATCCAACAAGAATATCGCCATCTTCATTGATAGTCAAGCTGCGCTAAAAGCGCTAGAGTCTTGTGTCTAAATAAATCTGAGACCGTCAGGAATTGCCGGACAATGCTTAAGACATTATGTACGCAGAACCATGTCAGGTTATGTTGGGTACTTGGACACTGCGATATAGAAATCAATGAAAATGCTGACTAGCTGGCCAAAAAAAAAGAGCAGAGCTCCCGCATAGGGACATAATCGGTAACATTAAACCACCAAGGTGTGTGGCTAGGGGAATTATTCGGGATAGAATCATCAACATAGCTAATCTAAGATGGTCTAACTTAGATGATCATAAAGTGCCTAAGACCTTGTGGCCTGTGTTCGACCGCAGGAAATCTGAGGAGATCATAATACTAGAAAGGTCAGGGCTAAGAACAGCGATATCCTGCCTACCGCTCCAAAGAAATTGCCCTTTGTGCATTCCTTGACATAGAAGGTGCTTTTGATAACACTGGTTATGAATCCATCACTAGTGCTATGAGACGCAGGGAAATAGACGAACCTATTACCAGATGGGTTAGGAACATGCTCGATAGCCGCATAATAACATCTTCGTCTGAAGACGTCTCTGTGACGGTCTCCGCGGCCAAAGGCTGCCCCCAAGGCGGCATCCACTCGCCTCTCTTATGGTCACTCGTGGTGGATGACTTATTGAACATACTTAATAGTTCAGGGTTCACAACCATAGGCTATGCAGATGATCTGGTGATCATCATTAAAGGCAAACATGAAGACAATGTGTGTCAACTCATGCAAAATGCACTCCTTGTAGTCTCGGACTGGTGTGCTGGGGAGGGCCTATCGATTAACCCCAGCAAGGCAGTCGTTGTACCGTTTACAAGAAGAAGAACGCTGAATATTGGCTCAGTGACTCTAAACGGCACAACCATCAATTTTTCCGATGAGGTCAAATATCTAGGAATTGTCCTGGATAAGAAGCTTAACTGGAACTCCCATATTAAGCATAAAATTGCCAAGGCTACTACTGCCTTGTTGGCCTGTCGCCGTGTGTACGGCAAGACCTGGGGACTGTCTCCAAAGGTCATTTTCTGGTTATATACCACGGTTGTAAGATCCATTCTGACATACGCGTCCGTAGTCTGGTGGACGAAAACCAAAGAGGTCACAACAATTAATAAACTCACAAAACCTCAAAGACTAGCTTGCCTCGGCATCACAGGTACTATGCGCACTAGTCCCACAACAGTCATTGAAGCCATAATCGGACTTACTCCGTTACATATATTTATAAGAAAAGTGGCAATCCGCAGTGCAGTTAGTCGTAGAAAATCAGGTGCTAATAGTACACGGGATCACGTGGATCTCATGGAGCTATTGTCCGACTTCCCCGAGCTAGACATGCTCAGCACGGTCTCCGACTTTACGCCCAAATCACTCTCCTTTGGTAGGAGGTTTGAGATTGTGATCCCAAGCCGTGATATATGGAATAATGGCGGACCGTCGCTTGATCCAAAAGGTATAGTGTGGTGTGTATGGACCCAACCATAAAATTTCGAAATCACTCGGAAAGAGTCCTAGTGTTTTCCAGGCCGAGCTTTACGCCATTGAAACTTGTGCTAACATTAACCGGCACTGAGCCATCAAAGGTGCCTCTATTCATATACTCACCGATAGCCAAGCGGCGCTCAAAGGACTGATCTCCCATTTGATCAGTTCAAAATCAGTTCTAAGCTGCTTCGACAGCTGATGAAAGGAAGAAGAAGAAGAAGCCAAGCGGTGCTCAAAGCACTGATCTCCCATTTGATCAGTTCAAAATCAGTTCTAAGCTGCTTCGACAGCTTACAAAATCTGGCCCGACACAATAAAGTAAAATTGTGGCGGGTACCGGGTCATGTATGCGTTGACGGCAACGAAACTGCAGACCTGCTAGCTAGGAAAGGCTCCTCTGAGTTGTTCACTGGACCTGAACCCTTCTGCGGAATATCCGATTCCGCCTTTAAACTTACCCTAAACATTTGGGAACGCAACATGTGCATCTCCCTCAGGCAGGCTAAAAGAGCTGTCCAACCCTTCCAAAGACAGGCAGTTGATATCCTAAAATACGGCAGAAATGACATAAGAAGCCTTGTGAGCTTCCTTATCGGTCACTGTCAACTTCTTTACCACCTTAACAAAATGAGAATTTCGGAGGATATCACCTGCCGCCTCTGCCCAGAAAAGGACGAAACCGCACAACACATACTATGTGAGTTTGTAGCTCTGTGTAGTACTAGGAGAAGCTTTTTCCTTAAAAAGATCATATCTCCAATAGATTTAAGGAACTCCTCCGCAGCCGTAATTATAGCTTTCATAAGGATAGTAGAAGTACTGCTGCCCTAAAAGTGGTCTATGGCACAATAGATCTCCTTGGTCGCAGTGCCTACACGCCAGTTGGGCGTGACCACACACCTGTTTAAAAAAAATAAAAAAAAAAAGAACAGCGATAGCAATACTCTCTGGCCATTGTCTTCTAAGGAAGCATGCTATGAGACTGGGTTTGTCAAATACGGATGTTTGCAGGTACTGCAATGACCTACATGTTTCGGAAGATATAACACATATACTCTATGAATACCAAGGCATTGCCAGAACAAGGCTAAAGCACCTTGGAAAATACTTCTTCGCAAACCCAGAAGAGGTAAGATCCCGGAACCATAATAAAGACAACTTCAAATTCTGTAGGGAAATCAAGTGTATGGGAGAATTGGTTTAGGTCTTTTGCCGTGAAGGTTCCCTAGGGATAGCGGTAGGGCCACCTTGGTGCCTAGTGTCTTATGATAACCTCATAACCCTACTCAACCTAACCTAACCTAACCCATGTCATGTCAGGGATATTAGCATTTTCACTGACAGCCAAGCGGCAATTAAGTCCCTGGAATCGTGCTTCTTCACTTCAAAGGTCGCCTTAAATTGCCGTTTGTCTCTTAAGGAGATGACAGAGCAGTTCAACATTCGCCTATGCTTGGTGTCAGGCTATAGGGACATTCCGGGAAACTGCAGGGCGGACGAGCTCGCCAAGACAAGGTAAAACTCTAAGGATTCTGCCTGATAGACAAGCCCAAGGTATGCCCGTCGCTACATTTAAACATCTACTAAAACTGAACGCTATTAGCAAGACTAACCACATATGGGAGAACGGCTACACGTGTCAAATTTGGAGACAGATCTGGTCTAAGCTGAACCAAAAACGTAGCGCCGAGTTGACACTGTCTTAGACAAGACCAATATGCCAAAACATAAGTCTCTTCCCCAACGACTTTTGCAGGAGCTGTAGTGACAAGGAGGAGGAAATTATCCTTCACCTCCTATGCACATGTCCAGCCCTATCGCGTAAAATAATGCTCCATCTAAAGGCCCTCTTCCTTGATGAAATCGGCAATTTAGCGTCCTTAAGCTTCATGAACATTCATCACTTTATCAAGAGCTCCGGTTGGTTTCAATTAGAACCTAAGTAGTCTTATGGTAAATCCATGGCATCCCAATGGACCTTTACTTGTCTAAGTGTGTCCTCTCGTCGCATTCTCGTGCAGACAGCCAACCTAACCTTAGTACCAAATATCTGATAAATATCAATATATGTACAGAGGAATTATATAAAAAAAAAAAAGCCTGAAACTGCACCAATGTACTTCATACACGTTGTGTTGCACTTACATGCACTGCTTGACACTCTACAGTATGCGTTATTACATTTACTACGATGTTTCTCCAGTTACGATGATTCGAAAAATTCCCAGCTCTTCAAACATGGCAGAATGCAGTTCTATTTCAAGCGGACAACTGTCTAAATAATTAAAATTAGTAGATGGTTGCAGCGATTATAATGTTACATGGATACATTGATCTAGGGACCTGCATTGCGATTGATCGGGAAACTACTGACTGCCCAAAACTTGGCTTGGGCCAGTAGCGCAACAATCAAGTTCGTGATGAAGTGCTTACTTTACCTCCTAGTGGTGGTCCCCGGGCAACTATACGTATAAACCCTTATACGTATAGGCCAAAATTGTAAGTGCGGGTTGTCTAGGGCCTTGATTCTAGGCTAGGTAACGTGGGCCAGCAACCTGCGTTACCGAATATTGCCCGCTACGGAAACCGACACTATGCCTCGGATAAGGAATGATCACATGTTGACGACTTTTGGCTATTGTACCCGGACAAAGATAGGTTTCTGGAATGTAAAGACGCTCCTCGACTCGGGAAGAGAAGGTCCTTACAATGCCAGATTCCTCCAATTGGAAAACGAATTCATGCGATATAAACTGGACATTTTGGGGGTAAGTGAAGTAAGATGGTTAGAAGCGGGCGAGTACCAGTCTCCAACGCGTAACACTGTACTACTCTATTCTGGAAGACCATCCGGAAACCCGCGGGAATATGGAGTCGGACTGCTGCTAACAACAACAGCACGCAAGGGCCTAATTTCCTGGCAGCCTCATGGTGATAAGAATTTGACTGCCAGATTCCGGACTAGAGTACGACGCGTCACCATCATACAGTGTTACGCCCCAACGAATAGTTCGTCTGAGGACGAAAAGGAGAACTTCTACAATCTCTTAAGCGCCGTCTTCAACACAACACCAAATGGAGACATTGTCATAGTGATGGGGGATTTGAATGCCAAGGTAGGCAGCGACAACGAAGGGCTCAAACATGTAATCGGGAAGCATGGACTAGGCAACCGGAATGACAACGGCGAAAGGTTTGTGGATTTCTGCAATGCCAACCGCCTTGTGATAGGTGGCACCATGTTTGAGCACAAGACCTGCCACAAAGTCAGCTGGGTTTCCAATGAGAGGCAAGCAACCTCCAACCAAATTGACCATTTTGCTATCAGCCGCCGCTTTAGAAGTAGTCTCCTGGACGTCCGAAACAGGCGAGGGGCAGATGTGGGGATAGTACGTGATCACCATCTTATGATAGCTACTCTCCAACTACGCACTGCTGCAGTTCGAAGATCCCACGACAACACAAGAATGCCCAGGTTCAACATCGATAGACTTAGTGATCCCTCAGTGCGCCAACAATTAAGGGAGCACTTTTCGCAAGGTGTGGAAGCAATCAGCAGCTCAATGCCCGCAACCATCCAAGACCATTGGTGTGCTGTGAAAAATGTTTTTACATCTGGTGCTGAAAGAATTGTCGGTCGATCGCAGGGAAGACATAGGGCGTGGCTTTCCGAGGATACCTGGAGACGGATTGACGAACGAAAACAGCTAAAAACTCGCGTTGCAGCTACCCCAGCAGCAGGGAGAAGCGAGCTAGAGTCCCTATATCGCATGAAGATGAGAGAAGTTCAGCGTAGCGTACGACGTGACAAGCGCAACTACATCAACGCGCTGGCTACAGAAGCAGAAGAAGCTGCACGGAGGTGCGACAGCAGGACCGTCTACAGAATCACGAAGGAGCTGACAGGTGGTCGCAGCTCCAGCCAACACCCAGTGAAAAGCCTAGACGGCTCCTTGCTCATTTCGGATGAGGACCAGCTCAAGAGATGGAAAGAGCATTTTGCTACGGTTTTGAACCGTGTATTCGCTAGCGATATACTCCCAAATCAGACTGAGATGCCCGAGGTGAGAAGTTCCCGAATACGCACCACGACTCCCAGTAAAGATGAGATCATTACCGCGATCAAGGCACTCAAAACCAACAAGGCGGTAGGACTTGACGGTATTCCAGCAGAGCTCTTACGAGCAACGCCAACAACATCGGCTGAGCTTCTGCTTCCACTTATAGAGAGAGCTTGGGAAGCTGAGAGCTTTCCTAACGAGTGGAAAAAGGGAATGATCGTCAAGCTTCCTAAGAAAGGAAATTTAATGGAGTGCGGAAACTGGAGGGGTATCTGCGTGCTTCCTGCTGCAGCTAAGATAATAGCTAAAATCATCCTTGAGCGAATCAAACAACATCTCGAAGACACACTCGATGCCGAACAAGCAGGTTTCCGCTCTGGATCCTCCTGTGCCGACCACATCAACACCCTGCGGATTATCATCGAACAGTGTGTTGAATATCGATCGCCACTGCACCTGCTGTTCATCGATTTTGAGAAGGCGTTCGATAGTGTCAACAGGGAGTTTATTTGGCGTGCCTTACGCAGGAGAGGCATCCCCGATAAACTAATTGTTATTATCAAAGCTACATATGAAGGCTCCAAATGTCACGTTCTGCACAGGGGAAGGTTGTCTGAGGAATTTGAGATCCAAAGTGGGGTAAGACAAGGCTGTATCCTTTCACCAATATTATTCCTATTGGTGATTAGCGATGTGCTTCATGCAGCTTTGTCGACGGGAAACGGAGGAATTCGATGGACTCTTACATCTCAACTGAAGCATCTTGACTACGCAGACGATGTATGCTTACTCTCCCACAGAATTATGGATCTCCACCAAATGACAGCAGATGTGGAGAGGGAGGCAGGTGTCGTCGGGCTGAAAATTAATACGGCAAAAACTAAAATTATCTGCCTTGGAACAAACTCATCGGCTCAAATATGCATTGCTGGACAACCGGTAGAGAGAGTAGAGGATTTCCAGTATCTTGGTAGTATTGTCTCGACCGATGGTGGAACCGAACTGGATATAGCCAACAGGATCGCCAAAGCAAAGTCCGCGTTCGGTATGTTGTCCAAAATATGGCGAAGCAATGCAATCAGTTTGAGCACCAAAATAAGACTGTTCCGCTCCAACGTTGAATCCGTGCTGCTATATGGTTGCAGCACGTGGAGAGTGACCACTACTATCACCAGAAAGCTGCAAACGTTTGTTAATAGGTGTCTGCGCAATATCTTAAGTATTTTCTGGCCCAATCGTATCTCTAACGAACACCTTTACGAGAGAACGGGTCAGGAACCAATAGGCACAACTATCCAACGGCGGAAGTGGCAGTGGATTGGTCACACGTTCCGAAAGGGTGACAGCTCCATAGCGAACCATGCTATGCAATGGAACCCTCTAACTCAGGATGGCAGAAGACCTGGCGGTCCGAGAAGAACATGGCGCAGAACAGTCGAGAAGGAGGCACGGCAGTTAGGGAAAAGTTGGGGAGAACTCAGACACATTGCCAGAAACCGTACACGATGGCGCGTAGGCGTAGTAGAGGCCCTAGGACCCACAAGGGGATACAGGACATAAGTAAGTAAGTAAAGATACATTGATCAACGCGTCTTTTAAGAATGAATATGTGCGCCACTTAAGATCTGACGTCGATATACCTAGACTGTTTCGATTCAAATTCACTCTATTTGCCCAGCGATGTTAAAGAATAAATAAGAAGCTTTCTACCCAGTTTCAGCCTTATTCAACCACAACACTTTAAATCCTGTCTTTTCAATAGTAAACGCAATGTGTGCAATGAAATAAAACAATATGCAAGGAGTCAGCATTGTAAAAGTTGTTTAATATTAGAGCGGAACACTGACGTGACCATGCATACAAAAGGTCAGAGCTCATTGCACCCATTAACTAAAAGACATGTTCCACATACGAGTCATTACACCAGCAACTACCGGCGGAAGTTCTCTTTTTTCAGTCTTTACACCAGTCTATGGGAAGTCTTAGCAACCTACCACCTGATCATTTATGTAATCCACAGCTCACTTTCAATTTTTTATTTTATAACCCTCCCAACAGCGTCATCGATTTTTTAATGAGAAAATTATCACATGTTAGCAACATGATAATTGAATCGCTCTACACCAGCCAGCGGGGGCATAAAAAAAACCATTAACCTTGCCACGAAATTATGTTGTTACATTGTAGCTACAGCCAGAGGGTGAGACCGAATATACTGAAGATATCGATTTTTTTTTTATATTTAAATCTATAAACCCATCCCTCTAATGTGTAGAGTTAGAGCGCTGCCACCGAATAACGTGGGGTAAATCGCAGAAATCGATTTAAGGAAAGTTGCGGCGTCTCGTAGATATGATAGACAATATAATATGCGAAGGATAATTTAAACTTTAAAGGATATTATTAGATTGTGGGGTTTCTTTCCTACACGAAGCCACAGCTTGGGTGTGTGTGTTGGATGCAATTTATTTTTTAATTAAGTAAACTTTGCCGGTCTGGGTTTCATTTCAAAACCATACGTGGTTTTTGAAAAACAACGACAAACTTGAAAATACTTTGATAAAATGCATCAAAGAAAGTAGAAGTTCTAGAATACAAAAAAAAAAAGTTTTGAAGTCACTCACTCCCAAGCATCATTCCTCGCCAACATAAATAGCTAAATCAATCGTTTCCTAATTCAAACGAAACTGACAAATAAAATAATTCATAATTAAAAATTTCAATGACAAGGCAATTTCCTCATGTGGCCACTGTTGTGCTGACATACAGTGTAAAAATATTATTATCTTGCCGACACTGCAAAGCAAAAATGAATTGCGATTAATATTTATAATATTGCCGCATCGGCAAATAAATTTGTTCACTCGAAGTAATTCAGTGGATATTTCGTAATGCTTGGCACTTGTCTCACGACAGTATGGATAGAAAGAGAAGACAGTTTTTAATATTCGTCTGGTAAATTTAATTTGTCTTTAACCCGACGAGAGTGTGGCTGGGTATGAATTACCCACCCTGTTATTTACATAACTGTGTAATTCATTTGCAACTAATTGTTATATCTTCTTCTTCTTCCTTTTATCAGCGAGGCTATGATCCGAAAACAAGGGATCACAGCCCTCCCACTTCACCGCATTTCTACTGATCCGCCTGTGGGGTTCGCCTATTTGACCTCAGAAAATATCGGCAGGCCTGCCGATTTTGGATCACTCGGTTACTGAGGCCAATGAAATGCCGATGTCGTCGCATTTGTCTGATCCAGGCGTTTATAGGCCTGCCTTTCCTACATCGCGATGTCTTTGGTACGTGCATAGATATTGCCTTTTTAACAGGGTTCAAATGATCTCTTCTTTCAACGTGGCAATACCAGCTGAGCCGGTCGCGCTCTAATTTGTGTACGATGGTTTCCTTGATGTGAAAGCTTCCACGGATCTTCGAACTTCTTATCCGATCAAGCTTGGTCACTCCTGCTGTCATGCGAAGCATTTTCATCTCAGCTGCCGTTAATTTACTCTCATACTTTTTGTACATAGTCCAACATTGTGAACCGTATGTGAGTGCTGGACGTACAACTGCGGTGTAGAGCCTTCCTTTCAACTTAGGGGGCATTTTTCTGTCAAAGAAGATAGCGGAATTTTCTCGCCACTTCATCCACCCTACGCTTACACGATGATTGATGTCGTCATCACAAGTTGCTTTGCTATTGGTCATAGATCCCAGATATTTGAACTTTTCGCACTTGGGAAGCACTGTTCCATTCAAATAAATGTCTGGAATAGGCCTAAGTGGATCAGAGAACGGGCAGCACAAGTACTCTGTCTTTTTTGAACTAATGCGATACCCATTTCCCTCCAAAACGTCCACCCACACATCAAGTGCTCGTTGCAGGGATGTAGGATCCTGATGATGGCTCCATCGTCAGCAAAGAATAACTGATGTACCTTGGGGTCCATCACTTTACCTTCAAGCAGATAATCAAGGACTGTAATAAAGAGCAAAGGACTTAAAACGCTTCCCTGGTGCACCCCGACTTTGATTGGGAACTCTTCGGTTACTCCAGCGGGACATCTTACTCTTGTCTTTGCTCTTTCGTACATGTCCATGATCATCTGTATATAGGTTTCTGGAACCCCTTGATGTCTTAGCGCCACCGATATCAGATCTCGTGGTTGTCTGTCGAATGCCTTTTCAAAGTCAACCAATACAATATGCAAATCCCTTAAGGAATCACGATGTTTTTCCATTATGATCCTTATACTTTGGATTGCATCTGTGGTTGATTTACCCGAGACAAACCCGCACTGATCATCAGATAGCCGTATTATTTTTCGCAGTCGGCCACCTAATACCCGCTCAACGATCTTCATGGTGTGTGACATCAGCTTGATCGAACGGTAGTTATCACAGTTTCGCGTATCACCCTTCCCTTTGTATACAGGGAGGAGGTAACTTTCCCTCCATTGATTCGGCATTGGATCACCTCTCACGAATTTGGAGATAAGAATTCTGAGCCATCTGAACCCGATGTCTCCCATCTTTTTCCAGAACTCAGAGGGTATTTCGTCTGGCCCAACCGCTTTTCGTTTTTTGGAGTATTTGACCGCCTCACTAACTTCTTCGACTGTAATGTCGGCTATTTCTTCACAGTTAGGGGTGGCTCTTGGAAAGTATAGCCGGGGAAACTGTTCATTTAAAAGTTCTTCACAATACTGTCGCCACCTCTGCAGAATTTTGTCGTCATCCACAAGAAGCTGGCCATGAGCATTGCTAATGAACTTTGGCGAACGAATCTCCTGAGCATTGTTCCTTCTTTGGGCGGCTATTTTGAAGATAGTGGCGCTCTTGTTCATATTGTGTCCTCGCAGCTCCTGGATAGCCTGGTTTGCATCAGCAACCGGGGAAAATATTTTCTCCAGCTCCCGATACAGGCCCTCCGTACTCTCTGCTTGAAGCTGGGCGCACTTCTTCTTCGCTTTTTTCTTGCAGCATCTGTATTCCATTTCGAGGCGAACTTTTTCGTCATTATTATTAGAGGGGCACTTTGACCAAGCTTTGAAAGCCGCTTTCTTCTCATTTATCAGCATCTTAGCTTCACCACTCCACCACCATGTTTCTTTGGCGTGTTGATGATGGCCTTTTGAAGCTCCTAGCAGTGATTTGGCCTTATTTAAGCAAGTTCGCTGTAGGGAATCCCACATATTTTGTGCTCTGCACTCTTCATCCTCAGCTCCGTTGATGGTGTGAGAGAGGTAATTTTTCATTACGAAAACAAAAGCCTCGCCTTTTTCTTTGTCCACATTGTACCACTTGATTTTCTCAGAGACCCTTGTTTGTTTGCTTTTCTTCGGTGTTTTCATAAAAATTTCTGTTAGCAGGAGACGGTGTTGCCGAACGATTGCCTCTCCCAGGATCACTTTGCAATCTTTTACCCGGGGCTTCATGAAACTGCCTACCAAATGGTAGTCAATCTGAGTTTCATCTCCACCACTGCTGTAAGTGATCAGGTGTCGGCTTTGTTTGATGAACATGGTATTTAACACGATAAGACCGTGTGATTTGCACATGCTTAGGATGTCTTCACCAGGAAGGTTCCTGATGATATATAACTAATTGTTATATATCCTTAATAATATATTTATTATAACAATATTTACAGGTAATTTTGTATGTGGGTATGTCATACCCAGCCACAAACTCTATGGTATGTTACATTTTGTCACCACACTCTCGCCGGGTTAAGTTCGTTCACTATAATGATTAAAAAGATTTAAATAAATTATGAGATAGTGGAGGGTGTGAATGAAAAAAAAATAGGCTAGGCTAGAGTAGCACGGTGTAGAATGCAGCCTCACTTAGGCCAGAGTAGGCCACATGGATCTATAATCCCCAGGGAAAACCACTCCTGAAACCAGTTGGAGCTTGTGATTAAGCTTGTTATTCAGGGTTATCGTGAATAAATTTTTCCTCGGAATTTCTCCCCTGAACAAAAGTTAGATACCTTAAAAATAGAGGAAATAAATCCGCGGAAAATAAATAGGTATCATGAATTGCAATGCAGGAGCATTTTCAACGCAATCGGGATACTTAATTTTTCCCCGATGAATTTTTTCCCCTATTATTGAAGAACTTAATTTTTGTTCGGGGGAAAAATTCCGAGGGAAAATTTATTCGCGATAACCCTAATTAGCTACCTCGCCTAAATTGTCGAAGAGGTAGGCTCCAAAGTGTAGTCTTCTGCGAGCGAAGAGGTCCTGTCACGTACAAAGAAGGTGTAGTATGGTTTCCTCCTCCTACTCGTCTATGTAACTTCTGCAGAGATCATTTGCTCTGTAATGACACCTACTGTAGCTGCGATGAGCGTCAATGTCAGCCTGATAAGGCTGTTTCTGATCCAGCTTAGGCCAGATCGGTTTATTAATGAGGCACGTAGTGCCGCTAACCCACCTGCGATGGGTCGCACTAATGGTGTTGAGTTTAAGTAGTACTTTCACTGTAGCGAGAGGCATGTCGAGATTCGCCTTGCTCGACGAGATCGGTAGACAAGTGCCCTGTTTGACGAGTTCGTTGGCCAAGCAGTTCCTTGGAATGTCGCTATGCCCCGGGACCCAAAGTAGGTGAACATTGAACTGCTCTGCTATCTCCGTGAGAGACGAGCGGTAGTCTACAGCGACCTTTGAAGTAAAAAAGAACGACTTAAGGGAATCAATAACCGCTTACTTACTTACTTACTTACTTGACGCCCTATGCCCCCCGAGGGGTTAAAGGATATAAGCAGTAGTTACTTACTTACTTAGGTGGCGCTACCGTTCGGCGGGAACCTGGGCTTCAACCAACAAGACTCTCCATTTAACTCGGTCTTTAGCTAATTGCCCCCAGTTGCGCACTCCACGTTGATCGAAGTTTCCTTGAACTGCTGGGTGCCAGGCCACAGACATTCCAGGTAACTGCAAGTCTAACGAACTCGCCTGAAATGGTACTACCCTTACTTTCGTACCGAATAGGCAGGCTGTGGGTATGCCGTTTGCTTTGTGCAAAATTTTACTTAAGCTGGACGCAATCAGCGGGACAAACCCCAGATGGAAGGATAGCACGACCGACGTAGCTAAATATCCAGACAGAACTAGTCTAGACAGGATCAGAAAAGGTCAATGAGAGCGTTCAGAATTATTCAGCATTTATGCCGTGATACACGACGTTTTTGCCAGACGAATCTCAGCTTTAACCAGCACCGAATGCTGGATATATCGAAGTGTATAGAACTAAATAGCAGCTTTCACACTATTCATCCGTCATCGGATACAACTTGCCTTGTTTGTTTGAAAACAGTATTCAAACGAGTTTTGGATGCCGTGTACCCGGTGCCGAATAAGTATGAACGGTCTCATTGAGTTCTAAACACTTTGAAACGGATACATGGCGCCGTGTATTATTATTTTTTATTTTTTATTTTTATTTTTTGATGCGCGGGAGGTATATTAGAGACACACAACTCTGTCGACGATCGCATAAAAACAATATGAGTAGCAAGACACCAGCAGACGGACGATTGTTTATCTGCTGAAACTGCAAAAAGCCGTGTATCCGGCGCCGTGCATACGATGCCGGATATGTGTGAATCGAATCTATGGCTAGGCTATTTGGGGTTTATTTCTACACTGGACTGGGCACATATAGTATACGACAAGGAAAAATCCGCTGGTTATGGATGAAACGCTGTCTCATTGCAAACGTTAAATTCATTTTCAAGAAAAGTCAGAAATCCATATGAACTCAGAGTATTACTTGTTATACGACTTGTGGGTGCATGGGGTTTAAGGATCAACTTTCAGGTTAGGAAAATATTTGATTAAGCATATCCTCTCCCCTAAGTGTTCATATTAAGATTTAGAAAAGTACCCAAACAATTTGGGTACTGGTATGCCCGCATATTACCTATAAGAAGCCACTAAGCCCACTGCAGTGGAGCTGTCAACATGGTGGTTGGTACATCCCAAAGAGAGTTTTAGCTTATCTCGTTACTAGTTTTCAATAATAATACAACATGTAACTGTATAAAATGCATGCTAGATGACAGAAAAATGAATATCTCACTAGGCAGCGATAAACTCAGGGTGGCTGCTGCGAAAGGATGCCCCCAAGGAAGAGTTCTCTCCCCCTTATTGCGGTCTATCGTAGTAAATGAACTACTGAAAATACTCAGCAACGAAGGCTTCTATGTCCAAGGCTAAGCAGATGATATTGCGATATTAATCAGAGGAAAATCCGAAGAAACAATCTCGTATCTCATCCAGAGCGCCTTGAATATAGTTACTGACTGGTGCCAAAAAGTCGGCCTTAACGTCAACCCAAAAAAGAGCACCATAGTTGTATTCACCAAAAGAAGAAAGCGAGAAAGATTAAAAGCACCCACACTCTTTGGTGGAATAATAGAATTCTCTAAGGAAGTCAACTACCTTGGCCGCAAGCTAGATGAAAAACTCACCTGGAATTCTGACATAACAAAAGCCATAGACAAAGTCAGGATCTCATTATGGACCAGCAAATGCCTCATTGGTAGGAATTGGGGCCTAAATTCCAAAATGATGCTATGGTTCTACACGGCAATAGCAATGCCAATTGTCACATATGCAGCACCAGTATGGTGGTAAAAAACAAAGCAAACGTCTACACATAACAGGCTCAATGAACTACAAAGACTAGCCTGTGTGCACAACAGGTGCAATGAAAACTGCTCCTACTGCAGCGCTGGAGGTTATTCTAAACCTACCACCTCTACATCCTCATGTAAAGAAAGAAGCTATGGTTTACGCCTATATACTCATCGCAGAAGATAACTCAAATTCCAAACTAGTTCAATCGGATATTGCGCATGAACACAACAACAATGAACAACTAGGAATAAATGTCTGCCAAGATTCAACTTCATCTAAACCTCAAGGTTACATTCCCAGATCGCAATAGCTGGGAACAGAACAAACCTACATTTCCCAATAACTCTCATGTATAGTACACAGACGGATCCAAGACAGATGAAGGAGTTGGGGCTGGAGTATACGGCGCTACTACGAAAACCTTCATTCACTCGTGCATGGAAAGCAGTAACTTCATATTCCAAGCCGAAGTATTTGCTATAGAATTATGCATCAGAGAAAATATAAACAGATCTATTATAACCAACAAGAACATTTATATTCTTTTAGATAGCAAGGCTGCTCTACTAGCATTAAGGCTTATGAAATAACACCCAAACTAAGGCGAACCCCACAGGCGGATCAGTAGAAATGCGGTGAAGTGGGAGGGTTGTCATCCCTTATTTTCTGATCAGGTTATGATCGCTGAAAAAGAAAAAGAAATAACATCCAAACTAGTATGGGACTGCCTTCAGCTACTCATATCACTAGCCAGCACAAACAGAGTTCATCTCATTTGGGTGCCAGGACACAGCGGGTATGAAGGAAATAAAAAAGCTGGCCTGCTAGCCAGAACAGGAGCTGCTTTATGATGCCAAGACCATTCTGTGGATTACCAGTGAGTACGACAAAAAGCTGTATCATCAAAAATTGGCTAAAAGAAAAAGCGCATCATACTGGATGGAAACTGAAGGTAACGGACAAGCCAAGATCTCTCTGCTAATTCCTTCCCTTAAAAGAATGAAACAACTCCTACAATTAACTAGGAGTCAGATTCGAATAGCCACAGGTTTCCTAACAGGGCACTGTCGAGTGAAAAAAACATCTAATGGCTATGGGAATAGCACAAGACAGCATCTGCAGTATGTGCAACGATGGCGAAGAATCAGCAGAACACATCTTATGTCACTGTAACTGTCTAATCAGAACACGTCATCGTAATTTAGATAAATTGTACCGAAGCAGAAGACCTATCTGCAAGCTCACTCAAAAGCATAGTAGAGTTCATCACCAAATCGGGTGAGCTTTAAGATCAAAGGACCCCACATAATATCTATCCAGGAACCATATATGCGGAACAAGCGCATATGTGGATTTGGAGGTGTTCGTGGAGTAACGGTGCTATGTGACGAGCGACCTGAAAGACCGAGAGCTTGTCTAATTGTGTAAGCTACGAAACAAACGGAAGTTGGAAAACCTTCGTCGTTGCGTCGGCTTATTTCCCTTATGATTCGGTAATGCCTCCACCACCAAAGGCGGTTGCCGAACTCATAAATTATTGTGACACTCGGGACAGTCATAGATAAATCGGTTTCCAATCGAGGAGAGGAGGAATCCGAGGAAAACCAACTGGGTGCGGTTTAGTAAAGAGCTAGACAGATCTGTCAAAACTCCAACTAAACTCAGAACGAAACGAAAGGTTGAGGATGCTGTTCAAAACATGACCAGTGTCCTTACCAACTGTTTTGAACTGGCGTGTCCAATGACAAAATACTCCTGCAGAACGCCGGTTCCCTGGTGGAGCCCGGAACTGCAGGGGCAGGTCTCTTAAGACAAATTTAGAAGGCGACTGGGATCTCTTTAGATCGAAGCAAAAAGACTATAGAGATTTTTGTGAAAAGATCGAGACACTCGGTGAAACCAGTAGGTTGGTTAAAGTCCTCAAAAGAGGTAAGCCGACCAAACCGGAGTCACTAGGTCGCAGCTTGGCCCGCTTACCCAGGCTGAGCTTGATCTAAGTCGGAAAACTCGACGCAGCTGGTATACTGCATCAGCCATGGTAACAGTTGAGGCCATCAAATATGCTGTGGCATCTTTTGATGGTTTCAAATCGCCTGGCACTGATGGAATATATCCAGCTATGCTGCAAGAGGGTATAGACCAGTTGCTGCCAACACTGAAAAGAATTTTAACCGCTGTTCTGGCGCTGGCATATATTACTACACCTTGGCGGACAGTCAGAGTAGCTTTCATACCGAAAATTGGTAAGGAAGACTATTTGCTCCCCAAGAGTTTCAGACATATAAGTTTGACATCTTTCTGACTGAAAAGTATGGAGAGACTGGTAGAATTTCACGTGCGCAAAGTTGCTTTGAAACTGCATCCACTGCATGCCTATCAGCGTGGAAAATCCTGTGAGACCGCACTTCAAAATCTAGTGGCCAGAATTGAAAGCGCGCTTGATAGGAGAGAATACGCGATGGGTATCTTCATCGACATTGAGGGTGCTTTTGACAATGCAACTTTTGACTGCATGTGCGACTCTGCCAGACAACACGGGATAGATGAAACATTAGTGTTGTGGATTAAAGCAATGCTAATGAATAAAACTTTGGTAGTGGATGTGGATTGTGGCCAATATGTTATGACAGGTGTAAACAGGGGCTGTCCGCAAGGTGGCGTTCTGCGTCCACTGTTATGGTGCATGGTGGTCGACTCTCTGTTGAACACTCTAAATAGTTCTAACGTCTACGCTCAGGCATATGCGGATGATGTCGCCGTACTTTCTGTCGGGCCATGACTGGCGACGATCTGTGCTAACGCGCAGGCGTCGCTGGACATGATCGATGAATGGTGTACTAGGAGTGGGCTTTCGGTGAATCCTCTTAAAACTGAGGTTGTTCTTTTTACGAGAAGAAGGATTTTGACCGGTCTGACTCAGCCAGTGCTAAAAGGCGTCACCATTCGCACTTCCAATGAAGCCAAATATCTGGGAGTGATTTTAGATAAGAAACTTCATTGGTCTAAACACGTCGAGTCGAAAACATCCAAGGCGCTCTCAGTCTTCTGGCAGTGTAAGCTTTTGGCAAGACTTGGTGCTTGTCACCGAATATGGTTCTTTGGATCTACACGGCTATGATAAGACCATTCCTCGCATATGCGTTGGTTGTTTGGTGGAAGGGAGTCTCGCGTAGATATGTGGTTGCCTTTGCGCGAAACTCCAAAGAACGGCTTGTCTCGGCTGCTCGGGAGCTTTCCCGAGTACGTCTGGCTCTGCTCTAGACGCTTTGCTGAGCTTACCTCCCCCCGATATTTATATCATGGGTTGCACTATCAAAGCCATTCATCGTCTTAGGCGGGGTGATTTTTTTCACGGATGGTTCCAAAACCAGTCAAGGGTCTGGCGCTGGGGTCTTCGTGGAAGTCGACAACATTAGACTTTACTTTTCGTTAGGCAAATGCACGTCTGTTTTCTAAGCGGAAACTTATGCAATCCTTATGGCCATGAACTATGTTGTGAAGAACAGGTGGAAGGGACGTAGCATTTGTGTCTGTAGTGACAGTCAGGCTGCACTTAAGACCTTGCTTAACCCTTTAACCACTTCCAAAATAGTTCGTGAAACCAAAAACTTTTTGAACTCGGTCGCAAGGCTGAATTCTCTGTCTCTTATTTGGGTCCCATGTCACACTGGGATCTTGGGGAACGAGATCTCCGATGAGATTGCTAGATAAGGCTCAGAGGAGGGTTTCTCAGGTCCCGAACCCGTGCTGGGTCTCCCAGCGTCCTCGGTTAGAGCTTTCATTGACGATTGGGTCTCTCAGGAGCACAATTGTGTGTGGCATGACTCTCCAGGATGCAGGTTGACTAAACGCATGCTCCCGAACGTCTGTGAGATATCAGCGGCATTCTTGCTGTCTCTCAGCAGAAAAGACGGTAGACAACTTATTGATGTCTTGACGGGCCACTTCGCTTTTGCCAAGCACCTTAACGTGTTAGGCTTAAGTGACACTACAATCTGCGACGCTTGTGGAGAGAGCGACGACACCGCGGAACATTATCTCTGTGAGTGTCCGGCCTTTGCTCGTATCAGGTGGCAGATCCTCGGTGCGGTTGTGGTGAGTGCTGGTACTGTAAGCTTCTCATCCATGAAGTGCTTGCTTGGCTTTCTTAGAAAGTCAAAAAAATTCCAATAAAATGGGTAAATCAGGGTTTGCTCTCTAGCAGTACAATGGACCAGTTGTGTCTGAGTGCTCCAGTCGAGTGTTTCCTATCCCGACAAAAAAAAAAAAAAAAAAAATCACAATATGCCCAATGTGGCCGCAGTGATAAGGTGACCTAATACCACCTCTTCAACAATCTACAATCTACTAGTTTTCAGTGAAAGTTTTAGAGAAAGGACATATTGGGTGGTGATATGTGTATAAAATTGTCGTTTGACCATTGACTCCAATTTCTCATTTCGTATCACTCAAGTTGAGTCAGTAAGAAGTATGCAGATCGGTTTCTAAACGACGAGATTAGACAAGCGCTTATTCATACTCTGACATCGCGTTGATGAAATAAATTATTTCATTTCAACTGTTTCCATCTTTTATTGAATTTCGTGTACACTTTCTTGTCCTCCCGACTATAATATTCCCCGCTGCATGAACGAGTACTTAAAATCCGAAAAAAAATATGCTTTCACCTTCGTAAATATGTCACTACAAGAACGCAATAGCTTCGTAACAAGGCGCCGATATGTAAATAAACTTCAAATAGATCTTAGCATTACATAACTAGCCGAGTACGTCTCTATTTACCTGAATGGCTAATAAATTTCATCTAGATACTTAAAATGCTACCGAAATAGAACTCAAATATTTGAGGTCTTATCAGACGCCCATGGCCAATGAACTGATAACAAGTGCTCTGTTTCAGCAGAGACACGAAAATCTAATTTTAAACAAAATTTTCCCACAAAAGAGTTTTTGTTTCTAGAGCGAGCGCGAGTGGGACTGTTGGTAGGGGCCAATACCCCAATAGCCGACATACCATACATATGCCTGTGGATCGTATGTTTCTTGGTTTAGTCAGCTCAGCGCGTTTGTTTTCGATTGGATCACATTCCAGACACAATGGAGGAAATCATCGCGTGTTATTAGTGCAAGTGAACAAAGTCCAACACTGTTCAAGAGGGGGCGGGAAGGCCGAAACACTGAACACAACCGATTCGTTATCTTCTAGGACAAACACGTACTCGATGTATTCACAGATTAGCTGGCTGAGCTGAAATTGTTTAGACTGACGAAATATAAATATGCTGAGTTTCCGATCGCAGGGTGCCATGTATTCCAACTAACAATCGATGAAAATAATTATGAGGGTTGGTGGGGTGCCAATAGACGACGACAACGGCAATTGCTGAATAACTACGAGGTGATAGATGACAATCCAAATGGAAAAGTGAATTGTTTTCGAATGAACAACCAGCCATTTGTTAGATGGAGTAGGTGGAGATGGCGGGAGAGAAGGCTGCGAGATGAATTGATTGCTGATGTGAATCGTGTGCCTCGAATTAATTGAATGGAAATCTAAACGAATTGCCATCGATCGACTGGAGATTGTGGAATAAATTAGTTTGTCTTTTTTTTTTAACTATTTTCTATGCTTTCAGTGTAACTACATACGAGTACATGTAGTCTGGCACCACGGAATATATCAGGTTTGTAACCTTGTGCTATAGTCTCATGAATGAACGCACAAAGTTGTCATGTGGGCTCTTAACCACGTGGTACTGATGGAGGAAAAGTACACGTGTACCACTGAAGGTAGGTTAACAATAAATCTACTATTGACTAATTCAATATTTGGTTTTAACGGGTTTCGGAGAGAAATCGGTAGCATCACTGGTTGTTTGAATCTTGCATTTTTGTCACGGATGCACTAACTCGTAAAGTAAAGCAGCATGCTCATTAGTCAGGCAAATCAACTCAGTCAAATCTCTTAATGAACCTTCTGCAAAAAAGATGTAGCATGACGCATTTCTAGGCATTGAAGGAGCAATCAATCACAAATAATTTGAGTCTACTACAAATTTCTTGTGAATCTCACTCACCATAGAGAAGTGCATGGGGGATTCATGCCAGTACTTAGTGCCGTCAATAGAGGAGTTCTGTCTCACTTTATTTGGAAAGAAATATGTACAGTGATTGTTTGATTGATCATTGGCTTTTCTGGCGATGATGCGATAGTTCTTAGCGGTAATTTTAAAAACTTTATGTCAGTAGTGATTTATTACGCTCTAATTGAACAGAGATGGTGTATCAAACATGGAGGAATGAAGGGCTTGTAGTCTTACCAAACTCTCAAACTTGGAACACAGATGGTTCCAAATTGGAAAACTGTGGCACTGGCCCTGGGGTTTATGGACCCAGGTTCCAACGTGCAGCAGCGTTGGAAATCACCAACAGTATTTGAGGCGTCCATGCATAATACAAATTAATATAAAAAAAATAAAAAATGTATATCAATCTCTCCCTACACCATCCATCAAGCATTATCAATAGAACTGAAAATAGAAATAACAAAATTTATTTTCATTATTCGCGCGCGCCCAATTTTTTTACATCAGTGAAGTGCAGTGTATAACAAAAAAAAAATCAGTGCCGGGTCTCTCCATCTCTCCCATCCCCACTCACTCGTTGTTGCGCTTCTTAGTCATCGCAATTGTAGCATGTTCTTTACTTGCCTTCAGTTGCGATGATTGAGAGAGCATAACATCTGATGTATAGCGGGCCGTAAGTGTTTTTCTGAATAGCGGACCACAGCTGACTCTCGTTTGGGCATAACACCGGCGATAGTTTTTTGTGGAAAGTTATACTTAGGATCTACACTTCACGGCCTTGCTTAGTAGCGTCAGAGTTGTGTCCTTTTGTGTTTTTATGTTGTAATGATGAGGGAATTTAGGGTTGACTACTCGTATACTAACATTCGTGGGCTTAGAACAAATTTCTTTGACATATACGCCCGCACCCATTCCCATAAACCAGTTGTTTTGGCACTTAGCGAAACACAGGTAGTCGAAGAATCTTCCGATCTAAAGCTGCCTGGATATAGCTTAGTGCGAGTCTCTGATGAGCACTCTTTTTCAGACCACTGTTACCTCCAATTTAGTCTTGATGACTATCTGCCTGATCAAAAGGCTTTTAGAAATTACAGGAAAACCAACTGGTCCCTTTATAGGAAACGTTTATTAACGCTTATTCCCTCCCACCTGCCTACTGAACCTTCTTGCACTGAAGACCTCGACGATTTAGTCAACACCCTAACATCGGCACTAAATGGTGCCATGGCCGAGGCCTGCCCACTCCGCAAACCTCGAGGTAAAATGAAACCTCCATGGTGGAATGCAAATCTCAGTACTCTTAGGAAAGACAGTAGGCTCCTTTTTAATACTGCTAAAAGCTCCCGTGAGACGGCCGACTGGGACTCCTATAAACTGTCTCTCAGAAAATACAAAATCTCACTGAGGAAGGAGCAACGATGTTCCTGGAGACTTTTCTGCGACAGCATTGAAGAGTCCTCGGAAGCTTCCAGGTTGCGGAAAATCCTCTCTACGAGCCCTGCTACACACAGCTTCCTTTTGCATCCGGATGGTTACTGGACCTCCTCAGCTGAGGAATCCATTGACATCTTACTGGATACTCACTTTCCTGGTAGCTCCCCTGTTGCTATATCGCAAGAGGGAAATCCCCCCCCTCAACCTTGCAGCAACTCGTTAGTCTTGATAACTACAGAAAAGATCCGTTGGGCCATGCGCAGTTTCAAACCCTTCAAGTCCCCAGGACCTGACGGTATTATTCCAGCTGAAATTCAGCAATGAGAGGACATTGTGCTTCCATGGCTCAAAGTCATCATGTCGGGCTGTCTAAATCTGGTCTATATTCCCAAACTATGGACCGAGGTTGAAGTCATATTCATACCTAAGGCAGGAAAGAGCTCGCACGTGGAACCAAAGGATCTCCAACCTATCAGTCTATCGTCCTTTCTGCTTAAAACGTTAGAAAGTTTAATTGATATCTATCTTCGGCAAAGTATTAGCCCAGCTCTGCTCTCGCCGTCCCAACATGCGTACTGCAAAGGCAAATCGGTTGAGACTGCCTTACATTCGCTTGTGCGCGCCATCGAAAAATCATTGAGCATCAAAGAATACACCATGGTGGCTTTCCTTGACATTGAGGGAGCTTTTAACAATGTCAAACCAAAGGCAATTACCGACGCACTTGTAAATTTGAAAGTGGATACCTCGCTCGGAGCGTTGATCAATCAATTGCTTACATGCAGGATTATTAACACACAGCTGGGCGGAGCATCGGCCGGAAGAATTGCTCGCTGCGGTACACCTCACGGTGGAGTCTTGTCACCTCTTCTGTGGAACCTGGTAGTTAATGAACTACTGTTGGACCTGGATACGTCAGGTTGTAGAGTGATCGCCCATGCTGATGACATTGCTATTGCTTCCTCCGGTAAACACCCGGACACTCTCAGGGATATCCTCCAATATGCTCTCCTTCGGCTCACCAAATGGGCCTCCAATTGTGGACTGGGGGTTAACCCCCATAAAACGGAACTCGTTCTCTTCACGAGGAAATATAAAGTTCCCCTCATAGATCCTCCTTTGATAAATGGCACCAGTCTCACCTTCTCTGAAAACGCAAAATATCTGGGTCTTATTTTGGATAGGAAATTAAACTGGAAGGCCAATCTACTAGAGCGCGTCAAGAAGGCTAATGTAGCTCTCTATTCCTGTAAAAAGGCTATAGGTAGGAGCTGGGGTATTAAACCTCAAATCACCCATTGGCTATACGTGTCCATTATCAGGCCTATACTACTATACGGCGTGATCGTATGGTGGACTGCTCTCGACATGGATGTCCACCTCACTCAACTAGCAAAGATCTGCATGCATCTGCATCAGTGGTGCACTGAGAACTACTCCCTCCGCGGCACTGGACATTTTGTTCAACCTGCTACCTTTAGATATTTTCGGCAAACATATGGCTGCCTGTGCGGCCATCCGCCTAAAAGCCTCCTCTCAGTGGTCTAGCTATCGCTTGGGCCACTCCTCGATCCTTGATCTTCTCAACTTCAAACACGAAAACACGGACTACACCCCGCCGAAACTGAGATTTGACCGTAACTTCCGTACGAGCATCCCTAATCGGGATGTATGGGACACCTCCCCACTGTCGATGATAGTTCGGTTCACTTCTTTACAGATAGATCTAAGACGGAGGGTGGGGTGGGTTGTGGTGTTTTCTCCGAACAGCTCAATCTGAACATCTCTTTCCGCCTCCCTGATCATTGTAGCGTTTTCCAGGCGGAAATCATGGCGATTAAGGAAGCCCTGTCCTGGCTGAAATGTAATGTATTATCTGTCAGGGATATTAGCATTTTCACTGACAGCCAAGCGGCAATCAAGTCCCTGGAATCGTTCTCCTTCACTTCAAAGGCTGCCTTAAACTGTCGTCTATCTCTTATGGAGATGACAGAGCAGTTCAAAATTCACCTTTGCTGGGTGCCAGACCATAGAGACATTCCAGGTAACTGCAGGGCTGACGAGCTCGCCAGACAGGGTACCACTCTAAGGATTTTGCCTGAAAGGCAAACACTGGGTATGCCCCTCGCTACATGTAAGTATCTACTAAAGTTGAACGCTATTAGCAAGACCAACCTCAGATTGGGAAACGGCTCAAAGTGTCCCATTTCGAGACAGATCTGGCCTAAGCTGGATCAAAACCGTAGTGCCGATCTGATCAAGCTAAAGCGTACACAAAATAGCTGCGTTGTCGGTGTTCTCACTGGACACTGTCTTATAGGCCAACACGCCAGAAGACTTGGTCTCTTCTCCAACGACTTCTGCAGGAGCTGTAGGGACGAGGAGGAGGAGGAAACCATCCTTCACCTCCTATGCACATGTCCGGCCCTGTCGCATAAAAGAATGCTCCATCTAGGGCCCCCCTTCCTTGACGACCACTGCGATCTGGCGTCCCTGGACGTCATGAGCATCCATCGCTTTATCAAAAGCTCCGGTTGGTTTTGTTAGTACCTGAGTGGCCTAATGGGTTGATCCATGGTATCAAAAAGGACCTTCACTGGTCTAAGTGTGTCTGCACTCTCGTGTGGACAGCCAACCTAACCTAACCTTACCTAACCTAGCTTAGTGCCATTAATCTTTCTTCACCGCGGCTTTGCCATTTATATTCGTAGTGATATAGCTTACAAAGTTCAACCACAGTATGGCGACTGTTCCAATCCGGAATTTAATTACAAATGGCTAAAATTCACCATCCGTAAGCAAATAGTTCACTGCTGTTTTATTTATAGAAGCCCTAGTGCGGATAGCAACTCAACTTCTAACGAGTTTGATGCGCTATCCGATTCCATCACACGAATTGTCTCCCTGCATCCTCATACTGAAATCGTTATTGCGAGCGATTTCAATATACACAATTCGGACTGGCTTCGACATTCTGGCCACCCGAAGGAAGGTATGCTGAACTTTGCAAGTCATTCTGCCAACACTCTGGACTTATTTGTTACCTCTCACCCTAATAAATACATCATTGATGTTTTAGCGCCTCTAGGCCGGTCTAACCACAACATCGTATCGGCTAAATTCTCGTACTCTGACCACTCAGTTAAAGAAAAAACTCCGAAAAGAAAAGTATGGCGTTACGAGAAAGCCAACTGGGACGCCCTTAATAATTTCTTTTAACTGGTCGCTATGCTTCCTCGATAGCGACGTGGATGCCGCCGCTGATATGATTACTGACACCATTCTCTTAGATATGAATGACTATATTCCTAACAGAATAAAGAGCTTTAAACCTAAGCTAAGCTCGTGGTTTGATCAGAGCTGCAAAGAGGCTATCAGGTCGAAAGAGGTAAGTTTTCGGTCTTATAAAGCCAACAAATCTGAGGAAAACCGAAAGAAGTTTAAACAATCCAGAAATGACTGCAATGCCCACATTCGACGTGTAAAATTCTTACATGACCAAAAATTGAGGCAAAAAGTTCTACAATGTCCCGAAGGTAGCAAGAATTTTTGGTCATTCGTCAAAAATATTAAAAATTCTGTCTCGTCTGCCATCCCAACGCTCATTTACAACGACATTCCAGCTGTCAGCTCCTTAGACAAAGCCAATCTGCTTGCTGCTCACTTTGCAGCGAACTCCACCATGCCAGACAGTGCTTTGTCTCCGCCTGTACTTGAGAGCGTCGAATTTTCCATGGGACAAGTCCACTTTCGCACTCGTACAGTTGCAGGAGTACTCAAAGGTCTTAACATACACAAATCCGCTGGTCCAGATGGTATCCCCCTCATAGTTCTGAAGAGGTGTTCTTCCATGCTGGCAAAACCTCTGCGTAAGCGTTTCTATCTATCCTACTCTTCGGGGCTCCTTCCGAGTAGATGGAAAACAGCATTTGTCCAGCCCGTCCCTAAAAAAGGCGAATCTTCCTCCCCGTCCAATTACCGACCCATTGCACTTACGCCCCTTCTTTCCAAGGTCGTGGAAACGCTGATAAATCGTCAGCTTATGAAATATCTTGATTCACGAAAACTCCTCAATGACCGGCAGTATGGTTTTCGTAGCAACAGGTTCACTGGTGATTTGATAGCATATCTCACCGAAAAGTGCCATTACTTCGGCGAAACAAAGATGGTTGCGCTCGATATTTCTAAAGCATTTGACAGAGTTTGGCGTCAGGCTCTTTTGTCGAAAATGCGTGCATATGGCATCGATGAGTCTCTTCTTCAATGGATTAGAAATTACCCCTCGGGCCGTTCAATACAAGTTGTCTTGGACGGCTTCAAGTCTGCAATTCACCATATAAATGCTGGTGTCCCCCATGGCTCCGTTTTGTCTCCGACTCTCTTTCTCATTTTTATAAATGACCTCTTGTCTGCAACTTCTAATCCAATCCATTCCTTCGCTGATGATAATACCCTCAGTTTTTCATATTCGTTCCCTAACTCACGTCCCTGCTCTTCGGCCGTTGAAGAGGACCGACAACGTATGTTAAACACATTAAATTCCGACCTAGACAGCATAACCAAATGGGGTTCAATCAATAGAGTTGAATTTAATGCATCCAAAACTCAATGCCGTCTTCTGTCTCTCAGCGAAACCAAGACCCTCAACTATTATCCATGAATGGTACTTGCATCACTGAATCCGAAAGACTTGTCATTCTCGGTATGTGCATCAATAACTGTCTTCGATGGAACGATAACATATTCGAAAAATGCTGCAAAATGTCTAGGATTCCTTAAGCGGTGCAAAAAATATTTTACTCCGTCTGATCTGGCCTCCATCTATAAGGCATTCATCCGCCCAAAGCTGGAATATAACGCCCACATCTGGTTTGGTGCACCCAAGACCGCTCTGCACATTCTAGATAGGGTACAGAATCGCGCGTTAAAATTGATAGGTGATAGAGATATCGTGAACTCCATAGTCTCACTTAAACATCGTAGAAATGTCTCGTGTCTTTCTCTTTTTTATCGCTTTTTATAAAAAGTGCTCCAGCGAAATAGCCGGTTGCATTCCTCCCCTTCAAAACATCACCCGCAATACGCGTCACGCTTCGAATGCACATCAGTTCACCCTCAAGCCCAACTTCGAACGTACTGTCAAATATAGGAATTCGTTTATAAGCCGAACAACACGTTTATGGAATGAACTACCAGTCTCTTAATTTCCTAATCATTACAGCCTTCAAACATTTAAAGCCAACGCAAACAGACATCTCCCCTGTTTCTTTCCCCCCTTTTCCTATCCGCCCGTGCCCTGAGAACCAGTATAAGGGTATTAATAATCCCTTTGGCACGCGCAAATTATAAAAAAAAAAAATCGAACTCTGTGTACGAGAATGCCTACGAAGAAGGGTCGAGGGCACCTGTATTGACACCTTCTCGGACAGCCAGACACCACTTATGGCTCAGAAATTCTACACGCTAGGATCCAAACTTGTATGGGACTACCACAATCTACTCGAAGATCTCGCATCAAAAAATACCGTCACTGTGGCCTGGATACCACAACACGAAGCACCAGCCGCCCACTAGTCGGTCCTGAACCCTATTTTGAAGTTACACAGAGTAGTACAAACGTCAAAATAAAACAATGGGAAGCTGATTGCCATGCAGAGTACTGGGCTAAATTCAAGGGCCCAGTACCTTCAAGGTTGTAAGGCTAAGAAACTACTTGAGCTCAGCAAAGCAGACTTAAGGACCTTAACAAGCTACTTGACTGGTCATTATCCTTTCAGGTACCATCTGGACAGCAGATACAGAAGCCGGCTATATGGAGACCAAAAACAGATGGCAGAACAGGTTCTTATTTATTTTATTAATTAGCCTAGTTAAGTATTCGTCTAGGTAAATATATGCATTTGCCACAACCTGTTGTATCTTTGTTGACAGTTTTTTTTTCTCGAAACTGGTAAAGAAAAGCCTGACAATTCTGCACCTTAAAATGAAACCTGGCAAACCTGACTTCCATGCTTGCCAGGTCGCGAAAATTGTAGAAAATATTCTAACCTCAAGGCAAGTGCGAAGAAGCTGAAGAATCATCTTCTCTTTTTTTTACAGTATTTTACAAGCATCATTTGAGAAGAGGAGTATGCTTTTTTTTTTGTGGCGAATACACCAAATGATAACGCCGTAGATTCGTGTTGATCTGACAAAACATACATAGACCCATTTTGGGTTGTATAGTGGCTCTGGGGTACAGGGCAAATGCTAAATGCGGAGCCGGAACTATTGACAGGATCAATAAATGAAATGAGAAAAGCGGCAGATAAATGTACAGATGGGAACGGGAAGAAACTTACTGAAATGTGTGAAACGATTCGGCTTACACTGTCAAACGGACGCACGATATCCGATAGAAAAGGAAATTTTATATTTATAAGAGCGTGCTCAACAATCGATTTATTGCTTCGTGCAGAGAAAGTGGCTTAAGTATACACTTGATCTCGATGTGAAAGAATTAACCCATTCAGATCACCTACCAGTATCCATCAAAATAAAGTTGAACGTACAAGGAATACCCGCTTCTCAGAAGTCCTTGCTACCGAAACTAAGATTGAGAAAGGAAAACTGGGAGAGATACAGAGTACAATGAGTATCCATTGTTCATGAACATTTAAAACGTTTACTATTATGTTCACAGATGAGGTACAGAGTACAGATATCCTTTCAACTTGTATCTTGGATGCAGCAAATCCCTTGCAATCAGAAATAAGAAAGAAAGGGAAACAACCGTAGTATGACTGGGAATGCGAATCAGCCAGAAGGAAATCATTCGCCTTCCTGCGGCTGCTGAGAAGTGTAGATGCCAATAACGTAAAACGTATGTACCAGACTGCTAACAGGGGATTCAAAAACATCTGTGAGCAAAAACATGGAATACACATTCAAAATATCTCAACAATGCTTACTAACATAAAAGATATTCGATCGTTTTGGAAAATTGCCAAAACACTAAAATGTACGTTGTTCGCGCAATACATCAAAGTTGAAGCACCCGTACTAGCTGAATACTTTGAACACTCGCTGAATCCACCTCCAAATATAATTCAAATGCAATATGCGCTTCCTCTTCTCGAAGTCCCATCTTTAGATCAACCTATTACTGCCCAGGATGTCACTAGGGCAATAAACAGATACTGCGATAATAAAGCTCCGGGGGAAGATCGAATTCCCTACGAATTCTTTAAAAATGCGACGAATGCTTTCGTGCAAAAGCTTACGGAAAATTACAACTTCATTTTCTCTACGGCCGAGGTGCCAGTAAATTTGAAAAAAAAATAATAATATTTCCAATAGTTAAAAAAGGGAACCCAAATGAGCCAAGAAACTATAGAGGGATATCGTTTTTAAACACGATCACAAAAATGTTCACGGGAATCACTCTGGAACTAGGCGTTCCAAACTGGATTCCGAAAAACGAACTACTTAGCAAGTTTCAAGCTGCTTTTCGCAAGGACTACTCCACAGTTGACAACATTTTCACACTTACAAGTATATCCCGAACGTATTTGAACAAGGTTAAAAAAAGCAATATGTTTTCTTTGTTGATTTTCAGGTGGCCTTTGATTCCATCGACAGAAAGGCCCTATTTTTCAAACTAGGTTAGGTTAGGTTAGGTTAGGATCGGCCCTCGATGAGGATGTACTTAGACCAGAAAGTAGGTCCATTGTACTGCCGATGTGTTCTTTGCTTCGTTGAATGAAGGCGTGAATTTTAGCCGTGCAGGCGTTGCCGAGATCATTAGGATCATTGTAGAAGTATTCACCCAGAGTGGCCTTCCTGATGTTGGCGAGCGCAGGACAGGCGCACAGGAGATAACTGATGGTCTCTTCTTCCTCTTCATCTCTGCAGCTTCTGCAGAAGTCATTATGAGGGATACCTAATCTTTGGGCATGTCTTCCTATGACGCAGTGTCCAGTGAGGACATTTGTTATTTTTGAGAGGGTTCCTCTCTTGTGCTTCAAGAGTCCGATGGACCTGGATTTATTGAGTTTCGGCCAGAGCTGTCTGGCGGTATGACATTGGTGTAGATGTTACCATCGATGATTGGCTACTTTCTCGGCATCAATTTAAATAAGGTACTTAGCATAAGACGCTGGCGCTTCGATGTCGGTGATGCTTATGCTATCTGTACCAGAGGAGCCTTGTCGTGCTAGTTCGTCGGCTGCACAATTCCCCGGTATGTCACAGTGACTTGGTACCCAGCAAAAGGTGAGGTTGTACTGACCAGCTATCTCGTTAAGAGATATGCGACAGTCTGTCACTGCCTTAGATCTCGTAGTGCTGGATGCGAGGGATTTGATGGCTGCCTGACTGTCGACATAAATAACAATATCAGGTGTTGATAGTGTGCTAGCCGCCAGCCAGTCAACAGCTTTGCGAACTGCGGTGATTTCGGCTTGAAAAACGCTGCAGTAGTCTGGAAGGTTAAAGAAGAGGTGTATGTCCAGATCTTCCGAGAAAATTCCGGCACCGACTCCGTCCTTGGTTTTGGACCCGTCCGTGAAAATTGACAGCGATTCGTTGTAAAGGACATTGCGTTGCGTCTACTCACTTCTGTCCAGTATCGAGTGCGTGTAGCTCTTGTTAAAATCATATTCAGTGGGCAGATGGTCAGTGGAATTGGGAAGATGACGGTGCATCGAAAGTATATTGGCATGTCCCGTGTGTTGCTCCTTCCACTGCTTGGAGCCTCTCAGTCTTATTGCCGAGCTGACTGCCAATTGCTTACTGGCGATGCCAATCGGAAGCAGGTGGAGCATGGTTTGGAGCGCCGCTGTGGGAGAAGTTCTCAGTGCACCGGTAATACTGAGACATGCAACTCGCTGAGTTTTTTCCATTATGGATAGGTTGGATTTCTTCTCCAAGGCGGGCCACCATACCAATACTCCATACATGAGAATCGGTTTATTGACCGACGTGTATAGCCAGTGCATGATGCTTGGTTTAAGGCCCCAGGTGGAGCCTACTGCTTTCTTGCCAGCGATTTCCTGGCCCGTTCGACGACATTCTCTTTTCAAATAAGCTTGCGGTCAAGCTTTAGGCCTAAATAGCTAGCACTATTTGAAAGCTTGAGGGTGGATCCCTTTATCTTGGGCGGAGTGAAGTCAGGGAGCTTGTGTTTTCTTGTGAATAGAACTAGCTCGGTCTTCGTCGGGTTAACGGAGAGGCCGCATTTATCGGTCCATCTGAGCAGTTCATTAAGAGCAGACTGCATGACATCGGCCAGCGTCTGCGGGTATTTGCCTGTTGTTCGAATTGCGACATCGTCTGCATAGGCAATAACATTGCATCCAGTTTTTTCGATCTTTAGAAGGGCCTCGTTGAGCACCAACAACAACAGTACACCCCCTTGAGGGGTGCCTCGATGTGCATGTCGCTTGACAGTGCTACTTCCGAAGGATGCTGTTATTACCCTGTTCTTTAGAATGTGTTCTATGAAACAACAGATGGGTTCGCAGATGTTGAGCCTACGTAAGGCACTGGTAATCGAATTTGTTTCAACGTTGTTGAAGGCTCCCTCTATGTCTAGAAATGACACTAGACACTCTTTGATTGAGAGTGATTTTTCGATAGGGTGGATGATAGAGTGCAAAGCCGTTTCGACAGATTTACCTTTTTGGTAGGCGTGCTGTGACGTGGATAGTAGGGTGCTAGCAAGAGTGGTCTTGATGTGTAGGTCCGGGATTTTTTCCAGAATCTTGAGAAGGAAGGACGTTAGACTAATAGGTTTAAGGTCCTTTTCAAACTAAGCAACATACGACTTTCAAACAAAATGCTAAGAGTGCTACAGCAAATGTATGAAGACAGCAAGACAGCGGTCTGGGGTGGAAACATCTTATCCGACTGGTTCCTATCGAATCCAGATGTGAAGCAAGGATGCCTCTCGAGCCACCTCCTGTTCACAATCTTTTTTGTCAATTTTGCTGAATTTCTACCGGGAGGATTACCTTTCGTGGGTTTATCTATCCCACAAAAGGAAACTTAATTTAGGAGCTTTTTACTATAACGATCTAGTGATTCGAAAAAAGCGACATTAGAAGAGTCGTACACTTCATCAGAAGCTCCAATTGGTTCAACGAATACTTACTTACTTAGGTCGCGTTACATTTCAGGGTGAACCTGGACCTTAACCAACAAGCCTCTCCAAGTTGGTCGAGGTCCCCTTGAATTTGTGTACGCCACCTACGGCGAGGAGGCCCTCTACTGCGTCGTCCCTCCGGGTTAGATTCAAAAACTCTGCGGGCCGGAGCGTTCGTGTCCGTTCGCTCTACATGTTCTAGCCGTCTTAAACGCAGTTTCTTTTACTAGGTTGATGTCGCTGTACAGCTCGTATAATTTGTCGTTGAATTTTCTCCTCCGAAACATGTTAACGCAAACGGGACCGAATATCGTATGAAGAATTTTTCTCTCAAAGCGGACAAGGGCATCTTCATCCGCACTGTTAAGCAGGGCTGGGAGGATCAGAGTCTTATATAGAGTCTCCTTAATTGTTCGAGATAGGGCTTTACTGTTGAATTGTCTTATTAGCCCAAAAAAAAGGCGATTGGCAAGAATTATTCTTCGCTTGATTTCTGCGCTAGTATCGTTTTCAAAATTAATAGCAGAGCTAAGGCAGACATAGGCCATTACTACCTCGAGGTTCAACGAGTAGGTATAGGGAAATATTTCCATGATCAATGTGATATCACAACAGACCTATCATTAGTATAAGTGTGTTGGCTTTAGCTGGCAGCCACTTCAACCTAACCATCTTCTTCTTTCTTTTATCAGCGAGGTTATAATTCGAAAATAAGGGATCACAACCCTCCCACTTCACCGCATTTCTACTGATCCGCCTGTGGGGTTCGCTTTCTTCAATCGAACCTAACACACATATTTAGCGCAATAGCCCATAAAGAGCCTAGGCCTTGCTTCTCGCAACCACTCGTGTTCTATCCGTTATATTTTTTGCACAAATGGAGGGAAGGGACCTGCAGTTTTGCGCCGTATCTGAAGGGAAATTTTTATTTTGTTTTTGGGAAGCCGTTTAATGACAACAATACTCTCGGATGTTTGTCAAACGTTCGCGAGACGCGAGACCGTACAAAAACGTTTGCTGTTTTCTGGGATTCGAAGTGGTCGAACACGCAAACTTGGGCGTCACGGCGGCCACCAACTTAACGTATGGCTAAGCGAATACTCAGAATGTAATGTTTCTACATATTGGGGACTGGAGCACAATCGTTTTTTTTAGGTCGCACTGCATATAACCCCGCTTTAGTTCAAGCATTCCTTTCACAGATTACCCGTTACAGTACGAGTATGCTTATTGTTGGATTAATAAATAAAGTAAGGAGTTAACTTAAACAGAACGCATTCAAAAAGGAAGACCTACAACCGTCTCCAGGACTTAGTTTCGTAAAGCCAATCACTCCCTTCGCTGAACTAAGCCGATATCTGAAAACGATACGACAAACGATTGTGCCACATAGAAGCAAGTAAGAAGAAAGCAACTTAAAACCTTCCAAATAGGTGACACAATATACCCAGGATCAACGCACATAAAATTCATTATTACCAATTGAACAAACTGTCTCACACATCTAGTCTGACAGTATTACGTCAAAAAGAATTCCAAACACGCATAGTCTTTGAATCGTTCAACCCATATAGGCTTTTATCTCCCCCCTCTATTTTTCTCTCTCTCTCTCTCTCTCTCTCCCCGTTGAACGAACTTTCTCGTCCTTTTACAAATCCCCACCCATTCAATCCGGATGGCATCTGACGAATAATCCACTTATCCACCCTTTTCTCCGTAATTCACTTATGGTGTTGGTGTCCAACCACCGTACCGCACCTCATTCACTGCGACTCCCAACGATTACAATAACCCCCTTCGGTGTTATTGTTATTGTTATGGACCATGAGTTTATAAAATGCATTTCCTACACCTCTCTCGACTTAATGTACTCCTAGTTTTGTTATAAGCACACCGGCTATTGACGACTCTCTTTTCTCTCTTCGTGGCGCCTCTTATCGATTTTCCCAAAAAAAAAGACACATACAATCCACACGCAAACGGCACGTGACAATCGCTCCCCTTAAATGAGGGAACTCCATTTTTAAATAAACAACTTTAGATAAACGCTTAAAAATGAGGATAAATTAAAATAAAATAAAAAAAAAATTAACAAATGGAAGCACCTTGCCTTGAAGTGCTATATCGTAGTTCGTGCAAAACAAACACATTCCACAAAGTAATAATAATAATTAAACAAAAACTAGGACAAAAACTATTTCAAACAAACGCAGCTTATCACACACAACAAACACAACACGACACAACACAGTACTGCACATTTTTCAAAAAACAATTATTCATCGATTTTCTAGGGAAAAGTGGTGGAACGTTTGAAATTACCTTAAAGTCGGGGCGGCGCTGTCCCTTGTTATAATTAGATTCTTAGATGGACTTGGTTTGTGGTTTTTGGTTTCGTTTGTGGTTCGCTCTGTGAGTTCACAGATGGTGTCACACTTATTGTTTATTAGTAGCACTTAGTATTTTCATTTTTTTATTTTATATTTACAGCCAACAGCAAGCGTTTTGTTTTATTAGTTGAAGCAGACGTAAGGGTACTCTCCTCCAACACACTGTTGAAGGACAGAGAAAAACGATATTAGAACAAAATAAAAACAAATTATATATTCAAAAAAAAAAAAAAAAGAAACTAAAAAGAAAATGCGAGGAAGCAGGATAACAAATGCAAAGACACAAGGGAATTATCCCATGGTTTAGTTTTTTTATTTTTTCTATATTTCAGCGAACCTATTCACTGTGGAACTCGTTGACGTGAAGAGGAATGGGATTGTCATGATGACAGCAATTAGTAAATGGATAGAGCAGGACATTAAGTTGTTTTTAATTCAATTTTTTAATTAAGTGATACAGTACTACTTCGCTACCTATTTTTTTTACACTAGGTATCTTGTAAGCGATCGCTTATGCAGATGATGTTACTTTGGCTATCTCGGGAAAGCACCTAAATACTCTAAAAAAGAACTTCTACAATTTAAACCAGCTTACTAGATGGGCGGTTCGGTGTGTTTTGGGTGTAAACCCTCACAAAACTGAACTAGTACTCTTGCCCGGGAAATATAAAATTCCGTTAGTCGACCCTCCCTCCCTCAATGGCATCAGCTTAATTTTCGCTCATTCATTCATTCATTTTCAATGGCCCGCTAATCCTTCATGAGGGCCGCGGGGGTAGGATGCTCAGGTGGACTCTCCATCCTTCTCGATCCTCCGCCATTGACTCCAATTCATCATGGGGAATCCCTAAGCGGCTCCAGGAGAGATGTCGGTCTTGATCTTAATTTTCTCTAACTTAGCAAAATATTTGGGTCTTGTCAAAAAAAAACAAATATTTGGCGCAACAGCTCTTTAAAGTGCCAGGGCCTAGCTTCTCGCAACCACTCATGTTGTGTGCGTTATATTTTCCACACGAATGGAAGGGACCTACAGTTTACTGCCGAATCCGAACGGCGATTTGAGAAGCTTTTTTAGACAACAATACTCTCGGATGTTTGTCAGACGCTCGCGAGAGGTGGGACCGTGAAAAAACTTTTTGGTATTTTCTGGGATTCGAACTTGGAACCTGCGTAGTGATCCGACACACTAACCACTTACGCCACGGCGCCCACCCCATTTGGGTCTTGTCCTGTATAGAAAATTAAGCGGAAACCTAATCGTATATATTTATACGTTCATCCCTTGATATATATAATGTAGGGAATACCCCAACCTTTGTTACTAGAGTTAGACAGGAAGTTCTTGACCTCACACTGGGTAGTCCGAGCATCAGTAGGTTAGTCAGGAACTGGAAAGTATCAGATGAGCCGTCATTATCTGACCATAGAATCATTGTGTTTGAGTTAGATAGTGCACGTATCACAAGAAATCCAGTCAGGAACCCAAGAAAAACAAATTGGGAGGTTTTTAAAGAAACCCTAGACAGTAATCTGGAGCATATTGATCTGAGGAGGGCTCCAGCACACTATCTAGAGTTAGAAAACGCGGTAGAGGGCATTAGTACCGCGATTACAAACGCGTTCGAATCGAGTTGCCCCATAAGCAACAGAAAGGGTGAGAAAGATGTGCCATGGTGGAGCAGCAACCTAACAAAATTACGCTCTGATACACGCAAGCTGTTTAAGAGAGCAAAGCTACAGTGCGGCACTCACAAACTACAACAAGGAGTTAAGAAGGGCGAAAAAAGAAAGCTGCAGGAAGTTCTGTGAGACAATAAACAGCACTCCTGCTGCAGCCAGGTTACATAAAGCCCTTGCAAAATCGGGGGGGGGAATGCCAACATCCCTTAAAAAACCTGACGGCAGCTTTACTAAAGATGAAGAACAAAGAGTATCACTGCTCTTAGAAACTCACTTCCCCGGAAGTTCGCAGGAAGATTGGGAGATTGCAGGGGCTATCTGTTCCAGAGGGAAAATCGAGTGGGCAATTAGCTCCTTCCAGCCTTTCAAGTCACCGGGTGCGGATGGTATTATACCAGCCCTATTGCAAAGGGGGCAAAAAAAACTACTACCACACCTGGTCAGAATAATAAAAAGCAGTCTTGCACTGGGATATATTCCAAACCAATGGAGACGGGCGGGAGTTGTGTTTATACCAAAAATGGGGAAGAAGGACCCAACACAGCCTAAGTCATACAGACCGATCAGCCTAACATTGTTTCTTCTTAAAACAATGGAGAAAGCTGTGGACAACCATTTAAGGGAGGATGTACTTAATACATCCTCACTGCATTATCGTCAGCATGCATACAGAGCGGGCAGGTCCACCGAGACTGCTCCTTATCAGCTGACAGAAACAATCCAAAGTGCTCTTGAAACAAAAGAGATAGTAATCTGCGCCTTCCTAGACATTGAAGGGGCATTTGATAACACTTCACATGAAGCTATTAAACGAGCCCTTGACAGAAAAGGAGTTAGCAGAACAGTATCTAAGTGGATGTATGAATTGCTGAGAACAAGATCAGCAGAAACTCAAACTTCACGTGGAATTATCAGGGTCAACACAACAAGAGGATGCCCACAAGGAGGAGTGTTATCTCCCCTAATGTGGAGTCTTGTTGTGGATGAGCTTCTTGAAAAATGAACAAGCCTTGGAATTAACTGTCAAGCCTACGCTGATGACATTGTACTGATTGCCAGGGGGAAATTCGAGGAACCCCTATGTGATATTATACAAAGGGGCCTAACAGTAACTTAAGAATGGTGTAGCACGGCTGGGCTTAATATAAACCCGACCAAAACCACAATAGTACCGTTCACGAGGAAGAGAAAACTTGAACTGAAGCCAATCCGACTGTCGGGCACGATACTGGGACCGGTAAAGGAAGTGAAATATCTAGTATTACACCTAGATAGGAAACTCTTGTGGAAGAAACACATAGAGGAGATATCAAAAAAAGCTACCCGTGCTCTAATGATATGCAGGAGCCTAGCGGGTAAGTCTTGGGGATTTAGTCCAAATATTCTAAGATGGATGTACATTGCCATTGTGAAACCAATGATCACTTATGGAAAAATAGCATGGACAAAGCGAACTAGTCTAGTCACTACGAGGGAGACACTATTGGGGCCATGCGAACGTGTCCAACTGCAGCCATGGAAGTACTCCTGGAGCTAACACCGCTTCATCTTGTAGTGGAGCAAAATGCACAGCGGACGATCCTAAGGATGGCTAAAGAAGGAATCGGAAGGGAGAAATGTGTTGATACGAGAGAATATGATGCACTTCTCAAAAAACTTCCCCTTCTGGCCGTCCCCAGGGACGACAGTATCAGGAAATTTAACTTTGGGAAAAACTTTAGTACAAAGTTAAGTAACAAGAAAGAATGGAGCAACGAATCCACGATGTACAGACTGGGCAGGCACACGATAAAGTGGTATACAGACGGTTCGAGAACTGGAGAGGGAACAGGGGCGGGCGTATTTGGGCCAATGACCAAGCACTCAGAACCTATGGGCAAGTACACCAGCATCTTTTAAGCTGAAATATGTGCTATAAACAGATGCATCCAACTCAATCTCGAAAAGGGATACAGCAACTGCGACATAGCAATACTGTCAGACAGCCAAGCAGCTATCAAAGCACTTGACTCCTATGTCATTAAGTCAAAACTTGTGTGGGAATGCCTATGCAAGCTTAATGAATTGGGCAGAAACGATAAAGTTACTTTACCCGGTCACGTCGGGATAAAAGGTAACGAAGCAGCGGACGCCTTGGCAAGACAAGGGGCTGCAGAACCCTTCATTGGACCTGAACCATTCTGTAGAATGGGGGAACACACCATACGCGAGAAATTCAGGAAAATGGAGAGAGAAGACAGCGCAAGAACATGGAACAACACCACAGGCCTGAGGCAAACTAAGAAACTACTGGGAAGTTCCAACCGGAAAAGATTCGAAGCCTGCATCTGCCTTAGCAAGAATAACCTACGGATCCTAACAGGCTTCCTAATGGGGCACTGCAAACTCAGGGAGCATCTACGGAAACTATGTATAACAAATTAAGGCCTTTGCAGATTCTGCAACGAGTCATGTGAGACTCCGGAACACCTTCTGGAGTCCTTTGGGGCACTGACACACAAAAGATTGAAATACTTGGGCAAATACCAAGTATCAGAAGAGGATATGCCAACCATGGACCCACTTCTCATTCTCAGATTCTTAAAAGAAACTGGTCTGGAGAAAGAGCTCTAAGGTGAACTATTCTCGCCAAGGCAAAGTAAGAGCATATGACCTTCAAACACAATTCCTCAGGAATTGCAATTGCGAAGGGGACTCTAACGAGGGAACAAACCTTCCCAAGGTATTAGCAGGGGGCACAATTGACCATTAGGTCGCAGTGCAAAATAACCCTACACAAATAATGATAATAATAATAATAATAATACGTGAACACGAAATTCATCGGACGTTTTTTTAATATTTATTGTAAAATGAGGGCAATGAAACTTATATCATTCGAAAGGAACAGTGCCATAGATGTGCAGAAAAAAAAAATTATGTGCGTATGTTACCGTTAAGTCTAGTAAAATAAAGTGAACATACACACAATATGATTTCCTCATTCAAAACGGTTTAACCAATTAAATGAAAGCATTGTGATCACGTTCATGGGAGTATGAGCTTAGATCAGTTTGCCTTTCCTTCTTCTTCTTCTTCCTTTTTCAGCGAGGTTATGATCCGAAAACAAGAGATCATAACCCTCCCACTTCACCGCATTTCTACTGATACGCCTATGGGGTTCGCCTTTTGGCCTTTCCTGCTCGGGAGAATATTTAAAAAAAAAATTATGCAAACAAATACGAGTATATAGCGTTGTTTCTCTCGCTGTTTGTTTATTTCCCCTCGGTGGAGTTTCGACTACATGCGATACTAGTATTCAAGAAAGCTACAGTAGCACTTTTCTCTTGCTAAAAAGCTATTGGGAATAGATGGTGTACCCCGAATCACTCACTAGCTCTACATCTCGGTCATTAAACCGATACTCAAATAAAGGGTGATTGGCTGGTGGACAGCCTTAGAAAAAAGCAAACCATGATGGTCGTACGCCTAGCCGAAGGTCAAACCGTGTGTGGATAACATGGGGACGGTCGAACAGACAAATCGTATCGTTTAGTTGTTTTGGATTAATAAAGTAATGAAAGACTAAGTTGCAATTTGTAGATTATATAGAAAGGTCCAGTGAACAGCTTGTCTGTGCATAAGCGGATCACTACGTACAACTACCTCTGCGACACTGAACATTTTATTTCATCTGATACCCCTCGATATAATTAGCAAGCAAATGGCAGCGAATGATGCCCTTTATCTACCCAACAGTAGTCAAGAAAAGAATTTGGTCACGCCTCCATTTTGAATAAATTCAAAATCTCCCGAAAACACGGACCACACCATCCCACGTCTAAATTTTGACAATAACTGCCTCGTCGCCATCCCTTCCAGATCACTCTGGTTGACTTTGAAAAGGCATTCGACAGATAACCGCGAGATCTGATATGGGTGGCGCTAAGACATCGAGGGGTTGTAGAAACCTATGTACAGATGATCATGGACAAAAGGAAGATGCCCCGCTGGAGTTACCAAAGAGTTCCCAATCAAAGTCGGGGTGCACCAGAGTTTTAAGTCAACATGCGTTTTAAGTCCTTTGCTTGAAGGTAAGGTGACGGACCCCAAGGTAGATCAATTATTCTTTGCTGACGATGGAGCCATCATAAGTGAAATTCCTACATCCTTATAACGAGCACTTGATGTGTGGGTGGACGTTTTGGAGGGAAATGGGTATCGCATTAGTTCAAAAAATACAGAGTACTTGTACTGCCCGTTCTCTGATCCACTCAGGCCTATTTCAGACATTTAATTGAATGGAACAGTGCTTCCCAAGTGCGAAAAGTTAAAATATCTGGGATCTCTGATCAATAACAAAGCAACCTGTGATGACGACGACGGCATAGGGTGGCGAGAAAACTCCGCTATCTTCTGTAATCGAAAAATGAAAGGAAGGCTCTACACCGCTGTTGTGCGTCCAGCGCTCATATACAGTTCACAATGTTGGACGATGTACAAAAAGTGTAAATTAAGGGCAGCTGAGATAAAGATGCTTCGCATGACAGCAGGAGTGACAAAGTTTGATCGAATAAGAAGTTCGTAGATTCGTGGAAGCCTTCACGTCAAGGAAACCATCTTACGAAAGATAGAGCGCGACCGGCTCAGCTGGTATTGCCACGTTCAAAGAAGAGATCATTTGAACCCTGCTAAAAAGGTAATATCAATGAACGTTCCAAAGGCATCGCGAGGCAGGAGAGGCAGGCCTATAAACGCCTGGATCACACAAATGCGACGACACCGGCATTTCATTGCCCTCAGTAACCGAGTGATCCAAAATCGGGAGGCCTGCCGATATTTTCTGAAGTCAAATAGGCGAACCCCACGGGCGGATCAGTAGAAATGCGGTGAAGTGGGAGGGTTATGATCCCTTGTTTTCGGATCATAACCTCGCCGAAATAGGAAGAAGGTTATTTAATAAAATGTACACCTAAGCAAAATCTGTATTCGTACATCTTAGTTATTCGACGAATTATTGAAAAAAGTAATTTTTAATATTTCGTAGGGTTTCCATTTCGTTTTAAAACAGAGCTCCAATCTTCTACGGATGGATTCCACTAATTTGTTAGTTCATTCTTCTGGAATTTTTTCCCGTTCCGTCCTCAAAGCCGTTTTCAAGTCGTTGATGTTCCTAATATCATATTTTAACTTTTTATTTTTATTTTCTATAGGATTTATGGCAGGGCTTTGAGGAGGAGTTTTTAAGTAATATGAGCAGTTATGCAATATCCATAGCCGTGTATTCAACGCTGTATGTTTTGGGTCGTTGTCTTGTTCAAAAAGGAAATCCCGTTCGCCACCTAAATTTTTCGCACTTTCATGCAACCTTGTTTTCAGAATATTAATATACTGCTTGGAATCAATGATGCCTTCGATAAAATGTAGTTTTTCGAAACCTGCCACGCCAAAACACCCCCACACCGTGAATGAACCACCACCATGCTTTAACATATGCAGTAGGTTGTGTTTCCTTAAGCTTGTATTATTGTACATAAGTTTACGCCAGATCTTTACACGTCTGTCGGATATTTTTATATTAAATTTGCATTCATTGGAAAATCTTTCTCCATAACAGTATGTCCATTTTTAAATATTTGTTTGCAAACATGATGTGCTTTTGCCTGTTAACTGGGCTCACATATGGTTTCTTCACTGCGACTCTGCTCCTAAAACCAAGTTTTCGCAGATAATTTTGAATAGTTTGTGCAGTAAATTGGATCTCAAGATATTTGTGAAGACTTGCAGCAAGCTTAACACCGCTTACGAATGGATTTTTGCGGATTTGGCGAAGCAATAAAAACTGATGTCTTCTGTCCAATGAGGATCTATTTTGATTTAGATTTTTTTTTTCGACGCAGCCACTCTTTATATACATATAATTACCACATATTTTATTGTAGACAGACTTCTTTTGACAATTTTCGCAATTAGTCGCAGAGATTTACCGTCTGTATGCGAACTTATTATTAATTTTCTTATATCATTTGAAAGTTCACTTGACTTTCGACCCATTATTTAATTTTCGCGCAAACACCAGCAAATGCTAAAAGATTCCTAATGCAAATGATCATTACTCACACGGTCACACTCAATGTATGATTCAGTGGGAATAGTTCCAACATAACGGTGAAATTCCTTGTTTCGTGAGTATGCAGTATTGCCATCTGTACGAATACGGGTTTTGCTCATCCCAATTTTGCACATTTTTATGAATATATGATTTTTACTTTTATTTTTTATAATAAATTTACGTATTGCGAATATAACTATACGTATCTAATTCATTATTTTGCTATCTTTTTGTTTTAGTAAACATTCTTTTTCTTCTCAATAGGGGTGTACGAGTATGAATTTTGCACACTGTAGAAGAAATACCTGAACCCAAAAAAACTATCAGTAGCGGCGACACTTTTCGCAACGTGAGTCAACTACTGGATTATCTTGTGGAACATGAATTTTCAACAATTCACATCGAACAGCTCAATATTTTAAAACATGAAATCATAGAAGAAAAAAACTGTTAAAAAAAAAAATTAAGCAAACCAAAATGTCAAATTTCTTTAAACAACTTTTATTTCATCTTTTGGCAGACTTTTTTAAGCAATTAATTCTTTCTTTCTTGTTTCAACAAATAAATGTATTATACTACTTAAAACCGCTTTACGTTGTTTTTTCATCCGAAATATTGACTTCGAAAAAAGTATCCAGTAATTCAAAAACCTCCGTGGTTCGAATTAGGGTGGGTCTCTAATAGTTCGAATTACCGACTACTTCGGTATGTATTCTTATTTCCTATGAAAAGTAAAGTTGAGTTGTAGCGAAAGCAGCGATCAGTTTGATGTTCAAAGAAACAAGGAGGTACTCTCGGAACGGACATGGTCGATGATTTTGTCACGAAAGGCTTAAGGTTTAGACGATATGTATTACTGCTAACCTATTTCATGGAACAGAACAGATTATTGATAGGTTTACGTGGAAATCACGCTATGAAGCGTATCAAATTTGTCAAGCTATGTAAAACTAATTGAAGACCTTGGAGATACGCTAAGTAATTAAATGACGAAAGGAGAATAGCAGCAAAGTTCGGAAGGAGTAGTGTTACCAGCGTTTCAAATTGTTGTTTATTTTTGCAACTAATTTTTTTATTATAACACTCCGTGGTCTGCACGCATCGGACTTTAAAAACTTATTAATGCCATGGAGCGATAATAATGTGTTCGGTTATTAATCAACCACATTCTTTGACGATTTCTAGTGATAATAAAAAAAGAAAGTGATGCGATCGAACACCACCTTGAGCAGCTTAACACGGAGTCGAAACAAATACTAGAAATCAAAACCGAATGCCAAAATCACATCAAATTCTAGCCGATTAGTTCGGACATTACCCATGGAGTAAGCATATACTGAAACCAAATGCCACCTGACTTTCAAACTACTGCACCAAAAAGAACTTTTCTCACCGAGACCTTTGATGTCAAAAAAGCTTTTAGACTAGGTGACGCGGTGTCATGTGACTTCTTTAATATTGTACTCGAATGGATTGTGCAGAACTCACAAGCTAACACCAGAGGCACAATTCTCTGTACAACTGACGATATTGACATAATTGGAAGAACTCAGCGGGTTGCCACCGGTGCGTTTGCAAGCATTGAAGCAGAAGCGGTCAAAATGGGTTCAGCAATAAACGAGGGCAAAGCCAAGGATATGCTGCCAACAAGAAGGGACAATCAACATTGACGAATTGGACAGAACGTCACAGTAGTAAGGGACTTTATCTACCTTGGCTCTGCTATTAATTCTGACAACGACACCAGCGCAGAAATCAAGCGAAGAATAACTCATGCCAATCGCTGTTTTTTTGGGCTAATAAGGCAATTCAACAGTAAAGCCCTATCTCAAAAAAACTAAGGAGACTCTACATAAGACCCTGATCTTCCCAGTCCTGCTTTACAGCGCTGAAACTTGGACTTTATTGAAAGCGGATGAAGATGTCCTTGATCGCTTCAAGAGAAAAATTCTTCATAAGATATTCGGTCCCGTTTGGATTGACAGTTTTTGGAGGAGAAGATTTAATGACGAACGAGCTGTACAGCGACTTCGAGCTTGTCAAAAAAAAAAAAAAAAAGAACTGCCTATTGGACGTTTAAGATGGCTAGGACATGTAGAGCGAATTGACACCAACGATCCGGCCCGCAGCCTTCGAATCTAGCCCGGAGGGACGACGCAGTAGAGGGCCTCCTCGCCGTAGGTGGCACGCACAAAGTCAAGGAGACCTCGACCAAATTGGAGTGCGCAACTGGAGGCAATTAGCTAAAGACCGAGCTAAATGAAGAGGCTTGTTGGTTGAGGCCAGGTTCACCCCGAAATGTAGCGCCACCTAAGTAAAATAAAAAATAAATAAATATTTGGCGCAACAGCTCTTCAAGTGTCTGGGCCTAGCTTCTCGCAACCACTCGTGTTTTGTACGTTATATTTTTGCACACGAATGAAAGGGACCTACTCGTACAGTTTAGTGCCGTATCCGAAGGGTGATTTGAGAAGGTTTTTCATGACAACAATACTCTCGGATGTTTGTCAGACGTTCGCGAGAGGTAGGACCGTAAAAAACTTGTTGGTGTTTTCTGGGATTCGAACATGCAACCTCACGCGCAGTGGTCCGACACACTTCCGACTGCGCCACGGCGGCGCCCACAATTGTACATTATTTACTCTTATAAAAATCTCGAGATTAAAAATGTTTACGAAACTAATACTTGCCCTTTACATCTTCTTCTTCCTTTTATCAGCGAGATTATGATCCGAAAACAAGGGATCATAACCTTCCCACTTCACCGCCTTTCTACTGATCCACCTGTGGGGTTCACCTTGCCCTTTACATATTATAGATTAAAGTAAAAAGCGTGAATTTCAGATAACCTTGGCTTTCTCGACGATACAACTGAAAGGTGACAACTATAATAAATACAACCAAAGCAAAGTCTGAACATAAAATAGCATTTTTGAGCGAACTTAAACTATGTACGTTAAGTGAATGAATGATGTATGGAATAACATTTAAGAATGCCTTGCATTAGTGGATTGGATTTGCTCTATAAAATTATAGGCAAGTTATACATACCAAGGTAAAATAAATGAAGTTCGATATCAAAACTGCAGCTGACTGGGGCACACCCTCAGAGATCAACTAACATTAATAATTTACATAAACAATAAAAAAAACAAATTGTAGGAGGTATGAAAAGACACCTGCAGACATGTAGAAATAAGGAAACCTTAGATTGGGTTAACATTTAGTTTTCATTTTGAAAATGGATAAAAAATAACATACAAATGTACATATAGTATAATATACATATTATGTATAGTTATATATTTTACCACTTAAATCGCTAAGCATTGGATACCTCGTAAATCGTTACAAAAAAAATACAAATATTTGGCGCAACAGCTCTTTAAAGTGCCAGGGCCTAGATTCTCGCAACCACTCACGTTGTGTGCGTTATATTTTTCACACGAGTAGAAGGGACCTACAGTTTAATGCCGAGTCCGAAACGGCGATTTGAGAAGCTTTTTCGTGACAACAATACTCTCGGATGTTTGTCAGACGCTCGCGAGAGGTGGGACCGTGAAAAAACTTTTTGGTGTTTTCCGGGATTCGAACTTGGAACCTCATGCGTAGTGATCCGACACACTAACCACTTACGCCACGGCGCTCGTAAATCGTTGTCGCGCCCTCTTTATGCATGGACACATAATTTCATGGGATACACCTATTGGTAACGAATGTGGCTCGAACTGTAAAATTATGTGTAATGGGTGTTTGTAGCCATGCACCCTACTACTTCTGGAGAAATGCAAGGAAAAGAAGGAAACAAAGGCATTGAAAAAGAATTGCAAAACTAGAAGTACTGTGCAATAACTTTCTTATTATCTCTAAAATAAGTCTGAGGCACAAATTTACCCGGTATATAATCTTAAGTGCATGGATAGCAAGAGAATGTTTAAAGAGGGAGATTTATGTTTTCGTAGATCTGCATGAGAACCAGTACTACGAGTATACAATGATCACCCAAGAGCTTCGAGTTTGCCCTCCCAACAAAGTTTTGTGCACGTGGGAAAGCAGAATAGGCTGACAAGGCCATGGTGGACAAAAAGACGAGAAATTCGATTTGTCCCCATGTATACCAACATGATTCTGTTTTTATTTGGTTGCTTATGGTAATCACTTGACACCGAACTTGTCGCCAACAGCAAATTACTGACTGTTGCAAGGAGCATGCGAAATAGTTTTTCAAGAGTAGGTACGTTTAAGGAAAGAATGCCTTTGTTAAAGAAAATTAACTTGACACTTGTTAGTTTCACTTACTCTTACGCTATAGAGCTCAAAACTCCGTTATGCAAAGCCTCTAACATTACATGTCAGCAGGCGTTGAGCAAGTTGATCTCCACATACTTCATTTAAATGAGAAGATCAACCTTTATTAGGAGGCGACAAACAATTAAGTTTGTCAATTTTTCATTTTTAGTAGTGGTTCCAAACTTAGGTCGCAGTACATTTGTACTCCACGGTTGGTGTCCGAAATAGTCGGGGATGCAATTTTGCTACTATTTTTTCATTCGGTTTTTATTTCTAGTATAAGTAAAGTTACCATCTGTCCTTTTTTTTCGTGGGATACTCCTTTTTTTCAGCTCCCAAAAACCTATCCCGCGAAACTTTTCTAAATTCTTTTTTTCATACAAAATTCCTAACGTATATAATATTTTGAGACTAATTTAATCCTATGCCGCCAGCAACAAATACGAAAGACCAGTGGCAGCGTTGCCAACAAGCCATCAGAGATGCCGCCTCTGATGTACTGGGTTTCTCTCGGCCACCACAACGAAACCCCTGGTTCGATGAGGAATGCCGGCAATCACATGCAGCAAAACAAGAGGCGTACAAAGCGGCGCTGCATAGAAGGACTAGAGCTGCTTACGAGCTCAACGTGAGCAGGAGAAAAGAGGAACATCGTCTTCTCAGGAAGAAGAAAAAGGAGCATGAGAAGCGCTCGATCGAGGAGATTCAGACTCTATTGCAGGAATGATGTTCGAAAATTTTACCAAAAGGTAAAAAGAACATGCCAGGGTTTCAAAGCCAGAACAGAAGCCTGAAGGGACGAAAATGGTAGAATCGCAGTCGGTACTGAGGATATGGAAGGAACACTTCTGCAGAGTGTTAAACGGCGATGATGACCAATATTCCGCTGTCAGGCAGAATGAGCCATTCAACAGTGACGATGGCAGTCAAGATTCCCGTCAACCCGATCAGAATTAAGTGAGGATAGTGATAGTGGATAAACTCAAATCCAACAAAGCTGCTCAAGCCGACGGCCTTGCCGCTGAACTTTTCCAGGCAGGAGGAGATGAGTTGGTAAGGAGCATGCATCAGCTCATCTGTAAAATCTGGTCGGACGAAAGTATGCCCGATGAATGGAACCTCAGCATAATTTGCCCGATCCTGAAGATAGGAGACCGTCTAAACTGCGCCAATTACAGAGGTATAAATCTCCTCAACATCGCATATAAGATCCTGTCTGCCGTATTATGTTAACGCCTAAAACCGATCGTTAACAACCTGATAGGTCCTTATCAGTGCGGTTTCAGGCCTGGAAAGTCCACCATTGACCAAATATTCACACTACGGGAGATATTGGAAAAAACCCATGAATATAAAATCGATACGCACCACCTCTTCATCGATTTCAAAGTTGCCTATGATGGTATGTATAGAGACAAGGTATACAGAGCCATGTCTAGTCTTGGCATCTCTGCGAAGCTCGTCCGTTTGTGCAGAATGGCGATGGAGAACTCTCGCTACTTCATCAAAGTCGGTAAGAACATCACCGAACCATTCGATGTCAGGAAAGGTCTTAGACAAGGTGATGCGCTATCATGTGATCTCTTTAACATAGTACTTGAAAGAATTGTACGAAACTCACAAACCAACACCGGAGGTACAATCTTTTACAAGTCTGTACAACTACTCGCTTATGCCGATAACATTGACATAATCGGAAGAACTCAGCGGGCCGTCAATGGGGCATTTACGAGTATTGAAATCGAGGCAGCAAGGATGGGTCTAGCGGTCAATGAAAGCAAAACAAAATATATGCTGTCTACAAAAAAGGACGCCAACATCGGCGTCTTGGACAGAACGCCACAATAGACAGATATAATTTTGAGGTAGTAAAGGATTTTGTCTACCTAGGCTCTGTGGTGAACTCCGCAAATGACATCAGTAGGGAGATCACACGAAGAATTACTCTTGCCAATCGTTGTTTCTATGGGCTAAAACGGCAATTGATTAGCAAAGCCCTATCTCGAACTACTAAGGTAACTCTCTATAAGACTCTAATCATCCCAGTCCTGCTGTATGGCGCAGAGGCATGGGCTTTGATAAAACCGGATGAGGATGCCCTTGGTTATTTTGAGAGAAAAGTTCTTCGAGCGATCTTTGGTCCCGTCTGCATAGACGGTGAGTGGAGGAGAAGGTATAATGCCGAACTGTACGGCCTGTACAAGGACATCGACTTAGCCAGAAGAGTTCACATACAGCGACTAAGATGGCGGGGTCATTTGGAGCGGATGGATGGATGGTACCCGCTAAGAAAGTCTTCGAATCCACCCCGGATGGACGACCTCGCGGTAGGTGGCGCAAACAAGTGAGGGGGACCTCAACCAACTTGGCGTGCGCAACTGGAGGCAGCTGGCTCGTAACCGCGCTGGCTGGAGAGGTTTGTTGGTTGAGGCCCAGGTCCACCCCGGACTGTAGCGGCATCTAAGTAAGTAAGTAAGTATAATATTTTGAATTTGATATGTGGCGAACATTAGACTGTTAGACTGAACGATCACAGCAGGCGAATATCGTACACGTTCACAGCGAACGAGTAAAGCAACCGGAAGCTAATTTCATAATTCTGCGTTAAGTTTCCTTCAGTACTGTCAATAGTAAAAGTAGCCCATAATAGGCGTATGTGTTCAGAAGCAATTGTGTGGTTCATAGACCTTCACAGCTGTGCAACTGTCAAATTTTTGTATGAAAGAGCGAATGGATTCGATCTTTCGTAAGTGATCAAAAGTGAACGAAACTTAACGAATCGAAGCAAAAAGCTATTAAAGTCGAAAAATACAAATCCTTTGTATTCGCACTGTTTCGGAAGAAGTCGTACAAAACCTTCTTTTTTTTTTAGTTCAGCCTTGAACCATGCACATCACTACTATCATTCGCTTTTTTTGAATTTGCTGCACGTCAGTTTTAGTGAATTATTTCGCATCAGTGTTTCGTTCATCTAAAGAAAAAAAAATGTCGAAACCGAAAGAAAAAATGCATCTCCAACGCAAAAGTTCGCGAGAGTCGACACATTTAAAGCGATTCTCATGGTGAAATGCAATTTCACATATTCATGCGTAGTTTTACCACTTTTTGAAAATAAAGCCAGATTTACTCCTCCAAATTGCTAAAAAGGAGAAATATTCCATCAAAAGTGATCCCAAATGCGAGTGCGATTGACGTTGAAGACTATGACAATGAAGTTGTAACAATGTTGGTTGATTGGTTGGTGTAAGCGTATAAGTATTTTTGACGAGTAAAATACGAATTTGCATTTTTTTGCACATTTTTGCACATTTTTTTATATTTGATATCCTTTTATTATCCTTTTCTTCTTCATTTCGATATCCCGCGAAATTGCCGAATTTAATGGATTTTTCCTTTTTTTCAACCAAAATAAAGATGGTAAGTTAAAGTATAAGCCATGACCTGATTAAGGTGAAACACTTCAGGATAATAGCCCAAAATCTAGCCGCAATAGCAAGATCTTACAGAAGCTTCTAAATTATTATGGGGACCGGGAGGTAATGTCGTTTTTTTACATTAAATTAAAAGAAATTTTTCACAAGTTTTTATTTTGAATCAATGATATACGTATGCTAAAAGAAATTTTTCACAAGTTTTTATTTTGAATCAATGATATACGTATGCTGTTCGATAAGTCAGTGACTTTGAAATGAAATACTGTTTTTTTTTTTTCTCAAAATTGAATTTATTTTTCAACGTAGTCTCCTTCCAGCGTGATGCACTTTTCCCAACAATATACCAACTTTTTCAACCATTCCAAAAAATATGATTTCTCAAACCCTACAAAATAGGCATCTGTTGCATCGATAATTTCTTCATTCGATGCAAATGTTTTTCCTCCGAGCCATTTCTACATATTAGGAAACAAGAAATAATCGCACGGAGCCAAATCTGGAGAATAGGGTGGATGACGAAGCAGTTCATATCGCAATTCAGTTAATTTTGCAGTTGCTACTGCGGACGAATGAGTCGGTGCATTATCGTAATGAAACAGCACTTTTATCTTCTTCAAATGCGCCGTTTTTCCATCAATTCTGCATTAAATTTATCTAATAAATTGGCATAGTACTGTCCGGTGATCGTTTTTCCCTTTTCCAAATAGTTAATGAAGATTTCGCCGTGGGAATCCCAGAAAACCGTTGCCATGACTTTTCCAGCCGACGGAACCGTTTTTGCCTTTTTTGGAGCGCGTTCGCCTGCAGAAGTCCATTGTTTTGATTGTTCGTTCATTTCGGGCGTGTAGTGGTGTATACAGGATTCATCAACTGTTACAAGACGCCGTAAAAATTCACTTGAATTGCGCTTGAAGAGTCCCAAACTCTGGGGTCGAATCACGGTATACGTGACTGATAACTCGTCACGTAATTTGTATGTATGTTGTTGCTATATGTACCAACAACACAATGCAAATTACGTGACGAGTCATACGTCACGTATACTGTGATTCAACCCCTTTTTTGAAATCTTCACCCGAATCGGTTTTAGGTCCACCGTCAGCAAACGCGGCACCGGCAATGGCAATGCAGAATTCGAATGATGGTATCATTTGAAATTGCTACAATCTCAGCTATCTCACGAACCTTGACCCAGCGATCGTCCAGCACAATATCGGATTTTGTTGACCATTTCTTCCGTTGTGATATTGGACGCCCTGGCGCTAAACGTCTTTTGTGCTCGTATGACCGCAGCAAAATTCAGTGAACCACTTGTGTACCATTCCAAGCGAGGGAACAGAATCTCCATAATATTTTTTAAGTCTGTCCTCGGTCTCTTTAATGGTTTTACCGCGCAAAAAGTAGTGTTTTATTAAAATACGAAACTCACTTTTTTCCATTTTGGCCAGATCTCAGAAACCAAAGTTCTTTCGATCACTGTAAAAAGCTAAGTGATTGACAGATCTATTTGATTTTTTGTTGTCTATGCCAAGAAAGAAACAAAGATGTCAGAGAAAATCCTCTATACGATCCGAACGCCATCTTGCATCCCTTATCGAACAGCCCTCATAATCACCCGTGTTATGAACAACCTTTTGCTATCTAGTGTGCAAATTTGCAATGCCTGATCGATAAAAATCAAATTTGTTTCTGAGTAAAATATCTGCAAATGGCACTTTTGACATCATCCAAATGATAACATTTTTTAGGCACATAGAAAGTGTTGCCGCGATCGAATAAATGGAAATCTGATGGTGCAATGTCGGGCGATTTTGGTGGATGAGGCAGTACCTCCCACCCCATTTCATTAATTTTTTCCAGGGTTCGTCTTGTGCATTGCGGTCTTGCATTATTCTATTGGAGAATAACGACTTTTCTGTTGACAATCCCTGGATACTTTTTAATTAAAGGTTGATTTACTCGGTTCAATTGTTCACAGTAAAGGTCTGCAATCACAATTTATCCAGGTTTCTGCACTTAAAAATGAACGATTCTGCGAATACTCCACCAAACACACAAAAGCCTTTTTGGGTTGTAAACCTGGCTTAGCAGTACTTCGTAGCGATTCATTCGGAGAGCCACTGCCTTTTGCGTTTTAGAGTATCATAGAGGGCCCATTTTTCATCTCCAGTGATCAAGCAATCAAAAAAACGCTTCTGCATTGTGCGATTGAAGCAATAAGTTGCATGTGGTGAATCGGTTAGTTTTGTTTTGTTCGGACAAATTATGGGGGACTCAAACACCTGCTCTGCTTACTTTACCAATCTGCTGTAAATGTTCTTGGATGGTCGACTAAGGTTGGTTAAGAGTGTTTGACAGCTCTTCGATTGGCTGACACGGATTTGCTTCCATTTCCGCAAAAATATTGGCATGCGCAGAAACGACATTACTTCCCGGCCCCCCTAATATTTTTCCGGTTTACTGCAGACGACGACAGGTTGCGAGCCATTAATGAGCTGGGTTTTATGTAAAAATGGATTTAGACCTTGCCCCTATTGAATGTCAGAATAGGGTTGAATAACAGATCTGTTTCGTTACCCTAGTTTGGTATACACAGGTAGGCTCCCTAAAGCTCACAGGCTCAGTAGAAATGCGGTGAAGTGGTAAGGTTATGATCCCTTGTTTTCGAATCATAACCTCGCCGAAATAGGGAGAAGAAGAAGAAAAAGGCAGGCCCCCAAAACAATATAAACTGTGGCTAAAATCAGGGTGAATTTGATAAAAAGAAGTAGAAAACAGCACAAACTTTTGGAGCCCAGACAATAAAGGATCAGGTTGTACATGTTGGACGATGTACAAAAAGTATGAGAGTAAATTAACGGCAGCTGTGGTGAAGATGCTTCGCATGAAAGCAGGAGTGACAAACCTTGATCGAATAAGAAGTTCGAATATCCGTGGAAGCCTTCACGCCAAGGAAACCATCTTACGAAAAATAGAGCGCGACCGGGTCAGTTGGTATTGCCACGTTCAAAGAAGAGATCATTTGAACCCTGTTAAAAAGGCAATAACAATGAACGTTCCAAAGACATCGCGAGGCAGGGGAGGCAGGAGGCTATAAACTCCTGGATCACACAAATGCGACGACACCAGCATTTGATTAGCTTCAGTAACCCAGTTATCCAAAATGGGGAGGCCTGCCTATATTTTCTGAGGTCAAATAGGCGAACCCCACAGGCGGATCAATAGAAATGCAGTGAAGTGGGAGGGTTATGATCTCTTGTTTGTGGATCATAGCCTCGCCGAAATAGGAAAAAGAAGAAGAAGAAGACAGTAAAAGATCAGAAACAATTTTTACAGTGAATTCGGCATTCTCTGGCCTGCTGAAGGATATTCTCTTGAGGGGTAGAGTATAGAGAGGAGTTTTGCTTCAATGACGGTATTTTACAGAATAAATTACCGTGGCTATCAAATGGTCCCCGAATATGTTGAGTATCGTCAAGGCAAGCAAGTTGCTAGTTCGTGTAACCACTAGCGAGTAGAGATGGGCTGAGTCGTGAATTTGCATTCGTAGTTATTATAAAACTGTGAATGCGATTTCTTATTCACTGTGAATATAAACTGCTAATGTTAACTGCTAATGCGAATTCGTAATGGAGTCACATAGGTACACCTGTCCGTCTATTTTGTCTGAGTTAGGCAAAATTAAATTTATATTTATTAACGAATTTTCATTTTATGGTGCAAGTGCCGCAAATCATTTTACAACTCCTAAATACCTACTTACATATGTACATATGTATTTATGTACACGTATGTATGTATGGTATGTACAAAGTACATGTACATACATATGTATATCCTTTCATAAAAAAAAATGTACTCGCACATCTGGCTCCGATGAACTTGGTGCAACTAAAGACAGAGTAGGATGTTAAATTCAATGCGCTTCTTTGAATTCGTTGTACAGGTACTGGAGCACCCGCTAGGAAATCGCATTCGCAACGCAATAGTACCAATAGCAACTTAGCAAGTATAACCCCTGTGCTGCTACATACCAACCAACCAAACTTTCAAACCAGTTGCGACTGCAATATGCAACCTTATGAGTTGGTTTGGCGCTTGTTGGCCTTTCATAAAAACCTTCGCACACACAATGGCACATATTCGAAAAGAAAATTGGACGGAGACGTTCAGCAGATATCGTGCAAAAAGGGTAGTTTAGTTTCATAATTTTATTACACCTTAGCTTCTTCACGTTTTTCGTCTGAGACAAACACACATTTGTGTGTAGTGCATAGAAGCCAGACAAATTATCATTAGCAATTCATTAGCAATAGCAGTTTATTTAAAAGTTATTAACAGGTTGCGAATGCGAATTTTCATTAGCAGTGAATGATTAGCATGTTGCAATAGTTTGCTCATCTCTACTAGCGAGAGTCAACAGTGGAAAAGTGTTGATAAACCAAAATGATGATGCAAGCGTCGAAAGGATCTACCAAACGTTCTCAGCATGAAGCACGGAACACTCAAATATTAAGTAACGATGCTCATAGGACATGATAGCTTCAGGTATCAACTGGAAAACACAGCTTACGGCGCGACGACAACTCCATTATGAAATACGCCATGCAGTAAAATCCTCTCACCTAGGCAGGCAGAACAGCGGGACACCCTAGTCAAATGTGGCGCAGGGCAGTCGTTGCAGAATCAAGCTCTTTTGGAATGAGTTAGAGGCAGTTCAAACGCGTTACAGAGCTCCATACAGACGGGTGAAAGGATTTAACATCAACTGGAAACGATGGGTCTTTTGGAAGACGATACACGCAGACTGTTACTGATTTCAGGTGTAATTTTCAAGTTCCAATTGACTGGTATCGGTCAAAAACTTTTAGATGCGGCAGTGAATTGCTTACACCTCAAGAAGACAAGACATATCAAGCAATGGAATCCACTTTCCAGCAGAAGACTGGATCCCCCAAGCTAGTATAGTGCTGAATGCTCGACGAATTAAGAGCGATGTAAGTTGGGAAGCTCTGTTGATGCGCCACTATTGATGCGCTATGCCCCTCCCAATGAGGATGGCAAGGTTTATGCAGATTAGCCCCAGGAAGAACATCGACTGTATAAGCTGGAATGCCCAGGGTGTGGAGTATCAACGGCCAGATTCGAAGCACAAGGGAATCGATCGTTTCCGATAAGAATACCGCCAATAAGAGGAACTGCGAGATTTATCCCGGAAAATTGGAAGCAATATGCTCGCGTTCAGCATCCAACGATCTGCGAATTCTTTTGATTTCATAAGGAAACATGTTCAGTCCTTACAGAGAGATGTAGCCCGAGACTTGTAGCACCCCTTCTTCACATGAAATGGATCCTTACAAACAGAAGTTCAATAGCACGCAGTTTGTACCCATAAAACCAGACAAAAACTAGTTCAATTTCGTGCAAATGCCTACAACTGGACAGACATATCGACTTGTTTCCGCTACCCCCAAAACAAATCAATCACCACATGAAATCCACCAACACCAAATACCTTCCACAGTGAACAGAGTTCCCCTCTGAAGAAAAAAGAAAAACCCCACCAACAAGCCAAAGAGGGATGGTCGACTGTCTATTAGATTACCGCGGGATGAGGTTACACGAAGGGAGCCGACGAGCAAATTATCACGCTGCTGGCATGCTCAACCATCGTTGAGTGGAGTGGACACGCAATAAGACGGAGGGAAACGCGCTATTTCCGTGTATCATCACTACACCGTCGAACCGGTGCCAAGAACTCTGCGCTGCTCCTCCTTGCAAACAATTTTTAGGACGCAAAACAGTACACGAAACCAAAATGACACACAAAATCGAAAAATCGAAGCAAAACAGAAAGAAAAGCGTTTCAAAGCGGACCGCGGGCAGCAGGGAACGCAAAATTATCATCCGATACGAAAACACCAATGAAACGGTTGCATTCGTCCGAAAGGTACACGTAAGTGCTGCTGCCAACTGAACCAGAGACGGGTTCGTGTGCGCCCAATACTCCCACACAAGGGTCAAAGGGTATTTACCAATCCTTGTGTCATTGCTAGCTTCTGTGATCCTTCCTCCCAGTTGCTGCGCTCTTGTTATGGATTTTTCGTCTCCTGTCCTTTGTTTCGATTGGAAAACACTTTACACTGTGCACACAGATTCGCTGATTCACTGGTTTTCTACGACCGATCCGCTGGCGGTGACTATTCTTTCAATTTTCTGCGAGAAAAACACAAAAACTATGTGAAGTCGCGGCGGAGAAAAAGTTAAATAAACACAGCGACAGAGGGAGAATGAAAATGAGAGGAAAATTCTGCGGAAAAACGCACTCGAAACGACGAAGGTGGTGAACTGTGAGGCGCTGCCGTAGTTTTGTCCGATTTCGCGTTTTTTCTTCGCACGACTCGAACTCGGTGACGATTTCCGCAAAATTCGATTTGTCTTGTCGAGCAAAGGGGGGGAATTTCGATTTTGACAGTTGGATTGGAGATGATGAAGTGACACGAGCTGCGCGTGAGATGGAATGAGCGAGGCGACTGTGCGACGAAAAGAGCGATGGCGATGTTTGTTTGGGGAGTTACGTCAGTCAACTGACAGGTGAAAGGTGAATTTGAGCACAATTGAGTTGCCAAATGCGTTGAAATTGAATTCGTTTTCATGAATTGCTTCGATTATACAGATTTCAGTGGATATTTTGGTACCGCACAGGGTATTCATGTTATTTAATTTTTTTGGAGTTAGTTGTCGTATGCTCTCCTGTGATTGCTCATTTCTTTTGGCTAGATTTTTACTTAAGCGGAATTGTCGAAAATTTAACTTGTTTTTGTTTAGTCCGACAGATTAGCTCACGCAGAGCTAAATCTGTAATTTGTTGGCGCTATCTTTCCGGAGAGGCGTAACCCGCCCAAAAGTTTCAAAAATGCCATATCAAATGATAGAATTTTTCGAGAATGAAGCACTCAAATTCTTAAATTTTTCTTTTGTTGCAAAGATAAAGAATCATATCCTCAAAAACGGTCCATTAAAACATAAGTTATAGTAAAACTAAACATACCAACCAAGAAGCTAGGCCCTGGCACTCAAAGAGCTGTTGCGCCAAATATTTATTTTTTTTTTAAACATACCAACGGTCGATCATATTCCTGCTATGCGGGAAAACCTCGAGAAAATGAGCTCAAGAGAAAAGAAAATCTAGAATTATGTAGTTTCTAAAGAAATTTAGCCATTGAAAATTTGAGAAAATAATAGTAAAAATTCGCGCGAAATCTAGACATTTCCGGTAAAGTAAATGTTTGCCTTCTTTAATACAGCTGCTGCTCTTGAAAAATTCCATGGCGATGCCATGCTATATGATTTTGTTTTAAAATGAACTATTGTGAATTTGTTATTGGTTACTTAAATAAAATCAAGATCTAATCTGATCTAAAAAAAATGTTAGCAACAGCTGCTGCCTGTGAAAATGTAGGTAAGAAACTACGAGAAGCTATTCTGCATAGTTAGCAAATGTAAGAAAATTGACGAGCACTACGACTGAAGCAACTTAACTGAAACGTGATATTAACCCTAGAACCCTACCCATATTTATTCCAATTTTTCCTACCCATTGTGCTTTGGCACCCTATGCTAAAGGTTAACTTTTTTTTTTAATTTTCCAAAGAAACTGGGTGTTCTGGTACCTTGGGTAGGCTTCTAAGGTTAATACCCCTTTGGCTTGTCAGAAACACATACTACAGCAAAACCATGGTATGAATACTAGCTACAGAAATAATACTACTAGGTACAGAATTAACTAAGTCCAACTGTCCTTCAAGTTCATTTTGAGAATCTTCTGAACCCATCTGGCAGTACGCTTGGAATGCAGTGTGCTATGCCTGGCTTCCAGGACGAAATTTTGAGTAGGCCATTTGTATTGCAGGACGTTGTTGAGGCACTAAGTAGTCTTGAGGATGGTATAGCTGCAGGATCGGATGGGATACCAGCCAAGTTCTACAGAATGGTACTAACGAACTGAACACCAATCTTACCTACTTGTTCAACAACATTTTGGGAAATGGCATAATACCACAGCGCTTCAAAGAATCCCTGATTCATAAAAGAGTGTTTATGGCGGACCCAGGGAACTACCGAGGCATTTTATTTTTTAATGCGTCATATACAATACAATGTTTACAGCGATATTGCAAAGTCGACTAACTGCATGAATAGATACCAATAATCTTCTCAAGGAATATCAAGCGGGGTTCCGGCCAGGATATTCGGCTGTTGATCATTTGTTTTTCTTAAATAGTATTGTGGAGTCCTTTCTTTTAAAGAATAGAAAACTATATGCATTCTTCGTTGATTTCAAAGCAGCTTTTGACTTAGTGAACCGAAATGCTTTATTCTACAAACTCTTTGGCATGGGTATGTCGTTGAGGTTTGGAGGAGTGATTCAAAATCTGTACGTGGATACCAAGGCAGCTCCAGTTGTGAGCAGACAAATTGACAAAAAATCCAAGCTTTTCCAAATTAAAGTACGGAGAAACATAGTTAATGCACCTTGGTACATACGAAACGCTGATCTGCATAGAGATCTAGTTATTGAAATGGTTGAAGATGAAATTAAAAAAGTTACTCAAAGACACAGAATTAGGATTCTCAGCCACGTTAACTTAGAAATAGCACAACTATTAAATACTAACTAGTATCGCGTATGGTCGAAATTCAACCGAGGGGGAATAAATAAACATGATTTTTCCTTTCTACACATCTATGGCACAGTACCTTTCGAATGATATAAGTTTCATCCCCCTTCTTTTATAATAAATACCGAAAAAACGTACGATAAATTTCGTGTTCACGTATTAATATATAAGATAATATAATCAGGAGATTAAAACGGGAAAAAACCCTTGATCTATAATAATTACATATGGATATTTAAAAAAAAACCGAGATACTATCAAAGAAATTAATACTTTTAAACAAGGTTAGGTTATGTTAGGTTGAGTAGGGTTATGAGGTTATCATAAGACACTAGGCACCAAGGTGGGCCCATCGCGATCCCCAGGGAACCTTTACGACAAAAAGACCTAAACCAATTCTCCCATACACTTGATTTCCCTACAGAATTTGAAGATGTCCTTATTATGGTTGCGGGACCTCTCCAAGGTTCTGGAGATTTAGCCTCGTTCTGGCAATGCCTTGGCATTCACAGAGTATATGTGTTATATCGTCCGAAACATGTAGGTCATTGCAGTACCTACAAAGGCGATATTCTTGTTGGATATTGATCCCATCTCAAGTAATTCCGCAACTTTAAGTACAGCTAGAGCCTCTGCTTGGAACACACTGCATGTGTCCGGAAGTCTCAGGGCCACCTATAGGTTAAACAGCTTTCAAACAAAAAAGTTCAGAAATCCAACAAACGGCGGCTTTTCCTTTTAACTAGATAATCTCTCTTCTTGTTCTTCCTATTTCAGCGAGGTTATGAAGTTGGTAAGTGCATTACTTGAGAATGGCTGGACCGATTTGGCTCACTTCTTCAATGTTCGTAATAGTCTGAATAAGGTTTTTACGGAAAAGTTGCCCTATAAATTGGAAAATTCGAGAAAAACTGAAAGTGCTTTTTTCTTCTGTGGAGATAGGCATTAGCCAGTCATCAGGAGGTTTTTCAGAGGATTAAAGTCCCTCACTATTGCACAAGGCTCCCTCGCGTATGCGTCTCTGCAATGTCTTTTAAAGATCTTTCCTTCCAGCGAACCTGGGAAAAAAAAAAAAAAAAAAAACAACTGTAACCCTCTCGCCAACTCTCGTTAGTGAGCTGCTGGGCTTTTGCCTTCAACTTTTAAATATCGATACCCCTGCTAAAATCGGCAGTGGAATTTTCTATGGCAAGGGATTCTTCTTGATGAGTTTGAGTCGCCCGCGGGAGATCGAGAAACATGTAGAGTCCACCTGAGCATCCTACCACCGCGAACCTCGTAAAGGATTAGCGGGCCATTGAAAATGTATGTATATATGTAAGAACGCGTGAGCTTAGAAATAAACTTTGTAACGAATAGTTTAGGCTCATAAAGACCACAAAAATTCTCTACCTTGTGGACCAATGGTCTTACAAGAGTCGAGTGCAAGTTAGAGAAACTATACCAACTAAAGTATTCAAATTTTATTCTACCAGACAATCCATTCAAAGCCACTCCCCACACGGAGTTGGCGCCCGAAAAAGTAAAAAAAAAAGAGCATCTGCCAGTCCACGCTCTAGATTTCATTGTCGCTATCGTCTTCCCGTTTGGCGGCCTGTCCAGCCTCTACAGCCATTGCATGCCAAGGCGCTGGGTTCAAACGGTGAATGCCATTTGTCTCCTTGCTGACCAGACTCATCTCGAAACGGAAATCCTTGTCCTTCAGTTCGTCGTGAACCTGGTAAATGCTGTAGAAACCCAATGAATTCAACGCGAACATAAAGATCCCCACCTATACTTACATTTTGCCTGCATTCTGCACCAGATCGTCTGTGTTCATCTCCACGAACTTGAACTTCTCCATCTCGGTCTTGGCCTGTTGCTTCGCCTTACCACTGGCACAGGCGAAGTAGCCCTAAAGAAACCAATTTAGAACGTCAAAGCTACAATGAACTCCACCCCTACTCACAAACGACGAACCAGAAGGTTCGATTTTATACAATTGTGCGCCCTGGTCCTCGTCCCAAGCGGATAGGATCACTGTCACGCCGAATGGGCGCACAGCACTGTACAGAGTGTAGGCGTGGATGTATGACGAAATTCTCTCGTTGAGGACCCTTAATGGAATTGTTCGATTGAACTGTTGACGATAGTTCGCGGCTTCCTGGCGAGCAATGTCCACGATGTACCGTCCATCGGCGAGGAGTCCAGCCAAAGCCAAGCCAATGTTCTTGTCGATCGTAAAGATCCTAGTTCCAGCATCTTCCTCGTATAGGGGACTGGTTACGATTTTCTCCACGGCCAACACGACGGCATCCTTGCCGCGGACACCGATGACTGTGCCACTTTTCTCGACCGCCTTCGAGGCGTAGTCGATCTGAAACACTTGGCCGTCCGGAGAGAACTGCGATGCTGACAAATCGTACTGTGGGTGCAGAATTTTTATGAGAAACTCCTGCTACATGCGGGAAAACTTACTCCTGTGCCAATGGAACTCATGTTTGATGTGTATTTCTGCTTTTTTGGATGAAAGTTTGCAAACTAATCCGGAGTGACGGCTTCGTTCTTTGTTAGTTGAGGTTATGTGTACTATTCTTGACACAACACAAATTTGACTTTTCATTGTGGCATTGCCAGTCTTCTGCTTCTATGTTAAACATAGGAAATGTTGGCAATAGTTTCGCAACGTTACGTCGTGTCCATTATTGTTATTTTTAAAAATTCAAGTGGGCAGTTAAGAGCATTTGACTAATGCAGATTTATATTCTTTATGAAAAATGTTTACCTGGGCAAGAGCAGAGCTGAAAGAGTTCGGCATTATTTTTGCCAGTTTTTACCTCTGTTTTTCCCATCGAAATTTTGAGAATAGAGCAGAAAAAACTTAATATGATATCATATTATTGATTAATATTTATATTTACAAATTTATCACACAAAAAATCATTGAATTTACACCAAATACAAAGAGTAAATTATTTAAATAAAGAAACCCGCTTATACGGAGTGCATGGGAAAATGAGCGACTCCTACAGAAGTAGAAAAGAGCGATAATCATCAAGCTTCCAAAAATCTGTAACTTGATGGAGTGTGGGAATCAGAGAGGTATATGTGTTTTGCCGGAAATTTGGACAGAATTGTCGTCAGCCTGCACAGACGGACAAGTTTGGCAGGGATGTCAAAACTAAACATGGCTCTTTAAGGCTCTTCTCTATAGATGCTGTCATAGGCGGCCTTGAAATCGATAAAGAGGTGGTGAGTATCGATTTGGAATTCTTGGGTTTTCTTCAGGATCTGCCGACGTGTGAAGATTTGATCGATGGTGGACTTTCCTGGCATAAAACCGCACTGATAGGGTCCAATCAGACTGTTCATAAAAGGTTTCAGGCGTTCACACAATATCGCAAAAAAGATCTTGTATGCGATGTTGTGGAGACTGATGCCTCTATAATTGGCGCAGTTGAGGGGGTCTCCTTTCTTGTGGATCGGGCAAACGATGCTGAGGTTCCATTCATCAGGCATACACTCGTCTGACCAAATCTTAGAGATGAGTTGGTGTATTCACTCCACCAATTCATCCCCAGCTGCCTTGAAAAGTTCGGCCGGTAAGCCGTCAGGTCCAGCAGCCTTGTTGGATTTTAGCTTGGATATTGCTATCCTCACTTCGTTTTGTTCAGGTGGACGGAAATTTTGACTATCATCGTCTATGTTGAATGGTTCATTCTGCCTGACAGCGGGATGTTGGTCTTCGTCGCCGTTATACAGTCTGCAGAAGTAGTTTTTCCATATTCTCAGCACCGACTGTGATTCTACTACGAGGTTTCCATTTTCATCTCTACAGGTTTCTGTACGGGTACTGCTTCTCTGACACGTTCTTTTCACCTTTTGATAAAACTTCCATACATTGTTCCTGGAGTATAAACTCTCGATATTCTCAAATGCGCGCTTCCCATGCTCTTTCTTCTTCTTTTGGAGAAGCCGATGTTCTTCCCGTCTCCTTTGCTCGTAGAGCTCACGAGCAGCTCTCGCCTTCCTTCGCAGCGTCGCTTTGTATGCCTCTTGTTTTACTGCATGCACTCGCCGGCATTCTTCGTCAAACCAAGGGTTCGCGGTGGTGGGCGAGCGAGACCCAGCACATCAGTCGCGGCGTTTCTGATGGCATGTTGGCACCGTTGCCACCGGTTTTCGGCACTTGATGCTGGCGGCATAGGGCTGATACAGAGATTTCGGGATACGCGTTCAGTGAAGAGTCTGGTGGTCTCTTGCGATTGTAGCTTTTCGACGTTAAATTTTCTCACAGTGATTCTTCTTTGTTGCTCAGATTGGGATATCCGCATTCGTACCTTGGCTACAAGGTAATGATCCGAGAATATGTTGGCCGCTCGGAAGGTCCGGACATCCAGAATACTGGAGGCATGCCTTGCGTCGATCGCAATATGATTAATTGGGTTGATCGTTACATGATCATTGAACCGCCATGTCTGCTTATGAATATCGAGATGAGGAAACCATGTGCTTGCTATGGTGACATTTCGCTCCACAGCGAAATCAATTAGCCTTAGGCCGTTATCACACGTGGTGTCGTGTAGGCTATGCTTACAGACTGCCCTACCAAAGACGTCCTCCTTTCCTATTTTGGCGTTAAAATCGCCCAATACGATTTTAACGTCGTATATAGGACATTGCTCGTATGATTTGTCGAGGAGCTCGTAGAAACACTCTTTGGTGGCAGGGTCCTTTTCTTCCGTGGGGGCATGAACAAATATTAGGCTTATGTTAGCGAATTTAGCCTTGATTCGGATAGTCATAATACGCTCGCTCACGTGTCGGAAGCTTAAGACTTCTTGCCTAAGTCTGCCGCGTATGACAAATCCGCATCCGAATAAGCGTTGCCTGTTGCCTCTGTAGCAATCACCGTAGTAGATGTCACAGTTTTTCACCCTCTTTTTGCCCGGCCCATCCCATCGCACTTCCTCGATGGCGGTAATATCTGCTTTATAGCAGTCTAGGGCCTCTGCTAGTTGTTACGTAATCTGTAAAAAAATATTCAAAATCGCCGCTTACGTCAAATGGGAAAAAAGGCTTTTGACGAACTAGGGGATCTCGTACATGTTCCACTTACGAACATGATAAGCTTCATAAAGAGCACATACAGGAGCGACAAATCTGAATCAGTTTGGAAAGGAATCGTACAATTAAATTAAGTAGGACCTCTCTTCAATTAGCTAAATATAATTTCTTAACTTAACAGTAAAAAAGAAACACAAAATAAAACATAAAACTTTATTTTCATTCTGCAACCACAAACGTTAACTCTTCATCTGCTCCGTGTCCTCTCAGAAAACGCAAAGTTTATCTTTGGTCTTCCGTGACATTTGCTCCTTTGCCAGTGAGTTCTCCGACTTTTTCAGCGCTCCTAGCTCCTGATTTCTTGCCTCCAACTGCACCTTCAAGCGCTTGTGTACTTCCGACCCAGCCTGATGCCTGCTCATCGATTCTTTCACCTTCAGAATCTCTCGCTCCTTCTTACGAATATCATCGGCAATCCGTACACTCTCCACGTTCAACGTCTTTGTTGAATGATTCTGTAAGGTATTCCTCATTGTGGGAGCTGCCTGTCCCTTTGACCCAGTAGCGGGCGTATCATTGGACAAGATCGTTCCGTTCAAAAACGAGAATACGTCTGTTTTCTTAGATTCCCTTGCATACACCTTGGCATTCAGGTTCTCCTGTCTCTTCTGGTGCTGCTTTAGTTTCTTTTCGACGCTGAAGAGATCCTGGTCACCATTAGCTGCTTCGCGAAGTTCCATACAGTGATCTAGCGATCGTCCTGGCGGGAGAATTTGTGCACTAATTGGTGTTATGATTCCTTCTCCGTTCCAGCCTAGACCTGTGCCGGTTATGTAGCCCATTTTGGCCATCAGTTTTGAGCCTATGCCTTTTGTGTGCTTCTCCCATTCCCCAAGGGCTTGGTTTGGCGCGTACGAGAACAGACTCTGTTCGATTAGACGCGTCCTACGAGCCGCTTCAGCGTCATCGGATTCACTGTCCGACTCTGAATCAGAGCTTCCACTGCTGAGATCTTCATCTGAAAGACGAATTCCAATGCTGGATGAAAAGATATAACCTTGTCAATCAGCTCACCATGAAAAATGGGAAACAAATCCTCGAAATTAAAGTCCATCTCCTTCTTCTGGCTGTCCAGCCGAACACGACAGTTCTTCTCGACGAAGTTCGCGCACAAAACTCGCCCTTTGTGCCACATGCGGTCGTTCATCTTAGCCAAGACAACACAGTTTCTAGCTAACTTGTCGAATTCTGGCTCGGTGTACTCCTTGAGCTCGTCGAAGGCCACCAACTCTCCGTGAGAGTAGTGGCACTTTTCACTGTCGAACCTGCACTCGCCCTCGAGGAAGTACGAGCATGGAATCATCTCCTTGTGTGTGGGATTCGTGAAGAGCACCCGCAGACGAACGCTATCCAACGCACACTCACCCGAATCATCCACGCCACACACGATGGCATTGTGGTACGTAGTGGTGCCCCAGGAATGTTGATGCGGCGCGGAACACTTCTGGCCGACCATCGACTCGATTTGCACCTGAAGAAACCACAATTTAGACCGACACACATATAAGGCAGTGTCACTCACCTTAAGTGCCTTCAAATTGTCCTCATCACCTTCATCTCTGTCCAGTTCCTTGATTTCCCTCATAAAAAGCGACATCTCGTCCTCGTGCTGCTCATTCTTGGATTTATCTAAAATTGGAGCTCGTATTACACCCTACACCAGAGCCAGGACCTAGTTTACCTTCTTCACCTGCTGCTATGGTTTCCCTGGTCAGAGCCAATAGCTCCTGGAGATCATTTTTCAAACTTTCCAGAGATTCTCGCTGAACCGGGTCTGTTGAGCACTTTAGAGCTTCCTCTACCGTACGCAGCTGGAATTAGGCGGGGAAACAGTGAACAGAGGAAAACGGGCTGGGATTAGGGACAAACCTGTTCGTAGTATTCGTCGAGTGCGCTGGACATTTTGTTAGGAACATTTAATTTGAAAAAAAAAATTTCGCCAAAACTTTGTAAGGAATCAACAAATAACAAAAAATTCGCAGTGACGTTTCGATGTTGAAAGATGGCGTTGTGTGCTGAGACGGGGATGTCATACGAGAAGTCGTGCAATGTTTTCTTTTACTTCCTGAGGTGAAATTCTTTAAGGTGAACCGTATAGCTTAATATTAGCCGTGTTTTGTTTTCTCCGTGAACTGGTCCAGTTCATATTTTTACACAGGATGCAAAACAATAATTGAACCAGCACTTGAGCTGGTTCAATTTTCGTGAACCAGAATTTCCATCCCATATCTCACCACTAGATGGCTTTTCACAAAAAAAATGATATGTAAAGCTTGGCAGCTCTGCTGAATGTCAGAAGTAAATCATAGTTATTTGTTGTATCCTCACTTTCTGACAGAAGTATTATATCTAAAAACACTTAATTATTAAGCAAATATAAAAATATTAGGCACTTTTCTCACTTCAATTGCTATTTTTCCGCTATTTTTAATCCATATTAAACGTCAGTGTGATAGCTGCTGCTACCAACTTGTGGAAAAGAAATTTCTAGGTGAACCAGGAGGGTTTTTTTTATTTTGAGATGAACTAGTTCAGTTCACGGGGAAACAAAACGCGGCTATTATATTCAACGTGTACTGAGAGTGATATCATTTTCATACATTCTTGTGAGAAAAGATGTTTCAAAGTGGCACTAGCTATTAAGTTTTACAGCGGCAAATTAAGAAAAATGAACACAACATTTGCGCTCACCTGTTGCGACTAATGTGTTTTACAGAGGCAAGAAGGTGATAAATTAATTTTATAACTTTTAGGACAGATTTTAATTCTCAAGCCAAATGATTTACATAGATAGCTTTTGGAAATATTAATGTACAAGTTTGTTTTTTTGCTCTTTTTTCTCATTTCATTGCCACATTTTTTAAATATCATTTTCATAATTTTTTTAAGTTCTTTAAAGGGTTTCCAGTTTCTATTGAACCCCAGAATTACTTTAAGTTTCCATTACATACATACATCTTTGGCGCAACAGCCCATGAAGGGACCAGGCCTAGCTTCTTTCAACCACTCATGTTATATGCGTTATACTTTCGCACGAATGGAAGGGACCTACAGTTTTATGCCATATTCGAAGAGCAATTTTTATTTTGTTTTTGAGAAGCTTTTCGTGACAAGGATACTATCGGATGTTTGTCAAACGTTTGCGAGAGGCGGGACCGCGAAAAAATATTCGGTGTTTCCTGGAATTCGAACATGGAATCTCATGCGCAGTGGTCGGACACAGCAACTACTACGCCTCGGTACAGCCTTTCGGATGAATATTTAATAGATAAGTTGAAACATGTGCCGAGTTGATACTTCCTTTAAATCCTTGAACCACTCGATGGGCATAAGGCGTCAACAATGCCTGTGCGCCATTTTATTTGGAGTTCTGCAACGCATTTGAGCTACCTCCAGCTCATTCCCAAAGAACTTGATTCCTCCCGCTGTTCTGCCTGTCTGGGTAAGCGGATTCCACTGATGGTGCATTTGGCAATGGACTTGACTTCGCGCCATAAAGTTTTTTTTTTTTTTCCGAGGGTAGGTGAAAATCTTCGACAAGGCACTATGAGGATCGACAGCGCGTGCTCATAGTAGTGTGGGATTCTTACCCACTAAAAAACCTCCCTTCAAAACAAACTTGTTTATATTTTTTTACTACAACTAAGTATTCGACTTATCAAGTAGTTTTTGTTTCACGAAATAAGGACGTTTTGCAGGTAGCTTCCCATTAGAAGTTCCTGCTAGCTCCGCAGCTTAGACGCGGTTACTTATCGCACTAAGTCTAAAGGTTTGGTTCTTTGTAGACGGCGTAGTAAGTTTCTTTCATTCAAAACTTGGAGGACTGTAATATTAACGTGACTTTCTAGTCGACTTTTATGTTTTCTCGCGTAGTTTTTGATTTCGTCTTCGATTGTTTTAATGCCAAGATCTCTGTGGATATCGCTATTTCTGATATACCATGGCACATTTACAATACCTCTTAGCACTTTGTTTTCAAAAGTTTGTAAAATTTTAATATTACTTATTGTATTTTGTTATGTACAACCCCAGAGTTGTATACCATATGTCCATACAGGCTTTAGCACTTGCTTATATAAAAGCAGTTTGTTCTCTATATTAAGCTTGGAATATTTTCCAAGCAACCAATACATTTCTCTGTATTTATTATCTAGTTCTTTGCGTTTTTCTTTACGTGCGTTTTCCATTTCAGCTTTGCATCAAGTGTCATTCTAAGATACTTAGCCTCGTTTGCAAACGGATTTTGAACCGAGTTTGAAAAGATCGGCAAATTATTTATTTTCTTATAAGTAAAATTTACATGAAATAAAATGTCCATTCATTTTTTTTTTTTTTTTGGTCGGGATAGGAAACACTCGACTGGAGCACTCAGACACAACTGGTCCATTGTACTGCCAGAGAGCAAACCCTGATTTACCCATTTTACTGGAATTTCCTTGACTTTCGAAGAAAGCCAAGCAAGCACTTCAGTGATGAGGAGCTTACAGTACCAGCACTCACCACATCCGCACCGAAGATCTGCCACCTGATACGAGCAAAGGCCGGACACTCACAGAGATAATGTTCCGCGGTGTCGTCGCTCTCTCCACAAGCGTCGCAGATTGTAGTGTCACTTAAGCCTAACACGTTAAGGTGCTTGGCAAAAGCGAAGTGGCCTGTCAAGACGCCGATAAGTTGTCCGCAGTCTTTTCTGCTGAGAGACAGCAAGAATGCCGCTGATTTCTTACAGACGTCCGGGAGCATGCGTTTAGTCAACCTGCAACCTGGAGAGTCATGCCACACACAATTGTGCTCGTGAGAGACCCAATCGTCAATGGAAGCCCTAACCGAGGACGCTGGAAGACCCAACGCGGGTTCGGGACCTGAGAAAGCCTCCTCTGAGCCTTGTCTAGCAATCTCATCGGAGATCTCGTTCCCCAAGATCCCAGTGTGACCTGGGACCCAGATAAGAGACAGAGAATTCAGCCTTGCGACCGAGTTCAAAGAGTTTTTGGTTTCACGAACTATTTTGGAAGTGGTTAAAGGGTTAAGCAAGGCCTTAAGCGCAGCCTGACTGTCACTACAGACACAAATGCTACGTCCCTTCCACCTGTTCTTCGCAACATAGTTCATGGCCATTAGGATTGCATAAGTTTCCGCTTGGAAAACAGATGCATATTTGCCTAACGAGAAGTGAAGTCTAATGTTGTCGACTTCCACGAAGACACCAGCGCCAGACCCTTGACTGGTTTTGGAACCGTCCGTGAAAATACGACTACATTCCATTCCCGGCTCAGACTCTGACCGAAGCCAGTCCTGGACACAAGGAAAGTCGACTCTGAATTTGCGCATCAGCTGGAGTTCTGGTGTCATTGCATCAGACGGCATATCCATAAGACAGGAGTCGTAAGATAAGTGTCGCGCAAGTTCATCAAAGTTCCAGTGTGGAGTATACCAAAAACCGCCTCGCCTAAGACGATGGATGGCTTTGATAGTGCAACCCATGATATAAGTATCAAGGGGAGGTAAGTTCAGCAAAGCGTCTAGAGCAGAGCCAGGCGTACTCGGGAAAGCTCCCGAGCAGCCGAGACAAGCCGTTCTTTGGAGTTTCGCACAAAAGGCAACCACATATTTACGCGAGAGCCCCTTCCACCAAACAACCGACGCATATGCGAGGAATGGTCTTATCATAGCCGTGTAGATCCAGAGAACCTTATTCGGTGATAAGCCCCAAGTCTTGCCAAAAGCACCCTTACAGTGCCAGAAGACTGAGAGCGCCTTGGATGTTTTCGACTCGACGTGTTTGGACCAATGAAGTTTCTTATCTAAAATCACTCCCAGATATTTGGCTTCATTGGAAATGCGAATGGTGACGCCTTTTAGTACTGGCTGAGTCAGGCCGGTCAAAATCCTTCTTCTCGTAAAAAGAACAACCTCAGTTTTAAGAGGATTCACCGAAAGCCCACTCCTAGTACACCATTCATCGATCATGTCCAGAGCCGCCTGGGCGTTAGCACAGACCGTCGCCAGGCATTGCCCGACAGAAAGTACGGCGACATCATCCGCATATGCCTGAGCGTAGACGTTAGAACTATTTAGAGTGTTCATATGTTCATGTCATAACATATTGGCCACAATCCGCATCCACTACCAACGTTCTATTCATTAGCATTGCTTTAATCCACAACACTAATGTTTCATCTACCCCGTGTTGCCTGGCAGAGTCGCACATGCAGTCAAAAGTCGCATTGTCAAAAGCACCCTCAATGTCGATGTTCATTCATTTACTCTATCCAAAGCTTCTTGCAGTATTTCTGTAGTATTTTCGACCGTTTTACCTACTGCTAAGATAGCAGTGTCGTCGGTAAATGTAGCTAGCTCAGTGCTTTCTACTTGCGGTATATCACGAGTGTATAATAGATGTAAAACCGGACCAAGAACACCCCTTGCGGCACCCCAGCCATTATTTCCTTAAAATCAGAATATTCGTTTCCACATTTGACGCGGAATAGTCTATTTGTAAGGTAGTTCTTCAAAATATTATATAGGTGCTCTGGCAGAACTTGTCGTAATTTAAACTTTAAGCCTTCGTGCCAGATCTTGTCAAAAGCTGGAGAGACGTCAAGGAATACGCTTGAACAAATCTTTTTTCCTTCAAGTGACTTTTCGATTACATATGTTATTCGATGTACTTGTTCAACTGTTACTTACTTACTGAATCCGAATTGATGATCCGGAATGAGATGCCCTTCTTCTATTACCGACTGAATTCGCTTAATCAATATTCTCTCGAACACTTTGGATAAAATTGGAAGGAGCGAAATCGGTCTATATTATTACGCTATTGGCTATATAAAACGTATTTATATTTTGAATAAGAGCTTGTCCATCAAACGGTTTGAAAGTTTCTTCCAGGTGGGTGGCAAAAACTTGCGCTTTCTCTTTATCATGCCTGGCCCATTCGTCTTGATATTTCCTAATTGGGGCGGCTTGAATTTGAGGTTTTTTAATACCTCTTATAGCCTTCCAAAGCGAGTAATTAGAATCTTTTTCTGCCGTTAAGCTTTCTAGGTAAGTTTGCATTTCATTATTCTTAAGGTTTTTAATAGAACTTTTGAGTGAGTTGCACAAACGGTTAAGATGTGCTTTATGTTGCGGAGCCCGAGTTTTTTGGCATTCGGCCAATATGTTGGTTTACCCAACGAGTGAAAATCACAACTGTATTGCATACCCGCATAATAAAGCTTTCTACCTTCTACCAGAAGGAGTGTTTTGCGTTGAAGTCGCCACCAATAATAAAATTTGGTTTAAGGAAGTCGAAGATATTTGTGAAATCACTTTTTTCAAGTTTACATCGCAGTGGACAATATATAGACGAAATGGTGAAGGCAAAATGTCTAGTTCTAACGCGTACCCTGCTTACTTGCATTGCTTCTAATTCAATCTTTACTGCCGCTGAGTGTTCGATACATCCTTTTATAAACAAGGGTGATCCGCCTCTGGCTCTTTCCGATGGGTGGAAGGCGTGGTACACGCTATATCCCCTTATCTTAACATTCGATTGCTTTGTCAGTTGAGTTTCACAGACCAAGCATATGTATATGAATGTCTTTTTCTCGTATAAAGATTTCTAACTCGTCGAGTCTTCGTATAAGCCCGTTGGCGTTCCAAGCAAGAATTTTAAGCGTTTCTTTCATATTCTGGTTGATAAAGTGTGTCCGATCCACTGCCACTTTCTCCTTCGCACAGTAATATCTATAGGTTCTCGGGCCGTCCTCAGATAAAGTTGTTCATTGGAGATTGGGACAAAATATCTTCAAGATGATTCTTAGACATTTGTTTACGAAGCTTTGCAGCTTGCGTGTGTTAATGGTGCCCACCTTCCAAGTACTGCACCCATACAACAGTACTGATTCTAAGTTGGAGCGTAACAGTTGCAGCTTGGTTCTTAAGCTGAGAACATTGCTTCTCCAAACTTTCGAATGCAGCTTTTGCCTTCCCGATACTGCTGCACACATCCAGTTCGGTGCCACTGCGTTTAGCTGAGACCACACTTCCTAAGTATAGAAAGTTGTCGACTTTCTCGACTACCTGTCCAACAATGTAAAGTTGAGTGCTGGTGTTAAAAGTGCCCAGGCTTTTTATTTGGCTGAGCTTATCTTAAGCCCCACCAGTTGATACTCCTGTACATAAATCTGCGCAAAGCTTTTAATGAGTTTATTTGTGTAAATTTTTACTATTGTTAGAAAATAACTGAGAGCTAATAACAAACTTTCCGAAAAAAACTAAGAGTTCAGTTAAAAAAAAGGAAATTGACGAGATTAAAAAAGGGTCCATCATCATATGGGTACAGATCAGATCTGTAAACTTTCAAGTACAGGTACCAGTCAATTACCCAGTGCCTTGTACTTGGTAAACAGGAGTACTAAGTTCAATGTAGAAGTATTTTTTTTTTAAGCACTCTCTTTTAAGTACTTTTACTGGGTACTGCAATGCTGCCCAGTACATTTCAAGTACTTTTCAAGTACAAACCCTTCTTAAGTATTTGAATTTTAAAACAAAATTTAACGTAGCTGGCAATTTTTAATTTGTGAGATTTCAATTGTTAGCTACGTAAAATTTTGATTCTCGACTCGAAGACTTAAAAAGGACTTTAACCTGAGAAATTACATTATATATAATTACCTTGTCAATATAACTTAGAATTAACCCTTTATTAATCTCGTGGAACCTTCTTTATTAACTTTCTTCTTTTTCCTATTTCGGCGAACTTATGATCTGAACTTAAGGGATCATAACCCTCCTACTTCAATACATTTCTACTAATCCGCCTGCGGGGTTCGCCCATGGACCCATCCCTATGTATATATTTAATGTACAATGAAAAAACATGAATTATCAAATTTGTCCTTATTGTTTGTTATTATATTTATCGGTTCATAGACAGAACAAAAAATATAGTACCAAACAAAAAAGGAACTTCTGGTTTCTACAAAGACTGAAGTAGCAGTGGTATAATTGGTGATGTAAGTGGCATAGGCTCAAGGAGGTTAATTGAGGGTTATGATTTATCAGTCGTCTTCGCACTGTCTATGCCTTTTGGTTAATATACGAGTAAGTACATTGGATTCCCCTTCAAAATTTCGACTTAAGTCCTATGGTTGTATTAACTTAAATAAAAATAAAATATTCACAATACATACATACGCCCGTTCGGAAAGCTTTGAATTCGCATGTGAGGACGCTCTCGGATGGGTGGAAGCTCTTCCTGTCAGGAGTCGCACCCTCAAAGTCTGCTCGGGCGGGAGTGGGGATACTCACAAGTCCCAGGTTGACAGACAGAGTATTGGAGTGGATAGCATTAGGAGGGTTGCGATCTTAGCTTGATATATCAACTCTGGCATTGGTGCAGGTATATGCACCGAACCTTCAGTCAGAGTATGCAGCTTTCTTAGATGAAGTTGATGTTGCCCTTGAAAAGGTTGCGGATATGGATTCTTTTGTCCTGATGGGTGACTTCAATGCTCACGTGGGTGTAGATGTTATGACATGGGGGAGTGTGATCCTGATCAAAACGCGAACGGAGAGAAGTTGTTGGATTTTTGTTGTGAAAAAGGCTTATCCATCATGAACACTATCTTTCCACACAAAAACATTCACAAATACACGTGGTACCGTCAGAGTCTTCAGCAGAAGTCGCTGATCGATTTTTTTGTGGTACCATGGTGTCTGAAGAGAATAGTTTGTGATTTTGGCGTATTGAGAGGGGCCGAACTGTCAACTGATCATCACTTAGTGCTGTGCAAATTGTATCTTAGCGAGAGAGTGCCTCCCCTGCCAAAGCGTGAACCAAGGACGGTTACACGCATACGATGGGAGAGGTTACAGGACGATGAGATACGGGAGACATTTGCGCGGCAAATATCTGAAAGGTTTGAACGAATTCCAATTGTTCCATCAAATGTAGAGGAAGAATGGCAACTGTTTTCAACAGCGGTTATTGCCTCTGCGGGAGATGTTTGTGGAGTGAAGCGGCTTGGTGTGGCGGCTGGTGGTGTGAAAAGAACTGCTTATTGCCAGAAAAAGAGAGCCTTTAAGGTGTGGATTTACTTGGGGAGCACTTGCAAATTAGCTATGAAAACAGCGAAAGAACAGTCTTGGAAGGAGTTTGGCGAGAAATTGGAAAGTGACCACAGATCTGCAAATAAGATGTTCTGGCCGACTCAGAGAAAAAAAGTTGAATATAGTTGAAAGAGTCAAATCCAAAGACAGTACACTTCTTTCCAATGAGGAGGACATCTTACGCAGATGGAGCGAGCACTTTTCAGAATTGCTCAATCCCGAACAGGGTACCGAAGATGACAGACCTATGGTCGAGAGTAGGGTGAAAAGTAGTCCTACGGTAGAGGAACTAACTTTGGCGATCAAAGCGCTAAAAGTTGGCAAATCTGCTGGTGTGGATGAAATCCGGCCACAAATGCTCAAGACTTTAGGTAAAGAGGGAGTGCAATGGCTCTCGCGTGTCATTAAAGTGGCCTGGGAATGCGGTGAAACACCTGGTGATTGGCAAATGAGGGTAATAGTTCCTCTTTTTAAAAAAGGTGAGAGAAAAGATTGCGTCAACTATAGGGGTATGTCCCTTTAAAGTCTCCCTGGAAAAGTCTTCGCTAAGGTGCTAAAAACGCGTTCCAGAGCTGTGGTTGAGGATAGTTTGGGGGAGGAGCAGCGCGGTTTTCGTCCCGGCCCAATTGACCAGTTATTCACTCTCAGGATGGTTCTGGAGAAGACCTGGGAGTATGCCAAACCTGCCTACACTTGTTTTGTGGATTTGGAAAAAGCATATGATATGGTTCCTCGAGGCAAACTCTGGAGTGTTCTGCAGGAGTATGGGATTGATGGTTCCCTGTTAAGGGCGATTTAGTCTTTATATACAAACTGTAGAAGCTGTGTCCGGATAAACGGTGTTAAATCAATACCTTTCACTGTGGGCGTTGGACTCCGCCAAGAGTGCGTTTTGTCACCTTTCCTCTTCATTGTATATATGGATTGGATGTTGCAGCGCAGCCGTGGCGGGGAATGTTTCAAAGTGGGAGACCTTAGGATTAGTCATCTGCTCTTTGCGGATGATTAGGTCATTCCTGGATCCTCTCAAACCGAACTTCAGCGCGCACTCGAAAGGTTTGTAGCCGTTTGTGATGATGCTGGAATGAAAGTTAACGTGAACAAATCGAAGTAATGGTCGTTTCCAAAAAAACCCATTCAATGCACTCTGCATGTCAGTGGAGTCCCACTGAAGCAGGTGGATACGTTTAAGTACCTCGGGGTCTTATTCACGAGGGATGAGAAGAGCAATGCCGAGTTATTCTGTAGAATTGGTCAGGCTGGATCAATTTTGAGTGAGCTTGGCCAATCTGTTATAAAGAAGGTCGAACTTAGTGTTCAAGCTAAGCTATCGGTTTTTAACTCTGTGTCTGTTCCAACTCTCACCTATGGTCATGAAATTTGGGTATTGACCGAAAGAGTTAGATCGCGGATATAAGCTGCCGAAATGAGGTTCCTTCGCGGTGTTGCTGGAATAACTCGTAGGGATCGAGTGCGCAACACCAGAGTACGCGAGGCGCTAAATATTGAGCAGCTACTTCTCCGAACGGAACGATCTATGCTTGGATGGTTTGCTCACGTAGTGCGTATACCCCCAGACCGGCTTCCAAGACGTCCTATGGTTGCCGTGCCATCAGGTAGGCGACTCCGCGGAAGGCCTAGAAATAGATGGTTGGACCAAGTCCGCCATATCTCCTGGAGCCGTCTAGAGATTCCTCCTGATGAATTGGAGTCAATGGCGAAGGATCGAGAAGGATGCAGGGTCCACCTGAGCATCCTACCCCCGCGACCATCGTTAAGGATTGGCGGGCCATTGCAAATGTATTTAAGTATGTATGTATGCAGAACAAAAATGAAACATACGAAAATAAAAAAAATAAAATAAAAAATAATTTCTGGCCCATGGGGGGATCGAACCCACGACCTTCGCGTTATTAGCACGACGCTCTAACCAACTGAGCTAATGGGCCACATAAAACGTTGGTGTCAAATTCCATATATGAAATTTCCTCTTAAATCTTTAATGTAAAATAGCAGGCATTGCAAATGCACATAGCTGCTGAGTCTAGAGGAAGGAGGATATAGTCAACCTAGAAGATACCATCATTTTTTCTCGTAGGATTTACATATTTACTACTGCCTGAAGCTTAGTCTTGTATATTTCTATCAGTGTCACCGCGTACAAGTATTCTGATGTAGTAACACTCCTTAGGGTACAACAAAGCGTGTGGCTAACTTGGCACACTCCTAACTATGAGTTAAACGTCCCGTTTTCAGGATGCATTCGGGTAATTCCATGGTAAATCGAGTTACGTTCGGAACAATTTATAGCTAATGGACTGAAATATTAAATTCAATTTCAACATGATAACTAAATACGTTCATTAAAAGAAAATAAAATCTTGTTGGTAACTCGTGTTACCATTTTTCGACACTGTGTTTTCGAGTACAGTTTGCTCGAAATGTTCTGCGAGATTTATTTTTATTATGTAGATAGAATTAAAATCAAGAAAATAACCATCTTTCATCATTAATGAGAAAATTAGTATGAAGGAAAATTTAAAAATTGTATGGTAACTCGCGTTACACAAATCCAGTAACTCGCGTTACTTCCCATTCTTACTTCAAAAATTAAGACTTAAGGAGTAAAATCACTGAAATTAAACTCTTCTTCTTCCTTTTATCAGCGAGGTTATGGTCCGAATATAAGGGATCACAACCCTCCCACTTTACCGCATTTCTACTGATCCGCCTGTGGGGTTCACCTATTAGACCTCAGAAAATATCGGCAGGCCTCCCGATTTTGGATCACTCGGTTACTAAGGCCAATGAAATGCCGATGTCGTCGCATTTGTATGATCCAGGCGTTTATAGGCCTGCCTTTCCTACATCGCGATGTCTTTGGAACGTGCATTGATATTACCTTTTTAGCAGGGTTCAAATGATCTCTTCTTTGAACGTGGCAATACCAGCTGAGCAGGTCGCGCTTTATTTTTTGTACGATAGTTTCCTTGATGTGAAAGCTTCCTCGGATCTTCGAACTTCTTATTCGATCAAGCTTTGTCACTCCTGCTGTCATGCGAAGCATCTTCATCTCATCTTACTCTCATAGGTTTTGTACATCGTCCAACACTATGAACCGTATGTGAGCACTGGACTCACAACTGTGGTGTAGAGCCTTCCTTTCAACTTAGGTGGCATTTTTCTGTCACAGAAGATAGCGGAATTTTCTCGCCACTTCATCCACCCTACGCTTACGCGATGATTGATGTCATCCCAAGTTGCTTTGCAATTGATCATAGATCCCAGATATTTGAACTTTTCGCACTTGGGAAGCACTGTTCCATTCAAATAAATGTCTGGAATAGGCCTGAGTGAATCAAAGAACGGGCAGCACAAGTACTATGTCTTTTTTGAACTAATGCGATCCCCATTTCCCCCCAGAACGTCCACCCACACATCTCAGAGTGCTCGTTACAGGGATGTAGGATCCTCACTTATGATGGCTCCATCGTCAGCAAAGAATAACTGATGTACCTTGTGGTCCATCACTTTACCTTCAAGCAAATAATCAAGGACTGTAATAAAGAGCAAAGGACTTAAAACGCTTCCCTGGTGCACCCCGACTTTGATTGGGAATTCTTCGGTTACTCCAGCGGGGCATCTTACTCTTGTCTTTGCTCCTTCGTACATGTCCATGATCATCTGTACATAGGTTTCTAGAACCCTTCGATGTCTCAGCGCCACCCGTATCAGATCTCGTGGTTGTCTGTCGAATGCCTTTTCAAAGTCAACCAATACAATAAAATCCTTTAAGGAATCACGATGTTTTTCGATTATGATCCTTATTTTTTACTTTGGATTGCATCTGTGGCTGATTTACCCGCGACAAATCCGCACTGATCGTCATATAGCCGTATTATTTTTCGCAGTCAGCCACCTAGCACACACTGAACGATTTTCATAGTGTGTGAAAGCAACTTGATCGAACGGTAGTTATCTTAGTTTGGCGTATCACCCTTCCCTTTGTATACAGGGAGAAGGTAACTTTCCCTCCATTGATTCGGCATTGGATCTTACTTACTTACTTAGGTGGCGCTACAGTTCGGGTTGAACCTGGGCCTCAACCAACAAGCCTCTCCATTTAGCTCGGTCTTTAGCTAATTGCCTCCAGTTGCGCACTCCAAGTTGGTCGAGGTCCCCTTGAACTTGTGCGCGCCACCTATGGCGAGGGGGTCCACTACTGCGTCGTCGAAGACTCTGCGGGCTGGAGCGTTGGTGTCCATTCGCTCTACATGTCCTCGTCATCTCAGATGTCCAATACGCAGTTTTTTGACTAGGTCGATGTCGTTGTACAGCTCGTATTGTTCGTGATTGAATCTTCTCCTCCAAAACCCGTCAATGCAAACGGGACCGAAAATCTTACGAAGAATTTTTCTCTTGAAGCGACCAAGGATATCTTCATCCTCTTTTAATAAAGTCCATGTTTCAGCGTCGTAAAGCAGGACTGAAATGATCAGGGTCTTATACAGAGTCTCCTTAGTTGTTCGAGATCGGATACTAGCAATACTAAATACTGTGTTTGATTGTCACTTACGATCAGTTTGTTTTGTACTGAGCACCTAAGACAACAATGCAATAAACGCCAGCTGTGATATTAAGAGTGATTAAATCACTGTTAGTATTAATCGAATACCAATTATGCAAAGCGCCGGGGATTTGACTGTGCATTTGGTTTTTGCCATTTGTTAAATGCGGTGGTGTCTACTTGGCTAGTTTTCGGTTTAATATTATTAAATACCCCTGTTAAGGAAGGCTGCAATAATGAGTTCTTCGTTGGCCAGCGATATTTTAACAACGCCGGTAAAAGAGTGTAAGGCGATGTCTAGAGATTTACCTTTATAGTAAGCTTCTGTGATATCGAAGAGTTGCGAATGTGTAGATCCACTAACTTTTCCAGTGTCTAGTAGAAATAAGGTAAGGTTAATGAATGTGGTGTGCGAGGTGTGAGGCTTTTCGGGTTTTCGGCATAAATGTGATATTTCTCCATAATTTAGGTATTTAACCATTATTTAGATAGGATCGAAATATTTTAATCAACCAGGAACGGAGAATGTCATACTCATTGGCATTTTGTATTTCCACTAAGATGAGTTCATCCGGCCCTGCTTATTTAAGCTCTGCTCAAACCAATGCGGAAGTGCAGCGACATGAATTTAATGCAGGAAAGATGTGAAAGTAAGAACCTGCTATTCATTCACACTAAACACGAAGCGGGGCCGAACCTTTTACCTATTTAGGCCGATTTCTATCAACACCATTTCAAACACACGCGGGATAGCGAAAAAATCGTCTTTGCAGTGAAGTAAAAAATGCTATATTCTTGCTATTAGTTCTATAAGTTGACGCAACCCTGTGCATGGTTCTATATCCCGCCATGTATTATGTTGTACCACATGAAATGGCCGATTTTATAGTAAGCATTTAAAAGCCACATTATTTTTTCGTAAATTTTTATTTAATCAAAATAGGATCCGTTGGCATCTATGACATTCTTTCAACGATACTTACTTACTTAGGTGGCGCTACAGTTCGGGGTGAACCTGGGCCTCAACCAACAAGCCTCTCCATTTAGCTCGGTCTTTAGCTAATTGCCTCCAGTTGCGCACTCCAAGTTGGTCGAGGTCCCCTTGAACTTGTGCGCGCCACCTACGGCGATAATTCCCTCTACTGCGTCGTCCCTCGGGGTTAGATTCGAAGACTCTGCGGGCCGGAGCGTTGGTGTCCATTCGATCTACATGTCCTAGCCATCTCAGACGTCCAATACGCAGTTTTTTGACTAGGTCGATGTCGCTGTACAGCTCGTATAGTTCGTGATTGAATCTTCTCCTCCAAAACCCGTCAACGCAAACGGGACCGAAAATCTTACGAAGAATTTTTCTCTCGAAGCGACCAAGGATATCTTCATCCTCTTTTAATAAAGTCCATGTTTCAGCGCCGTAAAGCAGGACTGGGATGATCAAGGTCTTATATAGAGTCTCCTTAGTTGTTCGAGAAAGGGCTTTACTGTTGAATTGCCTTATAAGCCCAAAAAAACAGCGATTGGCAAGAGTTATTCTTCGATTGATTTCTGCGCTGATTTTGTTTGCTGAATTTATAGCAGAGCCAAGGTAGACAAAGTCCCTTACTACCTCGAAGTTATAGCTGCCCACGGTGACGTTTTGTCCAATTCGTCGATGTTGGTTTTCCCTTCTAGTTGACAGCATATACTTGGTTTTGCCCTCGTTTATCGCCAAACCCATTTTGGCCGCTTCCGCCTCAATGCTTGCAAAAGCACCGGTGACAACCCGCTGAGGTCTTCCGATAATGTCTATATCGTCGGCGTATGCAAGCAGTTGTACAGACTTGTAATAGATTGTGCCTCCGGTGTTGGCTTGTGAGTTCCGCACAATCCGTTCAAGTACAATATTGAAGAAGTCACATGACAGCGCGTCACCTTGTTTAAAGCCTTTTTTGACATCAAAGGTCTCGGTGAGGTCATTACCGACCTTGATGGAGCAGCGAGCGTTCTCCATCGTCAGCCTGCACAGGCGGACAAGTTTGGCAGGGATGTCAAAACTAGACATGGCTCTATAAAGCTCTTCTCTATAGATGCTGTCATAGGCGGCCTTGAAATCGATAAAGAGGTGGTGAGTATCGATTTGGAATTCTTGGTTTTTCTCCAGGATCTGCCGAAGTGTGAAGATTTGATCGATGGTGGACTTTCCTGGCCTGAAACCGCACTGATAGGGTCCAATCAGGCTGTTGATAAAAGGTTTCAGGCGTTCACACAATATCGCAGAAAAGATCTTGTACGCGATGTTGAGGAGACTGATGCCTCTATAATTGGCGCAGTTGAGGGGGTCTCCTTTCTTGTGGATATGGCAAACGATGCTGAGATTCCATTCATCAGGCATACACTCCTCTGACCAAATATTAGAAATGAGTTGGTGTATGCACTCTACCAATTCATCCCCAGCTGCCTTGAAAAGTTCGGCCGGTAAACCGTCAGGTCCAGCAGCCTTGTTCGATTTTAGCTTGGATATTGCTATCCTCACTTCGTTTTGGTCAGGTGGACGGAAATTTTGACTATCATCGTCCATGTTGAATGGTTCATTCTGCCTGACAGCGGGATGTTGGTCTTCGTCGCCGTTATACAGTCTGCAGAAGTAGTTTTTCCATATTCTCAGCACCGACTGTGATTCTACTACGAGGTTACCATTCTCATCTCTACAGGTTTCTGTACGGGTATTACTTCTCTGACACGTTCTTTTTACCTTTTGGTAAAACTTCCGTACATTGTTCCTGGAGTATAGACTCTCGATATTCTCAAACGCGCGCTTCTCATGCTCTTTCTTCTTCTTTTGGAGAAGCCGATGTTCTTCCCGTCTCTTTTGCTCGTAGAGCTCACGAGCAGCTCTCGTCTTCCTTTGCAGCGCCGCTTTGTATGCCTCTTGTTTTGCTGCATGCACTCGCCGGCATTCTTCGTCAAACCAGGGGTTTCGCGGTGGTGGGCGAGCGAGACCCAGCACATCAGTCGCGGCGTTTCTGATGGCATGTTGGCAGCGTTGCCACTGGTCTTCGGCACTTGATGCTGGCGGTATAGGGGTGATTGAGAGATTTCGGGATACGCGTTCAGCGAAGAGTCTGGCGGTCTCTTGCGATTGTAGCTTTTCGACGTTAAATTTTCTCACAGTAATTCTTCTTTGTTGCTCAGATTGGGATATCCGCATTCGTACCTTGGCTACAACAAGGTAATGATCCGAGTCTATGTTGGCCGCTCGGAAGGTCCGGACATCCAGAATACTGGAGGCATGCCTTGCGTCGATCGCAATATGATCAATTTGGTTGATCGTGACATGATCATTGGACTGCCATGTCTGCTTATGAATATCGAGATGAGGAAACCATGTGCTTGCTATGGTGACATTTCGCTCCACAGCGAAATCAATTAGCCTTAGTCCGTTATCAGACGTGGTGTCGTGTAGGCTATGCTTACCGACTGCCCTACCGAAGACGTCCTCCTTTCCTATTTTGGCGTTAAAATCGCCCAATACGATCTTAACGTCGTATTTAGGACATTGCTCGTATGTTTTGTCGATGAGCTCGTAGAAACACTCTTTGGTGGCAGGGTCCTTTTCTGCTGTGGGGGCATGAACACATATTAGGCTTATGTTAGCGAATTTAGCCTTGATCCGGATAGTCATAATACGCTCGCTCACGTGTCGGAAGCTTAAGACTTCTTGCCTAAGTCTGCCGCGTATGACAAATCCGCATCCGAATAAGCGTTGCCTGTTGCCTCTGTAGCAATCACCGTAGTAGATGTCACAGTTTTTCATCCTCTTTTTGCCCGGCCCATCCCATCGCACTTCCTGGATGGCGGTAATATCTGCTTTATAGCAGTCTAGGGCCTCTGCTAGTTGTTCGGCTGCACGTGGTCTGTAAAGGGACAGAACATTCCACGTACAGATCCGAAGGTCGTTGTCCTTATTTCGTTTGCTGGGGTCGTCATTAGTTGGGTCATCCTTATCCGAGGCTTTTGGTTGTTTCGGAACCATGCGTTTTTTACGTGGTAGGGAAGTTACCCCGACGGCACAACCCCCAACCTGGAGGGCCAGTTCCTTAATTATTCCCCTAGGACGAGGGGCCGGGTACACCGGTGCCAGTAGTCCACTACGGGAGTATGAGCGCTGCCGTTGTCCCATTAAGGGCTCCTCCGCCACCATCTCTATTCCAATGTCCTGACCAACATTGGAAATTCCTTACCGACCTGTGTTCCGAATACGTCGAAGCAGCTCGCGCAAGGTATTCACTAAGTTCAACCTAACTGGAACTATAGACGCCACCGTTGACTCCGTCTAGGGAATTCGTCCGCTGCCGCCTGGAACAGGAAGAAGTGCTCTAGTGAGAAAAGCACTCTTCCCCCCCTCTCTCATCTGCTGCCACCAAGAATCCGCCAAACGGGGTTGGTTACCCATTTCTTGGATTAAGGTACTAGGCACCCGGCTGTCACCGCGTGGAGGTTGAGAGTAGGAGTTGGTAGGCCTCAGCTGAGTGAAAACGCTTGTGTTTTCATATGATCGCATGCACTACCGTTTGACCAGCCAACGATACAACGTCAAATATTCATTTTTCGTAGAAGTGCTGACTTTTTGAGGCAATGAAATCTTCAAAGGCTTTTATGACCTCTGCTCGGTTCCGGAGGGCCTTCTGCCGGCAAAATGAATCCTGATTGCGGAAAAGGTGGTAGTTCGTTGGAGAAAGATCAGGAGTGGAATCCTCTAAGGTGATAGTTGATAGTCACACTTTTGACAGTCAAAATTGATGATCACACTTTGTTAGCTCTCCGCAAAATGATCGCAAAGCTACACAAAAACGATTGCAAAAAGGTGATGATCACGCTGATGGTCACCTTAGAGAGAGCAAAAGGGATAATTGTGATCGTCAACAATCAACTATCACCTTAGAGGATTCCACTCCAGGAGTGCGGTGGATGTGAAATAATTTCAAATCCCAACTGCAACAGTTTTTCACCGTTTTATGCAATAGGATCGGATCGTGCCTATTGACCAACACAGGTTGCTTTTTAACCAATTTTGCATGCAATATGTCGATTTCCTCACAATATTTACTGCAGGGATACCTCGATTTACGTTGTCCGGTTTTTCACTTACCAGTTTCGATTTACGTCATTTCTTGAAACACTATTTCATTACAAAATTCCCTTTTTCGTCATTCTTATTTAACCGAGATGCTCATCAGTAAGTCTTTTTCATTCCATATGGACTGTACGAGTGTTGGAAAATTTTATTTTCGGATGTTGTTTTGCTTTACGTCGCATTTTCTCGGCCCCGAAAACGACGTAAATCGAGGTATCCCTGTAGCGTTTGTCGTTTCTCCTGGTTGAAGAAATGAAAAGTGGATTGGTCCTTTCGATGTCCACCAGATTGTCACCATAACCTTTTTTGGGTGAAGATCGGGCTTGGGGGTATGTTTTGGTTTTTCGTCTGCATCCAACCACTGTCCAGGTCTTTTACGGTTGTCATACAGAATCCACTTTTCATCACAGGTGATTATTTCTTAATCTAAGTGATGAGAAGATTTTTAGGCGCCGTAGTTTTTATACTTAATTATACTCGTAGTTTCTTTACCTTCCCTATAAGAGAAAGATGTCGTCTTATTGTCATGGGGATATTCCCGTGTTTTGTGAAATCTCCCGCACCGATTTCGTTGGGTCCGCATTTACCGTTGCTCTTAAAACATCGTCGCCAATTAATGTTTCCGGTTTCCCATGTGGTTCGTTTTCGACGCTGAAATCTCCCGAATGGAACTTTCCAAGCCAACGTCGAATAGTGCGTTTGCTTACCGCTACACCCTAAAAGCGTCATTAATATTTTTCATTGCCAATGACGTTGGGCTCCAACCGCTCTAAATGACCCAGCCATCTTAGTCGCTGTATGTGCACTCTTCTGGCTAAGTCGATGTCCTTGTACAGGCCGTATAGCTCGGCATTGTACCTTCTCCTCCACTCACCGTTTATGCAGACGGGACTAAAGATCGCTTGAAGAACTTTTCTCTCAAAATAACCAAGGGCATCCTCATCCGGTTTTGTCAAAGCCCATGCCTCTGCGCCATACAGCAGGACTGGGATGATTAGTCTTATAAAGAGTTACCTTAGTAGTTCGAGATAGGGCTTTGCTACTCAATTGCCCTTTTAGCCCATAGAAACAACGATTGGCAAGAGTAATTCTTCGTGTGTTCTCCCTACTAATGTCATTTGCGGAGTTCACCATAGAGCCTAGGTAGACAAAATCCTTTACTACCTCAAAATTATATCTGTCTATTGTGGCGTTCAGGGACCATCTTGCCTTAGAAGCAGAAGCAATCAGCAGCATAGAGAATATGGATGACCACTGGAGTGCTGTAAAAAATGCTTTTGCGACTGGGGCACGCACTTATGTCGGTAAAAAGCAGAAACACCACCGCACATGGCTTTCTACAGACACCTGGAGACGGATCGATGAGCGTACCGCAATCAAGGCTCGGATTGCAGCGGCCTCAGCAGTAGAGAGAACCGAGCTTGAAGCCCAATACCGTGCGAAGAAGAAAGAAGTGCAGCGTAGTGTGAGACGTGACAAACGTCAACATGTCAACTCACTGGCCTCAAGGGCTGAAGAAGCAGCGAGTAGGTGCGACAGTAGGACTGTTTACAACATCACTAAGGAGCTCATTGGTGGTCGAAACTCCAAACAACATCCAGTGAAGAGTCTAGACGGTAACCTTCTGATTTCGGATGAGGATCAGCTCACTAAATGGAGAGAACATTTTGCTGCAGTGCTAAATCACTTAGACGACGGCGGTATGATCTTGAATTCGAATGAGCAGTTTGAAGCAACAAATTCCCGAATTCGCACCGTACCTCCCAGTAAAACTGAAATAATAACAGCAATCAAGTCCCTCAAGAAAAACAAAGCGGTGGGTATTGATGGTATCACTGCCGAGCTATTTCAAGCGGCGCCAAATACATCGGCAGATTTGCTGCATCCGCTAATACGGAGAGCTTGGGATAGTGAACAATTTCCACAGGAGTGGAAAAGGGGGATGATCATTAAGCTTCCTAAGAAGGGTAACTTGATGGAGTGCGGTAACTGGAGAGGTATATGTGTTCTTCCAGCTGTAGCCAAAATAATAGCTAGAATAATTCTAGAACGGTGGGCGCCGTGGCGTAAGTGGTTAGTGTGTCGGATCACTACGCGTGAGGTTCCGAGTTCGAATCCTACAAAACACCAAAAAGTTTTTTTTCACGGTCCCACCTCTCGCGAGCGTCTGACAAACATCCGAGAGTATTGTTGTCTCGAAAAAGCTTCTCAAATCGCCGTTCGGATTCGGCATTAAAACTGTAGGTCCCTTCCATTCGTGTGAAAAATATAACGCACACAACATGAGTGGTTGCGAGAAGCTAGGCCCTGGCACTTAAAGAGCTGTTGCGCCAAATATTTATTTATTTATTTAATTCTAGAACGAATTAAAAATCATTTAGATCAACTCTCGATGTCGAACAGACAGGCTTTCGCGCTGGATCCTTCTGCATCGACCACATAAACACCTTACGGATCATAATCGAACAATGCGTTGAGTATAGGTCTCCGCTACATTTACTGTTTATCGACTTCGAGAAGGCTTTCGACAGCTTGAATCGAGATGCTATCTGGTTGGCCTTGCGCAGGAGAGGCATTCCAGAAAAGCGTATAGCTATTATCAAGGCTACATATGAGGGCGACAAGTGTCACGTCGTGCACAGTGGTAAGGTGTCGGAGGACTTTGAAGTCCAAAGTGGAGTACGTCAAGGGTGCATACTGTCCCCACTATTGTTCTTGGTGGTTATCAGCGATGTACTCCGTGCAGCATTGACGGAAGCTAATTATGGAATTCGTTGGACTATGACATCTTACCTTAAACACTTAGATTACGCTGACGATGTTTGTCTACTTTCACATTGAATAATGGATCTTCATTTGATGGCCCAAAATCTAGAAGCTGAGGCAAATAAAGTGGGACTAAAAATAAACACAGCCAAAACAAAAGCCCTGAGTACTTCCAATACCCGCGCTCAACTTAACATTGCCGGAAAGCAAGTCGAGAAAGTTGATAACTTTCTATATTTAGGAAGTGTCGTCTCGGCTAATCGCGGTGGCACCGAACTGGATGTGTGCAGCAGAATCGGGAAGGCTAAAGCTGCGTTCGGAATGCTGTCCAAAATCTGGAGAAGCAATGTTATTAGCTTAAGAACCAAGCTACGACTGTTCCGCTCCAACGTAGAATCAGTGCTGATTTATGGGTGCAGTACCTGGAAGGTGGACACCATTAACACACGCAAGCTGCAAGTCTTCGTAAACAAATGCTTAAGAATCATCTTGAGGATTTTTTGGCCGAACCGCATCTCCAACGAACAACTTTATCTGAGAACGGGCCAAGAACCTATAAGCATTACTATACGAAGAAGAAAGTGGCAGTGGATTGGACACACCCTACGGCGCGAAGACAACTCCATTGCGAAATACGCTATGCAGTGGAATCCGCTCACTCAGGCAGGCAGAATAGCGGGACGCCCTAGGCAAACGTGGCGCAGAACAGTTGAGGAGGAATCGAGCTCTTTAGGAATGAGTTGGAGGCAGCTCAAACGCGTTGCAGAACTCCGAACACGATGGCGCGCAGGCGTGGTTGACGCCCTATGCCCCCCGAGGGGTTAAAGGATATAAGTCAAAGGTAAGTCATTGTGGCGTTCTGTCCAAAACGCCGATGTTGGGTGTCCTTTTTTGTAGACGAGACAGCATATATTTTGTTTTGCTTTCATTGACCGCTAGACCCATCTTTGCTGCCTCGATCTCAATACTTATAAATGCCCCATTGACGGCCCGCTGAGTTCCGATTATGTCAATGTCATTGGCATAAGCGAGTAGTTGTACAGGCTTGTAAGATTGTACCTCCGGTGTTGGCTTGTGAGTTTCGTACAATTCTTTCAAGTACTATGTTAAAGAGATCCCACGATAGCGCGTCACCTTGTCTAAGACCTTTCCTGACATCGAATGGTTCGGTGATGTTCTAACCGACTTTGATGGAGCAGCGAGAGTTCTCCATCGTCATTCTGCACAAACGGCAGGGATGCCAAGACTAGACATGGCTCTGTATACCTCGTCTCTATACACGCTATCATAGGCAACTTTGAAATCGATAAAGAGGTGGTGCGTATCGATTTTATATTCATGGGTTTTTTTGCTGTAGTATGAATATTTGGTCAATGGTGGATTTTCCCGGCCTGAAAGCGCACTGATTAGGATCTATCAGGTTGTTGACGATCGGTTTCAGGCGTTCACATAATACGGCAGACAGGATCTTATATGTGATGTTGAGGAGACTTATACCTATGGAATTGGCGCAGTTCAGAGGGTCTCCTTTCTTCAGGATCGGGCAAACGATGCTGAGGTTCCATTCATCGGGCATACTTTCGTCCGACCAGATTTTACAGATGAGCTGGTGCATGCTCCTTACCAATTCATCTCCTCCTGCCTTAAAAAGTTCAGCGGCAAGGCGGTCGGCTCCAGTAGCTTTGTTAGATTTAAGTTTAGATATCGCTATCCTTACTTCATTCTGATCGGGTTGACGGAAATCTTGACTTTCATCGTCAACTGTTGAATGGCTCATTCTGCCTGACAGCGGAATATTGGTCATCATCGCCATTTAGCTGTCTTTTAACCTTTTGGTAAAATTTTCGAACATCATTCCTGCAATAAAGTCTTTCAATCTCCTCGATCGAGCGCTTCTCATGCTCCTTTTTCTTCTTCCTGAGAAGTCGATGTTCCTCTTTCTCCTGCTCGCGTAGAGCTTGTAAGCAGCTCCGGTCCTTCTATGCAGCGCCGCTTTGTACGCCTCTTGTTTAGCTGCATGTGCTTGCCGGCATTCCTCATCAAACCAGGGGTTTCATTGTGGTGCCCGAGAGAAACCCAGTACATCAGAGGCGGCATCTCTGATGGCTTGTTGGCAACGCTGCGACTGGTCTTCCGCATTTGCTGCTGGCGGCATAGGACTTATATTGAGATTAGAAGAAACACGATCGGCAAAGGTTCTGGCAGTCTCTTGCGATTGTAGCCGCCCGACGTCAAACTTCCTCACAATATTTCGTTGATTTTGCTCCGTTCTGGATATCCGCATCCGTACCTTGGCTAAAACTAGGTAGTGATCTGAGTCCACGTTGGCTCCTCGGAAAGTCCGGACACCCGGAATACTGGAAGAATGCCTAGCGTCGATCGCAATGTGATCGATTTGGTTGGCAGTTTTTCGATCAAAGGAGAGCCATGTTCCCTTGTGAATGAGACGTGGGAACCGCGTACTAGCAACGACAAAGTTTCGCCCCGCCGCAAAGTCGATTAGCCTGAGTCCGTTGTCGGATGTGATGTCGTGCAGGCTGTGCTTTCCGACCACGCTGCTAAAGACGTCCTCTCTTCCTAGCTTTGCGTTAAAATCACCTAGAATAATTTTTGCGTCGTGGCTAGAGCATGGCTCTTACGTCTTGTCCAAGAGCTGGTAGAAGTCATCCTTTGTCGCGTCATCCTTCTCCTCGTGAGGGGCGTGAACGCATATTAGGCTAATGTTTGCAAATTTAGCCTTGATGCGGATAGTCTTAAGGCGCTCGTTCGCATGCCGGTAACTCAAGACTTCTTGCCTAAGTCTGCCTCCAATGACAAATCCGCACCCGAATAGACGTTGTCCTTGTTGTCTGTAGCAATCGCCGTAGTAGATGTCGCAGTTTTTCATACTCCTTTTGCCCGGCCCATCCCATCACACTTCTTGGATGGCGGTAATGTCTGCTTTGAGACACTCTAGGGCTTCCGCAAGTTGTTTGGCTGCACGTGGTTTGTAGAGGGACCTAACATTCCACATGCAGACACGAAGATCGTTGTCGTTGCTTGGGTCGTCAACAGTAAGATCATCCGTATGTTGCTGTTGGTTGCTTCGTAACCGAAGGTTTTTTACGTGGTAGGGAAGTTAGCCCGACGGCACAACCCCCAACCTGGAGAAGCTGTACCACTTTACCTTATAAAAAAAGAAAAGAACGTGCAGTTTTGGCACAGATATTTACTCAAGAACTTTTTATTTCGGACTGAGCAAAAATCTGACATTTCATGTGGTATAGCCTAATATTTATTTCTGGATCGAAATTCGCTCCAGTTTCGGCTTTCGCGTTCCACATTGGGCAAGCCTTTATATTTACTAATTACTGCCCACAAGAGCTTTCGAATATTTACCACCCTGCGAAACTCATAATTAAGGAAGTCCCCTCTTGTGTTTTGGGAAAATTGGAGGTCTGAGAGTAGGTTTTAATGCTGAGGTTCATCATGGAACATGAGAATAATAGTGAATAGTTAAACAGCTTAGGCCACTTTCGTAATTTTCTTGCTTTATGGAATTGGTGGAGTCGAGTAAAACAAATTTTAAATTCACTTTAAATATATTTCTTATATTTAAATTTATTTAATTCAAAAACAAAGTTGCTTAACTTAAAATAAAAGAGAACAAAAATTATGTTTACTAATAAATGTATAGTTGTTATTTTATTTTGTTATATGTATACTTAGAATGTAACTTATAAAAGAAAAAGAGAAAAACTAATGTTTTTCTTGCTGATTTTCGACAAGAAGCATTTATAGTTTTATTTTAGTTTTTTTTTTTTTTATTTTATTTCGTTGAAAAATAAAGTTAAAAGTTTTATAATCTTTAATATAAAAAATCACATTCAATTTAGGATGTCACCCTAACTAGTTAAATTAAGAAATAATAGATAAACAGTACAATAACAAAAGAACTAAATTTTAAAATAGTTGTTTTAAGAAAATATCTTAAAGTTATCGGTTTTAAGGGATATGGGGGGAGGATATTTGTTTGCATTTACCATACTCATATTGTTTGTTTATTTATTGGTTGGAGATGCTAATTTACAGAGACAGCATGAGCTAATTATATCTTTAATGCATTTCCTTACACATTGTTTGTTTAAAAAAAAAAGAATTCAATTCAAAAAGGGATTAATGAAAAAAAAAATTTTAATATTTTGTTAAATATTTCTCCCAAATTACCAGCAAACACTGATTCAACAGCTTTAAGCCTTCTGGAAGAATGTTTCTTCCACTTTTTCAGCATCGGACCTCAAGTCCTGAACAAGTACTTCGGAGCAGGTTTTTGGTATAAGTGTTCCGACAATCTTTTCCCCTTCGGTGGTTTTCAAACGGATCACTTGCATTTTATTATTTATCGCGCTGCGCATCGACAGAATGTTCTCCACGCGGGTCCAAACGGAGAGCACAGAGCCAGCAAGTACTGTGTATAGGCGCTGCCTTAAGCCGACCTAGATAAAGAAAATAATGTTCAATTTTATTATGTAAAACATACAAGGGATAGCGAAACAAAAGAACAGACTAAGGAGAGATAACAGACAAGTGGGGGATAAACCGTGTTTTTTTTTTATAATTTGCGCGCACCAAAGGGATTATTAATGCCCTTATACTGGTTGGCACAATGGACCCGTACTGTTGGTCTGAGTGAGCAGTGACTCTTTGTCACAAGGCACCCATCTACCTATACTGGTTCTCAGGGCACGGGCGGATAGGAAAAGGGGGAAAAGAGACAGAAGAAATGCCGGTTTGCGTTGGATTTAAATGTTTGAAGGTTGTAATGACTAGGAAATACGAGTAGAGGCTGGTAGATCGTTCTACAAGCGTGTTGTTAGGCTTATAAACGAAACCCTATATTTGACAGTACGGCCGAAGTTAGGCTTGAGGGTGAACTGATGTGCATTCGAAGCATGACGGGTATTACCGGTGAAGTTTTGAAGGGGAGGAATAAGGCTATTTCGCTGGGCCATGGTAGGTAGGTAGGTACAAGTGGTTGTGTCAGCAAACCATGCCGACACTTAATTAGCGCAGAAGCGCCGTTTTATTACCACAACTCGAGTGACCTAACGGATGTAACACGGACGTTAACTACTAGCGAAAAGAAGAAGAAAAAGGGGGTAAGGTTTATTCAAATCCACCCCGTTACATTGAGGAAGCTGATAATGTCCCCAATGCTAATCTCCGCTAGCTCTATAGCACGTTGAACGCCAAGCGCTTTTTTTAGTTTGCTGGCTGGTACCACGGGCAAAACTGAAATTTTTGTGCTGGTTCCAATTTTTTTTTTTTTAATTCTTGGTGCATCTAGGTTTATTTTTTTAAAAACACTGATTTATTTGGACTTTGAAGAAGTAGTTTTCTTGAAATTGCATTTTTTCTGTGACACTTACATATGGGCAACCTGTACGTCAATTGAAAAAGCTCATATATGAGTGTCATGTTTCAGTATTACACTAGGATGACACTCACATGTGGGTTTCATGTACCAGCGGAGACGGTGGTGATACTCACATATGAGTGTCATGGCGTTCAACGTGATAAGGTTGTCGAAAAAGAGTTTACCTAAGGTGCGCTGTCTGGCCTTGCCTAAAGCCGGACACTTGCAGAGGAAGTGTAAGATTGTTTCTATCTTGTCAGCAGTATTGCAGCTGCGACAGTGTGCATTAAATACAATGCCTATTGGGCCATTTTTTTTATAAAAAAAAAAACGATAAAAACGGGAAAGACACGAGACATTTCTACGATGTTCAAGTTAGACTATGGAGTTTACAATGTCTTTATCACCTATAAGTCTTAGCGCGCGATTCTGCATCCTATCTAGAATGTTCAGAACGATCTTGGGTGCACCAGACCAGATGTGGGCGTTATATTCCAGCTTTGGGCGGATGGATGCCTTATAGATGGAGGCCAGATCAGAAGGGTTAAAGCATTTCTTGCACCATTTAAGGAATCATAGCCGATGTTTGCTTGGTTCCGGTGGGCGCCGTGGCGTAAGTGGTTAGTGTGTGGGATCACTACGCGTGAGGTTCCGAGTTCGAATCCTACAAAACACCAAAAAGTTTTTTCACGGCCCACCTCTCGCGAGCGTCTGACAAACATCCGAGAGTATTGTTGTCTCGAAAAAGCTTCTCAAATCGCCGTTCGGATACGGCATTAAACTGTAGGTCCCTTCCATTCGTGTGAAAAATATAACGCACACAACATGAGTGGTTGCGAGAAGCTAGGCCCTGGCACTTAAAGAGTTGTTGCGCCAAATATTTATTTATTTTATTTTTTTGCTTGGTTCCGGCATAGAATAATAAATGGCATTAAATGGTAGACACGTCGCAAGTCGGGGCAAACGAAGCTAGGTAATCCCCCAAGCCTAAAGCTTTTAGCTAAACAAGAACTTGGATACCAACAGCTGCATTCGACATGCAGTCAGAGATGCAGAAATGAATGAAGAAAGCCATACGAATGACTGTAGCTTACACGTGCCTTTTTATTGAACTTACCTCACACTCCTGGCCCATATTTGCATTTCTGCAGTTGCCATTCCAGTAGGCATGTGAGCATGTATTGACGGACGCATCATATTGTTGTGTCCAATGTGTTTCGGCCTCTTCCACGGCGACTTTCTTGTATTTCTTCTCGATTTCGGCCAGAGATTCTGGTCGAACCTGAAGACCTGTATTGGGACGAAAGACTTGGAACATAATGTCTTTTTTGCTTGCTTTAGAGTCGGTTTTTTTCTTCTGTTGTGGTTGGGTGGACTCAATTTCGACAGCAAGAATCGCTGTGCGTTTGTTGTTGCGCAGTTGATGAGATAGATAAAATCCTTCTTTTTCACTGATTAAGTCGGCATATCTGTAGGAGGGGGGAAATCGTTAACAATTGTTCTTGGGAGTTATATGTACACACAAACGCTCGGATTGTTCTTTAATACGTTACTCACTTGTCGAGAGCCTCCTGCCATATCATTCCACGTTCTACACGAACTGTATGGAGTTCAGTTGGGGCGGTGCCAGTAGCATGCTTTCGGATAAACTTTAGGAGTTTTACTCGAGTGACGTTCTCTCCAGCGGCACCGAGATCTGGAAGAGAAAACAAAGTGAAATTTGAGAATGAATTTGCAGAAGGGATTCCAATTGCTACTTACCCAGAATTCCCAAATCAAAGCGTCCGCCTTTCTTCGCCTGATTTATGATCGCATTCAGGGTATCCGTGAAATACTTGAACAAACGATTTTGTAGTTCAACGGGCATTCCCAAGATTCTATTTAAGAATTTAGATATATTATTGTAGTCCTTGTCCAAGCTTAGTACACCAGGATTAGACTCGCTGTTCACGATGATACCAACTCCAACTAATGCCCCGGCAATGTCCTTGAAGAAATCTCCCTTATAATCGGTGGGTGGTGGCACTAGTGGAGACTCATAGCCCATAATCGTCTTCATTACTGTTTCCAAAGCAGTTCGACCATACTTGTTATCAATATTGAACTGCGAGAGATCTCTAGTTTCAGTAGCTCGTCGGTCGCCATGAGTCAACGCGCCCAGCGATTCTAAGCGCTTGGCCACTGTCGAGGCGAATCTTCTCTCACCGGCCAAGTCGGAGATCAAGAATATGTATTCGGGCGCATTCACCTGATTCGAACGATGTGTGCGTCCAAACTGTTGAATAGCACGATCCGCAGACCATGGCAATTCCAGGGTAATGTGTACCCGTCGGCGTTGATTTCGTACTCGCCGATCGCTCTGTAGTGAGATACCACTAGAGGCAGCCTCTGAAATAATGGCTACATCCTTCTCACCATCCATGAATCTTTGTTTCTCAGTCAAATTCAGGGTTTCTAGGGGCACATCCTGCTCTGATCGTGATTCATACTGAATGGATCCATCATCGGATTGGACAACACGTCCCTTACGGCCAGTCATTTCGGCTACATTCTCCGGACCACCCAGCTCATCGATCAATTGATCCAATGTATTCGGCGGCAATCTATCTCCAAGGCGATCAATTTTTTTTAGCAGTTCCTCCTTCATACTGCACGCCCGTTCGATGGCATCCTTTGGCGGTGGACCATAGTTCATTTTGATACCATTCACACCCACTTGCGTGACTGTATTCTTCTGTTCCTGCTTCTTTTGTAGAAGCTCCTGGATTTTATCCTGAGTAGAAGTAGGTTTTTTCTTTGCTACAGTTGCCGCTGCTGGCTTCTCCTTTGGCTTCTTCTTTTTACGTGAGTTCACCCATGGATCGGCATCGCTATCACTGCCCGAATAGAATGGATTGAAGTCACTGCTTTGGCCACTATCCGATGCATGATCCGACTCCTCGGATTCGGATGCAGACATTACTTTAAAGTCTGAATCATCGGAATTGTGGTCAAATTCATCACCGCTCGATGAACGACGTCGAGATTTCTTTGCCGCCGCTGCCTTTCCGGCAGCTGTGCGTGTAGCTTTTCGTTTGGACGTTGAAGCAACGGTGGCAGTTTCCTTTTGACTCTCTTCGATGATCGATTGTAGAGTTTTCTTGTTTGTACCAAGTCCCAGGATGCGATTAATTCGATTTCGATCTGGTGCTGGGAAATGTTTCTCTACCAGCGATTGGAATACTCCCCTTAAACGAAAATAAAACATCAGAAGAGTTTGGAAATAAAGATCTCAAAACATACTTAGCAGTTGACACAAAATCACTCAGTTCTCCTTCGTCTCTCTCCAACTGTTCCAGCGTTCTAGCTTCACCAGTCGATTGCAGACCGATAACTACGCACTTGCCGTACTTTATTGCCTCGCGTGCTACTTGAACTGCATGATTCACCTTGGCAGCGATACAAAGATATTTAAAGAAACGCTGATGCGATGACCAGAACTGACCCCACATTGTCTTCTTCATGCGACTCTCCGCATCGATGAGTTCTGCAGCTTCTGTGAATTTTTGCATCGCTTCTACCCACTACAAAGACATTTATTGATTAAGAGTTTCCAATTAGAGTTCGTTATTACTAACCAATTCAACAGAATCGTCATAAATCTTCTGAAACTCTGCGGATAGTGGAACCTCCTCAATTTTGAATGTCACCCCATGGAAACTTAGCTGGCGTGCAATGTACATTCCTCGGAGTTTCATGTCCATAGCCACTATCTCCATAGCGCCAATTCCTCTGCAAACATATTCTATTTGTAATTGATGAATAAGGCAGAATTCACACCAAAACTCACCTCTTTTCCACGGCCATTATGAAGTCATTGAAAGTTGGAAACGCAGTTCCCTGTCCCCAAATACCCAACCGTACCATGTAAGCCATATTCTTCGGCTCTGATGCACCCGTAGCAGATGCGTATACCACCCTTGCTTTTGGTAATTTATTTTGCAGCTCCAACACCGTAGAACCTGTCTTTGTGGGCTTTCCAGAGCCCACTGGGCATAAGTTCTTTGCCTTGTGACATTCATCAAAGACTATCAGGCCGTCGAAGTCCTCGCCACACCATTGAAGGAGCTGCTTTAGTCGTGATTTATACTTTCCAGTCTTGTTGTTTGATTCACCTATAAGTGCTGAATATGTGCTGAATATGACGCCGCGTTTACAGTTGTTATTCACATCCGATGAGATTTTTGCGTATTTGAACTGGAAAGAGACTTCAGTGACCTGTGTTTTTGGAGTAACCATCGTTCAACTCACCTTATTCAATGCGTGGACATCAATCTTTGTTGCTCCGATGTCAGAGAGATCTCGTTCTGCATCATATTTCAAATCATTAGAGACTGAGATCCATAGTGCCTTCTTGCGGCCTTTTTGATAGTTTTCGAAGATTATGCCGGCGATTGTGCGACCCTTGCCTACACCAGCACCGTCACCTAAAAGAGACGAAAGGGTTAATATTCAAACACTGATTTGCTTTCGTTTGTCTCTAGCATACCAATTAGGAATCCAGCTCGACTTCCATCTGGCAACAGATGATCATGTGCCTGAGATGCGTAGGTAATGGATTCCAACTGCAATGCACTCAGTTGACCACTTTGAATTGTTTCCTGTGGAATGGACATCTTATAATATACATCACATGGTTCCACAGAGGACAGTGAAGCTGTTTCAACAACTGGATCTGGATGCTTTTTGCCCAGTTTCACTGCAAAGAAAGATTTTTAATGGTGTTTTCCAAATTACAGTGAGGAAGGCAAGGCTTACACTTTGCTGGCCAATATTCAGCATAAGTCTCTGCGACACCCATCTCCTCATAGTCAGCTTCCTCTTCTTCGGCAACTTGGTTGACCTGCAACACAGAAAGAAATGTCTTAAATTTATGAAATAAGTTTGCGTAGTTTTTCTATCTCACCTTCATTGGAGCCTGCATCCACATTTGAGATAGCAACTTGTTCGGAATACCACTAGTTAGAAAACTTGGATTGGCCGCCAACAAGGCTTGGATATTCTGCAGAACATACTGATTTATGCGCGCCATTGGATCTTGGGCCATTTGCTGAGCAGCTGGTTGTTGTGCTCTTCCACCTGATGTTGCTGTTGAGGGAGCAAGTAAGTTTCCAAAACCAGCCATTCCCACTAAAATAAAGAAGAACCCAAGGGATGAGTTATGAGAATATAGTTTTCAGCTAATAAAAACATTAAAGCAAATTATAAATGAACAAAGGAAGCAATTTAAATAATAAAAAAGCAAAGAGGGAGCGCATTTCTTAAGCTATAAACGGAATGTTGCAGCATTTAACTAATGTAACGGTTACGGATTAATTAGAGATCTCTTAGATAAAATTTGTTGAGTAAATGAGTTCATATGAAGAAAGGGAATCCATGTTGGATTATGATGGGGGAGAAGGGTTGTACTTGCATGTCATGTCCAGGCATATGTGAGACATTGGTCATAAAAAGATTTTAAGCAAAATAGGCTGACAAAATATCCAACTTTCGAAAATCGGTCGTTACGTAGAATACCATTGTACAATTTTTTAACCAAACACCTGAAAAAGCCGTCTTTTAGCCTACGGCTTGTCAAATACGAAAATTAATTTTAAAGAAAATCGTTAGAGCCCGTTTCCGAGAATATATTACCAACTAAGTTCTCGCTGTTAGTCAATAGATGGCTCCAGCAGTAAGTGGTGGTCGATTTTGACATATCCAAAACGTCATGAACCGAGCTTAGACATATGGTAAACAAACAGTTTTGACACATTAGTGATTTTGTTTTGGCGTCATATACTTTTGCTTGTGTGAAAATGTCTGATTTTGTGCCAAATAATTTGTCATTTGCGGGAAGTGTTGATTTTCGCCTGTGGACAACTGCTCCAGCCGCAAAAAAGGAAGGGTTTTCTTCATCGCATCGTGACGGGTGATGAACAATGGATTCATTACAGCAACCCAAAGAGAAGAAAGTCATGGGGACTGCCCGGTCATGCTTCTACGTCGTCGGCTCGGCCGAATATTCACGCTGCGAAGGTTATGCTGTGTATTTGGTGGGACCAGGTCGGTGTGTGGTTGGTCAAACGGTAGTGCATGTGATCATATGAAAACACAAGCGTTTTCACTCAGCTGAGGCCTACCAACTCCTACTCTCAACCTCCACACGGTGACAGCCGGGTGTCTAGTATCTTAATCCAAGAGATGGGTAACCAACCCCGTTTGGAGGATTCTTGGTGGCAGTAGATGAGAGAGGGGGGGAAGAGTGGTCTCTCACTAGAGCACTTCTTCCTGTTTCAGGCGGCAGCGGACGAATTCCCTAGACGGAGTCAACGGTGGCGTCTATAGTTCCAGTTAGGTTGAACTAAGTGAATACCTTGCGCGAGCTGCTTCGACGTATTCGGATCACAGGTCGGTAAGGAATTTCCAATGTTGGTTAGGACATTGGAATAGAGATGGTGGCGGAGGAGCCCTTAATGTGCCAACGGCAGCGCTCATACTCCCGCAGTGGACTACTGGCACCGGTGTACCCGGCCCCTCGTCCTAGGGGAATAATTAAGGATCTGGCCCTCCAGGTTGGGGGTTGTGCCGTCGGGGTAACTTCCCTAACACGTAAAAAATCGATGGTTCCGAAACAACCGAAAACCTCGGATAAGGATGACTCAACTAATGACGAGCCCTGCAAACAAAATAAGGACAACGACCTTCGGATCTTTACGTGGAATGTTCTATCCCTTTACAGACCACGTGCAGTCGAACAAATAGCAGAGGCCCTAGACTGCTATAAAGCAGATATTACCGCCATCCAGGAAGTGCGATGGAATGGGCCGGGCAAAAAGAGGATGAAAAACGGTGACATCTACTACGGTGATTGCTACAGAGGCAACAGGCAACGCTTATTCGGATGCGGATTTGTCATACGCGGCAGACTTAGGCAAAAAGTCTTAAGCTTCCGACACGTGAGCGAGCGTATTATGACTATCCGGATCAAGGCTAAATTCGCTAACATAAGCCTAATATGTGTTCATGCCCCCACGGAAGAAAGGGACCCTGCCACCAAAGAGTGTTTCTACGAGCTCCTCGACAAGACATATGTGCAATGTCCTAAATACGACGTTAAAATCGTATTGAGCATAGCATACACGACACCACGTCTGATAACGGACTAAGGCTAATTGATTTCCCTGTGGAGCGAAATGTCACCATAGCAAGCACATGGTTTCCTCATCTCGATATTCATAAGCAGACATGGCGGTCCAATGATCATGTAACGATCAATCAAATTGATCATATTGCGATCGACGCAAGGCATGCCTCTAGTATTCTGGATGTCCGGACCTTCCGAGCGGCCAACATAGACTCGGATCATTACCTTGTTGTAGCCAAGGTACGAATGCGGATATCTCAATCTGAGCAACAAAGAAGAATCACTGTGAGAAAATTTAACGTCGAAAAGCTATTGAAAAAGATATTGAAAAATTGGGCGCCGTGGCGTAGTGGTTAGTGTATCGGACTACTGCGCGTGGGGTTCAATGTTTGAGTCTCATAAAACACCTACAAGCTTTTTCACGGTCCCACCTCTCGAGAACTTCTGACAAACATCCGAGTGTCGTAAAGCTTCTCAAAACTAGAATAAAAATTGCCTTTCGGATACGGCACGAAACGGTGCGAAAAATATAATGCACACAACACGAGTGGTTGTGAGAAGCTAGGCCCTACGCCCTCCATGGGCTGTTTGCGTTAAATAAGTATGTATGTAGCTGTAATGAAAAATTCCGATTCCGCCTTTGATTGTGACCCCCCCACTCTCGACCCTGTTTTGGATCCATTTGTGTAAAAGTAAATGGCCCCCTTGTGTGTCCCCAGCTCCCCCTTCCATTAAAGTCTGGAGGGGATGCGGGTTTCCAAGTTTTTTTTTCAAACAGAAGTTGTGGAAGTACATAGTCGATGTCTTGTGGAAGGAATTCAAGATTATTGAGAATAGAGAAATGCCCTGTACTTAGAGCGGACCACTGAGATGTGGCCTTTATGCTGGTGCCTGCACACACTGCCACTTGTATACTGTAAATATCTAGAGGAGACAGGTGCAAAAGAATGTCTAGAGCCGCTGTTGGAATTATCTTAGTGAAGTGGGAGGGTTGTGATCCCTTGTTTTCGGATCATAACCTCGCTGAAAAAGGAAGAAGAAGATCCAGACAGGATATTACTATCTTTAGCTGCGATCAAGTTTCTGGAATCTGTTACCTTCAACAAAACCCCAAACGGTGGCACGAGATGGCCAAACAGTTCAAAATTCACCTAATTTGGGCACAAGGTCGACGAACTCTCCAAGCAGGGCATTTGTCTACCGATTTCGTCGAGTAAGGCGAAACTCGGAATGCCGCTCGCTAAAGTGAAACTGCTACTTAAGTTCAACACCACTAGCGCGATCAACCACAGGTGGGCTAGCGGCACTACGTTCCTCATTACTAGACAGATCTGGCCTGAGCTGGATCAGAAACGCTCCAACTATCTTATAGGTCTGTCGCTCATAGGAACTACATTAGGTGTCATTACGGGGCACTGCATCATCGGTAGGCATGCCATCATGCTAGGCATCTTAGCAAATGATTTCTGCAGAAGTTGCATGGACGAGGAGGAAACCATACTACAGCTTCTTTGTACGTGCCACGATCTTTCCGCTCGTAGAAGACTACACTTAGGAGCCTACCTCTTCGACAATTTAGGCGAGCTAGCTAACGTCAGCATTGGCAGCCTTCAGCGCTTCATAACAAGCACCAACTGGTTCCAGTGGTAGCTCTCCCTGGGGATGATGAATCCATGTGATACCACAATGGGCCTAGTCTGGCCTAAGTGAGGCTGCACTTTGCAGCCTGCCACTCTAACCTAGCCTAAATCTGTTTGACTATTTAGGTGTCTAAAATATCGATTCACATAGACTTGTCCTCAAAGAAAATTAATGTAATGGCATAATGCTATAATTTTTATATTAAACGTAAATGGAAAAGTCTATTAGCCAATACTAGTAGATGTGAAATTGACGGTCAAAAATGTTGGCACGAGATTATCTTTAGTGACGAAAGCGAATTTAATACTTTTGGAAACTATGGCAATTAAATGAGCCATCATGCGAATATTTGAATATGGTTAGGTTAGGTTAAATTGAAGTGGCTGCCAGCTTACGCCAACACACATCGACCAAGGAAGGTCCGTTGTGGTACCACGAAGGATCATGTATTCCCAGCCTAGTCGTTAGAACCAACTAGAGCTTCGAATGAAGCGAAGGAGGCTTCTGATGTCTAAATCTATCAGATCGTTAAAATAGAAATCTCATAGCTGAAGCTTTCTTCTACATATGGGAGAGAGCTGGACACGCACAAAAGTGAGGAATGGTTACTTCCTCTTCTTCGTCCATGCAGCTCTGCAAAAATCATTTGAATATACGCCAAGCCTTGTTGCATGCTTGCCTATATGACAGTGTCCTGTCTATTTTACAAAAAAATAAAAAAATATTTGGCGCAACAGCTCTTTAAGTGCCAGGGCCTAGCTTCTCGCAATCATTCATGTTGTGTGCGTTCTATTTTTCTCACGAATGGAAGGGACCTACAGTTTAGTGCCGTATCCGAAGGGCAATTTGGTTTGAGAAGCTTTTTCGAGACAACGATACGCTCGGATGTTTGTCAGACGCTCGCGAGAGGTGGGAACGTGAAAAAACTTTTTGGTGTTTTCTGGGATTCGAACTTGGAACCTCACGCGTAGTGATCCGACACACTAACCACTTACGCCACACAATTACACCTATAGTAGCGCTAATATGCTATCGGTTGAGAGAAATTCATTTCTAAGAGCGTTTCAGATCCAGCTTGGGCCAAATCTGTTTAGTTGCTAGACATGTTGTACCACTTGTCAACCTAAGATTTGTTATTTCGATTGCATCTTAAATTTGCAAGTAGCGTTTGGTATACCTAGATTATCCTTGTCTGGAAGGATGGGTACAGTTGTTCCTATTCTGTAGGGTTCGTCAGCCTTAAAATTCTTCTGCACCCAACAAAGGTGAATATTAAATTGCTCCGCCATCTCCTTAAGAGACGATCGGCAATCTAGGGCTACTACTGAATTTATATAGATCGATTCCAATAATTTGATTGCAGCTTGGCTGTCTAAAAAATGCGGATATCCTTGGTGGATATCACGTTTTTCTTCAGCCAAGATAAGACTTCTTTAATTGCCATTATTTCCGCCTGGAACTCGCTACAATGATTTGATAGACGGAAGGAGAGCTTAAGATTAAGATTGTCAGAGAAAACATCTCCACCAATTCCGTCATCGATTTTTAAACCGTCAGTATAGAAGTGGATCGACTCAATATTTGAATATTCTGGAAGAAATTTACAGCGAAGTGCGAGCTACACTAGGGTGAGTCAAGATTTTTGTTCCAGTATTGAAAGACCCAAAGTCATAGCAGTGAATGTATCTAAACATTTGTGGAAATAACTGCAAAACTTAAATAATAAAATAATACCTCCATGTTGCCATTTGTTTGTTGGAACCAATATAAACAACACTTGGCACCCGTTTTTGTAGCATCTCCAATTAACTAGATATAAACAATTTATAATGTAAGCAATTGTCCATTATCGATCAGTTTCATCATTAATATATTTCTTATTTGTTTGCATTTCTGTGGAAATTATTAAATATACAAATAAATCTAGGAAGATGTCTACGATATAAACTGTCAACTTTGGAAAGAAAAAAAGTTTAAAAGCCGATTCATTCGTTTATTCGTCGCATTACGATCTGTACTAAAAGGATCTAACTCAGAAGCTTCGCCTTGGAACTTTGCATTCACTCTCTGATCAATTATATTGTAGTTTCAATTAATTGCAAATCATAAGGAAAATATGGAAAACAAAAGTGATTACGAAATAGTTAAGTTACATAATATAATTTGAAAGAAATGAAGCATACACATCTAATTAGCAACTACTACAAAAGAAAGATATATATTCCACGAAACTTAGCTGATTTTTTGCGGCAGTAAATGACAACAAAATCATGTACATATATGTCTATTATCTGACTTTGCTTGTTTGTTTGCTTTGGCCGCTCTGTATGCCGGACGGTAGTGATTTAAATTTTTTTTCTGTTATTCGAAATGTATCGGTTTCTAAATTGATTTTCGTCGTTGTATTTATATATAGCGGTTGCACTCATTGAAGGTATGATATGGAAGCTGGCACATTTTTAAAGTTGAATACAAAAAAAAAAAAACACAGGGCTGTACATACTTTTTGCATTTACATATGAATATGTTATTCCGTCGCATATTTATTCAGCTTTTAGTTTTAAGCAAAATCGTTAAAGTTTTATTTTACCTATACATTCTGTGTACAAAGTACTCGGAATTGTTTAGTATAACACAAAAAAATAATAATTTATTCATAAAAAATTATTTTGTCGCCTTCAAAGTAAGCTCCATCGAGTCCAATACAATTATGCCAGCGCTTGACACAATCCTCCATACATTTTTCGTAGGCTGTTTGTGGTATGGCTTTCAACTAACAATCTACACAGTCTGTTCAAAGTTGTGATGGGGGCATTCAAATGATATAATCGATTCTTCCAATATCACGAGATATCTGGAGACATCGTCTAAAATCATTCGAACGATCTCCCATACCTACTTCCTATGAAGCAACGAGAACCAAGCACGAAAGCAAAGAGTAAACACAAATGTCTCATGTCTCGAATGATCATTCGAGATATGACTGCTATATGCATATGAGAACATCCCCAAGTGGTTGAAAACACCAACAAAATTCTCGATTCCATTCATATCACGATTTGAGATATGAGATGTGTATCCGAGCAAAATAGTATTCGATTCATTTTAAAGGCGGGTAGAACAGTAAGAATCGAGTAAATATGTATGCAAGAGAAAACCGGTAGTTGGTTCTATTTCTCTTTGTTCTCGCGGCTTCGTAGGAAGTAGGTATAGCAAATCATTCGAATGATTTTAGGCAATGTCTTGAGATAGCACTCATATCTCAAATGATCATTCGATTATACGGATCACTCGAGTACTAATGTCTCGATTCTTTAAAAAATTCGAGTATGCCCATCATTAGTTCAAAGATGGACTGTGGAGTCGGTGCGGGTGTGTTTTCTGAATCATTAAACATCTCTAAACCATAAAGACTTCCGGATTTCGTCAGTGTGTTTCAGACAGAATTACTTGCTGTTCAGGAAACCTGCCGCCAGATCAAATTACACACAATTATAACGCCAAAGAAAAACATCGCTATTTGCATTGATAGCCAAGCTGCCATCAAAGCCATTATCTCGGTTATAACATCCTCCAAGCTGGTACCAAGGTGGTACAATGCCGAAATGAGTTAGCCTCGCTAGATGGCCATTTTTAGGTAACCCTGATTTGGGTTCCAGGGCACAGTAACGTTTATGGAAACGAACTTGCTGATGAACTCGCTATGTATGCAAGGCTCAGTCCTCCACGGCTCACTTGCGGAATCAGTTCAGATTTCGCTTGGAGCAGTTAAAGCAGAAATCTAGTCAAAATTCCTTGCTTAAGCCAACCTCAGATTGAGTAAGCAAACAAACTATGTCATATCTAGGAAGATGTGGCCAAACTACAACAAAATAAAAAACAACCAACTTCTTGAACAGAACGTGTCAAGACATCGCCAGAATAACAGCGATCACTACGGGTCACTGGCCTATTGGAGACCATGCAGTCACACTATGCATTCCACAGAACACACACTTGTAATGTCGCAACTGAAAAAAAAACCCTTATCCCGGAGGGATGACGCAGTAGTGGATCTCCTCGCCGTAGGTGGTGCAGACAATTCCAAGGGGACTTTGAACAACTTGGAGTGCGCAACTGGAGGCAATTAGCTAAAGACAGAGTTAAATGGAGAGGCTTGTTGGTTGAGGCAGCAGGTTCACCCCGATCTGTAGCGCCACCTAAGTAAGTAAGTAACACAACGGATCCAATTTTGGACGTACTACTATACATAACAGACGACCTCAGTTCTTAAGTACATTACTAGCATTAACTTGCACCTCTCGAAACCTGTCGAACAAGCCGGATTTTGCGCGGGTAGAAATTGTACGCACCAGGTACTATCATCGACGACACACATCGAGGCAGGATTTGAGGATAGGCTTAAAACATCGGTTGCGTTCGTCGACTTAACTGCAGCGTATGACACCGCCTGGAATGATGGGCTTATCTTTATGCTTCTTCTTCTTCTTTTCTTTTATCAGCGAGGCTATGATCCGAAAATAAGGGATCACAACCCTCTCACTTCACCGCATTTCTACTGATCCGGCTGGGCTTATCTTTATGCTACTGAAAGCAATCCCGTGCCTTAGGATTTAGCGCCTTATCATCAACCTACTTTCAAGCCGCCTATTCCAAGTCTTCATCGATGATGACAAAAGCAAAATAAGAAAACTCAACAACGGCTTGCCCCAGGGCTCCGTCCTCGCTCCCTTGCTCTTTAACCTCCACAACAGTGACATACCTGCGACCGCATCGAGGAAATTGGATATGCAGTTGACCTGGCAATCACCACTCAGGAAAAGGACATAGCGAACACAGAAATAACTAACTCTTGAGCAACTCAATATATATTTTAGACAATGAAGGCGGTGCCCAAGCATGCCTAAAACAGAAGTTTGCTGCTTCCATTTAACCAGTCAACTAGCAAATTATAGACTGAACGTCCAGTTTAAGAACACTTTACTTAACCGAAACCCGAAGTACCTAACCCTAAACAGATCCCTTACATATAAACAACACCTAACAAGTGTTGCTAAGAGCTGAAATGAGAGCTTTCCTAACGAGTGGAAAAAGGGAATGATCGTCAAGCTAAGAAAGGAAATTTAATGGAGTGCGGAAACTGGAGGGGTATCTGCGTGCTGCCTGCTGTAGCTAAGATAATAGCTAAAATCACCCTGGAGCGAATTAAACAACATCTCGAAGACACACTCGATGCCGAACAAGCAGGTTTCCGCTCTGAATCCTCCTGTGCCGACCACATCAACACCCTGCGGATTATTATCGAACAGTATGTTGAATATCGATCGCCACTGCACCATCGTTCATCGTTCATCGATTTTGAGAAGGCGTTCGATAGTGTCAACAGGGAGTTTATTTGGCGTGCCTTACGCAGGAGAGGTATTCCCGAACTAATTGCTATTGTCAAAGCTACATATGAAAGCTCCAAATGTCACGTTCTGCACAGGGGAAGGTTGTCTGAGGAATTTGAGATCCAAAGTGAGGTAAGACAAGGCTGTATCCTTTCACCAATATTAATCCTATTAGTGATTAGCGATGTGCTTCATGCAGCTTTGTCGACGGGAAACGGAGGAATTCGATGGACTCTTACATCTCAACTGAAACATCTTGACTACGCTGACGATGTATGCTTACTCTCCCACAGAATTATGGACCTCCACCAAATGACAGCAGATGTGGAGAGGGAGGCAGGTGTCGTCAGGCTGAAAATTAACACGGCAAAAACTAAAATTATCAGCCTTGGAACTAACTCATCGGCTCAAATACGCATTGCTGGACAACCGGTAGAGAGAGTAGAGGATTTCCAGTATCTTGGGAGTATTGTCTCGACCGATGGTGGGACCGAACTGGATATAGCCAACAGAATCGCCAAAGTAAAGTCCGCGTTCGGGATGTTGTCCAAAATATGGCGAAGCAATGCAATCAGTTTGAGCACCACGATAAGACTGTTCCGCTCCAACGTTGAATCCGTGCTGTTATATGGTTGCAGCACGTGGAGAGTGACCACTACTATCACCAGAAAGCTTTAAACGTTTGTTAATAGGTGCCTGCGTAATATCTTATGGGTTTTCTGGCCCAATCGTATCTCTAACGAACACCTTTACGAGAGAACGGGTCAGGAACCAATAGGCACAACCATCCAACGGCGGAAGTGGCAGTGGATTGGTCACACGTTCCGAAAGGGTGACAGCTCCATAGCAAACCATGCTATGCAATGGAACCCTCTAACTCAGGATGGCAGAAGACCTGGCGGTCCGAGGAGAACATGGCGCAGAACAGTCGAGAAGGAGGCACGGCAATTAGGGAAAAGTTGGGGAGAACTCAGACGCATTGCCAGAAACCGTACACGATGGCGCGTAGGCGTAGTAGAGGCCCTAAGACCCACAAGGGGATACAGGACATAAGTAAGTAACAAATGTTGCTGGAAAACTCAAAACTCGCAACAACATCATCCAAAAAATCACTGGATCAACATGGTCAGCTGCATCGACGCTTCGTACTGCCACACTTGCTCTCGTGTACTCCACAGAGATACTGCGCCACAGTCTGGCTGAATAGTGCACATGTACGCAAGGTGGACATTTAGCTCAACAACACCATGAGACCTATATACGGCACCATAAGATCCGGTGCTTCCAGTACTGTGCAGCATTGCCCCACCTCATCTGCGCCATTTAACCACGCTATTAAGAGTGTTGGCAAACACTGAACAGCCCATCCACCACGGCATTACTATGCTTCTGTTACGGCAGCAGAGACTAAAGTCTCGGCACCCAACTATCAAACTTGCTGAAGAGCTTGCTCGTGATGCTTTCAACCTGAACTATATCTGGTCAGCAGATTGGATAGCAGTAATGCAAGCTGATAATATCATAATCCCGAACCCATTATGCCGACCCTTCGGGTTTGAATTACCGCTCAACCTCTGATCGATGCTCAACAGGATTCGAATCAACCACGGAAGATGCACAGACTCGCTGTTCCACTGGAGAATTGCTGATTCTCCCGACTGCGATTGCGGAGCCTAAAATTTATTGGTGTAACCGAATCACAAATACTGTTTAATAGGTTACTAGCCCGCTTTTCAAAACAAGGTAATCTATATATTTTTATATACCAGCAAAGTAAATATGTTCGTTTTTCTTTTTTTTTGTATGAGTATATATATACATATGCCTATATACTACTTCCAATAAGCAGTGCAACAACCTAAGTTGTTTTTCAAATAATAAACTACTTCCAAAGGAAAATCTGCAAAAAAAAGCAACCATTTGAAAAAAAGAAAACATTCTAGATACAACAAGAAAAAAGTTAAGTAACAAAACCACATAGGAATAAGAAAAAAACAATTATAAATCGTCTACTCAATTTACAAAAAAAAAAAAAAGAGAAAAGAAAAAAGAATTGGTTGATTGTTTCAACTACCAACATTACTCGACTTACTCTGCGCCAATATAGACGCCATAGAATTGCTTTGATAATACGCTGGCAATCCGCCACCATATGCCATGTTCATCAACTGTGTTGGGTTCATGGTCATGCCACTGCCAGCCCCGCTGCCAGTACCACTACTGCCACCGGCACTTCCCAGCAATCCACCACCGACATAGGACATTCCAGCTAAATATAATTTTTAGTTTTCGTTATTTTAAGTGCAGATTCAGTTTGCAAAATTAGTTAAATTAAAGGGAGGTGTGTGGCGACCAGATGGATTAAAAAAACAAATAAATAAGGAATTCCAAAAATAAAACCAAGAACCAAAGACAATCAAATAAATCGGTCTGGGAGTGGAGGGGGCTGAAGCAAAGAACCTACTCTGCGATAATGTTTGCTGTTTTAGAGCATCAAACCCGGTCATAGATGGACTTATTGAAATCCCTGCCTGAATGTGTGATAGCGATGGTAGTTGTTGTTGCAATTGATGTTGTTGCTGTGATATTTGCAATTGCTGTGCAGGTTGTAATTTACCTTTTGCATTGACATTTTGCATATTCGCCATTGTTGTTGCTGTATTAGGTGATGCTGCAGCAGCTGATGATGCAGCGGAGGATATCAATAGAGAGTTTTTGTTGTTGTGAGCGCTATTTTTCGCATATGTAAGTGCTGTTTGAAGGTCACGACCGCCACCTGAAAGAGAAGTAAAACATTTATTTTGGGTTTGCTTATAATAAATAGAGGGGATTTCAAGTAATTAAGATTTTAATTAAATTTATATTTAAGCAGAAAACTAATAAAATACAGTTGCTGCACGGAAAAGTTGTGATATTAATCGTAAGTATTCATTTCATTCAAAGTACAATATTTGTAGCGTAGGGTCTATTTAAATAGGTAGTTTGCGAGTCGGACGCTGCAATAAAATCGCCGCGTTTGGCGAAAAATTCGTCTACTAACACTACAGTTGGCGAATTATATAACTCATTCGCTTACTGCCAAACCATAGAACGTAAAATATGAGTGACAATACTTTTATTTATTTGGAATTGATTTCTGTGAGGATTTAATTTAAAAAAAAATAATAATAATAACACAAATTACACTGGTCTGCAACGGAATCCTCTTTCAAATAAATTTAAAGATTTTAACGTGCTGAATCTATATCTGGAGTGGAATCGTCTAAGGTGATAGTTGATTGTTGACGATCACAATCATCCCTTTTGCTCTCTCTAAAGTGACCATCAGTGTGATCATCACCTTTTAGCGATCGTTTTACGGAGAGCTAACAAAGTGTGATCATCAATTTTGACTGACAAAAGTGTGACTATCAACTACCACCTTAGAGGATTCCACTCCTGTATTCCATTTTTTGCTGTCACGTAAAGTCCTCGACCTTTGTTCTTAAAAGAAACGGTACTGAAAAGTTAACATTGAAAAAGCCACCGGGTAATGACCGTCGGACAGGAGGAGTGCAGACTTACGCTCAGGCCGCGGCATCCGAAAAAAACCAAAAAAACGTTGAAATTTCGACGGACCCTGTCTCTCATGTTTTGTCGGTTATTCTCGAGAAATTTGAAGAACAAAGCAAAATAAATAAAACTATTCTCGATAGGGTTAAGCTTGAAAAGAATTCACGAAAAATGCGTACTTCATCTAGAATATGAATGAAAAACGAATGTTAAATATGTACATATATGTACTTGGAATGCAAACGGACTTTTGCAAAAACTTCAGGAATTGGAAATCTTCAGGCGTGAAAAAGATATTGATATTTGCTTGATTTCTGAAACCCACGCAAAAAAGGAATCGCATTTAAAATTAAAATGCTATAATGATTACCACGCTTGTCAACCTTCGGGAAAAGCGAGAGGCGGATCATCCTTGCTTATTAAAGACTGCATCGAACAATCCGAAGGTCAAACGGTAGTGCAAGCGATCATATGAAAACACAAGCGTTGTCACTCAGCTGAGGCCTACCAACTCCTACTCTCAACCTCCACGCGGTGACAGCCGGGTGCCTAGTACCTTAATCCAAGAAATGGGTAACCAACCCCGTTTGGCGGATTCTTGGTGGCAGCAGATGAGAGAGGGGGGAAGAGTGCTTTTCTCACTAGAGCACTTCTTCCTGTTTCAGGCGGCAGCGGACGAATTCCCTAGACGGAGTCAACGGTGGCGTCTATAGTTCCAGTTAGGTTGAACTAAGTGAATACCTTGCGCGAGCTGCTTCGACGTATTCGGATCACAGGTCGGTAAGGAATTTCCAATGTTAGTCAGGACATCGGAATAGAGATGGAGGCGGAGGAGCCCTTAATGGGCCAACGGCAGCGCTCATACTCCCGTAGTGGACTACTGGCACCGGTGTACCCGGCCCCTCGTCCTAGGGGAATAATTAAGGAACTGGCCCTCCAGGTTGGGGGTTGTGCCGTCGGGGTAACTTCCCTACCACGTAAAAAAACTCATGGTTCCGAAACAACCAAAAGCCTCGGATAAGGATGACTCAACTAATGACGACCCCAGCAAACGAAATAAGGACAACGACCTTCGGATCTGTACGTGGAATGTTCTGTCCCTTTACAGACCACGTGCAGCAGAGGCCCTAGACTGCTATAAAGCAGATATTACCGCCATCCAGGAAGTGCGATGGGATGGGCCGGGCAAAAAGAGGATGAAAAACTGTGACATCTACTACGGTGATTGCTACAGAGGCAACAGGCAACGCTTATTCGGATGCGGATTTGTCATACGCGGCAGACTTAGGCAAGAAGTCTTAAGCTTCCGACACGTAAGCGAGCGTATTATGACTATCCGGATCAAGGCTAAATTCGCTAACATAAGCCTAATATGTGTTCATGCCCCCACAGCAGAAAAGGACCCTGCCACCAAAGAGTGTTTCTACGAGCTCCTCGACAAAACATACGAGCAATGTCCTAAATACGACGTTAAAATCGTATTGGGCGACTTTAACGCCAAAATAGGAAAGGAGGACGTCTTTGGTAGGGCAGTCGGCAAGCATAGCCTACACGACACCACGTCTGATAACGGACTAAGGCTAATTGATTTCGCTGTGGAGCGAAATGTCACCATAGCAAGCACATGGTTTCCTCATCTCGATATTCATAAGCAGACATGGCGGTCCAATGATCATGTAACGATCAACCAAATTGATCATATTGCGATCGACGCAAGGCATGCCTCCAGTATTCTGGATGTCCGGACCTTCCGAGCGGCCAACATAGACTCGGATCATTACCTTGTTGTAGCCAAGGTACGAATGCGGATATCCCAATCTGAGCAACAAAGAAGAATCACTGTGAGAAAATTTAACGTCGAAAAGCTACAATCGCAAGAGACCGCCAGACTCTTCGCTGAACGCGTATCCCAAAATCTCTCAATCACCCCTTTGCCGCCAACATCAAGTACCGAAGACCAGTGGCAACGCTGCCAACATGCCATCAGAAACACCGCGACTGATGTGCTGGGTCTCGCTCGACCACCACCGCGAAACCCCTGGTTTGACGAAGAATGCCGACGAGTGCATGCAGCTGAACAAGAGGCATACAAAGCGGCGCTGCAGCGGAAGACGAGAGTTGCTCGTGAGCTCTACGAGCAAAAGAGACGGGAAGAACATCGGCTTCTCCAAAAGAAGAAGAAAGAGCACGAGAAGCGCGCGTTTGAGAATATCGAGAGTCTATACTCCAGGAACAATGTACGGAAGTTTTACCAAAAGGTAAAAAGAATGTGTCAGAGAAGTAATACCCGTACAGAAACCTGTAGAGATGAAAATGGAAACCTCGTAGTAGAATCACAGTCGGTGCTGAGAATATGGAAAAACTACTTCTGCAGACTGTATAACGGCGACGAAGACCAACATCCCGCTGTCAGGCAGAATGAACCATTCAACATAGACGATAATAGTCAAAATTTCCGTCCACCTGAACAAAACGAAGTGAGGATAGCAATATCCAAGCTAAAATCGAACAAGGCTGCTGGACTTGACGGCTTACCGGCCGAACTTTTCAAGGCAGCTGGTGATGAATTGGTAGAGTGCATACACCCACTCATTTCTAATATTTGGTCAGACGAGTGTATGCCTGATGAATGGAATCTCAGCATCGTTTGCCCGATCCACAAGAAAGGAGACCCCCTCAACTGCGCCAATTATAGAGGCATCAGTCTCCTCAACATCGCTTATAAGATCTTTTCTGCGATATTGTGTGAACGCCTGAAACCTTTTATCAACAGCCTGATTGGAACCTATCAGTGCGGTTTCAGGCCAGGAAAGTCCACCATCGATCAAATCTTCACACTTCGGCAGATCCTGGAGAAAACCCAAGAATTCCAAATCGATACTCACCACCTCTTTATCGATTTCAAGGCCGCCTATGACAGCATCTATAGAGAAGAGCTTTATAGAGCCATGTCTAGTTTTGACATCCCTGCCAAACTTGTCCGTCTGTGCAGGCTGACGATGGAGAACACTCGCTGCTCCATCAAGGTCGGCAATGACCTCACCGAGACCTTTGATGTCAAAAAAGGCTTTAGACAAGGTGACGCGCTGTCATGTGACTTCTTTAATATTGTACTTGAACGGATTGTGCGGAACTCACAAGCCAACACCGGAGGCACAATCTATTACAAGTCTGTACAACTGCTTGCATACGCCGACGATATAGACATTATCGGAAGAACTCAGCGGGCTATCACCGGTGCGTTTGCAAGCATTGAAGCGGAAGCGGCCAAAATGGGTTTAGCGATAAGCGAGGGCAAAACCAAGTATATGCTGTCAACAAGAAGGGAAAGCCAACACTGACGAATTGGACAAAACGTTACAGTCGGCAGCTATAACTTCGAGGTAATAGGGGACTTTGTCTACCTTGGCTCTGCTATAAATTCTACAAACAAGATCAACGCAGAAATCAATCGAAGAATAACTCTTGCCAATCGCTGTTTTTTTCGGCATGTAAGGCAATTCAATAGTAAAGCCCTATCTCGAACAACCAAGGGGACTCTATATAAGACCCTGATCATCTCAGTCCTGCTTTACGGCGCTGAAACATGGACTTTATTAAAAGAGGATGAAGATATCCTTGGTCGCTTCGAGAGAAAAATTCTTCGTAAGATTTTCGGTCCCGTTTGCCTTGACGGGTTTTGGAGGAGAAGATTCAATCACAAGCTATACGAGCTGTACAGCGACATCGACCTAGTCAAAAAACTGCGTATTGGACGTCTGAGATGGCTAGGACATGTAGAGCGAATGGACAACAACGCTCCGGCCCGCAGTCTTCGAATCTAGTCCCGAGGGACGACGCAGTAGAGGGAATCATCGCCGTAGGTGGCGCGCACAAGTTCAAGGGAACCTCGACCAACTTGGAGTGCGCAACTGGAGGCAATTAGCTAAAGACCGAGCTAAAGGGAGAGGCTTATTGGTTGAGGCCCAGGTTCACCCCGAACTGTAGAGCCACCTAAGTAAGTAAGGAAAACGCCGGTCAGATACGGTTTACGATATCCTCCAGAAATAAAAGAATTGGTCAAGGAAAAACGAAAAGCGCATAAAAAATGGCAACAGAGTCGTGCTCCGCAGCATAAAGCACGCCTGTAATCGTCTGTGCAATTTGTTGAAGAAGACTATTAAGGATTTTAAGAATCGTGCAATAGGCTCTTACCTTGAAAGTTAAACAGCGAAAAAAGATTCCAATTATTCACTTTGGAAAGCTGTAAAAGGCGCCAAAAGGCCCAAAGTCCCCGCGCCGCCAATCAAATTAAATCAAAATGAATGGGCGAGGGAAGATAAAGAAAAAGCGGACGTCTTTGCGGCCCACCTGGAAAAAACCTTTAAACCGAAATAGGCTGGATTTACCATCTAACGATTTAACGCTCACAAGTGCAACGCTAAGGGAACTCAAACATGAGATCGAGAATCTAAGACCTAAGAAATCTCCTGGTTATGCTTTGATTACCGTAGAAATTCTCAAAGTCTTACCTAGAAAAGCATTGATTAAGCTTCTTCATATTGTAAATGCTGCGCTTAGATTAAAACACGTGTCGAGCCAATGGAAAGATTTGCTCAAGCGTATTTCTTGACGTCTCGCAAGCCTTTGACAAGGTGTGGCATGATGGCTTGAAATACAAACTACGACAAGTTTTCCCTGTATGTTTACACGATATTCTAGAATCATATCTCGGCTTTCGTGTTAGACATGGAATCGAATACCCGGAGTTCAAAGAAATTTCGGCCAGCGTACCGCAAGGAAGCGTTCTTGGGCCGCTTTTTTATCTGTTATATACTCGTGATATACCGAACGAAGATGGAACTATCCTTGCTACGTTTGCCGATGACACTACTTTCCTAGCAGTAGGTGTCGAAGAAAACACATTGGATAAAGTAAATGAATGGACGAGGGACTGGCGGATTGCCCTCAACGAATCTAAATCTGTTCACGTGAATTTCACTTACAAGAAAATTAATAACTTGCCAATTTTCCTAAACTCGGCCCGAATACCTTTTGCAAACGAAGCCAAATACCTGGGAATGACACTCGACGTAAGGCTGAAATGGAATTCGCACGTGAAAATGAAACAAAAAGAACTCGAAATCAAATATAGAGAAATGTACGGGTTACTCGGAAAACATTCCCAGCTTAGTACTGAGAACAAACTGCTTTTATACCAGCAAGCGCTAAGGCCGGTGTGGACCTACGGTATACATCTTTGGGATTGTACCAAGAAAACAAATGCAAATATTTTACAAGCTTTCAAAATAAAGTGCTAAGAGAAATTGTCCAAGCACCGTGGTTTAGTAGAAACGACGATACCCACAGGGATCTCGGAATTCCGACAGGAAAGTCCATCACCGACCAAATCTTCACACTTCGCCAGGTGTGTCCATTTCGAAACAATCACCGGAATTGAGCCTATCCGCAACCACTTTGCACCGCATTTTGTATAAAGATCTTGGCCTACACGTTTACAAGGATTCAAAACGCCGTACCTTCGCTGATTGAGTGCTGGAAATGAATGAACAAGATCATGATTTTTTGCACAAAATTTCTATTGGTCTGGGTACGTGAGCAAACAAAACTGTCACATCTGGGGCTCCGAAAACCCAAGAGAAATAGTGGAACAACCTCTCCCTCCATCCATAACAGTTTAGTGCGGTTCTTGGGCTGGCGGTGGCATTGGGCCATATTTTGTTTTGAAAATGATGCTGGTGCGACCGTTTCAGTGAATGGATTGCGTTACGGAACTAACTTTTTTTTGTTTGAAATTGATGCTATGGACGCTGACGATGTTTATTTGCAGCAAAAGGGCGCCACATGCCACACAGCTGGTGAAACAATTTCAACGGCAATTTTCCTGGACATGTGATTTTTCGAAATGCAGACTTTAATTGGCCGCCGAGATTGTGCGATTTAACACCATCAGACGTTGTGCTTTGGCGCTATGTTCAAGATAAAAGGTGTGTTTTGGTGAGAATTATGCAAAGCAAAGTGGAAGCTTTTCAACTAAATGATTCACTGTCAATCTGGTTTATAACTTTTTTTATTATTTGAAGATTGGTGATTGAATTGAAATTAAAGTGAAAAGTATGAAAAGGTTGTGCTTAAATTTGCACAACTGAATTATTCAACTTGAATCAAATTGAATGAAAATGTGGCGATTAACGTCTTTGATGTTTGTCATCGAGACGTTCGCCAATAGATGACCCGTAGGTGTGGAACCTGTTCGGGTTATTTTTCGATCACATCGAGTAATCTTTGTTTTTTTTTTTTAATTTGCGAAGTCAAAAATTTTCAAATTAAAAAATGGTCGACATTGAAAATTTAAACAAACCGGTTCTACAAACCTTCCAAGAATTCGCCACACCAAGGACTTAGTCGACTCTAGTCGCCGCAGCAGTTAACAAGATCCTAGGATTTCTTCGATTTCTGTTCTTCAAATCATCAAGCGTTCCTGCTCCGAAGAAAAATCTTTTTCACAAGGGAATTCAAGCAGTCCTGTTCGACAATATTCTCGTCAGAATAAGCAAGACCATTCAAGAAGACATTTTCCTTTTTTTTATTTTTGTGTTCGTGTTCCAGTTGTTTTCGTTCAAGAGTTTTTTTAGAGTTATTTAATAAAGAACTAAGGACCGTCCTACATTGTGCATTTGATTTCCACTTTCATAGCGAGACACCGCTCACAGCGGCATCGATCTCGCAACAAAAAAAAATGTGGCGGTTGACGTCTTTGACGTTTGTCATCGAGACGTTCGACTTCATAACACCCGTAGATGTGGAACCTGCTCGAGTCATTTTTAATCACGTCGAGTAATCTTTGATTTTTTTAATTTCAAAAAGTGAAAATTTTCAAAATTAAAAACAGTCGAAATTGAAAATTCATGTAAGCGGGACATTTGCCCCAAGGAAAGCTGTTTCAAGGAATTTTTTTCTACTCTTGCCGCGGAACCCATCGACGCATCAAGCGGTCCTGTTTCCGAGGAAGCAGTCGGCAACGGAAATTGCAAAACAAGATTTTCACGCAGGATTCACAGCACGCACACCGATTTCTTGGATTCAGGGTTTCTACACTCTAGTGCTCCAGAATGTTCCCTCGTGATCTTCCGTGTTCTTCGTTTTTGTTAGCTTTGCTTAGCAAGAGTTCTTTTCTAGTCCTTAATTGCTAAATAAAGAACTGAAGATTTGTTAAATGGCATTTACTGGCATTTGTTTTTCCACATTCATAGTGAGACGGCGCTGGCAATAGCACCGATCTCGCTAAAAAAAAATGCTCTTTTCAGCGCCCTCTGAAATTGAGTAGCGCAAACTTAACATCACAACTCAGTTTTGACTGGACAAAAAAGCTAAAGCGGATCCAAAATTTCATTAAAAGAATGACTATAATAATAATAGTACGAATTGTTTGGAGGGCCACTTGCTTGGGCAACCGGTCGTTGTTCATATTGAGGACTTTCAAGATGTAATCAACTTGTAACTTAAGTGTTTTGATAAACAGCGGAGACAATCCCGTTTCCAACATAATCATGTAGTTGGGGGTGCTAGTTGGTAGCCGAAATACTCTTTTAACGTAGTAGCTCAGCAACTTTTCGACTGTTTCATAGTGTCTGCAACCCCATACTTGCGCCCCATAAAACAAAATGGCCTCAGACGCTTCTTAAAAAATGTTGTACTTGCTACTGTGCGCAATGTTTTTATTGGCATAACATCGTTTCCATGTGGCGCTGATAGCACATTTAGCCTTGAGAAGTTTCTCCGTCAAATGTCTTTCCATGCTTAAATCGTTCGTAAAGAAAACGCCAAGGTATTTATACTCATTGACTAGTTCGTTGCTCTCACCAATAAAATTCCACCTTTCATTTAAGCAATTTCGTCCTCCGCCTCTTTTAAAAACCAGTATTTTGGATTTCTCCAAATTTGCCGACAGATTCCACAACGAGCAACATTGATCATCAATTGAAGAGACTCGGGCGTATATGCAAGTAGAACTATGTCGTCCGCAAAAAGCAAGGCCTTAATTTGTTGTCCGACATACTCAACACCAGCGGGCAAGGAATGAATTACGTCGTCGATAAACAGCGAAAATAAAGACGGGCTTGTCTCACTCCAGATTTCGTGCGGAACCAATCAGAAAGTTCCTCACCATTCCACACTGCTGCCTGAGTTTCGCTATAAAGATTTTGAAGAAATCTGCCGAACTTCCGAGACATTCCCATGTTATAGAGTTTATAAACCAGCGCATTGCGATCAACTGTATCGAATGCAGCCTTGAAATCGACAAAAAAAAGTGTATAACCAAAAAAAGCGTTTACCATTCCGTTGAAAAGTTTCTGCGATACTCCTTAGGACAAAAATGTGGTCGATCGTGGAATAACCGGGCCTGAATCCTGCTTGGTATTCGCATAGTAAGTTGTTAGCTGCAGTCCACAAGTTGATTCGATTTTGCAAGATCCCACTAAAAATTTTATACGATACGTTTAGGAAAGAAATGCCTCGATAATTTGCCAGATCAGTCAAGCTCCCTCTTTTGTGGATCGGGAAGATAAGCGCCTCCTTAAACTCTTTTGGAATTACCCCACGTTCAAAGATACTGTTATAAATGCACAAGAGATGGTTTTCAAGTTCAGCAGAAGCATACTTATAAAATTCGGCAGGTATTCTATTCGATCCCGGGGCTTTACCATCCTTGACTCTGCTTAAAGTTTCCATTAACTCATCCCGAGTGATTGGGGAATCCAAAATTTCACAGTTGAAATCAGGTGTGGCATACTGAAAGGTGCATCTATTGAGTACTGGGTTCAACAGGCTATTAAAATGAGCAAAAAGACGGTTAGGACTTAGTTCCGGATGGATGGTGAACTTTTTCCCATTCAGCTTTGCAGCCAATTTCCAAAATTCGAATGCATTACTACAGAACGCCAGCCTTTGTGCATCCAATTCATAATACGTTTTCTTTTTGCGCCTACATAATGCCTTAAACGTGCTGTTGGCATCTAAATAGCGATTTTTAAAGAATCCTTCGTTGGAGTCCTGGAACGCCCGAAGCCACGCAAAAGATACCTGTCTCGCTCTTAGGCATTCCACATCAAACCATGGCTCAGAAAATTGTTGACTACTACGCCTACTGATGGTGGAGATTGGGTAAGATGATTGATGATTTCCCCAATTTGGCCGATATCGAATTCCTGATGACTTCGTAACCGCATATCGAGCTGGCTTCGATAAGACCGTGCTTTATCCTGATTCCAATGCAGTTGGGTAGGATCTTCATGCATAAAATTCCTTCGGGTTCACTGGCTTCCAGTTGGAATGTTATAATTATAGGGAGGTGGTCAGAAAAGAATACATGTTCCACTTTCAAATCACCTACGTATGTCACCCACTCACCTTCAATCAGACTGAAATCGATAACTGAGGTACCTTGTCTTCCCGCAAATATAAATTCGCCAGCTGAGTCCGATGCACTCGTACCATTCTGAATTACACAATTCCAATAATTTGGAGCCTCGAGCATTACAAACATTATCTTTGGACTGCCATGCTATTCCGGATTCGATGTTTTTTTGCACCTGCTTCCGTCCCCACTCGTGCATTTAAATCACCTATAATAAGCATGTTCGGCGTATTCATACACATCATCAACTCCTCCAGTCTTCGAAAGAAAGAAAAGAATGACTATTTCTAGGTAGAGCCGGAGCGGACATGTGGCAGATATTGTTATTATTCCATTACTAACCTCAGAGTTGTACTGTAGGTTAAAAATATCACCGCTTTTCATAAAAACGTTGCGTTTTTCTATTGATTTTAAATGACACATCTTGTTGGATGACCCTTTAGTCCTCCCCAATTACAAATGAAAAACCACAATGAGACAAAATGTGAATTTACCACATGTCTACCATAAATCTCCATGCCAAACGCATTACATCACAAAACCAAACGTAATTACACAGCCTTCATTACTAATTAACCCCATTCAATTAAAGCCTGAGTACCCTACATCCCCAAAGAATGAACAAAAAAATAAATTCCACGTTGACCCAGATTCTGTGTGGCCTGGCCAGACACGTGGTCTTCATACCCCAAAAATATCTGTCATCCCGCCAAAAGTCTGCTTAAACTTTCCCCACAACAACCCACTGCTTGAAAATAAACAAAAGGGTAAATTACTCATTTAAACAAATGTCCCTACCCTACACCTCGTGGCGCCATAAAAAAAAACACATTTTTGGAGTGCCGCATCCACGTGGTCAACCATCCAGTAGTAAAGTAGTAGATACATACAAAAAGCTGACAGATGACCGCGTGTATTCTTTTTGTTTGTGTGACTAAGCCGGCACATTCTCTTTTTATTTTTGTATCTATAATATAGTATATGAAGGAATAAACATATCTGGTGAAATACTTACTAAAGATGATAAGAAAGAGATAGAAAATAGTTTAATCGCCGAGTTTCCATAAATTTCATAACCTTCTGCGGCTCTCTGGATTACTAATCAGAGTAAAGGGAGGACACAAATTTCCGTCTCTTTTTGCATCTCATTCGAGATATTTGGTGAATTTACCCAAAATAAAAAATAAGAGAATTTTTATTCAACAGCAGGAATAAAAAAAAAGAGGAGATTTCACATAGAAAAAAAAGAGAGAACGAACAAAATTTCCCCTATCATTCTCTCATCATGGGACTTAATCGATTTAATCTCCTCCACTCCACCTTTGTACTTTTTTTTTCACATCCCCTACACATGCATAATGTAAGTATCTACTCTCACTACCATGAAAAGCACGCACCTATTATGCAAATTTTGAGTTCATGTCCTCTTCCTCATGAAATAGAAACATACACAAAAAAAAAAGTGAAAACAACTCAATCAGCTGAGTTCTCGTACGCAGTTTTCAAAAATAGTGAGAAAATTGTTTTTCTCAATTTTCGAGTGGGCGGTGGGTGCGGAGAGATAACGTTAAGGGGGAATGTGCTGCTGATGTCACATGGTTTTCTTTTTGTTTCATTCATTGGAGCTCTCTTCAACACAATCAATGAGCGAGTAAGTAGTGTTGTAACCACACAAAAAATAAAAAAAAAAATAAAAGAGACTAGGTACAACGAAGACGACTGTGCGGACATTGGGTGCCACTGCTTTGAGACATTTATATTTGTCTGTGACATTGAAAATTTATCGTTGTCTCTTGAATGGTGTGTGAGCCAATATTTTGTGGTCGTTGGGTGGAGGGGGAACGACTTCAATACTTGGAATGTTAATTTTAGAATACTAGAAGAGGAACGTGGTGAAACAGAGTAGATTTATTCATTGCCATGCGGAAGAAGACCAACATCAACATTTTTACTTACTTTTAGCATGGTGAGGTAGTAATGCGTTCGGTTATTGATAGGTTGGCTCTAGTACAAAAATCATACACCACTCAACACGCACTCGAAACAAAATACTAGAAATCAAAGCCGAATGCTAAAATCACAGCTAATTCTCCCCAACTAGTTCAGACACCACCCATGGAAACATGAAATCATCCGACTTTCAAACCATTTATGTATGAATATAACCTCTTCCCATCTCTTCGCTTAATTTTGTCATGCAATCGCATTAAAAGAGCTAACTCCTTAGACGTAAATTAATTGTAAAAAAAAATTGACATCTTTTGAAAATTTTGGACAATATTTTCCATCATTTGAATACGAGGGTGGTTTGGGGATTTCGCGTCCTGACCGTAAAAACAAATTCGGAAATTTATAAATTACTTTTACAGTATAATCTCGGAAAGATGAACGATTAACGAACAGGGCTCGTTCATCTTTTCGAAATGTTGTTTTTTTTAACGCAAGCCAAAAAAAAAAAAAATAAATAAATAAATGGGAAAAAACGAAGTTATATAAAAAAATGTATTTAGATGTGTTTTTAAAAAAATTCATCGTTTGCCGCCTAGAAGAAAGTTGCTTGATCATAACCTTCTAAGGATACTCTGTATAAGAGTTTTATCATCCCAGTCCTGCTTTACGGCGCTGAAACATGAAATTTATTAAAAGAGGATGAAGATATCCTTCGTCGCTTCGACAGAAAAATTCTTCGTAAGATATTCGGTCCAGCTGACGGGTTTTGGAGGAGAAGATTCAATAACGAATATTGGACGTTTGAGATGGCTAGGACACGTAGAGCGAATGGACACCAATACTCCGGCCCGCAGAGTCTTTGAATCTAACGCGGAGGGACATGGAAGAATCTGCGGCTATTATGTCATTCGCACCAGGCCCTGATGGAATTTTGCCAGCTATGCTGCAAAAAGCTCCAGCCGAGGTCAGAAACAGACTTAGGGAAATTTTTAAACATTGTTTAAGGTCATGCTACGTACCAGTGGCATGGAGGGAAGTGCGGGTTATATTCATACCTAAGGCAGGTATACCAAGGCACACTTCAGCGAAAGACTATAGACCCATAAGTCTCTCGTCATTCCTCCTCAAGACACAGACAAAGGCTTCTTGATATTCACATCAGAAGTAAGTGTTGCTACGGCATTCTATGCAAAGCTCAACATGCATATTTGAAGGGGAAATCGGTGGAAACAGCTTTACACGACGTAATCGGGAAAATAGAAGCTAGCTTTCACTATAAGGAATTCGCACTAGCAGCCTTCCTAGACATAGAAGGTGCTTTCAATAATGTAGAAGGAAGGGCCATCAAAAAGGCCCTAGAATCTATGAATGTCGAGCATAGCATTACCAATTGGCTTTGCAATATGCTCGGCACTAGAAACATTAACTCCACTATCGGAAACAGTTCGATAAGAAAATCCGTTAACAGGGGGACTCCCCTGGGAGGCGTTATCTCACCCCTCCTCTGGGTTCTAGTCATCGATGGGATACTTAAAGAACTAAGCAATACAGGCATAAGCGTCACTGCTTACGCGGATGACGTGGTGATTTTAGTTCAGGGTAAGTTCCTTGATACATTAAGTGAAATGATGGAATCAGCTCTTAATAGTCTCGAAAAATGGGCTAGAGGGTGTGGACTACACGTCAACTCGGATAAAACTGAATTGGTACTCTTCAGTAGAAAATACAAGATACCACCCTTCAAACTGCCTAAGCTAGCAGGGGTGGAGCTTTCCTTTTCGGATCGCGCCAGATATCTTGGTATAATGCTGGATAGGAAACTAAATTGGAAACTTAACATACAGGAACGCGTCCGCAAAGCATATAATGCTCTCTTCATCTGTAAGCGGACCGCGGGGAATAAATGGGGCCCGCAATGATGCACTGGCTATACATCATGGTAGTCAGACCCATCCTTAAGTACGGGGCTCTTGTGTGGTGGAAGGCAACGAATACGAAAAACACACGGGATATGTTGGCCATGGTACAAAGATCAGCCTGCATTGCCATCACGGGTGCTCTACGCACAACACCTACGGCTGCACTCGAGATCTTCCTGTATCTCTTACCATTAGACCTACAAATCAAATTTCAAGCGGGCAACAGTGCGCTTCGGCTCACTAACGTTGGTCTCTTCAGGACTAATAACATAGGACACAGCTCCATTCTCAAGGAATCTTTTCCCGGAATCCCTGACGAATCGGACGATATACTTGGCACCTTAGACTTCGACACACCATACGAAGTACTGTATCCTATTAGAGAGGACTGGCAAAGGAAGATAGTCTCTGTCCATAACGAGATTGCAATATACACAGATGGTTCTAAGACCAGTGAGGGCACGGGGTCAGGTATTTACTCGAGAGATACGAACCTACAGGTGGCCCTGAGACTTCCGGACACATGCAGTGTGTTCCAAGCAGAGGTTCTATCTGTACTTAAAGCTGCGGAATAACTTGAGATGTGATCAATATCCGACAAAAATATCGCCATCTACATTGAACAGTCAGGCTGCGCTAAAGGCGCTAGAGTCTTACGTCACCAAATCTGAGATAATCAGGAATTGCCGCACAATGCTTAGGGCATTATGTACGCAGAACCGAGTCAGATTATGTTGGGTACCTGGACACTGCGATATCGAAGGCAACGAGCAACCCAAGGCGCAGGCTAAAAGAGGAGCGGGGCTCCCACGTAGCGATATAATTGGTAATATTAAACCACCAGGGTGCGTGGCTAAGGGAATTATTCGGGATAAAATCATTGACACGGCTAATTGCATCTAAGTCAAACTTAGATGGTCACAGGGTGTCTAAGGCCTTGTGGCCTGTGTTAGATCGCAGAAAATCTGGGGAGATAATTAAGTTAGATAGATCGAGGCTAAGAACAGCGATAGGAATACTCTCTGGCCACTGTCTCCTAAGGAGGCATGCCATGAGACTAGGGTTATCCGATACGGATGTTTGCAGGTACTGCGATGACCTGCATGTCTCAGAGGATATAACTCATATACTCTGTGAATGTCAAGGAATTGCCAGGATAAGGCTAAAGTACCTGGGTAGATACTTCTTCGATAACTTGGAAGTGAGGTCCTTGAACCATAACAAGGATCTCTTCAAATTTTGTAGGGAGATTAATTGCTTGGAGGATTGGGTTTAGGTCTTTTGCCGTGAAGGTTTCCTAGGGATCGCGATGGGCCCACTTTGGTGCCTAGTGTCTTATGATAACCTCATAACCCTACCTAACCTAACCTAACGCAAAGGGACGACGCAGTAAAGGGCTTCCTCGCCGTATTTGGCGCGCACAAGTTCAAGGGGACCTCGACCAACTTGGAGTGCGCAACTGGAGGCAATTAGCTAAAGACCGAGCTAAATGGACAGGCTTATTGGTTGAGGCCCAGGTTCACTCCGAAATGTAGTGCCACCTAAGTAAGTAAGTGGGTTTCACATTGCTCTGCACATTTCAGACAGATGTTGATGGCTAAAATGGCTTTTGCTGATTTGACGACATCAACAACCGTGTTTTATGCACTGCACTGCTTTCTGAAAATACAAGGTCATTTTAAACATCTGAATGTAGGAAAACCACATCTTCATTCCACTCCCTTATACCATCACGCGTGCATTGAATCTTTAAACGAAATTTGAATATAGAGAACGATTTGAATAAAAAATGGTTGACTTGCATCGGCAAAATGGCCTTCTAAATAAATTTACTTCACACTGAGATGCAAACAAGTTACAAGTTACAAGTTAACTTTATTGAGGCAAAATAAATCAGCACATTATAACAATACGTTCTTATTCTAAATTTCGGCCGACTTAATGATACGAGTATGTCTGACTTGAGCAAAAGTAAAAGAATATTTAAGAAAGATATTAATCAACAATTACAATATTATTTAAACTTATCATTAATTTGAGTACGCTTGCTCCCGGCGTACAATCAAACTGAGATGCAAACAAATTGGGGAACCACAAAATGCAAAAAACAAGCAGAAAAGCATCGCGTTCATTCATTCATTCATTTTCAATGGCCCGCTAATCCTTCATGAGGGTCGCGGGGGTAGGATGCTCAGGTGGACTCTCCATCCTTCTCGATCCTCCGCCATTGACTCCAATTCATCAGGGAGAATCCCTAAGCGGCTCCAAGAGAGATGTCGGACTTGATCCAACCATCTATTTCTGGGCCTTCCGCGAAGTCGTCTACCTGATGGCACGGCAACCATGGCGCGTCTTGGAAGCCGGTCTGGGGGCATACGCACTACGTGACCAAACCATCGAAGCATAGATCGTTCCGTTCGGAGAAGTAGCTGCTCAACGTTGAGCGCCTCGCGTACTCTGGTGTTGCGCACTCGATCCCTACGAGTTATTCCAACAACACCGCGAAGGAACCTCATTTCGGCAGCTTGTATCCGCGATCTTATTCTTTCGGTCACTACCCAAATTTCATGACCATAGGTGAGAGTTGGAACATACACAGAGTTAAAAACCGATAGCTTAGCTTGAACACTAAGTTCGGCCTTCCTTATAACAGATTGGCCAAGCTCTCTCAAAATTGATCCAGCCTGACCAATTCTACAGGATAACTCGGCATTGCTCCTCCCATCACTCGTGAATAAAACCCCGAGGTACTTAAACTTCTCCACCTGCTTCAGTGGGACTCCACTAACATGCAGAGTGCATTGAATGGGTTTTTTGGAAACGACCATTACTTCCGATTTGTTCACGTTTACCTTCATTCCAGCATCATCACAAACGACTACAAACCTTTCGAGTGCGCGCTGAAGTTCGGTTTGAGAGGACCCAAGGATGACCAAATCATCCGCAAAGAGCAGATGACTAACCCTTAGGACTTCCACTTGGAAACATTCCCTGCCACGGCTGCGCTGCAACATCCAATCCATATATACAATGAAGAGGAGAGTTGATAAAACTCACCTTGGCGGAGTCCAACGCCCACAGTGAAAGGTATTGATTTAACACCGTTTATCCGAACACACCTTCTAGAGTTTGTATATAAAGACTTCTTTTGACTTAATGACTTTAACTTCAAAAGGGGGTCATTTGCGAGAGATTGGGGCAGCGAAGATGATATTAGCGGTCAATGAAAGCAAAACAAAATATATGGTATGCTGTCTACAAAAAAAGGACACCCAACATCGGCGTCTTAGACAGAACGCCATAATAGACAGATATAATTTTGAGATAGTAAAGGACTTTTGCTACCCAGGCTCTATGATGAGTTCCGCAAATGACACTAGTGGGGAGATCAAACGAAGAATAACTCTTGCTTATCGGTGTTTTTATAGGCTAAGGAGGCAATAGAGTATCTCGAACTACTAAGGTAACTCTATATAAGACACTCATCATTCCTGTCCTGCTGTATGGCACAGAGGCATGAACTTTGTTAAAATCGAATGAGGATGCCCTTGGTTACTTTGAGAGAAAAGTTCTCCGAGTGATCTTTGGTCCCGTCTGCATAGACGGTGAGTGACCTATACAAGGCGCAGTAGAGGACGACCTCGCAGAGGTGGCGCAAACAAGTGGAGGGGAACCTCAACTAACTTGGCGTGCGCAACTGGAGGCAGCTGGTTCGTAACCGGGCTGGCTGGAGATTTGTTGGTTGAGGCCCAGGTCCACCCCGGATTGTAGCGCCAACTAAGTAAGGGACATAATCGGTAACAATAAGCCACCAAGGTGTGTGGCTAAGGGAATTATTCGGGATAGAATCATCAACATAGCTAATTTAAGATGGTCAAACTTAGATAGTCATAAGGTGTCTAAGGCCTTGTGGCCTGTGTTTGACCGCAGAAAATCTGGGGATATAATAAAACTAGAAAGGTCAGGGCTAAGAACAGCGATAGGAATACTCTCTGGCCATTGTCTTCTAAGGAAGCATGCTATGAGACTGGGTTTGTCAAATACGGATGCTTATAGGTACTGCAATGACCTACATGTTTCGGAGGATATAACACATATACTCTGTGAATGCCAAGGCATTGCCAGAACAAGGCTACAGCACCTTTGAAGATACTTCTTCAATAACCTAGAGAAGGTAAGGTCCCGGAACCATAGTAAGGACATCTTCAAATTCTGTAGGGAAATCAAGTGCATGGGAGAATTGGTTTAGGTGTTTTTGCCGTAAAGGTTCCATAGGGATCGCGATGGGCCCACATTGGTGCCTAGTGTCTTATGATAAACTCATAGCCCTACTCTAAACCTAACCTAAACTAAGTAAGTAAGTAACTGTGAATTATCTGACTGCAGTACCAAGGCAATGCTAAATATGGTGTAAATCATGTTGAGAAACAAAGAGTTTTATTAGAAATGCTGTAATAAATTCCACAGCAGCAAATTTGTCATGGTAATATATTGGTTAGGTTAGGTTAGGATCGGCCTTCGATGAGGATGTACTTAGACCAGAAAGTAGGTCCATTGTACTGCCGATGTGTAAGGTGGGTGGATCACCTTCTTACGCTTGGAACCATTTGCTTCGTTGAATGAAGTCGTGAATTTTAGCCATGCAGGCGTTGCCGAGATCATTAAGATCATTGTAGAAGTATTCACCCAGAGTGGCCTTCCTGATGTTGGCGAGCGCAGGACAGGCGCACAGGAGATGACTGATGGTCTCTTCTTCCTCTTCATCTCTGCAGCTTCTGCAGAAGTCATTATGAGGGATACCTAATCTTTGGGCATGTCTTCCTATGACGCAGTGTCCAGTGAGGACATTTGTTATTTTTGAGAGGGTTCCTCTCTTGTGCTTCAAGAGTCCGATGGACCTGGATTTATTGAGTGTCGGCCAGAGCTGTCTGGCGGTATGACATTGGTCTAGATGTTGCCATCGATGATTGGCTACTTTCTCGGCATCAATTTGAATAAGGTACTTAACATACGACGCTGGCGCTTCGATGTCGGTGATGCTTATGGTATCTGTACCAGAGGAGCCTTGTTGTGCTAGTTCGTCGGCTGCACAATTCCCCGGTATGCCAGAGTGACCTTGTACCCAGCAAAGGGTGAGGTTGTACTGACCAGCTGTCTCGTTAAGAGATATGCGACAGTCTTTCACTGCCTTAGATCTCGTAGTGCTGGATGCGAGGGATTTGATGGCTGACTGACTGTCGACATAAATAACAATATCAGGCGTTGATAGTGTGCTAGCCGCCAGCCAGTCAGCGGCTTTGCGAACTGCGGTGATTTCGGCTTGAAAAACGCTACAGTAGTCTGGAAGGTTAAAGGAGAGGTGTATGTCCAGATCTTCTAAGAAAATTCCGGCACCGACTCCGTCCTTGGTTTTGGACCCGTCCGTGAAAATTGACAGCGATTCGTTGTAAAGGACATTGCGTTGCGCCCATTCACTTCTGTCCGGTATGGAGTGCGTGTAGCCCTTGTTAAAATCATATTCAGTGGGCAGATGGTCAGTGGAATTGGGAAGATGACGGTGCATCGAAAGTATATTGGCATGTCCCGTGTGTTGCTCCTTCCACTGCTTGGAGCCTCTCAGTCTTATTGCCGAGCTGACAGCCAATTGCTTACTGACGATGTCAATCGGAAGCAGGTGGAGCATGGTTTGGAGCGCCGCTGTGGGAGAAGTTCTCAGTGTACCGGTAATAACGATTTAGGCGATCTGATAGATTTAGACATCAGGAGCCTCCTTCACTTCATTAGAAGCTCTAATTGATTCTAACGTGGTACGACAGCGGACCTTCTTTTGTCTATATGCGTTGGGGTAAGATGGCAGCCACTTCAACCTAACCTAATCGGCGTTGCGACTGAGAGAATCATAAGGATGGATCAACAATGATACAAGGTACGTAGTATAAATCACTTAACACCCATCCTAGAATTAAGTATTAAGCACAGCACTAGCATTCCCAGTCGACAGAATTAGGCGGAGAATGTTATTCTGAAAAATTTTGCATCGGAAATATACAATGATGAGTCAAAGACAGAGGACGGCCGGCGTAGGGGCAGGTGTGTTCTCCGTACCCCTTGGCGTGAGACAATCTTTTATACTCTCGAAGAACTTTTCTCCAAAGTATTGTAACAAAGGACATCCTCATCCGATTTTGACAAAGTCCATGCCTCTGCGCCATAGAGCAGCACTGGTATGATTAGTGTTTTGTAAAGAGTTAACTTAGTAGTTCGAGATAGGGCTTTGTTACTAAATTGCCTGCTTATCCCATAGAATCAGCGATGGAGAATAGTAATTATTCGTTTGATATCACCACTGATGTCATTTGTGGAGATCACAATAGAGCTTAGGTAGGACAAAGTGCTTGCGGAGATGGTCTTGGTAATACATAAATACAAAACACAAAAAGAATTTGTTTTCCGAAAATGGCTGTATGTGCCTTTGTCCGTCTATGTGCGTGTGTCCCACAAATATAATTTCGTTAACAATAACTTCGGGATTTAGATTTAGATTTGCAGTGTTCATTTTGTAAAGTTTTTTCTTTTCTTTTAAACTCGGGATTGGCAACGAAGATTTTTGGTTTTGTATGAATTCATTTACAAAGTGTTTGCCATCCATTGAAATCCGGCATGAGTGCTTCTGGTTGCAGTCTGATCAACAGTTTTGACGTTTACCTTTCTAAGGTTCGTCGCAATTGCTCCTCTTTCATTCACAATGACTTGTTCGAAATTAAATCGATTTTGACAGTCTTTTCGAATTGCATGACTAACTCTATACCCCGTTCATAGTGATGAATAGTTATTCTCTGGTAAAGAGAATGGATTAAGAATATCCGCTTTCTATGTTAATGTTCCACGCGCAGGTATAACATGAATATACGCCAATTACATTGCTATGTCAACGGACGGCGGTGGACGGCACTTGAGAAGCAATAGCTGCTTTCAAACCTCACCAAAATCCAGAGGGCGGCGTGCATCGGTGTCATGGGATCAATAAGAACAACACCAACAGCGGCAATGGAAACCATGCTTAGATTCATTCCGCTTGACCTATACTGCAGCAGTCTGGCGGCTAAAACCACTGTAATGTGATTGAGAGAAGGCCGGTTGTGGTCATCAAACCTTTACAGCCATGCCTCCATGCTGTCCCGACGGGGGATCACCAGTGGATTGACGGGAACTGATCACATGAACCCGACGCTAGCATTCGAAAGGAGATTCACTACAAGAATTCCCGATAGAATATACTGGAAGAATCGTAGAACCATGAAAAAAAATGAGTTGGCTTTCTACACCGAAACGGTTCTAAGATGGACGTTGGCACGGGAGCCGGAGTTTATTGTGAGGCCCTAGGAATAAACCGCTCCTTTAGAATAAACGACGACTGCAGCGTCTTCCAGGCCGAGGTCGCAGCCATTATACAGGCTGCTGAAATTATACGCGAGAGTAATATCGTTGGCAAAACGATCACTGTCTATATAGACAGCCAGGCAGCCGTTAAGACTCTGGACTCTGCCGTAGTTAGGTCGAGGCTCGTGAAAAGCTGTAAATCACTCTTAAACGAGATATCCAGAGCCAATGCGGTGACCCTCTGCTGGGTACCAGGGCATATGGATATCGAAGGTAACGAAAGGGCTGACGAGCTTGCTAGGAAAGGGTCGGCGCTGCACTTATCACGGGCCCTCCCCTCTGTAGCAACCCCAATCAGTTCCTTGCGGAAAAAAATAGAGGATGAAGCCACCGGTCGAGCAAACAGACGCTGGGCTCATCTGGAAACATGCGCTACGGCCAGGGCGCTATGGCCGGCCTAAAGCAAGAGGAGATCAACCTCTCTGGTAAAACTTAGTCGTTATAACGCACGGGTCATTTCTGGCATAATTACCGGACATTGTGCCATTGGCGTTCACGCGGAACGACTCGGTGTGCTGCATAATGACTATTGCAGAAGTTGCAGGGACGAAGAAGAAATTGAATTTGTTCGTCACCTGTTGTGTGACTGTGCTGCCCTATCCGTCAGAAGAATGAGGACTCTTGGTAGTTACTTCTTCTCGGAGCTGGAGGACTTGGGTAGTGTTGAGCTAGCGGACCTCCTGAGATTCATATCACTTTCTGGGTGGTTCTAACGGCGGATTTTCTTTACAGCGTTTCCAGGGTTAAATGATTGGGCACAATGGACCTGTACTGTTGGTCTGAGTGAGCAGTGACTCCTTGTCACAAGACACCCATCTACCTAACCTAACCTTGTCATCGGACATTCTGAACGCAGACTTTTTGTTAGGATGTCACCCACAAGGTAAGTGAAAACCCAAATATTCTCCATTCTTATTTTTAATTCATACTTGCGGTAGCAAACGATGTTAGCGTATTTAATATGCCTTCGATCTTAAGCGTGCGATATAAGAAGCATTCATTTATTGAAATACCTATCTCTTTACTTGGGCGCTAACTTAGACATAAGTTGTTTCTCATTTCATAGTAATGTACACAAAATATAATCCTTATGCCTACACAAACTCCCAAGATACAAATGATCAATAAATCAACGAAGATGGATGTTGGTTGATTTTCTCCCTTGGAGCTGATATTTGAATGCATCTCAGCGAATGATTAACTTCGGTAACTCCCAAATACCCTTTATCTGTCAAAAGGACCATCATCTGCTCCTCCTCCAGTACGCACTAACATCAACTTATCCCTTGTCATTTGCATCTAATCCTCGAATGGGGCGATGCTAATCAAATAATAACATTTCAATGGACATTAATTATTAAACCAAATTTCATCGGATGTTGCCATTTCCCACAATCTCCACGTTTCAAATCGCTCCACTCCACTCCACTCCGATTCAAACATCAGTGTCTGTCTGTCGCAGAGAGATATCAAAAACAAATCAATAAAATAATCAAGCTCATCTAAATCACACACAATCGAAGGAGATAACTACGGGCTTGCAATTTCCAAGACAAACATCCATCCATCCATTCATGCATGCAACACTCTAAGGAAATCCATCGAGAGAAACAACCAAAGTGACCAAGAACACATCAAGAGGAGAGTATGGTTTCACATTAATTTGATTAGGCATTTTAATCGAAATTATATCACAACACCTCATAGTTATAATTGTTGGCGATGCGGTCCGGTTCGGTGGGTGATGTGTGTCCTTGCAATTGTACAATACATTGCCATCTCAAATTGTGATTCAAATCTGTCTATATGCCTGCCTGCAGACTGTCTATTTGTTTCATCTCACTGCATGGCATATCCGCTTGTTTATTTCTGCTGTCTATCCGGGCCATCCATCCGTGTATGTCGATGTGTCATGTTTGGAGGAGAGATATTCGAATCCTATGTTCGGCCCGTTGTCATCATCATATTTCCAAAACTATATTCATGTCAAATTTGATTGGAGGAAGCTCTCTCTCTATCTGTTTCTATTCAACGTCGTGGCCACACAATCCATACATACCACATGCATAACCACCAGATTGTACCTATCCTATCTATCTATCTGCTAAGACAGTGCAGCTGCAGCGCGATATAAGCCATTATGTATACTCGAGAGCTGCGTATCCATATGACTCCACTTCGCACTATTCCATTTTGTTTATTTATTAATGTGATGCATGTTTAAATGCATATGACTGCACGATTGTACATACGTATGCATGTACTTGTACATATGTACGTATCTTAGGCAGCAAAATCAATATTTCATCAAGTTTGCTCCTAATGCAGGTTCAGATGGTAGGTACGAGTAGCTGAAATATGCAGGAATTTTGCAAACAATTTTTGCCTTTCCTGGAATATCTTAAGGAAATTGAACATTTTTAGATCAAAATAACCAACAAGAAGAATTTGTTTAGAGGCTGTAGCAGGGATGGCAGTACACTGAAGACCAAAGACCAGGTTGCTGTTTTCTTTCTCTCGAAAGGAGCAAAATTCAGAAGCAACATTTTATAAATAGATTTTGTCTGAAATTGCCATTTTCAGATTATTAATTCCTTCGAAAGCTACACTACAGTGCTACAGTGATAGTGGTTATAAATACTTTATTGTGTTTTCAATGAGTTCCATTCTATAATAAATATGAGGCAGAGTTGGCAGCAGTTTTCAGGAGAAAATCCATATGAAGTGAGGGCAATGGCAACTTGCGTCCTTCTTGTTCATAACATTTTTAGGAGACGCAGCAAAGTCGAGCATTTATTATCATATTTGTTAAGCCAATGCATTTGGGAGAGATCTCATCATTTCTATTCGATCCGAGATCACAGGAAGATTAAGACAACCGAGGAGACAGGAGTATTTGGGCATAGAGCCAAATAGCAAATCTGTCGGCGTTTTTGAAGCGGATTTTCTCGTGATCAGAAAATTTGCTTAACCTATCCTTGATGGAAATCATATCAAGAAGGACAAGATTATTTCAGATGAATAAATGAATTGCAGCTGTGACAGGTGCACTACGACACATAAGGTATATTGTATCTATTTAGTTCAGATTATTTTCGGACTAAAGACTACTCTGCAGTGAGTTCACAGTAGTTCTTATGCTATCAGATAATAAGATGCTTTAGCTTATACTGAATTACATCTAAGTCAATCAGGTGCCTAGACAAATTCAAAAGACTTGGTAAAATTAGCAATGTAGGCTCCTGCGCATGTGGAGACACTATTCTTTCCCCATTCTTCTTCTTTTCCCCATTTTTGGCGAGGTTATGATTCGAAAACAAGGAATCAAAACCCTCCCACTTCACCGCATTTCTACTGATCCGCCTGTGGGGTTTGCCTATTTGACCTCAGAAAATATCGGCAGGCCTCCCGATTTTGGATCACTCGGTTACTGAGGGCAATGAAATGCCGTTGTCATCGCATTCGTGATCCAGGCGTTTATGGGCCTGCCTCTCCTGCCTCGCGATGTCTTTGGAACGTACATTACAAATACAAATATTTGGCGCAACAGCTCTTTAAAGTGCCAGGGCCTAGCTTCTCGCAACCACTCATGTTGTGTGCGTTATATTTTTCACACGAATGGAAGGAATGCCGAATCCAAACGGCGATTTGAGAAGCTTTTTCGTGACAACAATACTCTCGGATGTTTGTCAGACGCTCGCGAGAGGTGGGACCGTCAAAAAACTTTTTAGTGTTTTCTGGGATTCGAACTTGGAACCTCATGCGTAGCGATCCGACACACTAACCATTTACGCCACGGCGCCCACGGAACGTACATTGATATTGCCTTTTTAACAGGGTTCAAATGATATCTTCTTTGAACGTGGCAATACCAGCTGAGCCGGTCGCTTCTTCTTCCGGAACTTCTTATTCGATCAAGCCACTATTTCTTCCCCAACTTTGAATATTTTAATTTCGAAAGGAAACTAGACTGGAGCTTTAAGCAAAGAATTAGTTCGGACTAAATCAACCAGACGCAGTAGATCCCTTTAGTTCGGAATGCACAACAACTCGTTTCCTTAAATACGAGTAAAAGCCGCGATAAAAAGGGCTATCAGCTATCAATTTATATTTTTTTTGCTCGTGAAGACTTTTCCTACAAGGAAGAATGAGCATGTTGAAAGCACATTTTCCGCTCCTTCATTTTTGCCTCGCGCCGAGTAAGCTCGTTTTAGAAAACAACGACCGTATACAATAAACGCATTTTTCCTCGTAGACATTCCTTCTAGGCTTTGAACTTTTGTCGAGCAAAAATTATTTTGAGTAAACTCTTTTTTGTTTCGGTTTTGTTTGTAAAAGTTTTTTCGCTCGAATTTGAGTAGAAAAAAATAACTTTTTCTCGAATTGAAGCGAGTATTTGGAACTTTAAACGAAGGTACCTTATGAACGAGGGTGCTACATCCACAGTAAACAGACCAAACTAATGTAAGCTGAAAAAGAGTAAGCTTTCGAATCTGGAAAAAAAAACCAATTAATGCCTCAAACGCCAAGTTTTTAGGAGCATATTAGTCAACCACTATTAGTTGGAATTTCAAATAAACCTACAGAATGCGATTTAAAATAGAAGAAATCCAATACGATGTGAAAAAATGAATGCAAGTGAGGCACATTTCCAAAACAAGGGGTTATGAATACTACCATTAACATGTTTACACATAGTGCGGGCATTGGAAAGGATAGATAGATAGAGAGAGAGATTTGGTGTAGTGGTTTGAAGGTCAGTTGTTTATGCTTCAGAGAAACTCCAGGGGTGGCGTCCAGATAACTGGGGAGATTTTTGTTATTTTTTGTCTTTGCTTCTGATTCACAGTATTTTTTTTTTTTTCTCCGATAACCGATGTCATAGGCAAATCATTATCAACAGAGCAAACAATCTTTTCAGCCATATGACCAAACTACTGCCAGTGTTATGCTTTCGCAGTAGTGTTCACACAAGCTTTCGCAATTGATCGGATTGACTTTTATATATTTCATGATAAATAAATAAATGCTTGTTGTCATCAGGATTTGAATCACAAACCATTAGTGTGGCAATTGACGACGTTACCACTACACTTATGGAATGCAAAGCACTCACCCTAATTGTCGTTGGCGTTTGTCGCTTTTCGACGATTGTTGTTTTATTATTCAGATGTTGCACAAATCCATTTTCATAACTTTTTCACTGTGAAACAGTTGTAATAGTATTCTACACGACAAAAAAATTGCTTAGTAATGTTTAACGGTCAGCAGGTCGTAGTTATAAATAAAACGACAATCGTCGAAAAGCGACAAACGCCAACGACAATCAGGATTACTGATCCACAAAAGAAGAAATCACCTAGATCCTTATTTCTTATCAGAAATGGATATATCTTCGCTGGATTCACTCAAGATACTCCGGTTCATAGTAGCAGCTGAACTGGAGGTAGTGCTCTTGACCGAGTACGAGGGCAAGGTGAAAAGTTCTCGGCCTGACGCAGAGATAGCGTTCCAATCAGCAAACATTTATGTTTCCAGTCTGGGTGCACTTCTCATTAATTGGTATGACAAGTTTCTACTTGTTTTCTCAAGTAGTTTGCTTACACGAATTTTTGAAGTAGACGTCTTGCGTGTTTTTCGTTAAAATGGATAAACTTGAATGTCGTGCGGTCATAAAATTCTTCGTTTTGGATGGGATAACTCCTAAGGAAATTCATCCAAAAGTTGACAAAAGATTACGGGGACTCTGCTCCTTCCATGTCAACCGTTATAAAGTGGGCAGCTGAATTTAAACGTGGTCGCGCGTCCCTCGAAGATGACCCACGTGAAGGACGGCCAAAAACCGCAATCACACACGAAACTATTGAAAAAGTGCATGATATCGTGTTGGACGATAGGCGAGTGAAGGTGAGTGAGATAGCTGAGGATGTGTGTATATCGGAAGAGAGGGTGCGAAACATCTTGCACAAAAACTTAGGGATGCGAAAGTTCTGCGCAAGATGGGTGTCGCATTTGCTGAATGCCGATCAAAGGCAAATGCGCAAACGATTTTCGCGGTAATCTTTGGTCCGATTCAATAGGGATCCGATCGACTTTGTGCGGCGATTTATCACCATGGATGAGACATGGGTCCACCACTACACGCCAGAAACGAAACAGCAGTCGAAGCAGTGGGTGGAAGCTGATGGTTCAGCGCCAAAGAAAGCGAAGTCGATCGCATCTGCCGGAAAGGTCATGGTCAGCGTGTTTTGGGATGCGAAAGGGATCCTGTTAATTGATTACCTTGAGAAAGGCAGAACAATTACAGGCGAATATAACTCCAACCTTCTTAACCAGCTGGATGCCAAAATTCGCGAGAAGAGGCCTGGCTTGAAGAAAAAAAAAAATCATCTTTCTGGGAAAACTGTGGGATTTGGGGTACGATTTGCTCGGCCATTCCCCCTATTCACCTGATTTGGCACCCTCAGACTTCTATCTGTTCCCAAACTTAAAGAAATTTCTTTCTGGGAAGCGCTTCGCATCGCATCCAATGCAGAAGTTGAGAGGGCCGTAGATGAATATTTTCACAGCCTTCCAGACTCTCACTTCCGAGAAGGAATACTGATGTTGGAGAAACGATGGACTAAGTGTGAAAATAAAATCATTTTTTAACTGAAAATCGCAGTCTTTCATTGCCAGGTCGAGAACTTTTCACCTTGCCCTCGTATATCATCGACTAGAGCCCTAGTATGAGAGGCACAATATATCTGTTAAAGGTGCACTTGCACCTCACTACAATTTAATATCTACTCTATCTAGATTGAAGTGGCAGCTAGCTAAAGCCAACACCAATGGATAATACCACATGGATCTTGGAAAAAAAAAAGTCCCTTACCTACGCGTTGAAGTAATTGGAGCTTTTGATATAGCGTAGGAGGCTCGTAGCAGGTTGTCGTACAAAACTCCTAAGTGAAGTTTACAGTTACAGTTACAAAGAAGGTATAGTTTCCTCTTCTTCGTCGTCGATACAGTGCAATCGCCATAATATGCAATCTGATGAGAGGTATCAAATTCTTAGAGCGTTTCAGATCCAGCTTTGGACAAATCTGGGGTCGAATCGCGCCCTCCGTCAACGAATGACTGATAACGTAATTTGTATTGTGTTGTTGGTAGATCTAGCAATACAAATTACGCCCAGGGTGTCTTGTGTCAGTGGTCACTGAAGAATCAAAATTTGACAAATAGCGGACGAGTTACACACCAGCAAAGAATGGATTGGAGAGATTTGCACGAGCATTTGAACATGAAAAAAAGTTGTGCGCGCTGGGTACGCAAAATGCTCGCCGCACAGTGGCTCATTTTGACATTTTTGCTTGCAAAAATCATAACTCTTAAACTAACGAAGTTATCGTGACAGTTTTTTTCTGCTTAAAGGAAATTCCCAGGGCTATGAAACTAGTGAATTTTGAGAAAAATGCTTTACAGTGTTCTAGAATCTTCTGTTGAAATAAGACTTTCTCACCACAGGTGATAAACATAATATTTTACTATATGAATATTCAAAAGTTCATGATTAAAGTAATAACAGGGTGACTTAAAGCTAATTCGAGCAAAACAGTGGTGAAACAAGTAAACGAACCATTTTTTAAATGTTTTTTTAGGAGTAACAAAAGAGATTTTTTTTTATTGTGTGGCACGTCAGATTGCATAATAAAATATTTCAGTGATTCTTTTCAAGTCAAACAGTGGAGAAAGGAGTAAACGGACAAAAAAAAAATTTTTCAAAAAATTTTATTTCTTGGAAACTTTCATCAACATTTTGTCTAATAAACTTATCATTTCTAGAGAGTATTGTGCTTTGAGATCTTTTTCGGTTCTGACATGCCTTAACGAAGAAATGAGTTGGTCCGATGAGGCTGCAAGCATGTTGAAAAGGTCTTCATTCTGCCGTATCTTTGAAACCTTATGTATTTTGCTATCTACACTTTCTGTAATATTGAATTCCTTGGAATGATATTCGATTCTATTTTGAATATGAGCCAACATTTTATGAAGAGTAGGTGTGAGTTATTTTTCGGGATATTTTTGCTTTAATAAATAACTCTGCTGTTTTCTTGGCATGCTCCCCAAACTTGACAGCGTTAACATTTTCCCTGCAATTCAAAAAAACATTAATTATAACTTCAAGCCTCGTTATAATCTCTCTATTGACCCCAGTTATACGAGCTGTTGACTCTGATTCTTGAAAAAATCTCCTCGAAGTATTTCCATCATTGGTATTTCCAAATTCTTGTTTTGGTCTCGAGCCCAATGGTTATTATATGACAATAATTTGGAGCAAAACCAATAATAAATGTTTATTACTCATTCTAATAAAAATAAAAATTTGGATTTGAGTCTATAATTTTTCACAGCGCTGCACTTCACCATTAAGAGAGAGAAAAAAAAATTAAATTTAGTATGGAACACGTGGGTTTTGTTTTAAACAAATCCCTTTATTTGGTAAATCGGCAATATCTGGCAGCTGCAATTTTGCACAACGTTTAACAAATAGCTAAGGTCTGAGATCCTGTTAAACTTTTTCCCTGCCTTAGTTAACTTTTTTTTTGCAGCTCTATGAAAAGTTAGAAAATGTACTTAAAAATATGTTATAATACAAAATTTATCAAAAATATTGTATTAAGCGACATTATCTTCTATTTTTTTCAATATTTTAATTTACTTAAAGAACAAAACAACCGAACTGTAATTAAAGAAAAGTATATTGCTTGGTTAATACGCACTGCTGCAGTTCGAAGATCCTACGACAACACAAGAAAGCCCAGGTTGAACATCGATAGACTTAGTGATCCCTCAGTGCGCCAACAATTAAGGGAGCACTTTTCGCAAGGTGTGGAAGTAATCAGCAGCTCTATGCCCGCAACCATCCAAGACCATTGGTGTGCTGTGAAAAATGTTTTTACATCTGGTGCTGAAGGAATTGTCGGCCGATCGCAGGGAAGACATAAGGCGTCGCTTTCCGAGCATACCTGGAGACGGATTGACGAACGAAAACAGTTGAAAGCTCGCGATGCAGCTATCCCAGCAGCAGGGAGAAGCGAGCTAGAGTCCCTACATTGCATGAAGATGAGAGAAGTTCAGCGTAGCATGCGACGTGACAAGCGCAACTACATCAACGCGCTGGCTACAGAATCAGAAGAAGCTGCACGGAGGTGCGACAGCAGGACCGTCTACAGAATCACGAAAGAGCTGACAGGTGGTCGCAGCTCCAGCCAACATCCAGTGAAAAGCCTAGACGGCTCCTTGCTCATTTCGGATGAGAACCAGCTCAAGAGAAAAAGAGCATTTTGCTACGGTTTTGAACGGTGTATTCGCTAGCGATATGCTCCCAAATCAGACTGAGATGCCCGAGGTGAGAAGCTCCCGAATACCCACCACAACTCCCAGTAAAGATGAGATCATTACCGCGATCAAGGCACTCAAAACCAACAAGGTGGTAGGACTTGACGGTATTCCAGCAGAGCTCTTACGAGCAGCACCAACAACATCGGCTGAGCTTCTGCTTCCACTAATAGAGAGAGCTTGGGAAGCTGAGAGCTTTCGTAACGAGTTGTAAAAGGTAATGATCGTCAAGCTTCCTAAGAAAGGAAATTTAATGGAGTGCGGAAGCTGCAGGGGTATCTGCGTGCTGCCTGCTATAGCTAAGATAATAGCTAAAATCACCCTGGAGCGAATTAAACAACATCTGGAAGACACACTCAATGCTGAACAAGCAGGTTTCCGCTCTGAATCCTCCTGTGCCGACCACATCAACACCCTGCGAATTATCATCGAACAGTGTGTTGAATATCGATGGTTCCGAAACAACCAAAAGCCTCGGATAAGGATGACTCAACTAATGACGACCCCAGCAAACGAAATAAGGACAACGACCTTCGGATCTGTACGTGGAATGTTCTGTCCCTTTACAGACCACGTGCAGCCGAACAAATAGCAGAGGCCCTAGACTGCTATAAAGCAGATATTACCGCCATCCAGGAAGTGCGATGGGATGGGCCAGGCAAAAAGAGGATGAAAAACTGTGACATCTACTACGGTGATTGCTACAGAGGCAACAGGCAACGCTTATTCGGATGCGGATTTGTCATACGCGGCAGACTTAGGCAAGAAGTCTTAAGCTTCCGACACGTGAGCGAGCGTATTATGACTATCCGGATCAAGGCTAAATTCGCTAACATAAGCCTAATATGTGTTCATGCCCCCACAGAAGAAAAGGACCCTGCCTCCAAAGAGTGTTTCTACGAGCTCCTCGACAAAACATACGAGCAATGTCCTAAATACGACGTTAAGATCGTATTGGGCGATTTTAACGCCAAAATAGGAAAGGAGGACGTCTTCGGTAGAGCAGTCGGTAAGCATAGCCTACACGACACCACGTCTGATAACGGACTAAGGCTAATTGATTTCGCTGTGGAGCGAAATGTCACCATAGCAAGCACATGCTTTCCTCATCTCGATATTCATAAGCAGACATGGCGGTCCAATGATCATGTCACGATCAACCAAATTGATCATATTGCGATCGACGCAAGGCATGCCTCCAGTATTCTGGATGTCCGGACCTTCCGAGCGGCCAACATAGACTCGGATCATTACCTTGTTGTAGCCAAGGTACGAATGCGGATATCCCAATCTGAGCAACAAAGAAGAATTACTGTGAGAAAATTTAACGTCGAAAAGCTACAATCGCAAGAGACCGCCAGACTCTTCGCTGAACGCGTATCCCGAAATCTCTCAATCACCCCTATACCGCCAGCATCAAGTGCCGAAGACCAGTGGCAACGCTGCCAACATGCCATCAGAAACACCGCGACTGATGTGCTGGGTCTCGCTCGCCCACCACCGCGAAACCCCTGGTTTGACGAAGAATGCCGGCGAGTGCATGCAGCAAAACAAGAGGCATACAAAGCGGCGCTGCAAAGGAAGACGAGAGCTGCTCGTGAGCTCTACGAGCAAAAGAGACGGGAAGAACATCGGCTTCTCCAAAAGAAGAAGAAAGAGCATGAGAAGCGCGCGTTTGAGAATATCGAGAGTCTATACTCCAGGAACAATGTACGGAAGTTTTACCAAAAGGTAAAAAGAACGTGTCAGAGAAGTAATACCCGTACAGAAACCTGTAGAGATGAGAATGGAAACCTCGTAGTAGAATCACAGTCGGTGCTGAGAATCTGGAAAAACTACTTCTGCAGACTGTATAACGGCGACGAAGACCAACATCCCGCTGTCAGGCAGAATGAACCATTCAACATGGACGATGATAGTCAAAATTTCCGTCCACCTGACCAAAACGAAGTGAGGATAGCAATATCCAAGCTAAAATCGAACAAGGCTGCTGGACCTGACGGTTTACCGGCCGAACTTTTCAAGGCAGCTGGGGATGAATTGGTAGAGTGCATACACCAACTCATTTCTAATATTTGGTCAGAGGAGTGTATGCCTGATGAATGGAATCTCAGCATCGTTTGCCCGATCCACAAGAAAGGAGACCCCCTCAACTGCGCCAATTATAGAGGCATCAGTCTCCTCAACATCGCATACAAAATCTTTTCTGCGATATTGTGTGAACGCCTGAAACCTTTTATGAACAGCCTGATTGGACCCTATCAGTGCGGTTTCAGGCCAGGAAAGTCCACCATCGATCAAATCTTCACACTTCGCCAGATCCTGGAGAAAACCCAAGAATTCCAAATCGATACTCACCACCTCTTTATCGATTTCAAGGCCGCCTATGACAGCATCTATAGAGAAGAGCTTTATAGAGCCATGTCTAGTTTTGACATCCCTGCCAAACTTGTCCGCCTGTGCAGGCTGACGATGGAGAACGCTCGCTGCTCCATCAAGGTCGGTAATGACCTCACCGAGACCTTTGATGTCAAAAAAGGCTTTAGACAAGGTGACGCGCTGTCATGTGACTTCTTCAATATTGTACTTGAACGGATTGTGCAGAACTCACAAGCCAACACCGGAGGCACAATCTATTACAAGTCTGTACAACTGCTTGCATACGCCGACGATATAGACATTATCGGAAGATCTCAGCGGGCTGTCACCGGTGCTTTTGCAAGCATTGAGGCGGAAGCGGCCAAAATGGGTTTGGCGATAAACGAGGGCAAAACCAAGTATATGCTGTCAACTAGAAGGGAAAACCAACATCGACGAATTGGACAAAACGTCACCGTGGGCAGCTATAACTTCGAGGTAGTAAGGGACTTTGTCTACCTTGGCTCTGCTATAAATTCAGCAAACAAAATCAGCGCAGAAATCAATCGAAGAATAATGCCAATCGCTGTTTTTTTGGGCTTATAAGGCAATTCAACAGTAAAGCCCTCTCTCGAACAACTAAGGAGACTCTATATAAGACCTTGATCATCCCAGTCCTGCTTTACGGCGCTGAAACATGGACTTTATTAAAAGAGGATGAAGATATCCTTGGTCGCTTCGAGAGAAAAATTCTTCGTAAGATTTTCGGTCCCGTTTGCGTTGACGGGTTTTGGAGGAGAAGATTCAATCACGAACTATACGAGCTGTACAGCGACATCGACCTAGTCAAAAAACTGCGTATTGGACGTCTGAGATGGCTAGGACATGTAGAGCGAATGGACACCAACGCTCCGGCCCGCAGAGTCTTCGAATCTAACCCCGAGGGACGACGCAGTAGAGGGAATTATCGCCGTAGGTGGCGCGCACAAGTTCAAGGGGACCTCGACCAACTTGGAGTGCGCAACTGGAGGCAATTAGCTAAAGACCGAGCTAAATGGAGAGGCTTGTTGGTTGAGGCCCAGGTTCACCCCGAACTGTAGCGCCACCTAAGTAAGTAAGTAAGTGTGTTGAATATCGATCGCCACTGCACCTGCTGTTCATGGATTTTGAGAAGGCGTTCGATAGTGTCAACAGGGAGTTTATTTGGCGTGCCTTACGCAGGAGAGGTATTCCCGATAAACTAATTGCTATCGTCAAAGCTACATATGAAAGCTCCAAATGTCACGTTATGCACAGGGAAAGGTTGTCTGAGGAATTTGAGATCCAAATTGGGGTAAGACAAGGCTGTATCCTTTCACCAATATTATTCCTATTGGTGATTAGCGATGTGCTTCATGCAGCTTTGTCGACGGGAAACGGAGGAATTCGATGGACTCTTACATCCCAACTGAAACATCTTGACTACGCTGACGATGTATGCGTACTCTCCCAAAAAATTATGGACTTCCACCAAATGACAGCAGATTTGGAGTGGGGGGCAGGCGTCGTCGGGCTGAAAATTAATACGGAAAAAACTAAAATTATCAGCCTTGGAACTAACTCAGCGGCTCAAATATGCATTGCTGGACAACAGATAGAGAGAGTAGAGGATTTCCAGTATCTTGGGAGGATTGTCTCGACCGATAGTGGAACCGAACTGGATATAGCCAACAGGATCGCCAAAGCAAAGTCCGCGTTCGGGATGTTGTCCAAAATATGGCGAAGTAATGCAATCAGTTTGAGCACGTTGAATCCGTGCTGCTATATGGTTGCAGCACGTGGAGAGTGACAACTACTATCACCAGAAAGCTGCAAACGTTTGTTAATAGGTGCCTGCGCAATATCTTAAGGATTTTCTGGCCCAATCGTATCTCTAACGAACACCTTTACGATAGAACGGGTCAGGAACCAATAGGCACAACCATTCAACGGCGGAAGTGGCAGTGGATTGGTCACACGTTCCGAAAGGGTGACAGCTCCATAGCAAACCATGCTATGCAATGGAACCCTCTAACTCAGGATGGCAGAAGACCTGGCGGTCCGAGGAGAACATCGCGCAGAACAGTCGAGAAGGAGGCACGGCAGTTAGGGAAAAGTTGGGGAGAACTCAGACACATTGCCAAAAACCGTACACGATGGCGCGTAGGCGTAGTAGAGACCCTAGGACCCACAAGGGGATACAGGACATAAGTAAGTTGGTTAATATGTAAAATTTGTACGGGGAAACATGAGACATAATTTTTATTTTTTTTTTTTAATATCAAACAGCTCAACCAATCAAACAATTTTGTCTTGTGTTTGAAGCTCTATTTAATCTCCTTTGAGAAACCATTTTTGTTTTTTTTCCAATTAACACATCGAAAATTTGAATTTTGCCACGATTTTTAGCATTTGGCGCCACAGTACGCCGTTCGGCAAGCAATGACGACTCGAGTGCTGCGGAGATTTTTTGGAGTTAGCCGGGGACAATCTCGACGAACTACCCACCCTACAGCCCAGACTTGGCCCCGAGGGACTTTTTCCTTTTTTCCAATTTGAAAAACTAGCTACAAGGCTAGAGATTTGCAGATGAGAACAAGATCAAGGCGGCCGTAGAAAGCCATTTTGAAGGCACTGTATGCCGATATTGAGAAATACATTTTTTTCAATCGGATCTCTTCTGTAATATAATGTCTTAGGCCGCGAACTTAACCGCCCCTCGTATATAAACCTAAGGTATCTTCTTCTGATAGGAAGGGTATTGTTGATTTACATATATCAGGAGAGTTCCCTGGAACCAAATGAAGGTGAATATTACACTGCTCCGCCATCTCTATGAGAGTTGAACGACAATCGAGAGCTGCTATTGAGTTACTGAAAATGAAACCAAGGACTTGATTGGAACATGCTACAATGATTTGGAAGACGGATTAAGAGGCTATGATTAAGCCCAACCGAGAAAACACCTCCACCTACCACATTGTTAGTTTTTGCTAGGTCGGCTTTGAAGTGTATCGACTTATCTTCTAGAAATACATCTTCCTCCCCGAATGACCTAGAAGCGATAGTAACTTGAAAGTTTTTGTCAAAATTTAGCCTGGGTATGGTGTAGTCTATGCCTTCGGGATAGAGTTTGAAAATATACAGCAGAGGTCGGTAGAATCTACTGAATTCACCACATATTTAAATACGAAATTTCAGGGCAAACAATGGATTTAAAGGAAAACTCCAACGCCAACAACGAGTTAGTTCTTATGAGAGACTTCTAATGAAATTCACATGCTTCAATCTCAAATTAAATAGCTTTCCAAATGCTTTCATCAATTACTATTCAAATTCGCTTAACCATTATCACCGCTCTAACCTTAGATCCTGTGTGTATTTGTTTGTATACTCCTCCAAACAACAATCAAGGAGACCACCGAAAAAACAAACAAAACTTCAAAACCTCGGACTTAATCAAACGCACAAAGCCTATGCTCGGTGAACATAGTCACATTCAAGAGAATTTCCAACTTCCGTCCACACACCCATAAGCTATTGCGAGTGTTTTAGAGGAAAATTGTCATTTAGATTTCGACATGTCCTTAAGCTCCTGCGAAAACAACGAAAATTATATTATTATATATTCAATGTGCACACAGGGTGAACCCCATCACACTACCCATCTCACATCCTAACCAGTGGTAGTGGTATAGAGGAGAATCACAAAAGGCACTGCAGTGCGCTTTAGAGGAGGTCTATTCCTGAAAGGATTTTCCCAGTAACTACGAGAGAAGAGCGAAGCGAATGCGTGCAGTAAAACTCACGCACCCTGGTCCCCACCGTCGTCATCATCGATTTCAATGCTGTATAAAGAGATGTACATACATGTATGTTATGCTAAAAGGGTTAGATAGTTAGAAAAAGGTGCGGAACACGGGGTAGACTCTGATGGAGAGGAAAATATGTTAATTCGTACTTTGTCGGTGTGTCCTGGTAAGGGTTGGAAAATGAATATAGAATTTATATATTTTTTTGTTCTTTCAACTTTATCTGTAAACAGTTTTAAGGGATGAACGAGGAAAATATGTTCACACTAACCTGGTACTTCTATTTTATCTGGGTCATCGTCGTCATCAAAATCGGAACCAGACGAATCATCAAAGTCATCATCAGCAAAGTCGACGGCTTTCTTTGTAGAAGTCTGAAATGGAAAAAGTGCAAAAAGCTTTTAGCAAAAATATATGTCAAACGTTTAAAGAAACAAATAGAAGTACGTATCATATTTATAAGTGTAATCCTCAAACCAGGAAGGCAGGTTTTTAAGTAACAAATTAAGTAAAGTTTTGTATAGAGCGACGCTCCAAGGATCTATCTAAAGAATGAGAAGGGAGAATATTACGCGTTAAGCAAAATGTTAAGCAAATGCAAGAATGTCATCGATCAATAGAGCAGAATATTCCTTATGATATGCAGTGGCCTGGTGGTCCCAACAGAACTGGTAATTAACTGAAGTGATACGCCTATGCTAATGCATCAAGTTTAAACTTGGGTTGTTACTATACGTATTGGACCTATGTATATGTTTTTGTCGGCCTTTGTTGCTGTCATAAAGAAAAGGCATTTCATCAACTGTTGAATTACAATTGGTACAAGAAAAGCTAAACAAATCCATCTAGTATGGATATTGAAAATGCATTGTTTGAAAAGAACGTTTTGGCACACTACCTTATGAAAGCAGTGTGCTACGAGTGATCAGATCACCCTCAAGGTACGTTTCTAACGCAGGCAAATACACAACGCCAAGACTTGCAGCGGGAGTAAAGGTACGGAAGTAGGTTTGGTGGTACTTCTAGGAAAAGAAGAACCCAATTAGCACTGGGCGCAGTTTTGATACTACAAAACTCATGTACCTGGATGTGAAAGGTGTGTTGATGGGGAATCTCTAGATCCAATTTGTGGAGTTTAAGAAGATTATGAAATCCTTAAGGTTTCTCTCTGAGACTTCTTCAAGGGAAAAAGTGGATAAGGGTTTCTTTATCAGTTGCGACAGTGTGCGTTGTGTGGGAGTATACGTCTTGTTAGATATACTCAGGCACTTACTCTCTATGCTTAGAATGGAATATCATCATGTATAGGAGCTACCCACTACCCGTTTTCAAGACGTCCTTAGATTTTCTAAGACTGGCAGTTAAACAACTCGAAGACAATTAAACGAATTTTCGAAGACTAAAATATCAGAAAAAGTACATTTATTCTATGACTATACCGACTCGTTTGCATCTGGCTTGAGGTAAGGGTCCCTGATGCATACAAAGAACTCATATAAATATTTCTGAAAGAGTAGTCTGTAAAGGCGAAAGTTCAAATATTCAGCAACAGCTAGGCAAACACAGCCCGCAGTTATAAGTGCCTTAGCCCTAGGTTAGGTTAGGTTCGGTTGAAGTGGCTTCCAGCTTAGAATCGCCAACGCACTTAGACTAATAATAGGTCCATTGAGATACCACGTCGATCATGGGAGGAAGTTTCTCTCTACCTACTCGTTAAACCATTTCGAGCTTCTTATGAAGCGTAGGAGGCTCTTAATATCGATATCTATCAGGTCGCTTATATCGTTGTAACAGGGGACTCCTAGGTGAAGCTTCCCTCTACGGGAGAGAGCTGAGCAGAAACAAAGGCGAGGAATAGTTTTTTCCTCTTCTTCATCCACACAGCTTCTACAAAAGTCATTCGCATGAAGGCCCAGCCTTAAAGCATGCTTGCCTATTAGACAGTGTCCAGTGATGACACCTACTGTAGTACCGATATGCAATCTTTTCAAATTCTTATAACGTTTTAGATCCAGCTTTGGCTTTCGCTAGACATGTTGATCCACTTGTCCACCTAAGATTTGTACTCTCGACAGCATCCAGCTTAAATTTGAGTTTGTGAGTAGCGATTGGAATACCTAAGACGCCTTTATCGGGCAGGATGGGTGTTGTTCCTATTCTGGCAAGTTCATCGGCCTCACAATTCCCTGGAATGCCCCTATTCCCCGGCACCCAACACAGGTGAATATTGAAATGCTCAGCCATCACCGCAAGAGACGATCGGCAGTCTAGAGCTACTAACGAATTTATAGAGGTCGATTTCAGGGATTTGATTGCTGCTTGGCTGTCTGAGCCCTAAGCTAAAATATATTTTAAGAAACAGTTCAAGAAGAAGTCTTCTCAAAGTGCTTCAAAAGACTTACATGCATATAATGGGTGGGCCATCTAGTGATTTCTTTTTAAATCATAGGTTATTTTGACACTGACAGCTGTTTCCCGCTCGAAATCTTGACAGAAAGTTAGTATCATACCTTCGCGGAACATAATGAGTCGCTTTACGCTTGAACAACTTTGGGAAATATTCACCCTGATTGTCGTTGGCGTTTGTCGCTTTTCGACGATTGTCGTTTTGTTCTTCTGATGTAGCACGAATCCATTTTCATAACTTTTTCATTGTGAAAGAGTTGTAATAGTGTTCTACACGACAAACAAGTTGCTTAGTAATGTTTAACGGTCAGCAGGTCGTAGCTATGAATAAAACGACAATTGTCGAAAAGCGACAAACGCCAACGACAATCAGGGTGATTGAAAACTTATTTCCAAAGTGAGTGCTGTGTAGCCCAAACAGTGCGTTTTTTGAAAAGAAGTTTCGGTCGAAATGAGGCACCCACCGCGCCTGCTGTACGCAAGTTTGTGCAAAAAGTTCGTGAGACTGGTATGCTAGTCGACAACACTCATGGTCCCCGTCGTCGTACGGTGCGCACAGACGAGAATGTGGCTGCTGTAGCCGAGAGTGTGAGACTCAATTCACGAACATCAACTCGTCATCGATCTCAACAGCTCAACGTTTCACGCACTAGCCTGAGGAGAATTTTGCACAAAGATCTGGGATCATTTGCTTACGAGGTCCAATTGATTCAGCAATTGAAAGCGCACGACCATCCGCTTCGTTATCGCTTCGCAGTTTGGGCCTTAGAGCAGGTTGAATTGGACAACGATTTTGGGCGAAAAATCATCTTTTCTGTCGAGGCACATTTTCATTTCGACGGCTACGTTAACAAACAAAATTGACGCATCTGGGGCTCGGAAAACCCACACGTTATTGTCGAGAAGTCAATGCATCCACAGAGAGTGACAGTTTGGTGCGGATTGTGGAGTGGTGGCATCATTGGGCCATTTTTCTTCAAAAATGAGGCTGGGAACAACGTTTCGATCAACGATGGGCGTTTTTTTTTTTATTGAAATTAAAGACATGGATTTGGACGACCTCTGGTTCATGCAGGATGGCGCGCCATGCCACACAGCCCATGCCTTAATCGGTCTTTTGCGCACCAAATTCCCAAAACGTGTTATCAGCCGTCTTGGCGATGTCAATTGGCCGCCTCGGAGCTGCGATTTGACCCCTTTGGACTTTTTTTTTGTGGGGAACCGTGAAGGACCGATGTTATGTCAACAATCCGGAAACGATTCAAGCACTTAAGGCCAATATCATCCAAGCAATCCGTGAGCTACAGCCCGAAACCATCAACAAGGTCTTGGAAAATTGGAGTGATAGATTGCGCTACTGCGACGCCAGCCGAGGCAGCCACTTGAACGACATTGTGTTCCATAATTAATGGGAATGTTTGCTCTTACTAATAAAGCCATAATACATGGAACAAATTTCATTTTGTTCATTTTATTACATTTTTAAAAAGAAACTTGTAGTTGACCCACCCTGTATAAGTGAAAGGAAATTGATTCATAATTTCGAAAACTGACAAATTGTAGCAGCAAAACATACGAGTATATATATTTAACAAAAATAATTTATACTAGTGTCGCGTGTGGTCGAAATTCGACCGAGGGGAATTTACCTAACTTAGGGGTTACATACGTGAATTTTTTTTTTTTTCTACACATCTATGGCACAGTAACTTTCGAGTGATATAAGTTTCATCCCTCTCCTTTTATGATAAATACTTAAAAAACGTACGATAAGTTTCGTGTTCAGGTATTAATATATAAGATGTATACCTAAATAGTTATAATCTTGTACAGCTAGGATTTAGAAAATATAGTCGCTATATGCAGACAGGCGAACCACACAAGCAGTTCAGTAAAAATGTAGTCAAGTGGAAGGGTTATAATCCCCTGGATTCAGATCATAACCTCGCCGAAAAAGGAAGAAGAAGTCGCTTTATACATACAAAAATAATACAAAATTTTCTAATACTTCTCGAAAATTGCATTTTGATACATTCTGCGTATCGATACCGATACTACAACTTTGTATCGATCTTTTGAACCAGAGTTAAGGAGAAAAGTTAATCGACACTAGTGATACCAGAAACACATTTAAACCCTAGTGGGATACTAGGATTTTCTTTTACTTGATATACAAATACGCAGATACGTACTTTTATCCAGAATAGAGCATCTCTTGAAAATAACTATTAATACCCCAAAGCAAGGCTGAGACATCATTTTACGAAAATAAAAGAAAGAGAAAGCTGCTCGAATAAAAGAATCCTCAGAGACGAGGAAAATATACATTTATGGAGAACAAATGCCCGCATCCATTTCAAGTCTAAATCCAATTTTCACTGAAAAGTGCTCCATTATCCGCCAAGCTATACGCTACCCATCCTCAAAAATCAATAAATCATCCCACTGACTCCCAAGAAAATTCAATTTTAAACTCACTTTGGCTACACCATACGCCGAACAGCAGACAAGTGACACTTAATTGTCCGCAACTTCTTGCAAACACTTGTAAATTGATGCAAAAATGTCCTTTTTAATCAGAGAAAAAAAAAAAAACAAATAAACCTTCTTCACCACAGATTCAAGAAAAATTTAATAACTCTCTCTCGATGAAAATCACTCTTGAAAACACGTCTTCACCACACGTACTGTTCTCTTCGACTAAAAAGGAAGCCTTTCCGTGGATTACTGTTCAGCAAGAACAACCTTTTGTCGATTCCTTTATAGTATAGAACCAGCACTAGCAGCAGCAATACCAATATCCTGACACATGTACACTGTACACACTTAATTGAGTTCGTCGTCGTTCGTATCCTCCGCCACTTTTCCATGCTCAGGGTCCTGCTGTTGGCCTGAATTTCTGAATCGGAATCAAATTGCTAAAATTGGCGGCTGCGGCAATAGAGAAGGCCTTGGTATATTATGTTGGTAATCTCCCAAAGGATAATATTTAAGTTATATGTATGTGGAAAATTCAAGCATCGGCAAGCACAAATGCATTCGATTGGGATAAATAAATGATGGTGTGGGCGGGGGTTACTCGGGAAGCTCATTGCATATAGACTGCTATCCAAACAGAAGGACTTCAGTTGTTAAATTATATTAAACGGTTGGAACTAACTAAATTTCCTGGAGAGAGCGAGAGGTGGGTCGACAACAACGACTACAAGGACGATAAAGACGACGAAAGGAAAATCGATAAGGAGGCACACGAATAAGTCGCTCTTGCAGTTATTATCATTGCCGTCTTCCCTGATATTTATCAGCCACACCCAAAATCTGATTAAATACAAATTTCATCCTTATTATACATAATATTTCCAAAAAAAAAAGAAGACATGTTTCCTCATTAGGCTGGCTACACCATTTCCTCATACTACTCATTTAATCTGTATCAGGACTCACCTTGCATGCAAAAAAAAAAACAAAAATGGGGCACGAAAAAAGGAAGCAAAACAAAAAAGTTCAAAAATATGCATCAAGAAGGACGAGACAATCATTTGACACTTCTATGACACAAGGACCGGTGTTTGTTTTTATTTTGAGTTTGTTGATTTTTTTTTCCTTTCGTCCTTTTAGTTTCTAATTCTCTTTTCCACCCTCGAATGAGAGAAATTTATTCAAATATAGGGTAAATATTTTGTTTTTTTTTTCTCGGATTGTTCACGCACATTCAATAATGGAGAGGGACATTTTTTTCTCTTTAGTTTGCAGGGAAATTACCCTTCGTAAAGGGGGAGCATTTTTTTTTGTGGAATAACACGAAATTTTAGGGGTTGTCTGCTCGTTCAAGGGAGAGTTTCGAGTACGCATGTCCAAGGTTTTCGGTGGAAGTTATTTTGGGAATCTGTAGTGGAGTTTACGCCATACTGAGAGTTCTTCTTTTTTTTTTTGTGTATGTATTTTCAGAGGGTGGTAAAGCAGTTGGGACTTAGGGGAAGAGAGTTAGACAATTTGATGATATTGAACAGGAATCAGTAATTTATTGACTGAACATAACATTGTATTTTATGTATCGGAAAGCACAGCCTGCACGACAACACTTCCGGCAACGGACTCAGGCTAATCGACTTTGCGGCGGGGCGAAACTTTGTTGTAGCTAGTACGCGGTTCCCACGTCTCGATATTCACAAAGGAACATGGCTCTCCTTTGATCGAAAAATCGTCAACCAAATCGATCACATTGCGATCGACGCAAGGCACTCTTCCAGTATTCTGGGTGTCCGGACTTTCCGAGGAGCCAACGTGGACTCGGATCACTACCTAGTTGTAGCCAAGGTACGGATGCGGATATCCAGAACAGAGCGAAATCAACGAAATGCTGTGAGGAAATTTGACGTCGAAAAGCTACAATCGCAAGAGACCGCCAGAACCTTTGCCGATCGTGTTTCTTCTAATCTCAATCTTAGTCCTATGCCACCAGCAGCAAATGCGGAAGACCAGTGGCAGCGTTGCCAAAAAGCCATCAGAGATGCCGCCTCTGATGTGCTGGGTTTCTCTCGCCCACCACAACGAAACCCCTGGTTTGATGAGGAATACCGGCAAGCACATGCAGCAAAACAAGAGGCGTACAAAGCGGCGCTGCATAGAAGAACTAGAGCTGCTTACGAGCTCTACGTGCGCAGGAGAAAAGAGGAACATCGACTTCTCAGAAATAAGAAAAAAGAGCATGAGAAGCGCTCGATCGAGGAGATTGAGAGACTTTATTGCAGGAATAATGTTCGAAAATTTCACCAAAGGGTAAAAAGAACATGCCAGGGTTTCAAAGCCAGAACAGAAGCCTGCAGGGACGAAAATGGCAACATAGTAGTAGAATCGCAGTCGGTGCTGAGGATATGGAAGGAACACTTCTGCATACTGTTAAACGGCGATGATGATCAATATTCCGCTGTCAGGCAGAATGAGCCATTCAACAGTGACGATGGCAGTCAAAATTCCCGTCAATCCGATCATAATGAAGTGAGGATAGCGATATCTAAACTCAAATCCAACAAAGCTGCTGAAGCCGACGGCCTTGCCGCTGAACTTTTCAAGGCAGGAGGAGATGAGTTGGTAAGGAGCATGCACCAGCTCATCTGTAAAATCTGGTCGGACGAAAGTATGCCCGATGAATGGAACCTCAGCATCGTTTGCCCGATCCTGAAGAAAGGAGACCCTCTGAACTGCGCCAACTACAGAGGTATAAGTCTCCTAAATATCGCATATAAGATCCTGTCTGCCGTACTATGTGAACGCCTAAAACCGATCGTCAACAACCTGATAGGTCCTTATCAGTGCGGTTTCAGGCCTGGAAAGTCCACCATTGACCAAATATTCACACTACAGCAGATCTTGGAAAAAACCCATAAATATAAAATCGATACGCACCACCTTTTCATCGATTTCAAAGTTGCCTATGATAGCGTGTATAGAAACGAGTTATACAGAGCCATGTCTAGTCTTGGCATCCCTGCCAAGCTCGTCCGTTTGTGCAGAATGTCGATGGAGAACTCTCGCTGCTCCATCAAAGTCGGTAAGAACATCACCGAACCGTTCGATGTCAGGAAAGGTCTTAGACAAGGTGACGCGCTATCATGCGATCTCTTTAATATAGTACTTGAGAGAATTGTACGAAACTCACAAGCCAACACCGAAGGTACAATCTTTTACAAGTCTGTACAACTACTCGCTTATGCCGATGACATTGACATAATCGGAAGAACCCAGCGGGCAGTCAATGGGGCATTTACGAGTATTGAGATCGAGGCAGCAAAGATGGGTCTAGCGGTCAATGAAAGCAAAACAAAATATATGCTGTCTACAAAAAAGGACACCCAACATCGGCGTCTTGGGCAGAACGCCACAATAGACAGATACAATTTTGAGGTAGTAAAGGATTTTGTCTACCGAGGCTCTATGGTCAGCTCCGCAAATGACATGAGTGGAGAGATCACACGGAGAATTACTCATGCCAATCGTTGTTTCTATGGGCTAAAACGGCAATTGAGTAGCAAAGCCCTATCTCGAACTACTAAGGTAACTCTTTATAAGACATTAATCATCTCAGTCCTGCTGTATGGCGCAGAGGCATGGGCTTTGAAAAAACCGGATGAGGATGCCCTTAGTTATTTCGAGAGAAAAGTTCTTCGAGCGATCTTTGGTCCCATCTGCATAGACGGTGAGTGGAGGAGAAGGTACAATGCCGAACTATACGGCCTGAACAAGGACATCGACTTAGCCAGAAGAGTTCACATACAGCGACTAAGATGGCTGGGTCATTTAGAGCGGATGGAGCCCAACCTTCCCGCTAAGAAAGTCTTCGAATCCACCCCGGACGGACGGCGCAGTAGAGGACGACCTCGCGGTTGGTGGCGCAAACAAGTGGAGGGGGACCTCAACCAACTTGGCGTGCGCAACTGGAGGCAGCTGGCTCGCAACCGTGCTGGCTGGAGAGGTTTGTTGGTTGAGGCCCAGGTCCACCCCGGACTGTAGCGCCATCTAAGTAAGTAAAGTATTGGCATAGACCAGAGATTTAAGGTAACCGCAAAGAAAAAAGTCTAAGGGTGTCAAATCGCACGATCTTGGCGGCCAATTAACGTCGGCTCTTCGTGGGATTACGCGACCCGGAAACTTCGCCTTCTATATCTCTAGTAGTTCGTTCGATGTGTGGCACGCCGCACCATCCTGTTGAAGCCACATGGCGCCAATACCCAAACGATCAATTTCCGGCCAAACAAATTCGGTTATCATGGTCCGGTACCGTTTCCCGTTGACTGTCAGCGCCTGCTCACGCTCATCTTTGAAAAAATAAAGTACGATTATATCGTTAATCCCACCCATAATCCATTGCAAACAGTGAATTTTTCGGTATGCAAAGGTATTGGCATAATCCATAAAGCCAAAAAATGCGCCTCATCGCTGAAGATGATTTTTTAGTCACAATTCGGATCGGTTTCCAACTGCTCCAACGAATGCACGACGCATGGAATGATCAGAATGTTCCAGACCTTAAACAATTTAAATTGTGTACGGATAAAAGCTCAAGTCTTTTCGCAAAATTCGCCAAGTTGAAGCGTACGGAAGGTCTAGTTCTTGAGAACGACGAGAAATTGAGACGTTTTGGTTCTCGCGCATACTCTGTCTCGCCGCAGCAATATTTTCGGTCGACCGCGCATTTCGTTGACGTACTGGAACTGCTCGATCAACCACTGAGCCACTTCCTTGAATTTCTTCATAATTCGCGGAATTGTGAGCTCCACGAGACATAATTATTTCAGGCTTTATGTCAGACTTCATGTCAGAAATTTCTATTTTTTTATTCGGTGGACAGATTTCGTCAAGACATTTAATTTTCAACCATATCGCGTAAGAGTAAGCAACGACCAATTCTTGCTTGACACCGAGTCTCCACGAGACATATTTATTTCAGACTTAATGTCAGGCACCAATCAGCCATGTTTTCTTCGTAGTAAAGCTTAAATTGACAGTCCCTGTCAAATTTATTTCAGAGTTTGTGTCTACGAAGAAAACAAAGCAAAAAGTCAGACATAGATGCCAAGAAGCACGTTATGTCCGAAAAATTGTGGTCTCCACTAGAAATATTTACGGCAAGTCGCATTTCTTGACACAAATTATGTCTCGTGGAGACACGGTGTTATGATCGTAACGCGCGGAACTTTCCGCAAACATAACTCGAATTTTGATAAAAAATTTTTACAATTTCGAGTTTTTGTTGAATCGTGTAGCGGTTCATGGAAAAATGGTGAATATGATGAAACACTGACAACAGAATGAGAGCAAAATATTTTCAAATATGACCGCAGTCGACTGTCAAATTTCTATCATAGCTACTGAATGACCCTTTACATACTTTGTAGAGCTCATCTCCATTATTAGTCTATATTACAAACTACTCGTATGTACGCGCCAAACTCAATATACCTTATGGGGACAAAAACGCGATCAGGCCATGGAAAATCGCAAACTTATATCGCAGTTTACCACATTAACTCAACTAAGTTTTACCCGGCGGTCATTTCTATAACAAGTTTCGATTGGTTCTGCTTACTTACGGACCAGAATGCCAATTGATTTCTAAAACAAAACCAAAAAGTTGGCTATCCCAAAAAGTCAAATGTATGATGTAATACCGAAAGCTCAAGTTAGTGCAAATTAAAAATAACTGGTACATGGTTATCAAATATAGCCATACTAGTAGTGTCTAAAAAAAAGCTCTCCGATATGATAATCAAAGATAATAGTTTAGCACAATACAAAGTTATACTTGTTTGTTCACAGATGATAAAAGAAATTTTGCATTTAAATACACAAAAACGAAATGAGCAAATAATGGGTGGTATTATAATGGTTCTAGTAAAACTGTTGCCATTAAGTTAGATAGTGTCACCGAAGTGGATATTGTTCATGATAACTACAGGGTAGTAAAGTTACAGACACATTTTAAATATTGTTAGCAATAAAAATCACTACCTTTGTGTGTGTATAAGACAAATGGAAATTTCATGGCTCGAAGTGCAATGAATTGAAACCCATCGTTGAATAAATTTCAGCTGATTATGTGTACAAAGGTTCAAAACTCACGCGGCATCGTCACCACATTCTTCCCTTTTGCATCTACTATATTCTTCACCCCATTCACTGTTTTTTTAAGACTTTAAGGAATAGGTTCTAAGAAGTGGAAAACACATAAAAAGAAATATGCGTCCAGGATTTTGAAAGCCTTTTGTCTTTTAAATTTTTAGCACCAGCTCAGTATGTGAGGACACGGCGTTGAAAATTAAATTTATGAATGAGTAGTCATAGGAATACGAGTAACTATGTACAGTGGTTCAAATGAATGATCGGACAACGACAATCTCTACGCAAAAGCCAAAGCAAACTATCAAAACAAAAGAGTACAGATCTATTTGTATGTGTCTCTTCATTTCGCATTCTTTTTTCTATTTTTAAAATACTTTAGGTTAGGTTAGGTTAGATTGGCTGTCTGCACCACGATGTAGACATACTTAGACCAGTAAAGGTCCATTGTGATGCCAAGAATCTACCATTAGACCAATCAGGGACTAATAAAACCAACCGGAGCTTTTGATGAAGCGATGGACGTTCATGACGTCTAAGGACGCCAAATCGCTGAGGTCGACAAGGAAGGGAGCTCCTAAACGGAACATTCTTTTGCGTGATAGAGCAGGACATGTGCATAGGAAGTGAAGAATGGTTTCCTCCTCCTCCTCGTCCCTACAGCTCCTGCAGAAGTCATTGGAAAAGAGGCCAAGTCTTTTGGCATGTTGGCCGATTAGACAGTGTCCGGTGATGACACCGATAACGCAGCTGATCTGTAATCGCTTTAGTTTAACCAACTCGGCACTACGTTTCTGGTCCAGCTTAAGCCAGATCTGCCTCGAAATGTGACACGTTGAGCCAATATCCCACCTAAAGTTGGTCTTGCTAATAGCGCTCAGCTTCAGTAGATGCTTACATGTAGCGAGGGGCATACCAAGGGCTTGCCTATCTGGCAGAATTCTTAGAGTAGTACCCTGTCTAGCGAGTTCGTCCGCCCTACAGTTTCCTGGAATGTCTCCAGCAGAAGTGAATGTTGAATTGCTCTGTCATCTCTGTAAGAGGCAAACGGCAGTCTAAGACGGTAAAAGAGCACGATTCCAGGGACTTGATAGCCGCTTGACTGTCAGTGAAAATGCTAATATCGCTAACAGATAATACATTACATTTCAGCTAAGATAGGGCTTCCTTAATCGCCATGATTTCCGCCTGAAAAACGCTACAATGATCAGGGAGGCGGAACGAGCTCAGGTTGAGCTTATCGGAGAAAACACCACAGCCCACCCTCCCTTCGGTCTTAGAGCCATCTGTGTAGAAGTGCACCGAATTTCCATCATCAGGGAGAGAGCCATCCCACTCATCCCGTTCAGGGATACTCATACGGAAGTGTCTGTCAAATCTCAGTTTCGGTGGGGTGTAGTCCGTGTTTTCATGTGTGAAGTTGAGAACATCAAGGATCGAGGAGTGGCCAATGTGATAACTAGACCACTGAGAGGAGGCTTTAAGACGAATAGCCGCACTGGCAGCAGTCTGTCTGCCGAGGATATCCAGGGGTAACAGGTTGAACATAATGTTCAGACCCGCAGAGGGGATAGTTCTTAGTGCACCACTGATGCACATGCAAGCGGATCTTTGCACTTTAGCTACCTGAGAGAGGTGAACAGCCCTGCCAAGAGCAGGCCACCAAACGATCACGCCATAGAGGCCTGATAACAGACACGTAAAGCCAGCGAGTGATTTCAGGTTTCATACCCCAGCTCCTACCTATAGCCTTTTTACAGGAATAGAGAGCTACATTGGCTTTCCTTACGCGTTCAAGTAGATTGACTTTCCAGTCCAGTTTTGCATTAACAGTGAAGGTGAGACTGGTGTCATTAATCATAGGAGGGTCTACGAGGGGAACTTTATATTTCCTTGTGAAGAGAACAAGTTCTGTTTTATGAGGGTTAACCCCCAATCCACATTTGGAGGACCACCTAGTGAGCCGAGAGAGAGCATATTGAAGAGTGTCTGGGTGCTTGGCAGACGCCATCGCAATGTCATCAGCATAGGCAATCACTCTACAGCCTGGCCTGTCCAGGTCCACTAGTAGCTCATTCACTACAAGACTCCACAGGAGGGGGGACAAAGCTCCACCTTGGGGTGTTGCGCAACAGGCAAGTCTTCTGGCCGATGCTCCACCCAGCTGTGTGTTGATAATCCTGCGTGTTAGCAATTGATTGATCAACACTCCAAGCGAAGTATCCACTTTCAGATTTGCAAGTGCGTCTGCGATTGCCTTTGGTTTGACATTGTTAAAAGCTCCCTCAATGTCAACGAAGGCCACCATGGTATATTTTTTAATGCTCAGAGATTTTTGAATGATGCGCACAAGCGAGTGTAAGGCTGTCTCAACGGATTTGCCTTCGCAGTACGCATGTTGGGACGGCGAGAGCAAAGACGGGCTAATGCTCTGACGGAGGTGAATATCAATCAGCCTTTCCAGCGTTTTCAGTAGAAAGGACGATAGACTGATAGGTCGGAGATCCTTTGGTTCCACATGCGAGCTCTTACCTACCTTAGGAATGAAGACAACTTCAACCTCGATCCACGTCTTGGGGATGTAGAGCAAATTAAGACAGTTCGATAATATGACCTTGAGCCATGGAAGCACAATATCCTCATATTTTTTTAAATTCAGCAGGAATAATGCCGTCATGTCCTGGGGACTTGAAGGGCTTGAAGCGGCGCATGACCCAGCGGATCTTTTCTGTAGTTACTATTACCAGGGAGTTGCTGCACGGTAGAGAGCAAGTATGGGTAATACCCGAATAAAATACTTTAAGTGGCTTGTGAATTATCGAACAAGTGCATCGAAAAAAATAAGTAAAGCCGAATTTGGTACAATTTCTATGTCAAACGATGTCACACAGTAGGTCTATAAAGCAATCTAAAGCGCTTTAAGGTGCATTAAGGCACACTAAAGTGCTCGAAATCTATTAGGATATTGTTACCCAAGGGCCTGCCTAACAGTTTTTTTTTTTTTGTTAGGCGCAGCAACGCACGCCGGGTACCCGCTAGTTACAGATAAAGAGAAAAATTGAGAAGTAACGAGTAGCGATTATTTCCTCTCTGCGCTTGAATGTACTTCTGCCGGTACAAACGTACAAACTAACAAGTGGAATCAGCTGATTACAAAATGAGTCGAGTTCAAATAATCAATAGATATAAGAAATGGATGCGAAGAAAATGCTGTGAAGTGTGAATGTTCTCCCAAAACATGTCTTTTTAACTTAAGGAAAAGAAATATGAATCTGCTGGTTTTCACACGAGTTTATTTGCTCATTACAATTTTGTTTAAATGAGAGTTAGCTCGACATGCCTAGCTTTTCATTGGAGTACTTTTGTTTAGATTTTCCACTCTCTGAGAATTTTTACTCTCGTTCTGTCATATTTGAGAGCTCATTAGTTATTGTCTCGGAAAGTACGCAAGAGGACCTAGTGTAATCCAGCATTTGGATGGAAAGCGTCAAACGGCTATTTGACTCGATTTTGTGTCAAACGTTTGACAAGAAGAAACACAATGTTAAACAGTGGAATCATAGCTTTAGTCGTGATTTATTGCACAGGGCCATAAGTTCACAGGCCAAAAGTCCACAATGGACTAAGCTCACCCAAGGTACGGATGCGGCTACTCAGAATGGAGCGGAATCAACGAAATACTGTGCGGAAGTTTGACGTCGGACGGCACAATCGCAAGAGACTGCCAGAGCCTTTGCCGATCGAGTCTCTTTTAATCTCAATCTAAGTCCTATGCCGCCAGCAGCAAATGCGGAAGATCAATGGCAGCGTTGCCAATAAGCCATAAGAGATGCCGCCTCTGATGTACCAGGTTTCTCTGGGTCACCACAACAAAACCCCTGGTTTGATGAGAAATGCCGGTAAGCGGATGTAAAACAAGAGACGTATAAAAGGACTAGAGCTGCTCCCGAGCTCTATGAGCGGAGGAGAAAAAAGGAACATCGACTTTTCAGAAAGAAGAAAAAGGAACATGAGTAGCGCTCGATCGGGGAGATTCAGAGACTTTATGGTAGGAATGATGTTCGAAAATTCTACGAAAATGTAAAGAGAAGATGCCAGGGTTTCAAAGCCAGAACAGAAGCCTGCAAGGACGAAAATGGCAATATAGTAGTAGAATCGCAGTCGGTACTGAGGACATGGAAGAAACACTTCTGCAGACAGCTAAACGGCGATGATGACCAATATTCCGCTGCCAGCCAGAATGAACCATTCAACAGTGACGATGATAGTCAAGATTCCCGTCAACCCGATCAGAATGAAGTGAGGATAGCGATATCTAAACTTAGATCCAACAAAGCTACTGGAGCCGACGGCCTAGCCGCCGAACTTTGAGTTGGTAAGCGACATGCACCAACTCATCTGTAAAATCTGGTCGGACGAAAGTATGCTCGATGAATGGAACCTCAGCATCGTTTGCCCGATCCTGAAGAAAGGAGACCCTCTGAACTGCGCCAACTACATAGGTATAAGTCTCCTTAACATCGCATATAAGACCTTGTCTGCCGTATTATGTGTACGCCTAAAACCGATCGCCAACAACTTGATAGGTCTTTATCAGTGCGGTTTAAGGCCCGGAAAGTCCACTATTGACCAAATATTCACACTACAGCAGATCTTGGAAAAAACCCCACAAAAATCGATACGCACCACCTCTTCATCGATTTCAAAGTTGCCTATGATAGCGTATATAGAGACGAGTTATACAATGCCATGTCTAGACTTGACATACCTGCCAAACTCGTCCGTTTGTGCAGAATGAAAATGGAGAACTCTCGCTGCTCCATCAAATTCGGTAAGAACACCACCGAACCGTTCGATGTCAGGAAAGGTCTTACACAAGGTAACACGCTATCTTGCGATCAACTTTAACATAGTACTTGAGGGAATTGTACGAAACTCACAAGCCGCAAGTCTGTACAACCACTCGCTTACGCCGATGACATTGACATAGTCGGAAGAACTCAGCGGGTCGTCAGTGGGGCGTTTGCGAGTATTGAGATCGAGGCAGCAAAGATTGGTTTAGCGGTCAATGAAAACAAAATAAAAAATATGCTGTCTACAAAAAAGGACACCGAACGTCGGCTTCTTAGATAGAACGCCACTATACCAGGTAGATAGATATAATTTTGAGGTAGTAAAGGACTTTGTCTACCCAGGCTTTATGGTGAGCTCCGCAAATGAAACCAGTGGGGAGATCAAACGAAGAATTACTCCTGCCAATCGTTGTTTCTATGGGCTAAGAAGGCAATTGAGTTATAAAGCCCTATCTCGAATTCTGGGGAAGGAGTATATGTACAAGGCTAGAGCCACACACAGAAAGAGACCCAGGGCTCTCTACTCGGCAGTACGGGTTTAGAAAGAAACGAAGCACCATAGGGGCCATAATGGTAGTATGCGACATTGCACGCGAAGCTATCGCGGGACAAAGATGGCTAGAAGGGAGCAAGCAGTACTGCGCTGTCGTAACACTCGATGTCAAAAACGCACTCAACTCAGCCAGCTGGAGCTGCATAGTTAGAGCGCTAAGCAACCTGCATATACCTTACTACCTGCTGAGAATAATAGGCAGCTACTTCAGTGAGAGAACCCTTCATTTTAACACGGAAGAGGGGCCTAAGACGTATACAATTACGGGAGGAGTCCCTCAAGGGTCAGTACTAGGTCCAGACCTGTGGAATATAATGTATGATAGCATACTGAGAACACCAAGACCGAGCGGAGTAGAAATTATCGGCTACGCTGATGATATTGCAGTAATCGTCGTAGCAAAAGCGCTAGAACAAGTGTCCGAAAACTGCAACCGCAATAAGGAACGTCAGGGTATGGCTACAGGCATCAGGTCTGGAACTGGCAGATCATAAGACAGAAGCAGTGCTAGTAGGTAGCAGAACAAAGCTAGAACACCTCACTACACAGGTCAGTGAGCAAACCATCGAGTCGCGTCCACACATCAAGTACCTGGGAATCTCTTGAATGTACGCAGGCGAGACAGTCTCCAGGTGCCAAAGGTTGGAGGACCCAGGCAGCCAATTAGAAACATGTTAGCAATGGTAAGCAAGTCGATCCTTGTGTACGCGTCCCCTATATGGGCACAAGCGACGTACCGGATAACGTACATGAGACGGATGAACTCGGTCCATAGAATCGCATCGTTAAGAGTGTGTTGTGCCTTTCGGACGGTGTCCGCGGAGGCAATTAGCGTAATCTCCGTTCGAATGCCAATTGATTTGGAAATAAAAAAAAGTCTGCAGCAACCAGCGAGGCTGTACAAGCAGAATGGCAACAGAGATGGAGCATCAAACCCAAAGGAAGATGGACCCATATGCTAATCCCCAACGTAGAGGAATGGATCAACAGGAAACACGGAGAAATAAACTTCTACATGACACAGTTCCTACCAGGGCACGGATGCTTTAGGGAATATCTCTAAAAATACAAACACGTAGATGACCCATACTGCCCTCACAGCGAAGGCAAAATCCAGAACGCGGAACATCTTTTGATGGAATGCCGGATGTATACGACGTCCAGAAACATATTAGAGAGAGAAACTGGCAGCCAAGTGACTCCGAGAGGACTTATAACATTCATGCTGACGACGAATGAAGCCTGTAACACAGCGAACGAAATCATCGCTAGCATGATGCAACAACTACGTCTGGAGGAATGAGCAGCAGGTGGAAGGTAGACTAAGTTACACAAAAACGCCCACTTATGCAATGTAACACAAGTGACATGCTCAGACACACAATGACATATGAACATACGCGCACAATCGGAATGTGCTAACGACAGTCCCGCGAGGAGAAGTGTAGTGCATTCCTGGCATCGGGCCGGGCTACTAGTATCTTTAGAAGATTACCACACCCCTTGGCACAAACAAAAAAAAAAAAAAACATCCTATCTTCAACTCTTATACAGAGTTACCTTAGTAGTCCCGCCAAAAAGGTCTTCGAATCCACTGGAGGTAGCTTGCTCGTAACCGGGCTGGCTGGAGAGGTTTGTTGGTTGAGGCCCGCGTCCACCCCGGACTGTAGGTTCACCTAAGTAAGTAGTAAGTAAGACATAAAAATAGTTGTCGACTTATGGCCCACTTCTCCTTTAAGATTGTGGAACTATGGCCCGAAAATTGCGGACGTGAGAAAATAGTAAAAAGATGTTGTGACAATTTTTGAATCGCAAATAAAATATGACGAGAAGCTTCATTAGAGAGTTATAAGGGTGACATTTTCCAAAATGCCTCTAGTGGTGTGGTAGAGTGCCAGATGTAAATGTTGAATTACTCCATCATATCCACGTAAACGTTGAATTGCTTCACCATCTCCACGAGGGACGAGCGGCAACATAGAGCGACCTTTGGATTGAGGCAGTACGATTCTATGGATGTAATTATAATAATATTTCTGACACAAATGATATTACATTTCAATCAGTACAAGCCCTAAACGCGATAACAGTTTTCCAGAGACGACACCAACTTCAATCATCCTTCCAGTTGTGGGACCGTGTACGTAGAAGTGAACTGAACCATCACATGTAACGAGATGTTCCTTCCTACCTATTACGGGGAGGAAAAGTTGTCCGGAAATTACGATCGAATCTCAGATTCGATGGGATGTAGTAGGTGTTTTCAAATGTCGAAGAAATTGTTCTATGTAGAATTGAGGGTTGGCCAGTTTAGTAGCCTTACCACTGAGAAGACTTTTAGATGAATGGCTGATTGGCAATTATGGTATAAAGAATCGGGAAAAACCGTTTGCTTACCAACAATCACAATTCAATTTTACATTAATTCTGAATGCTTCGTTTATTTGTTGTTCTTTTGAGTGCAAGACAAGACTTGTAGGTATACCAATACTTCCAAAGAGTGTAAAAATCTGCTCCAGTTAAATTGATCAGAATCTCTTTATTGTCCGACATGGCGAGTGTTAATAATTGTTCTAAAAAAGTTGTTCTTATACCCACCTGCAGTTGGACTGCAAAACGATTTGCCGTTTACCTGCATCAAAGTGTATTCGAATGCTCTATACCGGAGCGTTTTGTTCATCCCCTGTATATGGTTCAGGTATCTTAATCGATGTATTCGACTCGAGCTCTTCTGACTAACTCACTGTCGCTGTAGTACAGCCCATATAGTTTACCATTATACTCTATTCTTCATTCACTATGCAACGGGAAGAATTATACAGCATATAGTGAGACTGCTATGATTAGTGTCTTGAGCAGGTACCTTAGACATTTAAGGGACTGTTTTACTACTTTAATGCCATCTTAATCCAAAGGAACTGCGATTGACAGCGGCAAGTGTGATTCTTTGCTTAATCTCTACACTGATTTCGTTTTTCGAGTTATAAAAGTGTAGGTAGACAAATTTCGTAACTGGTTCAAAGTTGTAGATATGTGTTGTGACATTCTTTTAGTCGATTGTGATTGCTCTTTTGTGTGACAGTGTGTACTTGGTTTCGCTTTCGTTCACCGATAGATCCATTTTCGGCGGTCCTGGCTCATTACTCACGAAAGCACCATTGACATCACGTTGTGCCCTTCCGATGTAGATTTTTGAAATGTTGTCACTCTTGTGTTGATTTGTAAGTTCCACATAATAAATCACAGCGATCGCCTTGTTTATGAGGCCACTGCTATTGTTGCAACTTAATAGCTCTTTTTTTGAGGATCCGACAAACAATGCTAAATTTCCATTCTGCATAATGAATTGTTTAGCAAGTCGTCTGGCGCCGCTTTAGGCCCGTTTCACACATATCTGGCATCGAATACACGGCGCCGGATAACCCGCTTTTTGTAGTTTTCACACATATCTGACGGCGTATACACGGCGCCGTGTATCCGGTTCAAAGTGAACAGAGCTCAATCAGAGCGTTCACACTTGTCCGGCACCGGTTACACGACATCCAAAACTAGTTTGAATATTATTTTGTAACATAAAAGGCATATCCGATGCCGGATGAATAGTATGAACGCTCCATTTAGTTCTGTACACTTCAATGTATCCGGTGCCGGATATATATATTTGCCGCAACAGCTCATTGAGTGTCTAGGTCTAGCTTCTCGCAACTACTCGTGTTGTGTGCGTTATATTTTCCGCACGAATGGAGGACCTACAGTTTTGTGCCGTATCCGAAGGGCATTTTTTTATTTTAGAAGTTTTCTCGTGACAAGAGTACTCTCGCATGTTTGTCAAACGTTCGCATGAGGTGGGACCGTGAAAACACTTGTTGGTGTTTTTCTGGGATTCGAACATGGAACCTCGCTCGCAGAGGTCCGACACAATAACCACTGCGCCACGGTGCCCACTGCGGCGCCGGATAGAGCTGAGATTTATCCGGCAGAAAAAACGCGGTGTATCCGGTGCCAGATTAGTGTGAAACGGGCCTGACAGAGCTCAGCCGGCGATTCAACTATGACTTGATCAAATTTTGAAATAAATTTCCTACAAAAGCATCTGTCTATCCATTTGATCGAACTTTTCGAGCTTTTCTTCTTTTTCTTTTTGAGAAGTCGATGATCCTTTTTTCTCTTCTGCTCATGAAGCTCGTTAGCTCGTTAACTGGTTTATCTATGCAACGTCGCATTGCAGGCCTACCGTTTGTTGCATGTCCTTGCCGGTATTCTTTATTAGCGTTTCATTGTGACTACCAAGGGAACCTAGAAGATAAGAAGCGGTACCTTGATGTTTTTGTCGTTTCCGGTCTTCTGCACGTGATGCTAGCGGAACTTTTACTCTTTGCAACATTTTGCTACTGTGGCTTACGAATCTAATAGCTCTAATTCGCCTAGATAACGCCAATAAAAATGTCGAGTCTCATTTGGAACAAAAAAAATAGAAATAATTTAATTTAATTATGAAAGTACAGTCACGGTTACTGAAGAAGGACATTGGTTCAATATTGAACATTTTTACGTCATGCCGTTTAAAACAGGCATGTGATATGATTTCAGCCGAATGGTGTGTGTACTTGACGCAAACAGCACATGAAGGTCCTGGGTGTTAGCTTCTCGCAGCCACTTGTGTTGCGTGCGTTGTTTTTTGCAGGAATGAAAGAACATACAGATTTGTGCCGAATCTTTTTTTTTTAGAAGCTTTCTCATGACAACAATACTCTTAGATGTTTGTCAGAAGTTTGCGAGAGGGATGGGACCGTGAAAAAACGTTTCGCGTTTTCTGGAATGCGAGCATGGAGAATGGAGCCGCTGCACAAACTGCCCAAGAGACCTTTGATATCAAAAAAGGTTTTAGACAATGTGACGCGCTGTCATGTAACTTCATTAATATTGTATGGAACTCACAAGCCAACACCTGAGGCAAAACCTATCAAAAGCCGGTATCACTGCTTGCATACGCCGATGATATTGATATTTAGTGCGTTTTGGTGAAACGTCGCTTCTCAGTGAAGTAAGATTTAATACGGAGTACAACAACACGAAGTGACTTGGAACCACTTTAACTTTTTTTTCTCAGTCGAAAATGAGTTGGGATGGATGGGAAGAGCTTTTTCCCTGAGAAAAGCTTTTTCATTCAACTGGAATGATTCAGTAGTATTTCATACATTTAAGCACAACTTTTTCATACTTTTTACTTCAATTTCAATTCAATCACCAATCTTCAAACAATTAAAAAAGTTTTTAACCCGATTGACTTAGAATCGTTTTGTGGAGAAGCTTTCACTTTGCTTTGCATAGTTCTCACGAAAACACACCAATTATTGGAAGAATTCACTGAGCGAGGGCAAAACCAAGTATATGCTGTCAACAAGAAGGGACAATCAACACCGACGAATTGGACAGAACGTCATAGCGGGCAACTACAATTGCGAGGTAGTAAGGGACTTTGTCTACCTTGGCTCTGCTATTAATTCTGAAAACGACACCAGCGCAGAAATCAAACGAAGAATACGATGGTCGATCAATAAATACCCGTGTTTGAAGACAGGTGGCATTGCTGAGGGAAGTTGACATAACCGTCGTGTACTGCCATCTGTCAAACGGCACCGTACTGAATTTCAGACCGATTTATAGGTTCGTTTTTATTTGGCAGCCAGTTGTATCACGTGTTTCGTGTTTCTCGATAAAATGGAAAAAGAGCAATATCGATCCGCAATTCGCTTTTTATTTTTGAATGGAAAAACATGCGACGAAATAAAAGCTAAATTGAATGCAGTCTATAGGGACCCTTCACCATCTATGACAGCAGTAAGATATAGGTTCAACGAATTTAAACGTGGTCGTACATCTGTTTTTGATGAGCTGCCAAGCAAACGTGGTTACCGAGGAATCGATCAGCGAACTAAAGTGCGCGAAGTAGCAAAGGCCGTAGGTGTGTCATACGGAACGGCAATCAATATTTTACATGATAAGCAGGCCGCTGAGCTCTGCAAATGCCCGAACTGCAAACAAACCGTTTTTAGCACATTTATAAGCACGCCATTGGCAATTTTACTATTCTAAAAGAACAAAGCTTAATTTATCTACCGATTAATATAAAAAAAAATTAATTGTAATTAGTTTCTGCGGAGAAATTAACAATTCGCCGATTTTTCCGCGAATAAGCGAATGCTTTTGCGAACTGTCAGTTTTCAACTGTCAACAACCACGACCAAAACTTTCGCGAGACTTTTACCTCACAATTCTTTTGTTTTATTCTTGTTGGGTAAAATTGTGGTTAATTTTATCGAGAGAAGGTAAGATATTACTTTCTGAATAAGACCTACCCTGTGTTTTTATGCATTTTTCACATTTAGGCAATTAGTTACAAAATGAATGACAACTGAAATTCACGGATTGATTGGATCAGATAAAAAAAACAGCTGTGAATGAAATGTCAAAACTCGCGAATATTCGCATTCGCAGGTCGCTGAGCTATGAATGGACCTTTAAGTGTGAGAAAGGTGTCGGCCCGATGGGTTCCGTGATTGCTCACAGTAGACAACAAGCGGATATGGCTGTCAATGTCGAAGCAGTGGCGTCGTGGGCTATGAATTGTTGCCGCACCCACCGCACTCGCCCAACTTGGCTCCCTGTGACTTCTTTCTGTTCCCCAACATGAAAACATGGCTCGGGAGCGAAAAAATCAGCTCAAACGAGGAAGTTATCACCGAGATCTTCTTCTACCTTTTATCAGCGAGGTTATGATCCGAAAATAAGGGATCATAACCCTCCGACTTCACCGCATTTCTACTGATCCGCCTGTGGGGTTCGCCTAGGTATCACCGAGATATAAACGTATTTCGAAGAGTTTGACAAATCTTTTTTTTTTTTTGGAGGGATTAAAGAAATGGCAGAAACGTTGGGAAAAGTGTATCGACCTAAAAGGCGATTATGTTGAAAAAAAATTGTGAAAACATGCGTCTTCATTCCTAACACGGGTAGGTACTTATTGATCGACCCTCGTTACTCTTGCCAATCCGTTTTTTTTTTTTTTTTGGGCTTATAAGGCGACTTAGCCAGAAGAGTTCACATACAGCGACTGGCTGGGTCATTTAGAGCGGATGGAGCCCAACGTTCCCACTAAGAAAGTCTTCAAATCCACCACGGATGGACGACGCAGTAGAGGACAACCTCGCGGTAGGTGGCGTAAACAAGTGGAGGGGGACCTCAACCAACTTGGCGTGCGCAACTAGAGGCAGCGGGCTCGTAACCGCGCTGGCTGGAGAGGTTTGTTGGTTAAGGCCCAGGTCCATCCCTGACTGTAGCGCCATCTAAATAAAAATAATAATAAGGCAATTCAACCTTAAAGCCCTATTTCGAACAAATAAGGAGATTCTGTATAAGACTCATCATCCAAGTCCTGCTTTACGGCTTTTAAACATAGAGTTTACTGATGGCGAGCAGATTTCTTTCGAAGATATTCGGTCCCGTTTGCGTTGACGGGTTTTGGAGATGAAAATTCAATACGAGCTGTACACAAAAAAACAGTGCGTATTGGACGTTTGAGATGGCCGTGGCTAGGACATGTAGAGCGGGTAGACACAAACGCTCCGGTCCGCAGAGTCTTCGAATCTAACCTGAAGGGACGACACAGTAGTGAGCCTCCTCGCCGTGGGTGGCGCGCACAAATTAAAAGGGATCTCGACCAAATTGAAGTGCGCAACTGAAGGTAATTAGCTAAGGACACAGATAAATGGAGAGGCTTGTTAGGTTAGGTTAGGATCGGCCCTCGATGAGGATGTACTTAGACAAGGAAGTAGGTCCATTGTACTGCCGATGTGTAAGGCGAGTGGATCACCCTCTTACTCTTGGAACCATTTGCTTCGTTGAATGAAGTCGAGAATTTTAGCCGTGCAGGCGTTGCCGAGATCATTAAGATCATTGTAGAAGTATTCACCCAGAGTGGCCTTCCTGATGTTGGCGAGCGCAGGACAGGCGCACAAGAGATGACTGATGGTCTCTTCTTCCTCTTCATCTCTGCAGCTTCTGCAGAAGTCGTTATGAGGGATACCTAATCTCTGGGCATGTCTTCCTATGACGCAGTGTCCAGTGAGGACATTTGTTATTTTTGAGAGGGTTCCTCTCTTGTGCTTCAAAAGTCCGATGGACCTGGATTTATTGAGTATCGGCCAGAGCTGTCTGGCGGTATGACATTGGTCTAGATGTTGCCATCGATGATTGGCTACTTTCTCGACGCTGGCGCTTCGATGTCGGTGATGCTTATGCTATCTGTACCAGAGGAGCCATGTCGTGCTAGTTCGTCGGCTGCACAATTCCCCGGTATGTCACAGTGACCTGGTACCCAGCAAAGGGTGAGGTTGTACTGACCAGCTATCTCGTTAAGAGATATGCGACAGTCTTTCACTGCCTTAGATCTCGTAGTGCTGGATGCGATGGATTTGATGGCTGCCTGACTGTCGACATAAATAACAATATCAGGTGTTGATAGTGTGCTAGCCGCCAGCCAGTCAGCAGCTTTGCGAACTGCGGTGATTTCGACTTGAAAAACGCTGCAGTAGTCTGGAAGGTTAAAGGAGAGGTATATGACCAGATCTTCCGAGAAAATTCCGGCATTGACTCCGTCCTTGGTTTTGGACCCGTCCGTGAAAATTGACAGCGATTCGTTGTAAAGGACATTGCGTTGCGTCCACTCACTTCTGTCCGGTATCGAGTGCGTGTAGCCCTTGTCAAAATCATATTCAGTGGGCAGATGGTCAGTGGAATTGGGAAGATGACGGTGCATCGAAAGTATATTGGCATGTCCCGTGTGTTGCTCCTTCCACTGCTTGGAGCCTCTCAGTCTTATTGCCGAGCTGACAGCCAATTGCTTACTGACGATGTCAATCGGAAGCAGGTGGAGCATGGTTTGGAGCGCCGCTGTGGGAGAAGTTCTCAGTGCACCGGTAATACTGAGACATGCAACTCGCTGAGTTTTTTCCATTATGGATAGGTTGGATTTCTTCTCCAAGGCGGGCCACCGTACCAACACTCCATACATGAGAATCGGTTTTATGACCGACGTGTATAGCCAGAACATGATGCTTGGTTTAAGGCCCCAGGTGGAGCCTACTGCTTTCTAGCAGATGTATAGAGCGGCCAGCGATTTCCTGGCCCGTTCGACGACATTTTCCTTCCAAATTAGCTTGCGGTCAAGCTTTAGGCCTAAATAGCTAGCACTTTTTGAAAGCTTGAGGGTGGATCCCATTATCTTTGGCGGAGTGAAGTCAGGTAGCTTGTGTTTTTTTGTGAATTAAGAGCAGACTGCATGACATCGGCCAGCGTCTGCGGGTATTTGCCTGTTGTTAGAATGGCGACATCATCTGCATAGGCAATAGCATTGCATCCAGTTTTTTCGATCTTTAGAAGGGCCTCGTTGAGCACCAAATTCCACAATAGTGGAGACAGTACACCCCTTGAGGGGTGCCTCGATGTGCATGTCGCTTGACAGTGCTACTTCCGAAGGATGCTGTTACCCTGTTCTTTAGAATGTGTTCTATGAAACAACAGATGGGTTCGCAGATGTTGAGCCTACGTAAGGCACTGGTAATCGAATTTGTTGTTGAAGGCTCCCTCTATGTCTAGAAATGACACTAGGGTGAACTCTTTGGTTGAGTGATTTTTCGATAGGGTGGATGATGGAGTGCAAAGCCGTTTCGACAGACTTACCTTTTTGGTAGGCGTGCTGTGACGTGGATAGTAGGGTGCTATCAATAGTGGCCTTGATGTGTAGGTCCAGGATTCTTTCCAGAATCTTGAGAAAGAAGGACGTTAGACTAATAGGTCCAAGGTCCTTTGGGAGGGTGTGCGATGTCTTGCCTGCTTTGGGTATAAAGACCACTCTTACCTCGGTCCAGGCAGTTGGTGTTGTTCCGAGCTCAAGACAAGCCTTCAGAATGCAGGAAAGATACTGCCATACTATATTGAAGGCCGTCTGAATCTGGGCCGGAAAAATACCATCCGGTCCCGGGGATTTGAATGGATTTGAGAGGCTTGTTGTTGAGACGGAACTTCACACCGAAATGTAGCATACTTTGTAAGTTAAAAATTGTTTTTTTAAACATAAGTACAGACCATAAATAAAAAGAAATACCCCACATTATACTCGAAGAAGTGTAATGACCTCTGAGGCGGCAAATACTCCAAAACACGAAAAGCGGTTGGGCCAGACGAGATACCCTCTGAGTTATGGAAAAAGATGAGAGACATCACGTTCAGATGGCTCAGAATTCTCATCTCCAAATTTATGAGAGGCGATCCAATGCCGAATCAATGGAGAGAAAGTTACCTTCTCCCTGTATACAAAGGGAAGGGTGATACGCCAGACTAAGATAACTACAGTTCGATCAAGTTGATTTCGCACACTATGAAGATCGTTGAGTGTACTAGATGGCTGATTTCGAAAAATAATACGGCTATACGATGATCAGTGCGGATTTGTCGCGGGTAAATCAGCCACAGATGCAATCCAAAGTAAAAAAAAAAGGATCATAATGGAAAAACATCGTGATTCCTAAAGGATTTGCATATTGTATTGGTTGACTTTGAAAAGGCATTCGACAGACAACCACGAGATCTGAAACGGGTGGCGCTGAGACATCGAAAGGTTCCAGAAACCTATGTACAGATGATCATGGACATATATGTACGTGTATATGTATACAAAAGGCATTTACGAGAAGTTTATTACAGTCAAAGAATGTTTTGATCTCTCTTCTGACCACTCGCCGGTAATTTTATTACTTGGAGGAGCGCTGATCAAGAAAAAAGGATCTCCAAGACTCACTAGCAATAGAACAAACTGCGAGGGCTTTAGAAATGATTGCGGAACAAATATCGCCTTAAATGTATCACTTAGAACACCTTGTAAACTAGAGGACGAAATTGATCGTTTCGTGGAAGCAATTCAAAGAGCGGCAAGGAGAAATACTCCTTCTAGAAGCTATAAGATCAACCGCAACGAAAAGTATCCCAGAGAAATCATTGAACTGGTGAGGGCGAAACGAAAAGCACGAAAGAAGTGGGAAATCACTCGTGCACCGCAGCATAAAACGGTCCTTAACCGACTATGCAATCGGCTTAGAGATAGTATTCGCGAATTTAAAACCAAAAAAAAAAACGACCTACCTTGAAAATCTCTCCGGTGAAAGAGAATCAAATTATTCGCTTTGGAAATCGCTAAAAGGCATCCGGAAACCTCAAATGCAAGCACTACCAATTCGGAAAATCGATGGAAACTGGGCCAAGAGCGACAAAGAAAAGGCAGAACTTTTTTCTTTGCACTTAGAAGAAACGTTTAAGCCGTCCCTTCGTTAACGCCCGACTCCCCAGTCACGACATCTGACAGCTTTAAAGTAAAAAAAGTTGCATTGATTGAACTGAGGGAAGTGATTAAAAATTTAAAGACGAAAAAAGCTCCGGGTTACGACTTGATAACGGCGCAGGTAGTCAAGGAATTGCCGAATAAAGCTATTATCAAACTGCTCTATTTGATCAACGCTTCGTTCAGATTGCTTTATGTTCCGAGGCAATGGAAAGTCGCCGAGATTATAATGGTCCCGAAACCAGGCAAACCGCTAAATGAGAAGAAATCATATCGGCCTATTTGAAAAACTTCTTTCCAAACGTCTACAGCCCGTAATCGACGAAAGACGTTTCATTCCTGACCATCAGTTTGGATTTAGAATTAAACATTCTACAATTGACCAAGTCCACAAAATAACTGACGTGATTGAGAAAGCTCTGGAAGAAAAAAAGATTTGTTGTGGTGTATTTCTTGACGTCTCACAAGCTTTCGATAAGGTTTGGCACGAAGGCTTGGAGTATAAATTGCAACGACTACTGCCACGGCATTTCTTTCTAATCCTACTATCGTATCTCACCGAGAGACTCTTTCGTGTTAAGCACGGAAATGATTACTCTGACTTCAAGGAGATTGCGGCTGGAGTTCCACAAGGAAGTGTCCTTGGCCCGCTCATAAATGAACTCTACACGCGTGACATCCCGCAAGAAAGAAACTGTGTCGTCGCCACGTTTGCGGACGATACCGCGATATTGACAACGGGAGATACAATTGAAGCAGCAACCGGAAAGCTTCAACATGCTATTAATAAAGTCCACGCTTGGACGAATTCTTGGCGTATTGTGCTGAATGAAAGCAAATCTACTCACGTCAACTTTACGTATAAAAAAGTGGATAGATTGCCTGTATATCAAAACTCGGCTCAAATACCGTACGCAAACGAAGCAAAATATCTAGGAATGACTCTAGATGTCAAGCTCAAATGGAAATCGCACGTGAAAAAGAAACGCGACGAACTTCAAAACAAATACCGACAAATGTACTGGCTACTCGGAAAACATTCGAAGTTGAGCCTACACAACAAACTGCTTATCTATAAGCAAGTGCTAAAGCCTGTGTGGACGTATGGTATACAACTATGGGGTTGTACCAAGAAAAGCAATAGAAACATCATACAAACTTTTGAAAATAAAGTTCTTAGAACGATCGTGGTATGTACGTAACGAAGATATTCATCGAGATCTGAGAATTCCCAGCGTCGTCGAAGAGATAACAAAATTTGCGCGAAAACAAAAAGATCGTGTTCACGGCCATTGTAACCGTACCGTCATTCAACTACTTGACGCGAATAATTCAATTCGTCGTCTGCAAAGGATAAAACCTTTTGACCTCGCGTCATAGTATATGACGGTCGCGAAAAAGGCAGGAACTATCATTGGAATTTAGCCTGCCTAAAGTTCTACATTTCTTTTAACTTCGTACGAACATTTTTTTTTCTCCTAAAAATCACGTGTATCGTAAGCGAAAATAAAACTGCTGGATAAGCGTCGGCTTAGTTGTAGTATTACTCGGTCGGTATTACGCTCGGTCGGGCCTTATGGTGTCTTCAAAAAAATATATATGTACGAAAGAGCAAAGACAAGAGTAAGATGCCCCGCTGGAGTAACCGAAGAGTTCCCAATCAAAGTCGGGGTGCACCAGGGAAGCGTCCTAAGTCCTTTGCTCTTTATTACAGTCATTGACTATCTGCTTGAAGGTAAAGTGACGGACCCCAAGGTACATCAATTATTTTTTGCTGACGATGAAGCCATCATAAGTAAAGATCCTACATCCCTGCAGTAATGTATGGGTGGACGTTTTGGAGGGAAATGGGTATCGCATAAGTTCAAAAGAGACAAGGTACTTGTGCTGCCCGTTCTCTGATTCACTCAGGCCTATCCCATACATTTATTTGAATGGAACAGTGCTTCCCAAGTGCGAAAAGTTCAAATATCTGAGATCTATGATCAATAGCAAAGCATTGATGACGACATCAATCATCGGGTAAGCGTAGGGTGAATTAAGTGGCGGGAACACTGCTATCTTCTGTCTTCTTCTTCTTCTTCTTCCTTTTATCAGCGAGGCTATAATCCGAAAACAAGGGATCACAGCCCTCCCACTTCACTGCATTTCTACTGATCCGCATGTTGGGTTCGCCTATCCTCTGTCTTCTTCTTCTTCTTCCTTTTATCAGCGAGGCCATGATCCGAAAACAAGGGATCACAACCCTCCCACTTCACCGCATTTCTACTGATCCGCATGTGGGGTTCGCCTATTTGACCTCAGAAAATATCGGCAGGCCTGCCGATTTTGGATCACTCGGTTACTGAGGCCAATGAAATGCCGATGTCGTCGCATTTGTCTGATCCAGGCGTTTATAGGCCTGCCTTTCCTACATCGCGATGTCTTTGGAACGTGCATTGATATTGCCTTTTTAACAGGGTTCAAATGATCTCTTCTTTGAACGTGGCAATACCTGAGCCGGTCACGCTCTATTTTTTGTACGATGGTTTCCTTGATGTGAAAGCTTCCACGGATCTTCGAACTTCTTATTCGATCAAGCTTTGTCACTCCTGCTGTCATGCGAAGCATCTTCATCTCAGCTGCCGTTAATTTACTCTCATACGTTTTGTACATCGTCCAACATTGTGAACCGTATGTGAGCGCTGGACGCACAACTGCGGTGTAGAGCCTTCCTTTCAACTTAGGGGGCATTTTTCTGTCACAGAAGATAGCGGAATTTTCTCGCCACTTCATCCACCCTACGCTTACACGATGATTGATGTCGTCATCACAAGTTGCTTTGCTATTGATCATAGATCCCAGATATTTGAACTTTTCGCACTTCTGTGACCGCTAAATTCCCCCTAAGTTGAAAGGAAGGCTCTACACCGCAGTTGTGCGTCCAGCGCTCACATACGGTTCACAATTTTGGACACTGCAGTAAAAGTATGAGAGTAAATTAACGGCAGATTCGCATGACAGCAGGAGTGACAAAGCTTGATCGAATAAGAAGTTTGGAGATCCATGGAAGCCTTCACATCAAGGAAACCATCTTACGAAAGATAGAGCGCGACCGGCTCAGCTGGTATTGTCACGTTCAAAGAAGAGACCACTTGAACCCTGTTAAAAAGGCAATATCAATGAACCTTCCAAAGACATCTAGAGGCAGGGGAGGCAGGCCTATAATCGCCTGGATCGCACGAATGCGACGACATCGGCATTTCATTGGCCTCAGTAACCGAGTGATGCAAAATCGGGAGGCCTGCCGATATTTTCTGAGGTCAAATAGGTAAACCCCACAGGCGGGTCAGTAGAAATGCGGTGAAGTGGGAGGGTTATGATCCATTGTTTTCGGATCAGAACCTCGCTGAAATAGCAAAAAGAAGAAGACAAGTACAACCTAGTGTTGGTTTTTCTGGTTAAGTCAATTAAGATTGGCCTACCTGTTGCAAATAAAAACGATATGTATGTATATCCTCACCCTTTCAATAGAACAGGTCAAAGTCGAGGCGAACCCAACAGGCAGATCAGTAGAAATGCAGCGAAGTGCGAGGGTTATGATCGCTTGTATTCAGATCATAACCTCGTCGAAATTTTCTGTTTTACTCGAGTGCGGCGTTTTTGTTTTGCAGGTGAGTGTAGTGCGTTCAGACGTTTTGGTTAATTAAAACAGATCCAAAATATGGACACGTTTTACTACAAAGGCGTTGACAACGTTCATTTATTTATTAACAATAAATACCTGACCGATGGCTTTTGTTTACATGTCCATCACCTTGGTAACGCATGGAATGCTACACGTAATCAAAAATATGCAACCACCTTAATCAGAAGTTCGATTTATTGGTAAAAATAAACAAAACCAAAGCCATTCATTAGGTTCACACAAAAAATTGGTCAAGGTCTCTTCATAGAGCTACCTACCGGCTTCCTTACTTAATTCCCGATTCAAACTTCAATAGAAGGAAACACGTATCTGTATGCAAACCAATAAACGCGCATCCTTACATTTGCAAGACTAATTTAGTTAAATCCGAGATTAAAACTACGTATTCCCGAAATGTTTTGTTTACTTTCTGCGAAATTTTGTAAACCACTGTATCGTCAGCTGAGATATAATTCGCTTGCGATAAATTCCCTTTCTCTCATCACATGTCAGCGGTATGTCTTCTTTCGCACGTTTTACACAATTTCTTTTGCCGATTTTCAGTGGAATTTTATTATGAAATAACCCCCAAAGCAAAGGAATGATTCTAAAACTAAATTATTGAACAAAATCTCAAAATCCCCGTACGAATAATAACAGATAAAATGTCTCGCATGCAAAATCTCCACTCTCTCAGTAGAGATAACGAAAAAAATCCACCAAAGATACACTGACGCAAAAAATTAATTTTCTTTTCTTTTACCATTTTTCGCCTGCTTCCTCTGCAATCAAATCCACGAAATTATATAAATGTAATCCAATGAAATTGCTGTTTTTCACTTCACAAACTATCGCGGCACGGAAAAGTAGAAAAATAACACGCGAAACTCGGTCGTATTTATTTTTTTTTCTTTTGATCGACTTCTACTTCGTCACACACAGTGAGGAAGAAATTATTTGGCACTGATTCTTTTTTTCTCGATTAAATTCGCCCCGCACACTGTGACACGGAAAATATGAACTGAATTTGCGGAAAAGGTGTTTTTCTAGGACTAATGAGGGATTTACGACGAGAAATTAAATCTTCTTTTGTTTTCCCCTTTCCTCTTTTGTTGTTTTACGTTCTCGAAAACCGTGCGTTGGACGCGGACAAACAATCGCACTAAAATACGTGGACAAAGTGAGAAAAGGTAGAGAAAAATATTCATTTCATGATGATTTTTGAGTTTCGTATTTTTTATTTCCCCTCTCTGTAATCACTTTTTTCATTCTCTTCGATGATGATAATGAGAATTTTTCTCCATTTTTTTCATTCTATGCTCTCTCTGTCGCTCTTTTTTTTTCTGTTTGCTTTTTCTCTTTGGATGATGTAGAGATGGCTGTGTTGAGGAAATGCGAGTGAGGAGGACGCAGCTATTAGGGGAAAAAAGAAGAAATTTGCAGAGGAAGAAAAATGTGGCGTCTCTTTCAGTCACATCAGAACACAAAGAGGGGTGCAAATAATGAGAAGACGACGAATGTGCGTGAACGAGTGCTGCTGCGGTGAAATGGTGAAGTATTGAAGCTTTGTAGCGAGTGAATTCAGCGCCATTATTAATGTGTCATTGTAAAAAGATGGTTGTGAATATAACAGGATGTGACGTATGAGTCGTTGTTCGCTTATATTTGCCATCTATTTATTTAATTTTTTAAGTAACGTCATTTATATTGAACTATGTATATATCAATCTTTTAGGCTACAAAGTAAATGCAGCGAAATCTTCCATTGCGGACAGCTCTCTTACCCCTAGTTTCCACTGTCAATAATTCATTGCAAGAAATATGTAAAGCAATTGAAATTTCCAATGGAGACCGCAAATTTCTTGAAATAATTCATTTCATTTGCGGTCTCCATTGGAAATTTCAATTGCTTCACATATTTCTTGCAATCGATTTTTGCCAGTGGAGACTAGGGGTTAGGCGGATAGCTCCCTTAAACGGACATATTTTCCTAAATAAACTTTTTTCTTTCAGATTGCATACATTTTATGTTCCCCTAGGTGGACACTCCCTTGAACGGACGCGGACAACAATTTCAGTAGGAAATTCTTTAATTTATATCGCTTAGGCGATATGGGGATATATTTTAACCCCCCCTCGGATAGGGGTTAGAATATATCCGAGGTAGGCATGCCTGTTGTAAGAGGCGACTAAAATCCACAAAGCAGAGACGAAAACTTCGCAATACTTGGAAATAAAAAACAAATGACCCGGTCCTCCTGGCAGGGGGTTTGTGTGTAGAAATTACTGTACTACCCAAGAAAACTAATACGGTTACCAGAACAATTATGGCAATGGACAAAACAAATGATAGAAATACCCCAGGTCCATCACTTGATTATCTACCTTGTCGTGGTGTGATGGCTTATACTAGAGCTCAAGACGCTTGTAATCGACATCGGGGACGTATCACGTCCCAAGCGGTATCGCCGCAACGATGAGCCATTCACTTGAAGAGGCTTGAAGTAGAACTAAAGGATAATCATCCTACCTAGTCTCCTATCCTTCTATCGACATCGTCGGCAGCTCTAAAAGCACTACACGTGTGGAAGAGCATTTGCCGAATCTCTGCATCGACGATTCCGTCAGCGAGTGCTCCGTGCTGTCGGATGAACTGAACAGCGCTATACCCACGTGCAGTTCAGCTTCTCCATCTCTTCCCAAGCTCACTGAACAAGAGAAGAAATCGCTAAGTCGTGAGACTAAAGCGGCTTTCCGCATCCTTGACCGACTAGGCAAAAAGGCGGAAAAGGAGTGGAGTCAACAAGAGCGGGAATCTTATGTCTGGGCAACTGACATTGCCAGACAGTTCAGCGAGCTTATGAAGCTAAAGCCTCTACGGCACTTCGCTACCCGTGTGCAACGCCACCCAACCACCCGTGGCACACGCCACCCTTCCACCCGTGGCTCACGCCAGTCCTCCACCCGGGGCACTCGCTAACCCACAAATCGAAGAGTATATCCCTCTCCTGTCAAGCGACATGCACATCGAGGCACCCCTCAAGGGGGTGTACTGTCTCCACTATTGTGGAATTTGGTGCTCAACGAGGCCCTTCTAAAGATCGAAAAAACTGGATGCAATGCTATTGCCTATGCAGATGATGTCGCCATTCTAACAACAGGCAAATACCCGCAGAATCTGGCCGATGTCATGCAGTCTGCTCTCAATGAACTACTCAGATGAACCGATAAATGCGGCCTCTCCGTTAACTCGACGAAGACCGAGCTAGTTCTATTCACAAGAAAACACAAGCTACCTGACTTCACTCCGCCCAAGATAAGGGGATCCACCCTCAAGCTTTCAAATAGTGCTAGCTATTTAGGCCTAAAGCTTGACCGCAAGCTAATTTGGAAGGAGAATGTCGTCGAACGGGCCAGGAAATCGCTGGCCGCTCTATACATCTGCAAAAAAGCAGTAGGCTCCACCTGGGGCCTTAAACCAAGCATCTTGCACTGGCTATACACGTCGGTCATTAAACCGATTCTCATGTATGGAGTATTGGTATGGTGGCCCGCCTTGGAGAAGAAATCCAACCTATCCATAAACGAAAAAACTCAGCGAGTTGCATGTCTCAGTATTACCGGTGCACTGAGAACTTCTCCCACAGCGGCGCTCCACCTGCTTCCGATTGACATCGTCAGTAAGCAATTGGCTGTCAGCTCGGCAATAAGACTGAGAGGCTCCAAGCAGTGGAAGGAGCAACACACGGGACATGACAATATACTTTCGATGCACCGTCATCTTCCCAATTCCACTGACCATCTGCCCACTGAATATGATTTTGACAAGGGCTACACGCACTCGATACCGGACAAAAGTGAGTGGACGCAACGCAATGTCCTTTACAACGAATCGCTGTCAATCTTCACGGACGAGTCCAAAACCAAGGACGGAGTCGGTGCCGGAATTTTCTCGGAAGATCTGGGCATACACCTCTCCTTTAACCTTCCAGACTACTGCAGCGTTCTTCAAGCCGAAATCACCGCAGTTCGCAAAGCTGCTGACTGGCTGGCGGCTAGCACACCATCAACACCTGATATTGTTATTTATGTCAACAGTCAGTCAGCCATCAAATCCCTCGCATCCAGCACTACGAGATCTAGGGCAGTGAAAGGCTGTCGCATATCTCTTAACGAGATAGCTGGTCAGTACAACCTCACCCTTTGCTGGGTACCAGGTCACTGTGATATACCGGGGAATTGTGCAACCGACAAGGCTCCTCTGGTACAGATAGCATAAGCATCACCGACATCGAAGCGCCAACGTCTTATGTTAAGTACCCCATTCAAATTGATGCCGAGAAAGTAGCCAATCATCGATGGCAACATCTAGACCAATGGCATACCGCCAGACAGCTCTGGCCGATACTCAATAAATCCAGGTCCATCGGACTCTTGAAGCACAAGTGAGGAACCCTCTCAAAAATAACAAATGTCCTCACTGGACACTGCGTCATAGGAAGACATGCCCAGAGATTAGGTATCCCTCATAACGACTTCTGCAGAAGCTGCAGAGATGAAGAGGAAGAAGAGACCATCAGTCATCTCCTGTGCGCCTGTCCTGCGCTCGCCAACATCAGGAAGGCCACTCTGGGTGAATACTTTTGCCGTGATCTTAATGATCTCGGCAACGCCTGCACGGCTAAAATTCACGCCTTCATTCAACGAAGCAAATGGTTCCAAGAGTAAGAGGGTGATCCACCCGCCTTACACATCGGTAGTACAATGGACCTACTTCCTGGTCTAAGTACATCCTCATCGAAGGCCGATCCTAACCTAACCTAACCTAACCTAATACCCCAGGTGACAGACCAGGTAAACTGGAAAATCCACCCTCCGTGGAGGTCGGTCCCATGGATTCTGGGGGGCATTTATTGCTACATAAACAAAACTCAAGAAGGAGTTCACTCACGCCGAGAACTCCACAAAAAATGATAGCGTCAAAACGCCTTAGAGCCGAAGATAGCGCTATAACTGTAAGTATTCCGAAAATTCAAAAACAGAATCTGGAACTAAAACCAATATAATTGAAAGTGAACCTAAAACAGATTCACAAGCGAAAACAAAAACAAACAACTATTACAATGAATGGCAAGATGGCAAGCTGAACTTAAAGCAAGGATAAATCTTAAAGCAATAGTTGCAAGTTTGCAAAACCAAATAAGAGGGCTGTAAAAAGGGTCACCATTCTGGACTGCTCTAACAACTGTCCGGCCCAACCTGCCCAGCAAAATAGAGAAAAGGAATACCTCACAGATGAAGAGGAACTCACACTGGAAACAGACACCCATCTAAAGAAAAACAAAAGGGCTACGAAAAAACGCAAGGCAGAAGACAGTCCTGAATTATCTGCAAGAAGATAGGATGCTAAACAAGCAAATTTACAAGGTAAGACAAGTGATAAAAGGCTTGGAAAGTTAACCACTGGTTTGAAAAAACAGCCAATAATGATCTCGGGAGTGGACAGATTTGGTGAGTCAAAAAAAGTAATAGAACAAAAAACGAAAAACGCTTGTAAATTCACATCCTATAGTAACAATAAATGGAAACTAAATGTCGATGACAGTGACACATATAGAGAAATCACTGAAAAATTGACAAAAACAAAGTTCCAGTGGCACTCGTATGAAAATAAAGCTACTAGACCAGTAGAGTAGTAGCCACAGGTCTTCACTTCTCGTGTGATGAACACGATATCGTCGAAGACTTGAGTAATAAAAAATTTAGGATTTTGGAAGCCAAAAACCTAATTAAAAAAGAAACCACACAAGGTAGTGATGGGCAACCAATGACAAGAAACAGAAAATTATCTCTTTTTATGCTCTCTTTTCATAATCAAGAAGAAGTCGAAAAGATGTATAACATAAAATCAATAATGAGTATTGCTGTTAAAATCGAGCCACTTCGAAAGAATTCAAACTCAATACCCCAATGCAAACGATGCCAAGCTTTCGGGCATACGCAAAGTTATTGTAAAAGAGATTTTGCTTGCGTTAAATGCGAAGGAAAACATCCCACAAATAATTGTCCTCTAAAGAAGGACGAGAAAGCAAAATGCATCAACTGTCATGGTGATCACCCAGCAAATAATAGAGGTTGTCCGATGGCAAAAGGATATCAAGAAAGGAAAAGTAAAGCTACTAAAATTAACCAACGAAATGCATCCAATAATAAAAGCAAGCAACAAGTAAACTCTAAAAACAAGAAACTAGACAAAGTGCCAATTGCTGCTAAAACGAACATACCAACTGTAGAAAGTAAATCATATTCCCAAATTGTGTTGAAATACGCGAAAGGAAGAGGAAATATCGGTAAAGGAAACGCTTATTACTATTATCCAAAGATTGGATAATCAGGATAAAATTATTAAACTGCTATGCAAAAGCAGGAAAAAAACAACAAAATATTAATGATTACAAATAATCTAAATGTCGCAACGTGGAATGCAAATGGTTTGCTCCAACACATCCCTGAATTTCAGGTTTTTCTATGTAACGAAGATATTGATGTTTGCCTGATTTCTGAAACTCATTTCAAACAGGGAAGTAAGATTAGAATTCCTAGGTATCTTTGTTTTCACTCTCCTCATCCAGCTGACAGTGCTAGGGGAGGGAGTGCTGTGATTGTGAAAAGTACCTTGGATCATTACAAATAGCCAAAAATAGCAAAACAAACAATGCAAGTAGCGACAATAAACATAGAAACTAAAGGCAAGGAGTTTAAAATGACTGCGATATACTGCCCACCCAAGCACTCACCTACAGAGGAAGACCTAATTGACCAAATATTAGGTAACAACTTCATCATCGGTGGTGATTTTAATGCAAAACATACATATTGGAGGTCAAGACTAATAACAACAAAAGGCAGGAAGCTCTATAAATAAGGGCGAAATTTTAACTGTGAATTTATTTCGACTGGGTCACCAACTAATTGGCCATCTGACCCAACGAAAATACTAGATGTTATCGACTACTTCATAACGAAATGTATTAACAGAAAAGAAGTTAAAGTTAAAAGCAGTGATGATCTGCCATCGGATCATACACCTGTAATCCTAACAGTCAATGGTTTATCGATAGAACAGATAAAAAACCCACGACTAACAAACAAAAGAACTAACTGGTGTAACTTCAGAGAACTTCTCGAAGGTTTCATTAACCTTAGGTCCCCACTAGTCACAACAAAACATATTGACATTGAAACAGAACAATTCATTGCCGATATGTAACAGGCAGCAGAAGATAGTACACCAACTTATCAACAAAAAAAAACAGGTTTCGGTAAAATACCCCAAAGAAATCAAGCAACTTATACTTGAAAAGAGAAGAGCTCGTAGAAAATGGCAAGCGACAAGACATCCTGGCGATAAATTGAATAGATATGCTAGTATAACCCACATGTTAGGTACTTTGAGATGGCTCAGTATAACTCAACGTTTGTTTGTGGCCACAATGACACTCATTTTCAAAACTAGAAACAATATGTGTCCACAATACTTAAGTGAAAGAGCATCGACGAACCACCAGTCACCTTACATCCTACGAAATAGAGACGAGCTGTACATTCAAAGAGCTGCTACATCGAGAGGACAGCGATCTGTGTATTACCTAGGCTTCCAATCTTTTAATAACCTACCATCCAACATAAAACAATCAAACAGCCTTAATGAATTTAAGAGACTAATATCTGACTACACAAGAAGAAATATTGTATAAGTAGAATGTATAGAAACGTAAAAAAAAAAAAATGTTCACTATTTAAATTTACTTACTAACTTAGGTGGCGCTGTGGCGTAAGTGGTTAGTGTGTCGGATCACTACGCGTGAGGTTCCGAGTTCGAATCCTACAAAACACCAAAAAGTTTTTTCACGGTCCCACCTCTCGCGAGCGTCTGACAAACATCCGAGAGTATTGTTGTCTCGAAAAAGCTTCTCAAATCGCCGTTCGGATACGGCATTAAACTGTAGGTCCCTTCCATTCGTGTGAAAAATATAACGCACACAACATGAGTGGTTGCAAGAAGCTAGGCCCTGGCACTTAAAGCGCTGTTACGCCAAATATTTTTTTTTTTTTTTTTAACTTAGGTGGCGCTCACAACAATATATATATAGGTGGCGCTACAGTTCGGGGTGAACCTGGGCCTCAACCAACAAGCCTCTCCATTTAGCTCGGTCTTTAGCTAATTGCCTCCAGTTGCGCACTCCAAGTTGGTCGAGGTCCCCTTGAACTTGTGCGCGCCACCTACGGCGATGATTCCTTCTACTGCGTCGTCCCTCGGGGTTAGATTCGAAGTCTCTGCGGGCCGGAGCGTTGGTGTCCATTCGCTCTACATGTCCTAGCCATCTCAGACGTCCAATACGCAGTTTTTTGACTAGGTCGATGTCGCTGTACAGCTCGTATAGTTCGTGATTGAATCTTCTTCTCCAAAACCCGTCAACGCAAACGGGACCTAAAATCTTACGAAGAATTTTTCTCTCGAAGCGACCAAGGATATCTTCATTTAATTTAAAACTATTTAAATTTGTATATACCTATTAATGTATCCAAAAATGGCTCTCTAGCTAAATAAACTGAAACTAACTAAATAAAAACCATTTTTAATAGACTCAATAATAGGCTTAAAAAAAACTCTTACTGAATTCAAAAATGATTTTCTAGCTAAATACCTTTGTAGTCTAACGGCTGAAAAAGTCACGAACTACTCCCTTTGGAAGGTTGCTAAACGTTTAAAGAGACCTCAAGCGCAAGATCCGCCGTTGAAAACATCTGATGGGAAATCGATCGGCGATCCAAACGAAAAGGTTAAATTCTTTTGTCAGCACCTTTCAAATGTTTTCAAACCGTTTCCACCTAGGGTAGCAAATGAAGATCTTGATTTCTATAACAGAGTAGACGAAAAGGAAATTCCTTATGTTTCGTTAAGAGAGATCGAGACATGTATTCATAAACTAAATAATAGAAAATCACCAGGTTATGATCGTATAACTGCTCAAATCTTGAAGGAACTTCCTCCAACTGCATTGTTGAAACTCAAGCTTATAATTAATGCTTGCTTTAGACAAAGGTATGTCCCACATCATTGGAAGATAGCAGAAATTATTGTTATTCCTAAACAAGGTAAGCCTTTATCAGAGGTTACCTCGTATATGCCAATCTCACTTTTACCGTTATTTTCAAAACTTTTCGAGAAACTCCTTCTTAAAAGGTTAGGCCCAATTATAGAGCAAAGAAAGCTTATCCCTACCCATCAATTCGGGTTTAATGATAAACACTCGACGATAGACCAAGTGCATCGTATAACTAATGTTATAGTAAAGGCACTGGAAGAAAAACAAATTTGTTCTGTAATATTCTTAGACGTTGCACAGGCTTTTGATAAAGTTTGGCATAAGGGCTTAGAGTATAAACTTCATAGGGATTGTTGCAGCTACCCTGTGAAGAAATAAAAAAATGAATATTCGCAAGGTTTGTTTAATGGCACTTACCACAGGAAGCAAGCATGGGTGGTTGTAAGTCCTTTCGTCTGTCCGTCCAATCATCCAGCCGGCGCGAGTGGCTCCGAGCATGCAATACAAAAAAGGATCTACCTAGACAGTACTATGAGATCCTTAAATCTTACATAGGTAATAGATTCTTTAGAGTTCGTTATGGCCCAGCGTATTCTGAACTTAAAGAAATATAAGCAGGTGTTCCGCAGGGAAGTGTTCTGGGACCCACCCTGTATTTATTATACATATACGAGTGATATACCGCATGCGAGTGATACCATGATAGCCACATTCGCAGACGACACTACTCTTCTATCAACAGATGGATGTGTGGCTAAAGCTACAGAAAAGCTACAAAATTCAATTAACGAGATATGTGATTGGACGCAGCGATGGCAAATTAAACTTAATGACATGTCCAAGTCCATTCATATTAATTTTACAAATAAAAAAATAACGAATCTTCCCGTGGTAATTAATAATCAAGTAGTTCCTTACTCTAACACAGCTAAGTATCTCGGTATGAATCTGGATGCTAAACTGAAATGGAAGGAACATGTGAAAAAGAAAGTAGAATATCTAAATATCAGATATAGAAAACTTTATTGGTTGTTAAGATAAAACTGAAAACCTGCCATAGAGAATAAAATCCTATTATACAATCAGATATTAAAACCCGTTTGGACATATGATAACCAATTATGGGATTGCACATGGGGTTCTTCTTCTTCTTCCTTTTATCAGCGAGGCTATGATCCGAAAACAAGGGATCACAGCGCTCCCACTTCACCGCATTTCTACTGATCCGCCTGTGGGGTTCGCCTATTTGACCTCAGAAAATATCGGCAGGGCTGCCGATTTTGAATCACTCGGTTACTGAGGCCAATGAAATGCCGATGTCGTCGCATTTGTCTGATCCAGGCGTTTATAGGCCTGCCTTTCCTACATCGCGATGTCTTTGGAACGTGCATTGATATTGCCTTTTTAACAGGGTTCAAATGATCTCTTCTTTGAACGTGGCAATACCAACTGAGCCGGTCGCGCTCTATTTTTTGTACGATGGTTTCCTTGATGTGAAACAAATGTTCAAATGTTACAAACATTTCAAAATAGGGTCCTTCGGGGAATAGTGAATGCCCCGTGGTACATTAGAAATAGTGACTTGCATCGAGATTTGCAGATCGACCTCGTAGCAGATACAATTAAAAAGTACGCAATGCGTCACAACGAGCGTTTGCAGATGCATATCAATCCAGAGATAGACGATGTCTTAAATGTACGAAATAATATTCGTAGGTTAAGAAGAACCAAGCCCCATGAACTTTTTTGACAATTACGAGAGCCCGTATTTAAATTATAATACCTTCTCAAACCCGACTTAACGTGGAAAATTAAATCTTTGTCGATCACTACTTCAATGGTCATGATCAAGGAGGTGTTTTTAGCGCGGTTCGAGAGTCCCACACTACTTTGGGTTTCTAACCCCACTGTGTCTTTCGAGCTTTTCACCTTCAATAATAAAAAAAAAAAAATATCGCTTAGGCAGAGAAAAACAAGTCGCAACTCGTAAAATGCTTTTGCTTTCACGAAAAAACACTGTCTGTGTACGAATGCATACGAATATGTATCTACTACAGCTTTGCGTTGTTTTTGCATCTTCATAGTTGTTTACGTTTCGGGTGTGCAACAGCGTAGTCGTCGTTACCGGAGTTTTTATTTATTTTACTCAAGATGCCGCCAAAACGAAACGTGTTGACTTTGATAAATGCTTCTATTAAAAATAAAAAAAAACTATCCGTGAAATTGCAACCGGCTTCGATGAAAAAGTGTTCGAGTGGTTAAGAGTCGTGCAAAATAAGAAAGTGCCTATTTCTCGAACACTGATCAGGCAGAAGGCAAGATCGGTCGCGGAAGGCTTAGGCGTTGAACATTTTAAAGCTTCAACAGGCTGGCTTCAGAAGTTTCGAAAACGCCATGGCATAGCATTCAAAACCATTTCTTGAGAAGCAGTAGATGTTAATCCTGTGGACGTCGACGTTCTTAGAAAAGTTACCACCAATAACAGAAAACTATAGCTCTGATTGCATTTATAATGCGGATGAAACAGGTCTCTTCTTCAGGGCTCTGCCTACTAAAACAATGCGTCTAAAAGGAGAAAAATGCGCAGGTGGAAAGTTATGAAAAGAGCGACTCACGATTTCACACTGTGCAAGAATATCAGAAGAAGAAAGACTGGTCTTTGGAAAATCATTTCACCCACGAGCTTTTCATAATTTAAAGCGCAACCAACTGCCAGTAGAATGGAGACATAACAAGAAAGTGTGGATGACCCAGGAAATTATGATCGACTCGCTTCCCTCTTTCAATAAAAGAGTGGGACTTCAAAGAAGAAGGCTGGTCAAACGGTAGTGCATGCGATCATATGAAAACACAAGCGTTTTTCACTCAGCTGAGGCCTACCAACTCCTACTCTCAACCTCCACGCGGTGACAGCCGGGTGCCTAGTATCTTAATCCAAGAAATGGGTAACCAACCCCGTTTGGCGGATTCTTGGTGGCAGCAGATGAGAGAGGGGGGGAAGAGTGCTCTTCTCACTAGAGCACTTCTTCCTGTTCCAGGCGGCAGCGGACGAATTCCCTAGACGGAGTCAACGGTGGCGTCTATAGTTCCAGTTAGGTTGAACTTAGTGAATACCTTGCGCGAGCTGCTTCGACGTATTCGGATCACAGGTCGGTAAGGAATTTCCAATGTTGGTCAGGACATTGGAATAGAGATGGTGGCGGAGGAGCCCTTAATGGGCCAACGGCAGCGCTCATACTCCCGTAGTGGACTACTGGCACCGGTGTACCCGGCCCCTCGTCCTAGGGGAATAATTAAGGAACTGGCCCTCCAGGTTGGGGGTTGTGCCGTCGGGGTAACTTCCCAACCACGTAAAAAACGCATGGTTCCGAAACAACCAAAAGCCTCGGATAAGGATGACCCAACTAATGACGACCCCAGCAAACGAAATAAGGACAACGACCTTCGGATCTGTACGTGGAATGTTCTGTCCCTTTACAGACCACGTGCAGCCGAACAACTAACAGAGGCCCTAGACTGCTATAAAGCAGATATTACCGCCATCCAGGAAGTGCGATGGGATGGGCCGGGCAAAAAGAGGATGAAAAACTGTGACATCTACTACGGTGATTGCTACAGAGGCAACAGGCAACGCTTATTCGGATGCGGATTTGTCATACGCGGCAGACTTAGGCAAGAAGTCTTAAGCTTCCGACACGTGAGCGAGCGTATTATGACTATCCGGATCAAGGCTAAATTCGCTAACATAAGCCTAATAAGTGTTCATGCCCCCACAGAAGAAAAGGACCCTGCCACCAAAGAGTGTTTCTACGAGCTCCTCGACAAAACATATGAGCAATGTCCTAAATACGACGTTAAGATCGTATTGGGCGATTTTAACGCCAAATTAGGAAAGGAGGACGTCTTTGGTAGAGCAGTCGGTAAGCATAGCCTACACGACACCACGTCTGATAACGGACTAAGGCTAATTGATTTCGCTGTGGAGCGAAATGTCACCATAGCAAGCACATGGTTTCCTCATCTCGATATTCATAAGCAGACATGGCGGTCCAATGATCATGTCACGATCAACCAAATTGATCATATTGCGATCGACGCAAGGCATGCCTCCAGTATTCTGGATGTCCGGACCTTCCGAGCGGCCAACATAGACTCGGATCATTACCTTGTTGTAGCCAAGGTACGAATGCGGATATCCCAATCTAAGCAACAAAGAAGAATCACTGTGAGAAAATTTAACGTCGAAAAGCTACAATCGCAAGAGACCGCCAGACTCTTCGCTGAACGCGTATCCCGAAATCTCTCAATCACCCCTTTGCCGCCAGCATCAAGTGCCGAAGACCAGTGGCAATGCTGCCAACATGCCATCAGAAACGCCGCGACTGATGTGCTGGGTCTCGCTCGCCCACCACCGCGAAACCCCTGGTTTGACGAAGAATGCCGCCGAGTGCATGCAGCAAAACAAGAGGCATACAAAGCGGCGCTGCAAAGGAAGATGAGAGCTGCTCGTGAGCTCTACGAGCAAAAGAGACGGGAAGAACATCGGTTTCTCAAAAAGAAGAAGAAAGAGCATGAGAAGCGCGCGTTTGAGAATATCATGAGTCTATACTCCAGGAACAATGTACGGAAGTTTTACCAAAAGGTAAAAAGAACGTGTCAGAGAAGTAATACCCGTACAGAAACCTGTAGAGATGAGAATGGAAACCTCGTAGTAGAATCGCTGAGAATATGGAAAAACTACTTCTGCAGACTGTATAACGGCGACGAAGACCAACATCCCGCTGTCAGGCAGAATGAACCATTCAACATGGACGATGATAGTCAAAATTTCCGTCCACCTGACCAAAACGAAGTGAGGATAGCAATATCCAAGCTAAAATCGAACAAGGCTGCTGGACCTGACGGCTTACCGGCCGAACTTTTCAAGGCAGCTGGGGATGAATTGGTAGAGTGCATACACCAACTCATTTCTAATATTTGGTCAGAGGAGTGTATGCCTGATGAATGGAATCTCAGCATCGCTTGCCCGATCCACAAGAAAGGAGACCCCCTCAACTGCGCCAATTATAGAGGCATCAGTCTCCTCAACATCGCGTACAAGATCTTTTCTGCGATATTGTGTGAACGCCTGAAACCTTTTATCAACAGCCTGATTGGACCCTATCAGTGCGGTTTCAGGCCAGGAAAGTCCACCATCGATCAAATCTTCACACTTCGGCAGATCCTGGAGAAAACCCAAGAATTCCAAATCGATACTCACCACCTCTTTATCGATTTCAAGGCCGCCTATGACAGCATCTATAGAGAAGAGCTTTATAGAGCCATGTCTAGTTTTGACATCCCTGCCAAACTTGTCCGCCTGTGCAGGCTGACGATGGAGAACGCTCGCTGCTCCATCAAGGTCGGTAATGACCTCACCGAGACCTTTGATGTCAAAAAAGGCTTTAGACAAGGTGACGCGCTGTCATGTGACTTCTTCAATGTTGTACTTGAACGGATTGTGCGGAACTCACAAGCCAACATCGGAGGCACAATCTATTACAATTCTGTACAACTGCTTGCATACGCCGACGATATAGACATTATCGGAAGATCTCAGCGGGCTGTCACCGGTGCTTTTGCAAGCATTGAGGCGGAAGCGGCCAAAATGGGTTTAGCGATAAACGAGGGCAAAACCAAGTATATGCTGTCAATAAGAAGGGAAAGCCAACACTGACGAATTGGACAAAACGTCACAGTCGGCAGCTATAACTTCGAGGTAGTAAGGGACTTTGTCTACCTTGGCTCTGCTATAAATTGAGCAAACAAAATCAGCGTAGAAATCAATCGAAGAATAACTCTTGCCAATCGCTGTTTTTTTGGGCTTATAAGGCAATTCAACAGTAAAGCCCTATCTCGAACAACTAAGGAGACTCTATATAAGACCTTGATCATCCCAGTCCTGCTTTACGGCGCTGAAACATGGACTTTATTAAAAGAGGATGAAGATATCCTTGGTCGCTTCGAGAGAAAAATTCTTCGTAAGATTTTCGGTCCCGTTTGTGTTGACGGGTTTTGGAGGAGAAGATTCAATCACGAACTATACGAGCTGTACAGCGACATCGACCTAGTCAAAAAACTGCGTATTGGACGTCTGAGATGGCTAGGACATGTAGAGCGAATGGACACCAACGCTCCGGCCCGCAGAGTCTTCGAATCTAACCCGGAGGGACGACGCAGTAGAGGGAATCATCGCCGTAGGTGGCGCGCACAAGTTCAAGGGGACCTCGACCAACTTGGAGTGCGCAACTGGAGGCAATTAGCTAAAGACCGAGCTAAATGGAGAGGCTTGTTGGTTGAGGCCCAGGTTCACCCCGAACTGTAGCGCCACCTAAGTTAGTAAAGACTTTGGTCTTTGGAAAATCATTTCACCCACGAGCTTTTCATAATTTAACGCACAACCAACTGCCAGTAGAATGGAGACATAACAAGAAAGTGTGGATGACCCAGGAAATTATGATCGACTCGCTTCCCTCTTTCAATAAAAGAGTGGGATTTCAAAGAAGCAACTTAAAATTTCATTACAGATCGCTTATACTCAAGCATATTGTGAACAGTATTGATAATGTTTGAAAGATAAGCGATCTATTAAAAACTGTGTACGTCTTGGATGCTATTTGCTTCATAAATACGGCAGGGCAAAAAGTTACATCTAAACCCATAGAAAATTCCTTTAAAAAATCTTAGTTTGGACAGCAGGTCAATGCAAAAGTCGACGAATTCGATCCAGAAGATGATCGATGAACATTTTCTAAAATCCTTCAAGAGTGCCAATATGATGTTGAACCCGGAGATTTTATTCATATTGACGAGAACGTTAACATAGATTACGATGTCACATCACATCCCCGGCTATACTTTCCAAGAGCCACCCCTAACTGTGAAGAAATACCCGACATTACAGTCGAAGAAGTTAGTGAGGTGGTCAAATACTCCAAAAAACGAAAAGCGGTTGGGCCAGACGAGATGCCCTCTGAGTTCTGGAAAAAGATGGGAGACATCGGGTTCAGATGGCTCAGAATTCTCATCTCCAAATTTGTGAGAGGTGATCCAATGCCGAATGAATGGAGGGAAAGTTACCTTCTCCCTGTATACAAAGGGAACGGTGATACGCGAAACTGTGATAACTACCGTTCGATCAAGCTGATGTCAAACACCATGAAGATCGCTGAGCGGATATTAGGTGGCCGACTGCGAAAAATAATACGGCTACCTGATGATCAGTGCGGGTTTGTCTCGGGTAAATCAACCACAGATGCAATCCAAAGTATAAGGATCATAATGGAAAAACATCGTGATTCCTTAAGGGATTTGCATATGGTATTGGTTGACTTTGAAAAGGCATTCGACAGACAATCACGAGATCTGATATGGGTGGCGTTAAGACATCGAGGGGTTCCAGAAACCTATGTACAGATGATCATGGACATGTACGAAGGAGCAAAGACAAGAGTAAGATGCCCCTCTGGAGTAACCGAAGAGTTCCCAATCAAAGTCGGGGTGCATCAGGGAAGCGTCTTAAGTCCTTTGCTCTTTATTACAGTCCTTGATTATCTGCTTCAAGGTAAAGTGATGGACCCCAAGGTACATCAGTTATTCTTTGCTGACGATGGAGCTATCATAAGTGAGGATCCTACATCCCTGCAACGAGCACTTGATGTGTGGGTGGACGCTCTGGAGGGAAGGGGGTATCGCATTAGTTCAAAAAAGACAGAGTACTTGTGCTGCCCGTTCTCTGATCCACTCAGGCCTATTCCAGACATTTATTTGAATGGAACAGTGCTTCCCAAGTGCGAAAAGTTCAAATATCTGAGATATATGATAAATAGCAAAGCAACTTGTGATGACATCAATCATCGCGTAAGCATATGGTGGATGAAGTGGCGAGAAAATTCCGCTATCTTCTTTAACTGAAAAATGACCCCTAAGTTGAAAGGAAGGCTCTACACCGCAGTTGTGCGTCCAGCGCTCACATACGGTTCACAATGTTGGACGATGTACAAAACGTATGAGAGTAAATTAACGGCAACTGAAATGAAGATGCTTCGCATGACAACAGGAGTGACAAAGCTTGATCGAATAAGAAGTTCGAAGATCCGTGGAAGCTTTCACATTAAGGAAACCATCGTACAAAAAATAGAGCGCGACCGGCTCAGCTGGTATTGCCACGTTCAGAGAAGAGATCATTTGAACCCTGGAGTGGAATCCTCTAAGTTAATAGTTGATAGTCACATTTTTGACAGTCAAAATTGATGATCACGCTTTGTTAGTTCTCCGTAAAACGATCGCAAAGCCATACAAAAACGATCGGAAAAAGGTGATGATCACGCTGATGGTCACCTTAGAGAGAGCAAAAGGGATGATTGTGATCGTCAACAATCAACTATCATCTTAAGGGATTCCACTCCTGTTAAAAAGGGAATATCAATGCACGTTCCAAAGACATCGCGATGTAGGAAAGGCAGGCCTATAAATGCCTGGATCAGACAAATGCGACGACATCGGCATTTCAATGGTCTCAGTAACCGAGAGATCCAAAATCGGCAGGCCTGCCGATATTTTCTGAGGTCAAATAGGCGAACCCCACAGGCGGATCAGTAGAAATGTGGTGAAGTGGGAGGGTTGTGGTCCCTTATTTTCGGATTATAACCTCGCTGATAAAAGGAAGAAGAAGAAGAACAATCATTTTTTAACGGGATTGGGGTAAGACAGTATTGGGACTTTGCTTACATTTTTGAAGGCTTTTCCCTCACTTACCTGATCATTTAAATTGTGTTTTCTTTTACGTCAGTTGTAATGCCATCTCACCTCTCACGCTAAATACAGCAGTTTGCATACTTACTTCGGCCTTAAGTGATATTACGAGTAAGTAGGTACTCTTTACATACTCGTATTAAGAAAAAAACGCAACAACACAAAATTCACTTTGCAATAATGAATATTTATTTTTTTTATTTTTAACAATGCCACATACAAACATTCTTATTCGCACATTAATTTATTGTTTTAACATCATCATCATATAGTGTTTACTTAAAAACATCAACGTAATCTTAAAATCCCATTGATAAATACCTAGTAGTTAACACACATTTACTCATGTTTTTTCTTTTTATTTGTATATAATTTTAAAATGCTGATATTCTTTTAGATACATCTATAGTATTCTCTTCTTTTTTTTGTTAATTTTCAACAATCAATTATTCTTTCTGGTTGAAAAGGCCTCACACGGGTACAATCTTCGAGAGAAAAAATTCCTATTAGCTGCCATCTGCGAGGGAAACTGCTTCCATATTTTGCAAGTGTTCACAAAGAATTGAGATGAAATTTAACCTTCGAAAACGTACCTATTTATACGGATTTTTCAAATGCCAAATGGAAAGGAAGGCTAATCCCCTTCTATGTGAACATATACACTTATATTCCTTCTTTATTTTAAGACACAATACAACATGTGACAATGATTTTGTATCAACAATTATTAAATTATTATTATGAAACATGGAATAAAGTTTAAGTTTTCTATCAAACAGGTTTTGTTCACTTTTGTTTTTTTTTTACGGTTAACACTTAACACACAGCATATAATTTATTTATTTATTTAAGTAGGTATAAGTATATTATTATATATAGTATATGCTTGTAAAAAAAATAAAACAATATGTATGTATTTCATACATTCAAATAAGAGTTCACAATTCGTATTTATTTAAAAACAATAAATTTTCTTTGTGTATAATTGTAAAAAAGCAGTCAATTAATTGTAAATTTTTATTGTTTTTTTTTTTTTTGTGTAAAGTGAAAAAGAATTATTACTTGAAAATCATTGGCTGGATTGTTTTTTTTTTTTTTTATAGGACACTAAATATATTCAATGATCAACAAGAAATTATATAAAACCTATTAAATTCTTGCACAGAAACACCAAGATTATAATAGTTTATAAATACGCCATAATTCAGGTTAACATGAACTATGGAAGTTTACACTTATCACAGCTATAATTACATAAATTTTTATTTTTTTTTATTTAAAATATACGTGTATATATTTTTTAATTATCGTGAAACATTTAGAAGAGTGAATGCATTTCTGTGAAAAATACATTTGATGTTGAATGTTTGTGTGTGCGTATGGTCGGGTTAGATGGCATGTGGAGCGATTTGGGATGAATTTTGCTGCAGCCCATAAGAAGACAAAAGAGCATGCATTTCTTCAAGTAAGAGAGCCTATAATCTTATTTTTAATTCCTTCTTAGTTCAGCAGATACCTATAGACAATCAAGTTCGTGATGAAGTGCTTACTTTACCTCCTAGTGGTGGTCCCCGGGCAACTATACGTATAAACCCTTATACGTATAGGCCAAAATTGTAAGTGCGGGTTGTCTAGGGCCTTGATTCTAGGCTAGGTAACGTGGGCCAGCAACCTGCGTTACTGAAACCAGCTCGCTACTGAAACCGACACTATGCCTCGGATAAGGACTGATCACATGTTGACGACTTTTGGCTATTGTACCCGGACAAAGATAGGTTTCTGGAATGTAAAGACGCTCCTCGACTCGGGAAGAGAAGGTCCTTACAATGCCAGATTCCTCCAACTGGAAAAGGAATTCATGCGATATAAACTGGACATTTTGGGGGTAAGTGAAGTAAGATGGTTAGAAGCGGGCGAGTACCAGTCTCCAACGCGTAACACTGTACTACTCTATTCTGGAAGACCATCCGGAAGTCCGCGGGAATATGGAGTCGGACTACTGCTAACAACAACAGCACGCAAGGGCCTGATTTCCTGGCAGCCTCATGGTGATAGGATTTTGACGGCCAGATTCCGGACTAGAGTACGACGCGTCACCATCATACAGTGTTACGCCCCAACGAATAGTTCGTCTGAGGACGAAAAGGAGAGCTTCTACAATCTCTTAAGCGCCGTCTTCAACACAACACCAAATGGAGACATTGTCATAGTGATGGGGGATTTGAATGCCAAGGTAGGCAGCGACAACGAAGGGCTCAAGCATGTAATCGGGAAGCATGGACTAGGCAACCGCAATGACAACGGCGAAAGGTTTGTGGATTTCTGCAATGCCAACCGCCTTGTGATAGGTGGCACCATGTTTGAGCACAAGACCTGCCACAAAGTCAGCTGGGTTTCCAATGACAGGCAAGCAACCTCCAACCAAATTGACCATTTTGCTATCAGCCGCCGCTTTAGAAGCAGTCTCCTGGACGTCCGAAACAGACGAGGGGCAGATGTGGGGATAGTACGTGATCACCATCTTATGATAGCTACTCTCCAACTACGCACTGCTGCAGTTCGAAGATCCCACGACAACACAAGAATGCCCAGGTTCAACATCGATAGACTTAGTGATCCCTCAGTGCGGCAACAATTAAGGGAGCACTTTTCGCAAGGTGTGGAAGCAATCAGCAGCTCAATGCCCGCAACCATCCAAGACCATTGGTGTGCTGTGAAAAATGTTTTTACATCTGGTGCTGAAAGAATTGTCGGTCGATCGCAGGGAAGACATAGGGCGTGGCTTTCCGAGGATACCTGGAGACGGATTGACGAACGAAAACAGCTAAAAGCTCGCGTTGCAGCTACCCCAGCAGCAGGGAGAAGCGAGCTAGAGTCCCTATATCGCATGAAGATGAGAGAAGTTCAGCGTAGCGTACGACGTGACAAGCGCAACTACATCAACGCGCTGGCTACAGAAGCAGAAGAAGCTGCACGGAGGTGCGACAGCAGGACTGTCTACAGAATCACGAAAGAGCTGACAGGTGGTCGCAGCTCCAGCCAATACCTAGTGAAAAGCCTAGACGGCTCCTTGCTCATTTCGGATGAGGACCAGCTCAAGAGATGGAAAGAGCATTTTGCTATGGTTTTGAACCGTGTATTCGCTAGCGATATGCTCCCAAATCAGACTGAGATGCCCGAGGTGAGAAGTTCCCGAATACGCACCACGACTCCCAGTAAAGATGAGATCATTACCGCGATCAAGGCACTCAAAACCAACAAGGCGGTAGGACTTGACGGTATTCCAGCAGAGCTCTTACGAGCAGCGCCAACAACATCGGCTGAGCTTCTGCTTCCACTTATAGATAGAGCTTGGGAAGCTGAGAGCTTTCCTAACGAGTGGAAAAAGGGAATGATCGTCAAGCTTCCTAAGAAAGGAAATTTAATGGAGTGCGGAAACTGGAGGGGTATCTGCGTGCTGCCTGCTGTAGCTAAGATAATAGCTAAAATCATCCTTGAGCGAATCAAACAACATCTCGAAGACACACTCGATGCCGAACAAGCAGGTTTCCGCTCTGGATCCTCCTGTGCCGACCACATCAACACCCTGCGGATTATCATCGAACAGTGTGTCGAATATCGATCGCCACTGCACCTGCTGTTCATCGATTTTGAGAAGGCGTTCGATAGTGTTAACAGGGAGTTTATTTGGCGTGCCTTACGCAGGAGAGGCATTCCCGATAAACTAATTGCTATTATCAAAGCTACATATGAAGGCTCCAAATGTCACGTTCTGCACAGGGGAAGGTTGTCTGAGGAATTTGAGATCCAAAGTGGGGTAAGACAAGGCTGTATCCTTTCACCAATATTATTCCTATTGGTGATTAGCGATGTGCTTCATGCAGCTTTGTCGACGGGAAACGGAGAAATTCGATGGACTCTTACATCTCAACTGAAGCATCTTGACTACGCAGACGATGTATGCTTACTCTCCCACAGAATTATGGACCTCCACCAAATGACAGCAGATGTGGAGAGGGAGGCAGGTGTCGTCGGGCTGAAAATTAATACGACAAAAACTAAAATCATCAGCCTTGGAACTAACTCATCGGCTCAAATATGCATTGCTGGACAACCGGTAGAGAGAGTAGAGGATTTCCAGTATCTTGGGAGTATTGTCTCGACCGATGGTGGAACCGAACTGGATATAGCCAACAGGATCGCCAAAGCAAAGTCCGCGTTCGGGATGTTGTCCAAAATATGGCGAAGCAATGCAATCAGTTTGAGCACCAAAATAAGACTGTTCCGCTCCAACGTTGAATCCGTGCTGCTATATGGTTGCAGCACGTGGAGAGTGACCACTACTATCACCAGAAAGCTGCAAACGTTCGTTAATAGGTGTCTGCGCAATATCTTAAGGATTTTCTGGCCCAATCGTATCTCTAACGAACACCTTTACGAGAGAACGGGTCAGGAACCAATGGGCACAACTATCCAACGGCGGAAGTGGCAGTGGATTGGTCACACGTTCCGAAAGGGTGACAGCTCCATAGCGAACCATGCTATGCAATGGAACCCTCTAACTCAGGATGGCAGAAGACCTGGCGGTCCGCGGAAAACATGGCGCAGAACAGTCGAGAAGGAGGCACGGCAGTTAGGGAAAAGTTGGGGAGAACTCAGACACATTGCCAGAAACCGTACACGATGGCGCGTAGGCGTAGTAGAGGCCCTAGGACCCACAAGGGGATACAGGACATAAGCAGATACCTATAGATGACTCGACATACATATTGTAGCATCCACAGAAAGTATCATACTTTTCGAACTGCGTTATCAACGAGCATGGTGTGCTAATGCCATCTGTCAAAACTGACATCATGCACATCAGTTTGTTCCACAATTCACCCCTAGTGACATCTAGCATATTCTAAAATGTTCTACGGGTTTGTGTATTTGGTATTAATACACCAACCACCGGCAGAGAAAACAGTCGATAGAGTCGAAAATAGCAAAGAAGAAGTGCGATTACTGTGAGAGTTAATTATTTGCAAATTAGTGTTGAGAATAAACGACGTTGTGATTGAAAGTAAATTTGTAGAGACAGTTTAAGTTGAGATTAATAAAGTGATTTGGATACTTTGAAGTATAACGAAAGTGAATTTGATAGTTGTTTATAAATAAACTGTTTAAATACACAGAAGATGGTTTTATTTTTACCAACCCCAGCAAGAATATAACAATAATATGTACTTTCGTTTTTCGACGATAATTGTAAAGTTGATTTCCATAAGCTTTCCGACGCGTCAGGCTTACAATATCCTAGATGTGTTGACAAGAAGGTCTGCAGCATGAAGAGATGAAAAGTTAACATCGAAAAAGCCGCCAGGTAATGACCCTCGGATAGCAGGAGTGCAGACTTACGCTCAGGCCGCTGCATCCGAAAAAACCAAAAAACGTTGAAATTTCGACGGACCCTGTCTCCCATGTTTTGTCGGTTATTCTCGAGAAATTTGAAGAACAAACCCAAATAAATAAAATCATTCTCGATAGGCTGGTTAAGCTTGAAAACGCGTACTTCAACTAGAATATGAATGACAAACGAATGTTAAAAATATGTACTTAGAATGCAAACGGACTTTTGCAAAAACTCGACGAATTGGAAATATTCATGCGTGAAAAAGATAATGATATTTGCTTGATTTTTGAAACCCAAGTAAAAAAGGAATCGCATTTAAAAACAAAAGGCTATAATGATTACCACGCTTGTCACCTTTCGGGTAAAGCGAGAGGCGGATCATCCTTATTTATTAAAGACTGCGCATCGAACAATCCGAAGACCTAAAGATAGAACTTGAAACTTTGCAAACGTGCACGATTCGAGTTAAAAATAGTCAGCGTACTCTTAAAATCTCATCTATCTACTGTCCAACGCGTTCCGCGCTTGAAAAATCTGATTTTACTAAATTATTCGAATTGCTGAAGCCTAATTTTATCATCGGCGGCGACTTTAATGCAAAGCATACGTTCTGGGGCTCAAGATACTGCTCGAAAAAAGGTAGAATGCTCTATGGGGCAGGTATGGAGTGATTCCCATTCGACGGGTAAACCAACTTACTGGCCAACTGATACTTCGAAAATACCTGACCTGATCGATTTTTTCGTTGTGAAAGGAATATCTACCAACCACATAAAAGTCGAAGACAGCTTTGATCTGTCGTATGATCATTCCCCGGTTATCTTAACAATCAGCGAAAAACTAGTCTATAACCTAGAGCCAGCGAGATTAACTGGTCGAACAACTAACTGGGAAGGCTTTAGGAACAAAATTGAAGATAATGTTGAACTGAGCGTTCCACTTACGACACCCTATGAACTTGAGGTTGAAATTGATCGCTTCGTTGAGATCGCACAGCTCGCGTCTTGGAATAATACGCCCAATCCAAGGAAAACCCCGGACAGATACGGTTTGCGATATCCTCCGGAAATAAAAGAATTGGTCAAGGAAAAAATAAGAGCGCATAAAAAATGGCAACAGAGTCGTGCACACTTGAAACGTCTGTGCAATTTGTTGAAGAAGACTATTAAGGATTTTAAGAATCGTGCAATAGGCTCTTACCTTGAAAGTTTAACAGCGAAAAAAGATTCCAATTATTCACTTTGGAAAGCCATAAAATGCACCAAAAGGCCCAAAGTCCCCGCGCCGCCAATCAAATTAAATCAAAATGAATGGGCGAGGGAAGATAAAGAAAAAGCGGACGTCTGCAGCGCACGTGGAAGAAACATTTAAACCGTACAATGGTCAAGTGGTTTACGACAACCGCAATAGGCTGGATTTACCATCTGATGATTTGACGCTCACAAGTGCAACGCTAAGGGAACTCAAACATGAGATTGAGAATCTAAAATCTAAGAAATCTCCTGGTTATGATTTGATTACCGGAGAAATTCTCAAAGTTTTACCCAGAAAAACATTGATTAAGCTTCTCCATATTGTAAATGCTGCACTTAGATTAAAACACGTGCCGAGCCAATGGAAAGTTGCGGAAGTCGTAATGGTTTTAAAACCAGGAAAACCGCCAAATGAGGTAAAATCGTATAGACCAATTTCGCTTCTTCCAATCATATCGAAAATTTTCGAGGGGATATTACTAAAGCGTCTCCAACCAGTTATAGAAGAAAATAATCTTATCCGTGACCACCAGTTTGGGTTCAGAAGTAAGCATTCGACGAAACGGTAGAAAAATGGAGGGTTTTGGAGGAGGCATCTCTCTCTGATCACAGATGGATACGCTTCCATATTAATTTCCAAACTAGGGCTAGCAACAGCTACAGAAACCCTAAGAGTAAAGACTGGGGTATGTACACAGAGCTAGTAAGGAAACATCTTAAGGATGGGCCTATTCGCAGCGGCGACCCTCAAGATATAGATAAGGCGGTAGATAACTTAGGCAAAGTAATGAACACGGCATTTGAAAGGGCCTGTCGACTAAGGAAGAAGTCCGAGAGGTCCCAACCTCCTTGGTGGAGCAAGGAAATCAACTCCAAGAAAAAACAGATTAGGCATTTCTACAACAGGGCCAAAGAAATAGGGGACGGTACTACATGGGATGAATATATGGACCGCAAGCGGGAGTTTAAGTACTTAATCAGGCAATCAAAAAGAAAGTCGTGGAAGGAATTTTGTCAGTCCATTGCGGATACTAGTGAAGCTTCCAGACTTCGCAAGATGCTAGCTAAAGACACTTCTGTCCCAAGCTTCATCAAAAAATCTGACGGCTCGTGGGCAGAAAGTAGCGAAGAAGTTTTAGAAACGTTGATTGAAGCTCACTTCCCAGGAAGTAGATCGCCAATGGATTCTACTACTCATAGCTACTCGTATAATGGTAGGTCAATATGGGACGACGTAGAAAATCTCATTACATGGAAGAATCTGCGATGGGCTATTATGTCATTCGCACCATTCAAGGCACCAGGCCCTGATGGAATTTTGCCAGCTATGCTGCAAAAAGCTCCAGCCAAGGTCAGAAACAGGCTTAGGGAAATTTTTAAACATTGTTTAAGGTCATGCTACGTACCAGTGGCATGGAGGGAAGTGCGGGTTATATTTATACCTAAGGCAGGTATACCAAGCCACACTTCAGCGAAAGACTACAGACCCATAAGTCTCTCGTCATTCCTGCTCAAGACACTTGAAAGGCTTCTTGATATTCACATCAGAAGCAAGTGTTGCAACGGCATTCTATGCAAAGCTCAACATGCATATTTGAAGGGGAAATCGGTGGAAACAGCTTTACACGACGTAATAGGGAAGATAGAAGCTAGCCTTCACTATAAGGAATTTGCACTAGCAGCCTTCCTAGACATAGAAGGTGCTTTCAATAATGTAGAAGATAGGGCCATCAAACAGGCCCTAGAATCTATGAATGTCGAGCATAGCATTACCAATTGGCTCTGCAATATGCTCGGCACTTGAAACATTAACTCCACTATCGGAAACAGTTCAATAAGAAAATTCGTTACCAGGGGGACTCCCCAGGGAGGCGTTATATCACCCCTCCTCTGGGTTCTAGTCATCGACGGGATACTTAAAGAACTAAGCAATACAGGTATAAGCGTCACTGCTTACGCGGATGACGTGGTGATTTTAGTTCAGGGTAAGTTCCTTGATACATTAAGTAAAATGATGGAATCAGCTCTTAATAGCCTCGAAAAATAGGCTAGAGGGTGTGGACTACACGTCAATCCGGATAAAACTGAATTGGTACTCTTCAGTAGAAAATACAAGATACCACCCTTCAAACTGCCTAAGCTAGCAGGGGTGGAGCTTTCCCTTTCGGATCGCGCAAGATATCTTGGTATAACGCTGGATAGAAAACTAAATTGAAAACTTAACATACAGGAACGAGTCCGCAAAGCATATAATGCTCTCTTCATCTGTAAGCGGACCGCGGGGAATAAATGGGGCCTGAAGCCCGCAATGATGCACTGGCTATACATCATGGTAGTCAGACCCATCCTTACGTACGGGGCTCTTGTATGGTGGAAGGCAACGAATACGAAAAACACACGGGATATGTTGGCCATGGTACAAAGATCAGCCTGCATTGCCATCACAGGTGCTCTACGCACAACACCTACGGCTGCACTCGAAATCTTCCTGTATCTCTTACCATTAGACCTACAAATCAAATTTCAAGCGGGCAACAGTGCGCTTCGGCTTACTAACGTTGGTCTCTTCAGGACTAATAACATAGGACACAGCTCCATTCTCAAGGAATCTTTTCCTGGAATCCCTGACGAATCGGACGATATACTTGGCACCTTAGACTTCGACACACCATACGAAGTATTGTATCCTATTAGAGAGGACTGGCAAAGGAAGACAGTCTCTGTCCACAACGAGATTGCAATATACACAGATGGTTCTAAGACCAGTGAGGGCACGGGGTCAGGTATTTACTCGAGAGATACGAACCTACAGGTGGCCCTGAGACTTCCGGACACATGCAGTGTGTTCCAAGCAGAGGTTCTAGCTGTACTTAAAGCTGCGGAATTACTTGAGATGGGATCAATATCCGATAAGAATATCGCCATCTACATTGGCAGTCAGGCTGCGCTAAAGGCGCTAGAGTCTTACGTCACCAAATCTGAGTTAATCAGGAATTGCCGCACAATGCTTAGGGCATTATGTACGCAGAACCGAGTCAGATTATGTTGGGTACCTGGACACTGCGATATCGAAGGCAAGGAGCAAGCCGACGCGCTGGCTAAAAGAGGAGCGGGGCTCCCACGTAGCGATATAATTGGTAGTATTAAACCACTAGGGTGCGTGGCTAAGGGAATTATCCGGGATAAAATCATTGACACGGCTAATCTAAGATGGTCAAACTTAGATGGTCACAGGGTGTCTAAGGCCTTGTGGCCTGTTTTAGATCGCAGAAAATCTGGGGAGATAATTAACTTAGATAGATCGAGGATAAGAACAGAGATTAATTGCTTGGAGGATTGGGTTTAGGTCTTTTGCCGTGAAGGTTTCCTAGGGATCGCGATGGGCCCACTTTGGTGCCTAGTGTTTTATGACAACCTCATAACCCTACCTAACCTAACCTAACCTAACCTAAGCATTCGACGATTGACTAGGTGCATAGAATTACTAACGTAATCGAGAAAGCACTTGAAGAAAAAAAGATTTGCTCAAGCGTATTTCTTGACGTCTCGCAAGCCTTTGATAAGGTGTGGCATGATGGCTTGAAATCCAAACTACGACAAGTTCTCCCTGTATGTTTATACAATATTCTAGAATCATATCTCGGGAATAGACTCTTTCGACATGGAGTCGAATACTCCGAGCTCAAAAAAATGTCGGCCGGCGTACCGCAAGGAAGAGTTCTTGGGCCGCTTCTCTATTTGCTATATACTCGTAATATACCGAACGACTTGCCAATTTTCCTAAACTCGGCCCGAATACCTTTTGCAAACGAGGCCAAACACCTAGGAATGACACTCGACGCAAGACTGAAATGGAACTCGCACTTGAAAATGAAACGAAAAGAACTCGAAATCAAATATAGAGAAATGTACTGGTTACTCGGAAAACATTCCCAGCTCAGTACTGAGAACAAGCAAGTGCTAAAGCCGGTGTGGATCTACGGTGTACAACTTTGGGGTTGTACCAAGAAAACAAATGCAAATATTTTACAAGCTTTTCAAAATAAAGTGCTAAGAGAAATTGTCCAAGCACCGTGGTATAGTAGAAACGACGATACCCACAGGGATCTCGGAATTCCGACAATCGAAGCTGAAACTAGAAGCTTCGCGAGACAGCATAGAAACCGACTAATCGGACATGTCAACAATACAGTCCTACAAATTTTGGATGAGAGCAATTTATTGCGCCGACTACAAAGGACGAAACCTTTCGACTTGGTGAGATAAGGATTAACCGCGTCTAGATTGCGGAACATACAGGATCCTTCAGTGGAAAGTAACCTGCCAAACGTTTTTATTTCATGATAGAAAAATTGCTTGATAAGTTTATGCTTAGTTGCGAATTGCGATATCTAACAAATTTATATCGAAGGGTGGTGTTTTTTAGTCAGTAAGAATTTGACACTACTTTGAGCACGCGCTTGCTTATCTCACAGTGTCTATGGAAGATCTTTCACCTACCCTCGGAAAAAAAAAAATATGAGATGAAACAAAATGAGATTCTTTGAGCAACGAAAAACGATAAAGGGAATTGGGTTGAATACAACCTCACGTTATGCGCATTTATAGCGAGGTCTTAAGCCCACTCACACTGCAGAGAACTACAATTTTTACGCTCTTACTCATATAACACTACTATTCGTATGATAGAAATATTTGCTTGTATTCCATAAGCTCTCATTTTCGTCCGCATGATGGCGCGAAGTGATCAGCTATTAATATCACAGAAGTTGTGCAATGAAATTATCATTTGAACCGAATATGAGAGTGAAAATTTATTACTTCTAAGGTAATAGCTAAGATAGTAATAGGCCGAATAAAGGAATACCTTGCAGGCACTTTCGATGCTGAGCAAGCAGGTTTCCGCAGGATCCTTCTAAGTTGAACACATTACTAAAACCCTGATCACCACTTCACATGGTATTCATCGATTTCGAAAAGCTTTCAGCCTTGCGCAGGACAATCTATAACGGGTCTAAGCATCACGTTCTGCACAGACGGCAGCTGTCAGAAGAGCAAAGCCCGGCAAGGTTGCAACCTATCGCCCATATTGTTTTTATTGGTAATTAGTGATGGGCTCCTCTCTGACTTGTCGTCGGGAAACGAAAAAATTCAATGGACGCTAACTTTTAACTTAAAACATCTAATAGACTACGCTGACGGTGTGTGTCACAGGATTATGGACCTCCACCAAATGATAACAAGCGTGGAAAGAAAGAATAGCATCATTGGACTAAAGATTGACTCTTAAAAAACGTAAATATTCATGAAGGCAAGAGTAGAGAGCTTCCAATACCTTGGAAGTATTGTCTCAGGCAATGAAGGAACCGAAGACGATGTCGCAAACTGAATCGGTAAAGCGGAATCAGCTTTCAGATGTTGTCCAAAATATGGAGAAGCAATGCCATTAGCTTTAACACTAAGCAGCGACTGTTCCGCTTCAATAATGAGTCCGTGCTGTTGTATGGTACAGTTGTATCACGGCGAACCTATATTCTCTTGCTTTATTATGTTCCTATAAAACTACGATATAAGACAGGCGAAGAGGTAGAAGAAGCCCTAGGTCTGGGGAACCGTTCAAATCTTTATTGATGCAGAATCACAAGGGAAAAATGTTCTAACTTTAATATCATACATAAGAAATTAATACCGTTTAGGTGAAGTACAATACTTACAATTACACGAGGCATCTTTTGGTGAGACATCGCTACTCAGTAAAGTAAAATCTACCACGGAATACAACAACAAAAATTTACTGGCAACTACTTTAGCTTTTATCTTCAGTCAAAAGTGAGTTGGGATGTATAGTTTGCAACACTCAATTTCAGAGGGCGTTGAAACGAATTTTTTTGTAGTTGCAGAGGCTGATAGCGAGCAGGTGCACCAATCTTCAAATATTAAAAAAAGCCTTTAAATCAGATTGACTGTGGATCGTATTATTGAGACACTTTTACTTTGTTTTTCATAGTTCTTATCAAAACACGCCTATTGCCATCATTCCTAGAATAAAAGTATTCTTCATCAAATCAAAAGCGGCTAAGAATTGTCCACCATCGACTGTCTAGTCAAAGTGACAAGGCATACCTATGAGTCTGACATAGTCGAGCAATTTGTCATGGAGGCTTAACTGTTGACTCTATAAACACCATATCACTACGTAGAAATAGGAAGAGTCATTTTTCAAATTTAGTTTTCTTTAAGGGGTTTATTTTTTATTCAAGCTGAAGGCAAACGAAAGATCAAATCTTAGGTGGACAAGTAGTACAACATGTCTAGCGACTAAACAGATTTGACCCAAGCTGGATCTGAAACGCTCTAAGAAACTGATTTCTCTCAACCGATTGCATATTGGCGCTACAATAGGTGTGATCACAGGACACTATCTAATGGGCAAACATGCAACAAGGCTTGACGTACTCATATGGTATACTCGAATGATTTTTCCAGAATCTGCATGGACGATGAAGAGGAAGAAACCATTCATTACCTTCTTTGTGTGCACCCAGGTCTCTCCCATAGAAGGAATCTTCACTTAGGAGCTTTCTATTATAACGATTTAGGCGTTCTGATAGACTCAGGCATCAGGAGCCTCATACGCTTCATTAGAAGCTGTAAGTGCTTCTACGAGATAGTGGACGAGCTTTTCGCAGAACTGTGCCGGAACTTCCCAACAACCGATGACGATGCGGACGTCCAAGATCGGCTGAGAGAGCGGAGTCAGAGGTATGGGGAGGGTATCGAAGAGATGAAAATGATTTCACTATGGTATGTGTGTAGGAGACCTTCCTGATAAAATATAAAATTCAGGGAATTGCAGATGCCGAGTGCCAGGAAGCGTTCCGGGCGGTGAGGCGAACGTCGGTCGACGACCTCCTACGCTCGAGATCCAAATCCAAATCGTGGCCCGGCGCTCACTTCAAATCAAGGTCCCGCTCCCGGTCAAACCGCTCGCGTCGAACTCGAAACAATAAATAAATGATGGGTGCGACTTCATTTGTTTTGGATATTATTCATGATAATAACGAATAATCGATCACAGAAATTATATAAAGAGACGATCAATGCGCTATAACACAAAGCAAATGTGCGTTATTTGATTTCTAATTCTCCAATGTTTCAAAAGTAGAGAATTATGCATTCTGTACTGAATGCGAATGGAATTTCAAACGCAACTAAGAACTATCTAATTAAAAGCAGAATTTTTCAATTTCTATTACTACGGGCTAATGGTAATATGTCCCAATATCTATGAGAAAGTGAGAAAGTGTTAAGTCTATGTAAAATTATTTAATACAGAAGAGAAAGGAAAGAAAGCAAACGAATTTGGTACATAAATTTACGACTTTCAGAACAACGTCCCAATACCCTATCGAGAGCACCACTGCAACCTATAATGAACACATACCACGAGGTTGGTCTGAAAGTTTCCGACCTCAACATGAAGATGACAGCACTCGTCAACAAAAGCTAAGAAATGTGCTTGCGCATCTTTTGAAAGGTACTCACCAAAATTTTAGCCATTTTGGACGCGCAGTTGTTGTTTGACAGTCGTTTGAGTGAGTCGATGTGAATGTTTTTGTGAAAATGAAAAAAAAAATCGAGTAACCAGCTGTCATTAAATATTTGTTTTTGAAAGGCAATACGCCTACGCAAATTAAAAACGAGTTGGACGCTGCAACATCATTTACCACCGTGAAATTTGGGCAGCTGGGGCCTTATTTTGTATTGCGTTTCTATAGCAAATATATACAAACTCAATTTTCAAGTAATTTAAGTGACGTTTGATAGATGTTTTGACAATCTAACTTTTGAAAATGATTGATTTTGAGTTGGAAACACTTACACCCAATCCGAGAACCATACAAAATACCAATTCATTTTGGAATCGGATTACATTTCCGAATGGCAATTCAAATCCGAACGCAGCCCCCTGAATTTAAACGTGGCCGTACCAGCTTAGGAGACGATGAACGTTCTGCAATCACTGACGATAACATCGTTCAAGTTACTGGTAGAACATAATGGTGTCGCCGACGTAGTCGTAGTCGCATTCTTACCTCCTGTCAAAAGCTGAAATACACACAAATAAATAAAAGTGAATACAATAAGTCGCTGTCGTGGTCGTAGCTGTAGTTGTAGTCGTATAAAGTTGAACAATTTTTAATATTTGTCGTACGACAAGGTTGAAAAATGTGCGCAAAGTTAAGTGGCAGCAACTACGACTACGACACCATTGTGTTCTACCAGTTAACCAAATGATGTTAGACAACCCTCGTATTAAAGTGAGACAAATATCAGAGGCTCTGAATATGTCCAAGGAACGTGTTTGCCACATATTGAATCAAGATTTAGGCTTGAGAAAGTTGACTGCGCGTGGATATACCATTATACCCCAGATACAAAAATACAGTCAAAACAGTGAACTGCGAAGGGGGAATCGGTTCCAAAGCAAAGCAACCAATTTTTTTTCGGCTGGGAAAGTGATGGCGACTGCTTTTGGGATAGTCATGGAGTTATCTTAATCGATTATCTTCAAAAAGGAAAAGCCATTACAGGAGCATACTTCGCATCATTATTTGATAGGCTGAAGGCAGAAATTGCGGAAAAACGGCCATATTTGCAAAAAAAAAATGTTTGTTTCTCCCAGACAATACGCCGGGCGCGCCGCCGGCTCACACCTCGGCGGTTGCCATTGCGAAAGTCCACGAATTACGGTTTGAACTGCTTGCCCACCCTCCTTACTAACCAGATCTAGCCCCAAATTACTATTTTTTAGTTCCCTAAGTTAAAAATTGCGCTCGAAGGACAGAGATTTTCATCAACTGAGTAGGCCATCACATTCGTAAACAATTATTTTGCAGATTAAGAAAGACGCGGAGTACTATTTGGATGGATTGAAGAAAGGAGAAGTGTGGAGACTTACAAGGAGACTATGTAGAAAAATAAAAATAAATTTGAAGAAAAAATGTCTTGTATCTTTGTTAGGTTGGAAACATTTCAGACCACCCTCGTATGTATTTACATTTCCCTAAAGATTCTTCAAATCTGTTCCACAGAGACAAAATAGGCATGCTATATCTTTATATAGGCAGGTTGCTCAAGGGAAAGGCGTGTATAATTCAATGTATATGTAGTTGCATAATCTACATATATATATATAAAACTCAATGTACCTATGCGTGTATGTATGCTATGGACTCCGAGGCCACCGAACTGATTGAGCTCAAATTTTCAGACAATTGGCCCGAGAGTGTTTCTGTGAAGTTTGCTCAAAATCAGTCCAGCAGTTTGCCCACAACTGCATTTTGAGTGAGACAGGCGCAGCAACGCACGCCGGGTACCCACTAGTCGAAACTAAAATTTAATACAAAATAAACACTCAACTGTTACACAAACCCTTTATCTTCTTTTAGATTGCATGCTAAAATAAAAACAAAATTTAAATAAAATTCAAAAAATGTCATGGGACTGTGTAGTGATTTGTTATGGATTGTATTGTATTTGTGTTTAGGATGAAGATTTGATTGTTTTTGAAGCAACATTAAGCTCGTTATTTGCTTATTACAATTTTTATAATTATGGCAAATATATTTTTTAGGTTCAATATTCATTAAGATTTACATAAGGTCTATTTGTTATTGAGTGCGTTTTATGTGCTTGACAATAAAAAAGAGGCTCTGCATTTTTTCATTGTTTTTCAGGTATTTGTTAGCGTTTTAGCTTTCTAATTAACTTCATGTTATAAATCATTTTTATATTTTATTTTGTTGTGTTTATCATAAGGTTATTGGCAATTATTTTATGGGTACAATAGAAAGAGATTTGAACAATAGAATGATACTTTAAAGTCTGACGTGGATCATATAAAAATTGCCTAGTTTTCAAGTAAGTATCTGTGTACATATTTACACACATAAATACATTTTAAGTTGTAACGAAATAATTTTGAAGGATCATTTCTTACTTCAATTTAATTAAGGTTTTTTTTATTGTTTTTATTGGGTGTACAGGATGTTTCGGGAATACGGATTAACATTTATTGAGTTAGTACGAATTGACTTCGCATCCTGACGGGCATGTTAACGGGTTACTGCAGCCTCTAGGTGCACCTCAGGAAACTAGGAATAGAGAGAGACGGATACTGCAGAAACACCAGCGCACATTCTTATGGAATGCGAAGCACTGATCCACAAAAGAAGAAATCACCTAGGTGCATATCTCCTATCAGAAATGGATCTTCCTTCTCTGGATCCACTCAAGATACTCCGGTTCATAGTAGCAGCTGAACTGGAGGAAGTGCTCTAGACCGAGCATATCATTGACTAGAGCCTTAGTTTGAGGTGCACAATAGATCTGCTAAAGATCGCAGTGCACTTGCACCTCACAACAACTATATATATCTATCTAAAGGTAAAAGATTGGAAAGTCCCTTCATTAAATCTTTGCTTAAAATGACCTCTACTGCAGGAGATATTAAGATTGACCCATATTTCTCGAAACACCCTGTACACATACGTGTATGTATAAGGCTCTCATGCAGTTTAAATATCTCAATAATTCCGAGACAATTGAGCCCGCAACGGTTATAACAGAAACAGATCCAAAAGGTAACATCGTATAGGAAACTTGCATAGAGTACATATTTGTGGATGCATTAATCAAATCAGCGTAAACATCGTTGCGTAAATCAGGGGTCTGATCGCCGTATCCGTGAACAGATGGCTCGTCACGTAATTTGTATGCGTGTTGATGCTAGATCTACCAGCAACACAATACAAATAACGTGAGCGATCATTCGTTCACGGATACCGCGATGCGGTCCGAGCTCTCCAGTGGCAAGCGTCTTCAAAACTCAACGCGTAAAAAGAATATCGATGCAAAGCATAAAGTTTGCTGTGAAATTTTCCATCGAAACTGTTTCGTGAAAATTTTATAAGTTGAGATGTTGATCAATCTTGGTATTACTAATAGAGGAATTCAAAAAACGGGTTTTCAAATTTTACACGGCAGCTTTTGGGTTTGCTTTAAACTTCATATTTGAAGTGATCCAGGACAATTACGCATAACTGGAGGAAGGATGGACCAGATAAAATATTTAAGCAATTTAAAAGATAATTTAATGCAGTGCTGAAAAATTGGGAACAAAATTTTTAACTGAATAACGACTTAAATCACGAAACCCCTGGCTTGATGAGAAATGCCGGTAAGCACATGCAGCAAAACAAGACGCGTAGAAGGCGGCGCTGAAGAACTAGAGCTGCTCGCGAACTCTACGAGCGGAAGAGAAAAGAGGAACATCGACTTGTCAGAAAGAAGAAAAAGCAGCATGAGAAGCGCTCGATCGAGGAAATTGAGAGACTTTATGCCTGAAACACAATAGCGCCTCGACCTCGGCTTCACCTGACGTCTATGAGTTGAACTATAGGAAATCCATGTATCCTATCACAATGTCGCTTCCACCTCGACCTCACGTTTTCAACAAACATTCAACGCGCTCTCGAGGTGGATGAGACGTAACGGGAGCAAAACCGAGGTCGAGGCGATATTGTGTTTCAGGCATTATTGCAGGAATGATGTTCGAAAATTTTACCAAAAGGTAAAAAGAACATGCCAGGGTTTCAAAGCTAGAACAGAACAAAACAGCAGTGGGTGTTGAGGATATGGAAGGAACACTTCTGCAGACAGCTAAATGGCGAGGATAACCAATATTCCGCTGTCAGACAGAATGCGCCATTCAATAGTGACGATGAAAGTCATGATTCCCGTCAACCCGATCAGAATAAAGTGAGGATAGGGATATCTAAACTTAGATCCAACAAAGCTGCTGAAGCCGATGGCCTTGCCGCTGCACTTTTCAAGGTAGGAGTTGATAAGGAGCATGCATCAGCTCATCTGTAAAATCTGGTCGGACGAAAGTGTGCACGATGAATGGAACCTTAGCATCATTTGCCCGATGCTGAAGATAGGAGACCCTCTGAACTGCGGCAACTATAGAGGTATAAATCTTCTCAACATCGCATATAAGATGCTGTCTGTCGAATTATGTGAACGCCTAAAACCGATCGTCAACAACCTGATAGGTCCTTATCAGTGCGGTTTCAGGCCGGGAAAGTCCACCATTGACCAAATATTCACACTACGGCAGATCTTGGACAAAACCCATGAATATAAAATCGATACGTGCCACCTCTTCATCGATTTCAAAGTTGCCTATGATAGCGTGTATAGAGACGAGTTATACAGAGCCATGTCTAGTTTTGACATCCCTGCCAAGCTCGTCCGTTTGTGCAGAATGAGGATGTAGAACTCTTGCTGCTCCATCAAAGTCGGTAAGAACATCATCGAACCGTTCGATGTCAGGAAAGATCTTAGACAATGTGACGCGCTATCATGCGAATTCTTTAACATAGTACTTGAGGGAATTGTACGGAACTCACAAGCCAACACCGGAGGTACAATCATTTACAAGTCTGTACAACTACTCACTTATGCCGATGACATTGACATATAGTCGAAAGAACTCAATGGGCCGTCAGTGGGGCATTTGCAAGTATTGTGATCGAGGTAGCAAAGATGGGTTTAGCGATCAATAATAATTTTGAGGTAGTAAAGGGCTTTGTCCACCTAGGCTTTTCTATGGTGAGTTCCGCAAATGACAACAGTGGGGAAATCAAACGAAGAATTACTCTTGTCAATCGCTGTTTCTATGGGCTAAGAAGGAAATTGAGTAACAAAGCCCTATTTCGGACCAATAAGGTAACTCTGCATAAGACACTAATCATTCAAATCTTGTTGTATGGCGCAGATGCATGGACCTTGTTAAATTCGGATGAGGATGCCCTTTGAGAGAAAAGTTCTTCCAGTTATCTTTGGTCCCGTATTCATAGACGGCATGGCGAGTGGAGGAGAAGGTACAATGTTGAACTATACGGCCTGTACAAGGACATCGACTTAGCCAGAAGAGTTCGCATACAGCGACTAAGATGGTTGGGGCATGTAGAGCAGACGTAGCCCAAAGTTTCAGCCATGAAAAGTTTAAGGCCCCGCCACAGCTGTCAAGATATAGAGGAGACAGAAACATCTGCTATGCGATTGCCCAAATCTTCAAAACCGCCGCCTCCGTCATATGGGAAACAGGTTTTTTGACGAACTAGGGGATCTCATACAAGTCCCACTAAGGAACATGATAGGCTTCATAAAGAGCACAGGCTGGTTCACAACAGAACCGTCCGCAAGATAATAATTTAAGTATAGGTTCCACACTACAAATGGAGACACAATGGACCGACCCTCGTGATAAGCACTTAGGTACAGTTCCCTCCAACCTAACCTAAACTAACCTTCAGCCATGAAAGTCTTCGAATCCACCCCGGATGGCCGACGCAGTAGAGGACGAGCTCACAGTAGGTGGCGCAAACAAGTGGAGGGGAACCACAACCAACTTGGCGTGCGCAACTGGAGGCAGCTGGTTCGTAACCGGGTTGGCTTGACGGAGCCCTAAATACTCTTAGCATATGGGCCAGGAGCTGCGGTCTAAAGGTTAGTCCCCAAAATACCGAACTCGTACTTTTTACGAATAAGAGGAAAATACCGGAGTTTGGAACACCTTCTGTTGATGGTATCCCACTCAGATTGTCCGATAGCGCAAAATACCTGGGCCTTGTACTTGACAAAAAGCTCAATTGGAGATTAAATATAGAGGAAAGAATTAAGAAATCAACAATAGCCTTTTACTTATGCAGTAGAATTTTTGGTAGAACCTGGGGACCCTCCCCCAAAATCATACTATGGATGTATACGGCTATAGTTAGACCCATACTGACTTACGGCAATCTAGTGTGGTGGCCAGCTGTCAACAAATCCATCAACTTAAAGGCAATGACCAAAGTTCAAAGACTAGCGTGCATTGGCATCACTAGTGCAATGAGGAGAACCCCAACCGCAGGACTCGACGCTATTCTCAACCTGCTACCGCTAGACATCTTTATACGCACATCAGCAGCCATTAATGCTATGAGAATTAGTCAGTCAGCGAACTGGAAACCAAGTAGAACAGGTCACTCGATGATCCTACTCGATTACTTTGGCCTCATGCCCGTAACGGATCACATGACGCCATATTTAGACTTTGCAAGGCCTTTCTCTACCGCCTACCCTAGCAGGGAAGATTAGAAAAGCGGTCATATACCTAATGCCGAATCTATAGCCATCTACACAGATGGTTCAAAAATGAGCACTGGTGTAGGATCAGGTATCTTCTCCGACCCTCTAGGTGTATCGAAATGCATACGACTTCCAGACCACAGCAGTGTTTTCCAAGCAGAGGTGTTAGCAGTGGCAACAGCCGCCCGTGAGTCTGCGGTAAGGGCAATACCGCCAGAAGGTATTACCATCTTTATCGACAGCCAGGCAGCTATAAAAGCGATTACTGTCATAGAAATTAAATCGAAGCTTATGAAGTGTTGTCGAGAAGAGCTCAGGGTTCTTGGAATACAGCACAAGGTATCGCTCTGTTGGGTCCTTGGATACGAGGGTATCCCAGGCAATGAGAAAGCCGACGAGCTGGTGAGAATCGGCTCAGTAGCCCCAACAGAACAATTTGACCCCCCTGTGTGTATCCCGCCTTGCACACTCAAGCTCGCTGCAGGGAATAAAGCCATTGAGGAGGCGAACACAAGATGGAACTCTATGGAAACTTGCGCCATCACTAGGAAGCTATGGCCATCTTTCGACAAAGCAAAGACCGAGAGAATCACCCGGAAAGATAGGAAATCCCTTTCCACCCTCGTGGGCATCATCACGGGGCACAACACTCTGCGGTACCACATGAAAAAACTACGCTTGACGGAGGAGTGACTCTGTAGTGACGAGGAAGTTTTGAGGACACAACCTAATTCCTGTGCCACTGTCCGAGTCTTCAACACTCCAGGAAAAAGTTCCTTGGTAAATATTTCTTTCAGGATCTCGAGGAACTCTCCGGCGTTTCGACAGAGAAGATGCTGAACTTCATCAAATCCCCAGGGTGGTTTGTATGCAGAAATGAAGTAAGTGACTGAGTTAGTAGTTTTTAGTTTCATTGGGTAAGGGATTACTTTTCCCCCATGGGTACCACAATGGGTCAACGCTGACCTGAGTGTGGCAGAGAGCATCTCTCCCTGCCAGCCCACATACCTAACCTAACCTAACCGGGCTGGCTGGAGAGGTTTGTTGGTTAAGGCCCAAGTCCACCCCGGACAGTAGCGCCACCTTATTAAGTAAGTAAGTACTCTCTTCAATAAAGCAGAAAACTTTGAAAAATATTAATGCATTTTTTAATGACATTTTGAAAAGAAACCAACAGATGCCCCACCCTTTACTTCAAGTTTTAATTATTATTATTACTATTTTATTAAAATAAAAGTGATCTTGTTATATTTTTTTTTAAGTTTCACAATAAAATTATACGGCATTTGTCCGACTTTTTTATTTAGCCACGGTATGTATGCAACAACTATTGCAAAATACTTTATTCTTTCCTTTATAGCGCAATTTTTGAAAAGTTACTCGGTGTTACTATTTGCTTAAATTTTGAATCTGAATTCGTAACTGTATGTATGTAGGTTCAAGTGCGTGCGAATCAGTTTCCAATTAATTAATGAACCTTGAACTTGAGCAACACTAGAGTAATCTGTCCCCAGATACGAAATAGACAAATAATTGCTGCAATACCATATAGTGCATGTCTTCACTTTGTTCTTCATTGTGGTTGCGGTGGGAGAAGGACTTGTGTTGAGACGCAATGATTTTTTTTTTCATTATTTTGCTCTATTCGTGCGTTATTTACAGTGTGTTCCAGAAAAACGTACTTTACGTATAAATTACTTCTTTTACTTTACTCACACACACATGTTGGTAGCCAAATTATTTTCTGCATTTAATTGCCGATCACGCATTGTTTTCCTTTCCTCAGTATATTTCCATACTCGGCGGTATAACATGATTACAAAATGAGTGTGGTTTTTAAAAAGCGTTTCGGATGAGTTTTCTTAGTAACTCACCCAAAAGGGCGATAAGCATTAAGTTCGCAGCAAAATATTTAAAAACATCAGAGCCATTTGTGAGAAAGTGGATAAAGAGGTAAAAGGAATACGGTAATGTCGATGACAGGTCAAGTAGAGGGACCAAGGCAAGCAGATCCAGTAGGAACAATAAGGTAATTTATGAATTGTTTCGGAAAAACCCCACAATTAGTTTGAGGGACGCAAACGAAAAATTGTCCAGAAAAGGAATTAAATTATCCATCAAAACAATACGATGCCGTTTGCCAGAATCGGGTATCAAAAACAGGAGTACCAAACCTAAACCCAATAATATTGAAAGCGAGAGGCTGAGTTGGGCAACGCAACATTTAGACCGGGATTGGAGCAAAATCATATTTACAGATGTAATTTTTTTTTTTTTTTTTACAATTATTGGAGGCTAACTACTAACTTCGCCGCGAAGCTCAGTTTCATGCGAAATCGCACTTTATTACGACGCAATTCGCTGGCGAACACTATCGCACTTTGCTCTACTACATTTGTGCAACTATATAAATGCGATCGCCATTCGATCGACTTCAAATGTGATAGATATTTTTATGGCGCAAAGGTTGTTGGCGGTGGATTTTCAACTGAAAGTTTAAGTAAATGAAAAACAGCGGAAAAGAGTGATTTCTGATACTTTAATTGCATTAAGTGCAGAAAAACAAATATTTAAATAAGTAAGCGCTTATGAAAACATTGTTTTATACTCTGTTTCATTACAATTGTCAGCACAGGGAAGATAGGATGTTTGCCTCTCAGTCTTGTTGCAATAGCTTGAATAAACCTGTCTCTCTTTTAAGCTCCCACTGGGTTGCCGTAGTATGCATGACAAACCGCCGCAAATCGGAGAGCAATACCCGTAGGGTTACCATCTGCTGGTTTAAAAAAAAAAACACACAATTTGTTGAATAAAGATAATTGTGTACAAAGTGGACACCACCTCAATTTTGATGAAATTCTAGTTTTATATAAATTATAAAGCACAAGAAACAAAATATCACAAATATGACGGGAAATATGGAAATCTTTTGGAAAGTCGATATTCCAAGCAATCGTTGTGCATAGTTGAGATCATCGCCACGAGTCGAACGGAATGAATCGCAAATTATGCGATTCGTGGCGAAGTGCATAGTTAGCCCCCTGAAGAAAAAAAAGAGGAAAATGGTATAGAGACGTTAGAGACGTTAGACGTTAAAGTCCTGATACGAATCCAATAGAAAATGTGTGGTCTTTAACGAAGCAGAGGCTTAACCCTTAAACGCGCCGCGTCCCATATATGAATCGTCTTAAAAAAGCTAGATAGAAGCTAAGCTTTTGCTATTTCTAATAAAAAAACTTTATGGTTGCATTATATAAAAATCTTTTTTTTGTGACCGCAAGGTTTTACAGTTATTCTGTTTCTTGTTTTGACAGAAGAATTTGTAAAAGATCAGTTTTCGTTTTTTTCGTGAGTGTGAAATTTCCCAAAGTTTAAAATTATCTAAAAAATAGAAATAATTGTGAAAGTGTTTTAAAAAAATATATTTATGTAAGTACATGTTATTGTGGTTCATAATTAGGAAGAACATCTATTTTTTTCTACATACATATGTAAATATTTGCGAATATTTAGATGATTCATATATGAATCACTGCGCATTTGTCGGAAGTGTTTTTTTATTTGGTTGAATGTCTTTTTAGTTGAATGTCTCGCAAATTTTTACAAACAGAAGCTGCGATTCGATCTGTATTTGAAGAAATTCCATCGGAAAGTGAAGATGGAGGTGAATCAGATAGTGATGACTTCGAAGATGTTCATTTATCCGACTTTGCTCAGCTTACTGAAGAGGAATTAAGGGTTGTTCAAGAAGAAAGATCGGATGAACCAGAATTCGACGATATAAATGTGCCCATTTCTCAGGACGAGGGCCCATCAACATCCTCAGTCATACATCCCGAGAAGGAAGATTTTAAAAGACTTATTTGGAAGACTAGAAACCTGTCAGTGCCAGCAGAAGCAACTACCTTCCAAGGTTCAACTGAATTCTTAGATCAGCTTGAAGAACTAAGTACGGCTTTTCAGTTCTTCCGGCATTTCTTCTGTGATGAGCTATTGGAACACATACGTACAGAAACAATTAGGTATAGCGGATGTAAGGATCCAAGTAAAACTTTTTTTGCTTCAAAAACCGATTTGATCCACTACATCGGCATCCTAACTTTTACTTCTGTTGTAAAATGTCCTAATATGCGTTCATATTGGAATTCCACCATGGGATCTGATATGATAAAAAACACCATGTCTTCAAAAATGTTTGAAAAAATCAAGTCCTGTCTACATTTCAATGACAATGAGAAATGTGTTTCAAACCGAAACGATGAAAAGTTGGACAAACTCCACAAGCTGCGTCCCATAATTGATACACTAAATGAAAAGTTTTCGAAAATCCCTATGGAAGAACGATTGTGTGTTGACGAACAAATATGTGCTACTAAAATTCGTCACCATTTGAAGCAATATTTGCCATTGAAACCACATAAGTGGGGATATAAACTCTTCGTCATGTGTGGAGTATCGGGCTTCGCATATAAATTTGAAATATATAGTGGACTGGAAAGTTGTGTTTCAAAACGCCAACCAGGTGAGCCAGATTTAGGAGCAAGTGGTAACGTGGTGGTTCGCTTATGCCGAGATATTCCCAGGGGAAACAATTTTAAGCTCTATTGTGACAATTATTACACCTCGGTGCCACTTTCCTTACACCTGCGTAGAGAAGGAATCTACTGCTTGGGTACGGTAAGAAGAAACAGAATACCAAACTGCAAGCTTCCTTCTGATAGTGAATTGAAAGCAGTTACTAGGGAAACATCTTTCAAAGTTACAGCGAGCTTTCAAGATACAGAGATCGTAAATATACTTTGGAAAGACAATAAAGCTGTAACTTTACTATCTACTTTTGTTGGCAAAGACCCAGTGACTTCAGTAAAGCGGTACGTCTTACTAATTTAAAAATTTGCATTTTCACTTGTTTGCAACTTTTCTTTTTCTTTCTTTTCTGGCAGTTATGACCGAAAATCAAAACAGATTATTGATGTATCATGCCCTGCCATTATATTGGATTACAATAAGCATATGGGAGGCGTTGACTTGCTAGATAGCTTTGTGGGAAGATATAGAATCACTACAAAATCCAGAAAGTGGTACCTCCGCATCTTCCACCACCTTGTAGATATAACTATAATCAACTGTTGGTTGTTATACAAGCGCTATTCCGAGAAAAAAGGTATAAGTCCAAAAAATCGAGCAGACTTCCGGTTTGAGTTGGCAACAGTCACGTGTGCATACACATTTTTGAGCGAGACTTTGACCAAACGGGGAAGGCCATCTAGCTCCCCTAGTACTTCAATATCAAGCGTGCATGCCGAAAAGAAAAGAAAGCCTACGACCACGGCATCTATTCCACCAGTTGATATCCGTCACGATGAAATTAGTAGCGCAACAATCAAGTTCGTGATGAAGTGCTTACTTTACCTCCTAGTGGTGGTCCCCGGGCAACTATACGTATAAACCCTTATACGTATAGGCCAAAATTGTAAGTGCGGGTTGTCTAGGGCCTTGATTCTAGGCTAGGTAACGTGGGCCAGCAACCTGCGTTACTGAAACCAGCTCGCTACAGAAACCGACACTATGCCTCGGATAAGGACTGATCACATGTTGACGACTTTTGGCTATTGTACCCGGACAAAGATAGGTTTCTGGAATGTAAAGACGCTCCTTGACTCAGGAAGAGAAGGTCCTTACAATGCCAGATTCCTTCAACTGGAAAAGGAATTCATGCGATATAAACTGGACATTTTGGGGGTAAGTGAAGTAAGATGGTTAGAAGCGGGCGAGTACCAGTCTCCAACGCGTAACACTGTACTACTCTATTCTGGAAGACCATCCGGAAGTCCGCGAGAATATGGAGTCGGACTACTGCTAACAACAACAGCACGCAAGGGCCTGATTTCCTGGCAGCCTCATGGTGATAGGATTTTGACGGCCAGATTCCGGACTAGAGTACGACGCGTCACCATCATACAGTGTTACGCCCCAACGAATAGTTCGTCTGAGGACGAAAAGGAGACCTTCTACAATCTCTTAAGCGCCGTCTTCAACACAACACCAAATGGATACATTGTCATAGTGATGGGGGATTTGAATGCCAAGGTAGGCAGCGACAACGAAGGGCTCAAGCATGTAATCGGGAAACATGGTCTAGGCAACCGCAATGACAACGGCGAAAGGTTCGTGGATTTCTGCAATGCCAACCGCCTTGTGATAGGTGGCACCATGTTTGAGCACAAGACCTGCCACAAAGTCAGCTGGGTTTCCAACGACAGGCAAGCAACCTCCAACCAAATTGACCATTTTGCTATCAGCCGCCGCTTTAGAAGCAGTCTCCTGGACGTCCGAAACAGACGAGGGACAGATGTGGGGATAGTACGTGATCACCATCTTATGATAGCTACTCTCCAACTACGCACTGCTGCAGTTCGAGGATCCCACGACAACACAAGAATGCCCAGGTTCAACATCGATAGACTTAGTGATCCCTCAGTGCGCCAACAGTTAAGGGAGCACTTTTCGCAAGGTGTGGAAGCAATCAGCAGCTCAATGCCCGCAACCATCCAAGACCATTGGTGTGCTGTGAAAAATGTTTTTACATCTGGTGCTGAAAGAATTGTCGGTCGATCGCAGGGAAGACATAGGGTGTGGCTTTCCGAGGATACCTGGAGAAGGATTGACGAACGAAAACAGCTAAAAGCTCGCGTTGCAGCTACCCCAGCAGCAGGGAGAAGCGAGCTAGAGTCCCTATATCGCATGAAGATGAGAGAAGTTCAGCGTAGCGTACGACGTGACAAGCGCAACTACATCAACGCGCTGGCTACAGAAGCAGAAGAAGCTGCACGGAGGTGCGACAGCAGGACTGTCTACAGAATCACGGAAGAGCTGACAGGTGGTCGCAGCTCCAGCCTATACCCAGTGAAAAGCCTAGACGGCTCCTTGCTCATTTCGGATGAGGACCAGCTCAAGAGATGGAAAGAGCATTTTGCTACGGTTTTGAACCGTGTATTCGCTAGCGATATGCTCCCAAATCAGACTGAGATGCCCGAGGTGAGAAGTTCCCGAATACGCACCACGACTCCCAGTAAAGATGAGATCATTACCGCGATCAAGGCACTCAAAACCAACAAGGCGGTAGGACTTGACGGTATTCCAGCAGAGCTCTTACGAGCAGCGCCAACAACATCGGCTGAGCTTCTGCTTCCACTTATAGATAGAGCTTGGGAAGCTAAGAGCTTTCCTAACGAGTGGAAAAAGGGAATGATCGTCAAGCTTCCTAAGAAAGGAAATTTATTGGAGTGCGGAAACGGGAGGGGTATCTGCGTGCTGCCTGCTGTAGCTAAGATAATAGCTAAAATCATCCTTGAACGAATCAAACAACATCTCGAAGACACACTCGATGCCGAACAAGCAGGTTTCCGCTCTGGATCCTCCTGTGCCGACCACATCAACACCCTGCGGATTATCATCGAACAGTGTGTTGAATATCGATCGCCACTACACCTGCTGTTCATCGATTTTGAGAAGGCGTTCGATAGTGTCAACAGGGAGTTTATTTGGCGTGCCATACGCAGGAGAGGCATTCCCGATAAACTAATTGCTATTATCAAAGCTAGATATGAAGGCTCCAAATGTCACGTTCTGCACAGGGGAAGGTTGTCTGAGGAATTTGAGATCCATAGTGGGGTAAGACAAGGCTGTATCCTTTCACCAATATTATTCCTATTGGTGATTAGCGAAGTGCTTCATGCAGCTTTGTCGACGGGAAACGGAGGAATTCGATGGACTCTTACATCTCAACTGAAACATCTTGACTACGCAGACGATGTATGCTTACTCTCCCACAGAATTATGGACCTCCACCAAATGACAGCAGATGTGGAGAGGGAGGCAGGTGTCGTCGGGCTGAAAATCAATACGACAAAAACTAAAATCATCAGCCTTGGAACTAACTCATCGGCTCAAATATGCATTGCTGGACAACCGGTAGAGAGAGAGTAGAGGATTTCCAGTATCTTGGGTGTATTGTCTCGACCGATGGTGGAACCGAACTGGATATAACCAACAGGATCGCCAAAGCAAAGTCCGCGTTCGGGATGTTGTCCAAAATATGGCGAAGCAATGCAATCAGTTTGAGCACCAAAATAAGACTGTTCCGCTCCAACGTTGAATCCGTGCTGCTATATGGTTGCAGCACGTGGAGAGTGACCACTACTATCACCAGAAAGCTGCAAACGTTCGTTAATAGGTGTCTGCGCAATATCTTAAGGATTTTCTGGCCCAATCGTATCTCTAACGAACACCTTTACGAGAGAACGGGTCAGGAACCAATAGGCACAACTATCCAACGGCGGAAGTGGCAGTGGATTGGTCACACGTTCCGAAAGGGTGACAGCTCCATAGCGAACCATGCTATGCAATGGAACCCTCCAACTCAGGATGGCAGAAGACCTGGCGGTCCGTGGAAAACATGGCGCAGAACAGTCGAGAAGGAGGCACGGCAGTTAGGGAAAAGTTGGGGAGAACTCAGACACATTGCCAGAAACCGTACACGATGGCGCGTAGGCGTAGTAGAGGCCCTAGGACCCACAAGGGGATACAGGACATAAGTAAGTAAGTACGATGAAATTAACCATTTCCCAGAAGTAGGCGAGAAAAGGCTGAGATGTAAGCTGCCCTTGTGCAATTCTCAAACCTGCATTAAATGCACAAAATGCGCCGTTTATTTTTTCATTGGAACGTGAACCTATACATCTGTTTTTCCTCTCATAAGACTTACCGGACTTATGACACATACAAAACTCATAAGTCTTTAAAAAAATAACACAATGTCTTTTGAAATCTAAAAAAAAGAAGAAAAATGTAGCCAAATGATTGTTTGCTAAGCAACTATTCAGTGAACCCACAAATGCGCCATGATGCATTTACTACATTTTTCCGATTTTGGACACTTCCTATTAAGTTTATCAAAAAACTGTAAGTGCCACTCATTATAATAAGTTTTAAGGAGTAACTTTGATTTTTTTCATAAAAAAAAATAAAAATTGCGCATTTAAGGGTTAAGGGAAAAAAAATAGTTACGATAAAAGAACTTGGGCGGGTCTTGAAGCAAATTTGGAAAGGGCTATGATTAGAATATGCGTAAAAATTAAGTGAAAGTTGCACTAGACGGCGCCAAGCAATTATAGATAATAATGGTAACCGGACTCCCTACTAATATAATTGCGCAATTTGTTTTGATATATATTTTAATAAAAAAAAATATGATTTACAAATCTTTTGGCATTTTTCATCGGTTTTCTAGACGCACGCTTTTATGGAACACACTGTATACTACAAATCATAGAAAAGTGGAAGTAGAAATCCCAAGTACTTGTACCTTCCCTATAATTCACCCACACAAAACATGTGTATTTTATTTGTGCTCTCTTGTGAAAGCTAAGCTTGATGGAGTTTTATTGCTTTAGCGATGGTTTAAAGCAAATCGGTCCAACCGTTTAAGGGGCATATACACCTAGGTTGGTCAGAAAAATGTTTTTTTTTTTTTGAATAATATTTATTCTACGAAAATTTTGCCGAAGTTACAACGTGTAACGTCGGTATCTTATTCATATTAGAAAACCTCTATCGAAGACTTCGAAAGGATTTTTCTCAAAACAATGTTTTCATAAACGGTAACCATAATATCTCGAGAACTCAAGAACTTCAAATTTTACACAAATTTTCTTTATCTATTATATAATATTATCTAGCCTTTATCGTAGATTTTTTTCAAACATTACCGTTTTTTTTTATAAATAAATAGAGGTCAATTCTTATAGTAGAAAATCATCCCTTCACATTAAAATGGTCGCTATCTCGCGAAAAATTAAAATTTTGAAATCGGCTACGTCAAAGTTTGCCTATTTCTATTTTTTTTTTAAAAAGTTTTTTTTTTTTTGTTTTAGATAAAAAAATGTAGAAATTACAACGGCTACCACAGAGGGTTACATCACTGAACGGCTGCCAGGGAATTACATCTACACGGCACGCTTTTCAATATTTCTTAATAAAAAATTCAGTCATTACTATTATAATATATTAAAATGAAACATTGAAAATCGTTGGCCGCGGTAATCTCCGCAAATACTGAACCGATTAACGTGAAATAAATTTTATAATATTCTTTATTTGCACGAAATCAAGTTAGGCTATTTTTTTGGTATAAATGTTTTTTGTTTACAAGAAAATCTAAAATTCTTATTTTTTTTTTATATTTATTTGATTAAGAATGACTCACATATTCACTCCTAACTTTATATCAGTTTGAAAAATTTGCAAAAATAAAAATGATTGCGTGAAGTCAATATGCTTACGCAAATTTTACCCCCTTAATCTTTTCTTAATTATACCTATATGCTGAGAAATAAATAAATAACTAATTTAAAAACTTCCATAATTTATTTTTTTTTGTTTACATCGATGACTTCGATTCAATTGCAATAACGAGGTTGGTGCTTTGCTCTATTTCATCATCATACTGCGGCTCTCATGTGATTTCTCTCTCACATTCTTATTCCTGTTTTGTATGTTCAAGTCATTGACATACTATATATGGACTGCTAGTGAAATGTCAACAAAATGCCAAACATCTTGAATTTCTCCATATAATGCTAAGAGACACCTCGCGGGTTTGTGTGGATTTGCTAAGTAAAACGGTTGAAATCCATATTGTTGAGGCATTGCTTGCAGCAGATTTCACCTCGAAAATGTGCTAGTTCAAATAATTACCGATAGATGGAACCAACAAAATTTGAATAAAAAATCATTGTATATTTTTTTCGACAGGAAAGCCAACTTATTGGCCAACTGACAAAAATAAAATCCCTGACCTCGTCGACTTCTTTATCGCAAAAGGGTTAACTAAAAATTTGACGGAAGTCGAAGAATGCTATGATCTATGCTCAGATCACTCAGTAGTCACTCTGAAAATAGGTGGAAGTCTAGTAAATAAAGAAGGACCGCCTAGGTTAACTAGTAACAAAACTAACTGGGACGCTTTCAGAAGAGACTGCAAGGAAAATGTTGCTTTAAATGTACCGCTAAAGACACCGTTCGAAATAGAAGAAGAAATCGACAAACTCGTCGAAGCTATTCAGAGCTCCGCGTGGAAAAACACTCCTTTGCGGAAGACAGAAGCACGGAACAATAAAGTCAAATACCAGCCTGAAATCGAAGACCTCATACGAGAAAAGAGGAGAGCGCGCAAGAGATGGCAACAATCTCGCGCGCCACCGGATAAAACTTATCTGAATCACCTTTGTAACAAGCTAAAAAATGTGCTGCAGGACCTAAAAAATCACGAGACTTCTACTTACCTCGAGGGTCTGACCGCTGATAAGTATTCAAACTACTCTCTATGGAAAGCCTTGAAGTCCATAAAGAAACCTGTAATGCACTCGCCGCCAATTAGGAAAGCTAACAGCGAATGGGCTAAAGAAGATAAAGAGAAAGCAGAATTATTTGCCGATCACTTAGAGGAAACGTTCAAGCCGTTCGATGGACAACCGTTGATCGAAGATCCGAAAGATAATACGGCACCCGACAACTTTAAAGTAAAAACCGTATCCCTGTCGGAACTTCGAATGATAATAAAAAAATTGAAAAATAACAAGGCTCCGGGATATGATTTAATCACTGGCGAAATTTTGAAAGAGCTACCGAAAAAAGTGCTGGTTAAGTTGCTCTACATTATAAATGCTTCTTTAAGACTGTTATATGTTCCAAGGCAATGGAAAGTCGCCGAAGTTATTATGGTTCCGAAACCGGGGAAATGTGCAAATGACAAGAAATCATATAGACCCATTTCACTTCTGCCAATAATATCTAAGGTCTTCGAGAAACTTCTGCTAAAACGATTGCAACCAGTAATTGAAGAAAGACACTTGATCCCGGATCAAACATTCCACAATCGATCAGGTGTATCGAATAACGAACGAAATTGAAAAAGCCCTAGAAGGGAAAAAAATATGCTCTAGCGCTTTTCTCGACGTATCGCAAGCCTTCGACAAGGTATGGCACGAAGGACTAAGGTATAAGCTAAGGGTAATCTTACCAGAAAAGTTGTACAGAATATTAGAATCCTATCTTGAAAACAGACTTTTCCGTGTTAGACACGGGAGTGAATATTCGGATTTCAAAGATATCTACGCCGGTGTTTCACAAGGAAGTGTTCTCGGTCCAATCCTGTTCCTGCTCTACACAAGAGATATACCACAAGATGAAGGGACCGTTGTAGCAACGTTCGCAGACGACACGGCTATCCTCGTAACGGATGAGTCAGTCGAATCATCAACGGGAAAACTCCAACGAGCTTTGAACAAAGTATGCGAATGGACAAAAACCTGGCGAATAGTCCTCAATGAGACAAAATCAACGCATGTAAATTTTACGTTAAGAAAGATAAACAACTTACCTATAGCCATTAACTCGGTGCAAATACCGTACGCAAACGAGGCAAAATATCTAGGAATGACCCTAGACGCAAAACTTAAGTGGAAGCCACACGTTAAGAAGAAGCGCGAAGAGCTCGAAATCAGATTTAGAGAAATGTATTGGCTACTCGGAAGATACTCGAAGTTAAGCATATACAACAAACTGCTTCTGTATAAGCAAGTGCTAAAACCGTCTTGGACATATGGTATACAACTTTGGGGTTGTACCAAACCAAGCAATATGGCTCTACTGCAAGCATTTCAAAACAAAATACTAAGAGCAATCGTGAATGCTCCTTGGTATATAAGAAATAGTGATATTCACAGAGATCTAGGAATTGCTACCGTGAGGGACGAATTAACAAACTTTGCTCGCAAACTTCGTACCCGTCTTCATTTTCATTGCAATAATGAAATAATCCGTACTATGGACGTCACAAACCTTGAGCGCCGACTACAAAGAACAAGACCTTTCGACCTAGCGCCGTAAGGAAAAACCGCATGTAATGACGGTATTAGTAGGTGCCTTCACTGGAAAGCTACCTACCTAACGCGATTAACACTACAGAAGCGTAAACTACTCGTTAAGGCAACTTAGTCGTAGTCATCAGAAAAATGAAAAAATGAGAGGGACGTATTTCCTACTACTATGAGTACGCGCAGCCGGTTCTCATAGTGCCTCTCTGAGGGGGTGAGGTTTAGCCCGTAGGCATATACTGACTAGCACTGATGGCATTGTCAGATATATGAATCGGGCATAACCAATGGTACGGACCATTGGTATCTTTTGAAGATTCCTGCACCTCCAGGCGCAACCAAAAAAAAAAAAAAAAAATTGTATATGCATTTTACTGGCCCATAAGTTGCACAATATTCGTAAATTTATTACGAATCAGTTTTTTATGTAATTTGTCAATGAAAACCTGTCTTTGCACACCCAAATGTATCCAACGAAATTTCAAACAAGTGTGAGTTTCCATTTTTTTTCCGCTCCAAACCAAGAGAGCTAGCGCTAATGTTGGAACCAACTCGAAGTTGGCTACTAGCAGTCCATATACGAGTATATGTTAGTATGTCGATGGTTCAAGTGTATGTACATATATGGTACATAACTGCGTATGAGAGATATCTGCGAGATATCTGCATGAAAAAACTCAAGATGCAATGACATATGTATGTATGGCAGAAAACATGATCGCCTAGATTTTTTATAACTATAATATATGGCATGTAATCCAGAGTGACCGGAAATCACAGCTGAGTTTTTACTGGGACAGAAATCTATTGATAGATATAGCATGCATAGTTGCACGGGTTAATCACCTTAAATATAAGAAACGAATGTATTTCATTCATAAAAATAATTTTTTTGGTGAAACAAAATGTTACAAGTTTTCCTAATATTATAGTCAACAAAAGTTTGCTAAGAAGTTTGCGAAGCAACTCGAACACGGGTCTGCTAGTGTATATATGTACACAAGTGTCTACTTTAAGATGTAGTTAATAAATTTTAAAAAAAACGAATTTGTTAAAAAAAATGTCAAACTTCACCCAATTTTTTCTATCCCTAGGTGTATGTAGTTCCTTAAGCTGCATTCGACAGTACATACACATAGGCGGACAGATAGACAGAAATGGAAGACCCACTTCTTTTTGAGTTTCTCTATAATAGTACTACCAAGATTAATGGAATTCTCGAGTACGCACTTGTTCGCAAAACCAGGAATGCATCCTTCAACAAAAGTTACTTAATTTGAAAAGCTCGTTTCATTTAAATAACCTTAACAGTATGTTTATCAAGCTGTTAGTTTCTAAGATCATGTCAACATAATATACCTTTTGCTGGAGTTTTGATTAAATAACACTATCGTTCCCGATCATTCTCTTGCCCGCAAATGAAGATGTTGATTGATGGCAAAAATAGAAAATTAGAATTAGTGACGGGCGCATTCGAATGATATAATCTCAAGGTATCTCGAGATATCGTGCGAAATCATTCGAATGGTTTACTATAATATACCTTCTACTACCTCCTACTTCTGTCGAAGCTGCGAGAACCGAGAGCGAGCGCAAAGGGTAAACACAAAACAAAAGCTCGTGCCTTATCTCTCATGTCTCATGTTCCACTTCTCACACTCAGTTCTCAAATTCTAACTACAGGGTAGCATTGTATGTATAATCGAATGATCATTCGTGATATGAGTGCTATATGCATATGAGAAAACGCATCCCAAGAATCGAAATATGAGATGTGTATACGAGTGATATGAGTGGAATCGAAAACTTTGTTTGTATATTCAACCACTTGGGGAGTGTGTTCCCCTATGCATACAGCACTCATATCTCGAATGATCATTCGATTATACGGATCACTCGAGTACTAATGTCTCGATTCTTTAAATCATTCGATTATGCCCATTACTACTTAGAATACTGCACAAACATGATCATCTTTATGTTGACTTAACTGATAGTCATATCAGTGATCATAGGACATAAGACTATACCGTCAGCTAATAATGCTAGTGTTCATGGTATAATGTTATATATTTAGAGCTCAACAACTCAACCCCTACTTTCTATTGTATCCTTACAATTAAGCGTTTGCATTTGTTCATAAAAAATAATAAAATCCTTAAATTCATCAATTTGTCTTTATTTCAAGATTTTGTTTTTGTTATTTCGGTTTATCTCATATACTTCTACGATAATTTAATTTAAATCAATTAAAATTATTATAAAACTAAGCAAACAAAAATTAAATAATTAAATTAGATTTAGAACAAGAAAAAAAAAATACTAAACAATTATTTAACGATTCTGGAACAATTTCTAATTTTTACCATTTATTGTTGTTGAGTTGTTAATTCCGGTGGTAAGTTCGGGTAAATTACCATTTTGTTGTGGTAAAAATTGCTGCGAATTTTCTGTCATTGGTGAGAGATTATTATTCTTGGATTCTTTATATTTTGGCGTGGGTAGGGATTTTTTCTTCGAAGGAAAGAATACCTGAAATGCAAATGTTAAGATATGGATAGTATTCATTAATTAAAATTTAACTTCGTACCTTCAAAGCGCCTTTAATCATCAAAAAGAACCAATAGACTTGTGGAAGAAACAGTATGAGTATGCTAATGATGCATCCACGGGGTAGTGTTGCAATAGACTGTAAAATATAAATTAAATTATAAAAAAAAAGTGCATTGTTGAGATCTGCAGCATTATTCTTACATCAATGAATGAACTGTTGATAACCTCGCTGTATTTGTAGAATACGTATGGCCACATTACAATCCGACATAGGAAGAATGATCCCAGCATTACTAGGCCATTGGCTATATAAACGCGTGAATCTTTCAGTCCCAATGTGCTGAGGATGCTACGCAAAGAAACGAACGGTGTGGAGAATTCCATCATGAACATGTAGCTATAAATGCAGTGGCCACCACCACGAATGTACTGAAAAAAGAAGACAATATATGTAGGAATTAGTTGTTTGTCATTTAAATACAAAATTAACTTTTTAAAGCACGAGTAGCGAACTTAGACTGGTTTCTGTTTTTTTTTTTTATATTAGGTTGCGGCTAAGGGGACATCACTTCAATGTAACAAAATGATTGCTCGGCGTACATAAGTTGGAAAGGATAGACAGAGACAGCAAGATTGTAGTTGTGGTGTAAAACTCAGGTGGGTATTAGGTATTAGGTTTCAAAAAAAAAAACTCCGGGGTTTTGTTACTGTTTTTTTTATTTTGTCGTTGCTTTATGATTCACGGTATTTTTCTCCGTCCACCTGATATCATTCACATCAATCATCAATCAGGATGATACATTTTTTCAGCCATGACTGTCAGTGTGATGCAATAGAGTTGACATTAGCTTTTACAATCGATCTAACTAGCTTCGTTCATTTCATTAGAAATAAATAAATGCTTGTTGATATCAGGAAAAACAAGATTTTTGGTAGCCTGCATTTGGCATGGCATATGACATCTTTCCTAGTGAGACCACGAACAATGCCATAGCCTCACTTACCTACTTAGGTGGTGCTACAGTTCGGGGTGAACATGGGCCTCAATCAACAAGCCTCATCATTTAGCTCGGTCTTTAGCTAATTGCCTCCAGTTGCGCTCTCTCCAGAAGCGTCACAGATTGCAGTATCATTCAACTCCAGCATGTTAAGGCGCTTGGCGAAAGCAAAGTGGCCTGTCGAGACACCAATAAGTTGTCTACAGTGTTTTCTGCTGAGAGACAGTAAGAATGCCGCTGATTTTTTACAGACGTCCGGGAGCAAACGTTTAGTCAACCTACGTCCTGGAGTCATGCCACACGCTATTGTGTTCGTTAGAGACGCAATCGTCAATGGAAGCCTTAACCTAGGATGCAGGGAGACCCAACGCGGGTTCGAGACCTGAGAAAGCCTCGTCTGAGCCTTGTCTAGCAAACTCATCGGAGACCTCGTTCCCCAAAATCCCAGTGTGACCTGGGACCAGGATAAGAGACAGAGAATTCAGCCTTGCGATCGAGTTCAAAGAGTTTTTGGTTTCACGAACTATTTTGGAAGTGTTTAAAGGGTTAAGCAAGGCCTTAAGCGCAGCCTGACTGTCACTACAGACACAAATACTACGGCCCTTTACAACATAGTTCATGGCCATTAGGATTGCATAAGTTTCCGCGTGGAAAACAGACGCATATTTGCCTAACGAGAAAAGAAGTCTAATGTTGTTGACTTTCACGAAGACACTAGCACCAGACCCTTGACTGGTTTTGGAACCGTCCGAGAAAATACGACTGCATCCCATTCCTGGCTCAGACTCTAGCTGGAGTCAGTCCTGAACACAAGGAAAGTCGACTCTGCGCATCATCTGAAGTTCTAGTGTCATTGCGTCAGACGGCGTATCCGTCATCAAAATTCCAGTGTGGAGTGTACCAAAAACCAACCCGCCTAAGACGACGAATGGCTTTGATAGTGCAGCCCAGGATATAAGAATCAACGGGTGGTAAGTTCAGCAAAGCATCTAGAGCAGAGCCAGGCGTACTCGGAAAAGCTCCCGTGCAGCCGAGACAAGCCGTTCTTTGGAGTTTGGTGCAAAAGACAGCCACATATTTACGCGAGAGCCCCTTCCACCAAACAACTGACGCATATGCGAGGAATGGTCTTATCATATACGTGTAGATCCAAAGAACCTTATTCGGTGACAAGCCCCATACCTTGCCTTGGATGTTTTAGACTCGATGTGTTTAGACCAATGAAGTTTCTTATCCAAAATCATTCCTAGATATTTGGCTTCATTGGAAATGCGAATAGTGACACCTTTTAGCACTGGCTGAGTCAGACCGGTCAGAATCCTCGTTCTCGTAAAGAGCACAACATCAGCAGTTGACAGCATATACTTGGTTTTGTCCTCGTTTATCGCTAACCTATTTTGGTTGCTTTTGATTCAATGCTTGCAAACGTATCGGTTACAGCCCGTTGTATGCGATGTTGATGTTGGCGCAATTGTTTTTTTATCCTCTTTTTCCCCGGCCCTTCACATCGCACATTCTGGATGACGGTTATATTTGCTTTAGAGCAGTCTAGGGCCTCTGCTATTTGTTCGGCTGCACGTGGTCTGTTAATGATCCGAACATTCCACGCACAGATCCGAAGGTCGTTGTCCTTATTCCGTTGCTGGGGCCGTCATCAATTGAATCGTCCTTATGCAAGACTTGTGTTTGTTTCTGAATCAGTGTTTTTTTACGTGGTAGGGAAGTAACTCCGATGGCACAACCTCCAACCTGGAGGTCCACTTCCTTTTGTTATACCCCTAGGACGCGGGCCGGGTACAGCGGTGCCAGTAGTCCACTACAGAAGTGTAAGCGCTTCCATTGGCCCATTAAGGGGCTCCTGAATGCGGCTGAATACGGCTGAATGCTATGCTTAATAAGATCTAAATTGGTAAAGCAATGTCGCGCATCCCTCAATAGGATATCGAATGATTACAATCTCACTCTGTGCTAGGATCCTGGTCTTTCGGACATTTCAAGTAACTGCAGAGCAGACGAATTAGCCAAAAATGACACGAAACAGGAGATCTCTACTGCGGAAGGGGGGCTGCATCTACCTATATAAACGGCAAGATACAAAATCATTATAGCGGCACTGAATCAGGCCAATGAGTGATGACGCAGTTTTGACACATGTAACCATGCGGGACAAACATGGACACAATTAAATAAAATTAAAACAAAGCGCGTGCTATTTGGATTATTAACTGATCATTGCGCACTACGCGAGGCTTGAAATTTAAACCAATGATTTTTGTCGCAGATCAGTTGCCCTGCGGCTGCGCAGCACTATCCTCAGCTAGAAAACAAACTCTTGGAGAATTCTTCTTTGAGGAACTTACAGACATTGCCGATTCGGATATCAACAGCATCTGGAAAATAGTCCAAAAATCAAAATGGTTCCTAGAGTAACGGAAATAACCAGCTCACGTGGTAACACAATGGACCTCAATTGGTCTAACCTAACCTAACCTATATGCGAATGATAAGTCTTAGAAACAAATTAGAATCAAAACCCATTCGGTGGTTCTTAAGTACTGGTATGCTGGACAAAAGTCCGACATATATCCGACATCGGAAACGTATGAAAATATTCTACCCGGCATCGTGTATCTGATGTCGGATGAATAGTGTGAAAACTTCCGCTTAAGGTGTACTTTGGTGTTTCCAGCGTCGTGTATCTAGCATCCGATGACGGATAGAACTGAGTTTTGTCCGGAAGAGAGAATGTGTATCCGGCATTTGTGCCGTGTATCCAAAGCCGGATAAGTGTGAAAAGGACTTAAAACGCTAAACATTGTACGAGTATGTTATTTAAGTTACAGCCGTTAAATGAAAAACTCGGTAGGTGAATGCAGGCCATTTAAAAAGCAAATGATTAAGCAATATGTTTTTGCTTAAATGAAAGTAATCTATCTGTGGTTTAAGTTTGTACCCATATTATATGGCAATATGGCATATTTTCATTATTTCTCGATTTTACAAACTGTGTCAATGGCATAGAGTAAAGAAGCACATATATCTTATAGGCATACTAGCGGGTACCCGGCGTGCGTTGCTGCGCCTAACAGGAGAAAAAAAAAACTATCCGGCAGGCGCCTGGGGCTAAGTCTATTAGAGAACAGTTTTGTGCCGACCAACAGTGGGTAAGTGGTCCAACCTTAAATATATATACGTATATCAAACAAAATTTAGTACTACAGTACTATAATACAAAAGTAGTGGATAAACTGCTGAACCGAGGGTGCATCCACAAGTAGTGGATTCATTTTGACCAAACAGGAACCTCCATTCCATTTTCTCAGGAACACTCTCGGGTCAATACCGAAGATTGCCTGAAAAATTGAGCTCAATCGGTTGGTGGTTTCGGAGTCCATAACATACAAACAAACGAACTATATACATTGAACTATGAAAAGTCCTGGGGTGTGGCGTACTAGGTGGTGATGAAGAAGCTGAAGGCCTTTCAGGCACCAGCCCCCACGTGTCTAGAGATGCTAATTAACATCGTGACAGTTATTTCCAAGGCTGCAAGGTGCGATATTGGATAGGGAAATACTGGTAGATCCGCAAGTGATCCCGCTGGTAACAAGAGAAGAAGTCATATAGAAGCCCCTGACAGATTCGGGGATAAAAAAAAGCGCCTGGGCTGGATGGTATCCCCAACGTAGCTCTAAAAACGCGACTAAGACCTGACCAGAATTATTCGCACACGTATACAACGCATGTCTGAGAGAGGGAGTCTTTCCAGATCAATGGAAAAAGCAAAGACTGGTTCTACTTCCTAAGAGAAGAAACAAAAAAAAAAAAGAATCCCCCAGGAAACCCTGGACACAGCAGGGAAAGTACTAGAGCGCATAGTGTGCAACAGGCTGAAGGCGGTCATAGAAGATATAGGAGGGCTGGCAGAGTACCAATACGGCTTCCGAAAAGCCCGCTCGACGGTCGGCGCCATACAAGCTTCCGAATCGTGCATGCTAGTAGCTCGAGCTACTATTATCTTTCGAAGATTACTCGTACCACATCCCTTGGCGCAACCCATTAAAAAAAAATGTACGTTGAGTTTTATATATCATACATACAGGGTGGTTGACATGAACTGTTACTAATTCAAATAGCTGTATTTTTTTGAATTGTGAATATTTTTTATTGAATCCAAAGAAAAAATGTTCAAATTTAAGGATCTAGTTAATATTTTCGATGTGGGCACCTTTGGCACGAACAATTTCCTTGAGACAGTCAATAAATTTATGGCACGCTACACGCAAGTGGGTCTGTGTAATGCTCCTCCATTCCCGGCGAAGCGCTAACTTGAGCGCGTCCGTTGTTTGGTATTTTTTAGTGCCAACCCTGGCCTTCAAAATGCCCTAGACAGAAAAGTCCAATGGATTCGCATCGGGAGAATTCAATAGCCATTGTTTCGAGGAAATGAAATGTGGAACGTTTTGTCGCAGCCATTCTTGATTTGCATATTTGATAAATTGAGCAAGCTCGAGTTAAAACCTCGCCAAAAAAGAACTCCCATATGAATATGAATCAGTTACTAAAAATTTTAACATGGAACGCAAACGGCCTTCTACAAAAAAACGCCGAATTAGAAGTATTCTTACGGAATGACAACATTGACATTTGCTTGATCTCTGAAACTCATTTGACAAAGGAATCCGGAGTAAAAATAAGAGGGTATCGTGCTTATCACGCATACCACCCTTCCGGAAGAGCTAGAGGCGGATCCTCCTTATTCATTAAAGACTGCATTGAGCACTCCATAAATACGACGATTAAAATCGATACAATGCAAACAAGTTCAGTTCGAGTTAAGAATAGGCACTCGTATTTCAACATCGCGTCCATTTATTGTCCTCCGCGATGCACGTTTAGAAGTAACGACTTTGTACGTCGCCTTGACTCACCTGGACCGAATTTCATTATAGGTGGCGATTTCAACGCAAAACACACCTTTTGGGGTACCAGATCCAATTCACGGAAAGGCAGACTTCTGTACGAAGCCGGTATGCAATTCGGGGTTGATTTCTTTTCGACGGGGAAACCGACGTATTGGCCCACTGATACAGCAAAAACACCGGACCTAATAGACTTCTTCGTAGCAAAAGGAGTATCTTCAAATTTTGCGAAAGTAGAGGAAAGCTTTGATCTCTCCTCAGATCACTCGCCGGTAATCTTGACAATAAGTGACCGACTAATGACAGTAGAAGGTGTGCCTAGATTAACTAACAAAAAAACTAACTGGCGCGACTTTAGAACTGATTGCGAAGAAAATATTGTCTTAAATGTATCGCTCAAAACACCCTTCGAAATAGAAGATGAACTCGGCAAATTTATTGAATCAATACAGAATGCCGCGTGGAAAAATACACCTTTAAGGAGGAAAGAAGTCCCATGCAATGAAGCTAATTATCCGCCGGAAATAAAAGAACTTATTCGAGAAAAGAGGAGAGCACGCAAAATATGGCAACAAACTCGCGCTCCCCAGCATAAAACTCACTCGAATTTCCTATGCAATAAGCTTAAAAAAGCGATCCAAGACCTAAAAAACCGAGAGACTTCAGCTTATCTTGAAGGTTTAACCGCCGAAAAAACCACTAATTACTCGCTCTGGAAAGCTGTCAAAAGAATTAAAAAACCCCAAATACATTCGCCACCGATAAGAAAAAACAACGACGAATGGGCAAAAGGTGACAAAGAAAAAGCGGATCTATTTGCCGAGCACTTAGAAGAGACTTTTAAGTCATTTGATGGAGAAACATTGGTAGACGATTTTACCGGTACGACTACGACATCTGACAACCTTAGAATAAAAAGTGTGTCACTTATAGAACTTTGCCAGGCAATAAAAAACCTGAAAAATAATAAAGCTCCTGGCTATGATTTAATAACCGGACAAATCCTCAAGGAATTACCAAAAAAGGCACTATTAAAATTGCTTTATTTAATAAATGCTTCCATTAGATTACTATACGTTCCAAATCAATGGAAAGTGGCAGAAGTCATAATGGTTGCGAAACCGGGGAAATCTCCAAATGACAAAAAATCGTACAGACCGATATCGCTACTACCAATAATATCGAAGGTATTTGAAAAACTCCTTCTGAAACGGATTCTTCCGGTCATTGAAGAGAGACGCCTAATACCTGACCACCAATTCGGGTTCAGAATCAAGCATTCCACAATTGACCAGGTTTATAGAATAACCGACGAAATTGAAAAAGCCCTTGAGGAGAAAAAGATTTGTTCTAGCGCCTTTCTTGACGTATCTCAAGCCTTCGACAGGGTTTGGCACGATGGATTGAATTATAAGCTAAGACGAATCCTTCCGGAGCAACTTCATAAGATCTTAGAATCATACCTTAAAAACAGACTTTTTCGTGTCAAGCACGGAACTGAATATTCTGATTTTAAAGAAATCGCCGTCGGAGTTCCGCAAGGAAGTGTCCTTGGGCCTATCTTATTCTTGCTGTACACTCGGGACATACCACAAACTGAAGGCACTATTGTAGCTACGTTCGCGGACGATACGGCTATTCTGGCAACGGAAAGTTCAATCGAGTCAGCAACCATAAAACTCAAACGAGCCTTAGATAAAATCCGTGAGTGGACAAAAACTTGGCGCATTGTTCTTAACGAGACCAAATCGACGTATGTTAACTTCACCTACAAGAAAATAATCAACCTTCCCGTTTTCATTAACTCGGTACAAATACCGCATGCAAACGAAGCTAAATATCTGGGAATGACACTAGACGCGAAACTTAAATGGAAACCTCACGTTAAAAAGAAACGTGACGAAGTCGAAAATCGACTTAGAGAAATGTATTGGCTAATTGGACGATATTCCCAACTAAGCGTATATAACAAACTGCTTCTGTATAAGCAAGTGCTTAAACCCGTGTGGACGTACGGTATACAACCCTGGGGTTGTACCAAACCAAGCAATAGGAATCTCATACAATCACTCCAAAATAAAATTATAAGAATAATCGTGAACGCTCCCTGGTATATCAGAAATAATGATATCCACAGAGACTTAGGGATAGCTACCGTGGAGGACGAAATAAGAAACTTCGCTCGCAAGCTTCGTATTCGTCTTCATGGCCATTGCAACTGTGCCATACTCCAAACTTTGGATGTGACAAATCTTACGCGCCGACTTCAAAGAACGAAACCGTTCGAATTAGCGCAATAAGACAAAAAGCCGCATGTCATGACGGTTTCAGCAGGTGCTTTTAATGAAAATCTACCTGCCTCACGCGAATATAAATCTGAAGCTTAAACTACTTGTTAAGGTCTTACTTAGTCGTAGTAAACAAAACGAAGGGAAGGGTGTTTTTAGTCAGTAGAAATCTGACACTACTATGAGTACACGGTCTCATAGTGTCTCATGAAGATTTTCACCTACCCACGAAAAAAAAAAAAAAAATTCTTGATTTGCTCGGGCTTTGTGGGAAGGTGCAGAATCCTGTTGGAATGTCCAGGGTCTTCGGCCGAAATGTTTGCGTGCCCATGGCTTCAGCACAGCTTCCAAGACAGTTTCACGATAAACGATCGCGTTTATCCAAACGCCACGGTCCAAAAATACGAGCGGAGATCATCTGCAGTCACTGCGGCCCAAACCATCAAAAATGATGGCACTTGCTTCCTGGCCATTCTTTGGTCAAAATTATCGTATGACCTCTCTGGCAAGTAAACTCGATGTGCACTTTTTGGAACTTTAAGGCCTTGGGTCCGAGCTCAGTTTTCAAAATGTGTTGCATTCGTTCTCTGGATATGTTTATGGCTTTCACACTCCGAATCACTTTTGATGATGTTGCTGTCTTTTTTGGACCACCTCCATAGCGTTTTGCAATGCTGCCGGTTTCGTTTTAACGCGATATGATGCGATACACAAACATTTTGTTCAATTTCAAATATTTCAGTTCACAAACAATAGCCGATTGTGATTTTCGAGCCAAGAAAAGGGCAATAACACTATTACGTTTGAATTCCATTGTCTATAGAACAAAAACTAAACACACTAGAAAAAAAAAACCTGACACACGCTATCAACAATGAAATAAACTAATAAGTGAAACATTTTCGCCGCGCTGTTGTTCGTAGTTTGGCAGACACAGCGACGTGAAGTTGGTAACAGTTCATGTCAGCTACAGGGTGGCTAGAAAATAGAAGATATAACTTTGATATACTGTGAGCGTCAAACGAAAGTGTACACCTTCATGTTGCAATTTTAACATTTTATTTCAACGAATGGTTTGAATCTTCTTATGAAATATTTACGAATTATTGAATTATGACCGATCAACGAAATTTAACTTTTTCCCTCTGAGTCGGCGGACGGTCTGCCAGAACATCTTATTTGCAGATCTGTGGTCACGTTCCAATTTTTCGCCAAACTCCTTCCAAGACTGTTCTTTCGCTGTTTTCACAGCTAATTTGCAGGTTCTTCGCGCCCCAGTGTACCGATTTCGAGAATCGGAGTTCCCCAAGTGAATCCACACCTGAAAGGCTCTCTTCTTCTCTCTGATGGCTTCTTGAACTCCAGCCGTTTTAAACCAAGCAGTCCTTTTCTCACCACCAGCCGCCACACCAATCCTCTTCACTCCACAAACGTCTCCCGCAGAGGCAATAACCGCTGTTGAAAACAGTTGCCATTCTGCCTCTACATTTGATGAAACAGTTGGAATTCGTTCAAACCTTTCAGATATTTGCCGCGCAAATGTCTCCCGTATCTCATGGTCCTGTAACCTCTCCCATCGTATGCGTGTAACCATCATTGACTTACGCTTTGATATTTGCCGCGCAAATGTCTCCCGTATCTCATGGTCCTGTAACCTCTCCCATCGTATGCGTGTAACCATCCTTGGATTACGCTTTGATAGGGAAGGCACTCTCTCGCTAAGATACAATTTGCACAGCACTAAGTGATGATCAGTTGACAGTTCGGCCCTTCTCAATACACGAACATCACAAACCATTCTCTTCAGACACGATGGTACCACAAAGAAATCGATCAGCGACTTCTGCTGAAGACGCTGACGGTACAATGTGTGTGGAAAGATAGGGTTCATGATGGATAAGCCATTTTCACAACAAAAATCCAACAACTTCTCTCCGTTCACGTTTTGATCAGGATCACTCCCCCATGTCATTACATCTACACCCCCATGAGCATTGAAGTTTTCCCGTAATCACGATTTTATTTTAGGTTGTTCTTAGCTATGAATGTCGCTTAGAAGCCGTGACAGAGACGGCCAAATTCGTCCGCAGAAGGCCCAATGAAAGATATTCAGACCAATGCGTAGTTCAGATGATCAAACACCCACCCTCTGTGATGATTTGGAATTACATAACATGCGAAGGTACGGGGCCGATTTATTGCGTTGATGAAACAATGGACCCAATCAGTATATTGACGTCCTGAGAAAAGTTCTTCGGCCGTATTTGCACACATTAGACTCTCCCAGAGAAGAATACGTCTTTATGCAAGATGGAGCTCCATGCCGCACATCCAAAGCAAGCACGAAATGCTTGGATTCCATGAACTTGGAAGTCTTATCATGGCCTCGTAATTCTCCAGATTTGAACCCGATTGAAAACTGCTGGGCCTATCTAAAATCTCGCGTTTATAGTCGAAGAAACAATACCATACAAGAGCTCAAGGAGAACATTACAGATATTTGGAAAAAACGAGCCCGCTATGAAAGAAATTTTTTTTTTTTTTTTGCCGAGAGCAGGTGAAAAATCTTCCAAAGACACCATAAGGCCCGAAAGCGCATGCTTATGGTAGTGTGAGATTTTTACTCACTAAAAAAACACCTCTTCTCAAAATTAATACTACAACTAAGCCAGTGCTTATCCAGTAGTTTTATTTTCGCTTACGAGAATCGTAATTCTAAAAAAAAGATGATCGTATGTGATTAAAAATAAATGTAGCACTTTAGACAGGTTAAATTCCAATGAAAGTTCCTGCCTTTTTCACGACCTTCATATGCTATGACGCGAGGTCAAAAGGTTTTGTCCTTTGAAGACGACGAATTGAATTGTTCGCGTCAAGTAGTTGAGTGATAGTACGGTTACAATGGCCGTGAACACGATCTTTGTGTTTACGTGCAAATTTTGTTATCTCTTCGACGACGCTGGGAATTCCCAGATCCCGATGAATATCTTCGTTACGTACATACCACGGTGCGTTAACGATCGTTCTAAGAACTTTATTTTCGAAAGTTTGTATGATGTTTCTATTGCTTTTCTTGGTACAACCCCATAGTTGTATACCATACGTCCACACTGGCTTTAGCACTTGCTTATAGATAAGCAGTTTGCTATGTAGGCTCAACTTCGAATGTTTTCCGAGTAGCCAGTACATTTGTCGGTATTTGTTTTGAAGTTCGTCGCGTTTCTTTTTCACGTGCGATTTCCATTTGAGCTTGACATCTAGAGTCATTCCTAGATATTTTGCTTCGTTTGCGTACGGTATTTGAGCCGAGTTTAGATATACAGGCAATCTATCCATATATATAAACGTAAAGTTGACGTGAGTAGATTTGCTTTCGTTCAGCACAATACGCCAAGAATTCGTCCAAGCGTGAACTTTATTAATAGCATGTTGAAGCTTTCCGGTTGCTGCTTCAATGGTATCTCCCGTTGTCAATATCGCCGTATCGTCCGCAAACGTGGCGACGACACAGTTTCTTTCTTGCGGGATGTCACGCGTGTAGAGTACATATAGAAGTGGGCCAAGGACAGTTCCTTGCGGGACTCCGGCTGCAATCTCCTTGAAGTCAGAGTAATCGTTTCCGTGCTTAAAACGAAAGAGTCGCTCGGTGAGGTACGATCGTAAGATTAAAAAGAGTTGCCGTGGCAGTAGTCGTTGCAATTTATACTCCAAGCCTTCGTGCCAAACCTTATCGAAAGCTTGTGAGACGTCAAGAAATACACCACAACAAATCTTTTTTTCTTCCAGAGCTTTCTCAATCACGCCAGTTATTTTGTGGACTGTAGAATGTTTAATTCTAAATCCAAACTGATGGTCAGGAATGAGACGTCTTTCGTCGATTACGGGCTGTAGACGTTTGGAAAGAAGTTTTTAAAATATTTTTTTAAATAACCGGCAATAGGGAAATAGGCCGATATGATTTCTTCTCATTTAGCGGTTTGCCTGGTTTCGGGACCATTATAATCTCGGCGACTTTCCATTGCCTCGGAACATAAAGCAATCTGAACGAAGCGTTGATCAAATATAGCAGTTTGATAATAGCTTTATTCGGCAATTCCTTGACTACCTGAAAACCATGAAAGAAATGGTCGTGAAATGCATTGAAAGCATGCCCGAACGAATAAAGGACGGTAGGGGCGGTAGAACTAAGTATTAAGATTTAATCACTGTTATGCAGTATAACAATAAATATGTGCAACCAAATTTTAAATAATCCAATTAATTTTGTTTTTATTTGTGGTCAAAGCGAAAAATCGTATTCATACGAGTATATTTCTCATCGGTCATAATTCAATGGCCACATACGGTAGTTGAATTTAATTTTTTTTCTTCCAATTCTCTGTTTCTGCCTCTCCATATTCCGTGCGTATTCTTCGAACCAAATATTTCAAATTTGCTCTCGTCACTAAAAATAAAATGTTTGTAGAATGACAAACCTTTATATTTATGCTTTTGGGCGTGAAGCAGTCGTCGCTTTTCGTTCTTTTTCGAAAAGTAAGGTTTATTGCGAGGCACTCTGCCATATAACCCATTACTATGTAGCGTCCGGCGAACTGTACTTGCGCTAACGGGGAATTCAGAAGTTAGGCTTATGTCATCCGCGATTTTCTCTGCACTTGCCGCTGGATTTGTTTTGCACTTCCCTGAAAATAGACCGTGTTTCAAATTGGCCTACCAGGACGAGGTCGATCCTTAACGTCTTTGAACCTCCCAAATTTATCTAAAAATTTGTTTAGCTGTGTTATGGCCTTTGTCCACTATATCTGGTAAGTCCCTCAATGATTTTCCTTCCTTTCTTAATTTTAACACAAGTTTGCGCGTTTCAATTGAACTTTGTTTTCCCATTTTGAGAACGATTTGCTTTGAACACAAAATGAAGCTACTTTCGTTGTAAATAAACAAATCCACATGAGATACTTATCTCTTCTTCGAAAAAAAAGAAACAAAACGAATCTAACAGGTGTTTTCCCGGCTACCAGAATCTGTTACAAGTGTGCCTCTAGTTGTACACTTTTTTTGACGCGTAGAAAATTAAATATTTTTGGTTATCTCTTTGTTATCTTGTTATTGTTAGTCTTTTTGTAAAGTTTTGTTTGCAAAATATTTCAGAACAATCTGCTTAAAAAATGTTCATAAATATTTCATAAGAGTATACAAACCATTCCTTCAAATAAAACGTTAAAATTGCAACATGGAAGTGTACACTTTCTTTTGACGCTCACAGTATTTATATCTTTGACGAACCAAATTAAAAACAAAAAAACTTTTGAGCAGTCTATTGCGTTGCCCTTGTTAAAACGAGAATGTTGCAGTCTAACAATTGTGTAAGGTAATGAAATTTACGCGCCACTAAGTCTATAACATTCCACTCTTCCAGTTAACCACAACTTTCGGGCCAAAAAAACAAGCCCACCTCTATCTATTTTTAATTTTAATTAAAAACAAAAACTATATCGGTGATTGCATCAACCTTCTCTTGCGTTGCATAAAAATGAGCAACCATGTCTATCTGTTGGCCAATTATCTTCACCTGTGCACGCGCACACATACCTACACTCGACAGGTAAGACAATTCGATGAAATAATGAAAAAAGAAAAGTGAAGGAAAATCAGATATCACATCATTGCATCATTGGCTCAAAGGTGAGTGTCATCAGTTGGCACACTTTCCCACTATTAGCGTAGATGATCTATAGTGAGATAGTCAACTTCGAGTGAATTTTTTCTTTTCGCAAAAATCTGTAAAAATAAAGTATCTGGCAGCACGCACATAAATGCACGTATCTTGCACATAGCCATGGGCAGCGTCATTGAAAACGATTTAGATATCATGGCGCACAACTTGAACCAATATGCCAGTGACAGTACCCAACTCTGTTATAATTGACATCGGTAACGCCAGAAGCACTCACCGCCCGAGATCGACTGGTCCAAAATGGCAGGATAAGCTCTTCGACAAAGATACATTCGCGGAAGTGGTTGACACCTTCACGCTAGTCCAAGGATCGGCAGAAAATTCAGCTCTCCAACTCACCCAGTCCATCAACATGGACATGGCATGGATGCATCAATGCTCAGGAGGGCCCCAAGTAGAAGACGCCTGCCTTGCTACTGGTGGAACGATGAGATCAGGGTACTTAGAGCAGAGTGTCCACGGGCAAGACGCAAAGTACAAAGATCGCGAAACCACACCCAACTTTCAGGAGTACCTATCGTCCTTTAAGCTGGCGCGACGACAGTTAAGCAGAGTTATCAAGGAGAGCAAAGCAAGATGTTTCAGACAGCTCTGCGATGAAGCTAACGTAGACCCTTGGGGCACGGCGTATAGGATGGTGATGACAAAGCTTAAGGGCGGGAACTCCCCGCAGATAACATGCCCGATAATGCTGAAGTCAATAGTAGAACATCGTTTTCCAAGGAGAGCATCTACTATGTGCGCAATCACCAGAGAAAACTTTACAGAGGTAATTCCAGTGATTACAACAGAGGAATTGACAATCGCATCCAGAAAGATAGGTGACAACAAGACGCCCGGAACTGACGGCATCCCTAACAAAGCAGTGAAAGCCGCTGTTCAAAAAAGGCCAGACATCTTTATTGCAACAATGCAAAAGTGCCTAGAAGAAGGAATTTTCCCTAATCAATGGAAACTTCAACATCTCGTTTTATTGCCAAAAGGAAACAAACCTCCAGGAGACCCATCGTCGTATCGCCCGATATGCCTACTGGACACAATGGGAAAGATCCTGGAGCGAATCATTTACAACAGATTGCTCACAATAGCGGAGGAGAAAGGAGCTTTGTCCAACCACCAATTCGAATTCCGAAAGTCTCGCTCAACAATTGACGCCATTAAAGCTGTAGTTAATATAGCAGCGGAAGCAATTGAAGGTGAAAGATGGCGATACGGCACCAAGGAATACTGCGCAGTAGTGACGATACAAGTCAAAAACGCGTTTAATTCGGCCCACTATAAGAAGATCTCTTGCTAGGATGGATACACCATCTTACTTGTTGCAGATAATGGGGAGCTACTTTACCAACAGGAAACTGAGGTATGATACCGACGAAGGAGTGAAGTACTAAGATGTTACAGCTGGGGTCCCGCAATGTACGACGGAGTTTTACGACTACCACTGCCACCTAAAGTGAATATAATTGGATTTGCTGATGACATCGCTGTTGTTACAGTAGCAAAACAAGTAGTAGAATCAGCTACAAATGTGGCAATAAGTCAAATCAAAAGCTGGCTAGGATCAGCCGGTCTAGAATTAGCTGACCACAAAACTGAAGCTGTTCTAATAAGCAGTCGGAAATCTGTGGAATATATGGATGTCCAGGTTGGAACCCAAATCATCAGATCCAAAGAAGCAATCAAATACCTAGGAGTAATGCTCGACAATAGACTGCAGTTTAAACAGCATGTTGATTATTCGAGCAAAAAAGCGTCACGACTTCAGGCAGCACTCTCAAGGATAATGCCCAACACTGGAGGATCTGGATACGCTAGGAGGATCCTACTATCCAGTGTTGTCAGCTCAGTCCTTCTTTATGCGGCTCCGGTTTGGGCGGGGGCTCTCGCGACCAAAGAAACAAGGAGGAAACTTACATCAGCCTGCAGACTCTGCGCTATAAGGACCATCAGTGGTTTTAAAACTATCTCTGACGAAGCAGCCTTTGTCATAGCAGGAGTGGTTCCGATCGACATCCTCGCGAACGCGATGCAGAGAATCTACAATCGGAGAGGCTCGAGCCATCAAGAGGCTAGCGAAAGAAGAAGGGTTATAGAAGAAGAAAAAGCAGCTTCAAGAGCTGTGTGGCAAGATCGATGGGATAATGCGGTTAAAGGCAGATGGACCTATAAATTAATCCCCATCATCGACATTTGGATAAACCGAGCACATGGGAACTGCACCTACCACCTCACGCAGTTCCTGTCTGGCCATGGAAATTATCGCAAATATCTTTACCGGTTTCGACACGATAGCTCTCGGTTGTGTCCAGAATGTCCAGACTAGGAGGAAGATACGGTGCATGCAGTCTCCTACTGTAAGCGATTTGAAAACTGGAGAAACAAACTTCCCAGTCCTTCATTCCTCATAGATCATATGGTACAATCTGAGGAAAAATGAATGCAAATTTGCGCGTTTATTACACACGTGCAAATGCAGCTTCGAATTCAAAAAAGAATACGTCGAGAAGCAGAAAGTACAGCATAAATTGCTAATCAGCCCCGCGAAGTAATACCTAACGGCAGTCCCGCGGGGAGAGTGGTTGAAGTGTGTAGGGTGTGTGTTTAGTACGTAGGCGTATTCCTGGAATCGATTACTCAGGTTTGCGAATCGGGCATGCTAGTAGCATTCGGGCTATTAGTATCTATGAAGATTACACATCCTTGGCGCAACCTAAAAAAAAAAAAAAGTACCCAACTCTACACTGACATAAAATTTGCAACACACAACCTCACAAGGTTGGCAGCTATTGCAAAACAATGCTCACATGCATTCACAGACAGGAAAATTGCAAGAATTAAAGAATTATCCCCCGTCAACGTAAGGGTTCTAAAGGTTCTAAATGATCTAAGTAACGTAAGGGTTTTAGCGGGCAAAAGGGTTGCAAGTTGACTATCTCATTATCCCGAAGTGAAAATAAAGAAACAAAAACTTACCGTTACAACCAAAAGTCCAAACGTTCCGATGAACACATGATGTATCATCATAACTGGATGTGTGAGCACATATTTCAGGAAATCCCATTTGCCTCCTTCCGGAATTTGGATGGGCTCTCCATCGTAGTCATAGATTTCATCTTCGTGATGGCGCTTGTGAAACAATGGTGATGACTCATCTATCGGACTTGGCGACAGTGAGGAGGAAGCAGATGATTTCCTCGCATTTGCTGCAATATGCTTGTCATACAGTCCATTTGTTGTGTGATTCAATGTCGGAGAAGGTGTAAACGCCGGATTAGACGTTAGTTTCATTAGCTTTAGTTTGTCCGAGATTTTTTGCGTGTGCACCTTGTACATGGACCAGATGTCATACATGAAATATGCTGTTCCAAACCAAGCGTAAGCTTCCATAAAGAAATGCGATGCATATACGAAAGATTTGCTACAAGTGGACTTGCAGACAATGAAGCCAGCCAGGCAAGAGAAGGCCGCCTGAACGGCAGATACAATTCTGTGAAAATAAATAAAATAAGGAATTAGTAAAATAAAATGTCATGCGATTCGAATCGAATCAGGGTTTGAAATTGTTGTTACATTCACTGCAGTATTAAGCCCTATCTATTGTCAGTCCCCCGAAATGCGTACTGTAAAGAAAAATCTGTACCACGCAATATTGAAAAATCCTTAGAGTGCAAAGAATACACCATGGTTGCATTCCACGATATTGATGGATCTTTTAATAACATCGAACCGAGTGTGCGTGCATTGTCGAGCCTTGGAAAAGTAGAATCGCTTGGCGTATTGATTAATCAGCTGTTTATGAACAGGATTATCAAATCTGAGCTGGGCGACTCCACTACTAGAATGTTTGGCAACAGGGGAACTCCACAAGGTGGTGTCCTTTCCCCACTTCTCCAGAACCTAGGAGTAAACGAGCTACTTAGAATCCAGGAAGGGGAAGGCGGCATAGTGATTGACAGACGACGTTGTCATAGCTGTCCTTGCTAAAAATTTCACCACGATTAGAGACCTCACGCAAAATACGCCCTCTAAACTCTCCATATGAACTATCAAATGTGGCCATTGGATAAATCCTCATAAGACTGAATAAGTCCTCTTTATTAACATCCCAAGCTTGTGGCAGTGGAGCCTTGAGAACAACCCCTAACGTGCCACTCGATATATTATTTCACATGTTACCACTGACATCTTCCCCGTGCAGGGACGGGTTAAGTATTATATATCACTGCAGCGCCCCCCAACAAATAGCGCTTGTCGTAAAAGTTGACTAAGGGGACAAATCAGATCTATGCAATATAAAGCCCAAATGAGCCCAGCGACACATACACTACCTCAAAAACTCTCCCACAAGAATGCATGCGAGTCCGTGGGTTGACACGACTGGAGATCACCGGTTTTATAGCAGAAAGATATAGAAGAAAGATCAAACAATATTAAAACAGGAGGATGCACGTTTCAAACAATAAACACCATCGCAATAATATTGGAAAACTGTATCATTATGGTAATACTTGTTAAAAGGAAAGGCACTACCCCGCTAGGCACTACCACTGCTACGCATGGTACTGATCCTGGACCGAGCAGAAATGTTCGGATTCTGGGAGCTAGCAAAGTAATGAAACAGTTTCGACGAAATTTGAGGATCGCGAGTTGGAACGTTGGAAACATGACCGGTCAAGTTATGAGCTAGAAGAGATAATGAATAGAAGGCGGGTGGATATCCTGTGTGTCCAAGAGACGAAAAGGCAAAACACCGAAAATCGGGCGCGTTTCTTGGACGGTAGAATAAAAGATCACAAGATGGTCTACTACGGAACGGAAAAAGACTAGGAACGGAATCGGTATCATCCTTGCGGCGGAGCTACTTGGTAATGTCTTGAGCATTTCGAAGTCCAGCGATCGTTTGATGTCTCTCAAACTAGTAATGCAAGGAAAGGTGTGGAATATTGTCAGTGCATACGCTCCCCAAGTTGGGTTCGATCAGAGGGATGCATTTTGGCTAGATTTCCACAATCTCCTAAAGAACATCCCAAAGGATGAGTTTCTGTTTGTTGGAGGAGATTTGAATGGAAATGTCGGGAAGTTAAACGAAGACTATGAAGACTGCCATGGAGGACTGAAATACGGCACCAGGAATCTTCCTGGTGAAGACCCAGATTGACTACCATTTGGTAGCCAATTTCACGAAGCCTCGCGTAAAAGATTGCGAAGTGAGAGGCGATCGCTCAGCAACAGAAATTTTTATGAAAACACCAAAGAAAAGCAAACAAACAAGGGTCCCTGAGAAAATCAAGTGGTACAATCTCGACAAAGAAAAAGGCGAGGCTTTTGTTTTCGTGATGAAAAATTACCTTTCTCACACCTTCAACGGAGCTGACGATAATAGTGAAGAGCACAAAATATGTGGGATCTCCTGCAGCGAACTTGTTTAAAGAAGGTCAAATCACTGCTAGGAGCTTCAAAAGTCCACCACCAACACGCTAAAGAAACATGGTGGTGGAGTGATGAAGCTAAATAAATGATAAATAAGAAGAAAGCTTGGTTAAAGCTCGCCTCGAAGTGGAATACAGATGTTGCAAGAAAAAAACGAAGAAGAAGTGCGCCCAGATTTAAGAAGAGAGTATGTAGGGCCTGTATCGGGAACTGGATAAAATATATTCCCCGGTTGCTGATGCAAATCAGGCTATCCAGGAGACACAATATGAACAAGAGCGCAACCATCTTCAAAATAGCCACACAAAGAAGGAGGAATGCTCAGGAGATTCGTTCGCCGAAGTTCATTAACAATGCTCATGGCCAGCTTCTTTGAGGACCTGCATTGCGATTGATCGGGAAACTACTGATTGTTCAAAACTTGGCTTGGGCCAGTAGCGCAACAATCAAGTTCGTGATGAAGTGCTTACTTTACCTCCTAGTGGTGGTCCCCGGGCAACTATACGTATAAACCCTTATACGTATAGGCCAAAATGGTAAGTGCGGGTTGTCTAGGGCCTTGATTCTAGGCTAGGTAACGTAGGCTAGCAACCTGCGTTACCGAATACTGCCCGCTACAGAAACCGACACTATGCCTCGGATAAGGAATGATCATATGTTGACGACTTTTGGCTATTGTACCCGGACAAAGATAGGTTTCTGGAATGTAAAGACTTTCCTCGACTCGGGAAGAGAAGGTTCTTACAATGCCAGATTCCTCCAATTGGAAAAAGAATTCATGCGACATCAATTGGACATTTTGGGGGTAAGTGAAGTAAGATGGTTAGAAGCGGGCGAGTACCAGTCTCCAACGCGTAACACTGTACTACTCTATTCTGGAAGACCATCCGGAAGTCCGCGGGAATATGGAGTCGGACTACTGCTAACAACAACAGCACGCAAGGGCCTAATTTCCTGGCAGCTTCATGGTGATAGGATTTTGACGTCCAGATTCCGGACTAGAGTACGACGCGTCACCATCATACAGTGTTACGCCCCAACGAATAGTTCGTCTGAGGACGAAAAGGAGAGCTTCTACAACCTCTTAAGTGCCGTCTTCAACACAACACCAAATGGAGACATTGTCATAGTGATGGGGGATTTGAATGCCAAGGTAGGCAACGACAACGAAGGGCTCAAACATGTAATCGGGAAGCATGGACTAGGCAACCGCAATGACAACGGCGAAAGGTTTTTGGATTTCTGCAATGCCAACCACCTTGTTGAGAAGTTCTCGAATACGCACCACGACTCCCAGTAAAGATGAGATCATTACCGCGATCAAGGCACTCAAAACCAACAAGGCGGTAGGACTTGACGGTATTCCAGCAGAGCTCTTACGAGCAGCGTCCACAACATCGGCTGAGCTTCTGCTTCCACTTATAGAGAGAGCTTGGGAAGCTGAGAGCTTTCCTAACGAGTGGAAAAAGGGAATGATCGTCAAGCTTCCTAAGAAAGGAAATTTAATGGAGTGCGGAAACTGGAGGGGTATCTGCGTGCTGCCTGCTGTAGCTAAGATAATAGCTAAAATCATCCTTGAGCGAATCAAACAACATCTCGAAGACACACTCGATGCCGAACAAGCAGGTTTCCGTTCTGGATCCTCCTGTGCCGACCACATCAACACCCTGCGGATTATCATCGAACAGTGTGTTGAATATCGATCGCCACTACACCTGCTGTTCATCGATTTTGAGAAGGCGTTCGATAGTGTCAACAGGGAGTTTATTTGGCGTGCCTTAAGCAGGAGAGGTTTTCCCGATAAACTAATTGCTACTATCAAAGCTACATATGAAGGCTCCAAATGTCACATTCTACACAAATGAAGGTTATCTGAGGAATTTGAGGTCCAAAGTGGGGTAAGACAAGGCTGTATCCTTTCACCAATATTATTCCTACTGGTGATTAGCGATGTGCTTCATGCAGCTTTGTCGACAGGAAACGGAGGAATTCGATGGACTCTTACATCTCAACTGAAACATCTTGACTACGCTGACGATGTATGCTTACTCTCCCACAGAATTATGGACCTCCACCAAATGACAGCAGATGTGGAGAGGGAGGCAGGTGTCGTCGGGCTGAAAATTAACACGGCAAAAACTAAAATTATCAGCCTTGGAACTAACTCATCGGCTCAAATATGCATTGCTGGACAACCGGTAGAGAGAGTAGAGGATTTCCAGTATCTTGGGAGTATTGTCTCGACCGATGGTGGAACCGAACTGGATATAGCCAACAGGATCGCCAAAGCAAAGTCCGCGTTCGGGATGATGTCCAAAATATGGCGAAGCAATGCAATCAGTTTGAACACCAAAATAAGACTGTTCCGCTCCAACGTTGAATCCGTGCTGCTATATGGTTGTAGCACGTGGAGAGTGACCACTACTATCACCAGAAAGCTGCAAACGTTTGTTAATAGGTGCCTGCGCAATATCTTAAAGATTTTCTGGCCCAATCGTATCTCTAACGAACACCTTTACGAGAGAACGGGTCCGGAATCAATAGGCACAACCATCCAACGACGGAAGTGGCAGTGGATTGGTCACACGTAAGGGTGACAGTTCCATAGCGAACCTTGCTATGCAATGGAACCCTTTAACTCAGGATGGCGGAAGTCCTGGCGGTACGTGGAGAACATGGCGCAGAACAGTCGAGAAGGAGGCATGGCAGTTAGGGAAAAGTTGGGGAGAACTCAGACACATTGCCAGAAATCGTACATGATGGCGCGTAGGCGTAGTAGAGGCCCTATGACCCACAAGGGGATACAGGACATAAGTAAGTAAAGTAAATCTAAGATATTGTAAATTTTATTAAGATATCCATGTGCTGTCAACACTTCATGCAATTAAGAGACTTGGAATATACGCGTAGGTACATATGTACATGCATATGCATGTGTAGACATAGAAATATTGCAATATTTTTCCATTTTGTAAGATGAGATGTTGGTCGTTGGATTTGTCCACATTTTAGAATGTTTTAATGAATTTAAAATAAATTGTGTGTTGGAAGCGGGTTTGCGTATGCTATGGTGGGATTCCCACGTGGGAAGTTATAATTGAGTTCCCACATTTTCGGTATTGTATTCAGTTGACAATTATAATGTAAAGAATGATTATTTTTGGAGAACTGATCAAAGAAGAAAACATTTTGTCCAGAGGCAGGAGACGAACCTGCGATAGATATGGTTTTAGCCACCAACGCTCTACCACTGAGCTATACCTGGATGTTTTCTTCTCCGGTCAATTCTCCAACATCACATTTGTGTTTATGTACTCTCTGCTATGGGTTGTAGCTAAACGTTCACCGAGGGAAGAATGATGAATACAGCACCTTAGCCATCTCGGCAATGGTGGTGTTTCTCTAGGCGATGTCAAAGTCCTACCAGTCTTCTGCAGATAATGCAATAGTAACGTTCAGTTGGCAATTATATTTCAACAAGTAAATAACCATCAATTAAAATGCGGGCGAAGCAAGGCGAGCACTGGTCAGCTAATCATGGAATATCTGCACAATCCAGCTGAGTTCCGACCACCTGCCAACCATAACTGAATGCCTGGCTTAGAACTTCACATCTTGGCGTACTTTTGTTTTACAGTCAAAAAGTTTTCCAAGCTTCAATATCATTCAGATGGGGATGCACTATTCGTATTCAGTCAAAAAGTCAAAACACTGCTTCTTAAGTTTCTCAAACTTTAAATAAAACACGACACAGCTTATCGAAGCAAAGAATGCTTTCTGTTTGACATTTCCGTGACTATGATGCCACGAAAATGTCAAACAGATGGCGGTCTTTATTTGAAAAAGGAAAATACAAATTTTTTGAATTTATGAAAAGAAAAAAATCTCCAGATATCAAAATGTTTGCTGCCGAACTGTTGCCAGAAAAAACGGTCCTCTCAGACCGCCCTTTCTGGAAACATTTCGGAACAGCAAATATTCCTCTGCGTAGACATAACTTAAGTTTTGGTTCTTTGCGTTTTGTCGGGCATGCCTAAAATGTACTCCGGGCCTAATTCGCCCTCACCCACACGCATAGTTTCTCGCCTTATCCTTCCTCGAGATTTTGGACGTTTCTTTCCTCCTGCGTCTTCATCGGTAGTCTTTCCCAATTTATTAGGCTTTGGTGGCATGAATGTTCTTTTCTGAACTGGAGCGGGCTCTTTTCTTGAAAACAAAAATTGAACTTGAGCTCGACCCGGGGTCGATGTTTGCCCTGAGTCATCAGCCACATCGTTATCATCATAGCGATCATCGTCAGCAAAACCGTATACTCTCATATGAGCAACACGTTGCGGATCAGTGTTCCTTTGTGTCTTCTCTGGATGTGAATTTCCATAACGCATAATTCGTGCTTGATACATCGCTTCGCGCGGTGTGACGTAAGTGTTATTTGCTTTCCCTTCCTTCACAGATGGAATGGAAGCCTCCGAACTGAATCCAATTCTGGCCATTGTTGTTGTGCGTTTAGCTTCCTGTCTAAATATCGAATCGGCGTCAGGAGACGCTTTTGGTGGTTCTTTTAAAATACGAATTCTGGGGCTCATGTACACTTCATCTTCATCGCCTGGTCCTGTCGTCTCGTCAGCACGTTTACGGGGCTTGCCTTCATCAAACGTTTTATATTGTATCATTGACTTGAGGAAGCCTCGCATGGACTTCCAATTGGCTGCATCTTTTTCTGGTTCATTTTCATATTCATATACATTGTCTGCCTCTGCATTGAACACTACTGCCTTCGAAGGTCTTTTAGATGGTGATGGGGTCGTCTTTTGTTCTACATATTTCTCATATGGCTCGAGTAGCTTTAGGAATTCCGGAGAAATCCTTTTATACTTTTGTTGGGCTCTTTTTGTTTGGATTTCCTTGACTTGCTTTACATCCTCCGTATCGGGCAATGGCACTTCGGGAAAGCACATATTAGGATTGGTTTCATCTTTCTTTGTTTGGTTTTCATCGGTGAAATTTGTGGGAAAATACATTTTTTTTGAATTCCTAACCGCAGCCCAGATGGAATCGTTTATCTCACCACAGGCTTGACATTCGCCTTCTTCAGTACCGCCTAATTTTCGCAAAGGGGCTTTTTGCGTCAAAAGTATGGGATTATCTGATGGTATCCAATTGAGACTTTCTTTATTTTGAAGTAGAAGGCGTCCTGATAACCTTCTCACACCAGGTAACTTGAACATGGTAGCTCTATCGAAGCAAGAAAAAATAATTTGGATTTCATAAATACTAACTTAGAATTTCGTTTAGATTATTTTTTTAAGACGGCAGTTAAGAGACAGGGCTCTGAGGTGTAGGAAAAGGAAGTTTTATTTATGATTGATGTAGTGAATAACAAAAATTTGACAATTTTGAATTTAAAATTAATTGAATTGTGAAATTTATTTTGCTGAACTTTTAGGTACTCTTCTTCTGTCGTTTGAGTGGTTTCACAGAGGACAATGCAATGAATTTTCTATAGATTTGCTAGACGTGTGATTTGTTGCTGAAGAACCCAAGTGTCTGGCATAGGGAATATAGACTATGGCTCGAACTACTTTTTTTGTCCATACTGCTATGCTGTTTCCATTTTGTTGTGCTGCCGTTTATGAATGTGCATACGGATTTACAGCAGCCACAGTTTACTTGGAACGCCCTTTCTTTATTTTAACTAAATGTTGTCTACTAGATTCATCAATCTTATTACTGCAGTCTCTTTTTGGCATAGTCAACTTATATTTAAGCCCCTTAGCTTGAATCCCATAGGGGAAAGGAAATCATCTTCTTGAACTACGTGCTCTGGTTTCAGTCGTTCGATCACGTTCTTTCTGTGCAGTTGAAGGGGTGGAGTCTTCTCTGTTCGTCTTTCTTGAACGTTCCTTATTCTTTACCACTGACAAATCACTCTCATTCTCATCTGGTTTAGTAATTCGAGATTTAGTTTCCCTTTTAGCACCTTCTTTCGGTACACTTGCAGGTGTAGAACCCTCTTTCTGAGCATTTTTCGACTTTTCCTTAACATTGTTCTTCAACGGTACATCGTCAGTCGTTTTGCTTGTCCACCTTACGTCTAATTTGCTGTTAACAGATTCATCCTCTCCCATAGCAAAAACTTTGAGTCCAAGTGGACGTTTTTTTATATCAGGCTCAACCTCATCTGGACACCTTGTCGACATGACAGAAGGCATCCCCCCAAACCTTGGATGACAACCTTTAGACGTAGACGAGTAACCTTGAAAAGCGGCTAGAGACTCAGCTCTGCTTGCCGGCGTGCTGTTGCTTGCCATCATGTTGTTGAAAAATCTGCGCAGACCTTTCCAACCTTTTGAAGTCTTTTTATCATCCTCTGGCGGAAATAAGTCTTTTTCGGTAATTACTGTCGGAGTGGTCTTTTTAGTCTCGGACTTGGGCGGATTTGTTGACTCCTTTTTTGTTTTCCTTTGCGGATTTTGCATTTGAACCTGCTGGACTTGGGTGATATCGTCGTGGTTGTAGACCAACTTTTGTATATTGAAGCATTTTCTTGATAGAGAGGGAATAGCTTCAGATAATTTCCTGACTTCAATTGATGGATTGTCCGTTTGTATTAAAGATTGAATGGAAACTTGGGTCCGGGATACATCATCGGCGCACAACTCTTGTTGCGTTGAGCATGTGGTTTTATCTGCGGAATTGCAGTTTTTGTTGAAGGTATTGCTTACGCTTAGCGCCAGAAAAGGATATGACAATTTTTGCAAGTCAGTAAACTTAAGCATGGCAATAGAGGGAATTTGAATTTATTTATTTTTATTATAATACCAAAAGTTTGACCGAAACTTTTTACGAAAGAAAGCTTTTGATTGGGTTTTGATAGGGTTCTTAGGTGTACAAAAAATCACGCATTGTAGTAAAGTATGTGATTACTCAATGTACTTCAGTTTATGTTTAGTGGGCTGATTGAGAAGGCAAAGGATTGGTGTCCAGCATACGCCAATTTAAGCATTGTTCGGCTTAATATTCAGAAGAGAAAGGTTAACTTAGGTTCGAGTGGCTTCATGTAGTAAGTTGGATTCGTACTTGGACCGCAATAGGTCTACTATGATACAACATTTATATAAATGTATGTAGGTGATCCCCAAAACCAAACGGAGCTAACTATGAAGCGCTGGAGGCGTCTGATGTCCACATTTGCAAGGTCGCGAAGATTGTCGACGAAACAACAAGTTTTTCTTCTGATGGAGAGGGCCGGATAATCGTAAAGATGAAAAATCAACTCTTTCTTTTCATCTGTGCTGCTTCTGCATAAATCATTCGAGAGAAGGCGGTCTGTTGGCGTGCCTACTTGTAAGACAATGTTACACTTACAGTTGCGCTGATATGTGACATAATTGCAAGATGAGCCAGCAAGATCGTTTTTGGCCTAGTATCTGCCTAGTGGCATGACACTAGTGCCATCTGCGATGTGTTATGCTTATCGAATTCACTTTGGCTCCTAGTTTCCATATAGTGAGAGGAATGCTACGATTCTCCTTCTTCGAGTTCATCTGCTTACAGTTTCCTATAATATCCCTTTACCCAGGCACCCAAATCAAGTGAATTTGTTTAGCCATTTGGGAGATAAGCTGCAATTTAGGGTGATTTTAAAATTAAAATTGACAGATTCCAGAGACTTGATCTCAGCCTGACTTCAGCCATGGCAATGCCCCTTCAACCGACATTATCTTCGCCTTGAATACCCTACAATGGTTCGGGAGGCAGAAGAAGATACTAAAATTAAAATCTTTGGAGAAGATACATCCTTCCAAACCGTCTTTGGACTTAGAGCCATCCGTGTACAAGAATTCTGGTTTCTAATCTGGAGATGAGAAAAGACGGTAGTTTCGCATTGTTTAGTGAATAGGAGACGTGGCAGGACCTAGTCGGTATCCTCCGGAATACATTTTTGTTGTCGATAAAATAGTGGAGTGTCCAATACACAGACCAGATCCTTGAGATATGACTCTCCGTTTTCGGATCACTCGGTTACTGATGCCAATGAAATGCCGATGTCGTCGCATTTGTGTGATCCCTCCCTTTTTAACAGGGCTCAAATGATCTATTCTTTGAACGTGGCAATACTAGCTGAGCCGGTCGCGCTGTAAGATGGTTTCCTTGTCGTGAAGGCTTCCACGGATCTTCGAACTTCTTATTATTCGATCAAGCCTTGTCACTCCTGCTGTCATGCAAAGCATCTTCATCTCAGTTGCCGTTTATTTACTCTCATACGTTTTGTACATCGTCCAACATTGTGAACCGTATGTGAGCGCTGGACGCAAAACTGCGGTGTTCCTTTCAACTTAGGGGGAACTTTTCGGTCACAGAAGACAGAAGAGTGCTCCCGGCACTCATCCACCCTATGCTTACCGGATGATTGGTGTCGCCATCACAGGTTGCTTTGCTATTGATCATAGATCGCAGATATTTGAACTTTTCGCACTTGGGAAGCACTGTTCCATTCAAATAAATGTCTGGAATAGGCCTGAGTGGATCAGAGAAGGGGGGCAGCACAAGTACTCTGTCTATTTTGAACTGCGATACACATTTCTCTCCAAAACGTCCACATATCAAGTGCTCATTGCAGAGATGTAGGATCCTCACTTATGATGGCACCATCATCAGCAAAGAATAATTGATGTATCTTGGGGTCCGTCACTTTACCTTCAAGTAGATAGTCAAGGATTGTAATAAGGAGCAAAAGAGTTAATACGCTTCCCTGGTGCAGACCGACCTTGATTGTAAACTCTTCGGTTACTCCAGTGGGGCATCTTACTCTTGTCTTTGCTCTATCGTACATGTCCATGATCATCTGTACATAGGTTTCTGGAACCCCTCGATGTCTAAGCGGTTGCCTGTCAGATCTCGTGGTTGTCTGTCGAATGCCTTTTCAAAGTCAACCAATACAATATGCAAATCCTTTAAGGAATCACGATATTTTTCCATTATGATCCTTATACTTTGGATTGCATCTGTGGTTGATTTACCCGCAACAAACCCGCACTGATCATCGGATATCCGTATTATTTTTCGCAGTCGGCCACCTAATACCCGCTCAACGATCTTCATGGTGTGTGACTCCAGCTTGATCGGACGGTAGTTAACAGCTTCGCGTATCACCCTTCACTTTGTATACAGGGAGAAGGTAATTTTCCCTCCATTGATTCGACATAAACTTGGAGATGAGAATTCTGAGGCATCTGAACCCGATGTCTTCCATCTTTTTTCAGAACTCGGGCATCTCATCATACCCAACCGCTTTTCGTTTTTTTGCAGTATTTGACCGCTTCACCAACTTCTCCGATTGTAATGTCGGGTGGCTCTTGGAAAGTATAGCCGGGGAAACTGTTGATTTAAAAGCCTCACAATACTGCCGCTAACTCTGCAGAATTTTGTCGTCATCCGTCGAATCTCCTGAGCATTCCTCCTTCTTCGTGCGGCTATTTTGAAGATGGTTGCGCTCTTGTTCATTTTGTGTCATCGCAGGTCCTGGCTGGATAGCCTGATTTACATCAGCAACCGGGGAAGATATTTTCTCCAGCTCCCGATACAGGCCCTACATACTCTCTCCTTGATGCTGGGCGCACTTCTTCTTCGCTTTTTTCTTGCAACATCATTATTCCACTTCGAGGCAAGCTTTTTCGTCTCTATTATTAGAGGGACACTTTGCCCAAACTTTGAATGTCGCTTTCTTCTTATTTATCGCTTCATCACTCCACCACCATGTTTCTTTAGCGTGTTGGTGGTGGACTTTTGAAGCTCCTAGCGATGAAAACCTTCTTTAAGCAAGTTCGCTGTAGGGAATTCCACATATTTTGTGCTCTGCACTCTTCATCCTCAGCTCCGGTGATGATGTGAGAGATGACATTTTTTATTACGAAAACAAAATCATCGCCTTTTTCTTTGTCCAGATTGTACCACTTGATTTTCTCAGACACCCTTGTTTGCTTGCTTTTGTTCTGTGTCTTCATAAAATAACAAATAATTAATTATATATATATAAATTTATAAAGTTGAGGTGGTTGTGCTTTTTAGATACCTGTACAATGGTTAGTCCTTAGTAAATGGGTGGGAATGGTGTAGTGGTAACGTCGTCAATTGCCACGCTAATGCTTTATGGTTCAAATCCTGATGTCAGCAAGCATTTATTGCTTTGTTCATACACAAGTATACACAGAGAGCTAAAAGAAGATAGCGTCGAGATTTGATATGTAAATACCCTGAGCAAAAGAGCAATCACAATCGCAATCACAACTATGCTCTGTGATATGGTATAAAAATTCTTTCCTGTAAAATCTGGAAGTGAGTTCACTATGGACGCGCTCATTCATTATTTTTAACCAGCGTGAACCAGCGGCTGGAAAGCGAGCAGCTGGTTTGTGACCACTACGAGTGTGGACGTACCCTTATTTTCTAGCGCGACAAACAGAGCTTGTGATACATAAATTCGAGCACGTTGGTAGTATAGAGTACATGTGGATGATTTAAGCAAGAGTGAAGGAGACTACTGCGTTGTATGTAAACGACAATTTTGTATTTAATCGACGTTATTAAAAAACAATGATCAAGCAGTGTATGTGTGTTATGTGGACTCGTACGTGGAAGGCTGTAAACACTACACAGCAATCTCAACTGATCCCTGACTAGCAGTGATCGGAAGCATAGTCTCACATATTCTAGCTCTGAGCTAGGTGACTGATTGGTTATAGGGGATGTATTGTACTTACCTCTTTAGATTTAGTTGCCAAACAACACTAAATCAGAACAAAAATGTTAATATATATGGATACGTTCGTTTATTGGTATTACGGCGCCAATTAATTTGCTGAGACATTTCTATTTCGCTTACAGCTCACGTGCCTTTTTATTTCTCATGAAGTACGTATATATAAAGTCAGTCCGATCAATTGCGAAAGCTTGTGTAAACATTGCGAGTACTGCGAGGACATAACACTGGCAGTAGCTTGGTCATATGGCTGGAAAAATGATTCGCTTTGTTGATGATGATTTGCCTATTACAGCAGTTATCGGGAAAAATATACTGTGAATCAGAAGCAAAGACAAAAAATAACAAAAGTTTCCCCAGATTTCTGTACGCCACCCCCGGAGTTTCTCTGAAGCACAAACAACTCTCTCTCTATCGATCCTTTCTAACGCCCGCACTTTGTGTGAACAGGTTAAGGGTATTCGTAAGCCCTTGAGTGCGCGCAAATTATAAAAAAAAAAACTTGAATCTCTGTGGATTTATTTTGTTTTCCAGTTGTTTCTGCTGATCAGTTTTGATTTTGGCAACTACTTTTTCTTTAGTTTTTCCTCAGCCGATTCGCACAAATTATTGAAGTAATATTCTCCGCAATCGTAAGTGGATCACGCCCATTGCTTCTAGAGTTGATTTGAGTCACAACCAACGTTGGGCATTTTCTCCCTTTCTGTGTTTACAGTCGCGGTACCGAAGATCAATCGAAGAACTTTTTTCTCGACACCAAGTGTGTACAATCTTCTTCTTCCGTTTATCAACGAGGTTATGATCCGAAAAAAGGGATCATAACCCTCCCACTTCACTGCATTTCTACTGATCCGCCTGTGGGGTTCGCCTCACCAAGTGTGTACAATAGGAGGATTGGCTGTTCTAGAGAGAGCTTTGTATCTCGACAGCCTTTTTAGTCCATTTGTAATTTTTTGACATTGATTCGATAATTCTTTTAAATCTGCGGTAATGTGAAAATCGATAGTGTAGTCACTGATATATGTACAAAACAAATATTTGGCGCAACAGCTCTTGAAAGTGCCAGGGCCTAGCTTCTCGCAACCACTCATGTTGTGTGCGTTATATTTTTCACACGAATGGAAGGGACCTACGGTTTGATGCCGACTCCGAACGGCGATTTGAGAAGCTTTTTCGTGACAACAATACTCTCGGATGTTTGTCAGACGCTCGCGAGAGGTGGGCCCGTGAAAAAACTTGTTGGTGTTTTCTGGAATTCGAACTTGGAACCTCATGCGTAGTGATCCGACACACTAACCACTTACGCCACGGCGCCCCACTGATACATGTCAATCACATTGTTTGTAAAAGGCTTAAGGCATTGACTTCTTCTTCCTTTTATCAGCGAGGTTATGATCCGAAAATAAGGGATCATAATCCTCCCAATTCACTGCATTTCTACTGATCCGCCTGTGGGGTTCGCTTAAGGCATTGACATAACATGGAAAAATAAGTTCTTATATACCATCTTGAGGAGTCTTAAGCCACTGTTATTGCCACAGTCCAGAGCATACTTTTTCGTAGAGAAGCGATAGTTGACTCTTTTTTAGTGAGTCGACTCAGTCCAACTCACTGAGCCTGTTCAAAAGGATCCTTCAAAAGACCATCTATATACGATACTCCTTTTTGGTGTGTTGCAACGCATTCACTTGCCTTCTTCTGGCTCAGTGTCTTACCGACTCTGTGCTGCCTTAAATCTTTCTAGTTCGACTCTCTTTTAGGTGCTCTATGCTGGTAGCTCGGCACTTTTTTTTAACGGTGCGTGCTGCTGTTGCCACACTCGGTTCAGTGCAAAGAGTGGTACAATTCGATTGACTCAATCATGAGTTGCCCATCTAAATGACTAATTGTGCGGCTTTTAAGGATAACCTTGTCACCTACCGAATACAAAAAAAACGCCATAAAACTTTGATAAATTCAAGTTGTCACGCCAAATAGTCCTCAAAATACTATACCTCAAATCACCTCTTCTATTATTGATAGTCTTGACAACATCGACCAATATCTCATGTCCCATTCCACACAAATTTGAATAGAAAAGCTCCAGTCATTAGTGAACTAAACACATCCGTAGCACGTTCACTCAACCAAAGAAAAAGTTGTAAGTTTCTCGTTCGAAATGTAAGGTAAATCATCGCCAAAAATAACGCCGTATATTATATCACACCCCCATCAGTCAGTCCCGCCCGTCCATGCACATTTTCCAAAATTAAAGAAATGTGTAATTTTCCTATCGATCAAAATAAATTCTCGTCGGGGAAAACTCAATTTTCCCAATCCACTCAGTCCGAGTAATAGTCGTTGTCGTTCACTTTCTATTCCCGCAACTGCTCATGCATACTTAAACAGTGTACTGGTGCCCTCAAATGACTGCTTATTATTAATTATTACTGCTGTTGTTGTTGTTGGAGTTCTTTAATTGTAATTATTGTTGTAGTTCATTGCTTACAGGGCGCGTGGACTCACTACTCGTCTGCAAGGTACACGCATGGTTTATTCTGGAACCCATCCCCCTATTCTGTATGGGGAATAAAAGACCACTTTCTAATGAACACCAATGAACCGAGCGACAGAAAGAAAGTTCGCCACTCTGCCTCTATAAATTGAATCACTAAAATATTCATTGTAATTTAGAGTACGATTAGTGAGAGTATGTTGTGAGAAGGCGGTCGCAAGGCCGTTTCATGAACACCACGCACGCGAGTATTATTCCGCTTAACCCCTTGCTTATACGATTCTGTTCAAAACACACTCAGGGTTAGTAGCGAATTGTTTCTACCAAGTTCATGAGTTTTTTTTTCTGTATTTTGTATTTGAAAACGAGAAGCCGCGGTGTTATCGTGTAATTGAGTGATTAGCTACGAAATATCCTTAAGGCATGCAACAAAGGATGAATAATATGTCACGGGTGTTTTGTAGTTATTCGCTTAATTACATAAGTTGCTCTTAAGGGGACAAAGAAGAGACACTTAATGCACTGCGTGCTGTTTAATTTATTCGTATTGCCTTAGCTTCGTTTGGATTGATTGAGATTTCTCAAAAATCTAATATGGTTAAGTATTCTTTTTTACCCATGTGTCTGCTTTGCCATAAGGCAATATTTATTTGGAAGGTTAGGTTAGGTTGGCTGTCCACACGAGAGTGCAGAAACACTTAGACCAGTGAAGGTCCTTTGTGGTACCATGGATCAAACCATTAGGCCACTCAGGGACTAACAAGACCAACCGGAGCTTTTGACAAAGCGATGGATGCTCACGACGTCCAAGGACGTCAGATCGCAGAGGTCGTCAAGGAATGGGGACCCTAGATGGAGCATTCTTTTATGCGACAGGGTTGGACATGTGCATAGGAGGTGAAGGATGGTTTCCTCCCCCTCCTCGTCCCTACAGCTTCTGCAGAAGTCGTTGAAGAAGAGACCAAGTCTTTTGGCGAGTTGGCCTATAAGACAGTGCCCAGTGAGAACACCGACAACGCAGCTGATTTGTGTTCGCTTTAACTTGATCAGATCGGCACTAAGTTTTTGATCCAGCTTAGGCCAGATCTGTCTCGAAATGTGACACGTTGAGCCGTTTACCCATCTGAGGTTGGTCGTGCTAATAGAGTTCAGCTTTAGTAGATACTTACATGTAGTGAGGGGCACATCCAGGGCTTGCCATTCAGGCAAAATCCTTACGAGTGGTACCCTGTCTGGCGAGGTCGTCACCCTGCAGTTACCTGGAATATCCCTGTGGCCCGGCACCCATATAGGTGAATGTTGAACTGCTCTGTCATCTCCATAAGAGATAGACGACAGTTTAAGGCAGCCTTTGAAGTGAAGGAGAACGATTCCAGGGACTTGATTGCCGCTTGGCTGTCAGTGAAAATGCTAATATCCCTGACAGATAATACATTACATTTCAGCCAGGACAGGGCTTCCTTAAGCGCCATGATTTCCGCCTGGAAAACGCTACAATGATCAGGGAGGCGGAAAGAAATGCACAGATTGAGCTGTTCGGAGAAAACACCACAACCCTCCCCACCCTCCGTCTTAGATCCATCTGTAAAGAAGTAAACCGAACTATCATCGACAGGGGGGGAAGTGTCCCATACATCCCGGTTAGGGATGCTCGTACAGAAGTTACGGTCAAATCTCAGTTTCGGCGGGGTGTAGTCCGTGTTTTCATGTTTGAAGTTGAGAAGATCAAGGATCGAGGAGTGGCCCAAGCGATAGCTAGACCACTGAGAGGAGGCTTTCAGGCGGATGGCCGCACAGGCAGCCATCTGTTTGCCGAAAATATCTAAAGGTAGCAGATTGAACAAGATGTCCAGTGCCGCGGAGGGAGTAGTTCTCAATGCACCACTGATGTAGATGCATGCAGATCTTTGCACCTTAGATAGTTGAGTGAGGTGGACCGCCCTGTCAAGAGCAGGCCACCATACTATCACGCCATATAGTAGTATAGACCTGATAATGGAGACGTATAGCCAATGAGTGATTTGAGGTTTAATACCCCAGCTCCTACCTATAGCCTTTTTACAGGAATAGAGAGCTACATTAGCTTTCTTGACGCGCTCTAGTAAATTGGCCTTCCAGTAATTTCCTTAATTTCCTATCCAAAATGAGACCCAGATATTTTGCGTTTTCAGAGAAGGTGAGACTATTGCCATTTATCATAGGAGGGCCTATGAGGGGAACTTTATATTTCCTCGTGAAGAGAACGAGTTCCGTTTTATGGGGGTTAACCCCCAGTCCACATTTGAAGGCCCATTTGGTGAGCCGAAGGAGAGCATATTGGAGGATTTCCCTGAGAGTGTCCGGGTGTTTACCGGAGGCAGCAATAGCAATGTCATCAGCATAGGCGATCACTCTACAACCTGACGTATCCAGGTCCATCAGTAGCTCATTAGCTACCAGGTTCCACAGAAGAGGTGACAAGACTCCACCTTGAGGTGTACCACAGCGAGCAATTCTTCTGGCCGATGCTCCGCCCAGCTGTCTGTTAATAATCCTGCATGTAACAATTGATTGATCAACACTCCGAGCGAAGTATCCACTTTCAGATTTACAAGTGCGCCGGTAATCGCCTTTGGTTTGACATTGTTAAAAGCTCCTTCAATGTCAAGGAAAGCCACCATGCTATATTTTTCGATGGTGCGCACAAGCGAATGTAAGGCTGTCTCAACCGATTTGCCCTTGCAGTACGCATGTTGGGACACCCCCCTTCGGGTAGGGGTTAGAATATACCCGAGGTAGGCATGCCTGTCGTAAGAGGCGACTAAAATCCACCCTCCGTATACCGAGTATGGCGTATACAAAAAACATGCAATGAACAAAACAAAAGATTTTAATACCCCAGGTGGCAGTCCAGGTAAACTGGAAAATCCACCCTCTTCGGAGGTCGGCTCTACGGATTCTGGGGAGAGCCATTTATTGCACCTTATAAATCCCTTCTCAAAAAGTACAAGGGTATCTCGATCTCCACCAACAAGATCGAACGTCTCCGGAAAAAGAAGTCCGCCGGAAGCGCAAACGCGTGAAAAACGGGACTCAGCGAAATCTAAAAGCATTGAGGAGGAAAACGACGTACTCCGTACCAAGCTTAGCGAAATGGAGCTACTCTATCGTGAGCTCAAGAAAGAGGTAGATTTACTCAGGCAAGAAAATAATGCCCTAAAAAACACGTACCTACAAAAAGAAAATACAGTTAGCTCACATCGCTCACCTAGTCGCGAATACCAGACGGATGAAGAAGAGCTAACACGCGAAACGAATTGGGTCGAAAAGAAACGACCTAGCAAAAAACGAAAAGCTGGTTCCTCACCGGAAGTCGAGCCACAAAAAGATGAAAAGCGCAAGGAGATGCAAGAAAAGCAACAACAACCAAAATTACGTCCTCCGCCACCGATAAACGTCGTTGGAATTACGGACTATAATAAGTTGCATTGCCTCCTTACAGGAACTCTGGCTTCGAAGTTTAAGGTGACATCTCTGCGAAACAATACGTGGAAAATCAATGTCGATGATGCCGACGGTTACCGATCAGTATCTAAAAAATTGAATGCCGAAAAGATTCAGTGGTATACTTATGAAAATATGTTAGAAAGACCACTGCGTGTTGTAGCAAGGGGACTCCACCCCTCGTGCACTAAAGAAGATGTAATGCACGACCTTCAAGACAAAGGCTTTAAAATTCTTGATGCCGTCAATATTATCAAGAAGGAGAAACAACAGTCGGAGGGAGATCATGAAAAATTGGTAAAGCGTGGTCTTCCACTATTCATGCTTAGTTTTGATAAAGACGAAAATAAAGATATTATATATGGTATCAAGACTATTCTAAACATCGTGGTCAAAATCGAACCCATGCGTAAGACCTCCAGATCGATCCCGCAGTGTAAGCGCTGTCAAGGCTTCAATCACACGCAGACTTACTGCCAGAAAGAGCCGCGATGCGTCAAATGCGCAGGTAAACATCTCTCGGAAGAGTGTCACCTAAACAAGCAAACCCCAGCCACTTGTATAAATTGCAAAGGAAAACATCCTGCGAACTATCGAGGTTGCGAAGTGGCGAAAGAGCTTCAAAAACGCCGCGATACGCTAAAAAATTCGATGCGTCCGAATATGAAACCAATCAAGAACAGACCCAAAATAGCTACGAAAAAAGCAGCGCAAGATAGAAAGTCCGTCAATATTAACTTAAGATCAGTTAATGATAAAAATCCGAAAGTAATAGAGATAAGGTAACAGAAGCAAAATCTCCGAATATTGGCGTGCAGTCTTATGCTCAAGCGGCGAAGACAGTTAAGGGTACGTACACGACCGACAACTCACGGGAGATCAAAGCAAGAAACCGTCCAAACTTTAATGTACAAACTCCTTCTCAAGTTGCGACATTGAAAAATAGTGATAGAGGTAGTTCAGAAGATCATGTATCCAATGTTTTTTCCCTAATTCTTGCGAAACTTGAAGAGCAATGCAAAACAAATAAACTAATTTTCGAGAGACTAGTTGCACTAGAAAACAACATTCATAACACGCGCACTTCAACCAGAATATGAAAGAAACGCTTAAAATTCTTACTTGGAACGCTAACGGGCTCATACAAAGACTCGACGAGTTAGAAATATTTATGCGAGAGAAAGATATTGATATATGCTTGGTCTGTGAAACTCATCTGAAAAAGCAATCGAATATTAAGATAAGGGGATATAGCGGATATCACGCCTTTCACCCATCCGAAAGAGCCAGAGGCGGATCATCTTTGTTTATAAAAGAAAATATCGAACACTCAGCGGAAATAAGAATTGAATTAGAAGCAATGCAAGTAAGCACGGTACGCGTTAGAAATAGACATTTTGCTTTCAACATTTCGTCTATATATTTTCCACTGCGATGTAAACTTGAAGAAAGTGATTTCACAAACATCTTCAACTTCCTTAAACCAAATTTTATTATTGGTGGTGACTTCAACGCGAAACACCCCTTCTGGGGCTCAAGATACGCCTCTCAGAAAGGTAGAAAGCTTTATAATGCGGGTATGCAATTCAGTTGTGATTTTTACTCGACGGGTAAACCAACATATTGGCCAACTGATAGAAATAAGATACCAGATCTGATTGATTTCTTTGTTGTTAAAGGAATATCTAGCAACTGTATAAAAGTTGAAGAAAGCTTTGATCTCTCCTCTGATCATTCTCCAATCATTATGACGATAAGCGAAGCTTTGATTAAAAAAGTAGGACCGGCCAGATTAACTGGCGCGAAAACTAATTGGGACGGCTTTAAAAAAGATATTGAAGCAAATATTGAGCTGAGCGTATCACTTAAAACGCCCTATGAACTTGAAGTTGAAGTAGATCGCTTCGTCGAAATCTTACAGGATGCCGCGTGGAAGAATACTCCCAAACTAAAAAGAACCCCGGCCAGTTACATTAAAATGTATCCGCAGGAAATAAAAGAGATGATTAAGGAGAAGAGAAAAGCGCGTAAAAGATGGCAACAACCTCGGGCTCCGCAACATAAAGCACATCTTAACCGTTTGTGCAACTCACTAAAACGATCTATTAAAGACCTTAAGAATAATGAAATACAAACTTACCTAGAAAGCTTAACGGCAGAAAAAGATTCTAACTATTCGCTTTGGAAGGCTATAAAAGGTATTAAAAAACCTCAAATTCAAGCCGCGCCAATTAGGAAAAATCAAGACGAATGGGCCAGGCATGATAAAGAGAAAGCGCAAGTTTTCGCCGCCCACCTGGAAGAAACTTACAAACCGTTTGATGGACAACCACTTATTGGAAATATAAATACGTCGTATATAGACAATAGCGTAATAAGAAATGCAACGCTTACCGAACTTAAGGAAGAAATAAAGAAACTTAAACCTAAGAAAGCTCCTGGATACGACCTAATTACGGGAGAGGTTCTTAAAGCACTACCAAGAAAAGCTCTAATTAAGTTTCTATTCATTATAAACGCCGCGATTAGACTAGAATATGTTCCCAGTCAATGGAAAGTCGCCGAAGTTATAATGGTCCTTAAGCCTGGAAAACCGCCGAATGAAAAAACCTCTTATAGACCGATTTCGCTTCTTCCAATTATATCCAAAGTGTTCGAGAGAATATTGGTTAGGCGAATACAGCCGGTTATAGAAGAAGGGCATCTCATCCCTGATCATCAATTCGGATTTAGAAGTAAGCATTCTACAGTTGAACAAGTACATCGAATAACACATGTAATCGAAAAATCACTTGAAGAAAAAAAGATTTGTTCAAGCGTATTCCTTGACGTTTCTCAAGCCTTTGACAAGGTCTGGCACGAAGGCTTAAAGTTTAAATTACGACAAGTTCTGCCAGAGCACCTATATAATATTTTGAAGAACTACCTTACGAATAGGCTATTCCGCGTCAAATGTGGAAACGAATATTCAGATTTTAAGGAAATAATGGCTGGGGTGCCGCAAGGAAGCGTTCTTGGTCCAGTCTTATATCTATTATACACTCGTGATATACCGCAAGTAGAAGGCACTGAGCTAGCTACATTTGCCGACGACACTGCTATCTTGACAGTAGGTAAAACGGTCGAAGATACTACAGAAAAACTGCAAGAAGCTTTGAATAGAGTAAATGAATGGACAAAGATTTGGCGAATCGCACTCAACGAGACCAAATCTGTTCATGTAAATTTTACTTATAAAAAAATAAATAATTTGCCGATCTTTTCAAACTCGGTTCAAATCCCGTTTGCAAACGAGGCTAAGTATCTTGGAATGACACTTGATACAAAGCTGAAATGGAAAACGCACGTTAAGAAAAAACGCAAAGAACTAGATAACAAATATCGAGAAATGTATTGGTTACTTGGAAAATATTCCAAGCTTAATATATATGTATAACAAACTGCTTTTATATAAGCAAGTGCTAAAGCCTGTATGGACATATGGTGTACAACTCTGGGGTTGTACCAAAATAAGTAATATTAAAATTTTACAAACTTTTAAAAACAAAGTGCTAAGAGGTATTGTAAATGCGCCATGGTATATCAGAAATAGCGATATCCACAGAGACCTTGGCATTAAAACAATCGAAGACGAAATTCAAACCTACGCGAGAAAGCATAGAAGTCGACTAGAAAGTCACGTAAATATTACAGTCCTCCAACTTTTGGAAGAAAGAAATTTACTGCGCCGTCTACAAAGAACCAAACCTTTAGACCTAGCGCGATAAGTAACCGCGTCTAAACTGCGGAGCTGGCAGGAACTTCTAATGGGAAGGTACCTGCAAAACGTCATTATTTCGCGAAACGAAAACTACTTGATAAGTCGAATACTTAGTTGTAGTAAAAATAAAAACAAGTCTGTTTTGAAGGGAGGTTTTTTAGTGGGTAAGAATCCCACACTACTATGAGCACGCGCTGTCGATCCTCATAGTGTCTTGTTGAAGATTTTCACCTACCCTCGGAAAAAAAAAAAAAAATGTTGGGACAGCGAGAGCAAAGCTGGGCTAATACTTTGCCGAAGATGGATATCAATTAACCTTTCTAAAGTTTTAAGCAGAAAGGACGATAGACTGATAGGTCGGAGAACCTTTGGTTCCACGTGCGAGCTCTTTCCTGCCTTAGGTATGAATATGACTTCAACCGCGGTCCAAAGTTTGGGAATATAGACCAGATTTAGACAGCCCGACAAGATGACTTTGAGCCATGGAAGCACAATGTCCTCGCATTGCTGAATTTCAGCTGGAATAACACCGTCAGGTCCTGGGGACTTGAAGGGTTTGAAACTGCGCATGGCCCATCGGATCTTTTCTGTAGTTATCAAGACTTAGGAGTTGCTGCAAGGTTGAGGGGGGAATTTCTCTTTTGCGATACAGCAACAGGGGAGCTACCAGGAAAGTGAGTATCCAGTAAGATGTCAATGGATTCTTCAGCAGAGGAGGTTCAGTGACCATCCGGGTGCAAAAGGTAGCTGGGTATAGAAGGGCTTTTAGAGAGGATTTCCGCAACCAGGAAGCTTCCGAGGACTCTTCAATGCTGTCGCAGAAGTCTCCAGGATCGTCGTTGCTCCTTCCTCAGTCAGATTTTGTATTTTCTGAGAGACAGTTTATAGGAGTCCCAATCGGGCGTCTCACGGGAGCTTTTAGCAATATTAAAAAGGAGCCTACTGTCTTTCCTAAGAGTACTGAGATTTGCATTCCACCAGGGAGGTTTCTTTTTACCTCGAGGTTTGCGGAGTGAGCAGGCCTCGGACATGGCACCATTTAGTGCCGATGTTAGGGTGTTGACTAGATTGTCAAGGTCCTTAGTGCAAGAAGGTTCAGTAGGCAGGTGGGAGGGAGTAAGCGTTAATAAACGTTTCCTATAAAGGGACCAGTTGGTTTTCCTATAATTTCTAAAAACCTTCTGATGAGGCATATAGTCATCAAGACTAAATTGGAGGTAACGGTGGTCTGAAAAAGAGTGCTCTTCAGAGACTCTCCAGTCCTTAACCAAGTTATATAAGTGTTCGGAGACAAGAGTGATGTCCAGGACTTCTTGTCGGTTGCGAGTAATGAAGGTTGGTTTGGACCCCCGGTTACAAATTAGGAGATTAGTACTAAGGATAAAATCAAAAAGTTGCTCACCTCTTTCATTTATGTCGGAACTGCCCCAGATTGAGTGATGGGCATTCGCATCACAGCCAATGATGAGACTAGTGTCTTTATTTATTTGGAAAGATCCAAGTGAATATATGTTCTCGTACATACTGCTTGAACTTAAGCTTGCATAGAAGAAGATTTTACTTCCTCACATTGATCTGTTTCGGATTGAGAGACATACTCGTGTAGGTATCTAATACAGGCCGGGCCAAAAATACACACCCAATGCTGTGTTGCTATATCTTTAAAATGAAACGACATAATTTCATAATTTTTTAAATGTTTAATTAGACCTTTAAGTTTCTCTCCATTTCCATTCCATTTTTCCACCCCCATTGTGGATGACCATTTGGGCTCTTTTTACTGCATTTTCAATCGTTTTGGCGAGAACTTCGGGCGACCCTGAGAGCTTCCAAAGTCTGTGGCTTGTTCTCATAGACCCGTGACTTCCCGAAAGAAAGAAGTCTGGAGCAGTCAAATCGGGTGATCTTGCCGGCCAGTGCAGGCCGCAAATAGCCAGAGACATTATACGACCCGGAAACGCATCCTTCAAAATGTCTATTGTCGCGCAAACTGTGCAGGTGCCGCGTCCTTTTGGAACCACATGTCCTCAAGTCCCAATTCATCAATTTGCGTTAATAAAAACTCGTTGATCATGGTTCTGTATCGCTCAGCAGTCACAGTAACCGTGTTACCCACGGCGTTCACTCAAAGCAGCGATATTCTCGCCGGAACGAACACTACGAGGCCTTCCAGTGCCTCTTCTGTAACGTTGTGTTCCAGTCAGTGTCTGACCACTTGGCTTACGGGAGGGACATCTGCGTCGAAATTCACGTTGCGCCAAAGTCACTGAATTATTCCGTAAAAAAATAGTCACGAGTATATTCCGCGATCTTGAGGAGTACAGGGTGACCAGATAAGATCGATAAAAAAAAAAATAAAAATTGAAATAAAACAACAACGGTGTAAGATATAAAATTGATTTTGGCTTTATTTTGAAGCTACATTCATGCCATTATGTGTGGAATAGCACATCATTTAAATGGCCACCTCGGCTTCGCTGGCAGTGCTTCAAGCGGTCGGTCCAATTTTTGATGACTCGGTCTAATATGTACGGCGTTATTCTGGCAAAAGCGTCTCGAATGTTGGCTTCGAGCTCGTCCAAAGTGGTTGGCTTTTTAGCGTAGACTAAGGACTAGACGTAGCCCCAGAGAAAATAATCGAGTGGTGTCAAGTCGCGGCCAATTGATGAACGCTCGCCGTGAGATGACAAAGTCGCCAAATTTCTCCTTCACAATTTTGAGCGTTTAGTCGCTTGTGTGGCATGGAGCGCCGTCTTGTTGGAATAACAGCTTGGATATATCGATGTTCTCGAGCACTAGCCACAGAAAGTCGGTTAACATCGCTCTTTACCTGTGACCATTGACGGTAACGGTGTCTCCTTCCTCATAAGGTCCGATAATGCCGCCATGCCATAAGCCGCACCAAGCAGTCAATCTTTGTGGAAGCATTGATGCTTGGTTGCCTCCAATAACGGCAATTTTGCCTGTTGACATAGCCGCTGAGAAAAAAATGGGCCTCGTCCGAGAAGACAATTTTTTGGCCAAAATGCGGATCTCCGGCCAATATTTCCGGTGTCCAATTAGCGAACTCACGGCATTGTCTATGGTCGTTCGGCTTCAATTCTTGCGTCAGCATAATCTTATATGGATATATGCCCAAATTCATCCGCAAAATAAGCCGGGTTGACCCTCTGGCGATGCCCAATTCAGCTGATCGGCGCCGAATCGACATTTCTGGGTCTTCTTCAATACTGGCCGCTACGGCGCCTATGTTTTCTTCATTTCGCACCAATCTCTATCTGGTTGGTGCCTTAAGGTCAAAAAGAGTGTACTCACGCTCAAACTTTTCCACGGTGCGACGAATTGCCTGCACACTGAAGCCATGATAACGACCGACCTCACGACGAAATTCACGTTGCGTGAGCCGGAGTTTCGATAATATTTTTTTTTAACTTCCGCACGTTCGGCAAGCGTGAAACGATGCATGATGAAATGGCAAACCTTACTAAATATTTTGACAGCTGGACGTCATTGGTATTTTGGACAGCTGCTTAAACGTGACAATAGGAAAATGTATATTTAAATGTATATTTGGCGCAACAGGTCTTTAAGTGCCTGGGCCTAGCTTCTCGCCACCACTCATGTTGTGTGCATTATATTTTTCACACGAATGGAAGGGACCTACAGTTTAGTGCCGTATCCGCAGGACAATTTGATTTGAGAAGCTTTCTTGTCTCAACAATACTATCGGGTGTTTGTCAGACGTTCGCGAAAGGTGGGACCATTAAAAAACTTTTTGGTGTTTTCTGGGATTCGTACTTCCAGTCCATAGTCCATTAATAAAGCTTAGAGAGTGCCTTCTGCACTCTGCGCATCTGAGCATAGTGAGATGTGCACCCGACAAGCGCAGTCAATTACCTTGCAGTCTTCCACGATAAAAAGTAGCTCCTTTGATTGTGTATGCTTCGCATTGAATCTAACGTAGATCTTTCTGTAAATCTTTATTTGTTCGTATCTCTGACAATGTGTAATGTTGTGACTCACGGGTTTGTTGTTGTCATCGGGGAAACTACAAATCTTTATTAATATGGATTAGCACTAAAGTGGATGAAAGAATAGATCCCTGCGGCAATAAAGCATGGTGTCAACTGCAGGCTGAATTCGTCTGTCCTAAAGAGTGTTCCATCCTTTCGAAGGTACATATACATATATTATGTTTAAACATTTTCATGAAATCAAAACTTCTACTTTTATAGAATCAAGAGAAACATTTTCAATGTGCGAAACGAGTCAGCCAGCAATCTGTATTGTTGTTCTCGTAATCATTGCACTGGTCGTCGCAATTTCTATCGTTCATAACAGTCAATTTATATCATTTTATTCTTCTCAATTTCAATTATTGTGCACAAACACACGCTCCTATATATCTACTATAATAATCTGTTTTTGTGAGTGAATACACGGAGACGACGACAACAACGACCGGTGACTGTGAGTATCTTTTATTGTTGTATAAATAATAAAATAACTTCTCACATTATCAGGAAAGTTATCTATACGAGTATATGCCAACCGAATATGACAGATAGCGTGTACGTGTGACATTTGAATTGCTGCGGTCGAATTCGTTCTTTAATGCATGGGACCGATATTTTGGCATAGTAAACGCAGGGAAGACAAAGGAATCTTACAAATACGAGTATCGTAGTCATAGAGTATCAAGATAGATTAGTTGGTATGTAATGAAACAGACCTAATTAAGAAGCATTACTGATTATGGCTAAGTCAATGACTACTGACGTGACAACGGATAGTACCCTCTTTTCCTTCTTCTTCTTCGTATTTCGGCCAGGTTATGATCTGAAAACACGGATAGTGCCCCCCGTTTAATCCAGTATTGCAATTGTATGCAATTGGGTATGTTTTTCTCTGATGTATTGCTATATATTTCATTTGAAAGATATGGCAAGAAAAACAACAAAGCGGTTGATTCAACCAATTTGTGTTAAAATTGTATTTATTTATACTCGTACACACAATAAAACTGCAGATCTTTTTTGTTTGTCCGTGCATCACTTAAGATCTAATCGAATTTTGATCGGGTTTTCACTATTGTACAGTTTATGTGTTTCGAAGTAAACTTAGGTACGTATCATCTCAATGCAATATCAAGACCAACAATACACTAGAGCAGATAGATAGATAAATAATTCTTTATTTTCTTCAAAAAATAAATACTCCCAAACAAAAGATAACGCAGGCGGGACGTAACTAGTCCAAACATATTCAACGGAAATAAAAGAGCTGATCAAGGAGAAGAGGAGAGCGTAACAAAGTGCGACTCCGCAACACAAAGCACATCTAAAACGTTTGTGCAACTCGCTAAAAAGGGAGGATCAATGATTTTAAAAATCGTGGAATAGAAACTTACCTTGAAAGTTTTTAACAGCAGAAAAAGATTCCAATAATTCGCTTTGGAAGGCTATAAATTGTATTAAATTCCTAAAAATCAAGCCGCACCAATTAAGAAAAATCACGACAAATGGGCAAGGGATGACAAAGAGAAAGGTCCAGTTTTTGTCGACCATCTGGATAAACTTTTAAACCGTTTAATGGACAAGCCCTTATTTAAAATATAAACGCGTCAAATATAAGCCGTGTTTTGGTGAGAATTATGCAAATCAAAGTGAAAGCTTCTCAACAAAACGATCTGGTTTATAGCTTTTTTTATTATTTGAAGATTGGTGATTGAATTGAAATTGAAGTGAAAAGTATGAAAAAGTTGTGCTTAGATTTGTGAAATGCAACTGAATCAAATTGAATAAAAAAGCTCTTTTCAGCGCCCTCTGAAACTGATTATTCCAAACTATACATCGCAAGCCACCTTTGACTGGAGAAAAGAGCTGAAGTGGTTGCCAGCAATTTTTTGTTGTTGTACTCCGTGGTAAATCTTACTTCACTGAGAAGCAACATCTCACCAAAACACTCCTACAGCCAATATTGCGCAACACTAACCGAACGTAGGAATGAAATAAAGAACCTTAAGCCTAAAGAAGCTCCTGAATACGACTTCATCACGGGAGATGTTCTCAAAATACTAGCCAGAAAAGCTTTAATTAAGCTTCTCTTCAATATAAATGGCGCACTTAGACTAGAATATGTTCCCAGTCAATGGGAAGTCACGGAAGTTATCTTCTTCTTCCTTTTATCAGCGAGGCTATGATCCGAAAACAAGGGATCACAGCCCTCCCACTTCACTGCATTTCTACTGATCCGCCTGTGGGGTTCGCCTATTTGACCTCAGAAAATATCGGCAGGCCTGCCGATTTTGGATCACTCGGTTACTGAGGCCAATGAAATGCCGATGTCGTCGCATTTGTCTGATCCAGGCGTTTATAGGCCTGCCTTTCCTACATCGCGATGTCTTTGGAACGTGCATAGATATTGCCTTTTTAACAGGGTTCAAATGATCTCTTCTTTGAACGTGGCAATACCAGCTGAGCCGGTCGCGCTCTAATTTGTGTACGATGGTTTCCTTGATGTGAAAGCTTCCACGGATCTTCGAACTTCTTATTCACGGAAGTTATAATGGTTCTTAAGCCATGGAGACCGACGATCGAGAAAACGTCTTATAGACCAATTTCGTGTCTTTCAATTATATCCAAAGTATAGCGCTGTTCAAATGTGAGCCTGTTCATTATGATTTGACAGACTACACTGAACATGCATGTCAAAAAGAGCAGGCAAAATGGCACTGGGTTTGATGTTATCCCTATCGTAAGCTCTAAGCAAAAAAAACACCCTTATTATTTAGAAAAGGATTTTGTTACTTAAAACTTATCCGTCGTTATTACTTATTATGCATATTTCGAAAGCGGGCTGCATATGTTAGAATTAATCATTATCCATGTGATATTCCTTGCTGGCGGTGTTGTCATTCTGGTGAGTAGAAGGTGGCCCAAAATGTATCACCCTATCGGAAGATGGTATAACTTTTGCGAATGGCGGTCAGTTTTGTTTTGATATTTGTGAAGTAAACAGATGCAGAATACACGTCGAGAAGCTATGGAACGACGCTCACGCTCTCCTGAACCTCAACGACGCAGTGCACGAAATCATCATGAGCGACGAGACCCATTCCCATCTGAACGGATACGTAAACAAACAAAATTTGCGCTTCTGGGGCCACTGAGAATCCACGTATCACGAAGAGCCATTACATCCACTCAAAGTCACTGCATGATGCGCCATTTACGTCGGAGGTGTCATCGGGCCTCATTTTTTCGAGGACGCCGTGGGTAAAACTGTTACTGTGACTGGTGAGCGATATAGAACCATGATCAACGAGTTTTTATTGCCGCAAAATCATGAATTGGGCCTGAAGGACATGTTGTTCCAACCGGATGCGCCCGCACGCACAGCTCGCGCGACAATAGACATTTTGAAGGATGCGTTTCCGGATCGTCTAATGTCTCGTTTTGGCGGTTTGCACCCTACAAAACCGAAAAGCCCCTGGACCTGACGGAATACCAGTGGAGGTGCTCAAGACGATTGCCCAGACATGTCCTCAGCTGCTACTGAACATGTACAATAGCTCTCTCCAAAAAGGGGTTTTCCGTAGGAGCTGGAAGTTACAGCGCTTGGTACTGATCAGCAAAGGAAAAGGAGACCCGGATTCCCTATCAGCGTACAGGCCTCTACGTATACTGGACATCGCAGGAAAACTACTGGAAAAGTTGCTAAAACCAAGGCTTACAGCAGCCGTGCAGAGAGCAGGAGATTTGTCCGAAAGACAGCACAGATTCAGAAAGGGCCACTCTCCAATCGAGCAATTGAAGAAGTGGTAAGGTCCGTCCAATTGGCTCAACAGGGCAACCACTATTCAAGGAAAATCGTATTGCTAGCAACTCTGGACGTGCGAAATGCCTTTAATTCAGCCAGATGAAGCGATATGCCCTCGAAAGCATTTTTGATATTCCCGAGTATCTCTTGCGGATGGTGTAAGACTATCTCAAGGACCGGAAGCTATTATACAACACCGCATAAGGACCTCAAATAAAGAAGATTACTACTGGAGCAGAGCAGGGCTCAATCCTGGGACCCGATCTCTGGAACATCTCCTATGATGGCATCCTTCGTATGGAAATGCCCGAAGATACCTTTCTGGTAGGGTATGTAGATGATATCGCCGCGGTGATTACGGCAAGAGACACCGAGAGCGCACAAAGAAAACTCAACCGGGTGATGAGGTGGGTGCACCTCTGGATGAAAGAACATGGCTTAGGTTTGGCCACAGAAAAGACGGAGATAGTTTTTTTGACAAAGAAGAGGATTCCAACTATTATCGACTTCCAAGTCGGGTCAGGGATGGCTCTAAACACGAAGCTCACCTTCTGGCATCAAATAAGATCTGCTTCGGAACGAGCTGCGAAGGTCACAATGTCACTGAGCAGATTAATGGCAAACTTTGGCGGCCAGCAAGAGAAAACTCCTGATGACAGTTACCCACGCCATTCTCCTGCATGGGTACGAAATATGTGCCGACGCACTACGATAAGAGAAATACAGGAAACAAATGGCCGCAGTACAAGGGCGCGCGGCACTACGGGTTGCAAGTTCGTACCGAACGGTGTCGGAACCAGCCGTTCTCATAGTCGCGGGAGTGACCCCTATTGATCTCCTTGCGGCAGAGAGGAAGTGCGTTTACGACAAAAAGGCGGAAATGGGAGTGGAAGCGGCAAACGAGGAGGCGAAGGAGCTCACCAAACAGAAATGGGAGGAGAGATGGAGCTCAGAGTACTGGACATCGCAGGAAAACTACTGGAAAAGTTGCTAAAACCAAGGCTTACAGCAGCCGTGCAGAGAGCAGGAGATTTGTCCGAAAGACAGCACAGATTCAGAAAGGGCCACTCTCCAATCGAGCAATTGAAGAAGTGGTAAGGTCCGTCCAATTGGCTCAACAGGGCAACCACTATTCAAGGAAAATCGTATTGCTAGCAACTCTGGACGTGCGAAATGCCTTTAATTCAGCCAGATGAAGCGATATGCCCTCGAAAGCATTTTTGATATTCCCGAGTATCTCTTGCGGATGGTGTAAGACTATCTCAAGGACCGGAAGCTATTATACAACACCGCATAAGGACCTCAAATAAAGAAGATTACTACTGGAGCAGAGCAGGGCTCAATCCTGGGACCCGATCTCTGGAACATCTCCTATGATGGCATCCTTCGTATGGAAATGCCCGAAGATACCTTTCTGGTAGGGTATGTAGATGATATCGCCGCGGTGATTACGGCAAGAGACACCGAGAGCGCACAAAGAAAACTCAACCGGGTGATGAGGTGGGTGCACCTCTGGATGAAAGAACATGGCTTAGGTTTGGCCACAGAAAAGACGGAGATAGTTTTTTTGACAAAGAAGAGGATTCCAACTATTATCGACTTCCAAGTCGGGTCAGGGATGGCTCTAAACACGAAGCTCACCTTCTGGCATCAAATAAGATCTGCTTCGGAACGAGCTGCGAAGGTCACAATGTCACTGAGCAGATTAATGGCAAACTTTGGCGGCCAGCAAGAGAAAACTCCTGATGACAGTTACCCACGCCATTCTCCTGCATGGGTACGAAATATGTGCCGACGCACTACGATAAGAGAAATACAGGAAACAAATGGCCGCAGTACAAGGGCGCGCGGCACTACGGGTTGCAAGTTCGTACCGAACGGTGTCGGAACCAGCCGTTCTCATAGTCGCGGGAGTGACCCCTATTGATCTCCTTGCGGCAGAGAGGAAGTGCGTTTACGACAAAAAGGCGGAAATGGGAGTGGAAGCGGCAAACGAGGAGGCGAAGGAGCTCACCAAACAGAAATGGGAGGAGAGATGGAGCTCAGAGAGCAGAGGATGAAGGACCGCGAGGCTGATCGGAAACATTGCTGAGTGGAAGGGACTGAAACACGGGAAAGTAAATTATTACGTCACCCAATTTCTTACCGGACACGGTTATTTCAACGCCTACCTCCACAGAATGGGCAAAACAGGGAGCTCGGCTTGCCAATATGACGACTCAGAACTGGACGACGCAAACCACATGTTCGTCGAGTGCAAGAGATGGGAAGCTGAAAGGAGGGAGTTAGAATCTCTAATCGGCGTTGTCACCCCGGAAAACATAGTGACAAAAATGCCAAGTAACCAGTGACCAGAGCTGGAATCAAGTACGTTCATTTATAGAAAAAGTGCTTTAATCAAAAAAAAGAGGGAGACCTAATAATCACCCTCATGAGATTTATGTAAGCCTGATGTAAGCCTTCGAATGAGCAGTTCGAAGCAACAAATTCCCGAATTCGCACTGCGCCTCCCAGTAAAACCGAAATAATAACAGCAATCAAGTCCTTCAACAAGAACAAGGCGGTGAGTATTGATGGCATCCCTGCCGAGCTATCTCAAGCGGCGCCAAATACATCGGCAGATTTGCTGTATCCGCTAATACGGAGAGCTTGGGATAGTGAACAATTTCCACAGGAGTGGAAAAGGGGGATGATCATTAAGCTTCCAAAGCTTGATGGAGTGCGGTAACTGGAGAGGTATATGGGTTCCTCCAGCCGTAGCTGGAACGAATTAAAGAACATTTAGATTCAACTCTCGATGTCGAACAGGCAGGCTTTCGCCCTGGATCTTCCTGCATCGAGCACATAAACACCTTACGGATTATAATCGAGCTACATTTACTGTTTATCGATTTCAAGAAGGCTTTCGACAGCTTAAATCGAGATGCTATCTGGTTGGCCTTGTGCAGAAGAGGCATCACAGAAAAACTTATAGCTATTATCAAGGCGACATACGAGGGCGGTAAGTGTCACGTTGTGCACAATGGTAAGCTGCCGGAGGATTTTGAATTCCAAAGTGGAGTACGTCAAGGGTGCATACTGTCTCCACTATTGTTCTTGGTGGTTATCAGCGATGTACCCGTGCAGCATTGTTGGAAGGTAACTATAGAATTCGTTGGGCTATGACATCTTACCTTAAACACCTAGATTACGCTGACGATGTTTGTCTACTTTCACGTCGGATAATGGACCTTCATCTGATGGCCCACAATCTAGAAGCTGAGGCAAATGAAGTGGGGCTAAAAATAAACACAGCCACAACAAAAGCCCTGAGCACTTCTAATACCCGCGTTCAACTTATTATTGCCCGACACGACGAGAAAGGAGACCCCCTCAACAGCGCCAATTATAGAGGCATCAGTCTCCTCAACATCGCATACAAGATCTTTTCTCCGATATTGTGTGAACGCCTGAAACCTTTTATGAACAGCCTGATTGGACCCTATCAGTGCGGTTTCAGGTCAGGAAAGTTCACCATCGATCAAATCTTCGCACTTCGACAGATCCTGGAGAAAACCCAAGAATTCCAAATCGATACTCACCACCTCTTTATCGATTTCAAGGCCGCCTATCACAGCATCTATAGAGAAGAGCTTTATAGAGCCATGCCTAGTTTTGACATCCCTGCCAAACTTGTCCGTCTGTGCAGGCTGAATATGGAGAACGCTCGCTGCTCCATCAAGGTCGGTAATGACCTCACCGAGACCTTTGATGTCAAAAAAGGTTTTAGACAAGGTAGCGCGCTGTCAAGCGACTTCTTTAACATTGTACTTGAACGGATTGTGCGGAACTCACAAGCCAACACCGGAGGCACAATCTATTACAACTGCTTGCATACGCCGACGATATAGACATTATCGGAAGAACTTAGCGGGCTGTCACCGGTGCGTTTGCAAGCATTGAGGCGGAATCGGCCAAAATGGGTTTAGCGATAAACAAGGGCAAAACCAAGTATATGCTGTCAATAAGAAGGGAAAGCCAACACCGACGAATTGGACAAAACGTCACAGCGGGCAGCTATAACTTCGAGGTAGTAAGGGACTTTGTCTACCTTAGCTCTGCTATAAACTCTGAGAACAACATCAGCGCAGAAACCAAACGAAGAATAACTCTTGCCAATCGCTGTTTTTTTTTTGGGGGTTATAAGGCAATTCAACAGTAAAGCCCTATCTCGAACAACTAAGGAGAATCTGTATAAGACTCTGATCATCCCAATCCTGCTTTACGGTGCTGAAACTTTATTAAAAGAAGATGAAGATATCCTTGGTCGCTTCGAGAGAAAAATTCTTCGTAAAATATTCGGTCCCGCTTGCGTTGATGGGTTTTGGAGGAGAAGATTCAATCACGAACTATACGAGCAGAAGAATCGGGAAGGCTAAAGCTGCGTTCGGAATGCTGTCCAAAATCTGGAGAAGCAATGTTCTCAGCTTAAGAACTAAGCTGCGACTGTTCCGCTCCAACGTAGAATCAGTGCTGCTCTATGGGTGCAGTACTTGGAAGGTGGATACTATTAGCACACGCATGCTGCAAGTCTTCGTAAAAAAATGCTTAAGAATCATCTTGGGGATTTTTTGGCCGAACCGCATCTCCAACGAACAACTTTATCTGAAAACGGGCCAAGAACCTATAAGCATTACTATACGAAGAAGAAAGTGGCAATGGATTGGACACACCCTACGGCGCGAAGACAACTCCATTGCGAAATACGCCATGCAGTGGAATCCGCTCACCCAGGCAGGCAGAATAGTGGGGTGCCCTAGGCAAACGTAGCGCGAACATGTGAGGAGGAATCGAGCTCTTTAGGAATGAGTTGGGTACAGCTCAAACGCGTTGCAGAACTCCGAACAAGATGGGGCGCAGGCGTGGTTGACGCCCCATGCCGCCGAGGGGTTAAAGGATCTAACAACAAACTCACTAACTGATGTAAGCCTTACCGGCAAGAAAGAATTAGCCCGCAAGAGAAGACATATGAAAAAGCCGGCCCCGAAAGGGGATAGAAAACGAAACCACTCTGAAGTAATGCAAAATCGATTCCGGAGTGGATGGTGTCAAGTAGAATAAAAGGGTCAAAGGCGTTTTTTTTAGTGAGTAGCAAGTCCCACGCTACTTGAAACAGAGCGGGTCTGTTTTTCGTGAGCAGTAGCGTTTTCCACCACCCCTTAGGCAAAAAAAAAAAAAATCTCGTTTTGTCGGTTTGCACAGGCCGGTAAGATCGCCCGATTTGACCGCTCCAGACTTCTTTCTTTGGTTTTTTTTTTAAGTCACGGGTCTATGAGAACAATCCAGGAACTCTAAAAGTTCTCAGAGCCGCCCAAAGTTCTCGCCAAAACGATTGAAAATGCAGTAAAAAGAGCCCAAATGGTCATCAATAATGGTGGTACCCACTTGACCGATATCATCTTCAAAAAGTAATGGAAAAAACTTAAAGGTCCAAATAAACATTTAAATATATACATATATAATATATGAAATTATGTCGTTTCATTTTAAAGATATAGCAAAACAACATCAGGTGAGTCTTTCTGGGCCACCCTGTACAGCTTAATAGTATAGGCGGTAAAACAGGAGTGTAATACTTACTCTCGGCAGACCTCGCTCCGAGAATAATACGCGAGTCAGTAATCAGATGTTCTTATTCAGGAATGTGGCTCAATATCAAAAATGAATTTCCCTTTTCTGTGCTCACTAAATGCGATTTCCAGTAAGCTTATTAGGAACAGCTTCCATTTTCGTTGTTGATGTAATTCTCATTTCAAGGTAGACAGTCATAAAAAAAAAAAAAAAAACCTGACGAAAAGAAACAGCCCAACTTCTCACTCTAACAAACAAGTAAATTACTACGCAGTGTTAATTAGAGAAAGTGAGATCATTTGCGAACAAACAAAGCCCAACAGTCCGTCAAGTGGTACACATTTATTTCATTTGCACAGCTTTTTTAAATTATGAACTTTGCCATATTAAGACACACGTTCTTCTTCATTGCTTATCAGCCTTGTATATCAAAACAAATTGAACTTCAGTTTATGGCAAACAAACAAAAAAAAACTCCACTCTTTCGCTGTTTACCAACTGATAATTAGAATTAGCATACTCAAGCCATCAAACTCAACAGTGATAATGGCTCTGTCACATTTGAAAAAAAGCAAAAGTGCACGCAAACCCAAAACCACTAATTGATACTTTTTTCTTGTTGCTGCTTATGCTGATTATGGCAAATAAGTCAGAATTTAAACACGTTGCGTCAACTGACGCAATTATCTACGTGATGTGATAAAAAAAACAAAAATACCTCCATCTAGCGCGGTATGGAGAGTTAATGCGATACACTTCATTATGACGTGCTAAAAAGCCAACGAAGTGGCTTAAATTTATTGTTTACTCACAGTCTACAAATTCAGTTAAAACAGATAGACAGCGGGGGGTAGGTAGCAGGGAAAAAATTATTAATGAATTGACAACAAATTGACAAAAAGTTTTGCGTTTTTATTTTTATCAAGCCGAATATTAAGTGAGGTTATTCACGTGATTCCGTTTTCCACTATGTACGAGTAGTGTTATCTGATCAAACCCCATTCACACGTTACTCGTATATCTATCGGAATAGAGGTAGACATTTCGAATTGACAGATAGTTATAGTAGACAGTAAACAATTTGTTCCTCTACTCAGATGATAAATTAATTTCAATTTATCAAGAGAAGCTAGGAACTTGATTGTATGAGATGAACTTGTGAAAGTGAATGACAATTCAGTCAAGATATTTACTTTGACATTTTTTGTGCAATCATTTTGACTTTGTTTTTGTCGAACAAAATGTACACAACTTTTGGTTATAAGTAGATAGTATTAGCTGTTGACACATTTGGTTAAAAGATTAGGCTGTTGGGAGTCATATGTGACGCATACTTTGCTATACGTATGAAACAGATATATACGTAGATTGTGTCGTATTTCATTAGAGGTATTCACATTTCGTTGTTACTGGTCTTGTATCGTTGTTTAAGTGTAAAAATGTATCATTTTCTAGCAATACAACAACAAAAGACACTCGCTGTCATTTTGTTACACTTTTACAGTCCAGCAATGTTCCATCCCTATTGTTACGGAGAGTGTAGAAGTGTAATACCATGTTCCCACCGAGATTTCAATGAACTGTTACCGAAATCTCGAAAGCCGTTCTCACTGAGTTAAAGTGATTTCAAATGTCGATAATTGTCAATTCTGTAGGCTGGAGTGCGTCCAGGTCAAGCAAATATTATGAATAATACCTTACATCTCGGAGCAGCTGAGATAACCAAATTAATCATGCTCGGGAGTGGAGGTTATACCATGTTCCCACAGAACCGAAATCCCGAGATTTCAATGAACTTTCACTGAAATCTCGATAGCCGTTCCCACCGAGTTAAAGTGATTTCAAATGTCAATAATTGCCAATTTTCAGGCGGCTGGAGTGCGTTCCAAGTTCGAATCTCAGAAAACAGCAAAAAGGTTTTTCACGGTCCCACCTCTCGCGAGCGTCTGACAAACATCCGAGAGTATTCTTGTCACGAAAAAGCTTCTCAAATCGCCGTTCGGATGCGGCATTAAGCTGTAGGTCCCTTCCATTCATGTGAAAAATATAACGCACACAACATGAGTGGTTGCGAGAAGCTAGGCCCTGGCACTTTAAAGAGCTGTTGCGCCAAATATTTGTTTTTTTTTTTTGGAGTGCGTTCCAAGTCAAGTGAAAATTATGAATAATACCAAGTGGCTTTCATTTCGGAACAGCTGAGATAACCAAGCTAATCATCTCTTGTTCCTTTGTATGTCGAGCATGCTTACGAACACAAGGAAAGAGAAATAGCAAATGCTATCAGCTTATGGGAAATTAATAAATTAACTCAATCTAGTCCCAAATCTAAACTCACATATTTCGTGAATTCCACAAATTGCGCTTGACTTGAAACGCACTACTAGTATTTTGACACCTATAAATGAACACCAAAATAAAACAAAGTTCACGCTGTAGGCTTGTTCGATTTGACAACCTATCACGGATGGATGAACTCAAGGAGATTTCAAATAGATTTCGCCGAAATCTGGTGTTTTCGAAATCTTAAAAATGTATGGCGAAATCTCCTAGATTTGGTGAGATTTGGCGAAGTCTCGAGATTTCGTTTGGTGGGAACATGGTATAACACTGAATTGAACATATTTGTTTGACAGTTGGTTCTCTGGATTAATAAAATTTATTTAAATAGATAGAATTGGCCGAAATATGGTCGAGGAACATGTGTTGATAAATAAAAAGCGCCGACGGAAAAAGGCATTGTGTATTTATCTCAGCAAATTGTGATTTTATAAACAAATATTAGTTGATTTTGACTTGCACGATGACGGGCTAATTGCAAGTCCTACTCCTGCAGCTATTTGCTTTTCAAAAAGTTGATTTTAGCCGTGCAGGCCACTTACATAATAAATGTGTTTGGCCCTTTGGCGCAACAGCTCTTTAAGTGCCAGGGCCTAGCTTCTCGCAACCACTCATGCTGTGTGCTTTATATTTTTCACACGAATGGAAGCGACATACAGTTTAGTGCCGTATCCGAAGGGCAATTTGTTTTGAGAAGCTTTTACGAGACAACAATACTCTCGGATGTTTGTCACACACTCGCGAGAGCTGGGATTCGAACTTGGAACCACACGCGCAGTGATCCGATACACTAACCATTTACGCCACGGAGCCCACTTAACTCTGCAGTTCCTGCAACAATTATTATTGTTATCGATTTCAAAGTTGCCTATGATAGCATGTACAGAAACGAGTTATACAGAGTCATGTCTCGTCTCAGCATCCCTGCCAAGATCGACTGTCTGGATGACGATGGAGAACTCTCACTGGTCCACTGAACTGATCGCTGTCAGGAAAGGTATTAGAAAATGTGACGCGCTATCATGGGAATTCTTTAGCATAATACTTGGAAGAATTCTACGAAACTCACAAGCCGACAGCGGAGGTATAGTCTTTTACAAGTCTGTACAACTACTCGCTTACGCCGGTGATATTGATATAGTTGGAAGAACTCAGCGGGCCGTCAGTGAGGCATTTGCGGCTATTGAGATCGATGCAGCAAAGATGGCTTTAGCGGCAAGATTGGAGAGTGCAATCGATGAGGCAGGTGGCTTCGTAGATCGCCAGCATGTGTGCCGTAAGACACGTTCTACGGTCGACGCCATTGACGAAGTAGTGAATACGGCGAAAAAAGGCATCGAAGGAAGATGATGGAAAGGCGGGAGTAAACAGTACTGCGCAATCATCACGCTAGATGTGAAGAACGCCTTCAACGACTTACTTACTTAGGTGGCGCTACAGTTCGGGGTGAACCTGGGCCTCAACCAACAAGCCTCTCCATTTTGCTCGGTCTTTAGCTAATTGCCTCCAATTGCGCACTCCAAGTTAGCCGAAGTCCCCTTGAACTTGTGCGCGCTACCTACGGCGAGGAGGTCTTCCGCAGCGGGGAGTTAGATTCGAAGACTCCGCGGGCCGGAGCGTTGGTGTCCATTCGCTCTACATGTCCTAGCCATCTCAGACGTCCAATACGCAGTTTTTGGACTAGGTCGATTTCGCTGTACAGCTCGTATAGTTCGTGATTGAATCTTCTCCTACAAAACCCATCAACGCAAGCGGGACCGAATATCTTACGAAGAATTTTTCTCTCGAAGCGACCAAGGATATCTTCATCCTCTTTTAATAAAGTCCACGTTTCAGCGCCGTAAAGCAGGATTGGGATGATCAGAGTCGTATACAGTCTCCTTAGTTGTCCGAGATAGGGCTTTACTGTTGAATTGCCTTATAAGCCCAAAAAAAACAGCAATTGGCAAGAGTTATTCTTCGTTTGATTTCTGCGCTGATCTTGTTTATGGAGTTTATAGCAGAGCCAAGGTAGACAGTCACTTACTACCTCTAAGTTATAGCTGCCCACTGTGACGTTCTGTCCGACTCGTCGGTGTTGGTTGTCCCTTCTTGTTGACAGCATATGGTATATTGTACTTGGTTTTGCCCTCGTTTATCGCTAAACCCATTTTGGCCGCTTCCGCCTCAATGCTCGCAAACGCACCGGTGACAGTCCGCTGAGTTCTTCCAATTATGTCAATATCGTCGGCGTATGCAAGCAGTTGTACCGACTTGTAATAGATTGTGCCTCCGGTTATGGCTTGTGAGTTCCGCACAATCCGTTCAAGTACAATATTAAAGAAGTCACATGACAGCGCGTCATATTGTCTAAAACCTTTTTTGGCGTCAAAGGTCTCGGTGAGGTCATTACCGAACTTGATGGACCAGCGTTCGTTCTCCATCGTCATCCTGCACAGACGAACTAGTTTGGCAGGGATGTCAAAACTAGACATGGCTCTATAAAGCTCTTCTCTATAGATGCTGTCATAGGCGGTCTTGAAATCGATAAAGAGGTGGTGAGTATCGATTTGGACTTCTTGGCTTTTCTCCAGGATCAGCCAAAGTGGACTTTCCTGGCCTGAAACCGCGCTGATAGGGTCGAATCAGGGTGTTGATAAAAGGTTTCAGGCGTTCACACAATATCGGACAAAATATCTTATATGCGATGTTGAGGAGACTGATGCCTCTATAATTGGCGCAGTTGAGGGGTCTCCTCCTTTCTTGTGGATCGGGCAAACGATGCTGAGATTCCATTCATCAGGCATACACTCGTCTGACCAAATCTTAGAGATGAGTTGGTGTATGCACTCTACCAATTCATCACCAGCTGCCTTGAAGGTTCGGCCAGTAAGCCGTCAGGTCCAGCAACCTCCAGCCTTCAACAACGCAAACTAGAGAAATGTCCTGCACTTACCGCAAAGAGAATACCAGACTGCCTGCAAGAGATAATAACGGACTATTTCAGAAACATGAAACTGCACTACGACACAGACCATATCCATAGAACAAGGCACCACCTGCGACGCGTCGAAGTGTCACTGTGGCACCACCAAGGAGAAGTCTGGAAGAATGATAGGAGAGATGGAATCAATCTGATAAAGGCAGGTTGGCGCAGAGATTGATCCCTAGTATAAACGCTTGGATCAATAGGAAGCATGGGTAACTGAATTTCTACCTGACCCAGATGCTTACTGGCCATGGTTGCTTCAGTGCCTACCTCCACAGGTTTGAAAACGACGACAAACCCTATTGCTCCACGTGCTCGGAAGCACTGGAGGATGCGGAACACATCATGTTCCATTGTCCACGATACTATGAAGAACGAAACCTGCTGGTGAACAAACTGGGTGGGGACCTAACCGCAGACAACATCGCCAGACAGATGATGAGCAGGGAAGATGCCTGGGAAGCAGTTAACGACACTGTAGCAACGAAGACAGAAGCGACAACGAAACGCAGCGCAGGAAGCTGCCAACAAGAACGACAGTGCCGCGAGAACCAGGGGTAGAAGGGGAGGTGAGTTTAGTGGGTGGAAATCCCACACTGAATATGGGCTCAATTCTTCTTCAAACATTTCCAACTTCCGACGCAAAAAAAGGATCTGTAAGCAATCTTCAGTCGTTTATGAATTGCTTTGAATGTCACTCTAAGCATAACAACACGCTTATGTATATTTTTCTTTATCGAGAGTAACTACCTACTTAACTTAATTTGCTAACTAACTTCTAAAACTTTGACAATGTTGTTCCATCGATATTTCATGTTCATCTATTTTAAGTTTCTATTGCTTTAATTAAACTTTCGAGTATTACAAACAAGCATCCCATTCAAATAATTAACTTGCCACCCAGAAACTCATTCGAAACTAAAATGTGAAATCTATATTCTATGCTAAATCCATTTAGCTGTCGTCTTCAGCTCGCACACCCGCATATTGTTTATACCTACCAAGCCACATCAATAACCAACTTTCCATCGTCACCAAATAAGTGAATGCCAGCAGAAATATGAAAATTCCTTCAAAATTTCATCTACTATCTACTCATCCTTGTGGGTGTGTCACCAGTTTGACGAAGTTTTTTTTTTCCGTTCTAATACAAGACCATCAAACAAGAACTGCGAAATACAGTCATCCTCAGTTGCGAAATCCCAACACCATGACCCTTGGCATTATTCCAAATGAACCAAAGGGATATATACAGAAAAAATCCATAGGTATGTATGTACGAGTATTTATGGTCTTGGAGTAGGAATACAATTTCGAAGGATACGAAAGGATATAGTAAATTTATTGTGCGTCGTTATACGACAAGAATCACGACAAATATGTAGAACTGGAATTGGATGACTTTCATGCAATTGCATTCTGGGGGAAAATAGTTTCTTTTTTCTTTTTTTTAAGGATACGAAATGCACTATCAAATGAGAGCAATCAGCGGGTTTAATGGAATCACTTGGTAGATGGCAGACAACGTGGCGAAAAAAACATTTTCAAATCTCTATTTTAAAGTGAACGAAATGAAAAAATAAATATTTATTTTCCACTCTTGTATTTGGTGTTAGCTTTGCCAAATAAATTTAGATGCGTGTACAGGTTTGTATGTGGGTACAGAGTAGCGTGCAAGGTTTCAACGAATGTATAGGGGTTTTGCTGATGGAATTTCTAATAGCTTTTGGTAGCTCACCTTGTACGCAAATTAGTTTAAATTAAATCTGCTATCCAATTCGATAGTATGACGGTTAGTTACAGAGTTACTAGTCCGCCCGAAAAATTGGAATAAAATTTGAAGAAAAACGGGAAATTCGTACATATGTATCTATATATACTTTTCTACTTATTCTGACGAAATTCTAAAAGAAAATCCTAAAAATATGCTAGTTGCTATGTGTAGGGGAAATCGGGGATAAAAGCAACAGCGTCATGAAAGTATTGTAGCAAATCACTTCATGTTCTTCTATACGAACACTTTTTGTGCAGTTTTGTGCGTAGGTCGACTCCTTTTCCCCACAACTACTCGATACCGAGCTGTTATCCTGATTACGTGCGGTGTAGTTAAATTTATTGATTTTGGGTGCTCCTGAAAAAATATATTGTGCGTAGGTGTTTTGTGTACCTATACAGCGTTTGCTTAACAATTAGGTAAGTTTATTCAAGAATAGTATTGGCAAATACGTTTATCCAGTTATACATTTTTTTTCGTAAGAAAACAACATGGAAACAAATGTCCCTGACACCTTGGAGACGTAAGTATTGCGTAATCACGAAAAATTTAGCAAACAGGTCCTACACCATATTTATAATAGTTGTCATTCGGAGTAGGTTAGGTTAAAGGGGTTAGCTGCAACGAATGGGTGCAGCCTGCACTCGAATCTCAAACAGATCCATTGTGCTCCCCTGACGTGGAGTTACCTGGTTGAAGTACTGAAAAGAGAGGAAAAACAAAATGGCTAGATTTCTGTCTGGCCTCCTCTGAACCACCCTGAAGAAGTCATGAATTTCATGATAGTGGTTGGTGGCTTTTTAGACAGGTTGCCCAGATGGTTGAAAAAATATTTTCCAAGGGCCGTCTTCCTGGTATTGCAGAGACTAGGGTATTTGGAAAGAAAACATTCTGTATCCTCCTCTACGTCTGTGTTGCCGCATTCTCTGCAGAGTTCATCTGTATTTAGCCGCATTCTCTTCCGGTGGGCCACCAATAGGTTGTGGCCGGTAATGATACCTATGAGAAGTGCCAAGTTTGGTCTATTTTGGGTGAGGATGAACTTGGGTTTCATATGTCATGTTTTGTCCATATGTTTCTGAAGACGCGGCATGATGGGAGCACTCTCCATCTTTCTTCTGCTTGTCGTTTGAAGTCAAGTGCTATGTTTGATTTAACAAGTTTTAGGGAGGAAGGACTTAGCTTTGGTCCATTGACAGGTCTTGTTCTGATCCCTTTCTTGCTAGTTTATCCGCCATCTCGTTCCCTGGAATTCCTTTGTGGCCTGGGACCCACCAGAGTGTTACATGGTAGCTATGGACGAGCATCTCAAGCTCCTCGCGGCAGCGTTTTATTAGCTTTGATTTTATTACCGCGGATGAGATGGCCTTTATAACAGCTTGACTATCTATGTAAATATCAATCTCTTTTCTAGCAACAAGTTTCGTGGATACTTCTCGTGCCGCCTCTGCTATCGCTATGACTTCTGCCTGAAGCACACTGCCGTGGTTCGGAAGCCCTAGTGATATTGCAATATCAGGTTCCGCTGAGTAGATACCCGAATACATTCCTTCGTTTGTTTTGGCCCCGTCAGTGAAGACGGGTTAATGGCCCCACCGTCTTTGCTGTGTTCCCTTGATGGGATGACCGTTTTGACCTTTAGGCTGAAGTCGGGGGATGGCGGAAGATAGTCTGTGGTGGCGTCTAGGTGAGTCCATCTTGAGATGCTACGGTGGGCCGTGTGGCCCCTTCTCCATAGCTGATTTCTTAACAAATAAGTCTAATGGAATCAGTGTAAGAATTGTTTTAAGTGCTGTGGTCGGGGTGTTTCTAATGGCGCCAGTGGTTGCTATGTATGCAGGCAAGTCTCTGGAATTCAGTCATTGAGAGTAACTTAGAAGAGACTTTTAAGCCATTTGATGAACAAGCATTGATAGACGATGAAATAAATGAAATTCAGTTTATCGATAACAAGAAAAGTGATACGGGTTGCTATGTAAGTTTTGAGATATGGCAACACCAGTGTGAATATGTCAAATCTGAGATTGTCATCGTAAGGTTTCACATTTTTAATAGTAATCGTACTCAGAATGTTTTGTCATACGAATGCTGTTTGTGTTGTGTACAGGTACTTGGAATATTCATCTTGGTCAAAAAATGGAATTAAATTGTGAAAATTTTCGTGCGATGATTTTTTATGACTTTCGATGTGGATTAAACCAAGAACAGTGTGCCGATCAACTCATTTCGACCTTTGGTAATGAAGCACCATCTCGAGCCACCGTGTGTCGCTGGTTTTCCGAATTCCATCGTGGTCGCACTTCGCTACAGGACGAATTTCTTGAAGGTCGTCCAAAATCGGTTGTTGTGCGAGAAAAAATTGGTGCTGTGCGTGAACTGATGTTGCAAGATCGTCATGTGACATACCGTGAGAATGAGGAATGCTTGGGCATTAGTTCCACTTGCATACATTCAATATTGCATGAACACTTGGCCGTCAAAAAGATTTGTTCGCGTTGGATACCGCATAATTTGACAATCGCTCAAAAAAAGGCTCGGGTCGATTGGTGCCAAGAAATGTTGAAAAAATTCAATCGCGGTGCTTCAAAAGACGTCTATAAAATCATGACATGGCGACGAATCATGGATCTATGCATATGAACCCAAAACTAAACAACAATCGGCTGTATGGCTCTTTCAAGGCGAGCCAAATCCAACAAAAGTTGTTCGCACACGAAGCACTTCGAAGCAAATGGTCGCCTGTTTTTTCGGAATAATTGGACATGTCGCCACCGTGCCATTAAACCAACGTAAAATGGACAATTCTGAATGGTACACTACCATTTGTTTGCCAGAAGTTCGGAAAAATAAGGGAAACCAATCGCAGATGACGAATCATTCTCCACCACGACAATGCAAGCTCTCACACATCGGCTAAAACAAGCGAATTTTTGAGCTGAAATCCGACCAGAAATGTTCAAGGCTTTAGGTAAACAAGGAATGCAATGGCTCTCGCATGTCATTAAAGTGGCCCCTGGGAACGCGGTGAAACACCTGGTGATTGGCAAATGGGAGTGATAATTCCTCTTTTTAAAAAAGGGGACAAAAGTGATTGCGCCAACTACAAGGGGTATATCTCCTTTAAGTCTTCCTGGAAAAGTCTTCGCTAAGGTGCTAGAAACGCGTTCTTGAGCTGTGGTTTAGGACAGTTTGGGGGATGAGCAGTGCGGTTTTCAGCCCGGTAGAAGCACAACTGACCAGTTATTCACTCTCAGAATGGTTCTTGAGAAGGCCTGGAGTATGCTAAACCTCGAATTACATCGAAGTTTTTCCAACCACTGCACCAAATAAAGTTTCCTGCCTGGTAGTACAATGGACGGGAGAGTCTGAGTGCTCTGGGATTTGGGTTTCCTTTTTTAAAACAAAAAAACAAAAATGCTAAACCTGTCTACACTTGCTTTGTGGATTTGGAAAAAGCATATGATAGGGTTTCTCGAGGCAAACTCTGGAGTGTTCTGCAGGAGTATGGGATTGATGGTTCCCTGTTAAATGCGATTCAGTCTATATACAAACTGTAGAAGCTGTGTTCGGATAAACTGTGTTAAATCAATACCTTTCACTGTGGGCGTTGGACTCGGCCAAGGGTGCGTTTTGTCACCTCTCCTCTTCAATATATATATATATATGTATTGGATGTTGCAGCGCAGCCGTGGCAGAGAATGTTTCAAAGTGGGAGACTTAAGGAATAGTCATTTGCTCTTTGCGGATGATTTGATCATCCTTGGGTTTGAGAGGACCCAAGGATGACTTCAGCGCGCACTTGAAAGGTTTGTAGCCATTTGTGACGATGTGACGTGAACAAATCAGAAATAATGGTCGTTTCAAAAAAAAAACCCATTCAGTGCACTCTGAATGTTAGTGGAGTCCCGCTGAAGCAGGTGGATAAGTTTAAGTACCTCGGGGTCTTATTCACGAGTGATGGGAAGAGCAATGCCAAGTTATCCTGGAGAATTGGTCAGGCTGGATCAATTTTGATAGAGCTTGGTCAATCTGTTATAAGAAAGGCCGAACTGAATTATCGGTTTTCAACTCGGTGTATGTTCCAACTCTCACCTATGGTCATGAAATTTGGGTAGTGACCGAAAGAATAAGATCGCGGATACAAGCTGCCGAAATGAGGTTCCTTCGTGGTGTTGCGGGAATAACTCGTAGGGATCGAGTGCGCAACACCGGAGCAGGCGAGGCGGTCAATGTTGAGCAACTACTTCTCCGAACGGAACGATTTATACTTCGTTAGTTTAGTCACGTAGTGGGTATGCCCCCTGACCGCCTTCCAAGACGTGCCATGATTGCCGTGCCATCAGGTAGGCAACTCCCCGGTAGGCCTAGAAACAGATGGTTGGATCACCTTTCTTGGAGCCATCTTGGGATTCCCCCTGATGAGTTGAAGTCAATAGCGGAGGATCGAGAAGGACGGAGAGTCCACCTGAACATCCTACCCCCGCGACCCTCATGAAGGATTAGCGGGCCATTGAAAATTTATGTATGTATGTACTCTTCCACGATCGTGTTATCAATTTTTAGTTCGGCGTTAGGTGTATTCAGATTTTTTGTGATTATCATAAACTTAGTTTTTGCAGTCTTCTTCTTCCTTTTATCAGAGAGGTTATGATCCGAAAATAAGGAATCATAACCCTCCCACTTCACTGCATTTCTACTGATCCGCCTGTGGGGTTCGCCTTACTTAGTTTTTGCAGTATTTATCCTTAGTCCGTATTTTCGCTTGCAAGACTCAATTTATTCATCATGATGTTTAATTCTTCTATATCATTAGATACTATTAGTGCATCATCCGCGTATCTTCAATTATTTATTCTCACTCCATTGACTTTGATTCCGCTGTTAGCGTCTGCTTTTAAGACTTCTCATTAAGATTTCTTCAGAATGTTAAAAATTAGAGGTGATAGAATACATCCTTGTCTTACTCCTCTTCTAATATCTATCTCAGTTGATTCTTCTCCTTTTATGGAAACTTTTGCTTTCTCATTCCAGTATAGTTTTCCAATAATTCTGCAATCGTTCCGGTCTATGTTTATTCTTCTGAGGATATCTATGATACCATTTTACCATGTTGGATCTTATCAAAAGCTTTTTCGTAGTCTAAAAGCATGCAAAGACCAGAGCTTCTTTGAATTATACTTTTAACTATAATACATCTGTCGGAATGGGACAGGTATTTCAATTACAATCACCCTAGTGCGTCAGCTTTTGATCTTGATTTGAAATGCTAAGGAAATTAAGTTCTTACCTTATGTCTTCCTTATGACATTCTCGATCTAGTAAGCTGTAGCTTTGATATGTTCATGAAAAAGAAAAAACACTTTAAGAGTGCCAACGTTTTTCGAAACACAGGCTACTACAATGATCTTTTTTTTTTGTTTTTATACCGTATTCCATGCATAATTAAAAATGCTGAATATCAGTTGATATAGACTAGGCTACGTAACACCATTACAGCCGCTGACCGCGTGTTCCCTTCAATCACACCTATACACAATGATGTCTGTTTCAACTCAAATATGAGCACAGGACATTATGAGATAGCACAATCAAGCATCAGGCCAATCAATTTATATGAGGTCATTTGATTATAGAGCATAGCCTGCCCTTTCGCAAATAAACCACGTCAATACGAAGTCTGAAAGCAATAAAAAACTAACAAATTACAAACAACAACAAAAGAAACTTGCTATGTCGACATTCTTTACAACCTAAGCGATAACGAGACTTGAAGTGTATATCTCACAAGTCAGCTCAGCACACATCTTATACACCATTTTGTTGCTTAATCTCTCCGAGCTAATATAAAAAATCCATTTTTTTCCAATTTCTCAAAAAGATAACAACAATCCGGAGAGGAGCACGGGTTCAATGTTCAAGACTACAAATTGGCATAAAGAGGGGAAAAAATCAATTCCACATTGAATGTGAAGTCGAATTAGAATGGCTGTCCATGCTAACGAATTTGACCCAATAAGCGTACGACTATGTATTATATAATAATAATCAGATTACAGGGGGTTTTCGAGAGGAGACTCGAGTAGGTTAGTTGTCTTCCCCATGCCGTTGGGATATTGATTTCAGGAGGGGAGAAGTTGGGATTACCAGGAGTTTGACTGGTGCGGGGTGGTTATCCTTGTGCCACCCTTGACATTTCAAACTGACTGAATTATTTCTTTTTAAAACGATTCCTCAAATACCATTTCCTTGGAGTGATACCATCTTCATTGTGCTCCCAAGAATATGCTTCTTTCGGCTCGGAACTTTCGAAGGGAAGTACGCATTTATTGTTGAATCAAACGGATAATCTATTTGTGGAAGTAAAATTAGAAAAAAAAATGCGGAAGAGGAAACTACTACGCATTCATACCAAACGCGAAACGGGAGCGAATATTTTATTTATTTATGTGATTTTTATGGAGAGAGGTTAAAGTGGTCTTCATACCCAAGGCTGGTAAGGGAAGCCACATTACCGCGAAAGACTTTAGGCCAATAAGTCTTAGTCCACAACTGGAGGCAATTAGCTAAAGACAGAGCTAAGTGGAGAGGCTTGCTGGTTGAGGGCCAGGTTCACCCCGAACTGTAACGCCACATAAGTAAAGTCTTACCTCCATTGTCCTAAAGACTCTTGAAAGATTAGCTAACACATTCTGCGCTGATGTTCTATTATCAGCGCAGCACGCTTATATGAATATGAAAGGCAAAAGCGTAGAGACAGCGCTGCACTGTGTCGTCGGCTCAATAGAAAAATCATTGAAAGGCAAAGAATATACATTAGCCGCTTTCTTAGACATTGAAGGAGCATTTAACAATGTCAGAACAGATACGATATATAGAACTATAACAAGCCTTAATATTCACAACTCCCTAATAAAGACGAAAGACATATTAAAGTTGAACTCGGAGGAACAAAGTTAGAAGCCTACGCCTCTAAAGACACACATCAAGACGGGGTTATATCCCCACGGCTGTGGGTAATTGTCCTGAATGAAGTACTCCTTAAACTCAGAAACAGAGGCGTCAAAACCATAGCTTATGCGGACGACGTTGTGCTGCGAGCAAATTGAAGGGGCGCTAAAAAATCATAGATTCCTGGACGAAGAGATGTGAACTAGCGGTCAATTCCTAGAAAATCGAGTTAGTACAATTCACTAACAAAAGGATAATTCCACAATTCGTAACACCTTCTGTAAGGGGTATCCCCCTTAGTGCGAGATACCTAAACCTGGTGCTCGATAGGAAACTGAACATCAACGATAGAGTCAAAAAAGCCACTATAGCTTTCTACTCGTGTAACAGAATATTCGGGAAAACATGGAGACCGAACCCCAAAATCATCTTTTGGATGAATACGGCTATAGTAAGGCCCATACTAACTTATGGCAGTCTTGTATGGTCGCAGGCCGCCAGCAAAATTAATAATCGGACTGCCATCACAAAAGTATAAAGACTAGCATGCAATGGCACCACTAGTGCAATGAGAACGAAACCTTAACCAGGACTCGAGGCCATTCTCAACGTGCTTCCACTAGACATCTTTATACAAGCATCAGCGGTTATTAATGGCGTAGGATTAACCCAAACAGATAGTTGGAGACCAAGTGTAATGGTCATACTACGAACCTACAGAGATATCTAGGCAATGTATCTAGTACAGACTACACTACGCCATACCTAGACTTCACGAGACCATTTCTGAGCACCTACCCTAGCTGTGTACACCGATGGATCCAAAATGGAAATAGGTGTAGGCGCAGATATCTTTTCTGATCCGTTTGGTATCTCCTTGTCGGCTTCCGAACTTCAGCAGCATTTTACAGGCAGAGGTTCCAGCAGTGACTATAACAGCCCGTGAGACTGCGATGAGAGCAATACCACGGAAGGATATCACTTCTTTCATCGACAGCTAGGCAGCGAGCAATATCTGCTACAGACATAAAATCGAAGCTTGTGAAGTGTTGTAGAGAAGAGCTCAAGGTTCTTGGAACACAGCACAAGGTAAAGCTCTGCTGGGTCCCTGGACATGAGGGCATACCAACGAATGAGAAAGCTGACGAACTGGCTAGAGGAGGCTCCGCACTAAACTCAGATCAATTCGACCCCTCAGTATACATCTCGCCTTGCACATTCAAACTCGAAGCAGATAACAAAGCTCTAATGAAGGCGAACAATAGGTGGACCTCTTTAGATACTTGTATCACCACGAGGAAGCTATGGCCTACATTCAAAAGAACAAGAACCAATAGACTTACGCAGAGGAGTCATTACGTTACAATCGAACCCTTCATACCTATGTGGACCGTGGAGGTAGTGGGGTACATAAGAGTAAATAAGGTGACTGATGCAATCGAACCTTTGTAATATTATGCAGTCGAACTATGTGTGGTAATAGGTTTGGCTAAGTAGGGTGACTGAATCAATCGAACCCTTAGTACCTAGGTGCACCGTGTAGGTAGTAGGGTGCATAAGAGTAGTAGAGATGATTGACTCAATCAATCCCTGTTACTGATATGCAGTCGTGGTATTCTGTTTTGCCAGTGCTAGTCTGGTATGGTTTGAGAGGGTCACCTGATGGTAATCAATACGGCATGGAGTGGGGATGGTGACTGATTCAATCGAACCTATTCCTATGCTGCAGGCGACTATGAGTAAGGGCGAAGTATAAGCTGTTGTATCAGCTAAATCAGTTAGATTTTGATATAAAATTATATAAATTTACAATGTCTATGTTAGACAAATCGCTTAGGTCTTCAAAGAAGTATTCACCTAGTAGTCTCTTTCTTAGAGTAGCTAGCGCTGAGCATGTGCCAAGGAGATGAATGTTGCTCTTCTCTTCTTCCTCATCTCTGCAGCTTCTGCAGAAATCATTAGATAGGACTCCCATTCTAATAACATGTTTACCTATCAGGCAGTGTCCTGTGTTTATTCCTACTGTGAGACTTATGTTCCTTCTGTTTATAGATAAGAGTCCTTTGGTTTTCTTAGCGTCTACGAGTAGTAGAGGGCAGATCTTTCTGGTTGGTTGGTACAGGTTGAACCAAGGTGATGTGACCTTTTTCACAGCTTGTAGCTTGTACAGTTATTTTACAAAAAAAATTTAATTTGTATATATGCCAATTTGGTTTGCAAAAAAAAAAATTAAATCCAAGTCATAAACGGAAAATGACGTCCGTCTTTATCCAGACACTCACGAAGACGAGTTGAAAAATTCTCCATACACCTCTCCAACATTGCTGTTGGATTCGTACTATTTTCTCTTGTTATACACATCAAGTGTATGAAGTTTTTCTGCAAAAACCTTGACTTTCAGGTAACCCCATAAGAAATAATCACACAGAGACAAATCCGGTGATCGAGGGGACCACTCAACATCTCCTCGCAGTGAAATAAGGCGCTCGGCAAAATGATTCAAAGCAAAACTGAAGCGATAAAACCAAAATACCTGACTTCCCACTTCCTCGGCTAAATGGCCAACCGCTCTCCCTATCGTCCAGTGCTAGGTGTTTAGGAGTTACCTTAGATCCTAAACTCAACTGGAAGCTTAACATAGAACAACGGGTAAAGAAGGCATGTATAGCTTTCTATGCTTATAGCAAGACATTCAGCAAAAAAAGGGGATTGCAACCAAAATTGAAATTATGGATGTATACAGCCGTGGTACGATCAATTCTCACATATAGGTCAATAGTATGCATGGTGGCTGTCTCTAAACAAAAGCCTATAAAATAACCAAACTTACCAAGGTGCAAAGAGCGGCATGTACAGGCACCACAGGCGATCTACGGTCAACAAGACGTTCAATTCCTCACAAGATTAGAATGGCAAGATGGACAGGTGATTAAAGATTTCGATGTAACAATCTAAACAAATGGTTCGAAGATGGACTGTGGAACCGTCCTGAATCCTTAAGCATGTCCAAATCATATAGACTTCCGGACTTTGTCAGTGTGTTTCAGGCAGAATTATTCACTGTCCGGGAACCCTGTCACCAGACAAAATACACACAAATATAACGCCAAGGCAAGAGATTACCATATTAATTGATAGCCAAGCTGCCATCAAAGCCATTGCCTCGATTAATAGATCCTCCAAGCTGGTGCTAGAATGCTGCATCAGCTTGCTGATGAACTGGCTAGGCAAAGCTCAGCCGTCCACCGCTCACTTGTGGATTCAGTCCAAGCTTCTCCTCAAAATTCATTGCAAAAGCCAACCTCAGATGGACTAGGCTAACAAACTGTGTCATATCTAGGAAGATGTGGCCAAACTAAGACCAAACAAAAACAACCGACTGCTTAAACAGAACGTGTCAAGACATCGCCAGAGTAACAGCAACCACCACGAGTCACTGGCCTATAGGAAACCACGTAGTCACACTAGATGCAACTGCAAAAGAAACCCTTATCCACTTTTTGCGACTGTCCGACACTAGCTAAGCTAGGGCCAGACAAAAACCCTTCGGTATAAAGACCAAACTGTCGCGGATGCCAGAAAACTTGATCTTCACAACTGTAAGCAGCGTGCTCGGGACGGCAGAGGATGGAAGGCAGCCGTGTCTCAGGCAGAGACTCTTTAATGCTCAGGAGCTCTTTAAGTAAGTAAGAGGCTGTGAAGCTATATAAACGTAGTAGACGGCTCGAATTCATCGGCTGAGATGGCTAGCACATGTAGAGCGAATGGACACTAACATTCCAGCTCAAAGATTCTTCTAATTTATTCCAGAGGCACTTCGCAGTGGAGGAAGACCTTACATCAAGATGGCTTGTGCAGTTGAAAGGGAACGTCAACCAACTAGGCGTATGAAACTGGAGGCAGCTAGCTCAAAACTGAGTTCTAGACTGTAAGCGCCATCTAAAGCAAGTACTACCTTTTGTATTACCTAATGCGTAGAGGATCTTAGCGGAAGGCATGTATGTACGTACATTGGTTCATACGTGTGTACCTAGTTTATGTTAGGTTGGCTGTCTGTACGAGAGTGCAGACACACTTAGACCAGTAAAGGTCCATTGTGATACCATTAATCTACCATTAGACCACTCAGGGACTAATTAAAACCAACCCGAGCTTTTGATAAAGCGATGAATGCTCATGACGCCTAAGGACGCCAAATCGTCGAAGTCATCAAGGGGCCCCTAGGTGGAACATTCTTTTACGTGATAGGGCTGGGCATGTCGTTCCTTGTCCCTACAACTCCTACAGAACTCGTTAGAGTAGAGGCCGTCTTTTGCCATGTTGGCCTATAAGACAGTATTAGTCTAAGAGCCCACAGCAAATTTTGAGTGTGATATGATAACCAAAATATGCGTATAATAATATAATAACGCAGTTGATCTGCGATCTCTTTAGTTTAACCAACTCGGCGGTACGTTTTTGGTCCAGCTTAGGCCAGATTTGTTTCGAAATATGAGACGTTGAACCGTACTGCCATCTATGGCTAGTCTTGCTAATAGCGTCCAGCTTAAGTAGATTCTTACATGTAGCGAGAGAAATTCCCAAGGCTTGCCTATCAGGTAGGATTCTAAGAGTTGTACCCTGTCTAGCGTGCTCATCCGACCTGCTAGTTCGCGTAATTTTTCTGTGGCCTGGCACCTATCATAGGTGTATGTTGAACTGCTCTGTCATCTCCGTAAGAGATAAACGGAAATTTAAGGCGGCGGAAGCACGATTCTAGGACTTGATTGCCGCTTGACCCTCAGTGAAAATGCTAATATCCCTGGCAGATAATACCTATGTTCCGCCTGAAAACCGCTACAGTGATCTGGGAGGCGGAACGAGGTGCTCAAGTTGAGCTTTTCGGATAAAACACCACAACCCACCCCACCTTGTACCTACAAGGGTACTATTTTATTTTGCAGTTTGTATACGAGTACATATGTATTTCAATTGGCAAGGTTCAGTCAAAAGCTGAGGGAATCCAAACGCGGCAACTTAGCCAGCAACGGCTACTTCTCTTCCCTCCCAAGATTTATCTGGAATTTAATTAGCACACGTTATTCTAATTAATCGTAAAAAATAAATAAAAATACTAATCTGGGCTAACAACCCACGATTCTTCCTCATATCACCTTCGAATAGTCTGACCGGTGTTAATTTCTGATTCCCATGCCCACTTTGTTTACTCCCTCCCAGACAGCGGCGCAGAGCTTCTTCCTCATTTTCTCATTTTTGCAGTTACGTCACACAAAGAACCAAATTGAAGGCGAAACGATTGTTCCATATGAAGCAACCAAAATCGTGGCAGGGTGCAGACGTACCGGAAGAAGGCGTAATCTTTGGACTCTCCACAGTTGCTTTCAGGTCGTCAAGAACAGACGCTGATGTAAGCATTGCCGAGCATTGGATACAGCACCGATGATGCAACCAATTCTCAGAAGTACCAAATACCCACTGCATAAATTCCCCTCCCCGAGCTCCACCCACTTAGTAATAAGCGCAATCAAGCATAAATACTTACTTATTTGTGATCTCCATGACATCAGACATCATCAGTCGGTATTTTTTGCGAAACTTTATCCCTTGCGGTGTCTCCAGCAGATACTTATTGAAGAAATCCGTCAGCGACACAAAGTAGATGAATCCCAGCGAGGTGAGGAACAAACCCCGCTGCAGCGAGATTCGATCGGTGGTGTTTTGGATCTGTAACAGGCTACCGCACGCGATGCTAATCGAACCGATCGAGCACGCCAGCGATACGTAACATCCACGACGACCACGTAATGCCGGATGCTGGAGCGGCTTTGTACCCATGGTGTTCACAACAACAACAACAACAACACACTTATTTCTTTCCAATCGCAACAATAATCCAATCCACCTGGAAATTTTCACTTTTCACTGTTTTTTTGCTCCGCCGCCGTTTGCTGCGCTCATCTACTTCGACTCCGCGTGCAACTCAGTTCAGCAGACACGAACAGACAACAGCTGATGGATGCGAAATACTATTCTTATTCGTCTCTCTTCTGTATTATGACACAGCAGCATGGAATTCTTACAAGAAATGCGGACAGATTCCAATACTCCACCGCCACCGTCACTCAGCAGACGACAAATTGGACAACAGCAGCGAAAACTACCAACGACGCACACGCCCCCACACGAAACACACACACACTCACGCACGGCAATGCGACGAAAAAATAAGCAAAGTGCCCGAGAGCTTGACTTTCGGATAAACAATGTCGTAAAACTCGACAGGGAAACTTCTCAAATTGACTTCACAGTGAATTGGGAGTGGGACATTCTATTGATTTGTTTTTCATTTAAAAATCTGATTGAACTGTACCCGGACTGGCGCTGCGGCATGCAACAAATTACATCTTCATCTCTCTCACGGGAGCTCGTGATGTATTTTTTCTCTCGTCACCACTTGCCCTAAATTAATTTCTCTTTCGTTTTGTACTTATGCAATGGATTTTGGGTATTTCTTACTTGTAGATGAATTTTTTGGTTTTTTTGTGAGTAAATTCGGAAGGTGCTTTGCACCAGAAAAACTTGCCAACGATGTACAACGTCGAACGCGATGAGATTCGAATTGTGAATGGTCGGTCGGCGGAGATTGCGGTGCGGGTGCCGTCTGCTCAACTGTGTGTGGTTGACTTTGGCTACGTTTGTGAATTGCTTTCGTTTTTGGAGAGACAAGTCTCCAATTATTAGCTCATTGCACTTTGATAGGGCTGAACGAAAATGGGGTAAAGGAGGGTGGACAAAGGTGTAATGTAAGAGGAATTGAGAATAAATGACGGCAGAATGAGAGAACGGTGACAGTTATTGCCAGTGCCGTTGACATATAAGTGGAGAGTATATGAAACAGAATGAGTGTCAAACTGTGCGGACCTGGTAAAGGCTCTCAAACTACTTTAAGGCCAGAGCGTAAGGCAAGTTTTCTGCGCGTATTTCATCGGTAGTATTAATAAAACTGACTGCTGAAATATGAAGCAATTGCTGGAAAAAGTAACTTTTTCTTAGCATTTACTTCCATTCGTATGATAAAAAACTGACTTAAGCAATTTCTTTTGTTTATAATTTTCGCGCACTCAAGAGATTATGAGTACCCTTAACATGTTTTTATACAGTATGGGCGTTGGAAAGGGTAGATAGAGAGAGAGAGAAAGATTTGGTGAAGTGGTTTGAAGCTCAGTTGTTTATGCTTCATAATCACAACGGGGGTGGCGTCCAGTGGCCTATTTCACCAAATTACAATTATAATTACAAATTTGTATTTGTTGATTACATTTACAAATTTGTTTACTGATTTCCTGTTTCACAAACTACAAACTTAATTCCAACAAATTTGTTAAAAAGAGAAAAAAATGAAGGGAAATTGTACTTGTTATTTACAAATACACAAAAAAAATCGTTTCATTGTTTATGTTTCAGAGTTGTAAACAACAATTGTTTTTTTATAATTTTGTAAGTCCTCTAACTGATAACATCAAAGAACAAAATTAATAAACAGAACAAAAATTTTATCGTCGGTTTAATTCCAGATAAGAAAAATGTTTTATTCGCCAAATTTGCTAATACTTACTTACTTACTTAGATGGCGCTACAGTCCGGGGTGGACCTGAGCCTCAACCAACAAACCTCTCCAGCCAGCACGGTTACGAGCCAGCTGCCTCCAGTTGCGCACGCCAAGTTCGTTGAGGTCCCTCTCCACTTGTTTGCGCCACCTACCGCGAGGTCGTCCTCTACTGCGTCGTCCGTCCGGGAAGGTTGGGCTCCATCCGCTCTAAATGACCCAGCCATCTTAGTCGCTGTATGTGAACTCTTCTGGCTAAGTCGATATCCTTGTACAGGTCGTATAGTTCGGCATTGTACCTTCTCCTCCACTCACCGTCTATGCAGACGGGACCAAAGATCGCTCGAAGAACTTTTCTCTCGAAATAACCAAGGGCATCCTCATCCGGTTTTGTCAAAGCCCATGCCTCTGCGCCATACAGCAGGACTGGGATGATAAGAGTCTTATAAAGAGTTACCTTAGTAGTTCGAGATAGGGCTTTGCTACTCAATTGCCATTTTAGCCCATAGAAACAACGATTGGCAAGAGTAATTCTCCGTGTGATCTCCCTACTGATGTCATTTGCGGAGGTGACCATAGAGCCTAGGTAGACAAAATCTTTTACTACCTCAAAATTATATCTGTCTATTGTGGCGTTCTGTCCAAGACGCCGATGTTGGGTGTCCTTTTTTGTAGACAGCATATATTTTGTTTTGCTTTCATTGACCGCTAGACCCATCTTTGCTGCCTGGATCTCAATACTCGTAAATGCCCCATTGACTGCCCGCTGAGTTCTTCCGATTATGTCAATGTCATCGGCATAAGCGAGTAGTTGTACAGACTTGAAGAAGATTGTACCTCCAGGGTTGGCTTGTGAGTTTCGTACAATTCTCTCAAGTACTATGTTAAAGAGATCGCATGATAGCGCGTCACCTTGTCTAAGACCTTCCCTGACATGGAACGGTTCAGAGGGTTTCCTTTCTTCAGGATCGGGTAAACGATGCTGACGTTCCATTCATCGGTCATACTTTCGTCCGACCAGATTTTACAGATGAGCTGGTGCATGCTCCTTACCAACTCATCTCCTCCTGCCTTGAAAAGCTCAGCGGCAAGGCCGTCGGCTCCAGCAACTTTATTGGATTTGAGTTTAGATATCGCTATCCTCACTTCATTCTGATCGGGTTGACGGGAATCTTGACTGCCATCATCACTGTTGAATGGCTCATTCTGCCTGACAGCGGAATATTGATCATCATCGCCGTTTAACAGTCTGCAGAAGAGTTCCCTCCATATCCTCAGCACCGACTGCGATTCTACTACTATGTTGCCATTTTCGTCCCTGCAGGCTTCAGTTCTGGCTTCGAAACCCTGGCATGTTCTTTTTACCCTTTGGTAAAATTTTCGAACATTATTCCTACAATAAAGTCTCTCAATCTTCTCGATCGAGCGCTTCGTTGTGGATATCCGCATCCGTACCTTGGCTACAACTAGTGATATTTTCTAATACCATATCATATTTTTTTTTTTTTCGAGGGTAGGTGAAAATCTTCACTTCTTTCCAAGTCAGCTTTGCATCAAGTGTCATTCCAAGATATTTAGGATTGTTTGCAAACGGAATTTAAACCAAGTTTGAAAAGATCGACAAATTATATATTTTCTTATAAGTAGAATTTACATGAACAGATTTGGTCTCGTTGAGTGCATTCGCCAAATCTTTGTCCATTTATTTACTCTATCCAAAGCTTTCTGCAGTTTTTCTGTAGTATCTTCAACCGTTTTACTTACTGCCAAGATAGCAGTGTCGTCGGCAAATGTAGCTAGCTGAGTGCCTTCTATTTGCGGTATATCACGAGTGTATAATAGATATAAAACTGGACCAAGGACGCTTCCTTGCACCACCCCAGCCATTATTTCCTTGAAATCTGAATATTCGTTTACACATTTGACGCAGAATAGTCTATTCGTAAGGTAGTTAGTTAAATTCATTTATTTAGCAGAATTTTGCTATTTAAATTCATACAAATTAATTATAATTCACAGTTTGAATTTAACCTATGTTACGTATGTAAATTGATATTTAGGTATGTGTAAAGTTACATTTTACATTCAATTGTAATTCTTTTAAATCTATTGAAGTTACTTTAATTTTTAATGTTAGATGGTATTGCGTTAAACAGTTGGCAACCTTTGTACACAATACTATTTTGCGTTATATTCTGCAGATACGATGGCAATCTGAAGTCTTCTTGGTTTCTTAAGTTATATGGCTGGGAGTCTCTTACATATCTTAGATGTTTCCTTAAATAATTCGGTAACAGATCATTTTTGATTTTAAAAATAAGACATAAAACATTTAAAAGAATGTAAATTTGTTTGACATTTAACCACACTAAAGTATTGAGCATTATTCTGATTAGTGTATATTGACTACATTTTAAGATTATTCTCATTGCCCTACTTTGTAGCCGCTGAAGCTTGCTTAACATATATTCACAACATAAAAACAAAATCTATGAACAATATTCAAAGTGCGGTTTAATCATTATTGTGGAGAAAAATAACAGCAGTCTGGCAACACTTTAAGAAAGAGATAGATAGAGGAGAGAAAAAGTAGATATATCGAGAGGGGCAGAAAATTGGCATTTGGGTAGTAGTAACGCGGCCGAGAAGACCACTAAAAATTTTGAGTTCTTCTCTTTGAAATAAAGTTTTAAAAATTAATAAATAAGAGAGTTCTGTGAAATTTGGTGCGTTCTTATTTTAAGTAATAGTTTTTTTACAATCTCAAAATTTTTACAAAATGTTTAATACGCCGCCGCAATCGATAATATCGGGCAGACGAAATAAGTGTCCAATATGTGACGGGCCATACGAGGACACAAATATGGTAGAATGTTCTGCTTGCACAAAATGGATTCATTTTGTATGTGCCGAAGTGGGAGAAGAAGTAGCTTACGTCGAGAACTGGAAATGCGCTAATTGCACACGTTTAAGTGCGGCACATACCAGTCAGACACCAGCATTCCCAAAACCACATACAGATTTGAATTTAAATCCGCAATTCCAACGAGCAGACGGTAGCCATGCACCAGAAACGGATTCACATGCGAATGTTCCAGTCTATCAAGAAGTCTGCAGTCACGAACCAACATGTTCAAACTTGCAACCGGAGTCGCAGAAAAGTGTGCAGTTGAACAAAGGAAATGCTAACGGCGCAGCTGAAAATGCAAAACCAAACATAACGGTGCATACAGCTGCGCCAACCGAAAAAGGGTTGGTGAGTATTGAACACAATTCGTCTCCTCATACAGTTGCTTTCTCAGTATCTTCGTCTCGCTGTAGCAAATCTGCTCGGTTTCAACAACAAATGAAAATACTTGACGAACAAGAAGAAATTCTTAAACTGAGACAGGATATATTGAGGAAAAGAGAAGTAATGTTAAATGCTTTATCCGACGATGAGACAGAGGAGCATAGTCATACAGTTCGACTTAAAAATGAAATAACACCTCAAACTGTACGATCACCGTTGAAGGAAGTTGCCAGCAATGCTCAAATTAAAGAACGAGTTTTTAATTATTTGGATTCAATGAAACCCAATAAATTCAAGATAGACACAAAGCCAGCTGTATCTGCTTCAGAACAATTTCCAGTTTTCGCTCGTGCAACTGAAGAACACAACAAAAACAATTTTCAATTAACTGCACAACAGCTGGCTACTAGATATGCGCTAGCAAAAGATTTACCGACATTCACAGGACAAGCATCGGAATGGCCAGTTTTTATAAGTAGCTTTTACCAAACAACAGCAGCCTGTGGATTCACCGAAAGTGAAAACCTGATTCGGTTACAACGGAGTTTAAGGGGCAAACCGAGAGAAATGGTCGAGGCTCAATTAACTATACCATCATGTGTTCCACAAATTATCAATACGCTGAAGTTACTATACGGCAGACCAGAGTTGTTGATGGAGCATTATATTGAGAAAATCAGAAGGATGACGCCTCCCAAATTCGAGCGATTAGAAACTGTAGTTGAGTTTGCTGTCGCCGTCCAAAACCTCTACGCGGCACTGCAACAAGCAAATATGGAAGACCACATTCGAAATCCGATGCTTATGAAGGAGCTAATTGAAAAACTACCAGCAGTCCTAAAAATGAATTGGGCAGTCCACATACGAACGGCAACCGGCAACAGCAATTTGTGTACATTCGCAGATTGGCTGAATGGACTCACCGCCGACGCTTGCAGTGTTATGACGACTACAAATTGGTTTACGACAAAGCAGCCGCAACAATCCACAAGAACTAGGAAGGAAGCTGTCAACTTGCATCAGAAACTGGAGGAACTACCGACTTCATCAAGATCTTCTCACTCAACTCCAACTTTTAGCTGCAAAATCTGTGGGGAAAACTGCAAAATAGCATCCAGTTGCAACAAGTTTAGAGAAATGGATCTACCTCAACGCTGGGATATCGTAAAACGATTTAACTTGTGTCGCCAATGCCTCAAGAGGCATCCTTTTAAGTGTAGAACTCCTGTTTTATGCACCAAGGACAGCTGTGAGAAGAAACATCACCCACTTCTTCATAATGATCGATCTTCCAATTCGGTAAGGACTGAAGCATCTATGAGCCATATAGAGTCGAAAATCAACTTCAGGATGCTTCCGGTGATTTTATCAAATAAAGGAGGAAAGGTAAAAACAAATGCCTTCCTTGACGAAGGATCATCGACTTCCCTTATAAGCGACGAATTAGCCAAACAGCTGAAACTTGAAGGTGATGAGGAACCCTTTTGCCTTAAGTGGACCTCTGGAGTAACTCGGATGGAAAGTCAATCAAGAAGAGTAAAGGTAACTATCTCCGGTGTCTGGAAAAATGCGGCAGAGTTTCCACTATCGAATGTGCGAACAGTTCAATCACTCAACTTACCGTCGCAGTCATTGGACTATGAACTGTTGTCAAAGAGGTATGTCCATCTCCGTAATATACCGGTCGAATCATACAACAAGGTAAGTGCCGGAATCCTGATTGGCCTAAAAAATTGGAAAGTGGCAATTCCGCTCCGTATTAAAGAAGCTGCAGAAAACGAGCCGATGGCAGCCAAGTGCCGTTTAGGATGGTCGGTATTTTCCGCAGCGGAAGACTACTGTAGCAAGAACAGCAAATTCGATTACAGTTTCCACCTATGTGAATGTCAACTGGACGCAGATGCCGAGCTAAATCAAATGGTGAAAGAATACTTTTCTGTCGACAACTTGGGCATAACTGGTGAAAAAGATGTGAAGCAACAACAGGAGGAGCATCGTGCCAGGAAGATGTTGGCAGAAACCACCACACATTTGGGAAGCCGCTATGAGACAGGTCTTTTGTGGCGGTACGAGAATTTCAATCTGCCAGACAGCCGACCAATGGCAGTACGTCGCCTTAGTTGCTTGGAGAAAAAACTGAAGCTCAATCCGGTATTGGCAGAAAATATGAAACAACAAATTTTGCAGTACGAGAACAAAGGCTACATACGAAAACTAAGTCACCAAGAGTTGCAGACACATCGAGGGAAAGTATGGTACTTGCCGATATTTCCGGTTCAAAGCGCAAACAAGCCGGATAAAGTACGTATCGTCTGGGATGCAGCAGCGAAGGTGAAAGGAGTTTCACTCAACACTTTGTTGATGAAAGGTGTGGATTGGAATTCATCTTTACTGGGTGTACTTCTTCGAAGCAGGGAACGTAAGATATGCATAGCAGCGGATATCAAGGAAATGTTCCACCAAGTCAACATCGCTGGAAAAGATCAACACTTTTTACGATTCCTGTGGCGGGGTTGTCAAGAAGGAAGAGAACCAGATACGTACGTAATGCAGGTAATGACTTTCGGGGCAACCTGTTCTCCTAGCTGCGCCCAATATATCAAAAACGAAAATGCTTCACACTTCATCAAAGAGTATCCACGAGCAGTAAAATGTATAATCGACAACCACTATGTCGATGACTTATTGGATAGTGTCAACACCGAAGACGAAGCTATACAACTGGCCCAGGAGGTTGCAGCTATACATAAGCGAGCTGGTTTTGAAATTCGTGGCTGGAAGTCTAACTCAGACATCGTTATGCGTACTCTCAATCCTAATTCATTGGAAGTAAATAAAAATATAAATATGAACCCAGAATTTTGAAAGGAAAAAGTATTAGGCATGTGGTGGTGCATTAACGATGACGAGTACACGTATTCCTTACAATATAATAAAGGAAATTTAGCTGTGCTGAAAGGAGAAAAGCGGCCAACCAAAAGGGAGGTGTTGAGAATCCTGATGGCAATCTACGATCCGCTGGGATTGATCGAGCATTTTTTGGTGTACCTAAAAATAGTTCTACAGGAAATTTGGCGGAGCCGAATCGATTGGGATGACCCGATTCAGGATGAGCAAAACGATATGTGGAGGACTTGGTTGAAGATGCTCCCGAGGGTTGAGCGGGTAAGAATACCACGATGCTATTTAAATAACATTTTAGATTGGACCAAGGCCTCAACCCAACTGCACATATTTGTGGACGCCAGTGAGCAGGCATGCGCTACTGTTGGTTATCTGCGTATAAGAAAGGGACAGCAGGTGGAATGCGCGTTAGTTGGTGCAAAGACAAAAGTTTCTCCGTTGAAGCTGCGGTCCATTCCGCGATTAGAGCTGGATGCAGCGGTTATGGGAAGCAGATTCGCCAAAAATATTCAAGATCAATTGACTGTGCAGATAAACAAAGTTTTCTTCTGGAGCGATTCGAAGGTCGTTCTTAGCTGGGTTAGAGGAGATCCAAGGAGATACACTAAGTTTGTGGCATTTAGAGTGGCTGAAATTCAGGAGAACGCAAATGTCGTAAATTGGCGTTATGTAACGACTAAAAATAATGTTGCAGATGATGCCACGAAATGGGTGAAACCTCCTAAGCTCGACAAAAGTGATCGCTGGTTCAGTGGTCCTCCTTTTTTGCACCTAGATGAAGAACAGTGGTCCGAAGATATTACAGTTATATTGGAATCATCAGAGGAGCTCGTCAATCTGCATGCAACGGAATCGATCATCATAGACTACGCAAGATTCTCGAAGTGGAAAAAACTAATCAACACAATGGCGTATGTTATCAGATTTATTTCCAATTCTAGAACGAACATCAATAGTCAACCTAAACGGAAGGGCATCTTAACCAGTGAAGAGCTACGACAGGCAGAGACCGTAATATTAAAGTCAGCACAGCAAGATGCCTACAACAGCAATATATGCCACCTTCGTAAGCAAACTACGGTGGAGTTACAAGGACTTCAAGCAACGGTGAATCGTACGAGCCCCATATACGGACTATCGCCATATCTGGACAAAGAAGGACTATTGAGAGTACGTGGAAGAACAGATGCAGCAACGTTTCTTTCTGATGATGCTAAAAGGCCAATTATCCTTCCTAGAAGTCATCGCATAACCCAACTAATTGTTCAGGATGTACACGACACTTTTCTACATCGTAACAATGAAAGCGTGGTTAATCAATTACGACAACGATACTGGATCCCAAAGCTCAGGTGCGTAGTAAAAAATATTAAACATGTTTGTCAGTGGTGTAGGGTACGAAAAGCGAAACCTCAAGAGCCAGAAATGGCACCACTGCCACCTGCTAGACTGGCCGCCTTTGCTGAACCGTTTACGTATGTTGGGGTGGATTATTTTGGACCTTTGACTGTTGCTGTCGGTCGTCGGACCGAAAAGAGGTGGGGTGTACTTTTCACTTGCCTCACTGTTAGAGCCGTGCACGTGGAGATAGCTTACAAACTAGATGCAAATTCCTTTATTTTATGTTTCCGTGATTTCGTTAACCGCCGTGGGTTTCCTAAAGAAATATACAGTGATAGAGGCACAAATTTCGTCGGAGCAGAAAGGATATTAAGAGAATCATTACAAGCAATCGATTCCAACAAGATAGCCAAACATTTTATAAGCCCGACACTAAATTGGAAGTTTAATTCACCAGCTTCGCCGCATATGGGTGGGGCTTGGGAACGCCTCGTTAAATCATTTAAAATCGCCTTGTATGATTCCTTGCCAACCAGAACACCTACGGATCCACTGTTAAGAAGTTGCCTGGTTGCTGCTGAAAACATCATTAACTCCAGGCCACTTACGTATATGCCGCTAGAAAGTGATCTTGAGGAAGCCTTAACACCAAACCACTTCTTAAGACTAACATCGGGTGCAACGAAGCAGATGGGAGTAATCGCCAACGATAGCGCAAAGGTTCTGAGAAATGGTTACCAATATAAAGAACAATTCGCCAATAAGTGCTGGAAAAGGTTTATCACTGAGTACGCGCCGGAGTTAACACGAAGATCAAAATGGCACAAGCCAACACCACCGCTGAAAATCGGAAGCATCGTTTTAATAATCGACAAGGATCTTCCACGAAATAACTATCCAAAGGGAAGGGTGATTGAGGTAAAGACAGCAAAAGATGGACAGGTACGCAGCGCTATCATCGAGACTGGAGATGGTATCCTAGAAAGGCCTGTTGTTAAGATTGCTGTAATCAACGTAGAGCAAAATGAGGCTACAACGACGTCTAATCCTGAGGCCGTTGTACCGGGGGGGAGTGTGGAGAAAAATAACAGCAGTCTGGCAACACTTTAAGAAAGAGATAGATAGAGGAGAGAAAAAGTAGATATATCGAGAGGGGCAGAAAATTGGCATTTGGGTAGTAGTAACGCGGCCGAGAAGACCACTAAAAATTTTGAGTTCTTCTCTTTGAAATAAAGTTTTAAAAATTAATAAATAAGAGAGTTCTGTGAAATTTGGTGCGTTCTTATTTTAAGTAATAGTTTTTTTACAATTATATTATATATATTTATAGCACTTATTAAGGAGGCTCTACTTCGAATTCTGTTAAAGAAACCAACTTTTTTCGACACTTTTTTTATAATATAGTCTTCGTTTACATTAAATGTTAAATTAGAGTTTATAACTACTCCTAAGTTTTTGATTTGTTCAACTTGTTCTATTACTTCATTTTCTACACGGAGGTTTAGATTAAGCTTATGTTTAAGTACCATACATTTAGATTTGTTGACATTCAATTTAAGTTTATTCGCCCTAAGCCAACTGTTCACTCTGAGTAGATCCTCTTGTATCTTTTGTACACATTCGTCTGCGTTTTTTCCTGATATGAAGATTAGGGCGTCATCGGCAAAGAGAACTAACTGGGAGTATTTAAGTTCATGCCCAATGTCGTTAATGTAGATCATAAACAGCAATGCTCCCAGTTGTTCTTCAAGATATTATATAGGTGCTCTGGCAGAACTTTTCATAATTTAAACTTTAAGCCTTCGTGCCAGTCCTTGTCAAAGGCTTGAGAGACGTCAAGGAATACGCTTGAACAAATCTTTTTTTCTTCAAGTGATTTTTCGATTACATGTGTTATTCGATGTACTTGTTCAACTGTAAAATGCTTACTTCTGAATCCGAATTGATATTCCGGAATGAGATGCCCTTCTTCTACTACCGGCTGTATTTGCCTAATCAATATTCCCTCGAACACTTTGTATATAATGGGAAGAAGCGAAATCGGTCTATAAGACGTTTTTTCATTCTGCGGTTTTCCGGGCTTAAGGACCATTATGACTTTATGACTTCGGCGACTTTCCATTGACTGGGAATACCATAACACATAATGTTAAAGTTAGCGAGTGGCAACAATTTTTCATTTTTATTTTTAACGTACAGTATTTTCAAAGAAAGCATCAACAATGGCTAAACAAACACGATGGACAGTTCTGCATACCATAGATTTAGATATACCGTGCATGTTTGCGATACTGTCCCCTATTTCCAAGCCAATGTAAAACTGTTAGAAATTGATGTATCGGTGTCAGTGAAAACAATTTTTCAGGCTTATTTGCAATCCGAGGTCCAATTTGTCTTATTATTTCCTCTGCCTGAGGACGTTTTAACCGAAACTTTTCGTTGAAAACAAAAGAATCTGAAATTTCGTAGTTAATTCGCGGTCGATAAATTTTTCTTCGTCTACATATTTAGCACAAAATCTACACTTATATCACTAACGGTGCTACTATGCCTTCGACGTAAAGACAGTTTTAGGTTTGGAAAGCGATTCCTTTCGAAAATTACAATTTGTTATTAAATCGACACACGATCTTTCTATTGCAAGAAATTTTTCAGTAATTGAACAAATTTGTAAAATTTACTAATTTGGTGAAACACAAACTTACAAAAAATATAAATTTTAACAAATTTGTACTTGCAAGCAAGAAGAAAGAAAATTAACTTTTGGTAAAACGGAAATGATGAAATTTCCCTTTGTAAACAACAAATACAATTTTGTAACACAAAAATTTTGTGAAACAGAAAAAATCGATTTTTCCACAAATTTGTTAAAAAAATGCTTGTGAACAACAATTTGTAAGTTAGTGAAATAGGCCACAGATAACTGGGAAGATTTTTGTTACTTCTTGCCTTTGCTTGTGGTTTATAGTATTTTTTTCCGAATAAGCGATGTCAAAGGCAAATCATCATCAACAGAGCGAACATTTTTTCCAGCCATATGAACAAGCTAATGCCAGTGTTATATCTTCGCAGTAGTGTTCACACAAGCTTTCGCAATTGATCGGACTGACTTTATATATTTCATGAGAAATAAATAAGTGCTTGCTGACATCAGGATTTGAACCATGACCCATTATCACGTTAGCACTACACCATTGCTACCATCGTTAGGTTCGAGAACGGGGTTTGCTCAAATTGTTATGAATAAAAGACATAAAACTAAGCATTTGCTAAGAAAATACCAAGTCTGCTTTTGGCTGACTAGAAGCGTTTGCTACGAACTTTTGTCACTTAAATGATAGTCAATTGAATTGAATTGTTGTGCGATTTTGGTTTCTGTGAAAAAAGTAAGGAAACAAATTTAATTTGAAATTGATATGCAATATCATACCGCTTTTGCCGATTACGGTTGCAAATATAAACAGCGTTCGTTAACAAAAGCAGTGTGTATAAGCCGAAATTATATAGTGTCGATAAAAATGTCAAGTTATTGTATCGTTTCACACTTCTTAGGCTGCGGTTCCGGTGCCAGCGAATGTAAGCGAATATCACTCACGCAAATTCGCAAAGTTCGCTAAAGTCATTCAAAAGTACGCATTTCCTATGTTGTGGTTCGAGTGCACAAAATTTACTCGCGCGAACTTAGCGAATCTAAGCGAGTAAAGTGCTCGATAGTTTCATTTCCATTTTACTCGCGCGAGCAAAGCGAATTCAAGATATGTTTTTAAGTAGGATTTGTGCTTACTGCTTAGTTGTGTACTGATTTTTGTGCAAAATGAATTCGGAAAAATTAATCTATGAAGTTAGAAATCGAGCACCGTTATGGGGCATGAACAGAAAAGACTTTTGCAAAAATGCGAAACTCTGGGATGAAATAGCTCATGTAATGAAATTTCCAAGTAAGCACTGTTAATAGTTTTTATTAGCTTATTTATGTATCTGCGCTTGCGCTTCTGTTCCGGTTACTGTGGAATTCATAGTTTCTAATAAAATTTGCTTGTCAATACCTTTCTTCTTCTTCTTCTTCCTTTTATCAGCGAGGCTATGATCCGAAAACAAGGGATCACAACCTTCCCACTTCACCGCATTTCTTCTGATCCGCTTGTGGGGTTCGCCTCCAATGTCAATACCTTTCTCCTCAATTAAAATATTATGAAGAAGGCAGACACATTTTGTGATGGTTTTAGCAGTTTCAACATTTGTCTCAATTGCCTTCCCTAATATGCGCCATTTGCTGGTTATATGTCCAATAGCGCACTCTATAATTTTCCTTGCTCTTGAAAGATTGTCGTTAAATATTATTTTGTCATTCGTTAAATCACTTTTGGGATATGGTCGTAGCAAATATGATCTTAAAGGATACGCTTCATCACCAATCAATACAAATGGCGCTTCTATATCATATCCCGGCAACAAACGGGGCTCTGGGACGTTAAATTTACCAGTTTCAATAAGATCATATATCGTACGCTCCCACTTCAATGCACAGAAACCTATAGTTTGCATCAGAAATTGCTGGTAACACAATCGAAAAAAAAGTGTTTGTAGTTAAAATACATGCTTCCTGTCTGCGGAGCTTGATTTACACGTACGTGTTTTCCGTCTATTGAGCCAAAACAATTTGGAAAGCCCCATTTTGTATAAACGTTATCCGCGATGTTAAAGATTTCGTCCTGACTAGGTGGTGACAAGTGAATTGTGTGATAATTTATTCCAAATAGCTTGAGTAACTTCCTTTATTATTCGAGAAATTGTACAATGTGATACACGAAAAACTAAATGCCAAGCTTCTGTACGACATTCCTGTAGACAGGTATCTAAAAAATTAACGAAAAAGTAATGCATTTTATTATTTACTCAGCATTTTTTGTAAAATGAATATTTAACATATTTTTTTTTTTTTTTTAGAAACTGAAGTTCAGGAAAAGTGGAAGAATTTGGGAGATACCTACAGAATTGAATTGAAAAAAGTCGCTAAAAACTTCAAATCTGGCAGTGCATCGCAGTGCCCTAAAAAAAAAACAGTGGCCTTAATTTGAACAAATGTCATTTCTTCAGAAAATTATGGAACCAGCACCACTATCTGGCAGTCTTAGCGACGATGATAACTGAAATGTACGTGGCTTTGAAGAACCGCAATCGGAAGCTATTTCGTAGAAGCTGAAGATATTGGCACCAACTGTGAAAACGTAAATTCAAATGGTTTAGGAGACAAAAGTCAAAGCGAAATCATAACACATCAGATGGAACATCATGAAACTGTGTCACAGAAGCCGAAGAAAGGAAGTCGCAAAAGGAAATCTGGAGAAGATCGCTTCTTGGAAATAGAGAACGAAAAGTTAAACATTATTAAAAATAACCAGGAATTAAAGTTATATGGCGACTACAATTTCTTGATCAGTTTCCTTCCAATCATGAAAAACATGACTGAAATGCTAAAGCTTATATTTCACTCGAAAGTAAGAAACATTGCTCTAGAGGTAACGGATAATAGAAGTTCTTCAACCCCCACAACGAGTTGGCTTAGTACTCCTGAAGTTCATCATAATTTTTTAAACGTACAAGATGAGCACGGTTCAAATTCCAATGATTTGTTTCAATTATAAGTTATATACGAGTAAACATACACATTGTTAAATTATAACGTTTTTATTTTACTTACCTTAAAGTAAGAGCCAGCTTCTCTTTAGGTGAAATCGGCGTAACAAAATTTGTTGACATTTTCTCTATTGTGGGCTCTATACTTGTCAAAATATAGTGAAATGTATCTGAAGTCATTCTATAAATAAATAAATAAATATTAAATATTTGGCGCAACAGCTCATTAAGTGCCAGGGCCTAACTTCTCGCAACCACTCATGTTGTGTGCGTTATATTTTTCGTACGAATGGAAGGGACCTACAGTTTAGTGCCGTATCCGAACGGCGATTTGAGAAGCTTTTTCGAGACAACAATACTCTCGGATGTTTGTCAGACGCTCGCGAGAGGTGGGACCGTGAAAAAACTTTTTGGTGTTTTGTAGGATTCGAACTTGGAACCTCATCAAGTCATTCTATACTATTCAAAAAAAAATTGTTCAACTTTGATCAACGAATTGTGCAGATTGTGATATTCTCCACATTCCAGTCTTTTCTTAAAAATAAGATTAGTTTTTTAGTGTATTTGTATTTCAAGAAGCTATTTTCTAACAAAAATTGTTCTTCACAAAGCGACAATGACATGATAAAACTTTTCCAAATCACAACATTTCAAAACACGACTACTTAGCAGTACTTCCTGCAGATAAATGTTTCGTTCCCACTACATACGACTATTTGCATAAATAAATTCGCTTACTTTGCTTGAGTAAACTCGCTTGCACCGGAACCATTCTGTTCGCGCGAACGTGCGCGAGTTTATTCGCTTACATTAGCTAAGTTCGTGCGAGTAAAATTCGATTGCACCGGAACCGCAGCCTTAATGTGGATTATTTGGCACACCAATTTTTTCCCTGCAAATTTAGAACCACGTGGTGGCGTACTAATTTCGATACAATACAATTTCTGCTACATTTTGAAGTGCCATGCTACATACTACATTTTTCCCTCATTATGATACATTTTTTCAAATAGTCTACCTAATTTTTATTTCTGTTTTTGCTTTTAAATCACATTATTAACATTCATATGTTGAACATAATAAAAGACGATTTCAAAAATAGGTTAAGTTCAGATACTGTGGAATTAATTTTACTGGCTAAGAAGCTATTGAAAGATGTGCCAATGCCTTCTGCCGAATTGGTAAGGTTTTGCTTGAGTTTAAATTATGCAGATACATACACAATTTGAAAATAAGTAACGATTTCTGCCCCTCTTAAGGAATATTTCTCATTTTGTTTGTTATGAGAGATGTTGTGCAATTTAATGAGTATATAACATTAAATTAACATTGTTAACTTTTTATTTATTTATTTAATCTTTTTTACCAATGAATTCCTATATGTTCGCCTATTTAACATCAGAAAATCTCGACTGGCCTCCCGATTTCGATCACTTGGTTACTGAAACCAATCAAATGCTGGTGTCGAAATAAACGGTTTTTAACATGTCGCTTGATGTCAAATGCCAAGCAATTGGTTAGTTCGAATATGCGAACCCCAATAAATTGCTTGGAATTTGACATCAAATGGCAACCGTTTATTTCGTGCGCGTATATCAGGAAAAAACAAATAAAACGAAATGGAATTACTCTACACTGATATGGAATATCTGAATGGTAATTATTCTCACTTTTTTCGGTTTTATTGGCATGTTTATTATGCGATTTATGTGTATTATCTCAATCAGACGACCACGTTTCGTGGTGGAAAGGAGACAAATAAATTAAAATTTGTTGAAATTCTGTGATCATATGGCAACATTTTGTTGGTTAAATCCCAAGCGCATCTGAAAAAAGGAAATAGCGATTCATACTACCTATACTTTTGTTACGAACGTTGTTTGCATTTGCGTACACAATCCGCAATTGCAATTTTTTAAGATTAAATTTATTTACAAATTTTTAGTAACGTCTTAACCTATGCATTATATTATTCTACGCGTCAAACTCTTTCATTTGATACCCTTATCAAGGGGTTATGATTTAAAAAGGTAATCCTCCATCTTGGGGGCGTCTGCCATATTGGATTTAGAACGATATTAGATATATTGTATTACATTGTCACCGGATTTATACACGTGAACAAAGCTTCAAAGCTTTAGCTCAGCTAGGACTAATCGAAATTTTGATCGAAAGATTTGTAGCAGACAGACAGACAACACAGCGAGTTATAAAAACTTTCAAAATAGGTTTTATTTAACCTTTGCACAGCAAAATCCTGTTTTCTGAAATAAATGCCACTAAAAATGGGCGGATACCAATACCTATATATATAGATGTATATTTTCATAATAATAATTTGTTTCTATTTTCACTTGTTTCTGTTTCGTGCTGTTAATGAAGTGGATGTTATTACTACCGACTTTAGCAAGGCGTTTGATAAAATCTGTCACTTAGCTATTTACCTTAAAGTTAAAGCTCTCGGTTTCCAAGCCTCTTTCATTTCAGTGCTGAGAAGGTATCTAAAGAAGTGCCAATACAGAGTTCTCTTCCGATTTTCGGTCTCTGACCCCATTGACGACACATCTTGGTCCGCTGATCTTTGTCTTAACTATAAACGATGTTGGTCACGTCATAAAAGACTCTGATTTGTCTATTTACGCGGATGATATGAAAATCAGTAAGGTAATATCTACCCCACCGATTCTCTCTTACTTCAAATCGATCTAAATTCATTCCACACATGGTGCGACAAAAACTTTCTAGAACTTAACGTCGCCAAATGTCAATCCATAACATTCTGTCGTAAACGCCTCCCCCCATCCCTCAGAACCTATTACTTTCTTAGCGAGTCCGTTCCCCCAGTCTCCTCTATACCCAATCTGTGTACTATTTGTGATAGGGAGCTAAGCTTCCGTTCCCACATTGATCAAATTATACACAAGGCCAATTCTTCTCGGTTTTATAAAACGCTAGTCTCGAACCCTTACGTTACTAAATCCATTTACATCACCTTTGTCAGACCCCACCTTCAATACGCCAGCCAAGTTTGGTCACCTTATCACGACATCCACTCCCTTAGAATTGAAGCCGTGCAGCGTAGGTTTATCCGTTTTGCCTTAAGCAGTCTCCCATGGGTCGAAAACTATATATTACCCCCTACGAAAATCGGCTAGAATTGATTAACCTGAAAACCCTTGTAAAACGACGCAGAGTCGCTGACATACTCTGCGTGCATCAATTATTAACCAGTACGATCGATTCCCCCGCACTACTGGAAATGATTTCCCTCGTAACCGCTTCAACAATATTTGCAAATTGTCCTAATTTTCTATCAAAGCTCGTGTTCGGTTGCGACAACTTTACGTGCCCTACGTCCACTACTATGGAGTCTGGTGCTCAGCGAAGCCCTTATGGAAATCGAAAAAACTGGATGCAAGGTTATTTCCTACGCAGATGATGTCGCTATCCTAATAACAGGCAAATATCCACAGACACTAGCCGATATCATGCAGTCTGCTCTTAACTAACTGCTCAGATGCGAACTTTCCGTTAACCCGACGAAGACTGGGCTAGTTCTATTTACAAGAAAACATAAAACCCCTGACTTCCCTCCACCCAAAATAAGAGGATCCACTCTAAAACATTCAAATAGTGCTAGCTATTTAGGCCTAAAGCTTAAACCCGAGCTAATTTGGAAAGAGAGTTGAACGTGCCAGGAAATCGCTGGCTGCCTTATACATTTGCAAGAAATCAGTGGACTCCACTTGGGACCTACAACCGACCATCATGCACTGGCCATACATATGGGTAATAAAACAGATTCTCATGTATGCGGTACTGGTACGGTGGCTCGCCCTGGAGAAGAATTCCAACCTATCCATAACGGAAAAAAACTCAACAGTAAGACTGAAAGGCTCCAAACAGTGGAAGGAGGAACACATGAGACATGCCAAAAAACGTTCGATACATCGCCATCTCCCCACTTCCACTGAATATGACTTCAACAGGGGCTACATGCACTCAATACCAGACAGAGCTGAGTGGACGCAACGCTATGCCCTATACAATGAATCGCTGTTAATTTTCACGAACGGGTCCAAAACCAAGCACGGAGTTGGTGCCGGAATCTTCTCAGAAGACCTGGACATATACCTCTATTGACCTTCCGAACCATTGCAGCGTTTTTCAAGCCGAAGTTCGCCAATCCGCTGACTGGCTAGCGGCTAATATACGTACACTATCAACATCGGATATTGCTATCTACGTCGATAGTCAAGCAGCCATCAAATCTCTTGCATCTAGCACTATGAGATCAACGGCAGTGAAAGACTGCCGCGTATCTCTTAACGAGATAGCTGGTCAGTACAACCTCACTCCTGCTGGGTGCTGTGACATACCGGGGAATTGTACAGCTGATTAACTGGCTTGACAAGACTCCTTTGGTGCAAACAGTATAAGCATTATCGACATCGAGGCGCCAACGTTTTATATTAAGTACCTTATTCAAACCGACGCGGAGAAAGTGGCCAATCTCAGATGGCAACATATAGGCTAAAGGAACACCGCCAGACAACTTTGGCCAACACTCAACAAATCTAGGTCCATCGAGGTCTTGAAACACAAGAAAGGAACTCTCTCCAAAATAGCAAACCTTCGCACCGGGTACTGCGTGATAGACATGCCCGAGGACTAGGCATCCCCTACAACGATTTCTGCAGAAGCTGTAGGTATGAAGAGGAGGAAGAGACCATTAGTCACTTTTTATGCTCTTGTCCTGCGCTCGTCAACATTAGGAAGGCCACCCTGGGTAAATACTTTTTCCACGATCTAAGTGATCTCAGCAACGCCTGCACGGCTAAAATTAACGCATTTATACAACGAAGAAAATGGTTCCTAGAGTTCCTAGGTGACCCACCCACCTTACACACCGGCAGTACAATGGACCTACTTCTGGTCTATTCATTGAGGACCGATCCTGGCCAACCAACTCCAATTTTCTCATTCTCAACGATGAACAGCATTTCTGGCTCAACAGCTTCATTAATATATAAAAGGTTCGTATTGGACAACTGAGCAACCCGAAGCCATTCACAAAATGCAATTACATATACAAAAATAGACAGTTATGTGGGGATTTCATGTGTGGGGTCATTTAACACATACTTCTTCTTCAATGATGCTGGCAACCCAGTCACAGTCAATGGAGATCGTTACCAGGCCATATTGACTGACTGTGTTTGGGATAAGTTGAAAGAGTATGACTTGGAACACAAGTAGTTTACATGCCACACAGCTGGCCAAACAATCGATTTAATGAAGTCGACCGTGCTATATTTGAAAATGGACCAGCCAATTGGCCGCTTCGTTCGTGTAATTTTATGCTTCTGGACTTTTTTCTTTGGGGCTATGTCCATGGTCTTCTATGCCAATAAGCCAGAGGACTTTAGACAACATCAGGACCAACATCGAACGCGAAATGGTCGACTCATCGCCTGATAAGTTTCAGAGCATTCACACGTTATTCGTTTCCATGGAGGGCATTTGAATGATTTTATTTTCCATTATAAATGGCATCAATTGTAGGTAGATAATTTATCCCGAAATAATTACTTTTTGGGATCTTAAACACAAGCTGCTTTATTTAAAAAAACAAAATGGGGTCTCTTGATGGAAAAACAATGCTTAATTGTCTGCATACATATTAGCTAAATAGTAGTACTGTTAATTAAAAAGTCCAGGTTGGGGGTTGTGGCGTCGGGGTAACTTCTATACCACGTAAAAAGAAACACGGGTTCAGAAACAACCACAAGCCACGGATAAGAAAGATTCAACTGTTGACGGCCCCAGCAAACGAAATAAGGATAACGACCTTCGGATCTGTGCGTGGAATATTCGAACCCTTAACAGACCACGTGCAGCCGAACAATAAGCAGAGGCCCTACACTGCTATAAAGCAGATATAACTGCCATCCAGGAAGTGCGATGGGATGGGCCGGGCAAAAAGAGGATGAAAAGCTTTGACATATACTTTGGTGATTTCTGCAGAGACAATAAGTAGGCCTTATTCGGACGCGGATTTGCTACACGCGGCAGCGTATTGTGACAGGCCGGATCAAGGCTAAATTCGCTAAACTAATTCGAACTAAAGGACACTGCCACCAACGAGCTCCTCGATAAAACATACGAGCAATGTCTTAAATACGACGTTAAAATCGTATTGGGCATTTGTAACACCAAAATAGGAAAGGAGGACGTCTTTGGTGGGGCAGTCAGTAAAAATAGCCTAAACCACACAACGTCTGACAATGGACTACGGCTAATTGATTTCACTGTGAAGCAAAAAGTCACTATAGCAAGCACATGGTTTCCTAATCCCAATATGAACAAGCGGACATGGCGGTTCAATGAACATATAACGATCAACCAAATTGATCATATTGCGAGCAACGCAAGACATGTCTCCAGTATTCTGGATGTGCGGACGTTCCGAGCGGCCATAATAGACTCGGATTATTACCTTGTTGTAGCCAAGGTACGGATGTGGATATTCCAAACTGAGCAACAAAGAAGATTCGCTGTGAGAAAATTGAACGTCGATAAGCTTCAATCGCAAGAGACCGCCAGAATCTTTGCTGAACGCCTATTCCGAAATCTCCCCACCAGTGACAAGGCTGTCAACATGCCATCAGAAACGCTGCAACTGATGTGCTAGGTTTCGTCCGACCAACACCACGAAACCTCTGGTTTGACGACGAATGCCGACGAGTGCATGCAGCAAAACAGGAGGCATATAAAGCGGAGAGGCGCTGCAATAGAAGACGAGAGCTGCTCGTGAGCTCTACTGGCAAAAGAGATGGGAAGAACATCAGTTTCTCCAAAAGAAGAAGAAAGAGCATGAGACTCGCGCGGTCAAGAATATTGAGAGCTTATTCACTAGGAACAATGTACGGAAGTTTTACCAAAGGGTAGAAAGAACTGGTCAGAGAAGCAAAATCCGTACAGAAACACGTAGAGATGAAAATGGAAATCTCGTAGTAGAATCACAGTGAGCGCCGTGATGTAACTAGTTAGTGTGTCGCGCGTGAGGTTCCAAGTTCGAATCCCAGAAAATACCAAAAAGTTTTTTTCACGGTCCCACCTCTCGCGAACGTCTGACAAACATACAAGCGTATTGTTGTCTCGAAAAAGCTTCTCAAAACAAATTGCCTTTTGGATACGGCACTAAACTGTAGGTCTCTTTTCGTAGAATCACAGTCCGTGCTGAGAATATGGAAAAACTACTTCTGCAGACTGTATAACGGCGACGAAGACCAACATTCCGCTGCCAGGCAGAATGAACCGTTCAACATAGATGATGATAATCAAAATTTCCGTCTACCTAATCAAAGCGAAGTGTGGATAGCAATATCCAAGCTGGAATCAGACAAGACTGCTGGACCTGATGGCTTACCGGCCGAACTTTTCAAAGCAGCTGGTGATGAATTGGAAGAGTGCATACACCAACTCATCTCTAAGATTTGGTCAGACGAGTGTATGCCTGATGAATGGAATCTCAGCATCGTTTGCCATATCCACAAGAAAGCAGACCCCCTCAACTGTGCCAATTATAGAGGCATCAGTCTCTTCAACATCGCATATAAGATATTTTCTCCGATATTGTGTGAACGCTTGAAACCTTTTATCAACACCCTGATTGGACCCTATCAGTGCGGTTTCAGGTTAGGAAAATACATCATCGATCAAATCTCGATCTCATCGGTCGCACACAGATCCTGGAGAAAATCCAAGATCTCCAAATCGATACTCATCATTTCATTATCGATTTCAAGGCCGCCTGTGACAGTATCTATATAGCCATTGAAGCAGAAGCGGCCAAAATGGGTTTACCGATAAACGAGGGCAAAACCAAGTATATGCTGTCAACTAGAAGGGAAAACCAACACCGACGAAATGGACAGAACGTCACAGTGGGCAGCTATAACTTCGAGGTAGTAAGTGACTTTGTCTACCTTGGCTCTGCTATAAACTCTGAGAACAACATCAGCGCAGAAATCAAACGAAGAATAACTCTTGCCAATCGCTATTTTTTAGGCTAATAAGGCAATTGAACACTAAAGCCCTATCTCTAACAATCAAAAAGACTCATAAGACCATGATCATCCCAGTCCCGTTTATGCGCTAAAACATGAACTTTATTGAAAGCGGATGAAGATATCCTTAGTCGCTTCGAGAGAAAAATTCTTTGTAAGATATTCGGCCCTGTTTGCGTTGACGGGTTTTGGAGGAGAAGATCCAATCACGAACTATACGAGCTGTATAGCGAAATCGACCTAGTCCAATAACTGCGTATTGGACGTCTGAGATGACTAGGACATGTAGAGCGAATGGACACTAACGCTCCGGCCCACAGTCTTCGCATTTAACCCGGAAGGATGACGCTGTAGAGTGCTTCCTCTCCATAGTTGGCGCACACAAGTTCAAGAGGGCCTCGACCAACTTCGAGCGCACAACTGGAGGCAATTAGCTAAAGACCGAGCCAAATGGAGAGGCTTGTTGATTGAGGCCCAGGTTCACCCCGAGCTGTAGTGCCACCTAAGTATGCAAGTAATTAGAAAGTTAATATATCAAAATAATAGATACAGATAGATACAGGTTGTTTTCAAACATGTTTAAACTAACCTTCCCTCTCCCATAATTCTAATTTTATGTTGAGACTCGTTTATAGCCCATTGAAAAATCAGCGCCTTTCCTCGACAGGCAGTATGCTCGTTCTTACTTGCTCCCGACTCTTGGAGAGTCTCTGCCTGAGACACGGCTGCCTTCCATCCTCTGCGATCCCGGGCATGCTGCTTCCAGTTGTGAAGACCAAGTTTTCTGGCATCCGCGACAGCTTGGTCTTTATGCCGGCGGTTCGGCCTTTTTTGCCGTCTCGAACTTGGGGGCTGAGACGCGAAGATTCTCTTGTCTGGAGCGTTGATGTCCATTCGCTCGATGTGGCCGAGCCAATGTAGTCGACATGTCTTGGCTTTTTGGACTACATCCACCTCCTGGTACAACTCATAGAGTTCGCGGTTGTATCTTCTCCTCCATTCGCCCTCCTCGCATGTGGAACTCAATATCCGGCGAAGTATTTTTGGCTCAAAGGTAGCCAATATTTGCTCTGCTTTCTTACTTATCGTTCAGCACTCGGCGCCATAAAGCAAGACTGGTAAGATGAGCGTTCTATAGAGCATTAATTTGGTCCGTCGAGTTACGAGTTTTGAACCCAGATGTTTTGTCACACCGAAGAAGCAGCGGTTTGCTAAGGTTATTCTTCGTTGGATCTCTACGAAAGTGTTATTTGTGGGATTTATATTTGCTCCGAGGTAGGTAAACTCCTTAACTAATCGTACCTCGAAGTTGTAGTCATCAACAGTGACGTTCTGTCCAAGGTTTTGAGCAGATAATTTTTTGTTTGTTGACAACATGTACTTAGTCTTGTCCTCATTTACTTCAAGACCTACTCGTTTCGCCTACTTTTCAATTGCCGTAAATGCCTCTACAACGGCTTGCCGGGATCTTCCGACCATGTCAATATCGTCCGCGTATCCCAGCAGTTGAATGGATTTGTGAAAGATAGCGCCTTCCGTGTTTACACCTGCCCTACGCAATATCTGCTCCAGCACAATATTGAAGAAGTCACATGACAGCGCATCTCCTTGCCGGCATGTTTGGAAAAGTTCAGAAGACCCGTTTCCAAGTCGCACAGAACATCGAGTGTTTTCCAGCGTTATACGTCACATCTGGATAAGTTTTGACGGTATCCCGAATTGGGCCATCGCTTGGTAGAGTTCAAGACGATGAATTCTGTCGTAAGCGGCTTTAAAGTCGATGAAAAGATGGTGGGTTTCGACTTGATATTCGTTGGTCTTTTCCAGGATTTGCTTTAGTGTGAAAATTTGGTCTATTGTCGATCTGCCGGGCCGGAAGCCACACTGGTACGTGCCGATTAGTGTGTTGAAGAAAGGCTTTAGACGTTCACATAATACGTTAGATAGGATCGCATATGCTACATATAGCAGGGATATGCCTCGATAGTTCTTACAAGACATAGGATCGCCTTTTTTCAAGATGGGGCATATAGAACTGATACTCCAGTCGTCGGGCATGCTTTCCTCTATCCATACTTGGCTGATGACTTGGTGCATGCACCCTTCCAAGATATCGCCTCCGTATTTAAAAAGTTCAGCTGGGAGGCCATCAGAACCAGCGGTATTGTTGTTTTTTTAGTTCTCTGATGGCTGCGCTAACTTCTTCAATACTAGGTGGTGGTATTGGTTCGTCATTGACTGGAAGCGGGTTCTTTTCTTGCTCTATCACTCTCTCTGTTTGCTGCTTGTTAAGCAACTGCTGGAAGTGTTGCTTAAACACATCAACAATTCCCTGCGTTTCGATGACTAGGTTACCTTCGCTATTACGAAGAGCCTGTGTTTCGAGTTTGAAGCCAGCTGCCAGCTGCTTGGCTTTTCGATAGAAATTCCGCATCGGATTCACGAGACTTTTCTATATCTTGGAGCTGGGAGGCTGCGTGGTCCCTTCTCATTTTACGCAGAATTTTCTTCTCATCCCTTCTTCTGATCCGCTACTCCTCTTTTGCTGCTCTTGTCTTGTGCTGCAGCGCTTTCTTATGTGCATCTTCTGTCACCTTTCTGCGTTGAACACACTCATCATCATACCAAGGGCTCCTTTTAGGTGGTGGCTGGTAGCCAAGGGTAGTCACGGCCATCTTCTTAATAATGTTGCGGTATTCGGTCCACTGATTGTTTGCGTTTGTGGTTTGTGAATGCACTGCAGAGAGTTTCTCGGATAGGTGCTCGTTCGTTTCCCTCAAAGTCTTCGTGTCCAGGAATCCATACTACGGTAACCTGATTTGTGGATGCGAGGTTATCGAGGAGATCGACACAGTCCCACACGAGTTTTGACCCTACCGTAGAGGAATTAAAGGCCCTTAGGGCTGCCTGGCTGTCTGAATATATGAAGATGCGGGTTCCGGTAGTTTTTCTCCGCAGGAAAGAGAGAAGAAGAAAGAAAGTTTATCTGTCTTAACCTAAATTCTAAAAATTTCGCTTTAGATTACGACTTAAACACATTTTATTGGCGGTACCTAATCTTAAAAAAAAAAAAACTTCAAATACAAGTCTTTTATTATTCCATGTAAATAAGTACTAAGAATAAATTAAATCGTAAAAATTTCGCTTAACTAAATTAATATCACATAAATCGGATAATCTGTCGTTCATCTTATAATGGTAGCATTTGTGCCAATGACTCGACAATACTGCTGTCACGGAAGCGTCCGATGCGAAGTGCATACGAAATGACATGCGCCACGTAACTCTGTTCATGAACGTTATGGAAGAGATGCGCCATTGGTCCTTAAAATAAAAAAAACACATATTTAAGTAAATGTTTGTCCAAATCAATGAAAACACATACCTCTGGCAAAAATCGTAGTGTCCGATCCTCCATGTGTATTCTCGTCTGTATTGATAGCAGCTTGCTGAATGTATTCAAATGAAGTTGTGTCATCTTTGCTAGGATCATGTCGTTTTATTTTATTTGTTTCTGTGTCTAACTCAGGTTGAAAGGCGTTATAGCCAGTCCCGTAGGTAAGGGTTGTGTAAGGAGTTGACTCAGTTTTGGAATTGGAAGCGATTCCTAGTATGTTGTTACCTTTTGCTGGATAACCATTAATTGTAAGAGTATGTGAATGATCGGCTGTCACGATAATAAGGGTTTCGCTGAGTTGGTTTCTAAACAAAAAAGAATACAATTTTGATGAGGAACTGATGAGGAATAACATAAGCAATTAGACGAACTTCATATCTTTAACCGTTGCTGCGATAGCTTCATTTAATGCCAATACTTCAGATAGTGCCTTTCGTGCTGCGCCTCTGTGATGAGCCTGATCAATGTTTCCACCCTCGACGATCAAAAGAAATCCTCTATCTTTGCTCTTAAGAACCTCTAATGCTTTCAATGTCATTTCTTTTAATGAAGGCATTCCCTTTGGTCCAGTGTCACGTTCGTGGTCATATTTCAAATGTCCATTGGCAAAAACACCTAAAATTTAACCTATTACCCTGCAAAATCAAAAAACAATCTAACTGCTGCTAGCCTCACCCAAAACATAATTCACATCTGCACCTCTGAGTTTGGTCAATTCCTCATTATTCTGAACCACAGCGTGCGACGCTCCTTCATTTTTCCTTTGATCGGCCCAGTCTCGAATTAAATTTCTTCCATCCTTCGAGTTGCAAGACCACGTATCCACTGGATCAGCATCAGAAGTTGTCACATTGGAAACTAGACACTGGCGTCCACCGCCCATGATCACCTGAAAAATAAAAAAAATAAAACTCTTCAACTACTAATTATCAAGAGCTTTAGGCGCGGCTCGTACTTACATTGATTCTTCGTCCCGGATTATCTTCCACTAAAATTCTGCCGATATCTTTACAGTTTGCTTCCTTTGCACTTTCGGGTAGATTCGCCTCACATTCCCATCGCCGATCAGCCACATGAGCATACAAAGCCGCCGGAGTAGCATGTGTCACCCTGGTGGTGGTCACAAATCCGGTGTACATACCATCCTCTTGAGCCCATTTCATAATTGTCTCCACATGATGCGTAGTATTCTGGGCAGCGGTGCAATTGGCCAATTTCACCGTGGAATCGACTCCTCCAGTTTCATAATTCACTTTGACACCACCAAAGAGCGCCGTGGCAGTGGAAAACGAGTCTGGAACTTGCTTGTTCGCACAATAGGTCTAAAAAGGAAAATATAAACCCAACCCGATTTTTCTTAACTCGTCCGATCCTTACCTTCAACAATCCCATATGCGGAAACTTCTCCCAGCTGAGCAGGCCTTCTTCTTTAAACCCATAAATTCTGGAAGCGGTCACTGTATTCGGCCCCATCCCGTCGCCAATAAAGAGTATAACATTCTTTGCCCTTTTCATGTTCACCTCCTGGTGGAGGGCTGCCTTCAATTCCTCTATACCTTTGTCATACCAAATTTTCTGTTCTGGAGGTAGATTCACATTCCAGAAGCTGACCCCTGACGTCACATCGGAGTCCACTTCGTAGTTCATCAAAAAAGCAATGCATAGCAGTGTAAGTAGAGTGGCTGAGAAGGTAACAGCGATAATGAACACCTTGGACTTGTATACACTGGGCTGTGAGACTTTCTCTTTGATATTCGAATTGGATTCAGAATCAAGACTGTTCAATTGGACTTCGATGGTCTGCTCATTGGAATTTAAATTATTATGATGATCGAGTGACATCGTCTCAGGCAATGAGCTAAAATTAGAAATTTTATCTTCAACGAGATTGTGTGTTTGATGAGTTTATAGATCGTGATAATGCGAGATGACTAGATACAAGGCTACGAGTACTAGGAACTGAAACAGTTTGCTTGAGACCTGTGACAGGAATTTGAAAATTAAAAATACGACTTCGGTTCTAGCAAATGAATGTAAATAAACACACGAGAGTATAGATAGAGTTTTCGTATCTCTAGCTTGAGATAGTGAGATGTAAATCCATTTAAGGCCTAAAATATCATCATAAAAATGAGGCTATTGAAGTTTTTATTATATTTAGCGTGGAGGCAATTAAGTAAGTGTCAAGTTTATAATTAATTGGCGAGACGTACATAGTTTGCTTAGAGTCAGATTCATTGCATTTATCGAATAACAAAACAGCGCACAGTGGAACGAGCCAGTACAGCCCACAAATAGAATTAGTGCTCCTTAAGTATTAAAAATTTCTTGCATGTGATTTTCATTCCAAAATATGTTTAAGGAGGGAATCTTAAGAAAATATGTAGGCTGGCGGCCACACCCACCCGCCAAATTTTTTTTTTTTTTTTTTTGCCGAGAGCAGGTGAAAAATCTTCTAAAGACACCATAAGGCCCGACCGCGCGTGCTTATGGTAGTGTGAGATTTTTACTCACTAAAAAAACACCTCTTCTCAAAATTATTACTACAACTAAGCCAGTGCTTATCCAGTAGTTTTATTTTCGCTTACGAGAATCATTAAAAATAAATGATTAAAAATAAATGTAGCACTTTAGACAGGTTAAATTCCAATGAAAGTTCCTGCCTTTTTCACGACTTTCATATGCTATGACGTGAGGTCAAAAGGTTTTGTCCTTTGAAGACGACGAATTGAATTGTTCGCGTCAAGTAGTTGAATGATAGTACGGTTACAATGGCCGTGAACACGATCTTTGTGTTTACGCGCAAATTTTGTTATCTCTTCGACGACGCTGGGAATTCCCAGATCCCGATGAATATCTTCGTTACGTACATACCACGGTGCGTTAACGATCATTCTAGAAACTTTATTTTCAAAAGTTTGTATGATGTTTCTATTGCTTTTCTTGGTACAACCCCACAGTTGTATACCATATGTCCACACTGGCTTTAGCACTTGCTTATAGATAAGCAGTTTGTTATGTAGGCTCAACTTCGAATGTTTTCCGAGTAGCCAGTACATTTGTCGGTATTTGTTTTGAAGTTCGTCGCGTTTCTTTTTCACGTGCGATTTCCATTTGAGCTTGACATCTAGAGTCATTCCTAGATATTTTGCTTCGTTTGCGTACGGTATTTGAGCCGAGTTTAAAAACACAGGCAATCTATCCACTTTTTTGTACGTAAAGTTGACGTGAGTAGATTTGCTTTCGTTCAGCACAATACGCCAAGAATTCGTCCAAGCGTGGACTTTATTAATAGTATGTTGAAGCTTTCCGGTTGCTGCTTCAATGGTATCGCCCGTTGTCAATAGCGCTTTATCGTCTGCAAACGTGGCGACGACGCAGTTTCTTTCTTGCGGGATATCACGCGTGTAGAGTACATATAGCAGTGGGCCAACGACACTTCCTTGCGGGACTCCGGCTGCAATCTCCTTGAAGTCAGAGTAATCGTTTCCGTGCTTAAAACGAAAGAGTCGCTCGGTGAGGTACGATCGTAAGATTAAAAAGAGTTGCCGTGGCAGTAGTCGTTGCAATTTATACTCCAAGCCTTCGTGCCAAACCTTATCGAAAGCTTGTGAGACGTCAAGAAATACACCACAACAAATCTTTTTTTCTTCCAGAGCTTTCTCAATCACGTCAGTTATTTTGTGGACTTGGTCAATTGTAGAATGTTTAATTCTAAATCCAAACTGATGGTCAGGAATGAGACGTCTTTCGTCGATTACGGGCTGTAGACGTTTGAAAAGAAGTTTTTCAAATACTTTTGCGATAACCGGTAATAGGGAAATGGGCCGATATGATTTCTTCTCATTTAGCGGTTTGCCTGGTTTCGGGACCATTATAATCTCGGTGACTTTCCATTGTCTCGGAACATAGAGCAATCTGAATGAAGCGATGATCAAATAGAGTAGTTTGATAAGAGCTTTATTCGGCAATTCCTTGACGACCTGCGTCGTTATCAAGTCGTAACTCGGAGCTTTTTTCGTCTTTAAATTTTTAATCACTTCCCTCAGTTCAATCAATGCAACTTTCTCTACCAAGAGCTCAAAAAAGAGGTAGACATGCTGAGAGAGGAAAACAAGCTTCTAAAGAACTCGCTTTTACAAAAAGAACGCGAAGATTCCCCTCCCCGCGCAGCTAATCCACAATATCACACGGACGAAGAAGAGCTTGCACGCGAAACGAATTGCGTCTTAAAGAAAAGACCTAGCAAAAAACGCAGAGCCGGCTCTTCGCCCGAAATCGAGCCGCGAAAAGAAGACAAGCAAAATGAGCCGAAGCCAAAACAAACTCAAGCTAAAGCACGTCCTCCGCCTGCAATAAACGTCGTTGGCATAACGGACTACAGTAAGCTACATTGCCTTCTTAAAGGTACGACGACATCGAAATTCAAGGTAACGTCACTCAGGAACAATGTGTGGAAAATTAACGTTGATGACTCCGATGGCTACCGAGCAATATCACAAAAATTAAACACGGAAAAAATCCAGTGGTATACTTATGAAAATAAGTCAGAAAGACCACTGCGTGTTATAGCAAGGGGTCTCCACCCCTCGTGCACAAAAGACGACGTAATGAACGACCTCAAAGCTAAAGGTTTGAAAATTCTTAATGCCGTCAATATTCTCAAAAAGGTGAAGCAACAAACGGAACAAGGCCAGGAAATCATGGTCAAGCATGGACTTCCGCTCTTTATGCTTACCTTTGACAGGAGCGAAAATGTAGACGATATTTATAACGTTAAAACTATTCTGAATATCGTAGTCAAGATTGAGCCTATGCGTACGAGTACGAGATCGATACCTCAGTGTAAACGCTGTCAAGGCTTTAATCACACACAGTCGTATTGTCAAAAAGAGCCGAGATGCGTAAAATGTGCTGGTAACCATCTCTCAGAAAAGTGTGACCTAAATAAGCAGGCCCCGGCTACCTGCATTAACTGCAAAGGAAAGCACCCAGCGAACTATCGAGGTTGCGAAGTGGCAAAAGAGCTTCAAAAAAGGCGAGACACATTTAAAAATATTCAACGCCAGAACGCAGAACCGGTTAAAAATAGTCGTGAAATCGCTAAGCCAAGGGTAACGACCGCCAATAAACACGTCAAACTTAAGACGAGAGTCGAGCAAAGTAAAGTTCCTTCGGCAAAATCAAAGGAAAAGCCACAATCTCCAGAGACGCTAACATATGCTCAAGCTGCGTCGCTAGAAACCAAGCAAAGCGGTGTTACGGTAGACCCAGTCTCCCAAGTCTTCTCTATAATACTTGCGAAACTTGAGGAGCAAACGAAGGTAAACAAAGTCATATTTGATAAATTGAGCAAGCTCGAGTTAAAACCTCGCCAGAAAAGAACTCCCATATGAATATGAATCAGTTACTAAAAATTTTAACATGGAACGCAAACGGCCTTCTACAAAAAAACGCCGAATTAGAAGTATTCTTACGGAATGACAACATTGACATTTGCTTGATCTCTGAAACTCATTTGACAAAGGAATCCGGAGTAAAAATAAGAGGGTATCGTGCTTATCACGCATACCACCCTTCCGGAAGAGCTAGAGGCGGATCCTCCTTATTCATTAAAGACTGCATTGAGCACTCCATAAATACGACGATTGAAATCGATACAATGCAAACAAGCTCAGTTCGAGTTAAGAATAGGCACTCATATTTCAACATCGCGTCCATTTATTGTCCTCCGCGATGCATGTTTCGAAGTAACGACTTTGTACGTCTCCTTGACTCACTTGGACCGAATTTCATTATAGGTGGCGATTTCAACGCAAAACACACCTTTTGGGGTTCCAGATCCAATTCACGGAAAGGCAGACTTCTGTACGAAGCCGGTATGCAATTCGGGGTTGATTTCTTTTCGACGGGGAAACCGACGTATTGGCCCTCTGATACAGCAAAAACACCGGACCTAATAGACTTCTTCGTAGCGAAAGGAGTATCTTCAAATTTTGCGAAAGTAGAGGAAAGCTTTGATCTCTCCTCAGATCACTCGCCGGTAATCTTGACAATAAGTGACCGACTAATGACAGTAGAAGCTGTGCCTAGATTAACTAACAAAAAAACTAACTGGCGCGACTTTAGAACTGATTGCGAAGAAAATATTGTCTTAAATGTATCGCTCAAAACACCCTTCGAAATAGAAGATGAGCTCGGCAAATTTATTGAATCAATACAAAATGCCGCGTGGAAAAATACACCTTTAAGGAGGAAAGAAGTCCCATGCAATGAAGCTTATTATCCGCCGGAAATAAAAGAACTTATTCGAGAAAAGAGGAGAGCACGCAAAATATGGCAACAAACTCGCGCTCCCCAGCATAAAACCCACTCGAATTTCTTATGCAATAAGCTTAAAAAAGCGATCCAAGACCTAAAAAACCGAGAGACTTCAGCTTATCTTGAAGGTTTAACCGCCGAAAAAACTACTAATTACTCGCTCTGGAAAGCTGTCAAAAGAATTAAAAAACCGCAAATACATTCGCCACCGATAAGAAAAAACAACGACGAATGGGCAAAAGGTGACAAAGAAAAAGCGGATCTATTTGCCGAGCACTTAGAAGAAACTTTTAAGCCATTTGATGGAGAAACATTGGTAGACGATTTTACCGGTACGACTACGACATCTGACAACCTTAGAATAAAAAGTGTGTCACTTATAGAACTTTGCCAGGCAATAAAAAACCTGAAGAACAATAAAGCTCCTGGCTATGATTTAATAACCGGACAAATCCTCAAGGAATTACCAAAAAAGGCACTATTAAAATTGCTTTATTTAATAAATGCTTCCATTAGATTATTATACGTTCCAAATCAATGGAAAGTCGCAGAAGTCATAATGGTTCCGAAACCGGGAAAATCTCCAAATGACAAAAAATCGTACAGACCGATATCGCTACTACCAATAATATCGAAGGTATTTGAAAAACTCCTTCTGAAACGGATTCTTCCGGTCATTGAAGAGAGACGCCTAATACCTGACCACCAATTCGGGTTCAGAATCAAGCATTCCACAATTGACCAGGTTTATAGAATAACCGACGAAATTGAAAAAGCCCTTGAGGAGAAAAAGATTTGTTCTAGCGCTTTTCTTGACGTATCTCAAGCCTTCGACAGGGTTTGGCACGATGGATTGAATTATAAGCTAAGACGAATCCTTCCGGAGCAACTTCATAAGATCTTAGAATCGTACCTTAAAAACAGACTTTTTCGTGTTAAGCACGGAACTGAATATTCTGATTTTAAAGAAATCGCCGCCGGAGTTCCGCAAGGAAGTGTCCTTGGGCCTATCTTATTCTTGCTGTACACTCGGGACATACCTCAAACTGAAGGCACTATTGTAGCTACGTTCGCGGACGATACGGCTATTTTGGCAACGGAAAGTTCAATCGAGTCAGCAACCATAAAACTCCAACGAGCCTTGGATAAAATCTGTGAGTGGACAAAAACTTGGCGCATTGTTCTTAACGAGACCAAATCGACGCATGTTAACTTCACTTACAAGAAAATAATCAACCTTCCCGTTTTCATTAACTCGGTACAAATACCGCATGCAAACGAAGCTAAATATCTGGGAATGACACTAGACGCGAAACTTAAATGGAAACCTCACGTTAAAAAGAAACGTGACGAAGTCGAAAATCGACTTAGAGAAATGTATTGGCTAATTGGAAGATATTCCAAACTAAGCGTATATAACAAACTGCTTCTGTATAAGCAAGTGCTTAAACCCGTGTGGACGTACGGTATACAACTCTGGGGTTGTACCAAACCAAGCAATAGGAATCTCATACAATCATTGCAAAATAAAATTATAAGAATAATCGTGAACGCTCCCTGGTATATCAGAAACAATGATATCCACAGAGACTTAGGGATAGCTACCGTGGAGGACGAAATAAAAAACTTCGCTCGCAAGCTTCGTATTCGTCTTCATGGCCATTGCAACTGTGCCATACTCCAAACTTTGGATGTGACAAATCTTACGCGCCGACTTCAAAGAACGAAACCGTTCGAATTAGCGCTATAAGACAAAAAGCCGCATGTCATGACGGTTTCAGCAGGTGCTTTTATTGAAAATCTACCTGCCTCACGCGAATATAAATCTGAAGCTTAAACTACTTGATAAGGTCAAACTTAGTCGTAGTAAACAAAACGAAGGGAAGGGTGTTTTTAGTCAGTAGAAATCTGACACTACTATGAGTACACGGTCTCATAGTGTCTCATGAAGATTTTCACCTACCCACGAAAAAAAAAAAAAAAAAAAAAAAAAAAAAAAAAAAAAAAAAATCAATGCAACTTTTTTTACTTTAAAGTTGTCAGATGTCGAGACTGGGGAGTCGGGCGTTAGCGAAGGGCCGTCGAACGGCTTAAACGTTTCTTCTAAGTGCAAAGCAAAAAGTTCTGCATTTTCTTTGTCGCTCTTGGCCCAGTTTCCATCGTTTTTCCGAATTGGTGGCGCTTGCATTTGAGGTTTCCGGATGCCTTTTACTGCTTTCCAAAGCGAATAATTTGATTCTCTTTCACCGAAAAGATTTTCAAGATCGCTATCTTTTTGCTTTTAAATTCGCGAATACTATCACTAAGGCGATTGCATAGTCGGTTAAGGACCGTTTTATGCTGCGGTGCACGAGTGATTTGCCATTTCTTTCATGCTTTTCGTTAATCCCTCACCAGTTCAATGATTTCTCTGGGATACTTTTCGTTGCGGTTGATCTTATAACTTCCAGAAGGAGTGTTTTTCCACGCCGCTCTTTCGATTGTTTCCACGAAACGATCAACTTCGTCCTCTAGTTCACAAGGTGTTTTAAGTGATACATTTAAGGCGATATTTGTTCTATTGCTAGTAAGTCTTGGAGGCCCTTTTTTCTTGATCAGCGCTTCTCCAAGTAATAAAATTACCGGCGAGTGGTCAGAAGAGAGATCAAAACATTCTTTGATTGTAATAAACTTCTCGTAAATGCCTTTTGTAACAAAAAAATCGATAAGATCGGGAATTTTTCCTGAATCGGTTGGCCAATAGGTCGGTTTTCCAGACGAATAAAAACAACAACCGAATTCATTTGCCACTTCGTAAAGAATTTTTCCTTTAGAAGATGTACATCTTGAACCCCAGAAGGTGTGTTTCGCGTTGAAATCTCCACCAATAAGAAAATTTGAACCAAGGGCATTGAAGACACGAAAGTAGTCGTCTTTTTCTAGTGGGCATCGCGGCGGATAAACAGATGCTAAATTGTAACTCAGGTGTTTATTTTTAACCCTTACCCGCCAGATATTATATAAGCACAATCTTTAAGCATAATTAGAGTACAAAAGTGGGCGAGATCACGACACGCCTACTTGATTTTTTGTCTTTGCTTCTGATTTATAGTATTTTTTTCCCGACCACCGATGTCAAAGCATATCTATCATCCAACAGAGCGAGCTATTTTTCCAGCCATATGACCAAGCTACTGCCAGTGTTATGCCTTCGCAGTACTGTCCACTCAAGCTTTCGCAATTGATCGGACTGACTTTATATATTTCATCAGAAATAATATGCCTTGTTGTCATCAGGATTTGAGACATGAACCAATAGCGTGGTAATTGACGACGTTACCACTACACTATTGGCACCCCACATGCATAATTATACACATTACAACATATGTTACATAGCAGTCACAAGCAAATATCTAGATTTGGTAGCCAGCATAGCGCCTCAGGTGTATCTTTATGGATGTCGGTCTAATCACCAGTCGAATGGTCGTAGGCTGCATTCCCTTACTATCTGACGAATGGCTTGTTGTGGTACTCCACAGTCACGTGCACTTGATTGAGTTGCACTTCATTTGAATAAAGAATCAGCGCAACGTCCATGATAAGTATTTGGTTTGATCAAGTCCAAAGGTGCCTGGATAGGTTAAGGCTAGATACGGGTCGGGTCGTCGACGAAAGTGTTGTCTTAGAAATTGGGCCAAATATGTATATTTCCACTCTTTCCTAACCATCAAAGTTTGTATTTGATAGCTTAGGTGCTTGTCTCAAGGGAGGTTTCCTTGATATGAATCGGTTTCAATAGATAGTCTTCGTGAATAGGCAGATAGAGATTGTTTCGTTAAGCAGTATTTTCCATCGTCTTAATGGTGGTGGGGCGATGTTGCAAGGGACAGGAAACCAAGAAATCGGTGTTGGTACTAGATATCGTTCCCAGTCAACTTTTCGCGCATGTATGCTGTTCAGCCAAACCGGAGGAGCGTATTTCACATATGAGTAGACAAGAACAAGAGTGGCTGTGCGCAATGTTGTGGGAGAAGCCATCTAGCTACTTGATGCCAATTTGGTTTCAACTTAGCTGCACTGTTTTGGAGATGCTGGCGAAAGGTTAGAGACCTTGGTTAGAAATATTGGAATTAGCAAATTCCTTACTAGCTTTAATCTTGTATGCAAAGGAGTCAAACACTGCGACATAGATAGATTCCTAAGAGAAGCATATATTTTGTCTATAATAGTGGAGATATGATCTTCATCCCCGTGCAGAGACGGGTTAAGAATATCACTGCAGCGCCCCCCCAACAACTAACGCTTGTCGTAAAAGGCGACTAAGGGGACAAATCAGATCTAGGCAATATAACACCCCAGTGAGCCTAGCGACACATATACTACCATAAAAACCCTCCCACAAGTGTGCATGCGAGTCCGTGGGTTGACACGACTGGAGATCACTGGTAACATAAAAGAAAGATCAAACAATACTAAAACAGGAGCATGCACGTGTCAAACAACAAACACCATCGCAATATGGTAATATTACAAAACTGTATCATTATGGTAATACTTGCTAAAAGGAAAGGCACTACCCCGCCAGGCACTACCACTGCTGTACATGGTACTGATCCTGGACCGAGCAGAAATGTTCGGGTCAGAGCTATACGGATTCCGGGGGCGAGCAAAATAATGAAACAGTTTGGACGCAATTTGAGGGTCGCGAGTTGGAACGTTGGAAGCATGACCGGTCGAAGTTACGAGCTGGAAGAGATGTTGAATAGAAGGCGGGTGGATATCTTGTGTGTCCAAGACACGAAATGGAAAAACACCGGAAATCGGGCGCGTTTCTTGGACGTTAGGACAAACGATTACAAGATGTTCTACTACGGAACGGAAAAGGCTAGGAAAGGAATCGGTATCATCCTTGAGGCAGAACTACTTGGTAACATCTTGAGCATTTCGAAGTCCAGCGGCCGTTTGATGTCTCTTAAACTAGTAATACAAGGAGAGGTGTGGAATATTGTCAGTGCATATGGTATGCTCCCCAAAATGGGTGCAATCAGATAGATAAAGATGCATTTTGGGTAGATTTCCACAATCTCCTTAAGAACATCCCAAAGGATGAGTTTCTGTTTGTTGGAGGAGATTTGAATGGACATGTCGGGAAGTCAAACGAAGACTATGAAGACTGCCATAGAGGACTAGGATATGGCACCAGGAACCTTCCTGGTGAAGATATCCTAAGCATGTGCAAATCACACGGTCTTATCGTATTAAATACCATGTTCATCAAAGTGATCCTGGGAGAGGCAATCGCTCGGCAACACCGTCTCCTGCTAACAGAAGGGTCTCTGAGAAAATCAAGTAGTACAATCTGGAAAAAGAAAAAGGTGAGGCTTTTGTTTTCGTGATGAAAAATTACCTCTCCCACACCATCAACGGAGCTGAGGATGAAGAGTGCAGAGCACAAAATATGTGGGACTCCCTACAGCGAACTTGCTTAAAGAAGGCCAAATCACTGCTAGGAGCTTCAAAAGACCACCATCAACACGCCAAAAAAACATGGTGGTGGAGTGATGAAGCTAAGAAGGTGATAAATGAGAAGAAAGTGGCTTTCAAAGCTTGGTCAAAGTGCCCCTCTAACTATAGTGACGAAAAAGTTCGCCTCGGAATGGAATACAGATGTTGCAAGAAAAAAGCAAAGAAGAAGTGCGCACAGCTTCAAGCAGAGAGTACGGAGTGCCTGTATCGGTAGCTGGAGAAAATATCTTCCCCGGTTGCTGATGCAAACCAAGCTATCAAGGAGCTGCGAAGACACAATATGAACAAGAGCGCAACCATCTTCAAAATAGCCACACAAAGAAGGAGGAATGCTCAGGAGATTCGTTCGCCAAAGTTCATTAACAATGCTCATGGCCAGCTTCTTGTGGATGACGACAAAATTCTGCAGAGGTAGCGGCAGTATTGTGAAGAACTTTTAAATGAACAGTTTCCCCGGCTATACTTTCCAAGAGCCACCTCTAACTGTGAAGAAATACCCGGCATTACAGTCGAAGAAGTTAGTGAGGTGGTCAAATACTCCAAAAAACGAAAAGCGGTTGGGCCAGACGAGATGTCCTCTGAGTGCTGGAAAAAGATGGGAGACATCGGGTTCAGATGGCTTAGAATTCTCATCTCCAAATTTGTGAGAGTTGACCCAATGCCGAATCAATGGAGGGAAAGTTACCTTCTCCCTGTATACAAAGGGAAGGGTGATACGCGAAACTGTGATAACTACCGTTCGATCAAGCGGATGTCACACACCATGAAGATCGTTGAGCGGGTATTAGGTGGTCGACTGCGAAAAATAATACGGCTATCTGATGATCAGTGCGGGTTTGTCTCGGGTAAATCAACCACAGTTGCAATCCAAAGTATAAGGATCATAATGGAAAAACATCGTGATTCCTTAAGGGATTTGCATATTGTATTGGTTGACTTTGAAAGGGCATTCGACAGACAACCACGAGATCTGATATGGGTGGCGCTAAGACATCGAGGGGTTCCAGAAACCTATGTGCAGATGACCATGGACATGTACGAAGCAGCAAAGACAAGAGTAAGATGCCCTGCTGTAGTAACCGAAGAGTTCCCAATCAAAGTCGGGGTGCACCAGGGAAGCGTCTTAAGTCTTTGCTCTTTATTACAGTCCTTGATTATCTGCTTGAAGGGAAAGTGATGGACCCCAAGGTACATCAGTTATTCTTTGCTGACGATGAAGCCATCATAAGTGAGGATCCTACATCCCTGCAACGAGCACTTGATATGTGGATGGACGCTCTGGAGAGAAATGTGTATCGCATTAGTTCAAAAAAGACAGAGTACTTGTGCTGCCCGTTCTCTGATCCACTCAGGCCTATTCCAGATATTTATTTGAATGGAACAGTGCTTCCCAAGTGCGAAAAGTTCAAATATCCTACGCGTAAGCGTAAGGAAGACAAAGTGGTGAGAAAACTCCGCTATCTTCTGTGACTGAAAAATGCCACCTAAGTTAAAAGGAAGGCTCTACACCGCAGTTGTGCGTCCAGCACTCACATACGGTTCACAATTTTGGACGATGTTCAAAAAGTATGAGAGTAAATTAACGGCAGCTGAGATGAAAATGCTTCGCATGACAGCAGGAGTGACAAAGCTTGATCGAATAAGAAGTTCGAAGATCTGTGGAAGCTTTCACGTCAAGGAAACCATCGTACAAAAGATAGAGCGGGACATTTGAACCCTGTTAAAAAAGCAATATCAATGCACGTTCCAAAGATATAGCGATGTAGGAAAGGCAGTCCTATAAACGCCTGGATCAGACAAATGCGACGACATCAGCATTTCATTGGCCTCAGTAACCAAGTGATCCAAAATCGGCAGGCCTGCCGATATTTTCTGAGGTCAAATAGGCGAACCCCATAGGCGGATCAGTAGAAATGCGGTGAAGTGGGAGGGCTGTGATCCCTTATTTTCGGATCATAACTTGCTGAAAAAGGAAGAAGAAAACTGTGGAATGTCATGCATGATGGGATACTTAAACTAGTACTCAACTTCACAAGCAAACGTCCAGACAGGAGTATAGTATCAGACGTGTTTCCCCAGGCTCCATGCGGATGCGGAATGTGAAACATTCAGTCGTACATTAGACGACGTTCTTAAGCGCAAGGTCCGTTTAAATGGTCGGCTTTGCTAAAGACATTGCAATTGTAGTAGTAGCTATTACGACCGTGCAGTAATAACTGCCACAAATAGGAACAGCTAATAAGGCGGCAAAGGCAATATCTGCATTAAAATGTATAATGCCACACATTGGTGGAGGAGTATTGCTTTTGACAAGAGTTGCAGCATTAATAAACCTCTATGGATATCAAATCTAAAAAAAAAAAAAAATTATAAAGGAAGTCGTAGTCGTGCAACGTGTGTTGTAACCGCTATGGTGACATTTTAGCAAATCAAGCCAAGGAGTCGTACAAAGCCAAGAGAATAGCAGCAAGAACACCAAAGATATCCGACCACAACCAAGAGGGCACCACCCTAATCGAAGGGGCGTGTTTACATAGGTTCGGCTATGACCGAACATTCAAATACCATTACGATGATCCGCACAGCATCCGTAAACTTTTAACAGCTAAGAATTCCTGTGCGATTCAATCCAAGTGGATCCAACCACGATGAGTCCGCTCTGTCTGAACAAAGCCTAATCGACTCGATTGCTTTTCCTTTATGATTTAGCTAGGCTTTAAAAAGGACATACAAAATTTGAATTTTTATATGTTTGTACCTTCAATGTTAATGAAGTCATTCAGTCAGTCATATAGGTTAGGTTAGGTTAGGTAAGTGGATTGGTGTAGGGGTATAGAAAACCTCCACACAACACTCAGGTCAATATAGACCCATTGTGATACCCAATGGGGGGAAAGGGGATAGAATAGAGAATCCCTTCGTCGTGGAAAAATATTGTCTTTGTACATATCCTAAAGAAAGCATTTACTACTTACTGTGCCCGAGATACAAACCATCCAGAGGATTTGATGAAGTTTGCGATGTCATTTCATTGTCATCAATGAAGAGTCTCTGGCCCCCCCCTGGCATCTTCTAAAGGTAGTAAATTATGGTTTCAGCTCCATCAACCTGAAAGTCTACAAATGTGACGAGAAGGAGCTCGAGAAAGTACCTCACAAGCAGGTTGCAGTCCCTTCTGCACCAGCTAAGAATACCTCTCCTTCCGAGCCCCTTCCCTCGCTCCCTTGCGCCGATCCATCTTTTTCGGGGGTTGAATCCTCGTCGACAGACACCGAGAGGGTTGACGCTCTTTTGAAACTGGACTTTTCTGGTCCTCCCTCTCCCTCTCCATCACTCCTGGACAGTGACCCATGTGGCCTCTCTCTCGAGGAAGACCTTCTGTCATCAGATTCAGAGGAAGCCAATAATACCGTGGTAATGGTATCTGTAGCGAGAAGTAGCCCCAATGCTGCGGATCCTACAGATTAACCTGCATCACTCCATCACGGCTTCGGCCTCCCTCATTCTCCGGCTCAGCAAATACGGGGAAGACTTAGTCTTGATCCAGGAACCATGGGTTGTTGGAAACCGGGTTTGTGGACTCAAGACTCCAAACTACAAATGAATCTACGCAAGAAAGGAAGGTAAACCGAGATCCTGTATCCTTGCGAAGACCCATCTAAACATTCTTTTACTCTCTAATTTCAGCAATCAAGACATAGTCGCTACCAACCTGGAATTGCGATCAAGAAATTACTGGTTGGTATCGGCTTATTTAGGTCACGATCTTGCGGGCCCACTCCCCCCGGACATCTTGGGGAGCTTGATTGCTGTAGCAGAGAGCCGAAACACTGGTCTCATCATTGGCTGTGATGCGAATGCCCATCACTCAATCTGGGGCAGTTCCGACATAAATGTAAGAGGTGAGCAACTTTTTGACTTTATCCTTAGTACTAAACTCCTTATCTGTAACAGGGGGTCCAAACCGACCTTCATTACTCGTAACCAACAAGAAGTCCTGGACATCACTCTTGTCTCCGATCATTTATATAACTCGGTTAAGGACTGGAGAGTCTCTGATGAGCACTCTTTTTCAGACCACCGTTACCTCCAATATTTTTGACCAGAAGGAAAACCAACTGGTCCCTTTATAGGAAACGTTTATTAACGCTTATTCCCTCCCATCTGCCTACTGAACCTTCTTGCACTGAAGACCTCGACGATTTAGTCAACACCCTAACATCGGCACTAAATGGTGCCATGTCCGAGGCCTGCCCACTCCGCAAACCTCGAGGTAAAATGAAACCTCCCTGGTGGAATGCAAATCTCAGTACTCTTAGGAAAGACAGTAGGCTCCTTTTTAATATTGCTAAAAGCTCCCGTGAGACGGCCGACTGGGACTCCTATAAACTGTCTCTCAGAAAATACAAAATCTGACTGAGGAAGGAGCAACGACGCTCCTGGAGACTTTTCTGCGACAGCATTGAAGAGTCCTCGGAAGCTTCCAGGTTGCGGAAAATCCTCTCTAAAAGCCATGCTACACCCAGCTTCCTTTTGCATCCGGATGGTTACTGGACCTCCTATGCGGAGGAATCCATTGACATCTTACTGCATACCCACTTTCCTGGTAGCTCCCCTGTTGCTATATCGCGAGAGGGAAATCCCCCCCCTCAACCTTGCAGCAACTCGTTAGTCTTGATAACTACAGAAAAGATCCGTTGGGCCATGCGCAGTTTCAAACCCTTCAAGTCCCCAGGACCTGACGGTGTTATTCCAGCTGAAATTCAGCAATGCGAGGACATTGTGCTTCCATGGCTCAAAGTCATCTTGTCGGGCTGTCTAAATCTGGTCTATATTCCCAAACTTTGGACCGAGGTTGAAGTCATATTCATACCTAAGGCAGGAAAGAGCTCGCACGTGGAACCAAAGGATCTCCGACCTATCAGTCTATCGTCCTTTCTACTTAAAACTTTAGAAAGGTTAATTGATATCCATCTTCGGCAAAGTATTAGCCCAGCTTTGCTCTCGCTGTCCCAACATGCGTACTGCAAGGGCAAATCGGTTGAGACAGCCTTACATTCGCTTGTGCGCACCATCGAAAAATCCTTGAGCATCAAAGAATACACCATGGTGGTTTTCCTTGACATTGAGGGAGCTTTTAACAATGTCAAACCAAAGGCGATTACCGACGCACTTGTAAATCTGAAAGTGGATACTTCGCTCGGAGTGTTGATCAATCAATTGTTACATGCAGGATTATTAACAGACAGCTGGGCGGAGCATCGGCCAGAAGAATTGCACACTGCGGTACACCTCAAGGTGGAGTCTTGTCACCTCTTTTGTGGAACCTGGTAGCTAATGAGCTACTGATGGACCTGGCCTGGTCAGGTTGTAGAGTGATCGCCTATGCTGATGACATTGCTATTGCTGCCTCCGGTAAACACCCGGACACTCTCAGGGAAATCATCCAATATGCTCTCCTTCGGCTGACCAAATGGGCCTCCAAATGGGCCTCCAAATGTGGACTGGGGGTTAACCCCCATTAAACGGAACTCGTTCTCTTCATGAGGAAATATAAAGTTCCCCTCATAGACCCTCCTATGATAAATGGCACTAGTCTCACCTTCTTTGAAAACGCAAAATATCTGGGTCTTATTTTGAATAGGAAATTAAACTGGAAGGCCAATCTACTAGAGCGCGTCAAGAAAGCTAATGTAGCTCTCTATTCCTGTAAAAAGGCTATAGGTAGGAGCTGGGGTATTAAACCTCAAATCATCCATTGGCTATACGTGTCCGTTATCAGGCCTATACTACTATATGGCGTGATCGTATGGTGGCCTGCTCTTGAAAGGGCTGTCCACCTCACTCAACTAGCTAAGGTGCAAAGATCTGCATGCACCTGCATCAGTGGTGCACTTAGAACTACTCCCTCCGCGGCACTGGACATCTTGTTCAACCTGCTACCCTTAGATATTTTCGGCAAACAGTTGGCTGCCTGTGCGGCCATCCGCTTGAAAGCCTCCTCTCAGTGGTCTAGCTATCGCTTCGGCCACTCCTCGATCCTTGATCTTCTCAACTTCAAACACGAAAACACGGACTACACCCCGCCGAAACTGAGATTTGACCGTAACTTCCGTACGAGCATCCCTAACCGGGATGTATGGGACACCTCACCCCCTGTCGATGGTAGTTCGGTTCACTTCTTTACAGATGGATCTAAGACGGAGGGTGGGGTGGGTTGTGGTGTTTTCTCCGAACAGCTCAATCTGAGCATCTCTTTCCGCCTCCCTGATCATTGTAGCGTTTTCCAGGCGGAAATCATGGCGATTAAAGAAGCCCTGTCCTGGCTGAAATGTAATGTATTATCTGTCAGGCATATTAGAATTTTCACTGACAGCCAAGCGGCAATCAAGTCCCTGGAATCGTTCTCCTTCACTTCAAAGGCTGCTTTAAACTGTCGTCTATCTCTTATGGAGATGACAGAGCAGTTCAACATTCACCTATGCTGGGTGCCGGGCCATAGAGACATTCCAGGTAACTGCAGGGCTGACGACCTCGCCAGACAGGGTACCACTCTAAGTATTTTGCCTGAAAGGCAAGCCCTCGGTATGCCCCTCGCTACATGTAAGTATCTACTAAAGCTGAACGCTATTAGCACGACCAACCTCAGATGGGGAAACGGCTCAACGTGTCACATTTCGAGACAGATCTGGCCTAAGCTGGATCAAAAACGTAGTGCCGATCTGATCAAGTTAAAGCGTACACAAATCAGCTGCGTTGTCGGTGTTCTCACTGGACACTGTCTTATAGGCCAACACGCCAAAAGACTTGGCCTCTTCTCCAATGACTTCTGCAGAAGCTGTAGGGACGAGGAGGAGGAGGAAACCATCCTTTACCTCCTATGCACATGACCAGCCCTGTCGCATAAAAGAATGCTCCATCTAGGGTCCCCCTTCCTTGACAACCTCTGCGATCTGGCGTCCTTGGACGTCATGAGCATCCATCGCTTTGTCAAAAGCTCCGGTTGGTTTTGTTAGTGGCCTGAGTGGCCTAATGGTTTGATCCATGGTATCACAAAGGACCTTCGCTGGTCTAAGTGTGTCTACACTCTCGTGTGGACAACCAACCTAACCTAACCTAACCTAACCTTGCGATGTCATTTATTGGTCTGTTGGACAACTCTTCTAGATCCTCAAAGAAGTGTTGTCCAAGGATCTTATTTCTCAAATGATAGAGGCTTGGGCAATGACAGAGAAAGTGGGCGGTGTCCTCCTGAGCATCCTCGTCGCCGCAGCCTCTACAAAACTCTTCGTTAGTCACACGTAGTTTTTTCATGTGGTACCGCATGGTATTATGTCCCGTAATGACTCCTATTAGAGTAGAGAGGGATTTTCTATGCCTCTGTATGAGTCTATTGGTTCTTGCTCTGTCAAATGCAGGCCGCAGCTTCCTCGTGGTGACATAAGTATCTAAAGAGGTCCACCTGTTGTTGGCCTCCGTTGGGGCTTTCTTTCCTGCTTCGAGCTTGAGGGCGCAAGGCGGGATGTACACCGAGGGGTCGGATTGGTCCGAGTTTAGTGCTGAGCCTCCTCTAGCCAGTTCATCGGCTTTCTCATTCCCTGGTATGCCTTCATGACCAGGGACCCAGCAGAGTTTTACCTCGAGCTGTGCTGTGTGAGAAGAACCTTGAGATCTTCTCTACAACACTTCACAAGGTTCGATTTTATTTCTATAGCAGATATTGCTTTTATCGCCATTGCACGAGTAAAAAGCTATCGTGGCTTTTTTGACTCTTTCGTTAATGTTTAGTCTCCAGTTCAGTTTCCTATCGAGCACCAGGACAAGGTATCTCGCACTACTGGAGATACTCAGGGGAGTACCCCTTACAGAAGGTGTTACGAATTGTGGAATTATTCTTTTGTTAATGAAAAGTACTAACTCTGTTTTCTGGGGATTAGCCGCTAGCCCACATCTCTCCGTCCATGAGTCAATGATTTCCAGTCAGACATATATAATGCATTCCTTAAGTCAAAGATTCTGTCTAGCATCACGACAAATCAATCATCGAATAAGTGTAAAAATTATAATAAAACTAACATGTGTTTTTAAGTAAACACTCTGCACGTGAATATTCAAGCAACACTTACTTATACGAGTAGACCATAACGCAATAACTATACCAGAATGAACGTACTGATGAAATTCATAAACCTTTCAATTGGTTTTATCAATTCTCAGTAATACTACGTAAATGTATATCGGAGATACCAATCGGCAGAAATTATAAATAAACATGCCGGAGATAATGCCGGTGTATTTCAATTAATCTGTCGTGAAGTTTAAATCAATCGGCCGATGACAATCTAAAGGGAAATCAACTAGTTTCATGATTTTTAATTGATTTTTTGTGGTTTAGATTAACTGAGAGATGCCTGAATTGAATCAGAGTCACAATTTAATGTTATTAGCTTGCATAAATCAAAATCTCATATAAGCTGGGACTTTTTGTCAAATTATGCAATTAAGGCAATTGAAATGATTAAAAGCTTCACTAGCAGAATGTATTCTAGAATCGGATTTTAACGAATCTTTTTACTTGCATCTAGATTATGTACTCGTATTATTGGTTTCATGAAAATATTCGATTTTGAAATTTTGAGCAAACCTACATTACTATTATACAGGGTGGTGCATAATTAGAGTTATAGTTTAACTATTGAATAATATTTTTATTTAAGTCTACATATAGTTTTTTCAGAATTACTACTTACTTACTTACTTAGGTGGCGCTACAGTTCGGGGTGAACCTGGGCCTTAACCAACAAGCCTCTCCATTTAGCTCGGTCTTTAGCTAATTGCCTCCAGTTGCGCACTCCAAGTTGGTCGAGGTCCCCTTGAACTTGTGCGCGCCACCTACAGCGATGATTCCCTCTACTGCGTCGTCCCTCGGGATTGGATTCGAAGACTCTGCGGGCCGGAGCGTTGGTGTCCATTCGCTCTACATGTCCTAGCCATCTCAGATGTCCAATACGAAGTTTTTTGACTAGGTCGATGTCGCTGTACAGCTCGTATAGTTCGTGATTGAATCTTCTCCTCCGAAACCCGTCAACGCAAACGGGACCGAAAATCTTACGAAGAATTCGTCTCTCGAAGCCACCAAGGATATCTTCACCCTCTTTCAGCGCCGTAAAGCAGGACTAGGATGATCAGGGTCTTATACAAAGTCTCCTTAGTAGTTCAAGATATGGCTTTACTATTGAATTGCCTTATAAGCCAAAAAAAACAGCGATTGGCAAGAGTTATTCTTCATTTGATTTCTGCGCTGATGTTGTTCTCAGAGTTTATAGCAGAGCCAAGATAGACAAAGTCCCTTACTACCTCGAAGTTATAGCTGTCCACTGTGACGTTTTGTCCAATTCGTCGGTGATGGCTTTCCCTTCTTGTTGACAGCATATGCTTGGTTTTGCCCTCGTTTATCGCTAAACCCATTTTGGGCGCTTCCGCCTCAATGCTTGCAAACGCACCGGTGACAGCCCGCTGAGTTCTTCCAATAATGCAGCAGTTGCAAGCAGTTGTACTGACTTGTGATAGATTGTGCCTTTGGTGTTGGCTTGTGAGTTCCGGACAATCCGTTCAAGTACAATGTTAAAGAAGTCACATGACAGCGTGTCACCTTGTCTAAAACCTTTTTTGACATCAAAGGTCTCGGTGAGGTCATTACCGACCTTGATGGAGCAGCGAGCGTTCTCCATCGTCAGCCTACACAGACGGACAAGTTTGGCAGGGATGTCAAAACTAGATATGGCTCTATAAAGCTCTTCTCTATAGATGCTGTCATAGGCGGCCTTGAAATCGATAAAGAGGTGGTGAGTATCGATTTGGAATTCTTGGGTTTTCTCCAGGATCTGCCGAAGTGCGAAGATTTGATCGATGTTGGACTTTCCTGGCCTGAAACCGCACTGATAGGGTCCAATCAGGCTGTTGATGAAAGGTTTCAGGCGTTCACACAATATCGCAGAAAAGATCTTGTATGCGATGTTGAGGAGACTGATGCCTCTATAATTGGCACAGTTGAGGGGGTCTCCTTTCTTGTGGATCGGGCAAACGATACTGAGATTCCATTCATCAGGCATACACTCGTCTGACCAAATTTTAGAGATGAGTTGGTGTATGCGCTCTACCAATTCATCACCAGCTGCCTTGAAAAGTTCGGCCGGTAAGCCATCAGGTCCAGCAGTCTTGTTGGATTTCAGCTTGGATATTGCTATCCTCACTTCGTTTTGGTCAGGTGGACGGAAATTTTGACTATCATCGTCTGTGTTGAATGGTTCATTCTGCCTGACAGCGGGATGTTGGTCTTCGTCGCCGTTATACAGTCTGCAGAAGTAGTTTTTCCATATTCTCAGCACCGACTGTGATTCTACTACGAGGTTTCCATTTTCATCTCTACAGGTTTCTGTACGGGTATTGCTTCTCTGTTCTTTTTACCTTTTGGTAAAACTTCCGTACATTGTTCCTGGAGTATAAACTCTAGATATTCTCAAACGCGCGCTTCTCATACTCTTTCTTCTTCTTTTGGGGAAGCCGATGTTCTTCCCGTCTCTTTTGTTCGTAGAGCAGCTCTCGTCTTCCTTTGCAGCGCCGCTTTGTATGCCTCTTGTTTTGCTGCATACACTCGCCAGCATTCTTCGTCAAACCACGCACATCAGTCGCGGCGTTTCTGATGGCATGTTGGCAGCGTTGCCACTGGTCTTCGGCGCTTGATGCTGGCGGCATAGGGGTGATTGAGAGATTTCGAGATACGCGTTCAGCGAAGAGTCTGGCGGTCTCTTTCGATTGTAGCTTTTCGACGTTAAATTTTCTCACAGTGATTCTTCTTAGTTGCTCAGTTTGGGATATCCGCATCCGTACCTTGACTACAATAAGGTAATGATCCGAGTCTATGTTGGCCGCTCGGTATGTCCGGACATCCAGAATACTGGAGGCATGGCTTGCGTCGATCGCAATATAATCAATTTGGTTGATCGTTACATGATCAATGGACCGCCATGTCTGCTTATGATATCGAGATGAGGAAACCATGTGCTTGCTATGGTGACATTTCGCTCCAACCGTTAAACTGTACTAAGCAATTTCTTTGTCGTGTAGAATACTATTACAACTCTTTCACATTGAAAAAGTTATGAAAATGGATTCGTGCTACATCTGAAGAATAAAACGACAATCGTCGAAAAGCGACAAACGTCAACGACAATCAGGGTGACTGACTTGGATGGTGGCGATCTGTTATGAATAATTTTGTGCAAGAAGACACAGCATTCAACATCCAAGAACTGCTGAAGTGTACAACCAAGAATGTTTTTGTGATTATTCGATATGCGGTCGTGACGACGAAGATCATACTAATTAATTTATGCTGATGCATACTGAATGTAGGGACAGAGCAAGGTTTTGATAAGCTTTAATTTCAATTTCATATCTAAATAATTTGCAAATGAATAGCAATAGCAGTCATCAGCTCATCAGCTCATCATCGATATGACTACTCGTATATTTCCTCATCTGAACCAAAATAGTCGTCAGTCACGAGATTCATATAAAATCTAATAGATTCGCACTATCGAACGTATGAAGATATACAATCAGTGGCAAGCGATATAAATTTAGCTAAAAGCAATTCCATTGTTTACGTTTGCATTTTGTCACGTTGTTGATAAGATTCATACGTCGCGGTCGACCATCTTTTATACGAGTGTAAATCAATCTTCTTTTTTTTTTGCCATTTTATTTTTACTAGTATCGCGTGTGGTCGAAATTCGCCCAAGGAGAGAAAAGCTATGTATTTGTTTACACAACTATTTTTCTAATATTCTCCCGCGCAAAGAAGGCAATGGGATCTTAGCTCATGCAGCCATGAACGTGATCAAAATGCTTTCAATTAATTGCTTAAAGCGTTTTGTATCGGGAAATCATGTGTGTATGTTCACTTTATTTTACCTGACTTAGCGGTAACATACACACGTGATTTTTTTCTTTCTGCACATCTATGACACGGTACCTTTCGAATGATATAAGTTTCATACCCCTTCTTTTATAATAAATGCAAAAAAAGTACGATAAGTTTCGTGTTCACGTATTAATATATAAGATTTATATTTTTAAAGGAAACCCAGACCCCACGGCACTCAGACTCGATGCGGTTCATTGTCTTAACAGACAGGAATCTTTCTTTGATGCAGTGGTTGGAACAACTTCAATGTTATTTATTTCCCATAAATAGTGACTGTTGTTCATTGGGGCTCGAACCTGCAAACGATGGATAACAAGCAGACACACTATGCACTGCATCATTGCACCTTCTTGCACTTAGTTTGTATTGCCCAGTCGTCATTCCTAGGACAAATGAATGAGGCTTGTACATCGTCAAATAGAGACCAGCGAGGTATGGAACGTGAGTGAGAATAACATTCTTTTGTCTTCTTCTCCTTCTTGTTCCTTTATCAGCGAGGTTATGATCCGAAAATAAGGGATCGTAACCCTCCCACTTCACTGCATTTCTACTGATCCGCCTGTGGGGTTCGCCTATTACATTCTTGTGTATTTCCTTTATCTAGCAATAACCCTATCCAAACAACATGTACATAACGTACGCACACTACATGAGCTTAGATATTTTCGAAAAGAGAGTAAGGACATTTTTTTTTTCAATTCTACACTAAACGTACACATTTTAGAGTATATGAAATGATAAAGGGAACAGTCAAAGAAAAATTGATCGACCAGGTCCAGAAAACGCCAAGCAGAGAGCTTCGTCAAAACTGAGAACGAAAAACAAATGGACCAATGGATCAGCCACGTTGCCATGGTGTCTCAATGTGTAAATACTTCGGAAATGTTAATGCCGGAAAAGATCAGGCACTCCCAGGAAATTTCAATCGACACATTCTTAGGAAGTGTGGGCCATTAATGCATAGCAGAGTAACTTACTTACTTCACTTAGATGGCGCCACAGTCCGGGGTGGACCTGGTCCTCAACCAACAAATCTTTCTAACCGGCTCGGTCATTAGCCAGCTGCCTCCAGTTGCGCGTGCCAAGTTGGTTGAGGTCCCATTTTAATTGTTCGGCCCACTTAAGGTGAGGCCTTCCTCTATTGCGCCGTCTCTCGGGAATGGATTTGAAGACTCTCCGAGTCGTGGCGTTGATGTTCATTCGCTCTAGATGTCCTAGCCATCTCAGTGGTTGTATGCGTGCTTTTCGTAGCTAAGTCGATATCCCTGTACAGCCCATGCATTTTTGATTATATCTTGGTTTGATAAATCACTCGAAGAACCTTTCTCTCAAAGTAGCCAAGGGCATCCTCATCTGATTTCGATAGAGTCCATGCCTCTGCGCTAGTCTTGTACAGAGCTACGTTAGTCGTTCGAGAGAGGGCTTTACTACACAACTGCCTTCTTAGCCCGAAGATACAGCGACTGACCAAATTGATTCTTCGCTTGATTTCCGCGCTGATGTCATTGCTCGAGTTTATAGCGGAGCCTAGGTAGACAAAGTCCTTAACTACCTCAAAGTTGTGACTGCCTATCGTGATATTGTGTCGAAGTTGACTGTCCTTTTTAGTTAGCAGCAAGTACTTTGTGCATGAGTAACAGACTAACAGAGTAAGCTATCTGCAAATTCATTCATTTATTCAATCATAACGAATAAAAAGTCCAAAAGATTTTATCAAACTAACATGTACTCAAGAAAAGGACGACATTTAGCAATCAATTTTGGGGTAAAGGTCCTTCGAGGCCTACCAACTCCCACTTTCAACCTCCACGCGGTGACAGCCGGGTGCCTAGTACCTTAATCCAAGAAATGGGTAACCAACCCCGTTTGGCGGATTCTTGGCGGCAGCAGATGAGAGAGGGGGGAAGAGTGCTTTCTCACTAGAGCACGTCTTCCTGTTCCAGACGGCAGCGGACGAATTCTCTAGATGGAGTCAACGGTGGCGTCTATAGTTCAAGTTAGGTTGAACTTAGTGAATACCTTGCGCGAGCTACTTCGACGTATTCGGATCACAGGCCGGTAAGGAATTTCCAATGTTAGTCAGAACCTTGGAAGAGAGATGGTGGCAGAGGACCCCCTTAACGGATCAACGGCAGCGCTCATACTCCCGTAGTGGACTACTGGCACCGGTGTACCCGGCCCCGAGACCCATTGGAATAATTAAGGAACTGGTCCTCCAGGTTGGGGGTTGTGCCGTCGGGGTAACTTCCCTACCACGTAAAAAAACTCATGGTTTCGAAACAACCAAAAGCCTCGGATAAGGATGACTCAACTGATAACGACACCAGCTAACGAAATAAGGACAACGACCTTCGGATCTGTACGTGGAATGTTCTGTCCCTTTACAGACAACATGCAGCCGAACAATTAGCAGGGGCCCTGGACTGCTATAAAGCAGTTATAACCGCCATCCAGGAAGTGCGATGGGATGGGCCGGGCAAAAGGAAGATGAAAAACTGTGACATCTATAACGGTGATTGATACAGAGGCAACAGGCAACGCTTATTTGGATGCGGATTTGTTATACGCGGCAGACTTAGGCAAGAAGTCTTAAGCTTCGGACACGTGAGCGAGCGTATTATGACCATCTGGATCAAGGCTAAATTCGCTAACATAAATCTAATATGTGTTCAGGCCCCCACGGAAGAAAAGGACCCTGCCACCAAAGAGTGTTTCTGCGAGCTTCTCGACAAAACATATGAGCAATGTCCTAAATACGACGTTAAAATCGCATTGGGCGATTTTAACGCCAAAACAGGAAAGGAGAACGTCTTTGTTAGGGCAGTCGGTAAGCATAGCCTACACTACACCACGTCTGATAACGGATTAAGGCTAATTGATTTCGCTGTGGAGCGAAATGTCACCATAGCAAGCACATCTCGTTATTCATAAGCAGACATGGTGGTCCAATGACCATGTAACGATCAACCAAATTGATCATATTGCAATCGAGGCAAGGCATGCCTCCAGTATTCTGGATGTCCGGACGTTCCCAGCGGCCAACATAGACTCGGATCATTACCTTGTTGTAGCCAAGGTACGAATGTGGATATCCCAATCTGAGCAACAAAGAAGAATCACTGTGAGAAAATTTAACGTCGAAAAGCTACAATCTCAAGAGACCGCCAGACTCTTCGCTGAACGCGTATCCCGAAATCTCTCAATCACCCCTATGCCGCCAGCATCAAGTGCCGAGGACCAGTGGTAACGCTGTCAATATGCCATCAGAAACGCCGCGAGTGATGTGCTGGGTCTCGCTCGCCCACCACCGCGAAACCCCTGGTTTGACGAAGAATGCCGGCGAGTGCATGCAGCAAAACAAGAGGCATACAAAGCGGCGCTGCAAAGGAAGACGAGAGCTGCTCTACGAACAAAAGAGACGGGAAGAACATCGGCTTCTCCAAAAGAAGAAGACAGAGCATGAGAAGCGCGGGTTCGAGAATATCGAGAGTTTATACTCCAGCAACAATGTACGGAAGTTTTATCAAAAGGTAAAAAGAACGTGTCAGAGTAGCAATACCCGTACAGAAACCTATAGAAATGAAAATGGAAACTTCGTAGAATCATAGTCGGTGCTGAGAATATGGAAAAACTACTTCTGCAGACTGTATAACGGCGACGAAGAACAACATCCCGCTGTCAGGCAGAATGAACCATTCAACATGGACGATGATAGTCAACATTTCCGTCCACCTGACCAAAACGAAGTGTGGTTAGCAATATCCAAGCTAAAATCCAACAAGGCTGCTGGACCTGACGGCTTACCGGCCGAACTTTTCAAGGTAGCTGGTGATGAATTAGAAGAGTGCATACACCAACTCATCTCTAAGATTTGGTCAGACGAGTGTATGCCTGATGAATGGAATCTCAGTATCGTTTGCCCGATCCACAAGAAAGGAGACCCCCTCAACTGCGCCATTTATAGAGGCATCAGTCTCCTCTATAATCGAATGGATTGTGCGGAACTCACAAGCCAACGCCGGAGCCACAATCTATCACAAGTCTGTACAACTGCTTGCAACTGCTGCATTATCGGAAGAACTCAGCGGGCTATCACCGGTGCGTTTGCAAGCATTGAGGCGGAAGCGGCCAAAATGAGTTTAGCAATAAACGAGGGCAAAGCCAAGTATACGCTGTCAACAAGAAGGGACAACCAACACCGACGAATTGGACAGAACGTCACAGTGGACAGCTACAACTTCGAGGTAGTAAGGGTCTTTGTCTACCTTGGCTCTGCTATAAACTCGAAAAACAACATCAGCGCAGAAATCAAGCGAAGAACAACTCTTGCCAATCGCTGTTTTTTTCGGGTTTATAAGGAAATTCAACAATAAAGACCTATCTCGAACAACTAAGGAGACTCTGCATACGACTCTGATCATCCCAGTCCTGCTTTACGATGCTGAAACATGGGCTTGATTGAAAGTGGATGAAGATATCCTTGATCGCTTGGAGAGAAAAATTCTTCGTAAGATATTCGGTCCCGTTTGCGTTGACGGATTTTGAAGGAGAAGATTCAATCACGAACTATACGAGCTGTACAGCGACATCGACCTAGTCAAAAAACTTCGTATTGGACATCTGAGATGGCTAGGACATGTAGAGCGAATGGACACCAACGCTCCGGGCCGCAGAGTCTTCGAATCTAACCCCGAGGGACGACGCTGTAGTGGACCTCCTCGCCGTAGGTGGCGCGCACAAGTTCAAGGGGACCTCGACGGACTTGGAGTGCATAACTGGAGGCAATTAGCTAAAGACCGAGCTAAATGGAGAGGCTTGGTTGAGGCCAAGTTCACCCCGAACTGTAGCGCCACCTAAGTAAGTGAGTAAGTCCTTCGTCAAAACATATTGGGCCAGTAGTATGAGGGTGGATTCGCGGCCTACCATAGAAATAGTTTTAATTCTAAATTGCTACTTCCTCACTTTTATTTTCCAACATTCAAAGAATGACTCTATGAAGTTTCATTCCAGTTTGGATCATACACGTGCTAAGTAAATAAATTAAAAAAAAATTTAAAAATCCATCATCGTGTTGTTACGTATATAAAGTACCTGTTTAAGAAAAGTGTTACTCCGAAGCAGATCCATGAAAATGGACAGCCGAATTCAAACGTGGACGAGAGAGTGTTGAAGACGACCCACGCTTTGAAAGATCATCAATCTTAACTACAGAGGAAAATATCGAGAAAATTTGTTGATCAGATGACAATGGGGAGACCACCGATTGAAAATAAGGGAGATAGCTGAGATTGTCGGCTTGAGTTCTCCTAGCTTTTTGCAAGACGGGTTCCGAATCTGCTTTCAGTTCAACAAAAACACACAAGCTGTTTTGAACCTGTGAAGAGGATTTTTTTCGGCCAGATTAAAGACGGCAGTTGAGACCTGCTTCACCGCTATAGACTGCAGTAAAAGTATTTTTTGCAGACAACCATTTTATAAAACTTTAGAGACCAGATGGAAGTAGTGTATAAGCTTAAAGGAGATTAGGTTAAAAAATGTCTGGATCATTTGTTTCCAGTACGTGTTGAGTTACGGCAGACACCATTTAAGTTTATTATAGAAAACTTGAATGGATATGGTTAGTACTTGAACCGAAAACCTACCACTGAATAATCGAACACATTGCAACTACACCATGTCATGACTGAATCCAGTGAGTAGAAAAATTAAGTTTCGACATCTTTCCAAAACTAAATCTTTGATCGATATCCACGTACATGTAGGATAGAGGTGATACTTAGCAGCAACTGAAGTAAGCAATAACAAACTCACAAAACCATAGGTAAACCGTATTTAGGTCTCTAATCCACACAGGAATCCTAATATCCATACTGTCGTCCTTTCTCGGACTCATAATCGAGTGATTCTCTGTATAACAAAGGAATACTAATCACTTAGACAGGTTATTGCAAATTTCTACTTAAAAGGCACAGCGCCGGTGACACACCTGCAGGAAGGAAGGAAGAGTGCACACGTCACTAGCTTTTCAAATATAGTCACGTTTGCAATGGTTCGTAATTCACTAATGGAGCCGTGAAACCATCCATGGATAAGATTTACATATTACATTGCCATAAGGGATGAACTTTTCCAAATATGAAAGACCACATGCTGGAGTCTTTACGTCACACTTAAATTGTATCACATTACCCACCTTTTCGCTTGCTTGCTGTTTAAAGTCTCGCCAAACAATAGATAACTCAATTGTCTCCTCTTTAGGGTCGGTATTATCGTTGAAGTATAATAAATTCTATTGTAAAATAATATCACTCCGTCTAGTACAAATATTTATCACTGTCTATTATTGTTCGGTATTCGTATCAACTCCGCGATAATAGTCGACGATCGAGAACTCTGCCCGAATGGTTTCAGAGCTCACTCAAAACTGAAATTTATTCCAAGTGAGCGACTCGTATATGAAGAAACTTTTTGTGTGAAACATTCTTATAAACAAAAACAATAGATTTTTTTTATTGAATAATGGGTGGTATATACTTTAGGCTAGGGGGTTCTACATAGATATGCTCACTCCGCATGTCACCCTCACTGTCGTGCGCTAAGGAGCATGGAAAACAATTGTTCCACAACCACGCATAAAGTTGGGAAATTTTTCTTATTCTCTTCCAGCTTTATAGAGCTCTCTGGGACGAGAGTTTTGTATACCGGCTCCGGCATCCGCAGGAATGATAAGTCATTCTACTCGCACTGATACTTGTTCTTGTTTTGGGATTTTTTTGCTCCCTCAGTGAATTATCTAGTGACGTAGGCGTACGGATATGTTGAATGATTGTGGAATATGGAACGTATTCGATGTGAATTCAATAGGAGTACGTTTAACGAGTAGATCTGAATAAAATGTTTATAAATTGAAATATGTATTACAATACGGCAGTTAGAAAATAGATGGACGTTTAGTTAGAGGTGGGTAGGAGGCAAGATACTCTGTACGAGCTGTACGAGTGCGAGGAATATGTAATTCCGAGTTGAAAAAAGATGGAAAATAGGGAAATAGTATTTACAATTACGTATATATAGATGTGCAGTTCATATGTACATATGTATATATGTATCATTTGGATAGAGATGACGTTTATATGCATATGTTAGTTTTTAAAATAAAGTTCACGACTTGGCGCACGTAACGTTTTTGCATCTACTTACTCGTATACTGTAAGTTGGTCAAACATTGCCGCGAATCTCTTAGCGAGATTTCGGGCGGATGCAATATCACTCTGTGCTGGGTCCCGGGACACAGAGACATTCCAGGCAATTGTAAAGCAGATGAACTAGCTAAACAAGGCACCGTACTACCTCTAGCTGTCAACAGAGAGGTACCGGCACCCCCTATACAAACGATGAAACTTCATATGTTTTACGAAGCGCAAGCTACTGTAAACGACAGATGGAGTAATCTGTCTACGTGCGTATCGAGCAGAAAGATCTTGCCTCTCTTAGACGCAAAGAAAACCAAAAAACTCCTTTCATTAAATAGAAGGAGCATGGAGGGAAAGTTACCTCCTCCCTGTATACAAAGGGAAGGGTGATACGCGAAACTGTGATAACTACCGTTCGATCAAGCTGATGTCACACACCATGAAGATCGTTGAGCGGGTATTAGGTGGCCGACTGCGAAAAATAATACGGCTATCTGATGATCAGTGCGGGTTTGTCTCGGGTAAATCAACCACAGATGCAATCCAAAGTATAAGGATCATAATGGGAAAACATCGTGATTCCTTAAGGGATTTGCATATTGTATTGGTTAACTTTGAAAAGGCATTCGACAGACAACCACGAGATCTGATATGGGTGGCGCTAAGACATCGAGGGGTTCCCGAAACCTATGTACAGATGATCATGGACATGTACGAAAGAGCAAAGACAAGAGTAAGATGTCCCGCTGGAGTAACCGAAGAGTTCCCAATCAAAGTCGGGGTGCACCAGGGAAGCGTTTTAAGTCCTTTGCTCTTTATTACAGTCCTTGATTATCTACTTGAAGGTAAAGTGATGGACCCCAAGGTACATCAGTTATTCTTTGCTGACGATGGAGCCATCATAAGTGAGGATCCTACATCCCTGCAACGAGCACTTGATGTGTGGGTGGACGTTTTGGAGGGAAATGGGTATCGCATTAGTTCAAAAAAGACAGAGTACTTGTGCTGCCCGTTCTCTGATCCACTCAGGCCTATTCCAGACATTTATTTGAATGGAACAGTGCTTCCCAAGTGCGAAAAGTTCAAATAACTGGGATCTATGATCAATAGCAAAGCAACCTGTGATGACGACATCAATCATCGTGTAATCGTAGGGTGGATGAAGTGGCGAGAAAATTCCGCTATCTTCTGTGACAGAAAAATGCCCCCTAAATTGAAAGGAAGGCTCTACACCGCAGTTGTACGTCCAGCGCTCACATACGGTTCACAATGTTGGACGATGTACAAAAAGTATGAGAGTAAATTAACGGCAGCTGAGATGAAGATGCTTCGCATGACAGCAGGAGTGATCAAGCTTGATCGAATAAGAAGTTCGAAGATCCGTGGAAGCTTTCACATCAAGGAAACCATCGTACACAAATTAGAGCGCGACCGGCTCAGCTGGTATTGCCACGTTCAAAGAAGAGATCATTTGAACCCTGTTAAAAAGGCAATATCTATGCACGTTCCAAAGACATCGCGATGTAGGAAAGGCAGGCCTATAAACGCCTGGATCAGACAAATGCGACGACATCGGCATTTCATTGGCCTCAGTAACCGAGTGATCCAAAATCGGCAGGCCTGCCGATATTTTCTGAGGTCAAATAGGCGAACCCCACAGGCGGATCAGTAGAAATGCAGTGAAGTGGGAGGGCTGTGATCCCTTGTTTTCGGATCATAGCCTCGCTGATAAAAGGAAGAAGAAGGAGCATAAGCCTTACAGTAGGAATAATCACAGGACACTGTTTGTTAGGTAGACACGCCACTAGAATGGGAGTCCCAGCAAATGATTACTGTAGAAGCTGTAGAGATGAAGAGGAAGAGGAGAACAATCTCCACCTCGTCGGCACATGCCCACCGCTAGCTACCCTGAGCAAGAAAATATTAGGGGAAATACTTCTTTGAAGACTTAAGTGACCTGTCTAACATAGACATTATAAACTTATACAGATTCATAGTGAAATCCAATTGGTTTAGTTGAAATACTAATACCAAACTTGTCCGTCTGCGCAGCATGACCATGGAGAACGCTCTCTGCTTCATCAAGGTCGGTAATGACCTCACCGATACCTTTGATGTCAAAAGGTTTTAGACAAGGTGACGTGCTGTCATGTGACTTCTTTAATATTGTACTTGAACGGATTGTGCGGAACTCATCAAGTCAACACGACAGGCACAATCTATCAAAAGGCTATATAACTGCTTGCATATGCCGACGATATTGACATAATTGGAAGAACTCAGCGCTCTGTCACCGGGTCGTTTGCAAGCATTGAAGCAGAAGTGGCCAAAATAGGTTTAGCGACAAACGAGGGCAAAACCAAGAATATGCTGCCAACAAGAAGGGACAATCAACACCGGCAAATTGGACAGAACGTCATAGTGGGAGCTACAACTTCGAGGTAGTAAGGGACTTTGTCTGCTTTGGCACTGCTATTAATTCTGAAAACGACACCAAAGCAGACCCGAAGCGAAGAATAACTCTTACCAATCGCTGTTTTTTTTTTTTTGATCATAAGGTAATTCAACAGCAAAGCCCTACTTGTATCTCGAACAATAAGGAGACCCTGATCATCCCAGTCCGGTTTTACGGCGCTGAAACATGAACTTTATTGAAAGCGGATGAAGATATCCTTGGTCGCTTCGAGAGAAAAATTCTTCGTAAGATATTCGATCCCGTTTGCGTTGAGCGGTTTTTTGGGGGAAAAGATTCAATAACGAACTATACGAGCTATACAGTGACAACGACCTAGTCAAAGACTGCGTATTGAACATTTAAGATGGCTAGGGCATGTAGAGGGAATAGACACCAACGGTCCGGCCCGCAGTCTTCGAATCTAACCCGGATGGACGACGCAGTAGGGGGCCTCCTCGCTGTAGGTGGCGCGTACAAGTTCAAGGGACTTCGACCAACTTGGAGTGCGTAACTGGAGGCAATTAGCTAAAAACCGTACTAAATGGAGAGGATTGTTGATTGAGGCCGAGGTCCACCCCGAACTGTAGCGCCACCTAAGTAAGTAAATTTTCCTATTTTCTGAATTAATTCAAACAATAGACTTCTAATTATCTCTCTCAGGTTTTGTAGAGTTCTAGAGTGCTAAGGTTTTGCCAACCCTCCAGAACAACCTTCTAGAGCTCACCAATCGCTTGGTACTGACGGTTTTCTCAGTAAATTTCCCGAACTAGTACGCCCCATAGATATTCGATGGACTTCAAGTCAGGAGAGCCGTCCAGTTCTGAACTCCAGTGTTCTGGACAGAAAATCACGAGGATGTATTGTAATTAGTGTATACTGCGACTGAGAGAAAATCCTGGTACTCTTGACTATTCATCCGCATGGATGGAAATGCTAAGAAATACTTTTCCTAGCGCAGCAAAACCCCAACACTGTTAGAGATCCACCATCGCAATTCCTTTTACAGAAAAATCCATCCAATACTCATGAAACCCGTCTGTTGATCTAGTCCGTCCGAATCAAAATTATTTTTCGTCACGAAAAGTTATATCTAGTAATACAAGTTCTTGTGGATAAAACTCAAAAAAGTCCATACTCATGTTAATCCTCGCAGATTTCATACGTTTTTTTTTTGTGCGTGTCTTTTAAACGAGGAGCAGACCTAACCTTTCTTCGGGCAATATGAGCGCTCGAAGATATAGTCCTTCATACTGTAGATTTCGTCACATCTATGCACAATTCTCGTTTGATATCATTGCAACTCTTTAAGGAATTCGATGCAACCTTAAAGATTCTTCGGATAGCGCGGTTCGTTATTTTTTGGGCGTCTAGCAGTTCCGTTTGTGCCGCAATTAATTTTATTTTTTGTGCAATTTTGAATCACACTAAGGGGTTTGCTCAATTTCCTCGCAATCGCTCCCTAAACTTCATCATTACCTAAGATATGCATCGATCTGATATTGTTGAAATATTGTTAGGATCTTTTCTCGTCCCATTATCCTTAATGTTAAGATTACGAGGGCAAGGTGGAAAGTTCTCGGCCTGACAATGAAAGACTGCAATGTTCAGTTAAAAAATGATTTTATTTTTTCACATAATGACCTTGACTTCAACACACTTAGTCCACCGTTTCTCCAACATCAGTATTCCTTCTCGGAAGTGAGAGTCTGGAAGGCTGTGAAAATATTCATCTACGGCCCTCTCAACTTCTGCATTGGATACGAAGCGCTTCCCAGAAACAAATTTCTTCAAGCTTGCAAACAAATGGAAGTCTGAGGGTGCCAAATCAGGTGAATTAGGGGGGATGGCCGAGCAAATCGTACCCCAAATCCCGCAGTTTTCCCATCGCCAACGCACACTTGTGTACAGCTGCATTGTCCTGGTGAAAGATGATTTTTTTCTTCTTCAAGCCAGGCCTCTTCTCGCGAATTTTGGCATCCAGCTGGTCAAGAAGGTTGGAGTAATATTCGCCTGTAATTGTTCTGCCTTTCTCAAGGTAATCAATTAACAGGATCCCTTTCGCATCCCAAAACACACTGGCCATGGCCTTTCAGGCAGATGCGCTCGACTTCGCTTTCTTTGCCGCTGAACCACCGGCTTCCGCCCACTGCTTCGACTGCTGTTTCGCTTCTGACGTGTAGTGGTGGACCCATGTCTAATCCGTGGTGACAAATCGCCGCACAAAATCGGTTGGATCCCTATTGAATCGGTCCAAAGATTGCCGCGAAAATCGTTTGCGCATTTGCTTTTGATCGGCATTCAGCAAATGCGGCACCCATCTTTCGCAGAGCTTTCGCATCTCTAAGTTTTTGTGCTAGATGTTTCGCACCCTCTCTTCCGATATACACACAGCCTCAGCTATCTCACTCATCTTCACTCGCCTATCGTCCAACACGATATCATGCACTTTTTCGATGGTTTCGTGTGTGGTTGCGGTTTTTGGCCGTCCTTCGCGTGGGTCATCTTCGAGGGACGTGCGACCACGTTTAAATTAAGCTGCCCACTTTTTAACGGTTGACATAGAAGGAACAGAGTCCCCGCAAACTTTTGTCAACTTTGGATGAATTTCCTTAGGGGTTAACCCATCCGAAACGAAGAATTTTAAGACCGCACGATATTCAAGTTTATCCATTTTAACGAAAAACACGCAAGACGTCTACTGCAAAAATTCGGGTAAACAAACTACTTGAGAGAACAAGTTGAAACTTGTCATACGAACTAATGAGAAGTGCACCCAGTCAGGAAACTTACATTTTTGCTGATTGGAACCCAATCTCTGCGTCAGGCCGAGAACTTTTCACCTTGCCCTCGTAAGTCGAAATCGTGTCAAAACTATTTTTTCCACTAATTTTTTCATTTTGAAACGCTGAACTTTGTGGAAAATTATTTTTCGTCCTCTCTCTTGAACACACCGATACGGAGGAACAATACACCGGCCTTTGTCTCAGAACTGTTACCAATGACAAGCACACTTTTGTCAAAATGAATTTAAAACTGCATTTTCGTGGACGAGTTATAGTTTCGAAACGCATAGTATGTTTTTTTAATTAGATTTATTTATTTTTTTATTTTTTTTTTCAAAATTCAATAAGCTAGGTTAGGTTGAAGAGTTGCATTGTGGTTTCAGCTCGCACAGCCCTACGGGGCTCCTTAGCCTTTATCCTGATTTATAGTGAAGTTAGAGTTGCTAGTATTGGGGGAGTGGGGGAGGGTCAAAGGTGCACCACTGGTCTGGAATAGGACCTTTTTCCATCCTAACATGGCACAGAACTTAAGAATGGGTGTGAGAGGTACCATATGTCTGTCAGATCGTGCAACTCTCCATAAGAGGTGCTCCTAAAGAGAGTTCAGTGGCTTTTGTGTAAGCTAAGACATTGGCAGATGAAATGAAAGGTGTCTTCCTCTAACTCAGGGTCTTCACAGTGTTTGTTACCCAAATAATTTTAACATTATTCTACCTGGCCAAGGATACTACCAAGAGTACTCCCAAGCAAAATCCATAAAAAAAATTCACTAACCTCCAACACAAACACTTTTTCGAGAAGGCCGTCTTCATCCTAAACATGATCGCCAAGAATGAAGAGGCAGGCACTGTCACTGAACGTGACCAGGCAGACAAGTTGAGGTACCAGGCTGTTGTTGAAGACTACAACAAGCGCCAGGCCGCCAAGACGAGTCTTAATACCCAACAAGAAGCCTTGAAGAGGAACCGATCTCAAGAAGAGATGGCTCACTCCAGCAAACGCAGCAAAGTCGAAAGCGGCGTTGCTAAAAGGCAGATCAAACAACCGGCAAAAACCACCACCTCCACCACACAGAAAGGCAGCACTGTCGTTGTTTCCTCACGCACCATCAGCGAAGTGGTCAGGGACGATCTCCAAGTTGCTCTGGTAGATGAGCTTTCTACCAGTGGCAAGTCCATCCTGAAGGCATGGGGGGCGATCGAAGCCAAACTCTCGGTCCCAATGGATGATTGGGCAGTTATCAAGACGGAGCAGCCGCAGAAAAACAGCATGACTTTTCTGCTCCTCATAAACGAGGATAGTTTGGAGGTGCTCGAGAAGTTGGACTACCGTCTAAGGTTTGGCATAAGAAATGCCAAACTTAAAATTTACATCTCTTCAGGCCCGGACGAAGACACAGACGATGTCAACGACGCCAACACTCTGTTGGAGGGCATGAAGATTGTCCCAGATACCCCAAATGCCCCCGTTGAAGATGATTCAGATTAATCTGCGGCACTCGCAGTGTGCCACAGACAATCTGCGTGTCTTTATCAATGAAGAAGACATCGATATCGGCATCATCCAGGATCCCTGGGTAAGGGGATCTACAATCAGGGGACTTCAGGACAACCACTACAAACTCTACTACAACCACAATAACTGCAACGGTAAGCCTAGAACTTGCATTTTAGCTAAGAAGCATATAAAAGCTTTTCTATGTCCTAACCTTAGCTCTGCCGATTTAACGGTGGTTAAACTGGAAACTGCAAACGGTGAGGCCTTTTTCGCTGCATCTGTCTACATGGACCGGGATCGGCAAGCCCCGCCGGAGGAAGTCCAATACCTAACATCAACTATTAACACCAGTAAGGCCAACCTCTTGATGGGCTGCGACGCCAATGCCAGACTTACGCTTTGGGGTAGCGCGGAGACAAATGACAGAGGTGAGTCTGTTTTCGATTTCATCATTAGCAATAACCTATCAATTTGTAATACTGGCAATTATCCAACTTTTGTTTTTCCGAGTACGGATAACTTCAATGGGTGGGAGGCGGTTATTGACATTACTCTAGTATCTAACAACAAAACCATCAGGGCCGATAACTGGAGAGTATCCGATTTACAATCTTTTTCTGATCATAACTGGATACTCTTCAACGTCTGTCTCGATATTGAGACCCCTAAACCTTATAGAAACCCAAAACGCATAAACTGGACAAAGTTTAATCGTATAGTTAAGTCAAAACTGGGTAGCACATCAATGTATAAAATCGACTCGACCACGGAACTGGATTCAAAGGTTGAAATCTTTGAGAAAGCAATTAACGTTGCCTTTAAAGTCTCGTGTCCTATCAGTTATTGTAAAAAGAAAGTCCCAACATGGTGGAATGAAGATCTATCAAAGCTTAGGAAGATGACCAGAGCGATCTTCAATATCTGCTACATTCACAACTTCTGGCAGCCCTACAAGGACTGCCTAAAAATATATAAGGAGTCCATCAGAATGGCCAAAAAACAGGGCTGGAGAGATTACTGCCAGTCTATCGAGTTCCTTAAAGAATCCGCAAGGCTCAGCAAAATTTTGTCCAAAGGGCATAGCAACCCGTCCTTTCTTAAAAAGACGGATGGAAGCTGGACAGATTCTTCTGCGGCATCTCTGGAACTCCTGCTGAGTACTCACTTCCCAGGCTGCAGTGAGATTAGAGTAGAACAAGCTAGTTCCACCTGCTAGTTAACACTGGCAGCTTGGGATAACATCACAAACATTATTACGGAGGATAAAGTCTCCTGGGCTATAAATAGTTTCTGTCCCAATAAGTCACCTGGCCCTGACTGCATCATGCCTATTATGATGCAGAAATTGCAAGACATAGCAATTCCCTGGCTATTACCGATTTATAGGAGTTGCTTAAACCTAAACCATGTTCCTCAAACCTGGAGACGTGTCAAAGTGGTTTTCATCCCCAAGGCGGGTCGGCGAGGACATGAATCCGCGAAGGATTTTAGACCCATAAGCCTGTCCTCCTTTGTTTTGAAAACTTTAGAACGTATCCTAGACTTCCATATCCGCGATAACCTGAGTTCTCCACTGTCGAAATCCCAGCATGCGTATCTCAAAGGGCGGTCCACAGAAACTGCTCTTCATGAGGTCGTGCGTACAGTGGAAAAAACTCTTCACTACAAAGAATATACTCTCGCCACATTTCTTGATATAGAAGGAGCCTTCAACAACATTTTCACTGAATCTATTCAGGAATCTCTCACCGAGTTAGGTATAGAAGGCTTTATTAGCCAATGGATAGTTTCTATGCTCAGTACTCGTATAATCCAAGCAACACTAGGCAACAGTAGTACAACTAAGACGGTAAACAGAGGAACTCCACAAGGCGGAGTCATCTCCCCCCTGCTCTGGTTAATGGCAATCAATAAAATCTTGGTGCGACTTGATAGGGAGGGTTTTAAGGTGGTTGCGTACGCGGATGATATGGTTATACTAGTATCAGGGAAGTTCCTCTCCACGATAAGTCAACTCATGGAGAGGGCTCTGGATAAGGTACACTCATGGGCTACGAGCTGTGGCCTCGGAGTAAATCCGGAGAAGACTGAAATGATGCTGTTTACCACTAAAACCAAGGTACCTGCAAAAACGTACAGAGATCGGCGTGCGTGGGTATCACAGGAGCAATGAGGTCTTGTCCAACAGATGCTCTCAGTGTGATCCTGCATCTGATCCCTCTCGAACTACACATCAAAGACACAGCTATATGCAGCGCAGTCCGGCTCATGGAATATGGATGCTGGACCACAAGGCCATATGGTCACGGCAAGGTCCTGGAGACGATTCCAAGTGAACTGGTTGCGCCCTCTACCGACTACACCATACCCAAACTCAAGTTCAGAAAATCGTTCTTAGCAAAATTCCCTTCCAGAGAAGAATGGAAGAACGGAAGCGTTACCTGCAACTATGATATAGGGATATACACGGACGGTTCGAAGATGGACTGCGGAGTCGGCGTAGGCTCTGACCAGCTGAATATATCAAGGTCCTTCCGTCTCCCAGACTCTGCTAGCGTTTTCCGAGCGGAGCTTCTGGCGATTCGAGAAGCCGGCCGCCTGCTAAACAATCTTCCAACATCTAACCACAATATCGCTATTTTTTCGGATAGCCAGGCTGCCATCAAGGCCATTGATGCAGTCTGCATCTCTTCAAAACTGGTAGAGCAATGCCGGTTTGAATTGAATCAACAAAGCACTCACTCGAGAATCACTCTCATCTGGGTCCCAGGGCACAGCAACCATGAGGGAAATGAGCGTACTGATGAGCTGGCTAGGCGAGGGTCGGCCCTTAACGGCTCTCTAGCAGAAAGAGTCGACATTCCGCTTGGTGCCGTTAAGGGCTATATTCACCTTCACTTCCTCCAATCGCGGGTGGAACAACCTCACAAGCTGTGTCATATCTAGGAAGACGTGGCCCAGTTTCAACAAACCCAGGTCAAAAGAGTTACTAGGCAAACCAAGACCAGTTATTGCCAAAATCGTAGCTATTATCACAGGTAACTGGCAAGTTGGAGACCATGCGGCCAAGCTTGGTATCCCCCACAACACCTTTTGTAGGAGCTGCAAGGATATTAATGAGAAATAATCTCTATGTCATTTCCTTTGCAGATGTCCGGCCCTGGCGAGGATCAGACAACAAACTCTTGGCAAACCCTTCTTCGAGGATCTGAGAGAGATATCGGACAAGAGGATTGGAGAACTAATCCTCTTTCTGAACTCCACGGGCTGGGTTTAAACTTAACATCATCTTTAACTAGCCACTACAACAGGTAGACACGAGTCCGTGGTAACAAAACGGCGCACTTTAAGCGCTAATTGGGTTCTTTTTGGACCGCCACATTACCTACCTACCTACCTGGTCAGAACCTTTAGTTCTGCTTGACAGAATACTCGTAGTATAGAATAAGCTAAAACTCCCTTTTTTCATTTTCCAAATCGGAATACACTATGTCCTTCCATATGTCATGCCTTACCTACTTTTTATTGATTGGAATTGGTATGGAAAGCTACTTGATTGAATACCTCACATCCAGCTTTGAACCATAGACTCGATCAAATTGATTAGAACTGTGATTCAATGAAATAAGAACATCTCTCTAGTCAAGATGCGCAGAAATGTTCCCTAATGAAGCACTTAACCTCAGAAGCTCAGAAAATTGTCATAAAACTTCTAAATAGAGCACTCAAATGAAGAAACCCGAACTGGAATGGTGTAGTAGATTCTGTGGAGAGCTGATGAAAATGAAAGAAGGCCCCAGGCTGTGCAGTCTTTCAGAAGACAACACAGCTAAGCTGGATTCACGCGGAAAGTGCGATGATTCCCCCAGTACCTTTATGAAGGAAGCCAATGAAGTTATGCTCGCAACGCACTTTTCAGGTTGTAAAGTAGTGTTGAGAGAAACATTTGGATCTGGTTCTGGGATCACAGAATGTTGTCTCCCAGATAGTGACGGAAAAGAACATCAGATTTTCCTTTCATCCTTCGAGAACTATAAATCACCCAGTCCTGATGGCATATATCCAGTAATGCTTAAAAGATATGATTTCAATCTTTCAAAGGCTCTGAAACAAAATGTCTTATATGATTCTGGATTCCGTCCAGGGTCAATATCCCCTACCAATGTCGTAATTTATACTCCAATCGAAGCAAAACAAAGAACTTACAATCACTTAACCTTATCATCTTCCTGGTTGCGTGGAGTTCATTGCACAGTGATGCATTTTCCAAAATAAAGATTCCTCAAAGTTCCATCAATGAGGTGACGATGATGCTGCCGCCGGACAGAACTCGCTCCATCTTTATCTCTGGTTTTCGTAAACAAACAAAATGAAAGACAAATTAATTTTAAGATGCATATCACTTCACTTTCAAAACCATTTAGATAACTTTTTACGAGTGTTTGCGGGGAAAAGGAAATGCGTGCACGATCATTTTATTGACCCCCTTGAGGAACGCATGACCAAATTGAAAATTCAAACTACAGTCGTACTGATGACGAAATTATGATTTTTTTTTTATGTAAACAATGGATTGCAGGTTTTATGCTTGCTTTTTTCTCTGACCAAGGGAAGTCATCTCTCGCCTAGCAATTAGTCGTGAACGGTGGCATACGTGCGGATCGCCACAGGCGACGATACAATCTCTTTACGCATTGGGAGGTAGTGAGTCAATGGGTTTATTAGTCTCAGTCTGGGAAGTGAGACTGCCGCCCAATAGAAATAGAACATAGCGAATATTTTTATGATCACCTTTTTCGGACGAGATGTATCCGTAGTTTTGCATTTTTCTTTTATGAAATTCGTTAGAATTTTTATTAATGGGAATTTATTGCATTGAGAGGATGCAAATGTGTAGTTATTCATCTGACGATGGCAGTCTAGTCAAATCATCTCAAATTTAGGCATTTGAAATAACCGAGCGGAAACGATAACAAGAGAATAATTTAGTATAGAAATGCTTTCAGTTGCTTAATAGTATTTATAGAAGTTTACTGTGTGTATAGAGGTTGACGAGCCGACGAGGAGTGGGTCCTCTCTTGAGGTAGTCCTCGTTCCGATGGGAACTGTTAAGAGCGAAATTTGTTCCTGATTTCCATCGATGGCAAGCAAAAAGTAGAACAATCTGCAGGGTTACGTCATTTCTAGGCAGATCTGGCCGAACTACAACTTGGCCCGAAAAGAAGAACTTGAGAAAAGGACTCGGGCTGACATTGCAACAATGTAGCGATAAGCACAGGTCACTGGTTAGTGGGGACGCAAGCGTCTAGACTAGGCATCCCTTTTTGCACACACTGCCGCAATTGTAAAAATGTGAAATAAGAAGGAACCTATTCTGGATGTCCGAACTTTCCGAGGAGCCAACATGGACATGAATCACTAGTCAAGTTGAAGTCAAGGTGCAGATGCGGATATCTAGAACGGAGTGAAATCAACACAAGAAGGGAGACCCCATCAATTGCGCCAATTATAGAGGCATCAGTCTCCTCAACATCGCATACAAGATCTTTTTTGTGATAATGTGTGAACGCCTGAAACCTTTCACCAACAGCCTGATTGGCCTCTATCAGTGCGGTTTTAGGCCAGGAAAATCCACCACCGATCAAATCTTCACACTTCGGCGGATCCTGGAGAAAACCCAAGAAGTCCAAATCGATACTCATCACCAGGGATAGGATTTTGCTAACTTTGCCTCTTTTTTTTGCTTAATCGGAAGACAATATCGACTTTACACAAACACGTTTCATGTCCTTCTGATTCCAAATATATGTATTTTATTTTGCCTTTTTTTGCCTTTTTATATCATTATTGCCTTTTTTTGCCTTTTTTGTCGTTGTTGCCTTTTTCTGCCTTTTTTGCCTATTTTGCTTTTTTCTCAAAGTTTGTTCGCTAAAATTTTTTTTTAAAAATGCCCGTTTGCATGTACGTATATCTGTGCAAACATGCTTCTTACTCACACTACGTAATACGCATATCTAAATTCCTAGACGCATTCAAATTTAAAACGTCTAGTCTGTGGGCAGAGTCAACATGCAAATATGTACATGACCACTTACTGTGTATAACTCTATTACATATTTCTTGTTTGTATACAATACATATTATGCGGATTATTTTGCCCGGATTAAAAAAATCGTCAGCGCTCTTGAAGACGATGCAAGCTGTGTTGTGTTTGCAAAGGAATTAATTGAAGATGAAGCAGTACAAGCGCAGCTGGCGTACATCAAAGTCAAATTTAGGTTTTTAGTCGACCCAAAAAAACGAACTTTCGAAGACTTACAAAAGACAGGCATTTTTGAGAGTCTGTACTTATATTTTTAACGAGCATTATTCTGATCAAGGAACATCAATTGGCGAAGTGTTGCCGGTTTTAAAGAACATTCAGCAAAACTTGAAAAAAGCAAAAGGGCCGATTGCAAAGGAAGTCCTGAAGAAGTTTACTGCCGTTTTCAATGCAAATACGGGACTGAAAACTATTGAGCAGATAAATTCTGTAATGAACGGCGACTTGGATTCCAAACCTCCAGAAAATATTGATGTTAATAATGTTGAAAGCTTTAAATGGGCTCCACTCGTTTCAGCTGAAGTAGAAAGGTCATTTAGCTCATTAGAGGCGCTTCTCAGAAACAATCGGAGAAGATTATTACCAGAAAATTTCAAAAAGCTTTTGGTAGTTCAATGCTGCTATAACTAAATGTGCATTTTCTTTCCTTTTCTTAGTTTTTAATAAATGCCTTTTTTTGCCTTTTTAATTGTTTTGTTTTGCCTTTTTTTACTTTTTTATGTCAACAAAATCCTAACCCTGCTCATCATCTATATCGATTTCAAGGCCACCTATGACAGCATCTATAGAGAAGAGCTTTATAGAGCCATGTCTAGTTTTGAAATCCCTGTCAAACTTGTTCCTTTGTGCAGGATGATGAGGGAGAACGCTTGCTGTTCCATCAAGGTCGGTAATGACCTCACCGAGATCTTTGATGTCAAAAAAGGTTTTAGACAAGGTGACGCGCTGTCATGTGACTTCTTTAATATTGTACTTGAACGAATTGTGTGGAACTCACAAGCGAACACCAGAGACACAATCTATTGCAAGTCTGTACAACTGCTTGCATACGCCGACGATATTGACATTATTGGAAGAACTCAGCGCGCTTTCACCGGTGCGTTTGCAATCATTGAAGCAGAAGCGGCCAAAATAGGTTTGGCGATAAACGAGGGCAAAACCAAGTATATGCTCTCAACAAGAAGGGACAATCAACACATATGAATTGGTCAGAACGTCACAGTGGGCAGCTACAACTTCGAGATAGTAAGGGACTTTGTCTACCGTGGCTCTGCTACTAATTCTGAAAATGAGACCAGCGCAGAAATTTAGCGAAGAATAACTCTTGCTGTTTTTTTGGGCTAATAAGGCAATTCAACAGTAAAGCCCTATTTCGAACAACTAAGGAGACCCGATCATCCCAATTCTGCTTTACGGCGCTGAAACATGGGCTTTGTTAAAAGAGGGTGAAGATATCCTTGGTCGCTTCGAGAGAAAAATTCTTCGTAAGATATTCGGTCCCGTTTGCGTTGACGGGTTTTGGAGGTGAAGATTCAATCACAAACTATACAAGCTGTAAAGCGACAACGACCTAGTCAAAAAACTGCGTATTGGACGTTTGAGATGGCTAGGACATGTAGAGCGAATGGACACCAACACTCCGGCCCGCAGAGTCTTCGAATCTAAACCGGAGGCACGACGAAATGTAGCGCCACCTAAGTAAGTAATTAAGCGAAGCCAACGAAATACTGTGAGGAAATTTGAAATCGGACGGCTGCAGTCGCTATAAACTGCCAGAGCCTTTGCCGATCGGATCTCTTTTAATCTCAATCTAAGCCCTATGCCACCAGTAACAATGGCGGAAGACAAGTGGTAACGCCAGCAAGCCATCAGAGAAGCCACTTCTAATATACTGGGTTTCTCCCCCCAATACCAACAAGCAGATGCACTAAAACAAGAGGCGTACAAAGCGGCGCTGCATAGAAAGACTAAAGCTGCTCGCGAGCTTTGCGAACAGAGCAGAAAAGAGGAACATCGCTTTCTCATAAAGAAGAAAAAGCAGCATGCGAAGCGTTCGATCGAGAAGAACGAGAAACTTTATTGCAAGAATGATGGTCGAAAATTTTACCAAAACGTAAAAAGAACATGCCAGGGTTTCAAAGCCAGAACAGAAGCCTGTGGAGACGAAAATGGTAATACCGTAGTTCTACTTCGCAGTCACAGTCGGTGCGGAGAATATGAAAGGAACACTTCTGGAGACTGTTAAACGGCGACGATGACCAATATTCCGCCGTCGGGCAAAACAAGCTATTTAACAGTGAAAAGTCAGTCAAGATTCCCGTCAACCCGATCAGAATGAAGTGAAGATAGCGATACCTAAACTCAAATCCAACAAAGCTGCTGGAGCCGATGGCTTTCATCTCTCTCATCTGTAAAATTTGGTCAGAGGAAAGCATACCAAATGAATGAAACCTCAGCAAATGAGACCCTCTGAACTGCGCCAGCTACAGAGGTACAAGTCTTCTCAAAACAAAATATATGCTATCTACGAAAAACGACACCCAACATCGGCGACTTGGACAGAAGACCACAATAGACAGATACAATTCTGAGGTAGTAAAGGACTTTGTCTATCAAGGATCTTTGGTGAACTGCGGAAATGAGATCAGTCAGTGGTGAGATCAAACGAAGAATTACTCTTGCAAATCGCTGTTTTTATGCGTCAAGAAGGCAAAGCCCTATCTCGAACTTCTAAGGTAATCCTGTATAAGACACTAATCATCCCAGTCCTGTTGTATGGCGCAGAGGCATGGACTTTGTCAAAATTGGATGAGGGTGCCCTTGGTTACTTTGGGAGAAAAGTTCTTCGAGTGATCTTTAGTCCCGTCTGCATAGACGGCGAGTGGAGGAGAAGTTAGAAACGCCAAAGAATTAGAACCGTGCGGAAACTGCACAAGTGTATTTTCCGGCGGTTGAGATGTGGACCCCGCGTGGTTAGGTGTGAGCGAATATGAAGACCGTAATGTAAATAAGAACCGCGCGGTTTCTGCCGTGTCTGTTCGGGTCCTTAATGCCTACAGGCCGAAAAACTGAACAGATGGACGGACGGACGGACGGACATGGCTAAATCGAATCGAGAAGCGACTGTTCCTACTAATCATTTAGATATGTACTTTATAGTGTCTATCTCCATTATTTCTATTACAAACTATGTGTCAAACTTAACCTGTAGGATAAGGTATAAAAAAGAAACTGTACCTGTCAGAATCAAAGTCCGTCAGTCTGCTCCTTAGGCGTCTAGAAACACAACTTGAAGATTCATCATCACGCTGATTCAGAGAGTCAAACATCTGACAAGCTGTTATATAAACTGTTGATTTCCAAAAAGTATAGCCCTGTCAAAATCTAAAGAGAAACAAGTTAGCCTTGTGAAATGTTACTAGTTTAAAAACTTAATAAATTTGTGATTGAGCTGGAATGTCATTCGTATGTATGTATAATCGCAATGCAGTTTAACTGAGAGTATTTTTATACACTTGAAGAAAAGATGATTTTTTCGACTTAAAAATATGTACGAATATATACGTAGATACGAGTTTTTTTTTTTGGTTGCACCAAGAGATGTGGTAATCTTCGAAAGATACTATTAGCCAGGGCCACTAGCATGCACGATTCGCAAGCCCGAATAATCGATGCCAGGAATGCGCCTACGTACTAATCCACACCCTGCACACATCTACCAATCTCCCCGCGGGACTGCCGTAAGGTATTACTTCGCGGGGCTGGTTAGCAATTAATGCTATGCTTCTTGCATTGATGCTTCAGCTCTCCTTGCTCTCTCAATTATTCGAAACTCATTTTGCACATTCGTTATAAGGGTACAAATTTCCAGCCAATGCTCCTCTGACCGCAGCATTTGGTCTATAAGTAATGGTGGACTTGGCAGGTTATTTTGTCATTCCGTAAAGCGATTGCAATGGAATATTGCGTGCTCTGTATCTTCCTCCTAGCCTGGACAATGTGGACAGAGAGGTGAGTTATCATGCCCAAATCTGTGTAAATATTTGCGATAGCCACCGTAGGAGAACCGAGCTAACCACTCTGGGTAGTAGAATCCGTCTGGCATATCCAGGGCCACAGATGTTTGGGAGTATTCGAGAAAGGGCTGCCTGCAATAGTGAAGCCTTCTTGCTCGGGTATTCCACGTGTGTTTTAAACCTTAACCTATTGTCGAGCATTACTCCTAAGTATTTAACTGCTTCCTTGGTTCTTATAGTCTGAGTTCCGACTTGAATATTCGCATATTCAACAGCTTTTCGACTTGTTATAAGAACAGCTTCAGTTTTGTGGTCTGCTAATTCTAAGCCGGCGGATCGTAGCCAGTCTTTAATTTTTCCGATTGCTTCGTTTGTCGCTGATTCTATTTCGTGGATGTGTTTAGCCACGGTGACCACGGCAATGTCGTCAGCGAACCCGATTATCTTAACTCCTTGTAGCAATGCTAGTCACAGGACTCCGTCGTACATTATATTCCATAAGAGAGGGCCTAGTACCGATCCTTGTGGACTCCTGCCGTGACGTTGTAGTACTTTACCCCCTCGTCGCTTTGGTCAACTTCCTGTTGGTGAAGTAGCTTGTAACTATCCTCAATAGGTAGTATGGAGTATCCATTCTGGCTAGCGATCTCCTTATGAATGTCCAATTTGCCGAGTTAAAGGCGTTTTTGATGTCCAGAGTCACTACTTCACAGTATTTCTTTGTTCCCACTCGCCAATTTTCTCCTTGGATCGCTCCAGTTGCTGTGTCAACTACCGCTTTTATGGCATCAACGGTAGAACGCGATTTTCTAAATCCGAACTGATGCTCTTTTCTCTTCTGCTAGCACGAGCAGTCTGTTGTATATTATTCGTTCAAGTATCTTTCCTAAAGTGTCGAGTAAACATATTGGGCGATATGACGATGGTTCTCCAGGTGGTTTGTTTCCTTTTGGTAGCAGTACTAGATGTTGAAGCATTTACGGCCCACGTGGCTATAAAAATGTCCGGCCTCTTTTGGACAGCCACTTTCACTGCCTTATTGGGGATGCCATCTGGTCCAGGTGCTCTGTTGCTTCCTATCTTCCTGCATGCTTCGAATAGCTCCTCCCGTGTGATAGCAGGGATGTGCTCTGCATTGGTCTCGCTGATTATATCACACAGAGTAGATGCTCTATTATGGATTTTAACATAGCTGGGCAAGTTATTTGTGATGACCTATGACCTTTCAGCTTTGTCATCACCACCCTTTACGCCATACCCCAAGGGTTTATGTCTGCTTCGTTACAAAGTCCTTTAAAACATATTGACTTAAAAAAGGCGATCAAAGAGAGTAACTTTGATCGCCTTTTTTAAGTCGCGTCTCGCCAGTTTAAATGTGTCTAGACGCTCCTGAAAATCGACTCATCCCCTCGATCGTTGGACTTTGCGTCGGGCTTGTAGATACCTTGCCCTAAGTGTTTTTATCTCCTCGGTCCACCAGTATCTTTTCTACTAACTGTTCGTCTGGGCATTGCTGCATCGCAGGCTGTTGTGATAGTGTGGGTGAGCTGGAGCGAGAGAGTTTCCGCTGTTCCGCTGCGATTTATGGTATCGGCGCTCATCATTTCCTCGAAGGTGTCTTTGTCGAAGAGTTTGTCCTTCCATTTTGGGCTTGTTAATTTAGGGCGTTGGAAGATTGGATGAGTTTCCTTAATATCAATTAATACCGCCTGATGGTCGCTAAGTGTATATTCCTCGCTAAGCCACCATTTGGTGTTGCGCAGGAGAGAGTTGCTAACGAAGGTTATGTCGATGATTGACCCCATACCTGCTTTGCGATATGTATTTGCACCCCCCCTGTTTGCGAGCACTATTTCTAGTGGCGCAAAGGTTTCCAGTAGCATACGCCCTCTGGCATTGGTGAGCCTGCTACCCCACTCTGTTTCCCATGCATTGAAGTCACCGCCTATGACCACTGGAGCTCTACCGCGTGCATCGGCCATTAGGTTGTCTAGCATTGTCTGGTATTCACTCATCGTCCAGTAGCTGTAAAAATGAATACCGTTTATTTCTACCTGTTCATGAGTTTCTTGGAAGGCATGTCTTCCACATATCCATATTGCAGCTTGTTTAGTTTTGTCACCAATCCAAATGTTGCTGTCGAGGTTTCTGTAGGGTTCGCTAATCAATACGATGTCCGCTCCCTTGTCCTTAGCCGTTTTTGTTAGGAGGTCCTGAGCTGTCTTACAATGATTCAGGTTAATCTGTATTATCTTCATGATGGTTTGCTCGTAATGGCTCTCCTGAAGACCGGGCATTTGTTGCTATCGGCCACGTGTTTTGCATCTTCTGGGTGATCCTTTCTACAGAACATGCATGATGGCTCCTTCTCACAATTCTTTGCAATGTGACCTTCTGTTCCACATTTTCTGCACAGCTTCGAGCGGTCCTCTCCGTTTTTACATTGTCCGGCTGGGTGACCAAAATCTAGACATTTGAAACATTTTTTAAGCAGTATCCGTTCGCGGATGCGACAGTTAACACAGCCGATTTTTATTCTTCCGGCTTCTAAGAGCATTCTTGCGTCTTCCGCGGGAAGACCGATCGCTGCTGTTTGAGTTCCTCCGTACGCCTTTCGCAGTGATAAGATTTCTGCTGGTAGATGGGAGTGTATATATGCGCGTGTGTACGTGGTCGTAAGTACATTAACTTTGTATAATAAATTCGAACAGTGTCAAATTTACTAAAACAAAAGCTGCTCACATAAAAAGGAAGTACTGACTAGTTTACTTCTGTCTGGCTATCTATACAGACAGTGGTCGTTTCACCACCGAAGATATTATAGATACTCGTAGATAGATAGCCAGGCAGCCATTAAGGCAGCTGTAATTGCAATGCACAATGACTATTGTAGACGTTGCAGGGACGAAGAAGAAATTGAATCTGTTCGTCAATTGCTTTGTGATTGTCCTGCCCTAATTATCAGATAGATAGAATGAGAACTCTTGGTAGTTACTTCTTTTATGAGCTGGAGGACTTAGGTAATGTTGAACTGATGGACCTCCTGAAGTTCAGATCACTATCTGGGTGGTTCTAACAGCGGACCATTTCTATAGTACAATGTTTCCATGGTTTTGGGCAAATGGAACTGTTGGTCTAATTGAGCCTCTGACTTCTGTCTGAGTTTGTTTTACATGTAAAAAACAAGCAAATCCGATTTTTGTCATCGTTTGTTACTGTCGAGGAACCCATTTCTTGAATTGACACAAGTGGTATTCTATGGTAGTGACCATTATAAAAAGGAGCACATTAGAGCGTTGTAGATGGAACTTCAACGTAATGGGTCTATAGATGCATTAAGTCGGTTGGATAGAGTAGTACAGATAGCTTCGAAATATTGGTTTTGAGAGGACTGGGTTGAAACTGTTCATGGAAACTTTACAAATTCATTCAACCAAACATATTCGACTTTTTTTTTAAATAGATGCAGAAAAAGTTAAGTAAGTAGAGAAGTAAAATTAATTAATTTCTTTACAGACTTTCTACTTTGACGGCATTTACAGAAGACGAAGAGGTATTTCGACGTAACGAATTTTTCGACTTAACATTATATAGTTTGCTATACTGGACAGCCACTGTTTTGCTTGGTTTTCATCCGACTACGAGCTTTCAGCTGTTTTCGTTCGTCAATCCGTCTCCAGGTATCCTCGGAAAGCCACGCCCTATGTCTTCCCTGCGATTGACCGACAATTCTTTCAGCACCGGATGTAAAAACATTTTTTCACAGCACACCAATGGTCTTGGACGGGCAGTGAACTGCTGATTGCTTCCGCACCTTGCGAAAGATGCTCCCTTAATTGTTGGGGCACTGATGGATCACTCTATCTATCGTCTATCGATGTTGAACCTGGGCATTCTTGTGTTGCCGTGAAATCTTCGAACTGCAGCAGTGCGTAGTTGGAGATGGTGATCTCTTCCTATCCCCACATCTGCCCCTCGCCTGTTTCGGGCGTCCAGGAGACTACTTCTAAAGCGGCGGCTGATGACAATGGTTGGCACTGCAGAAATCCACAAACCTTTCGCCGGTGTCATTGCGGTTGTCTAGTCCATGCTGCTCCCCGATTACATATTTGAGCCCTTCGTTGTCATTATGACAATGTCTTCATTTGGTGTTGTGCTGAAGACGGAGCTTAAAATATTGTAGAATCTCTCTTCGTCCTCAGACGAGCCATTGTTGGGGCATAGCACTGTATAATGGTGACGCGTCGTACTCTAAACTAGAAGCTCGCCGTCATAATTCTATCACCATGAGGCTGCCAAGAAATTAGGCCCATGCATGCTGTTGTTGTTAGCAACAGTCCTTCTCCATATTCTCGTGGACTTCCGGAATAGAGTAGTAGTGTTACGCGTTGTGGACTGGTACTCGCCCGCTTCTAACCATTTCATTTACATCTTACTTACCCCCAAAATATCCAATTTATATCGCATTAATTCATTTTCCAATTGAAGGAATCTGGCATTGTAAGGTCTCCACTGGCAATAATTCTTTACAAGAAATATGTCAAGCAATTGAAATTTCCAATGGAGACCGCAAATTTCTTAAAATAATTCATTTCATGAAATCAATTTCTGCTTTTATTTTTTGCAATCTCTGTGGACATAAACCCTGAAGTAAATCTGACAGGGACTGTCAATTTGAGCTTTACTACGAAAAAAACATGGCCGACTGGTGCCTGGCATAAAGTCTGAAATAAAAGGTCCATTCGCGTACACAACTTAAAGCGCTTTAAGGTGCTCAAAGTGTATTCGCGTACTGAGCGAACATGACAGATAAAGAGAAAAATTAATAAGTAACGAGAAACGAGAATTTCCCCTCTATGCTTGAATGTGCTCGAAGAATTTTTGCCGGCACGAACGTAAAAACTGCCAAATGATTGTCAAATGAGTCAGGAGTTTTTGATTCCATTTCAAAAAGTCAATAGACATAAAAAATAGATGCAATGTATCTTGACGAAAATGATGTGGTGTGTGAATGTTCTCCCAAAACTTTTCTTTGAACTTAAATGAATCTGTTGGCTTTCACACGAGTTTAATTTGTTCATTAAAATTTGTTTTTATGACAGTTCACTCGACATGACTCGGAATGGCTCATTTTTCATTCGAGTACTCGCTGCCTACTCTTACGCGATGTTTGAAAATGAAATCTCTTGATAAAATTTACCTTACCCATCGAATAAAAATACTAACATTAATTCATTTTTGATTTAACTGAATTAACACCCCTATTACGATTAGCGAATCGAACGTTCGACTCAAGTCGAACTGCCAGGCGAATTGCTTCTGTCGCTTTTGACGCTTCACAGATGATATTTACACCCCTATTATGGTTAGCGAATCGAACGTTCGACTCAAATCGAACTGTCAGCGAATTGCTTCTGTCGGGGTATTGCTGTTAGCAAACATTTTCATTCGAATAAAGAGTAAGTGCTGACAAAAGAAAAAACAATTAAATGTCATCTGTGAAGTGTATAAAGCGACAGAAGTAATTCGCCGGGAGGTTTGACTTGAGTCGAACGTTTGATTCGCTAACCATAATAGGGGTGTATAAACTAACATAAATTCATTATGAAGAAAAGAACGGTGAAAAAACGCAAGCAAAAAAATAGCATTGCTGCTTCTTCACCAGCTTAAATGATAAAAAATGTAGGAAAGATTAAATTATTATAAGGTGCTATTGAGAATATGCTAATATTTGGTGACTTCACCGCTCTTGCTTATTACAGCTGCACAACGTCGTTTCATGGAGTCAACAAGGCGTTGGTACCTTTCGGGTGATATTGACCCCCAACACTGCCCACAGCTCTGTTATTTTTTGATTTTTTGTTGCAAACTTTTTTTTTCATATCGGCCCATAGATTTCTTATAGGATTTAGATCCGAAGACCTCAATTCTATTGTCCCGAAACCACTGCTTAGCTGTTCGGCTGGTGTTTCGAGTCTTTGTCCTGCTGAAGGACCCATTTTAGTGGCATTTTCTCCTCGGCGTATGGCAACATGATGTTCTGTAGTATATCGACGTATGAGTGCTAGTTCGTTATGCCTTAAACCCAATAAATTGAACAAACACCATAATAGAAGCATCCGCAAACCGTGATACTTGATACACCATGTTTTATGGTAAATCTAGGATGGTATTCTATATTAGCTGGACGCCATACATACTGCCGAGATCCTTTTTCACCATACAGAACAATTTTGCTCTCACCAGTAAAAGGATCTGGTCCTCCAGGTTGGGGGTTGTCCCGTCGGGTTAATTTCCCTACCACTTAAAAAACCTTCGGTTACGAAGCAACCAACAGCCTCGGATACGGATGAATTTACTGCTGACGACCCAAGCAAAATTAAAAAGGATAACGATCTTCGTGTCTGCATGCGAAATGTCTACAAACCACGTGCAGCTGAACAACTTCCGGAGGCCTAGAGTGTCTCAAAACAGACATTGCCGCCATCCAAGAAGTGCGATGGGATGGGCCGGGCAAAAGGAGTATGAAAAACTGCGATATCTACTACGGCGATTGCTACAGACAACAAGGACAGCGTCTATTCGCGTGCGGACTTGTCATTGGAGACAGACTTAGGCAAGAAGTCTTGAGTTTCCGGCATGTGAACGAGCGCCTTATGACTATCCGTATTAAGGCTAAATTTGCCAACATTAGCCTAATATGCGTTCACACCCCTCATGAGAAGGACGACGCGACAAAGGACGACTTCTACCAGCTCTTGGACAAGACGTATGAGCAATGCCCTAGCCACGACGTTAAAATTATCCTAGGTGATTTTAACGCAAAGCTAGGAAGAGAGAACCTCTTTAGTAGCGTGGTCGGAAAGCACAGCCTGCACGATATCACATCCGGCAACGGACTCAGGTTAATCGACTTTGCGGCGGGGCGAAACTTTGTTGTAGCTAGTACGCGGTTCCCACGTCTCGACATTGACAAAGGAACATGGCTCTCCTTTGATCGAAAAACTGTCAACCAAATCGATCACATTGCGATCGACGCAAGGCACTTTTCCAGTATTCTGTGTGTCCGGACTTTCCGAGGAACCAACGTGGACTCGGATCATTACTTAGTTGTAGCCAGGGTACGGATGCGGATATCCAGAACGGAGTGAAATCAACGAAATACTGTGAGGAAATTTGACGTAGGGCGGCTACAATCGCAAGAGACCGCCAGAGCCTTTGCCGATCGAGTTTCTTCTAATCTTAGTCTAAGTCCTATGCCGCCAGCAGCAAATGCGGAAGACCAGTGGTAGCGTTGCCAACAAGCAATCAGAGATGCCGCCTCTGACGTACTGGGTTTCTCTCGGCCACCACAACGAAACCCCTGGCTTGATGAGGAATGCCGGCAAGCACATGCAGCTAAACAAGAGTCGTAAAGAGCTGCTTACGAGCTTTACGTGAGCAGAAGAAAAGAGGAACAACGACATCTCAGAAAGAAGAAAAAGGAGCATGAGAAGCGTTCGATCAAGGAAATTGAGACTTTATTGTAGGAATGATGTTCGAAAATTTTACCAAAAGGTAATAAGAACATGCCAGGGTTTCAAAGCCAGAACAGAAGCCTGCAGGGACGAAAATGGCAACATAGTAGTAGAATCGTAGTCGGTGCTGAGGATATGAAAGGAACACTCTGCAGACTGTTAAACGGCGATGATGATCAATATTCCGCTGTCAGGCAGAATGAGCCATTCAACAGTGACGATGGCAGTCAAGATTCCCGTCAACCCGATCAGAATGAAGTGAGGATAGCTATACCTAAACTCAAATCCAACAAAGCTGCTGGAGCCGACGGCCTTGCCGCTGAACTTTTCAAGGCAGGAGATGAGTTGGTAAGGAGCATGCATCAGCTCATCTGTAAAATCTGGTCGGACGAAAGTATGCCCGATGAATGGAACATCAGCATCGTTTGCCCGATCCTGAAGAAAGGAGACCCTCTGAACTGCGCCAATTACAGAGGTATAAGTCTCCTAAATATCGCATATAAGATCCTGTCTGCCGTATAATGTGAACGCCTAAAACCGATCGTCAACAACCTGATAGGTTATTATTAGTGCGGTTTTAGGCCGGGAAAGTCCACCATTGACCAAATATTCACACTACGACAGATCTTGGAAAAAAACCCATGAATATAAAATCGATACGCACCACCTCTTCATCGATTTCAAAGTTGCCTATGATAGCGTGTATAGAGATGAGTTATACAGAGCCATGTCTAATCTTGGCATCCCTGCCAAGCTCGTCCATTTGTGCAGAATGACGATGGAGAACTCTCGTTGCTCCATCAAAGTCGGTAAGAACATCACCGAACCGTTCGATGTCAGGAAAGGTCTTAGACAAGGTGACGCGCTATCATGCGATCTCTTTAACATAGTACTTGAGAGAATTGTACGAAATTCACAAGCCAACACCGGACGTACAATCTTTTGCAAGTCTGTACAACTACTCGCTTATGCCGATGACATTGACATAATCGGAAGAACTCAGTGGGCCGTCATTGGGGGCATTTACGAGTATTGAGATCGAGGCAGCAAAGATGGGTCTAGCGGTCAATAAAAGCAAAACAAAATATATGCTGTCTACAAAAAAGGACACCCAACATCGGCGACTTGAACAGAACACCACAATAGACAGATATAATTTTGAGGTAGTAAAGGATTTTGTCTACCTAGGCTCTATGGTGAACTCCGCAAATGACATCAGGGGCCTCACTCTGTATTGCTACTCGAAAGTCAAACTTTTGCGAAAGTGCTTTGCGATTCTAATCTTAGCCGGCACTCTGTAAGAAAACAGAATCGAATGGAAGTATTGCCAACTGGGGCTATGAAATGTGCGAATCTAGTTTCGAGTATCGAACGGTGAAATGTCACTTTGGAGCAAAATTTGTTCCAAAGAATTTTGTGTTTTATTTATATTTGAGAAAGAAAGTTAAATATATGTTATAGAAATGGAACTGGATGCTGTCGAATTGTAGTTCCATCAAGATAACATACAGGGAGAAAGAATAACGCAGGCGAATTAGAAATAGGTCGAAAATAATGGAGCTAAGTGATAAAAAGTAGAAGAAAAATATAGCAGTGGTTGGTTCAACCCGAAACTGAGAGTATTAGGTGGGAAATACACGATACAACCGTCGTACCGGCATCGGCATACTGTTGTATGCAGCACACACATACAATTTGCATACGACTTACGTACAACCAGACATTTTATTCAGACATTTTACACAAACACACCATATAATTTCCATACAGTTTGTGTATGTTACAGCGGTTGTACAGTCAAGACCATGCAACCATACGATATCGGCACAACGGTCGGTTGTGTGAATACACACGACACAATTATCGAATACAACACCAAAGCTGTGAAACCGTTCGTAGAACAGTTGTATCGTGTATTTCCCACTTTACTCATTCTATCCACTGCTACCTTCAAGAGAAGTTAAGGTGGAGCATTTACATTTGATTTTTGGTGGACTGCCCTCATGTTCTAAAACACGTTTTAATCAAATAATTTCACAAAACTATTTTATGTATATCACTTTCATTGTATTTCAAGTTAAAAATAACATTAGATGCCATAAAATACTTACATTTTAAAAGAAACGCAATTGCTTATCTCAACATCCGCAAACCAAATAGCAATAGAACAAAATTATGCGAATTCGAGTTACTTTGACATTTCGTTTAGCAATACAGAGTGCCAGATTTGCGATAAGAAATTGACATTGAAGTTGGCAACAAAAGTTTGTTCGATTGTCATAAATTTGGATTTGCGATTCGAATTACAGAGTGCCAATTCTGCGAATTCGAATGATTTGACTTTAGAGTAGCAATACAGAGTGAGGGCCCAGTAGGGAGATCACACGAAGAATTACTCTTGCCAATCGTTGTTTCTATGGGCTACAACGGCAACTGAGTAGCAAAGCCCTATCTCGAACTACTAATGTAACTCTTTATAAGACTCTAATCATCCCAGTCCTGCTGTATGGCGCAGAGGCATGGGCTTTGACAAAACCGGATGAGGATGCCCTTGGTTATTTCGAGAGAAAAGTTCTTCGAGCGATCTTTGGTCCCGTCTGCATAGACGGTGAGTGGAGGAGAAGGTACAATGCTTAACTGTACGGCCTGTACAAGGACATCGACTTAGCCAGAAGAGTTCACATACAGCGACTAAGATGGCTGGGTCATGTAGAGCGGATGGAGCCCAACGTTCCCACTAAGAAACTCTTCGAATCCACCCCGGATGGACGACCTCGTGGTAGGTGGCGCAAACAAGTGGAGGGGGACCTCAACCAACTTGGCGTGCGCAACTGGAGGCAGCTGGCTCGTAACCGCGCTGGCTGGAGAGGTTTGTTGGTTGAGGCCCAGGTCCACCCCGCACTGTAACGCCATCTAAGTAAGTATTACAATATGACATCACATGAACAATTTGTTGTTGATCAGTAGAGTATTATAGTAGAAGTCACAAACAAATTTAGATTATGAAAATACAATCACCCTGATTGTCGTCGGCGTTTGTCGCTTTTCGACGATCGTCGTTTTATTCATAGCTACGACCTGCTGACCGTTAAACATTACTTAGCGATTTGTTTGTCGTTTAGAATATTATTACAACTTGTTCACAGTCAAAAAGTTACAAAAATGGATTCGTGCTACATCTGAAGAATAAAACGACAATCGTCGAAAAGCGACAAACGCCGACGACAATCAGGGTGAATATTAAGGAAAATAATGCTTACAAAGTGGCACTGTTATTATTTTGCCACTGCATGTCTCGTGTAGACTGGGTATTAATATTTGCACCAATGAAATAATATAGTATGCACATATTTTTTTTTTATATATTTTTCTTTATTTGTAATCCGAAACATATTAAAAATCTTGAATATACATGTATATAAGAAACTGCAAAAAATATATTGGTATATATCTATACGTGTGTGTGTGTGTGTGTGTTTGTATCTTTAGTCTATTATCAAATGAAGAAGAATTTTAAAAAAAAAAAAAAAGAGGAGAATAGACAAGCTAATTAAAAAAAAAAAAAAAAAGAAAAAACAACTCAAGAGTTTACTTGAAAAAAAGTGAGAGAACTCATTTTTCTTCTTGGAAATTTGGCTTACAAATGTTTCAAGCTGTAATTAAGAAAAGTATAATTTTTATTTTTTTTATATTTTTTTTTGTTTTATAATTTTAAATCAATAACTGAGCAAAGAATATGTTTCTTCTGATGAACATAAAAAAAATAACAAAAAATAAAAATTTAAAACCGAACCCAATAATTGAGAAATAGGAGCGCGAGCGTACTGTGGAGGAATGAGGAATTTAAGGTATGAAAACATTTTCTGTTTAAAGAGATATATAAGAGAATAATTGTGTTGTGTAACTATCTTGAACTGGGGAAGAGATAGAGATAGAGAGAGAGAGATAGAGAATAAGAATTAGAGGGGAAAGTATATAAGGAGCTCTAAAGGAAGTCTTTGCTGCCATTTAGATGTCATCAATGTCGATCTCTTCGCCGTCATCGTCATCCTCAATGATTTTCTTCGGTGCCGGGGCCGGGGCTTTCTTCAGTGCCGGAGCACGATCATTGTACTCAATCTCCAAATCGGAGTCATCCTCTTCTTCCTCAGATGATTCCTCCTCCTCAGCCTCCTGCAGCCATTGGATGAATGGCTTGGCCTTCTCATGGATCTCGGTGGCCACTTCTTTGGAGACATACTTCTTGCTCACCTTCTGCGACCAATCGAGAATGGCTTTCTCTTCGAGAATGTCGGCGTCGTAGAAGAGTTTCAGAATTCCAGCAACTTTCTCCATCAGCTTGGCAGAGTGTAGAGCGATGATTTGCTCGATGCCACCAATCAAGTAGCGCTGTGCCTTCGTATTGTTGTGGGTGAAGCGCAACAGAAGATTACGGTGCTTGCGCACCTCATTGATGATATTCGCAGAGAAAAGCAACTCGGCCAATACCAAAGTGGCCTTGTGAGCGATATCCAGGCGCTCGGCTTCAATGGCCAATTCCTTGTGAACGGCAACAGAATCCAATTGACGTGAGTCAATCTTACGCTTCACCAACTCATAGAAGATGTCAACGCGTTCCTTCTCTGTTTTGTCGTAGTCATCGGAAATGGTCATTGTTTTGGCGCCATCAGTAAGATCCTGCAAACGGGCGCGAATTGCCTCAGCAGAGGTATCAGTAGTCCAGTTGTTATCATCGTCGTCGTCATCGTCGACCTTCTTCGGAATAGCAGCGTTTATCTCAGCTTCGGTTTGACTGGCATGAGTGTTGCCTCCATCCGAGTCGCCCGAATTGTTGGCCATTGAATTGTTAGCCGAATCGGAAATGGTGCCATTCTCACCGTTCTTCTTTGAACGCCTGCCCCGTTTTCCTTCCGTCAATGATGATCCCTGGGTAGCCGGATTGATTGTTGGTGGATTCTTAAGAATGAACGTGTTCACCTTATGATTGACCTTCAATGGACCATGGAAACCACAAGCCTTGCATGATTGAGAAATTGTTACATTCTTGGCCGAAACCAACAGATCAGTTTCGGGATTATCACACTCAGGGCAAAGGACATACTTTCGAATGAAGCCATCGAGTAGGTCTTGCAACTTTGTTGCGTCATGAGAACCATTCACTATGAAGCGCTCGTTCTGTAAGTAGAAAATATATATATATATGAAGGAAGGTATAAATATATGGAGGATCTAGATCGTAACTCACCTTATAATCAAATTGAGTCTGAGCTCCCAATTCGCAACCAAAATACTTGGTCGGGTACGTAGCCGGACGTCCGATGGCCTTTGCAACTTCGGCCATATTCACAATGACGGTCTTAATGCCATTGCCCTTTCCCTCAACCTTAGCATTGATGCGAGGCATCTTGTAGCGATAGAATATGTCAGTGACATTGCGGTTCACATTGATCGAACCCATTTTGGCAAAATCCCTTTCTTTTTTCTTCTTCTTCGTCTACTCAAAACTACTACTCTTGTTGTGCTTCAACGACTAACTCAAACAACTTTACACAATCATAGACTGTTCGAATCTTTAAGATTCCTCAATCAGACGTTTGACAAGAAAGCTCACTACTACTGCACACAGCTCTGTGTAACGCGCACAGCTGATCTACTTCTTTTCTCTTCCTTTACGAATATTATCTTCCACGCTTCTGTTCTGCGTCGTGTCTCTTCTGTCTCTGTATCTCTCTGTCTGGAATTCTGGTGCTTCCTTAATTTTGCTTTGCTTTGCTGGCTTTAGAGCTCGCTCTGCTTAAGCTATTGACCCTCTTCGATCTGTAATAACATTAGTGTGCTGCCGTAACGTTCTGGACGACGTTAAGGGTTTTAAATTTTTATTTTTTGATTTATTGTAGATATTTGTTGATAAATTCATGAAGTTTGTTTTTTTCTTGTTCTTGTGGTTTCTGTTTCTGGCTTTTTGAAAGCTTTGTGTGATAGTTTTATAATAGATTTATTTATTTATTTTTCAATTAAAAAATAATTAATTATCTTTGTTTGTTATTCCTTTTTGTTTGCAATTAAAACGGGCGACAATGCTTCGATATTTGTGAGAGACAATGCTTCCTTTTGAAGAAAGGAAGAGAATATTTGTTATATATTGTATTGTTGATTTAAAATTATAATTTTTTTTGTTATTTATGCTCTTTTTTTTTTTTTTGTTAAATTTTTCTGGTTTTTAAATACATCAATTGGTTAGTTTATATTAGTAAACGTGGGCGCCTAAATTTTGGTGATTGCCTCACGTTTCTCTAAAAGGTTGAAGCTTCCGATGTCTATTACTGGAAAATTTTGAAGTCCTGCAAGAAAAAAGGAGAGATGGAGTGCTTAGTTTATGTTTGCTAATAAAATATGTTAGCACAAAATTAATACAAAATTAAAAACATTTGAAGCATTACCTTTCGCCAACCATTTAGTTTTCTTGAGAACTTCGTTGGATTATTTAAATGAATTAACGAGGGCCGGCCCCCAAGACTGCTTTCGGTATGTACATACAAATGAGTTTTTTTGAGCTTTCTTGATAGTTACATATGTTGATATTAAATATACGAGCATATGTTGTGGTCAAACGGTAGTGCATGCGATCATATGAAAACACAAGCGTTTTCACTCAGCTGAGGCCTACCAACTCCTACTCTCAACCTCCACGCGGTGACAGCCGGGTGCCTAGTACCTTAATCCAAGAAATGGGTAACCAACCCCGTTTGGAGGATTCTTGGCGGCAGCAGATGAGAGAGGAGGGGAAGAGTGTTCTCTCACTACAGCACTTCTTCCTGTTCCAGGCGGCAGCGGACGAATTCCCTAGACGGAGTCGACGGTGGCGTCTATAGTTCCAGTTATGTTGAACTAAGTAAATACCCTGCGCGAGCTGCTTCGGACCACAGGTCGGTAAGAAATTTCCAATTTTAGTCAGGACCTTGGAATAGAGATTGTGGCAGAGGAGCTCTTAATTGGCCAACGGCAACCCTCATACTCCCGTAGTGGACTACTGGCACCGGTGTACCCGGCCCCGAGACCCATTGGAATAATTAAGGAACTGGTCCTCCAGGTTGGGGGTTGTGCCGTCGGGGTAACTTCCCTACCACGTAAAAAAACTCATGGTTTCGAAACAACCAAAAGCCTTGGATAAGGATGACTCAACTGATAACGACACCAGGTAACGAAATAAGGACAACGACCTTCGGATCTGTACGTGGAATGTTCTGTCCCTTTACAGACCACGTGCAGCCAAACAATTAGCAGAGGCCCTAGACTGCTATAAAGCAGATATTACCGCCATCCAGGAAGTGCGTTGGGATGGGCCGGACAAAAAAGGGATGAAAAACTATGACATCTACTACGGTGATTACTACAAGGGCAACAGGCAACGCTTATTTGGATGCGGATTTGTCATACGCGGCAGACTTGAGCAAGAAGTCTTAAGCTTCCGACACGTTAGCGAGCGTATTATGACTATTCGGATTAAGGCTAAATTCGCTAACATAAATCTAATATGTGTTCATGCCCCCACAGAAGAAAAGGACCCTGCCACCAAAGAGTGTTTCTACGAGCTCCTCGACAAAACATACGAGCAATGTCCTAAATACGACGTTAAAATCGTATTGGGCGATTTTAACGCCAAAATAGGAAAGGAGGACGTCTTTGGTAGGGCAGTTGGTAAGCATAGCCTACACGACACCACGTCTGATAACGGACTAAGGCTAATTGATTTCGCTGTGGAGCGAAATGTCACCATAGCAAGCACATGGTTTCCTCATCTCGATATTCCTAAGCAGACATGCCGGTCCAATGATCATGTAACGATCAACCAAGTTGATCATATTCGCTCGACGCAAGACATTCCTCCAATATTCTTACCTTGCTGTAGCCAAGGTACGATGGCGGATATCCCAAACTGAGCAACAAAGAAGAATCACTGTGAGAAAATTTAACGTCGAAAAACTACAATCGCAAGAGACCGCCAGACTGTTCGCTGAACGCGTATCCCGAAATCTCTCAATCACCCCTATACCGGCAGCATCAAGTGCCGAAAACCAGTGCCAACATGCCATCAGGAACGCCGCGACTGATGTGCTGGGTCTCGCCCACCACCGCGAAATCCCTGATTTGACCAAGAATGCCGGCGAGTGCATGCAGCAAAACAAGAGGCATACAAAGCGGCGCTGCAAAGGGAGACGAGCTGCTCTTGAGCTCGACGAGCAAAAGAGACGGGAAGAACATCGGCTTCTCCAAAAGAAGAAGAAAGAGCATGAGAAGCGCGCGATCGAGAATAATGAGAGTTTATACTCCAGGAACAATGTACTGAAGTTTTACCAAAAGGTAAAAAGAACAGAGAAGCAATACCCGTACAGAAACCTGTAGAGATGAAAATGGAAACCTCGTAGTAGAATCACAGTCGGTGCTGAGAATATGGAAAAACTACTTCTGCAGACTGTATAACGGCGACGAAGACCAACATCCCGCTGTCAGGCAGAATGAACCATTTTGATGATAGTCAAAATTTCCGTCCACCTGACCAAAACGAAGAGAGGATAGCAATATCCAAGCTAAAATCCAACAAGGCTGTTGGACCTGACGGCTTACCGGGCGAACTTTTCAAGGCAGCTGGGGATGAATTGGTAGAGTGCATACACCAACTCATCTCTAAGATTTGGTCAGGCGAGTGTATGCTTGATGAAAGGAACCTCAGCATCGTTTGCCCGATCCACAAGAAAGGAGACCCCCTCAACTGCGCCAATTATAGAGGCATCAGTCTCCTCAACATCGCATATAAGATTTTTTCTCCGATATTGTGTGAAGGCCTGAAACCGTTCATCAACACCCTGATTCGACCCTATCAGTGCGGTTTCAGGCCAGGAAAGTCCACCATCGATCAAATCTTCACACTTCGGCAGATCCTGGAGAAAACCCAAGAATTCCAAATCGATACTCACCACCTCTTTATCGATTTCAAGGCCGCCTATGACAGCATCTATAGAGAAGAGCTTTATAGAGTCATGTCTAGTTTTGACATCCCTGCCAAACTTGTCCGTCTGTGCAGGATGACCATGGAGAACGCTCACTGCTCCATCAAGGCCGGTAATGACCTCACCGAGACCTTTGATGACAAAAAAGGTTTAGACAAGGTGACGCGCTGTCATGTGACTTCTTTAATATTGTACTTGAACGGATTGTGCGGAACTCACAAGCCAACATCGGAGGCACAATCTATCACAAGTCTATACAACTGCTTGCATACGCCGACAATATAGACATTATTGGAAGAACTCAGCGGGCTGTCATCGGTGCGTTTGTAAGCATTGAGGCAGAAGCGGGCAAAATGGGGTTAGCGATAAACGAGGGCAAAACCAAGTATATGCTCTCAACAATAAGGGACAAACAACACCGACGAATTGGACAGAACGTCACAGTAGGCAGCTACAACTTCGAGGTAGTAAGGGACTTTGTCTACCTTGGCTCTGCTATAAACTCTAAAAACAAGATCAGCGCAGAAATCAAACGAAGAATAACTCTTGCCAATCGCTGTTTTCTTGGGCTTATAAGGCAATTCAACAGTAAAGCCCTATCTCGAACAACTAAGGAGACTCTGTATAAGCCCCTGATTATCCCAGTTCTGCTTTACGGGGCTGAAACATGAACTTTATTGAAAGCGGATTAAGATATCCATGGTCGCTTCGAGAGAAAAATTCTTCGTAAGATTTTCGGTCCCGTTTGCGTTGACGGGTTTTGGACTAAAAGATTCGAAGAGAAATCGACCTAGTCAAAAAACTGCGTATTTGTCTGAGATGACTAGGACATGTAGAGCGAATGGACACAAACGCTCCGGCCCACAGAGTCTTCGAAACTAACCCCGAGGGACGACGCAGTAGAGGGAATCATCGCCGTAGGTGGCGCGCACAAGTTCAAGGGGACATTGACCAACTTGGAGTGCGCAACTGGATGCAATTAGCTAAAAACCGAGCTAAATGGAGGGGCTTGTTTGTTGAGGCCCAGGTTAACCCCGAACTGTAGCGCCACCTAAGTAAGTAAGTAAGTAAGTAATGTAAAAATTCAAAAATAATTTATTTTAAATTAAGTTAATATTGGTTGAAAAAGTTGGATATTTTTGTTGGGCAGTTTTCTTAAATCCAAGTTCGATTGCTTTTTCACGCATTTTTCTCAGCACCAGTAGTTCTTCGTAAGGGAATTTATTTTCTGAAGCCCAATCCATCAGCGTATTTAGAACTGTCATTGCCTCTGACAGCATAACTTTCTTCGGTGGTTGACCTTCTGGATTACCACGGTTTGATGAAACATCATCATCATCGGTATCGTCTATCATAGGTGCGGGATCCTACGCTAACCAAGCTTGATTTCCGACATTTTCATCAGGGGCAGCTTCAATCATCATCGTTAAGGTCATATGAAGCAGCATCAGCTAATTCGGGACGAATTGCTTGCAAGTATCGAGATAAAGACACATCATCTTCTTCTCTGGAGTTCAGATCATCATTTTTGTAAAATATCTCACGCCAGCATTTAGCAATTGTATCTGCTTTGATTGTCTTCCACACACTTGCTAAATATAAAACAGCATCTTCCATAGTTATTGATTTTAGAAGGTCGTGTGCATTCTTCTCCTGGTGTGCTATAATGTTATGCAGCAAAAAATTGCAGTAACACAGCTTTGTCAGAGCCTTATTATGTTCTGATCTATACAATTTTCAACAGAAATTCACTTATACGAGTATGTCCGCGTAGTACATTTATTAGAGTATCAGTTCATATAACTGAATTCCAGTACAAAAATTTGGCGGTTCATATATTGGAATAATTCATATAACTGAGGGGTCATATAAGTGAGACTACCCTGTATTTTGCTTTTGACTTCAGCTAAACAGATATCTTCCCTATATTTTGAGAGAAGATAGAAGACTTTTAACAACTCCTCATACGCAGGACTTTTGAACAATTTATTTTCAAAATAATCATTGTTTGATGTATCCCAGACAGCATTTCACACGACGCCTTTTTCTATTCGAGTTTTTCTCTACTTTGCAAGACTGGCGCACAACTACCAAAGTACCGACTACTAAACAAATTCGAGAGAAAACTTTATTCGTGTGAACGACACAATATAGATATAAGCACCATTGCGTCACGTATTCGATCAAACGAATGCGAGATTTCTCGAATCGTAGGAAAGAAATACGGGATACGAATACGAATACGGGATTTTACCGCATAAGCTCCATGTGAACAACTTCATACAATACTCACTGCCACTGCTCTATTCGATAAACTCACGTATACGGTATACGTAAACTTACCATCTTTTTTTGACCAGAAAAAAGGAAAACTCCACTAAATTCGGCGATTTCGCGGGATATCGAAATATAAAAAAAAGGATAATAAAAGGATATCAAGTATAAAAAAATGTCTGCCGCAAATTCATATTTTATTCGTCAGAAATACAGTGGACTCTCCCTAAGTCGAAATTCTCTCTAACTCGAATTTTTTCGCCATATTTTAGCATTCCCCTCAATTTTCCATACAAAAGCATCCTCTAAGTCAAACTCCCTCTAAGTCGAAACTCCCTCTAACTCGAACAAATCATGGTATCCCGTGAAAATTCGACTTAGGGGGAGTCCACTGTACTTATACGCTTATACCAACCAATCAACCAACATTGTTACAACTTCGTCCTCATCGTCTTCCACGTCAATCACACTCGCATTGGTATCACTTTTGGTGGAATATTTCTGCTTATTAGCAATTTGGAGGAGTAAATCTGGCTTTGTTTTCAAAAACTGGTAGAATTCTACGCATGAATATGGCAAATTGCATTTCACCATGAGAATTGCTTTCAATGTGTCGACTCTCGCGAACTTTTGCGTTGAAGATGCATTTTCCTTTCGGTTTCGACATTCTTTCGACCGAATCCATTCGCTCTTTCATACGAAACTTTAACAGTTGCACAGCTATAAATGGCTATGCACCACACAATTGCTTCCGAACACATACGCCTTCTTCTTCCTTTTTCGGCGAGGTTATGATCCGAAAATAAGGGATCATAACCCTCCAACTTCACCGCATTTCTACTGATCCGCCTGTGGGGTTCGCCTATTTGACCTCAGAAAATATCGGCAGGGCTCCCGATTTTGGATCACTCGGTTACTGAGATCAATGAAATGCCGATTTCGTCGCATTTGTGTGATCCAGGCGTTTATAGGCCTGCCTTTCGTACATCGCTGTGTTTGGAACGTGCATTGATATTCCCTTTTTAACAGGGTTCAAATGATCTCTTTTTTGAACGTGACAATACCAGCTGAGCCGGTCGCGCTCTATCTTTTGTACGATGGTTTCCTAGACGTGAAGGCTTCCACGGATCTTCGAACTTCTTATTCGATCAAGCTTTGTCACTCCTGCTGTCATGCAAAGCATCTTCATCTCAGCTGCCGTTAATTTACTCTCATACTTTTTTGAGCGCTGGACGCACAACTGCGGTGTAGAGCCTTCCTTTCAACTTAGGGGGCATTTTTCTGTCACAGAAGATAGCTGAATTTTCTCGCCACTTCATCCACCCTACGCTTACGCGATGATTGATGTCTTCATCACAAGTTGCTTTGCTATTGATCATAGATCCCATATTATGGGTTACTTTTGCAATTGACGGTACTGAAGGAAACTTAACGCAGAATTATGACATTAGCTTCCGATTGCTTCCGACTATTATAATTCAGCCTCTACTTGTTCGCTGTGAATGTGTATAATTCGCCTGCTGTCAGTCTAATGTTCGCCACAAATTTTGCATGAAAAAAAGAATTCAGAAAATTTTCGCGGGATAAGTTTCTGGGAGCTGAAAAAAATGAGTATCCCGCGAAAAAAAGGATAGATGGCAACATTAGGTATTCGAGAAAATTATCTCCATGTGAACGTAGGCTAAGGGTTACCATCACGTAGATTTGCCTCATTCAAATTTGCGTGTACAACTTCTACTTGTTTTCTTTTTTCTTTTTGTTTAAAAAAAAATGGTTTCGTTTGAGTTTTATTTCGATCCCTGGTTTATTCTAATCCTCAAGCTTACATTTTGTACCAAAAATAAAGTGAAAAAACCAAAATATGCACATAATGTTATTCAAATTAACATAAATAACTATGTAATTACTAAAGCACAAATAGAAAATAGAGAAAGGCAAATACTGTAAACGGCGGTGTGATTAAATCAATTGTGACCAACCGAGATTAACGAAAAATCACGACACTTAAATAGCACAGCTTGCACAGCCTAATAGACACTCGTCACTCCATTTAACCCAGCACTACACCTTTATAGGTCAATTGGCCAGCCTTAGTACTAACATTAGAAGTTTTCCGTACGTACATACACATTTCCAACCAAAATCAATTACATGAAATCCATAATAATATGTGTACACCAACTGCATTGCGGTTTCGTGCTATACGAGTATTGCACTTTAACGAGTCTTTAATTCAAACTAGCTTCATATTGATTTTACTGTGTGTTGACCCAAGCTCATTGACCAATCTAAGATATGGAATGTTTTTCAACTTACCTATGACTTAAGTATCGCCTATGTGAATTCATGCACGATCTAGCTAACTTGCTCCGTTGAGGTGGAGATGGAGGTGCTCCTTTGTGTACTGGTGTTTCTGTAAAAATACAAAAAGAAAATCACAAATTTAAAAAAGAAAAAAAGAAAAATCATTTGATACAAGCAGCAAGAAAAAAAAAACACGGAAACCACGTAGTGCGCACGCAAACCACTCTCAGCGAGCATTAACGATGTTAATTTTCCCCCATACAAAGGTCAGACTATGGTGGAAAAATACTTGTACATAGCCAGCATGAATAACACATTTGAGAACGAAAGTTTAATTGCAGCGGCACCACCATTATTCCAAAGGGGGCAGCACACACAATACAACCACCACTGCACTTAGATGCGCTGAATTTTATTTCAATTTATTTTGCTGTGGTTTTTGTTTTGGGGGAAAACACACTCAACCAACGACCTTGTACTGATGGAAAACGGACGACAAACTAAATGCGTTCCAATTTGAAGAAAATAAATTTCCCGCATCCTCAACCATACATGCCGGGGGAAATGTACGATAACTACTTCCGAAGCCATTCTAGTTGTGAAGTAATAGAATGCAATTTTATAGTGAGTGCACTCAATTATGTCATCTAATCATCCCTGAAAGGACTCGTGGGAGATGCTAGACAGCAACAGTGGAGGTAGTAATTATTATGACGGTGGATGTAATAAGATAGTGAAACACAATTTTGTTTTGGAAATTGCAATGAGAGGAGCTCATAAAAGGATAGAATTGACGCCCTGCAATAAGTAATCGGAAAGTTTACTTAAGGCGAAAAATAACAATAGGAGGAAAAGCAAATGAAAGCAGAGGCGATTTTCGGTTGTGTCGACTTTTTGATCAAAAAGACGATTCACGAAGATCCGTTGAAGCTTTCACGTCAAGGAAACCATTTTACGCAAATTAGACCGCGACCGGCTCAGTTGATATTGTCACGTTCAAAGAAGATATCATTTGAATCCTGTTAAAAAGGCAATTCCAATGAACGTTCCAAAGGCATCGCGAGGTAGGAGAGGCAGGCCTTTAAACGCCTGGATCACACAAATGCAACGACACCGGCATCTCATTGGCCTCAGTAACGAAGAGATTCAAAATCGGGAGGCATGCCGATATTTTCTGATTCCCCGTGCAGGGACGGGTTAAGAATATCACTGCCGCGCCCCCCAACAACTAGCGCTTGTCGTAAAAGACGACTAAGGGGACAAATCAGATCTAGGCAATATAACACCCAAGTGAGCCTAGCGACACATATTCTACCTTAAAAACCCTCCCACAAGTGTGCATGCGAGTCCGTGGGTTGACACGACTGGAGATCACCGGTGTCATAGAAGAAAGATCAAACAATACTAAAACAGGAGCATGCACGTGTCAAACAAAAAACACCATCGCAATGTGGTAATATTGCTAAACTGTATCATTATGGTAATACTTGCTAAAAGGAAAGGTACTACCCCGCCAGGCTCTACCACTGCTGTGCATGGTACTGATCCTGGACCGAGCAGAAATGTTCGGGTCAGAGCTATACGGATTCCGGGGGCTAGCAAAATAATGAAACAGTTTGGAAGAAATTTGAGGGTCGCGAGTTGGAACGTTGGAAGCGTGACTGATCGAAGTTACGAGCTGGAAGAGATGATGAATAGAAGGCGGGTGGATATCTTGTGTGTCCAAGAGACGAAATGGAAAAACACCGGAAATCGGGCGCGTTTCTTGGACGTTAGGACCTTATAGATTACAAGATGTTCTACTACGGAACGGAAAAGGCTAAGAACGGAATCGGTATCATCCTTGCGGCAGAGCTACTTAGTAACGTGTTGAGCATTTCGAAGTCCAGCAACCGTTTGATGTCTCTCAAACTAGTAATACAAGGAGAGGTGTGGAATATTGTCAGTGCGTGTGCTCCCCAAAATGGGTGCAATCAGGGAGATAAAGATGCACTTTGGGTAGATTTCCACAATCTCCTTAAGAACATCCCAAAGGAAGAGTTTCTGTTTGTTGGAGATTTGAATGGACATGTCGGAAGTCAAACGAAGACTATGAAGACTGCCATGGAGTACTAGCATATGGCACCAGGAATCTTCCTGGTGAAGACATCCTAAGCATGTGCAAATCACACGGTCTTATCGTGTTAAATACCATGTTCATCAAACAAAGCCGACACCTGATCACTTACAGCAGTGGTGGAGATGAAACTCAGATTGACTACCATTTGGTGGCCAGTTTCATGAAGCCTCGGGTAAAAGATTGCAAAGTGATTCTGGAAGAGGCAATCGCTCGGCAACACCGTCTCCTGCTAACAGAAATTTTTATGAAAACACCAACGAAAAGCAAACATACAAGGGTCTCTGAGAAAACGAAGTGGTACAATCTGGACAAAGAAAAATGTGATTGTTTTCGTAATGAAAAATTACCTCTCTCACACCATCAACGGAACTGAGGATGAAGAGTGCAGAGCACAAAATATGTGGGATTCGCTACAGCGAACTTGCTTAAAGAAGGCCAAATCACTGCTAGGAGCTTCAAAAGCCCACCATCAACACACCAAAGAAACATGGTGGTGGAGTGATGAAGCTAGTGATAAATAAGAAGAAAACGACTTTCAAAGCTTGGTCAAAGTGCCCCTCTAATAATAGTGACGAAAAAGCTCACCTAGAAATGGAATGAGATGAAGAGGTGCGCCCAGCTTCAAGCAGAGTACGGAGGGCCTGTATCGGGAGTTGGAGAAAATATCTTCCCCGGTTCCTGATGCAAACCAGGCTATCCAGGAGTTGCGAAGACACAATATGAACAAGAGCGCAACCATCTTCGAAATAGCCGCCCAAAGAAGGAGGAATGCTCAGGAGATTCGTTCGCCAAAGTTCATTAACAATGCTCATGGCCAGCTTCTTGTGGATGACGACAAAATTCTGCAGAGGTGGCGGCAGTATTGTGAAGAACTTTTAAATGAACAGTTTCCCCGGCTATACTTTCCAAGAGCCACCCCTAACTGTGAATTAATACCAGACATTCGAAGAAGTTAGTGAGGCGGTCAAATACACCAAAAAACGAAAAGCGGTTGGGCCAGACGAGATGCCCTCTGAGTTCTGGAAAAAGATGGGAGACATCGGGTTCAGATGGCTTAGAATTCGCATCTCCAAATTTGTAAGAGGTGATACAATACCGAATCAATGGAGGGAAAGCTGCCTTCTACTTCTTTACAAAGGAAAGGGTGATACGCGAAACTGTGATATTATCGTTCCATTAAGCTGATGTTACACACAATGAAAATCGTCGAGCGGGTATTAGGTGGCTGACTGCAAAAAATAATACAGCTATCTGTATAAAGTATAAGGATCATAATGGAAAAACATCGCGATTCCTTAACCATTGTGTCAATGCGAGTGGCGCACTACGATTAATCAGCACGTGCATACTCGGGTATACACTTATGGTTAGTGCGATTTACGTATGAAAAACTTGTAATCTAGTAGATATTTATCAATATTTATACATATATTTAAAATCAATTGTTATTTGTTGAGTTTTCATTTTTGCGAAGCTACTGGAAAATTCAGCCCAGTGATTTTTGCATTTGAAAATGCAAATACACACCCAGGTATGTCGTATTGGCATAAGAGTTAAAGGATTTGCATAATGTATTGGTTGACTTTGAAAAGGCATTTGACAGACAACCACGAGATCCGATATGGGTGGCGCTAAGCCATTGAGGGGCTCCAGAAACCTATGTACATATGATCATGGACATGTACGAAGGAGCAAAGAAAAGAGTAAGATGCCCCGCTGGAGTAACCGAAGAGTTCCCAATCAAAGTCGGGGTGCACCAGGGAAGCATCTTAAGTCCTTTGCTCTCTATTACAGTCTTTGACTATCTGCTTGAAGGTAAAGTGACGGACCCCAAGGAACTCGTACATCAATTATTCTTTGCTGACGATGGAGCCATCATAAAGTGAACATCCTACGTCCCTGCAACGAGCACTTGATGTGTGGGTGGACGTTTTGGAGGAAAAATGGGTATCGCATTAGCGTAAAAAAGACAGAGAACTTGTGCTGCCCGTTCTCTGATCCACTCAGACCTATTCCAGGCATTAAATTGAATGGAACAGTGCTTTCCAAGTACGAAAAGTTCAAATATCTGGGATTTATGATCAATAGCGAACCGTAGGGTGGATCAATCGGCGGAAAAACTCCGCTATGCTAAAAGGAAGACTCTACACCGCAGTTATGCGTCCAGCGCTCACATACGGTTCACAATGTTTGACGATGTACACAAAGTATGAGAGTAAATTAACGGGAGCTGAGATGAAGATGCTTCGCATGACAGCAGGAGTGAGAAAGCTTGATCGAATAAGAAGATCAAAGATCTGTGAAAGACTTCACGTCAAAGAAGCCATCTCACGAAAAATAGAGCGCGACCGATTCAACTGGTATTGCCAGCTGGATAAAACAAATGCAACGACACCAGCATTTGATTTGCCTCAGTAACGAAGTGATCGAAAATCGGGAGGCCTGCCGGATATTTTCTGAGGTCAAATAGGCGAACCCCACAGGCGGATCAGTAGAAATGCGGTTAAGTTGGAGGGTTATAATCGTTTGTTTTCAGATCATTGCATCGCCGAAATAGGAAGCGAAATGCATTTTCTTCGAATTTCCATGAATTATATGAAATTCTGGTTTATTGAATGAAACGCCCGTAAGTGGTTAGTGTGTCGGACCACTACGCGTTAGGTTCCAAGTTCGAATCCCAGAAAACACCAACAAGTTTTTTTTACGGTCCCACCTCTCGCGAACGTCTGACAAACATCCGAGAGTATTGTTGTCTCGAGAAAGTTTCTCAAAACAAATTGCCCTTCGGATGGATACGGCACTAAACTGTAGGTCCCTTCCATTCGTGTGAAAAAAATAACGCACAGGACATGAGTGGTTGCGAGAAGTTAGGAGCACTTAAAGAGCTGTTGCGCCAAATATTTGTTTTATTTCCCTCCAACAATTAGGCGTGCTCCTATAAATTGTATTGGCGAATTGTAGCGAAAATCGATCGAAATTTATTTATGTGAGAATGATACATAAATATACATAAATTTAAACTAGCCTAGTCACTACGACACTCACTAAAGTGCAGAGACTTGCGTGCCTCTGCATCACTGGGGCCATGCGAACGTATCCAACTGCTGCCATGGAAGTACTCCTGGAGCTAATACCGCTCCATCTTGTAGTGGAGCAAAATGCACAGTGAACGATCCTAAGGATGGCAAAAGAAGGTATCGGAAGGCAGAAATGTGTTGGTATGAGAGAATGCACTTCTCAAACAACTTCCCCTTCTGGCCGTCCCCAGGAACGACAGTATCAGGAAATTTAACTTTGGGAAAAACTTTAGTACAAAGTTAAGTAACAAGAAAGAGTGGAGCAACGAATCCACGATGTACGGACTGGGCAGCCACACGATAAAGTGGTATACAGACGGTTCAAGAACTGGAGAGGGAACAGGGGCGGGCGTATTTGGGCCAAGGACCAAGCACTCAGAACCTATGGGCAAGTATACCAGCATCTTTCAAGCTGAAATATTTGCCATAAACAGATGCATCCAACTCAATCTCGAAAAGGGATACAGCAACCGCGACATAGCAATACTGTCAGACAGCCAAGCAGCTATCAAAGCACTTGACTCCTATGTCATTAAGTCAAAACTTGTGTGGGAATGCCTATGCAAGCTTAATGAACTGGGCAGAAACAATAAAGTTACACTTTACTGGATACCCGGTCACGTCGGGATAAAAGGTAACGAAGCAGCGGACGCCTTGGCAAGACAAGGGGCTGCAGAACCCTTCATTGGACCTGAACCATTCTGTGGAATGGGGGAACAACACCACAGGCCTGTGACAAGCTAAGAAGCTACTGTGATGTTACAACCGGAAAAGATTCGAAGCCTGCATCTGCCTTAGCAAGAATAGCCTACGGATCCTAACAGGCTTCCTAACGGGGCACTGCAAACTCAGGGAGCATCTACGGAAACTAGGTATAACAAATTAAGGCCTTTGCAGATTCTGCAACGAGTCATGTGAGACTCCGAAACACCTTCTGGAGTCCTGTGGGGCACTGACCCACAAAAGATTGAAATACTTGGGCAAATACCAAGTATCAGAAGAGGATATGCCAACCATGGACCCACTTCTCATTCTCAGATTCTTAAAAGAAACTGGTCTGGAGAAAGAGCTCTAAGGTGAACTATTCTCGCCAAGGCAAAGTAAGAGCATATGACCTTCAAACACAATTCCTCAGGAATTGCAATTGCGAAGGGGACTCTAACGAGGGAACAAACCTCCCCAATGAATTAGCAGTGGGCACAATAGACCATTAGGTCGCAGTGCAAAATAACCCTACACAAATAATAATAATACATAAATTTAGAGCAATTTAAGAAGCAAACCCCAACTCTTTCCTATAGTTTGAACGAACCTTTGGGCTGCATAATACTCGGTAAAAGTTTTTCGAAGCTTATGCTTTCAACAGCACTCTAAAAGATATTCGGACAGCCTACTTTTTCTGGTTAAAGAGTCTTATAAAGTGAGCTCTTCAGAACCTGGCAAAGAATGTCTGTCTTTGAATAAATGCTTCAATTAAATCTAAATGCTCGAAAAGTCGCAGCATCAATATTATGATAGCATGGTAGTTGCGTTGATTCTATAGTTAAATTCCATTCTTATGCCGAGATTGACAAGCAAATACATAAAAAATAAATAAAATAAGCTCTTAACAAACAACCACCTACATATTTAAGTGTACATGAGCAACAAGTGGCAAACATAAAACACTCCATCGTTAATTTCCAATTAAGTTCAGTAAAATTGAGTTCCAGCACTCACTTTTCTAGGAGCAAAAATTAATTTATCCTCACCACAGGCATCCGAAATGTAATTTTAAAAACCATATTTTTAAATATACCTGTAAAGTACGCCCCCCACTTCTCCTGTCTGCCTTCATCAAAATGTAAAACAAATCAAAAATGATTGCATATACTCGTACAATGTAAAAGCATGGGCAAAAGGACTTTTCTTAGAATACAAATACCAACTCGATTGGCAACTGACTCCCCCTCTTAGTACTCTGTCGCTACCCACTATTCGCCTTTCAGTAGAGATAGAAGCTGCTTTTAAGGCAAATATCTCATCAATGATTGTGGGCAGTAGGAGCAGCAGGATGTGCACGAGTACATATGTATGTGAGGCGGTACTGCACCATCATTTACCGGAAACAATTTACAACATGTAGTCTAAAAATAGACCCAAAGGACCAGATGGAGCTTAGGTACGAGTAAGCGTAGGAGACGGTAATCGGGTACGTATGAACATATAGGCGGAAATTTCCGTGAAATTGAAAATATCTTTTCTAGGAGAGAAAGAAGAGAAAGAATTTTAATTTGATTTCGTTAGAGAGCTGAGTGCTCGTGGTGCTGCTTCGTCTTCTTTTTCATCAATAAGTGGGAGAAGAGCAGCCCACAACAACATATCTATATTGGAAGGACATTTCTAATTTTTCTTTTTTTTGCTTCTTTTAAAAAGACAATAGAATCCTTAGGCGACGACAGCAACAGCAATGTTCACTTCGAGAAGGACGACTTCTAAGAAAAGAGTATGAAAGACAGTGTTCTTGTTGTTGAAATATATATTATTTGCTATGGAAGTGGGCAGACATATGAGCCTACAAAATTTAAGAAAACCAATCTTCTGGACTGGGAGAATTGAATTGGAAGTCTACACATAGTGTAGTTCATAGTCACTGGAAAACAGGCACAGGTAGATACCAACGATCCTAGAAACCTTCCTAGTACCTTTTCTATCTCTAAGTCTCCCAATGACTCATATTCGGTGTGCAAATTATTTGAACACGTTTTAATGTGCGTATTTATCAAAGCAAATACCCAGTACAAAGTACGCATCCAGGTGAATGTTAAACGCAAATTTGGCCAAATGAGTTAGCATTACGCATTCAGACAAACAATTTGTTAGTGGATTAAACATTTTACCAGAGATAATCTTTAGAAGAAATAAAAAGTAAGACACAACCGTCTCCTTCCACTTGTTCAACCATCAAAAGCAATTAATTAAAAACCCGCATAGCAGAGAATCATAAATCAACAAAACGCAAATCCCTTTTACACAGCATCCACCAAGAATTGCCAGTGGGATGATGATGACGATAATGATGATGATGATGATGACGAACAAACCGAGTACGATAGAAAGTTCCATAGACTAGGCAGCCGCCTATCAAAAGTTACTAACCTGCCACCCAACAAATGTGCATCCCTCCATAGTGCTGCTCTTGCTGTTTGGCTGGGCTGGGTGGCAGATGAAAACTATTGATTTTACAATTTCACATCAACAGACAGGAGCCGCCTGGCGCTGCTGTAAAATCCTGTATGTACTTCGGGCCCGTCTTTCCGGCGGCGGCAATGGAGTATGTACAATATATTAAAAACAAAAATGGAAAGGGCAAACAAAAAAAGTGTACTTATAGAACCTTACTTAAAACTTACTTAAAATTTCGACGGCGAATAGTGCCACAGATGGTAACAAACCGCCCACCATATGATGCAAGAACAATTGAGTTAAATCCGACCGGGGAGTTACAACCAAGAAGATGCTTCTCTTTTGCAATTCAGATCTCACTTTAAGAAATTTCTCGCAATAAAATTGTTTATAAATTTATATTTTTGTGTTTTTCTTTTTTAGCAACTTTCTCTGTGCACACTTTGATAGAAAAATGTTTTTCACTGGAGAGAACAAAAAATTAAAACACTTGACGAGATATGTCTAGGGTTTGGATTGGCTTTTTCAGAGCAGCAGGATTTTTTTTTTCACACAATGATCAGAGTTATTTTCTGCCGTCTGTGTTATATCATTTATCCTTTTCGACTGCAGTGCACCAGGCTCGATACAGTCACTGGAAGGTGAAAAGAACTTTTTTTTTTTGGCAAAACAAAATAGAAGGAGAAAGCTATCACATATGAGAGTTTGCTGTAGGGATGACGAGGAAAATGTGTGCTTTAGGAGAGAGAAATGTAAGTTCTCTTAAGTTACGATACAGTGACTGTTGGAAGCATTCGCATAAGCGGATGGACCCACTGCCTTATGGGAGAAGTAAGAACGTTAAGGGTTAAGGGAGAGCACTGCGATAGAAAACAAGAAAAGGACACCATAAACCCTGGGCTAATCACCTACTTGTGAGCTGTAATGATTCAAAATCAAAATAACGGCCTCTGAATTGACAGACCAACATAAGGACGAACTACGTTGTATTATGCATTGTCTTTATGTTTGTGGGATCAATCTAAGACAGCAACATAGAGGACAAAAAAGAAAATGAAAATTCTTGCGAGTTTTTCAAAATAACCATAAATTAGTCGTAAAAACGTTTTATGTTACCGAATTTATTATTGTTTGAACCACCCATTGTTAAACGAAAACTCGGTACTTTTTCCAAATTCCATAAAATGTTCAGAAATTACATAAAATTAGGATTTTTGAAGAAAACGCCTTTAAATGAAGGGCGTGTCTATACGCATGTATGAACAAATTGTAGAGGAAGTCGATCCCCACACACATATAGAGTGAAAAGTGGACGAGTCTGTAGGCAAAAATGTTTATATTTGTATTGCTTCGGATTCTAAAAAAGCTTATACAAGGGTGGTCTGAAAAGTTTCCGACCTCAACATGAAGATGGCAGCACTCGTCAACAGAAGCTAGGGAATGTGTTTGCGCATCTTTTAAACGGTACTCACCAACAATTTCAGCCATTTTGGACGCGCAGTTTTTGTTTGTCAATCGTTTGAGTGAGTCGATGTGCGTATTTGTAAAAATGGAAATTGAGTATCGAACTGTCATTAAATATTTGCTTTTGAAAGGCAATACGCCTTCGCAAATCAAAGACGAGTTGGACGCTTTGTACGGGAACTCTGAACCAACATTTACCACCGTGATATTTTGGGCAGCGCGGCCATACCAGCTTGGGAGACGATGAACATTCGTGACGCCGAAAAACTGCAACCACTGATGATAACATCGCTCAAGTTTACCAAATGGTGCTAGATAACCGTCAAGTTTAAAGTAAGAGACATAGCAGAAGCTATGAATATGTCCAAGGAAGGTGTTTTTCACATATTGAATTAAGATTTAGGCATGAGAAAGCTGACCGCGCGTTGGGTGCCGCATTTGCTCACGTTAGACCAAAAATGTGTTCGAATGAACATGTCCAACGCTCTTGGCGCAGTTTAGGCGCAATAAAGCAGAGTTTTGGCCGCGATTAATTACTGTAGATGAAATTTTGATACACTGTTATACCCCAGAAACAAAAATACAGACAAAACAGTGGACTGCGAAGGGGGAATCGGTAAAAAAAAAAAAAAAAAAAACCAAAAACTGTTTTTTCGACTTGGAAAGTGGTGGCGACTGTTTTTTGGGATAGTGATGGAGTTATCTTAATCTATTATCTTCAAAAAGGAAAAAACATTACGGGAGCATACTCGCATCATTATTTGAAAAGCTGAAGGCTGTAATTTCGGAAAAAAAGGCACATTTGCTAAAAAAAAAAAATGTTGTTTCACCAAGACAATGCGCCGTCTACATCTCAGCGGTTGCCATTGCAAAAATCCATGAATTACGATTTGAACTGCTTGACCACCCTCCTTACTCACCAGGTCTAGCCCCAACCGACGTTTTTGTGTTCTTTAAGCTAAAAGTTGCACTCGGAGGACATAGATTTTCGTCAAATGCGGAGGCCATCACCTCCGTAAACAATTATTTCGCAAAGAAAGACAAATACAAATATTTGGCGCAACAGCTCTTTAAAGTGCCAGGGCCTAGCTTCTCGCAACCACTCATGTTGTGTGCGTTATATTTTTTCACACGAATGGAAGGGACCTACAGTTTAATGCCGAATCCGAACGGCGATTTGAGAAGCTTTTTCGTGACAACAATACTCTCGGATGTTTGTCAGACGCTCGCGAGAGGTGGGACCGTGAAAAAACTTTTTGGTATTTCCTGGGATTCGAACTTGGAACCTCATGCGTAGTGATCCAACACACTAACCACTTACGCCACGGCGCAAAAAAAGGCACCGAGTACTAATTGGACGGGTTAGCTTAGCTAGGGTTATGAGGTTATCATAAAACACTAGGCACCAAAGTAGGCCCACCGCGATCTCTAGGGAACCTACGCGGTAAAAGTTTTAAACCAATTCCCCATTACAATTAATCTCCCTACAGGATTTGAAAAGTTCATTGTTGTAGTTCAAGACCCTTACCTCTTCTATGTTATCGAAGAAGTATCTACCAAGGTGCTTTAGCCTTGTCCTGGCAATGTCTTGGCACTCACAGAGTATATGTGTTATGTCCTCTGAGACAGGTAGGTCATAGCAGTACCTACAAACATCCGTGTTAGATAATCCTAGTCTCACAGCATGCATCCTTAGGAGACAGTGGCCAGTGGTGATCTTTATAATTTTATGATCTCCCTAGGTTTTCTGCGGTCTAACACAGGCCACAAGGCCTTAGACACCCTGTGACCATCTTAGATTAGCCGTGTCGATGATTCTGATCACGAATAATTCCCTTAACCACGCACCCTGGTGGTTTAATACTACCAATTATGTCACTATGTGGGAAAACTGCTCCTCTTTTGCCCAGCGCGACGGTTTGCTCGTTGCCTTCGATATCGCAGTGTTCAGGTACCCAAAATAATCTGACTCGGTTCTGCGTACATAATGCCCTACGCATTGTGCGGCAATTCCTGACTATCTCAGATTTGAAGACGTAAGACTCTAGCGCCTTTAGCGCAGCCTGACTCTCAATGTAGATAGCGATATTCTTGTCGAATATTAATCCCATGTCAAGTAATTCCGCAGATTTAAGTATAGCTAGAACCTCTGCTTGAAACACACTGCATGTGTCCGGAAGTCTCAGGGCTACCTGTAGGTTCGTATCTCTCGAGTAAATACCTGACCCCATGGTCTTAAAACCATCTGTGTATATTTCAATCTCGTTATGGACAGAGACTGTCTTCCTTTACCAGTCCCCTCTAATAGGATATATTACTTCCTAGGGGGTGTCGAAGTCTAGAGTGCCAAGAATATCGTCCGATTCGTCAGGGATTTCGGGAAATGATTCCTTGAGAATGGAGTTATGTCTTACGTTATTAGTCTTGAAGAGACCAACGTTAGTGAGCCGAAGCGCACTGTTGCTCGCTTAAAATTTGATTTGTAGGTCTAGTGGTTTTACCACTCGATCTCCGATCTCGAGTGCAGCCGTAGGTGTTATGCGTAGAGCACCCGTGATGGCAATGCAAGCTGTTCCTTGTACCATGGCCAACATATCTCGTGTTTTTCGTATTCGTTGCCTTCCACCACACAAGAGCCCCATACGTAAGGATGGGTCTGACTATCATAATGTATAACTAGAGCATCACTGACGGCTTCAGGTCCCATTTTTGCTCCGCAGTCCTCTTAAAGATGAAGAGAGCGTTGTAAGCCTTGCGGACTCTTTCTTGTATGTACAGCATTTTACCTGATTATCTAGCGCGATCCGAAAGAGAAAGCTTCAACCCTGCTTGCCTTGGCAGTTTGAAGGGTGGTATCTTGTATTTTCTGCTGAAGAGTAGTCGTGTGTTGACGTGCAGTCCACACCCTCTAGCCCATTTTTCGAGACTATTAAGAGCTGATTCCATTATTTCACTTAATGTGTCAAGGAATTTGACCTGGACTAAAATCACCACGTCGCGTGGTCCGCGTTAGCAGTGACGCTTATACCTGTATTGCTTAGTTTTTTAAGTATCCCATCGATATGACTAGAACCCAGAGGAGGGGTGAGATAACGCCTCCCTGGGGAGTCGCCCTGGTAACGAGTTTTCTTATTGAACTATTTCCGTTAGTGGAGTAAATGTTTCTAGTGCCGAGCATATAGCAGAGCCAATTGGTAAAGTTATGCTCGATGCCTGTTTGATGGCCCTTCCTTCTACATTATTGAAAGCACCTTCTATGTCTAGGAAGGCTGCTAGTGGAAATTCCTTATGGTGAAGGCTAGCATCTATTTTCCCTACTACGTCGTGTAAAGCTGTTTCCACCGATTTCCCCTTTAAATAAATATGCATGTTGAGCTTTGCATAGAAGCCGTTGCAATATGAATATGTGAATATCAAGAAGTCGTTCAAGTGTCTTGAGGAGAAATGACGAGAGACTCATGGGTCTATAGTCTTTCGCTGAAGTGTGGCTTGGTTTACCTGCTTTAGGTATGAATATAACTCGCACTTCCCTCCATGCCACTGGTACGTAACATGGCCTGAAATAGTGTTTAGAAATTTCCCTAAGCCTGTTTCTAGCCTTGTCTTTTTGCAGCATAACTGGCAAAATTTCATCAGGGCCTGGTCCATAATAGCCCATCACAGATTTTTCCATGTAATGAGATTTTCTACATCGTCCCCTATTGACATACCAGTACACGAGTAGCCATTAGTAGTAGAATTCATTGGTGATCTACTTTCTGGAAAGTGAGCACAAGTGGAACATTAATTGAATGTTTCTAAAACTTCTTCGTTACTTTCTACCCACGAGCCGTGAGATTTTTTGATGAAGCTTGGGACAGCTAGCATCTTGCGAAGTCTAGAAGCTTCACTAGTATCCGCGATGGACTCACAGAATTCCTTCCATGACTTTCTTTTTGATTACCTGATGAAGTACTTAAACTCCCTCTTGCGCTCTATATATTCATCCTATGTAGTACCGTCGGTCGCCTATTTCTTTGGTCCTGTTTTGGAGGGGTTAAAGAGATGGAATGGTCGCTAGACTTACAAGCAGACTAGATATGTAGAAAAATAAAAATGAAGAAAAAGTCTATCTTGGTTAGAAACTTTTCAAACCACCCTCGTGAGCATGTGAAGGATGGGCCATCTGCTGGTAGGTATATTTTTGAAAAACCGACTATTTCGGCACCGACAACACTAGATAGTATCAAACCTGCGCGATAAAAAAATGGATCGTTTTAAACTTAAAAAAACGCATATGCGGCGGTGATGAACACTTATTTGCTGATTTCGTAAATTGTTCAAACGCGTTGTTAATTTTTTTGGCTCTCTATTAATTTTTAAAAACAAAAATGCGAAAACGATTTGTCCCCAGTATTTCATTTCAACCAAGCGACAAGCAGCAGTTTCTCTTAAAACGTTTACTGCGCATGTTGGACTTTTTTTCGCTTTAAAAGCGAAAAAAGCTTACAGGATAAGAACCACCAATCTCTCACCACTGTCACTGCCTAAGCTATAAGCCTACTATCATAAAAAAAACAGCAGCTAGCCAACCAGCATGATACTTAAAAAAAAAAAATGCGTCCCGGAAAATTGCCACAACAACAAGTTTCACAATGTAGACACACAAGCCCATGTGTCTATTGAGACTAATTGGTTTTTTTCTTTTTTTCTTTTTTCACACAGAATACAGAAGAGAGGACAAACATTTCTACTGTTGCCATCTGTAAACACCTATAGTGAGGTATTTGTTGAATTTGTATATCAAGTCACATTTCATTTGACCAATTAAGAGGAATAATCTAGAGGGTAGCAAACAAAACTCCATAGTTGCAGTGTGTGCAAAGCTTTTTTTCATTCGGTTTTTAAGTGTAAAGTTCGAGTACGTAGGCAGGTAAAAACAGAAAAAAAGAAGTGAGTTTTTGGTTTAAAATGGTGAATACCAGCCAAGTAATGGGAATTCTGTGTATTTGTATTGACACAATAGAAACATTTTAAACGAAATATACTTTGGATGGATTATGTTCGCACTCCAAATGTTATGACACATATTATTCAAATCTGCGTGTTATTACGTGGGGAAGGACCCCATGTCTTCGATCAAACAAATAAAAGTTTACTATCGGTTACAAAGCAGGTTTTATGGTTTAATCATATTTGTCATCGCCTTCTGCAATAAAGCGAATATAAAGGAGTGGAATAAATCGTATAACTCTTTTGGGGTTAGATGTACATGTTTGCATACATGACTGAAGTAAATTCATGGCATACCTGGGGGACAGTTTAAAAGTACAATTAATTCTATTATACCAACGAGTGTACTTGGTTTCATAAAACAAAATAAAAATGAAACGCTTACAACGAATCATATCTCTGGGCATTTAAAAACTACTCGCTTCAAATTAAAATTAATCCAGGTAAAGTTGATTTTAAAAATATTTAGCTTACGACGTAAAGATAGTACATGATGACATGAATATCAATGTTTGTTACATGCTAGCAAATCGACTATTTTGCCATCAGAGGCCGTTGTAGACGTAGTCTGCCGGACGTTCGAAACGGATGGGGAGAAATTGGGGATGGAACAAGATCATCATCTTATGAGAGCTAAGGTTCAATGCGTAGGTACAGCATAAACAGACAAAGCCATCCCGCAGGGCGGTAATATTTAAAGACCACCTTCCGCAATGTTTGAAAACAATCAGCAAGCTCACTGACCGCTACCATCGAAAAGTATAGGTGTGCTGTGTAAAACGGACCAACGAACTAAAACACATAAAAACTTGCATTGCAGCTACTTCAGCCGCAGAAAAGAGCAAGCTAGAGCCCCTATATCGCAAAACGAATTGAAGTACCTATACAGCGTAGAGTGCAATGTGAAATTGGACGCACAAAGATCTAGCCGACACTCAAGTGAAATATTTAGACGGTTCTTCGTATATCTTGAATGAAACATTTTGCTACGTTCTTAAATCGCGTATTCTCTAGCGATAAGTTAGAATGATGTGCCTGAGGTAACAAATGAACGAAAACGAACTACAAGGAACAAGGCGGTTTGACCAAGTACTCGTACAGTATAGTATGTACTCAGTACAGCAGTGCCAACAGCGACTGAGATTCTACAACCACTGGTAAAGAGAGCTTGGGAGGCTATGGGCTTTCCTAACGAGTGGAAGAAGGGAATGAACACCAAGCTTCCAAAGAAAGAAATTCTATGCAATGTGTAAAGGGGTATCCGTGTGCTGCCTGCAGTAACTGAGGTAGTACCCTCCACTCGAGGACACACTCGATACTGTACGAAACGGTTTCCGCTCTGGATACTTCTGTGTCGACCACATCAACATCCTGCGGATTATGTACTGTTTAATACCGCTTCACTTGCTATACATCAACTATGAAAAGGCAGTCGACAGTATCATCTACAAATTAAAAGCTGTCAGGTTACATACTATGGGCCTAAATGTCACGTTCTGCATAGAGAAAGGCCGTCTGAGTAGTTCGATATCCAAAGTGGGGTAAAACAAGACTGCATTCTGTCGCAAACATTGTATTTATTGATAATTAGCGACATGCTTCGCGCTGCATTGTTGGCAAAAAAATGGAGGAATGTGATGAACTCTTGCATTTCAACTCAATCACCCTAACTACGTTGACGATGTACTAGTAAGCTCACAGAATTAGGAACCTTCATCAAATAACAGCAGTTGTGGACAGGAAGGTAGGGCTACAAATGAACATGGTAGTAACTAAAATGGTCAGCGTTGGGACAAACTCATTAGCTCAAGTAGGCATTGCTGGACAACCGGTAGAGAGAGTAGAGTTTTTAATATATTTGGAATTTTGTCTCGAAACGAAAAGGATAAAAGCAGTCGAATCGGCAGAAAAAATTGCAAACATTTGTGAATCTGTACCTATGAACTATTCTGAACGCGTACGGAACCAGTAGGAACAACCATCGAACGACGAAAGCAGTGGCAGTGAATTGTTCATACATTTGGAAAAGGTGATAATTCTATATCTAATCGCATAATGTAATGAAACCTGTTAACCCAAGATGGCCGTAGAGCGGGTCGACCGAGAAGTATATCATGTATCACATTTTTACATTCCTCTACAATAGTATGTGTGTAAAGCTACGATTACACTGTTTGACTGCTGTCAATCGTTTGACCATTTTCGTTGACAATTTGACTTTTGCCAGCAAACGTGCAACACAAGGCTTAACTGGATCCCATTTGCCAGCGAGAACGTTCAAATGTGTAACAGTGTAATCATAGCTGAAGAAAGGAGACCCTCCGAATTGCGCCAATTAAAGAGGTATAAATCTTTTCAACATCGCATATAAAATCCTGTCTGCCCTATTACGAGTATGTGAACGCCTAAAACCGATTGTCAACAACATGACATGTCCTTATTAGTGCGGTTTCAGGACGGGAAAGTCCATCATTGATCAAATATTCACACTACGGCAGATCTTGGAAAAAATTCATGAATATAAAATCGATACACATCACCGTTTCATCGATTTCAAAGTTGTCTATGATAGCGAGTATAGAGATGAGTTATACAGAGCCATGTCTAGTCTCGGCATTCCTGCCAAGCTTGCCCGTTTGTGCAGGATGACGATGGAGAACTCTCGCTGCTAAATCAAAGTCGGTAAGAACATCACTGTTCGATGTTAGGAAAAGTCTTAGACAAGGTGACGCGCTCTCTTTATCATAATACTTCAAAGAATTGTAAGAAACTCACAAGCCAACAGCGGAGGTACAATACAATCTTTTACAAGTCCGTACAACTACTCACCTACGCCGATGACATTGACATAGTCGGAAGAACTCAGCGGGCAGTCAGTGGGGAGCTTGCTAGTATTGAGATTCGAAGCAACAAAGATGGGTTTAGCGGTCAATGAAAGCAAAACAAAATATATGCTGTCTACGAAAAAGGACACCCAACATCGGCGTCTTGGTAGACAGACCGCCACAATAGACAGATACAATGTTGAGGTATTGTAGTAAAGAACTTTGTCTACCTAGGTTCTATGACGAGCTCCGCAAATGTCACCAGTGGAGAGATCAAACGAAGAATTACTCTTGCAAAGCGGTGTTTTTATGGATTAAGAAGGCAATTGAGTAACAAAGACCTATCTCCAACTACTGAGTTTACAAAACATTAATCATACCAGTCCTGCTGTATGGCAAATCGGATGAGGATGTCCTTGGTTACTTTGAGAGAAAAGTTCTTCGAGTGATCTTTGGTCCCGTGTGCATGGACCGCACGGCGAATGGAGAAGGTACAATGCCGAACTTCACAGCCTATACAAGAACATGGACTTAGTCGGAAGAGTTCATATATAGCGACTAATATGACTGGGTCATGTAGAGCGGATGGAGCCCAACATTCCAGCCCGGAGTCTTCGAATCCACCCGAATGGACGGCGTAGTAGAGAACGACCTCGCGGTCGTAGTATTGCGTAGTAGTACTAGTATTTGCGTATCGTGCATGCTAGTAGCCTAGTATCTTTCGAAGATTGCCACATCCCTTGGCGCAACCAAAAAGAAGATTGCGCCGTTGTAACACTCGATGTCAAAAACGCATTCAACTCAGCCAGCTGTAGCTGCATAGTTAGAGCGCTAAGCAACCTGCATATACCTAACTACCTGCTGAGAACAATAGGCAGCTACTTTAGTGAGAGAACTCTTCATTATGACACGGAAGAGGGGCCTAAGAAGTACACAATTACGGGAGGACTCTTAAGGGTCAGTATTAGGCCCAGCTCTATGGAATATAATGTATGATGGCATACTAAGAACACCAAGGCCGAGCGGAGTAGAAATTATCGGCTACGCTGATAACATTGCAGTAATCGTCGTAGCAAAAACGCTAGAACAAGTGTCCGAAAACTGCAACCAAACAATAAGGAACGTGAGGGCATGGCTACAGGCATCAGGTCGGGAACTGGCAGATCACAAGACAGAGGCAGTGCTAATAAGTAGCAGAACAAAGGTAGAACACCTTACTATACAAGTCGGTGAGCAAACCATCGAGTCGCGTGCACACATCAAGTACCTGGGAGTGCTGCTGGACCACAGACTTAACTTAAAGAGCATCTAATGTACGCAGGTGAAAGAGCCTCCAGGGCAGTAGCGGCACTGTCAAGATTAATGCCAAACGTTGGAGGAGCCAGGCAACCAATTAGAAACCTGCCAGCAACGGTAAGCAAGACGATGCTTATGTACGCGTCTCGCATATGGGCACAAGCGACGTACCGGATAACGTATATGAGACGGATGAACTCGGCCCATTGAATCGCATCGTTAAGAGTGTGTTGTGCCTTTCGGACGGTGTCCGCGGAGGCAATTCGTAATCTCCGGGCGAATGCCAATCGATTTGGAAATAAAAAAAAGTCCGCAGCAACCATCGAGGCTATACAAGAAGAATGGCAACAGAGCTGGAACACCACACCAAAAAGAAGATGGGCCCATATGCTGATCCCCATGGTAGAGGAATGGATCAGCAGAAAACACGGAGAAGTAAATTTTTACATGACGCAGTTTCTATCAGGGCACGGATGCTTTCGGGAATATCTCTACAAATACAAACACGTAGACGACTCATACTGCCCGCACTGTGAAGGCAAAATCCAGAACGCGGACCATTCATGGAATGTCGGATGTATACGACGGCCAAAAACATACTACAGAGAGAAATCGGCGGCCAAGTGACTCCGAGAGGACTTATAAAATTCATGCTGACGACGAATAAAGCCTGGAACACAGCGAACGAGATCATCACCAGCATTATGCAACAACTACGTCTGGAGGAACGAGCAGCAGCGAGAAATGAGGATCCTGCAAACACTGGAAGGTAGACAAAGTTACACGTAACGCAAGTGACATGTTAATGACACAATGAGAAGTGAACTCACGCAGTAACAGAATTTTGAATGTGCAAATGGATCTGCTGCAGAAGCAGCAGAAGCATAAGAAGCAGCGATGGCTCATGCGTGATGAATAGCATGACATGCTAACCAGCCCCGCGAAGTAATACCTAACGGCAGTTCCGCGGGGAGAGTGGTAGAAGTGTGCAGGGTGTGGACTAGTACGTAGGCGCATTCCAGACATCGATTATTCGGGTTTGCGAATCGTGCATGCTAATAGCCCGGGCTACTAGTATCTTTAGAAGATTACCACACCCCTTGGCGCAACCAAAAAGAAGATGCCCTTAGGAAAGTTAAAACATCCCCGCAATAGTTCATTAGTCTAGTCTTATGTACTGATATCTGCTCTTCATACTACAATCAAAAGTGATAATCAGTTCCCCTTGTTCCTTCTTTTGCAATCAAGTTAAAGCTATAAATGTGACACATGTAACCTTTCAAGCGAACGACCCACAGACAAGACGCCACACCATAAAACTTCCACATAGTCAAAAAAAAAAACAAAAAAAAACTGCATAAAAAATATTTGCCTTTTACAATTCAAGAAAGAGACAAGAAGTAACGATACGCAAAAGCACAAAAAAATAAATAAATAAATAAATAGCAACCGATTAGATAGCAATTGCGATGGTGGCACACCAAAGTGTCAAGTGTTACATGAATGTTTTTCATGTACCTTATAGCAAAAAGCGAACGTTCAACTTTTTAAATGCAATCCAACAGCACACCGGCAATACCGAACTAGCAACAGCAACAGCAATCGCAAGTAAATAAAATAAACTTTTGCCTTCGTGTCGACTTAAAAATAAAAATAAAATAAAGAAGACAAAGCGAATAAATCGCTGCTTTGCACATCATGATTACGAAATTATATCAGAAAACGAGTTTTTCTTTTAGTTGTTTTGTTGTTTTTGTTTTTCTGCTGCTTCACACTGTTTTGGTGAAGGGTATCTATATAGATAAGCATAATGCATCCACTCGTATTTCAGAGAAGCTTAACAGACGTAACACAGATACTGTACGTCCTTGATTGATCAATTCGACGCTCACCTTTCAGACCGTACCTGAAAGCAGCGACCTCTTCTCCATGGAACTACATAATCCAATAAACTCTTCTAGTTTGATTAGGGACATCTGTAGAATGCAGAACATCTACAACTCCTATTTCCATGGAATTAAAATTTTATTGAAGGCTTCGTATCTCATCCCAGTAGATCTGTCACACGATACGTAGAGAAGGGATAATCCCACGATACGGTGATTCAATGTCTGGTTGCAGCTGAAGGAAATTATACAAATTTCAGCAGAAGTATAGGTATTACGAAGAAGATTAGATTGAAGGGAAAGAATACATTCAAATTTATAAAGTCACGAATCACGAAGTACGTGACATATATTGTGACTATCAAGCAGCTGAAATCAAATTGTAACTCCAAAAGCGTACTTTTCATTACTCTCAGTCAAAATATTTATTAAAAATTATTTCAAAGAAACAGTATGCAACCTACGTAAACCTAAAGCTGACTTTACACTTTCGTTCTTCATTCAGTGTTCGGTGTACGTACATGGATAACAATGGATAACAACACATTCACCCTAATTGTCGTTGGCGTTTGTCGCTTTTCGACGATTGTCGTTTTATTCATAGCTACGACGTGTTGACCGTTAAACATTACTAAGCAATTTGTTTCTCGTGTAGAATACTATTACAACTCTTTCACTGTGAAAAAGTTATGAAAATGGATTCATGCTACATCTGAAGAATAAAATGACAATCGTCGAAAAGCGACAAACGCCAACGACAATCAGGGTGATTGTTTTTGTGCACACGTTGTTCGCTGTTTGGGTAGGTTAGGTAGATGGGTGCCTTGTGATGTAGGTCACTGCTCACTACCAATACTAATGGACCAACAAGAGTCCATTTAATCCGCTACTGTGAAACCTAATGTATGATGATGACGTCGTCAGACTTAGAATCCTGAGCTCCTCGAAAATAATAGGCTTCGCGGACGACATGGCAATCGTTGAAGAATTGGAGCATGACTGCAATGAAGCTATTGAGATGGTTCAGGACTGGCTAGTCCACATGGGTCTACAACTTGCAGAGGAGAAGACAGAAGTAGTGCTCACAAGCAGCAGGCGAGTCATGTAGACTGTAAGAGTAACCGTGGGCGTCCACGTGGTAGTTTTCAAACTAGAGCTGAAGTACCTTGACATTACCATAGATGCAAGGGTAATAACCTTTAAGCAACATCTGCAAATGCAGCTGAGAAGGCAGCAAAGTCAACGGCTGCCCTGGCAACAATCATGCCAAATATCGGCAGACCAAAGCACAAGAGAAGACTGCTCTTAGTAAGAGTTGTAACATCTATAATGCTCTACGACTCCCAAATTTGGGATTGTGCCATGAAGACGAAGTCATACAGAAGGAAGACAGACAGCTTACAGAATCAACGCGTTGAGAGTATGCAGCGCCTTCCGAACATCCTTCGATCAATCCCCCCAATGCCCGCCAGCATCAAGTACCCAAGACCAGTGGCAACTCTCCCACCATGGCCTCAGAAACGCCGTAACTGATGTGCTGGGTTACATCCGACCAACACCTCGAAATTCCTGGTTTGACGAAGAATGCCGGCGAGTGTATACAGCAAAACAAGAGGCATATAAAGCGGCGCTGCAAAGGAAGACGAGAACTGCTTGTGAATTCTACGAGCAAAGTAGACGGGAATAAGATCGGCTTCTCTAAAAGAAGAAGAAAGAGCATGAGAAGCGCGCGATCGAGAATAATGAGAGCTTATACTCCAGGAACAATGTACTGAAGTTTTACCAAAAGGTAAAAAGAACGTGTCAGAGAAGCAATACCCGTACATAAACCTGTAGATATGAAAATGGAAACCTTGTAGTAGAATCACAGTCCGTGTCATAGGTGGCGCGCACAAGTTCAAGGGGACCTCAACCAACTTGGAGTGCGCAACTGGAGGCAATTAGCTAAAGACCGAGCTAAATGGAGAGGCTTGTTGGTTGAGGCCCAGGTTCACCCCGAACTGTAGCGCCACTTAAGTAAGTAAGGGTACGCGAACAGACTAATGTAAAGGTGAAGCTTGTAAATGAAGTAGAAGTGGAGTCAACTTTAGCTTCATGCAGCGCCACTTTTTGATATTTCAAAACAAAACAAAACAAAAAAGATTAGTCAACAGAAAAATTCAAATTCGGCTGGTGGTGAGAAAAGAACTGCTTGGTTTAAAACACCCCGAGTTCAAGAAGCCATCAGAGAGAAGAAGATAGCCTTTAAGCCTTTAAGGTAGCCTTAAGAGAAGAAGATAGCCTTCAGCGAATGAACAGTCTTAGAAGGAGTTTGGCGAAAAATTGGAACGTTGCCATAGATCTGCAAATAAGCACCCCTATCGTGGAAACCGCTGGGGGGAATTATTCACCCAAATTCTTCAACTCGTATACGACAGTCGAACACGACCATGGTCGCATTTAGTTATACAAAGTCCGTACTTTACAAACACACTCGTACGAAATTTTTGACAGAGTCGTATGCATCGCAACGCATACGTGTCGTATTTTTCCGCTATTACGGAGAATTCAACTGGTCGTATTTGTGTGGTTTTTCACTCGCACTCAAAATTGGCTACGAGTCGCCTTCAACGGGAAGCAAAATAGAAAAAAAAAAAAAAATAAGTACATGTATTTTTACTGAAAATATCTGAATTTGTTGTATTGTGTGCTTTTATTGTAGGAAAGTCACGAATCTTAGCCAATTTGTAAGGGTGTTTTCTGCTATGCCAACAACACACGGTGCTCCCAAGCGGTCCCCCATCTAAGTCCTAGCCGCTCCGTCGCTGCTTGATATCGGTGATCGGAGGAAAACTGATGCTCAGCATGTTATGGTCGTTGGCGTAATTATAACACACAACACATTTCTCCGAATTTCTGCCAAATTCTCAACCGGCAACAGTTCATCCTCTTCTTAATCGAAAAAGAGGTTATCAAATTGATATTTTTGATTTATTTTATTCACCAAAAACTTTACTTTGCTTTAAAATACACCGCCAAACTTATATGTTTACATTTTCGTTGCATTCTCTCAGATGGTTTGACATTTGCATAACTGCGATGATACGCGTTGGTTTTTTTGAGTTGTATGCATCACATACGAATCAAGGAATAGGAATTTAATTTTGATACGGCTTTAAATACGAAAGAAAATACGACTGGGCATTCGACTTGAAGAATTGGGGTGATTCACCGAAAAAAATATTTCGGCATCGTCAAATCCGCAAAGTAAACAGTTCCCCGTGTGGGTAATGTGAATCAGTTCCAATGTATAGTGGAAAACGTTCGAATCGGATTTTTCCCACATTTCTCATCCGCATCAAAATCATTGCGGATTTCTGCCTTGGCTGCTGCACGTCGTCTTCTTTGTTTGTAAAAATGTAAGTGAAATTAAGAAAACAAACAATTTTTGTTTAAATATACATTACAGGAAAAAACTAGAACTGCTTTATTAAGCCGAACATTTTTGATAAACCTATGCAATATTGAACTTTATTAAAATCAGCAATAAATAAAAACTATTATTTCTAGAAACACACATTTCATCTGAAAGTTCCATGAAATCATTCACTGTTGCTCTGAACCTCTGTCGTACTCTTCTCTGGGAAGACCGCTCATCTTCTTCCTCTTCTGCTTCCAAAAACAGAGCTACCCTGTCCATCTGTATATAGAAATTTTCCTTTTACGAAACGAATGTAGCTACACAAATTTTTATTGACAAATAAAAGACAGCTGTTTGACAGTGAAACTACATTTCCCCAATGCCTGTCGATAAGGATACGTTCTCGGCGGATTCCACGATAGCAGTAGAAAGTGAAAGGGAATCGAATAGGTGAAGTGAAACTCAATTCCGATGAATTCCACGAAAGGGATGAAGATGTTCTGGCAAACCGTCCGCCGACTCAGAGGAAGAAACTTGAATATCGTTGAAGGAGTCAAATTCAAAGGCGGTACACTTCTTTCCAATGAGAAGGACATCTTACGCAGATGAAGCGAGCACTTTTCGGAATTGCTCAATCCCGAACCGGGCACCGAAGACGACAGACCTATGGTCGAGAGTAGGGCGGAAAGTAGTCCTACGGTAGAGGAAGTAACTTTGGCGATCAAATCTCCTAAAAGTTGGCAAATCTGTTGGTGTGGGCGAAATCTGACCAGAAATGCTCAAGGCTTTAGGTAAAGACGGAGTGCAATAGCTCTCGCGTGTCATTAAAGCGGCCTGGGAATGCTGTGAAACACCTGGTGATTGGCAAATGGGGGTGGGTGATAGTCCCTCTTTTTAAAAAACGGGACAAAAGAGATTGCGCCAACTATAGAGGTATATTTCTTTTAAGTCTCCCTGGAAAAGTCTTCGCTAAGGTACTAGAAACGCGTTCCAGACCTGTGGTTGAGGGCAGTTTGGGAGATGAGCAGTGCGGTTTCGTCCCGGTAGACGCACAACCGACCAGTTGTTCACTCTCAAAATGGTTCTTGAGAAGGCCTGGGAGTATGCTAAACATGTCTACACTTGTTTTGTAGATTCGGAAAAAGCATATGATAGGATTCCTAGAGGCAAACTCTGGAGTGTTCTGCAGGAATATTGGATTGATGGTTCCCTGTTAAGGGTGATTCAGTGTTTATATACAAACTATAGAAGCTGTGTTCGGATAAACGGTGTTAAATCTATACCTTTCGATGTGGGCGTTGGACCCCGACAAGGGTGCGTTTTGTCACCTCTCCTCTTCATTGTATATACATATGTATTGGATGTTGGCTTCACGTCAAGGAAACGATATCGTACAAAGCGCGACCGGCTCAGCTGGTATTGCCACGTTCGAAGAAAAGATCATTTGAACCCTGTTAAAAAGGCAATTCCAATGAACGTTCCAAAGACATCGCGAGGCAGGAGGCCTATAAACGCCTGGATCACATAAACGCGACAACATCGGCATTTCATTGATCAGTAGAAATGCCGTGAAGTGGGAGGGTTATGATCTCTTGTTTTCGGATCATAACCTCGCTGAAAAAGGAAGAAAGATGGATTTGATGTTGCAGCGCAGCCGTGGCGGTGAATGTTTCAAAGTGGGAGACTTTTGGATTAGTCATCTGCTCTTTGCTGATTATCCTCTCCAACCGAACTTCAGCGGGCACTCGAAAGGTTTGTGGCCATTTGTGATGATGCTAGAATGAGGATCAACGTTAACAAATCGGAAGTAATGGTCGTTTCCAAAAAAAAAAAAAAAACCATTCAGTGCACTCTGCATGTTAGTGGAGTGCCACTGAAGCGTGGATAAATTTAAGTATCTCGGGGTCTTATTCACGAGTGATGGGAAGAGCAATGTTGAGTTATGCTGTAGAATTGGTCGGGCTGGAAATTTTGAGAGAGCTTGGTCAATCATTTATAAGGAAGTCCGAACTTAGTGTTCAAGCTAAGCTATCGGTTTTTAACTCGGTGTATGTTCTAACTGGCACATATGGTCATGAAATTTGTGTAGTGAGCGAAAGAATAAAATCGCGAATACAAGCGGCCGAAATGAGGTTTCTTCGCGGTGTTGCTGGCATAAATCGTAGGGATCGAGTGCGCAACACCAGAGTACGCGAGGCGTTTAATGTTGCAGCTGCTACTTCTCAGAACGGATCGATCTTGCTTCAATGGTTTGGTCACGTAGTACGTATGCCCCCAAACCGGCTTCCAAGATGTGCCATGATTGTACTGCCATCAGGTAGGCTATTCCCCGGTAGGCCTAGAAATAGATGGTTGGACCAAGTCAGACATCTCCCCTGGAGTCGTCTAGTGATTCCTCCTTATGAGTAAGAGTCAATGCGGAGGATCGAGAAGGATGGAGGATCCACCTGGCAATCCTACCCCCGCGACCCTTATGAAGGATTATCGGGCCATTAAAAATGTGTGTATGTACATATGTTAATACAATTCTTTATCTTTGCAGTAAAAAAAATAATTTAAGAATTTGTATATATACTCCATTCCCGAAATTTTGGTATCATTTTATATGGCCTTTTTGGAACATTCGGGGCGGGTTACGCTTCTCCGTTAAGAGAGTGCCAACAAATATGAAAGATTCGTGCTCAACGTGAGCTAATCTATCGGACTAAATAAAAGTTACATTTTCGACATTTCCGGTAAAGTAAAATCTAGCCGAGGAAGAATATTCTATGGGACTTGAGTAGTCCTCACTACGAAAATATAAAAAAAAACCTAGGTATCTCAAAATCTCCGAAGCATTTGGATTACCAACAACACCCGCGCAGCGCTTCATCCTACAGCTTCAGCTTCACCATTGTGTTCGGGCAGTTAGTGGCGCTAAGATTCACAAGGCTTTCAAAATTCAATTTCCCGAAAACTAAGCGATATCGACAAATCTTATTCTTTTTGTTCAGGGCCTCGTATCTATGCCTAAAATTTAATTTCAAAAACGGCCATTTCATGTGCAACAACCTAATACTTTCCCCGACTTGCACTACTCTTATGGTTACACAAACGACAGCACTGTAGGTATTTGTTGTCATGGGCAAATCCAACCTTGGAATGCATTGCTTGCGTGAATATCTGGCCTGCGTGCACCTATTTACAGCCACGTGGGTAATAAAATCAAATAAATTCAGTCGTACTTACCAAGTATTCTTTCAAAAGTCATATAAAACAATGTGAGTCCCCTCCGGGGTGCGTTCCAATCTCTCGAAATACCGCAAAGGAACCGTTGACTCTTCAAGGGGAGATTTTTACGAAAATGTTTGCGAAAAAAAAATAATAATTACACCAAAACAAAGCCACCAATCTTTTGCTGGACTCTGTCTTCACTTATCAGTTCCGTGTACCAAGTAAAAAATTTTAACAATGCGAAAAAAAAAATCCAAAAATATGTTCACCGCGTACTATAGCACTGTTGCCACTTGGCAAAATTCACTCGACAAAAAAAAAAGAAAAAATTAAATGAAACAAAAATAAAACAAAAAAAAAAATAAGTTTCTTCTCTTTTGCTCTGCTGATGACCGCGACTGTCTCTGTTATCGATGAATCGACTCTCTGCGACTGCTGCACTACGATTGCAAATTGAAAAATAAAACTTTTTTTCTGCGAAACTTGCGAAGATTTATGCGAATTTCGTGTCAATTCTACACTTTTCTATTCTTCCCTTCTTCTTCCTTTGCCAACGACAACAACAACTGTCTAGTGTGCTGTCTAGGTCTTTTCTTCCTTCTTTCACTTTTCCTTTTACAGTTCAAATTCTCCAGGTAGCAGTTTGATATGGGCACGATGGGAAAATAAACGCGTGCGTCGTAATAACACACGAGATTGTGGAAAAACCGAATGGATATTTGTAATACCTTCTTTCAATAGACAATGAAAAATACGTTAATCATTCGCACTTTTCCCCCGATTAAAAATTGGTTTTGCCTTTTTTTGCACAAAGTAAGCTGTGTGGAACAAGAAAATAAAAAAAAAAGTAAAAGAGAAGGTATGAGCAAAAAATGATGGATGAACTCGGCAGGAGTTATATTTGGAATGTGTTTATTTTAGCGGTAATCGGAAGGATAGTTGTGATGTTAAGTTGAAAATAGATTAATGCGAAAGGTGGCGATGCATTTGCGGTTTATTTTACATACCTGTGACGAATATAATCAATTTAAAATTGCTGATGAAAATTTACTGAGAACTAAGGTGCTGAAATTATTTTTTCAATATGGCGAAATTTTCGTGATGAACCGTCGAATTCGAATCATATGTTCAGCATCAGCAGTTTTGGTATTCGAAATGGGTGTATTTCGTGATGAATAGTTGATAGAGCCATCTAGTGGTGGATAGGGTATATGCAAATTGCTGCAAGTAACGTGAAGGTTTCTCGAATGCTTTTGGTTCGGCGCGGGTATATTTTCCTTTTTATGTGGTTTTCGATTGAGCAAATAAGACCAATATTTTCAGATTCAAATGATTATAAATCGTAAAATGGAAATAAAAATTATGTTGTACGTATTCTAATATTCTACGAGTACCTGGGGTTCGTACAAATAAAACCGTTTTTTGTGTATTTCAACTGCTTATTTATCAACAATTATCAGCTTCACTTTAACACAATATTCAAATTACTTTATTCTTTACAGCAGACGCTCGATATAGTGAACTAATAAAAACCGGGCCTGTTTACTGGAACGAGATTGTTCACTGTAACGAGCGTGGACTCCTTGAAGCAAATTTCATCAAAATGTTTCATGTGCATGTTTTTACATGCAATAAATCGAAAATAGAATATAATTGCAATTTTTCTTTGCAATTACCAAAAAACAAGCCAATATTTATAATTGCCAACAAATAATTGAACAGCATCTCTAGAAGACACTGAACAAATCGGATAATCTATATATGGTTGTTGTTTTTCTTCCCCTTCGATTTCGGCTTCTTCAATAGCCGTATTTTATTATCACCCATGATCCATATGGATCACACGATGAAAATAAAACACTCTGGATCAACGAGAAATTTAAGTTCTGTGTTGTGGCAATAGTTTGACATTTACTCCTCTCAAAATATGATATTTCTAAAAAAAAAAGAAAAATAAGCAAAACCAAAATGGAAGCAGCTGCAATTGAGGTAAATATATTTGCTTTTATTGACTTAATTTAGACTGTATTGGTTTATTCTCTAGTTCTTATTCGAAAGCGGAGATGATAGCGATGGAAGTAGCTCACCTGATTTTACTTTGTTCGATGCTGAAAGCACGGATTTCTTATTTGACACCGAGAATTTTCCTGCGAATCATTAAAAAAATCGAAGATTTCGAAAAGTAATTAATAGTTACAGCAATTCGGACTTTAAAACACATTTTAGACTACATCGTTTAACTGCTCAAATTATAATAAGTATGTAGAATATTAACTTATTACTCAAACATATATTTTGTAACTTTTTTAGATCGTTACAAGTTATCAGAACGGCTCCAAATCACAACAAAGAGAGGACTGCCAAAATCTTCACCAGAAATTGAAATATTTGTATTCCTGTGGTACATTGCAAATACAAATACTTTTCGAGAGATCTCCAATTTATTTGGTATTTCAAGTTCGACAGGAATATTATCAAGACGGTAGCATCTTGGCTCACATCCATTGGTCACGAATACATCAAATGGCCAAACGTAGATGAAGCTAAAAAAAATGCGGTTATACTACAAGCAAAAACAAAGATTCCTGGAATTTTAGGATGTATCGACGGTTCCCATATAAGGATCAAAGCACCCATATATAACAAGGAAAGCTATTTCAACAGGAAACGTTTTTATAGCATTTCTATACAAGCTGTAGTGGATGCCAAGAAAAAGTTTATCAACATCTTTTGTGGAGAACCAGGTAGATTCCACGATAGTCGAATTTTAATAATCATCAATAAACCTATTTTTAAATAAGAAAACAAAATTAAAAGAAAATCATATCAGGTATATAAATAGGTGTTAAATATTGCACATGAATAGTGCTAAAAGGAATTCATATCCTCATTGTTGCTTGTTTTGGAATAGTTCTCTAAACAGGCGCTCCTTTCTGAAGTATTGATCTTCTTTTCCCTTCTCTTTTTCATCCATTTTTTCTATTTTTTTTGCGGTATAGTCTGCCAAAATGTTGTTTCTGTCGGCAGCAGTTCTTCGTTTTAGGTCCATTTCTTCCTCTAAACGTTTCTCCCTATACGACATGCGATATTTCCTCTTCGCCAATCTACGGGGTGGATTCATTTCGCTGTTCAAGGAAGCAGTTAGATTTCTCGGTGCAGACTCTATTTGACCTGTAAAATAATATGCATTACAGTAAAACACTTTATATATTTTTGACAACGCTTACCCGAAGAGCTACTTCTTGGTGCTACGCTGCTGCAGGTGGTCATCGACATAGGCAAGACAACTATGGATTTTCCTGATAAATTTATTGTGTGACTGTTTCGCATTTCAGGCTTACAGCCGAATATCTCCTCCATTTTCTCCTCAAATGGAGCTTTGCTGGCCAATTCTCCAGTTCTTTTGTTATTATCCGCTGTTGCCTTAAGAGCTCTCAAAAGGTTTTTGAGTTCGATTTGTAGCATTTCTACAGTCGTAGGCTGACTCTGAAAATTAAAATAAATTTAAGTAAATCAACAGAACTCAAATATTAAGCTAAATATACCAAAACTCCTTGTGCCAATAGATCTTCGAGAACATTGGACATAGCGAATTTTTTTTTTCTGGAATTCTGAAATTCCTCTTGCCTTTTGCTATACGCATCCAAGAAAGCAGTTGTTTCTTTTGGTGTCCATATTCTTCGTATGCTTCGAAACCAATTTAATTTAAATTATTATTTATTTAGATAAATGATTAGTTGTTTAAAAATTCTTACGACTTTTTCGGGTCCTTTTCCATTACACAGCTGAGGTCCATTTTGACGTTTATGGCAAAATTGCCATACGACTGAATACTTTTATTTTAAATGATGATTTGATGAGTTCCTTTTTGTTTTATAAATTTATTTTGCAAAATTTGAATTCGTTACTCATCCAAAATGGTTTCTAATCACAAATTCGAAGTTAATTATAAATTGTAAATAACTATTTGCTGAATATTAATTTATTTACATACAGGTTATTGAATAATGTTTGGTTTGCAAATAATTATTTCATGATCTAATCTGGCAACATAGACGCTTGACAATCGTCGACAATTACACCAACATTCGCGAACGAAAATTTAACCTAGTGAGAAATAACATGACCTAATTTTTGGATCACGAAAATAGATCCTGATAGAAAGGTGGATCTCGTATTGTTCTTGTTATGCATAGAAATCAATGATCCATATGGATCACGGGTGATAATAAAATACGGCTAATATCAGACAATATCTGATCTTCGTTCCAATTATTCATATCTGCTGCCGTATATGCTACTCCTTTATGTATGTAGTTCAGAAGATTAATCACTTCTTCCGCGGCCACCGTGCTAGCATTAGACTCTAAATTGTTGCGAAGAATACTGAGGGGTATTTCATCTTCATCCTCAAAATCATCTTTCGGGTCTACTTCAAACGAAAGGGCGTTTTTCCAGCATTTCGCAATGTCTGAAGCGTCTATTTGTCCCATGCTGCTGCCAAGTTCAAAACAGCGTCTTTTATTGACACTTCCTTAATAGCTTCACAAATGTTGTCTGAAAAAAAGAAACTAATTTTATTTAACATTCAAGAAAACCTACCTTTTTCAGAAGCAACAATTGATAGCAGCAAATTCTTTCTATAAAAAAGTTTGGTCAGGCGGATGCCATTTTGATCCATAGGCTGAATTAGTGGTGTTACATTGGGAGGCATGTACATGACTGAAATGCTACCATCTGGAGTTTGAAGCTCACTTTCTGGAGGATGGCTGGGGGCATTGTTCAAAATTAACAAGGCCTTAGCTAGTAAGCCATTTGGCGAAGAAAACGTTGTACCTCCGGAACAAATAGAGTATGGAACCAGTCCTTAAAAATAGCTGAGGTCATCCAGGCCGACTTGGAGTTCCTGTAATGCATAGGCAAGGACATATTTTTAAACGAACGAGGTTTCTGAGCTTTCCCTATGACAAGTGGTTTGACTTTATAGTGAGCTGTGGCATTAGCACACGCTAAAAATGTGATCCTGCTTCTCTGTTTTTCGCCCTGGAGCAGTTTTTTCGCTCGATGCAACATAAGTCTTTTCCGGGAGAAGCTTCCAATATAGCCCCGTTTCATCGGCGTTGTAAAATTGTTGCGTTGCTCTAACATTTTTTCGCTGAGTTTCTTTTTAGAATGGCAGACCAGTTCTGGTTGAAATGATAATTTTTCGCCTGATATCTTTAGGTATCGAACACCATACCTGTTTTCAGCCTTCTGCAGCCAACCATCACTTGTGGTGAAACCAGATTCATTCATTTTATATCTGTGATAATATCAATGGCTTTTTGTTTTAGCGCTAGTCTACACACAGGTAGATGTTTTTTACTTTGCTCGAAGAACCGCTTATATAACTTATTTTCCATATTTAGAAGTTCGGATGGCCTTAATGTTTTCCTTTTGGTAGTTCCATAGCAGGAGTAGCTCAGCTTTGCTGTAATGGGCTCTCCTTTTTTTCTTGATACTACACACAGTAGATTTAGCTACTCCATATTTTTTGGCCAAAAATGTAACCGCAACACCTTAAATTATTGTTTTGCTTACAGTATTAGGGTATAATAACAACTATTATATTTACTTACCGTCCGACAATTGCTTTGAAATTTCACTTTTTTCTGTGAGAGTCAAATGCTTACGACATATGGTCACAAAGAAGATTGTTCACAAAATAAGAAAACAAGCAATAGGTAGTTTGCAATTGTACTACAAACAACCCCAAACTGCGTAGCATATAATCGTGCAAGATACTCTCACAAAACGGTAAATTTGGAAGATTGTACGCTATATGGGTATGCATACATATCTATGAACGTATTGTAGCAATTATTATTTTATAGTGGCAAAATGTGAATTTCGTGTCCTACTGTACTTTTGGAAGCACTGGCATTATTCGTGTACACTAATGTAATTTTAGCTAACATCACTCTCCTCTGACAAATATGAAAACTACCGAATGTAACAACTGAATGTAACAAAAGAAAAAAGAATGGCGTCAGAATAAAGTAGACCACAGTAGAAAAAGGATTTGACTTCTCATTTTTTATTCTCGCGCCTACATTATTTACAAATTTACTTTCAATCACAATGTCGCTTATTTTCACCACTGTTTGAATCTCTCGTTTTGATCGCTGTATTCATCTTTTTCAACTGTGGTTACGGTCGGTGTATTTATACCAAATACAAGAGGTTCTAGAACATGCTGGATGCCACTGGGGATGAATTAATGAATGTGGTGGTTGTGAAATAAGGGGTAATCCGATGGGCGTGCTAGCAGCATTGGCGAATAGGTGGAGTTGTTTCAGTTCATTTGGTACACAAACCATGCAGTGCGGTGGTACTTTTTGTCGATGATACAGTATAAATGTAAATTTTGCCTCCCTGGTAGCTGACCTCCTCGTGGTGGGGGCTGCCCGCCGTGATTGGAATGTGCAGATGGGGTAACTGAAATAGTTAATCCCACCCATACAATCCAGTCATGGCTAACAAAGCGCACACCACAATAAGACAAGATGACAGAAACGGGTTTTGGATACTGCCGAACCTGGTAAGCCAGGGGTGGAATCGGCTAAGGTGATTTGTGATAAGTGATAGTCATATTTTTAGTTTGTGCTACAACACATGTAAGGTGATAGTTGTTAATCACATTTTAGTGGTCGTTTTCTTGTGACAGTTGAAGAGGCGAGACTTTCATACAATTGAATTATTTTGTCATTATTGTCTTACCCTACCCCCTTCGGGTAGGGGTTAGAATATACCCGAGGTAGGCATGCCTGTCGTAAGAGGCGACTAAAATCCACCCTCCGTATACCGAGTATGGCGTATACAAAAAACATGCAATGAACAAAACAAAAGATTTAAATACCCCAGGTGGCAGTCCAGGTAAACTGGAAAATCCACCCTCTTCGGAGGTCGGCTCTACGGATTCTGGGGAGAGCCACTTATTGCACCTAATAAATCCCTTCTCAAAAAGTACAAGGGTATCTCGATCTCCACCAACAAGATCGAACGTCTCCGGAAAAAGAAGTCCGCCGGAAGCGCAAACGCGTGAAAAACGGGACTCAGCGAAATCTAAAAGCATTGAGGAGGAAAACGACGTACTCCGTACCCAGCTTAGCGAAATGGAGCTACTCTATCGTGAGCTCAAGAAAGAGGTAGATTTACTCAGGCAAGAAAATAATGCCCTAAAAAACACGTACCTACAAAAAGAAAATACAGTTAGCTCACATCGCTCACCTAGTCGCGAATACCAGACGGATGAAGAAGAGCTAACACGCGAAACGAATTGGGTCGAAAAGAAACGACCTAGCAAAAAACGAAAAGCTGGTTCCTCACCGGAAGTCGAGCCACAAAAAGATGAAAAGCGCAAGGAGATGCAAGAAAAGCAACAACAACCAAAATTACGTCCTCCGCCACCGATAAACGTCGTTGGAATTACGGACTATAATAAGTTGCATTGCCTCCTTAAAGGAACTCTGGCTTCGAAGTTTAAGGTGACATCTCTGCGAAACAATACGTGGAAAATCAATGTCGATGATGCCGACGGTTACCGATCAGTATCTAAAAAATTGAATGCCGAAAAGATTCAGTGGTATACTTATGAAAATAAGTTAGAAAGACCACTGCGTGTTGTAGCAAGGGGACTCCACCCCTCGTGCACTAAAGAAGATGTAATGCACGACCTTCAAGACAAAGGTTTTAAAATTCTTGATGCCGTCAATATTATCAAGAAGGAGAAGCAACAGTCGGAGGGAGATCATGAAAAATTGGTAAAGCGCGGTCTTCCACTATTCATGCTTAGTTTTGATAAAGACGAAAATAAAGATATTATATATGGTATCAAGACTATTCTAAACATCGTGGTCAAAATCGAACCCATGCGTAAGACCTCCAGATCGATCCCGCAGTGTAAGCGCTGTCAAGGCTTCAATCACACGCAGACTTACTGCCAGAAAGAGCCGCGATGCGTCGAATGCGCAGGTAAACATCTCTCGGAAGAGTGTCACCTAAACAAGCAAACCCCAGCCACTTGTATAAATTGCAAAGGAAAACATCCTGCGAACTATCGAGGTTGCGAAGTGGCGAAAGAGCTTCAAAAACGCCGCGATACGCTAAAAAATTCGATGCGTCCGAATATGAAACCAATCAAGAACAGACCCAAAATAGCTACGAAAAAAGCAGCGAAAGATAGAAAGTCCGTCAATATTAACTTAAGATCGGTTAATGATAAAAAATCCGAAAGTAATAGAGATAAGGTAACAGAAGCAAAATCTCCGAATATTGGCGTGCAGTCTTATGCTCAAGCGGCGAAGACAGTTAAGGGTACGTACATGACCGACAACTCACGGGAGATCAAAGCAAGAAACCGTCCAAACTTTAATGTAAAAACTCCTTCTCAAGTTGCGACATTGAAAAATAGTGATAGAGGTAGTTCAGAAGATCATGTATCCAATGTTTTTTCCCTAATTCTTGCGAAACTTGAAGAGCAATGCAAAACAAATAAACTAATTTTTGAGAGACTAGTTGCACTAGAAAACAACATTCATAACACGCGCACTTCAACCAGAATATGAAAGAAACGCTTAAAATTCTTACTTGGAACGCTAACGGGCTCATACAAAGACTCGACGAGTTAGAAATATTTATGCGAGAGAAAGATATTGATATATGCTTGGTCTGTGAAACTCATCTGAAAAAGCAATCGAATATTAAGATAAGGGGATATAGCGGGTATCACGCCTTTCACCCATCGGAAAGAGCCAGAGGCGGATCATCTTTGTTTATAAAAGAAAATATCGAACACTCAGCGGAAATAAAAATTGAATTAGAAGCAATGCAAGTAAGCACGGTACGCGTTAGAAATAGACATTTTGCTTTCAACATTTCGTCTATATATTGTCCACTGCGATGTAAACTTGAAGAAAGTGATTTCACAAACATCTTCAACTTCCTTAAACCAAATTTTATTATTGGTGGTGACTTCAACGCGAAACACCCCTTCTGGGGCTCAAGGTACGCCTCTCAGAAAGGTAGAAAGCTTTATAATGCGGGTATGCAATTCAGTTGTGATTTTTACTCGACGGGTAAACCAACATATTGGCCAACTGATAGAAATAAGATACCAGATCTGATTGATTTCTTTGTTGTTAAAGGAATATCTAGGAACTGTATAAAAGTTGAAGAAAGCTTTGATCTCTCCTCTGATCATTCTCCAATCATTATGACGATAAGCGAAGCTTTGATTAAAAAAGTAGGACCGGCCAGATTAACTGGCGCGAAAACTAATTGGGACGGCTTTAAAAAAGATATTGAAGCAAATATTGAGCTGAGCGTATCACTTAAAACGCCCTATGAACTTGAAGTTGAAGTAGATCGCTTCGTCGAAATCTTGCAGGATGCCGCGTGGAAGAATACTCCCAAACTAAAGAGAACCCCGGCCAGTTACATTAAAATTTATCCGCAGGAAATAAAAGAGATGATTAAGGAGAAGAGAAAAGCGCGTAAGAGATGGCAACAAACTCGGGCTCCGCAACATAAAGCACATCTTAACCGTTTGTGCAACTCACTAAAAAGATCTATTAAAGACCTTAAGAATAATGAAATACAAACTTACCTAGAAAGCTTAACGGCAGAAAAAGATTCTAACTATTCGCTTTGGAAGGCTATAAAAGGTATTAAAAAACCTCAAATTCAAGCCGCGCCAATTAGGAAAAATCAAGACGAATGGGCGAGGCATGATAAAGAGAAAGCGCAAGTTTTTGCCGCCCACCTGGAAGAAACTTTCAAACCGTTTGATGGACAAGCTCTTATTCAAAATATAAATACGTCGTATATAGACAATAGCGTAATAAGAAATGCAACGCTTACCGAACTTAAGGAAGAAATAAAGAAACTTAAACCTAAGAAAGCTCCTGGATACGACCTAATTACGGGAGAGGTTCTTAAAGCACTACCAAGAAAAGCTCTAATTAAGCTTCTGTTTATTATAAACGCCGCGATTAGACTAGAATATGTTCCCAGTAAATGGAAAGTCGCCGAAGTTATAATGGTCCTTAAGCCTGGAAAACCGCCGAATGAAAAAACCTCTTATAGACCGATTTCGCTTCTTCCAATTATATCCAAAGTGTTCGAGAGAATATTGGTTAGGCGAATACAGCCGGTTATAGAAGAAGGGCATCTCATCCCTGATCATCAATTCGGATTTAGAAGTAAGCATTCTACAGTTGAACAAGTACATCGAATAACACATGTAATCGAAAAATCACTTGAAGAAAAAAAGATTTGTTCAAGCGTATTCCTTGACGTTTCTCAAGCCTTTGACAAGGTCTGGCACGAAGGCTTAAAGTTTAAATTACGACAAGTTCTGCCAGAGCACCTATATAATATTTTGAAGAACTACCTTACGAATAGGCTATTCCGCGTCAAATGTGGAAACGAATATTCAGATTTTAAGGAAATAATGGCTGGGGTGCCGCAAGGAAGCGTTCTTGGTCCAGTCTTATATCTATTATACACTCGTGATATACCGCAAGTAGAAGGCACTGAGCTAGCTACATTTGCCGACGACACTGCTATCTTGACAGTAGGTAAAACGGTCGAAGATACTACAGAAAAACTGCAAGAAGCTTTGAATAGAGTAAATGAATGGACAAAGATTTGGCGAATCGCACTCAACGAGACCAAATCTGTTCATGTAAATTTTACTTATAAAAAAATAAATAATTTGCCGATCTTTTCAAACTCGGTTCAAATCCCGTTTGCAAACGAGGCTAAGTATCTTGGAATGACACTTGATACAAAGCTGAAATGGAAAACGCACGCTAAGAAAAAACGCAAAGAACTAGATAACAAATATCGAGAAATGTATTGGTTACTTGGAAAATATTCCAAGCTTAATATATATAACAAACTGCTTTTATATAAGCAAGTGCTAAAGCCTGTATGGACATATGGTATACAACTCTGGGGTTGTACCAAAATAAGTAATATTCGAATTTTACAAACTTTTGAAAACAAAGTGCTAAGAGGTATTGTAAATGCGCCATGGTATATCAGAAATAGCGATATCCACAGAGACCTTGGCATTAAAACAATCGAAGACGAAATTCAAACCTACGCGAGAAAGCATAGAAGTCGACTAGAAAGTCATGTAAATATTACAGTCCTCCAACTTTTGGAAGAAAGAAATTTACTGCGCCGTCTACAAAGAACCAAACCTTTAGACCTAGCGCGATAAGTAACCGCGTCTAAACTGCGGAGCTGGCAGGAACTTCTAATGGGAAGGTGCCTGCAAAACGTCATTATTTCGCGAAACGAAAACTACTTGATAAGTCGAATACTTAGTTGTAGTAAAAATAAAAACAAGTCTGTTTTGAAGGGAGGTTTTTTAGTGGGTAAGAATCCCACACTACTATGAGCACGCGCTGTCGATCCTCATAGTGTCTTGTTGAAGATTTTCACCTACCCTCGGAAAAAAAAAAAAAAAAAAAAAAAAAAATTATTGTCTTAAGTCCAGAGACATAGATATTGTAATATTCTTGCTGGGGTTCGTTTAAATAAAACCGTCTTTTGTGTATTTCAATCGTTTATTTATTATCAAACACTAACTTTACTTCAACACAATATTCAATCACTTTATTATTTATTTATTTCAAATCAAAAGGTCGCTACAGACTTATTTTCACAATGTCGCTTGTTTTCACTACTGGTCTAATGTCCCTCTTGTAATCGCGGTATTCACTTATAAACAACTGCGTCCACGGTGGTTGTGGTATGGGTATTTATAGGAAATTGCAAGGGGTTCTAGAACATGCTAGATGTTTCTCCGGGTGAATCGAGGATCCTGGAATATTGGGATATTGTGTGGAACAATTGTGGAACGTAAGCACACCAGGTTGGAATATTTACTGCTAACAGGTTTTGCAATAGATGTCGTTGCTACAGTTTGAGATACAGTGTTTTAGTTTTTAGTACACAAACCATCCTGTAGTCAATGCTACAATATTGACAACCTGAAGAATGTGCTAGAACGGCTTCGAAGCGCTCACCTGAAGCTAAACCCAAGGAAATGTGACCTCTTCAGATCCGAAGTCAAGTACCTGGGCCACGTTATCTCATCAGAAGGAGTGCGAACAGATCCAGACAAGGTGGAAGCTGTGAAAAACTGGCCAGTTCCAAAAGGCAAACACCAACTCAGGAGCTTTTTGGGTCTCGCCACGTACTACCGACGATTTGTAAAGGACTTTGCCGGAATCGCGAAGAGCCTGCACCAACTGACAGAAAAAGGAAGGCAATTCAAGTGGTCAGATGAGTGCGACAAAAGCTTCAAGAACCTTAAGCAACAACTATGCGAAGCACCAACACAAGCATATCCCATTCCACCAGAAATGTTCATCGTGGATGCAGATGCAAGTAACGTCGGTGTCGGAGCGGTTCTTTCGCAGGTACACAACGGCTAAGAGAAGGTAGTCGCATACTTCAGCAAAGTGCTCTCCAAGCCGGAAAGGAACTACTGCGTCACCAGGCGAGAACTTCTGGCGCTGCTTCTGGCGACAAAACACTTCCATAATTCCATAAATACCTCTACGGCCAAAAGTTCCTTTTGCGCACAGACCAAGCGGCTCTAAAATGGCTGCTGCAGTTCAAGAATCCGGAGGGCCAGGTCGCAAGATGGATTGAACGGCTGCAGATGTACGATTATGAAATACAGCATCGTAAAGGGAAACTTCATTCCAATGCGGATGCCTTATCCCGCCGACCATGTAAAAGCGACTGCAAGCATTGTGTGCGGCAGGAAGAGAAGAACCTTCTTTCCATCCAAAGGGTAAGAGCTGAGCCTATCGCTGGTTGGAGTGTAGAAGAAATCCGCAACGCTCAAAAAGAAGACCCGGACATCGAGCCGATATTAGCGTGGAAGGAGTTTATGGCCCACTCTCAAGGCATACTGGGCTCAGTGGGACTCCCTTCATGTGCAAGATGGTGTTCTGAAAAGGAAATGGGAAAGACCGGACGGGAAAGATTTCATAATACAGCTTGTCTTGCTGCGATCAAAAGTAGGTACACGAGGTGCTACGGGAGATGCATGATGGAGCATCCGGAGGTCACTTGGGTGCAAACAAGACGCTGGAGAAGGTGCGAGAACGTTTTTATTGGCTCAGCGCAAGGGATGACGTAGAAAGTTGGTGCCGAAAATGTGTCGTGTGTGCAGCGAGCAAGGGACCCAGAACGAAAACGCGAGGCAAGATGCAACAGTACAACGCGGGTGCGCCATTTGAACGGATCGCCGCTGACATCGCTGGTCCGTTTCTGGAAACCGACAATGGCAACCGTTACATCCTAGTCGTCATGGACTACTTCAGCAAATGGCCGGAAGCATTCGCCATCCCTAACCAGGAAGCGAAGACCATCGCGGAACAATTCATCAACAACTGGGTGAGCAGATTCGGCGTGCCTATGGAACTGCATTCTGACCAGGGACGAAACTTCGAATCAAAGATATTCCAAGAGGTATGCCAACAAGTAGGAATTAAAAAGACGAGGACGACTCCGCTTCATCCGCAATCCGACGGGATGGTAGAGCGCTTCAACAGAACCTTAAACGAACATCTCTCTAAGGTCATAGAAGACCACCAGCGCGATTGGGATCGACAAATTTCTCTTTTCTTGATGGCCTACCGAAATGCAGTGCACAGTACTACTGGACATACTCCATCTGGAGTCTTGTTTGGTCGAGCAGTCCGGCTACCTAGTGAGATGAAGTTTGGATACCCTAACGATGAGCCCAAATGTGAAGAGGACTACGTGGCAGACCTCAGGGAAAGGATCCGAGACATACATCAGAGGACCAGGACGAGGATAAGGATAGCGAGTGACCGCAAAGGCAACAACGTCCAGCTTCCACGAGGGAGACCTAGTATGGCTGTACAGCCCACACCGGCAAAAGGGGAGGTCACCCAAGCTGCAGCAAGACTGGGAGTACGACACAAAGGCAACAACGTCCAGCTTCCACGAGGGAGACCTAGTATGGCTGTACAGCACACACCGGCAAAAGGGGAGGTCACCCATGCTGCAGCAAGACTGGGAGGGCCCTTATAAAGTGGTCACGCGCATCAATGACGTCGTCTTCCGGATCCAGCGTGGAGTAAGAGGCAAGATGAAAACTGTCCACCTGGATCGTCTTCATCGTTATCATGGTAGTAATCCAGATGATCTTGTTCGGGACGAACAAGTTTAAGAGGGGGGCAGTGTAGCATTGACTACAGGATGGTTTGTGTACTAAAAACTAAAACACTGTATCTCAAACTGTAGCAACGACATTTATTGCAAAACCTGTTAGCAGTAAATATTCCAACCTGGTGTGCTTACGTTCCACAATTGTTCCAAACAATATCCCAATATTCCAGGATCCTCGATTCACCCGGAGAAACATCTAGCATGTTCTAGAACCCCTTGCAATTTCATATAAATACCCATACCACAACCATCGTGGACACAGTTGTTTATAAGTGCATACAGCGATTACAAGAGGGAGACTAGATCAGTGTAGCGACAGTTTAATTTGAAATAAATAAAGAATAAAGTGATTGAATATTGTCTTGAAGTAAAGTTGGTGTTTGATAATAAATAAACGATTAAAATACACAAAAGACGGTTTTATTTAAACGAACTCTAGCATGAATATTACAATATAGACAATCTAAGATGGTCCAACTTAGATGGTTATAAGATGTCTAAGGCCTTGTGGCCTGTGTTGGACCGCAGGAAATCTGGGGAGATCATAAAACTATAAAGGTCAGGGCTAAGAACAGCGATAGGAATATTCTCTGGCCATGTTCTTATTAGGAAGTATGCTATGAGAGTGGGTTTATCAAATACGGATGTTTGTAGGTACTGCAATGACCTGAATGTTTCGGAGGATATAACGCATATGAACCGTTCGATGACAGGAAAGGTCTTAGACAAGGTGACGCGCTATCATGCGATCTCTTTAACATAGTGCTTGAGAGAATTGTACGAAACGCACAAGCCAACACCGGAGGTACAATCTTTTACAAGTCTGTACAACTACTCGCTTACGCCGTTGACATTCACATAGTCGGAAAAATTCAGCGGGCCGTCAGTGGGTATTGAGATCGAGGCAGCAAAGATGGGTTTTGCGGATCAAAATATATGCTATCTACAAAAAAGGACGCCCAACATCGGCATCTTGGACAGAACGCCACAACAGAAAGATATAGTTATGAGGTAGTAAAGGACTTTGTCTACCTAGGCTCTATGGTGGGCTCCGCAAACGACACCAGTGGGTAGACAAGACGAAGAATTACTCTTGCCAATTGCTGTTCTTATGGGCTAAGAAGTCAATTGAGTAACAAAGCTCTATCTCGAACTACTAAGGTAACTCTCTATAAGACACTAATCATCCTAGTCCTGCTATATGACGCAGAGGTATGAACTTTGTCAAACTCGGATGAGGATGCCCTTGGTTACTTTGAGAGAAAAGTTCTTCGAGTGATCTTTGGTCTTTGCATAGAGGATGAGTGGAAGAGAAGGTACGAACTATACCGCGTATATAAGGATATCGACTTAGCCAGAAGAGTTCACATACAACGACTTAGATGGCTGGGTCATTTAGAGCGGATGGAGCCCAACGTTTCCGCTAAGAAAGTCTTCGAATCCACCGCGGATGGACGGCGTAGTAGAGAACGACCTTGTTGTAGGTGACGCAAACAAGTGGAGGGGTACCTCAACCAACTTGGCGTGCGCAACTGGAGGCAGCTGGCTCGTAACCATGCTGGCTGGAGAGGTTTGTTGGTTGAGGGCTAGGTCCACCCTGGACTGTAGCGCCACCTAAGAAAGTAAGTAAGTAAGAAGGGACTGCCAATCTGCTTTTGTCAAGCTGTATTTTCGTCCAGTTACGTATCTTTTTCCGCAGTTTTCTGGATCCTTTAAATGGTTTGAAACAACTCAGCGCAACAGCCTTTTGGCGCAATTTTTTTCCTGTTTTCGATCTCCGTTTGGCTCAACATCTTTCCAGACCCCGTTTTTAACTTGTTTGATCCTAAGACGTGACTAAATACTTTCTTTTGAATCAAATCACTTAAATTGACTAACAGCTCACACTACGAATGGAATCTGCAACTGAAATTCCAAAGTATTTATACCCTGTTTCAACCACTTGTCGCGGTCATTTAGGAACAAATTGCAAATTCCAAGAAAATTAAGAGAAAAAAGGATTAATGGTGACGGTGGCGGTGAGTAGAATTTTCTTAAAAATTGGTAATGATTACCTAACAGCAATATTTGCAACACACACGGAACAAAGTTATCGAGAAACACTGAAATCATGGGGGTGTCTCAACCAGTTGTCGAGGAGTGTAAATGTAGCAATGAGTTTCTACCTAGTTTACACATTCTATTATGTGCATGACGTGTTATACCCACATGTATTTATTTGCAGTTCAGCAGAACACTCATGAGGCACTTCCACCTATCTTATCAAAGTTTTGCAGGAAATTTGTAAAACCTGTTTATAACTTGATTTGCAATTTAGTTCCACGAATTTGTTGATTTTATATCTCCTGCTTTTAAATGGCCGGCAAATTTTCCCTATCCGAACAAGTTCAATAAGTCATTTTATCAAAAAGTGTTATCGTAAATTCGTGGTAAAGATGGTATCTCTCGGAAGGTTTTAGGGTGCACTTCCTCCAATTTTGGGATACTGGAGGACCACTATACTATACTAGGGCCTTGTACGCACTGCGGCCTATAAGATCTATTGTGCCAGGCCAGTGTTTATCCGAGAACTTGGTTAAGGCTATTTACTTACTTACTTAGATGGCGCTACGGTCCGGGGTGGACCTGGGCCTCAATCAACAAACATCTCCAGCCAGCCCGGTTACGAGCCAGCTGCCTCCAGTTGCGCACGCCAAGTTGGTTGAGGTACCCCTCCACTTGTTTGCGTCACCTACAACAAGGTCGTTCTCTACTACGCCGTCCATCCGCGGTGGATTCGAAGACTTTCTTAGCGGAAACGTTGGGCTCCATCCGCTCTAAATGACCCAGCCATCTAAGTCGTTGTATGTGAACTCTTCTGGCTAAGTCGATATCCTTATATACGCGGTATAGTTCGTACCTTCTCTTCCACTCATCCTCTATGCAAAGACCAAAGATCACTCGAAGAACTTTTCTCTCAAAGTAACCAAGGGCATCCTCATCCGAGTTTGACAAAGTTCATACCTCTGCGTCATATAGCAGGACTAGGATGATTAGTGTCTTATAGAGAGTTACCTTAGTAGTTCGAGATAGAGCTTTGTTACTCAATTGACTTCTTAGCCCATAAGAACAGCAATTGGCAAGAGTAATTCTTCGTCTTGTCTACCCACTGGTGTCGTTTGCGGAGCCCACCATAGAGCCTAGGTAGACAAAGTCCTTTACAACCTCATAACTATATCTTTCTGTTGTAGTGTTCTGTCCAAGATGCCGATATTGGGTGTCCTTTTTTGTAGACAGCATATATTTTGTTTTGCTTTCATGGACCGCTAGAACCATCTTTGCTGCCTCGATCTCGTAAATGCCCCATTGACTGCCCGCTGAGTTCTTCCGATTATGTCAATGTCATCGGCATAAACGAGTAATTGTACAGACTTGTAAAAGACTGTACCTCCGGTGTTGGTTTGTGAGTTTCGTACAATTCTCTCAAGCACTATGTTAAAGAGATTGCATGATAGGGCGTCGCCTTGCCTGAGACCTTTCCTGACATCGAACTGTTCGGTGATGTTCTTACCGACTTTGATGGAGCAGCGAGAGTTCTCCATCGTTATTCTGGACAAACAGACGAGCTTGGCAGGTATGCCAAGACTAGACATGGCTCTGTATAACTCGTCTATATACACGCTATCATAGGCAACTTTGAAATCGATGAAGAGGTGGTGCGTATCGATTTTATATTCATCGGTCTTTCCCAAGATCTGCCATAGTGTGAATATTTGGTCAATTGTGGACTTTCCCGGCCTGAAACCGCACTGATAAGGACCTATCAGGTTGTTGACGATTGGTTTTAGGCGTACACATAATACGGCAGACAGGATCTTATATGCGATGTTGAGGAGAATTATACCTCTCTAATTGGTGCAGTTCAGAGGGTCTCTTTTCTTCAGGATCGGCAAATGATGCTGAGGTTCCATTCATCGGGCATACTTTCGTCCGACCAGATTTTACAGATGAGCTGGTGCATGCTCCTTACCAACTCATCTCCTCCTGCCTTGAAAAGTTCAGCGACAAGGCCGTCGGCTCCAGCAGCTTTGTTGGATTTGAGTTTAGATATCGCTATCCTCACTTCATTCTGATCGGGTTGACGGGAATCTTGACTGCCATTCACTATTCATTCTCACTCTCACTCATTCTGCCTGACAGCGGAATATTGGTCATCATCGCCGTTTAACAGTCTGGAGAAGTGTTCCTTCCATATCCCCAGCACCGACTGCGATTCTACTACTATGTTACCATTTTCGTCCCTGCAGGCTTCTGTTCTGGCTTTGAAACGCTGGCATGTTCTTTTTACCTTTTGGTAAAATTTTCAAACATCATTCCTGCAATAAAGTCTCTCAATCTCCTCGATCGAGCGCTTCTCATTCTCTTTTTTCTTCTTTCTGAAAAGTCGATGTTCCTCTTTTCTCCTGCGCACGTAGAGCTCGTAAGCAGCTCTAGTCCTTCTATGCAGCGCCACTTTGTACGCCTCTTGTTTTACTGCATGAGCTTGCCCGCATTCCTCATCAAACCAGGGGTTTCGTTGTGGTGGGCGAGAGAAACCCAGTACATCAGAGGCGGCATCTCTGATAGCTTTTTGGCAACGCTGCCACTGGTCTTCCGCATTTGCTGCTGGCGGCATAGGACCTAGATTAAGATTAGAAGAAACACGATCGGCAAAGGTTCTGGCGGTCTTTTACGATTGTAGCCGCCCGACGTCAAATTTCCTCACAGCATTTCGTTGATTTCGCTCCGTTGTGGATATCCGCATCCGTACCTTGGCTACAACTAGGTAGTGATCCGAGTCCACGTTGGCTCGGAAAGTCCGGACACCCAGAATACTGGAAGAGTGCCTGCGTCGATCGCAATGCGAACGATTTGGTTGACAGTTTTTCGATCAAACGACATCCATGTTCCTTTGTGAATGTCGAGACTTGGGAACCGTGTACTAGCTACGATAAAGTTTCGCCCCGCCGCAAAGTCGATTAGCCTGAGTCCGTTGCCGGATGTGATGTCGTGCAGGCTGTGCTTTCCGACCACGCTACTAAAGACGTCCTCTCTTCCTAGGTAGGTAAATGTTAGGTAAAGGTGGCCGCTTGGTCCATTGTGATATCCTCTCTTTCTAGCTTTGCGTTAAAATCACCTAGGATAACTTTAACGTCGTGGCTAAGGCATTGCCCATACGTCTTGTCCAAGAGCTGGTAGAAGTCATCCTTTATCGCGTCGTCCTTCTCCTCATAAGGGGCGTGATCCCATATTAGGCTAATGTTGGCAAATTTAGCCTTGATACGGATAGTCATAAGGCGCTCGTTCACATGCCGGAAACTCAAGACTTCTTGCCTAAGTCTACCTCCAATGACAAATCCGCACCCGAATAGACGCTGTCCTTTTTGTCTGTAGCAATCGCCGTAGTAGATGTCGCAGTTTTTGATACTCCGTTTGCCCGGCCCATCCCATCGCATTTCTTGGATGGCGGTAATGTCTGCTTTGAGATACTCTAGGGCCTCCGCAAGTTGTTCGGCTGCACGTGGTTTGTAGAGGGACCTAACATTCCACGTGCAGACACGAAGATCGTTGTCCTTTTTACGTTTGCCTGGGTCGTCAACAGTAAAATCATCCGTATCCGAGGCTGTTGGTTCGTTCGTAACCGAAGCTTTTTTACGTGGTAGGGAAGTTAACCCGACGGCACAACCCCCAACCTGGAGGGCGGCATCCTCTAGTAGCTGTTATAGTTTTATGCGAGCCTCCGTACTCGATACTTATCTTCGTGCTACTTAGCATGATTAGGATCCAGTTTACGACCAGAGGAGAGATATTTTTCGTGATCATAGCCTTTTCTTCCTTAGCTTCATAGGATGTGTTGTCGAAGGCTTCCTGTATATCTATGAAGACACATAGGGCTGTTTCTTTGACAACCAATGGTTTATTAATCAATAACGTTAAGTTGTGAATGGCTGTTTCAGTAGACTTCCCGGGTATAAGCAAATTGATTTGCTTTCAAAGGACCATGGAAAATGAACTTTTCCCTTATATGATGATCGAACAATTTTTAGAAGAAAGGAACTGGTGCTAATGGGGCGATTGCTCCGCCTGCTGTGCCGACTTTGGAATGAAGACTCCTTCCAATACTGGAGGGCTGAGTTTTAAACAAGCTCATTACGGATACCCAGGCGAAAACTACATACCACGAAATAAAAACATCTCAACGTTTTTTGTTTTTTTTTGTTTTTACTTTTCCTTTTAATTACACATACAAACAATAAAATTATTTTATATTATAATAAAAAAAAAGAAAAATAATATAGCTTTTGTTTTCTTTAAATATATTTACAATAGTTCACAGTTGTTGATATTTCTCTTATTCATAATTAGTTGTTATAGGGAAAAATATAGAGAAATTCTGGAACAGAATTCATATGAAAAATAGGGTAACAGGATAAGCTAAGTTTAGAAAAATAGATAAGCAACGAAAACTTCAGTTGAATAAATATATAAAAAAAAGTTTAATAATTACAAGACTACAACAATATTATGTAAACGGAGTTTCGCTTTTTTACTTAAAATACAAATAAGTTTTATATATAAATTTTAAATATACGTATACTACTCCATATTGCTGTGGATTGTATAGGATTTAAAAAAAAAAAAAAAAAATTAAATGGACAATATTTAACTATACTATACGTGCGTATAAATCATGCTTAATAGTTCGTTTTAGTTGCAGTTTGTGTCTGACTGTGTTTTAGATGTCACAGGGTTTATGCGTTCTGTTGGATCAGGCTCTCCCATTTAGCTATTAGTTGATGTGAAGATGGTGCTTCCTCTGGATCTAGATCACAAAGTTGTGCAAGGGACAACGCTGGTCGCATGCCGCGACTGAACAGATGTTTAGCATCGAAGTCGGGACTGGGTGTTGCTCTGGAAAATGTTACAAATGATTAAATAGAACTTTAAGATTGAATTTTAGATGAAAACTGTTATGGTCAAAAAGTTCAAGGCTTTACTAATTGAAGCCTGCAAGCGAATATGTACATGTACAAAAAAAAAAAAAAAAGAAACTTTCAATGTAACTATTAAGTAAATGTTAACTTAACGCTGTAATAAACAGTAAAATGTTTAAAAACAATTACACCATGCAACAAAAGTATACATGCGGCCAGTCATTTTGCGTTTTATCAGAAAAATGTGAACATTTTTTTAGAATGTTCAAAAATAGAGCTCTATTTCTAAAAAAAAATAACAAAAACAACACTTTTTCTATATTGAAAGGCTTAACTGCCGAAAAAAGTTCGAATTGTTCACTATGGAAAGCCATGAAAGGTATTGAAAAAACCGTAAATGCAATCGATACCGATTAGACAAAAGAATGACAAATTGTCAAAAGGAGACAAAGAGAAGGCGGATTTATTAGCCGTGTACCTGGAAGAAACGTTTAAGCCATTTGACGGACAGGCGCTAATAGAAGACATTGGTGGTACGATTACGACGCCTGACAACTTTAAAATAAAGAGCGTGTCTTTGGTCGAACTTTGCCAGACTATAAAAAATCTTAAAAATAAATAGACCCCTGGATATGATTTAATAACCGGATAGATCCTCAAAGAATTGCCAAAGAAAGCCCTGATCAAGCTTCTTCTTCTCCTCCTTCTTCTTCCTTTTATCAGCGAGGTTATGATCCGAAAACAAGGGATCATAACCCTCCCACTCCACCGCATTTCTACTGACACGCCTGTGGGGTTCAAACGGTAGTGCATGCGATCATATGAAAACACAAGCGTTTTCAATCAGCTGAGGCCTACCAACTCCAATCTCAACCTCCACGCGGTGACAGCCGGGTGCCTAGTACCTTAATCAACGAAATGAGCAACCAACCCCGCTTGGAGGATTCTTGGCGGTAGCAGATGAGAGAGGGGGGGAAGAGTGTTTTCTCACTAGAGCACTTCTTCCTGTTCCAGGCGGCAGCGGACGAATTCCCTAGACGGAGTCAGCGGTGGCGTCTATAGTTCCAGTTAGGCTGAACTTAGTGAATACCTTGCGCGAGCTGCTTCGACGTATTCGGATCACAAGTCGGTAAGGAATTTCCAATATTGGTCAGGACATTGGAATAGAGATGGTAGCGGAGGAGCCCTTAATGGGCCAACGGCAGCGCTCATACTCCCGTAGTGGACTACTGGCACCGGTGTACCCGGCCCCTCGTCCTAGGGGAATAATTAAGGAGCTGGCCCTCTAGGTTGGGGGTTGTGCCGTCGGGGTAACTTCCCTACCACGTAAAAAATCGATGGTTCCGAAACAACCAAAAGCCTCGGATAAGGATGACTCAACTAATGACGACCCCAGCAAACGAAATAAGGACAACGACCTTCGGATCTGTACGTGGAATGTTCTGTCCCTTTACAGACCACGTGCAGCCGAACAACTAGCAGAGGCCCTAGACTGCTATAAAGCAGATATTACCGCCATCCAGAAAGTGCGATGGGATGGGCCGGGCAAAAAGAGGATGAAAACTGTGACATCTACTACGGTGATTGCTACAGAGGCAACAGGCAACGCTTATTCGGATGCGGATTTGTTATACGCGGCAGACATAAGCAAGAAGTCTTAATTATGACTATCCGGATCAAGGCTAAATTCGCTAACATAAGCCAAATATGTGTTCATGCCCCCACGGAAGAAAAGGACACTGCCACCAAAGAGTGTTTCTACGAGCTCCTCGACAAAACATACGAGCAATGTCCTAAATAAAAAAAAAAAAAAAATGTCCTAAATACGACGTTAAGATCATATTGGGCGATTTTAACGCCAAAATAGGAAAGGAGGACGTCTTTGGTAGGGCAGTCGGTAAGCATAGCCTACACGACACCACGTCTGATAACGGACTAAGGCTAATTGATTTCGCTGTGGAGCGAAATGTCACCATAGCAAGCACATGGTTTCCTCATCTCGATATTCATAAGCAGACATGGCGGTCCAATGATCATGTAACGATCAACCAAATTGATCATATTGCGATCGACGCATGGCATGCCTCCAGTATTCTGGATGTCCGGACCTTCCGAGCGGCCAACATAGACTCGGATCATTACCTTGTTGCAGACAAGGTACGAATGCGGATATCCCAAGCTGAGGAACAAAGAAGAATCACTGTGAGGAAATTTAACGTCGAAAAGCTACAATGGCAAGAGCCCGCCAGACTCTTCGCTGAACGCGTATCCCGAAATCTGTCAATCACCCCTATGCCGCCAGTATCAAGTGCCGAAGACCAGTGGCAACGCTGCCAACATGCCATCAGAAACGCCGCGACTGATGTGCTGGGTCTCGCTCGCCCACCACCGCGAAACCCCTGTTTGACGAAGAATGCCGGCGAGTGCATGCAGCAAAACAAGAGGCATACAAAGCGGCGCTGCAACGGAAGACGAGAGCTGCTCGTGAGCTCTACGAGCAAAGGAGACGGGAAGAACATCGGCTTCTCCAAAAGAAGAAGAAAGAGCATGAGAAGCGCGCGTTTGAGAATATCGAGAGTTTATACTCCAAAAGGTAAAAAGAACCTGTCAGAGGAGCAATACCCGTACAGAAACCTGTAGAGATGAAAATGGAAACCTCGTAGTAGAATCACAGTCGGTGCTGAGAATATGGAAAAACTACTTCTGCAGACTGTATAACGGCGACGAGGACAAACATCCCGCTCTCAACATAGACGATGATGGTCAAAATTTCCGTCCACTTGACCAAAACGAAGGGAGGATAGCAATATCCAAGCTAAAATCCAACAAGGCTGCTGGACCTGATGGCTTACCGGCCGAACTTTTCAAGGCAACTGGGGATGAATTGGTAGAGTGCATACACCAACTCATCTCTAAGATTTGGTCAGACGATGACGAATGGAACCTCAGCATCGTTTGCCCGATCCACAAGAAAGGAGACCCCCTCAACTGCGCCAATTATAGAGGCATCAGTCTCCTCAACATCGCATACAAGATCTTTTCTGCGATATTGTGTGAATTCCTGAAACCTTTCATCAACAGCCTGATTGGACCGTATCAGTGTGGTTTCAGGCCAGGAAAGTCCACCATCGATCAAATCTTCACACTTCGGCAGATCCTGGAGAAAACCCAAGAATTCCAAATCGATACTCACCACCTCTTTATCGATTTCAAGGCCGCCTATGACAGCATCTATAGAGAAGAGCTTTATAGAGCCATGTCTAGTTTTGACATCCCTGCCAAACTTGTCCGTCTGTGCAGGCTGACGATGGAGAACGATCGTTGCTCCACCAAGGTCGGTAATGACCTCACCGAGACCTTTGTGTCAAAAAAGGTTTTAGACAAGGTGACGCGCTGTCATGTGACTTCTTTAACATTGTACTTGAACGGATTGTGCGGAACTCACAAGCCATCACCGGAGGCACAATCTATTACAAGTCTGTACAACTACTTGCATACGCCAACGATATAGACATTATCGGAAGAACTCAGTGGGCTGTCACCGGTGCGTTTGCAAGCAATGAGGCGGAAGCGGCCAAAATGGGTTTAGCGATAAACAAGGGCAAAACCAAGTATATGCTGTCAACAAGAAGGGAAGGCCAACACCGACGAATTGGACAACACGTCACAGTGGGCAGCTATAACTTCGAGGTAGTAAGGGACTTTGTCTACCTTGGCTCTGCTATAAAATCTGAGAACAAGATCAGCGCAGAAATCAAGCGAAGAATAACTCTTGTCAATCGCTGTTTTTTGGGTTTATAAGGCAATTCAACAGTAAAGCCCTATCTCGAACAACTAAGGAGACTCTATATAAAACCTTGATCATCCCAGTCCTGCTTTACGGCGCTGAAACATGGACTTTATTAAAAGAGGATAAAGATATCCTTGTTCGCTTCGAGAGAAAAATTCTTCGTAAGATTTTCGGTCCCGTTTGCGTTGACGGGTTTTGGAGGAGAAGATTCAATCACGAACTATACGAGCTGTACAGCGACACCGACCTAGTCAAAAAACTACGTATTGGACGTCTGAGATGGCTAGGATATGTAGAGCGAATAGACACGAACGCTCCGGCCCGCAGAGTCTGCGAATCTAATCCCGAGGGACGACGCAGTAGAGGAAATCATCGCCGTAGGTGGCGCGCACAAGTTCAAGGGGACCTCGACCAACTCTGAGTGCGCAAATGTAGGCAATTAGCTAAAGACCGAGCTAAATGGAGAAGCTTGTTGGTTGAGGCCCAGGTTCACCCCGAACTGTAGCGCCACCTAAGTAAGTAAGTAAGCCTGTGGGGTTCGCCTATTTGACCTCAGAAAATATCGGCAGGCCTGCCGATTTTGAATCACTCGATTACTGAGGCCAATGAAATGCCGATGTCGTCGCATTTGTCTGATCCAGGCCTTTCCTACATCGCGATGTCTTTGGAACGTGCATAGATATTGCCTTTTTAACAGGGTTCAAATGATCTCTACTTTGAACGTGGCAATACCAGCTGAGCCGGTCGCGCTCTATCTTTTGTACGATGGTTTCCTCGATGTGAAGGCTTCCACGGATCTTCGAACTTCTTATTCGAACAAGCTTTGTCACTCCTGCTGTCATGCGAAGCATCTTCATCTCAGCTGCCGTTAATTTACTCATACGTTTTGTACATCGTCCATTGTGAACCGTATGTGAGCGATGGACGCACAACTGCGGTGTAGAGCCTTTCTTTCAACTTAGGGAGCACTTTTCGGTCACAGAAGATAGCGGAGTTCTCTCGCCACTTCATCCACCCTACGCTTACGCGATGATTGATGTCGTCATAACAAGTTGCTTTGCTATTGATCATAGATCCCAAATATTTGAACTTTTCGCACTTGGGAAGCACTGTTCCATTCAAATAAATGTCTGCAATAGGCCTGAGTGGATCAGAGAACGGGCAGCACAAGTACTCTGTCTTTTTTGAACTAATGCGATACCCATTTCCCTCCAAAACGTCCACCCATACATCAAGTGCTCGTTGCAGGGATGTAGGATCCTCACTTATGATGGCTCCATCATCAGCAAAGAATAACTGATGAACCTTGGGATCCATCACTTTACCTTCAAGCAGATAATCAAGGACTGTTATAAAGAGCAAATGGCTTAAGACGCTTCCCTGGTGCACCCCGACTTTGATTCGGAACTCTTCGGTTACTCCAGCGGGGCATCTTACTCTTGTCTTTGCTCCTTCGTACATGTCCATGATCATCTGTACATAGGTTTCTGGAACCCCTCGGTGTCTTAGCGCCACCCATATCAGACCTCGTGGTTGTCTGTCGAATGCCTTTTCAAATTCAACCAATACAATATGCAAATCCCTTAAGGAATCACGATGTTTTTCCATTATGATCCTTATACTTTGAATTGCATCTGTGGTTGATTTACCCGAGACAAACCCGCACTGATCATCAGATAGCCGTATTATTTTTCGCAGTCGGCCACCTAATACCCGCTCAACGATCTTCATGGTGTGTGACATCAGCTTGATCGAACGGTAGTTATCACAGTTTCGCGTATCACCCTTCCCTTTGTATACAGGGAGAAGGTAACTTTCCCTCCATTCATTCGGCATTGGATCACCTCTCACGAATTTGGAGATGAGAATTCTGAGCCATCTGAACCCGATGTCTCCCATCTTTTTCCAGAACTCAGAGGGCATCTCGTCTGGCCCAACCGCTTTTCGTTTTTTGGAGTATTTGACCGCCTCACTAACTTCTTCGACTGTAATGTCGGGTATTTCTTCACAGTTAGGGGTGGCTCTTGGAAAGTATAGCCGGGGAAACTGTTCATTCAGAAGCTCTTCACAATACTGCCGCCACCTCTGCAGAATTTTGTCGTCATCCACAAGAAGCTGGCCATGAGCATTGTTAATGAACTTTGGCGAACGAATCTCCTGAGCATTCTTCCTTCTTTGGGCGGCTATTTTGAAGATAGTGGCACTCTTGTTCATATTGTGTCTTCGCAGCTCCTGGATAGCCTGGTTTGCATCAGCAACCGGGGAAAATATTTTCTCCAGCTCCCGATACAGGCCCTCCGTACTCTCTGCTTGAAGCTGAGCGCACTTCTTCTTCGCTTTTTTCTTCAAACATCTGTATTCCATTTCGAGGCGAGCTTTTTCGTCACTATTATTAGAGGGGCACATTGACCAAGCTTTGAAAGCCGCTTTCTTCTCATTTATCACTTTCTTAGCTTCATCACTCCACCACCATGTTTCTTTGGCGTGTTGATGGTGGCCTTTTGAAGCTCCTAGCAGTGATTTGGCCTTCTTTAAGCAAGTTCGCTGTAGGGAATCCCACATATTTTGTGCTCTGCACTCTTCATCCTCAGCTCCGTTGATGGTGTGAGAGAGGTAATTTTTCATTACGAAAACAAAAGCCTCACATTTTTCTTTGTCCAGATTGTACCACTTGATTTTCTCAGGTACCCTTGTTTGTTTGCTTTTCTTTGATGTTTACATAAAAATTTCTGTTAGCCGGAGACGGTGTTGCTGATCGATCGCCTCTCGCAGGATCACTTTGCAATCTTTTACCCGAGGCTTCATGAAACTGGCTACCAAATGGTAGTCAATCTGGGTTTCATCTCCACCACTGCTGTAAGTGATCAGGTGTCGGCTTTGTTTGATAATCATGGTATTTAACGCGATAAGACCGTGTGATTTGCACATGCTTAGGATGTCTTCACCAGGAAGGTTCCTGGTGCCATATCCTAGTCCTCCATGGCAGTTTGACTTCCCGACATGTCCATTCAAATCTCCTCCAACAAACAGAAACTCTTCCTTTGTTCTGATGTTCTTAAGGAGATTGTGGAAATCTACCCAAAATGCATCAGCACACGCACTGACAATATTCCACACCTCTCCTTGTATTACTAGTTTGAGAGACATCAAACGGTTGCTGGACTTTGAAATGCTCAAGACGTTACTAAGTAGCTCTGCCGCAAGGATGATACCGATTCCGTTCTCAGCCTTTTCCGTTCCGTAGTAGAACATCTTGTAATCTTTTGTCCTAACGTCCAAGAAACGCGCCCGATTTCCGGTGTTTTTCCATTTCGTCTCTTGGACACACAAGATATCCACCCGCCTTCTATTCATCATCTCTTCCAGCTCGTAACTTCGATCAGTCACGCTTCCAACGTTCCAACTCGCGACCCTCAAATTTCTTCCAAACTGTTTCATTATTTTGCTAGCCCCCGGAATCCGTATAGCTCTGACCCGAACATTTCTGCTCGGTCCAGGATCAGTACCATGCACAGCAGTGGTAGAGCCTGGCGGGGTAGTACCTTTCCTTTTAGCAAGTATTACCATAATGATACAGTTTTGCAATATTACCACATTGCGATGGTGTTTTTTGTTTGACACGTGCATGCTCCTGTTTTAGTATTGTTTGATCTTTCTTCTATGACACCGGTGATCTCCAGTCGTGTCAACCCACGGACTCGCATGCACACTTGTGGGAGGGTTTTTAAGGTAGTATATGGTATGTGTCGCTAGGCTCACTTGGGTGTTATATTGCCTAGATCTGATTTGTCCCCTTAGTCGCCTTTCACGACAAGCGCTAGTTGTTGGGGGGCGCTGCAGTGATATTCTTAACCCGTCCCTGCACAGCAGGACCGTCTACAGAATCAAGAAAGAGCTGACAGGTGGTCGCAGCTCCAGCTAACACCCAGTGAAAAGCCTAGACGGTTCCTTGCTCATTTCGGATGAGGACCAGCTCAAGAGATGAAAAGAGCATTTTGCTACGGTTTTAAACCGTGTATTCGCTAGCGATATACTCCCAAATCAATCTGAGATGCCCGAGGTGAGAAGTTCCCGAATACGCACCACGACTCCCAGTAAAGATGAGATCATTACCGTGATCAAGGCACTCAAATCCAACAAGGCGGTAGGACTTGACGGTATTCCAGCAGAGCTCTTACGAGCAGTGCCCACAATATGTGTTGAATATCGATCGCCACTGCACCTGCTGTTCATCGATTTTGAGAAGGCGTTCCATAGTGTCAACAGGGAGTTTATTTGGCGTGCCTTACGCAGGTATTCCCGATAAACTAATTGCTATTATCAAAGCTACGTATGAAGGTTCCAAATGTCACGTTCTGCACAGAGGAAGGTCGTCTGAGGAATTTGAGATCCAAAGTGGGGTAAGACAAGGCTGTATCCTTGCACCAATATTATTCCTATTGGTGATTAGCGATGTGCTTCATGCAGCTTTGTCGACGGGAAACGGAGGCATTCGATGGACTCTTGCATCTCAACTGAAACATCTTGACTGCGCTGACGATGTATGCTTACTCTCTCACAGAATTATGGACCTCCACCAAATGACAGCAGATGTGGAGAGGGAGGCAGGCGTCGTCGGGCTGAAAATGAATACGGCAAAAACTAAAATTATCAGCCTTGGAACAAACTCATCGGCTCAAATACCATATATGTATGCATTGCTGGGCAACCGGTAGAGAGAGTAGAGGATTTCCAGTATCTTGGGAGTATTGTCTCGACCGATGGTGGAACCGAACTGGATATAGCCCCTTTCAACTCCCCTTTGGGCTTTGAACAGTTTAGTTGTATCTCAAACCTAATCATTTTCGGCACGCAATCCAACTAGAGACTCACAACATGTATCTAAATGTTAACTACTCAAAATTAGTCTAGAAAATAACGGAGTACTAATTACAATCCTTCTTTCAAAAATATGTACTAAATACTCTATACAGCAACTACTTTCAAAAACACACTGAATACATCAAATTGAAGAACTCACAAAGTATTACAGCCTGGTGGCCACAAAACCATGGGTTTACGAGTACATTTCTGCTTACAGTTCAAGTTCCTTAAGTAAAATTATTCACCGAAACCATGTGAGAAATAGGCTCGTTAAGCACTTAAGGTATTTACAATGACTCACCTTGGTGAAAGACTGTTATTTGACGAGTCGCAAAGTTCTCCAATCGATTTCGCTGATCGTAGTTTCCCGGGGCCATAGCAATGCTCCACTTCCGAATCTTCATCGGACTCCAAACCCCTGAGAAAAAAAAATAAATAAATTAAATTAGCAGTCCAATGCAACCCTTGGCAACCCTACTTACTCATTTTCAATGGAGTCCAACAAATCGGGTGTCGACTGTCGAATTTTTCGAATTTTCTTCAACTCACTCTCACGACTCTTGAGATCCTTCAGCTCACGTTGAATTTTTTCCTCCACGGGAATATATCCACGTCGGATGGGTTTCCCATCGGCGTCACGCTCTATGATTGGCGGTGTAATTGTCACGGGTGGAATGTATGTGGGCGCTCTGGCAAAGTCTGCAATCAGTGGAGTCGACGGGGTGTTGGGTGTTGTGGCGGCTACACCACCACCGCCACTACCTCCGTTCCCATTGACAGCGGTGCCGGCACTGTTTAGGGGGATCTTGCCACGTGATGCAATGAATCGTTGCATAAGACCTTTGTGCGCCGGGCCGAATGTTATGCGACGTGATGGTGTAAAGATCTGTGGCGTGGACACAGTCCGGGTAAGGATCTTTTGTGGTGGTGGTGATGGTATCGAGTTGTACCCATTTGGGCGAATGTATTTCTTTTCGTTGATTACAATATTATTAATGTTATTGTTGTTGTTGATATTAGTCGAGGTTCCATTGACTGGACTGGATGAAGCTGAAATTCCAGAATCATCCGAATGATGCTCATCGAGATTGTCATCTTTACTATTGACGGATGTAGTTAGTGATGATGCAGCCGATGATGAAAGGTTATCGTCCTGCGATGCGGAAATTTGCTCTGCGGGTATTGGATTGGTGGCGTCGTCATTGTTACCGTTGATGGTGTTCTCCTCTGGTGGATGCATCTTCTCACGTAACTCACGCTCACGACGTGCCACTTCGTTGATTTCCTCTTGAATTCGCTTCAAGGGATCGTCTTTCTGTGGGAACAACAAAAGGAATAAGAATCAGAATTAGTTCAGTGAAAAATAGCGTCATGGGACTTAACAACTGCTATTGTTACTTTCATGATATTGAATTACGACACCCTAGGTACTTCCCACGCCCAAAACCTAACTGCTGGTGGACAGGCGGACATTGCCTTGCAATGTGTATTCGTTGTATCTTATCGATTTTATTAGCGTATAACCTAGAGAGCTAATGCCTTAGATTAGATTACTTTGTTTGCAGACTTTTAAGTCAATGGGGGGGGAGGGGATGTGTGAAATGGCCAGCAGGTATGTATTTCACTTTTTATTAATTAGACTTTGGTGGTTGCTTTGTATGGTTTCTTGGTTTCTCCCAATGAGCACAATTACAAGATAAGTTTGTCAGTGACCGGAGGTGACGTACTCGTAGATGGCTTTCAATTTAATTAAAGTGCATTAGCTTGAGGAGACTACAATATATCCGAAGATTGCATCATATCTAAAGTCTGAGTTCTTAAATGCATTTTAAAATCTAATAACCGAATCAATCATTGCTGTTCGGGCACTGCATTGTGTAAGGCGACTTTAACACTGAAATAGGAAAGGATGGCATCCTTAGTAATAAAACCGGTAAGCAAGGCCTTCTACTCGTGCTGTAGAATATTTGGAAAAACCTCAGGACCTATTCCTATAACTCTTTTCATTGACAGCCAGGCAGTAATAAAATAAATCTCTGCTACAGAAATAAAATCGATGATTGTGAAGTGCTGTCGAAGAAGAGCTCAAGGTTCTTGGAACACAGCACTAGGTAAAGTTTTGCTGGGTCTCTGGACATGATATACCAGAGAATGAGAAAGCTGCCGAACTGGCAAGAAGAAATTAGGAACCAAGCTCGAAACAATCGTACCCCTCCTGCCTTACACATCCAATCTAGGAGCGGAAAATAAAGCTCTAAAAGAGACAAACAAGAGGTAGGTCTCTTTAGATACTTGTGTTACCACTAGAAGGTTATGGCCTATATTCGACAAAGCTATAGCCAGCGGACTTATGCAGAGGAACAGAAAATCCCTATTTACCCTTTTAGGAGTGATTACGGGGCCTAATACTCTGTGGTATCACATGACAAGTCTACGTGTAATCGAAAAGGATTTCTGTTCCGTTGTGGTGACGAGAAAGTTAATGAATGCACAATACACATTCGCCTGCCCACTTACCTAACCTAACATAATCATGACACCATGTCTAGGTTAGGTTAGGTTAGATTGGCTGTCTGCACGACGATGCAGACACACTTAGACTAGTAAAGATCCATTGTGATGCCAAGGGTCTACCATTAGACCACTCAGGGGCTAACAAAACCAACCGGAGCTTTTGATGAAGCGATGGATGCTCATGACGCCTAAGGACACCAAATCGCTGAGGTCGTCAAGGAAAGGAGCCCCTAGATGGAGCATTCTTTTACGTGATGGAGCCAGACATGTGCATAGGAGGTGAAGGATGGTTTCCTCCTCCTCCTCGTCCCTACAGCTCCTACAGAAGTCATTGGAAAAGAGGCCAAGTCTTTTGGCATGTTGGTCTATTAGACAGTGTCCATTGCCCATAGCTTAACCAACTCGGCACTACGTTTCTGATCAGCTTAGGCCAGATCTGCCTCGAAATGTGACACGTTGAGCCAATTTCCCACCTATGGTTGGTCTTGCTAATAGCGTTCAGCTTTAGTAGATGCTTACACGTAGCGAGGGGCATATCAAGGGCTTGCCTATCTGGCAGAATCATTAGAGTAGAACCCTGTCGGGCGAGCTGAAACGGACTAATTTGCTTTGCGTGCGACTAAACGCTACTATAGCCAGTATGCGGCTTGGCTAATCAAATATTCCAAGGGGGACATAGCTGTCTGATGTTTGATATGCAAACCATCAATTAATTGACCATATTGCAATCGGCGCAAGACACACCTTCAATATCCTCCGAGCGGTCAACATATACTCAGACTAGTATCTCATTGCATCCAAGGTACGAATACGAACATCATAAAACTGCGAGAAAATATTTAGCCGAAATGCTGCAATCGCAAACGAACGGCCACAACCTTTGCCAATCGTGTACCCCGTAATCTTTCGAGAAGTCCAATGCGGTCAGCATCAGATCAACGACAACTGATATGCTGGGCTTCACACAACCACCACCAAAAGCCCCTGGTTTGACGAGGAATGCCGACTAGCGCACATAGCAAAACAAAGAAGATATGCAAAACGGCGATGCAGAGAAGGACGAGAGGTGTTCGTGAGCTGTACAGGCAGGCGACATGGAAGACACAACTTAAGTCCAAAAGACCTGATAGATACTCGTAGCTTATCTGCCGAGCTATCTACAACAACTGGAAATTAACTGATAGAGAGCAGTCAGATGAGTTTACGCCTGATGAATAGGAAATCATAGCATCGTTTATTATATCATTTGCTCGATCCACAAGAGAGGTGACCCCCTGAAATCGGCCACTATAAGGTTGGATTTACATTTCTTACTTACTTACTTACTTAGGTGGCGCTACAGTTCGGGGTGAACCTGGGCCTCAACCAACAAGCTTCTCCATTTAGCTCGGTCTTTAGCTAATTGCATCCAGTTGCGCACTCCAAGTTGGTCGAGGTCCCCTTGAACTTGTGCGCGCCACCTACGGCGATGATTCCCTCTACTGCGTCGTCCCTCGGGGTTAGATTCGAAGACTCTGCGGGCCGGAGCATTGGTGTAAATTCGCTCTATATGTCCTAGCCATCTCAGACGTCCAATACGCAGGTTTCTGACTAGGTCGATGTCGCTGTACAGCTCGTATAGTTCATGATTGAATCTTCTCCTCCAAAACCAGTCAACGCAAACGGGACCGAAAATTTTATGAAGAATTTTTCTCTCAAAGCGACCAAGGATATCTTCATCCTCTTTTAATAAAGTCCATGTTTCAGCGCCGTAAAGAAGGACTGGGATGATCAAGGTCTTATATAGAGTCTCCCTAGTTATTCGAGATAGGGCTTTACTGTTGAATCGCCTTATAAGCCCAAAAAAACACCGATTGGCAAGAGTTATTCTTCGATTGATTTCTGCGCTGATCTTGTTTTTCGAGTTTATAGCAGAGCCAAGGTAGACAAAGTCCCTTACTACCTCGAAGTTATAGCTGCCGACTGTGACGTTTTGTCTAATTCGTCGGTGTTGGCTTTCCCTTCTTGTTGACAGCATATATTTGGTTTTGCCCTCGTTTATCGCTAAACCCATTTTGGCCGCTTCCGCCTCAATGCTTGCAAACGCACCGGTGACAGCCCGCTGAGTTCTTCCGATAATGTCTATATCGTCGACGTATGCAAGCAGTTGTACAGGCTTGTAATAGATTGTGCCGTCGGTGTTGGCTTGTGAGTTCCGCACAATCCTTTCAAGTACAATATTAAAGAAGTCACATGACAGCGCGTCACTTCGTCTAAAACCTTTTTTGACATCGGTGAGGTCATTACCGATCTTGATGGAGCAGCGAGCGTTCTCCATCGTCATCCTGCACAGACGGACAAGTTTGGCAGGGATGTCAAAACTTGACATGGCTCTATAAAGCTCTTCTCTATAGATGCTGTCATAGGCGGCCTTGAAATCGATAAAGAGGTGGTGAGTATCAATTTGGAATTCTTGGGTTTTCTCCAGGATTTGCCAAAGTGTGAAGATTTGATCGATGGTGGACTTACCTGGCCTGAAACCGCACTGATAGAGGCCAATCAGGCTGTTGGTGAAAGGTTTCAGGCGTTCACACAATATCGCAGAAAAGATCTTGTATGCGATGTTGAGGAGACTGATGCCTCTATATTTGGTGCAGTTGAGGGGGTCTCCTTTCTTGTGGCTCGGGCAAACAATGCTGAGGTTCCATTTATCAGGCATACACTCGTCTGACCAAATCTTAAAGATGAGTTGGTGTATGCACTCTACCAATTCATCCCCAGCTGCCTTGAAAACTTCAGCAGTTAAGCCGTCAGGTCTAGCAGCCTTGTTGGATTTTAGCTTGGATATTGCTATCCTCACTTCGTTTTGGTCAGATGGACGGAAATTTTGACTATCATCGTCTATGTTGAATGGTTCATTCTGCCTGACAGCGGGGTGTTAATCTTCGTTGCCGTTATACAGTCTGCAGAAGTAGTTTTTCCATATTCTCAGCACCGACTGTGATTCTACTACAAGGTTTCCATTTTCATCTCTACAGGTTTCTGTACGGGTATTGCTCCTCTGGCACGTTCTTTTTACCTTTTGGTAAAACTTCCGTACATTGTTCCTGGAGTATAAACTGTCGATATTCTCATGCTCTTTCTGCTTCTTTTGGAGAAGCCGATGTTCTTCCCGTCTCCGTTGGTCGTAGAGCTCACGAGCAGCTCTCGCCTTCCTTTGCAGCGCCGCTTTGTATGCCTCTTGTTTTGTTGCATGCACTCAACGGCATTCTTCGTCAACCCAGGAGTTTCGCGGCGGTGGGCGAGCGAGACCCAGCACATCAGTCGCGGCGTTTCTGATGGCATGTTGGCAGCGTTGCTACTGGTTTTCGGCACTTGATGCTGCTGGCATAGGGGTGATTGAGAGATTTCGGGATACGCGTTCAGCGAAGAGTCTGGCGGTCTCTTGCGATTGTAGCTTTTCGACGTTAAATTTTCTCAGTTTGAGATATTCGCATTCGTACCTTGGCTACTACTAGGTAATGATCCGAGTCTATGTTGGTCGCTCGGAAGGTCCGGATACCCAGAATACTGGAGGCATGCCTTGCGTCGATCGCAATATGATCAATTTGGTTGATCGATGCATGATCATTGGACCGCCATGTCTGCTTATGAATAGAGAGATGAGGAAACCGTGTGCTTGCTATGGTGATATTTCGCTCCACAGCGAAATCAATTAGCCTTAGTCCGTTATCAGATGTGGTGTCGTGTAGGCTATGCTTACCGACTGCCCTACCAAAGACGTCCTCCTTTCCTATTTTGGCGTTAAAATCGCCCAATACGATTTTAACGTCGTATTTAGGACATTGCTCATATGTCTTGTCGAGGAGCTCGTAGAAACACTCTTTGGTGGCAGGGTCCTTTTCTTCCGTGGGGGCATGAACACATATTAGGCTTATGTTAGCGAATTTAGCCTTGATCCGGATAGTCATAATACGCTCGCTTACGTGTCGGGAGCTTAAGACTTCTTGCCGAAGTCTGCCGCGTATGACAAATCCGCATCCGAATAAGCGTTGCCTGTTGCCTGTTGCCTCTGTAGCAATCACCGTAGTAGATGTCACAGTTTTTCATCCTCATTTTGCCCGGCCCATCCCATCGCACTTCCTATCGCATATGAGAATAGTTTTCTTGTTAGCACGACTGAAATTGTTGTATTGACCATCATTCGATCATGTAAGTGAGTAATTTTTTTTTTATTTCTCGGGATAGGAAATACTCGACTAGAGCACTCAGATGCAAGTGATCCATTGTACTATCAGAGAACAAACCCTGGTTTACCCATTTTATTGGAATTTCCTTGTCTTACTAAGAAAGCACTTCAGTGATGAGGAGCTTACAGTGCCAGCAGTCACCACAACAGCACCGAGGATCTGCCTTCTGATACGAGCAAAAGCCGGACACTCGCACAGATAATATTCCACAGTGTCGTTGCTCTCTCCACAAGCGCCGCAGACTGTAGTGTCACTTAAGCCCAGCACAATGAGGTGCTTGGGGAAAGTGAAGTGGCCTGTCTAGACGCCCATAAGTTGTCTGCAGTCTTTTCTACTGAAAAACAGCAAGAATGCAGCTGATGTCTTACAGGCGCCCGGGTGCATTCATATAGTCAATCTATATACTGGAGAGTCATGCCACACACAACTGTGTTCGTGAGAGACCCAATTGCCAATGTGAGGCCTAATGCAGGTTCGGGACCTGAGAAAGCCGGCTCTGACCCTCGTCTAGCAATCTAGGATCCAGATAAGAGAGAGAGAATTCAGCCTTGCGATCGAGTTCAAAGAGTTTTTGGTTTCACGAACTATTTTGGAAGTGTTTAAAGGGTTAAGCAAGGCCTTAAGCGCAGCCTGACTGTCACTACAGGCACAAATACTACGGCCCTTTAAAACATAGTTCATGGCCATTAGGATTGCATAAGATTCCGCTTGGAAAGCAGACTCATATTTGCCCAACGAGAAAAGAAGTCTAATGTTGTTGACTTCCATGAAGACACCAGCACCAGACCCTTGACTGGTTTTGGAACCGTCTGTGAAAATATAACTGCATTGCATTCCTGGCTCAGACTCTGGCCGAAGTCAGTCCTAAACACAAGGAAAGTCAAGTTTCAGCTGAAGTTCTGGTGTCATTGCGTCAGACGGCATATACATAAGACCGGAGTCGTAAGATAAGTGTCGCGCAAGTTCATCAAAATTCCAGTGTGGAGTATACCAAAAACCAACTCGCCTAAGACGATAAATGACTTTGATAGTGCAGCCCATGATATAAGTATCAACGGGTGGTAAGTTCAGCAAAGCATCTAGAGCAGAGCCAGACGTACTCGGAAAAACTCCCGTGCAGCCGAGACAAGACGTTCTTTGGAGTTTGGCGCAAAAGGCAGACACATACGCGAGACCCTCTTCCACCAAACAACCGACGCATATACGAGGAATGGTCTTATCATAGCCGTGTAGATCCAGAGAACCTTGGTCGGTGAAAGTACCATGTCTTGCCAAAATCAGCCTTTCACTGCCAGACAACTGAGAGCGCCTTGGATGTTTTCGTTAAGACAGTCACCAGTCATGGCCCGACAGAAAGTACAGCAACATCATCCGCGTATGTCTGTTAGAGCTATTTAGAGTGCTCAACAGAGAGTCGACCACCATGCACCAAAGCAGTGGAGAAAGAATGCCATCTTGCAGACAGGCCCTGTTTACCCCTGCGATGCCACAATCCGCATTCACGACCAAAGTTCTATTCATTAGCATTGCTTTAATCCACAACACTAATGTTTCATCTACACCGTGTTGTCTGGCCGAGTCGCACATGTAGCCAAAAGCCGCATTGTCAAAAGCACCCTCAATGTCCATAAAGATACTCATCGCGTATTCTTTCCTATCAAGCGCGCATTCAATTCTGGCCACTAAATTTGAAGTGCGCTCTCGCAGGATTTCCCACGCTGATAAGCATGCTGCATCTCCGATAGTTGATGCAGCTTCAAAGCAACTTTGCGCACGTGAAATTCCACCAGTCTCTCCATACTTTTCAGTAAGAAGGAGGTCAGACTTATGGGCATTTTAGTGTGCAAATACTTAGAATCGCCTATATCAAATAGATGCTGGTTGGAGTGGACTGAAATATTTATTTTTGTTAGTTTGCGAGCTTTAAAGAATTTATAAATAAGTTTGAAAAGCTGACATAACGACAGCTGTTCCTTCTATTTTATTGTCTGCCCTCGAAGGTGCACCTAATCAAGGAGAAGTACTTGTAGGTTGGATACAGATTCATAATTTTATATTTTGCTATTATCGTATCTGCTTTTCATTTTTCTTAATTATTCGGCTTGAATTGGAATTTATTATGTATTGCCTTGAAGTTTTTATTTGTTTGTTTAGCTAACCTTTGTTAGCTTTTGTTTTTCCGGTTTAAATTAGATGAATATTCTAAATTTTCATTTTCGGTTTCTCTTTTTTTATGTAATAATTTTGCATCCAATATATGAAGGTATACAAAATAATATGTGTACAGCTGTTTTATTATTTTGCCTCCTAAGCATGCTTGTGTTCGCTATGACATTCTGGAGATTTATAGCAGAAACTAACATTTCTACTTGGTGGTCAGGTTCGGGCTCTTAGGGCAAAGTCTTCGGACGATCCCTATTGAGTAACCGTTACAAGAAGACTCACTGCCTCCACGGGGCGGCCACCGGGCAACGAATGCTACAGCGATATAACCGGCCTAACATTCCATGTTTGTTCAATTGGATGTAGTCTTTTGCACCTGCCTGAAATGTACGGCTTGAATTCCCGACTGTAAGTATTCGGCCAAAGTGAGCGACGTGAGGAGTAAACCTCTGGAAAATAATCTCTAATCCAAGGTGGAACAGCATACGCTGAGGGATGCATGGCTAAGAGAGTGCTTAGTCGCTAGTATGTGGACTCCGAATACCTTGGTGACCTTCTGTTTCAATTCAGCCTTCCCATGGTATATCGAGCTCTATCATGGGTGATATTCCATTCTCGAGTACTCGTGGGTCCAAACATTTCTTATACAAATAAAAACAATGAGACAGGTGCATCTCATATCGCATCAGCTTCTGTTTCTGCTGACGAGCAAACAGCTGCACTTAGTCGTGATGCTATAGAGCTTCCGACGGCCACTACATCTTCGACCTTAACTACTCGGCTTGCTGACGAGCAACCTAAATCTTCGGATGGTATGGATGACGGAGCCAAGTGGGCCCAATCCTTGCCCTCCAAGTGTGTCAATCCCGAAGAAGCCAATACCGCTGCATATGATTCTGACACATCCACTCTCGTGGATACGTGCAGTGTTGTCACAGAGAAATCTGGGTGCTCCTCCATTGGGAAGAGGTTAGACGAGCTGCGGATACAACCGGACGGTTTCGTTCGGTTCAACTCTGCTGAAAGAAGGCGGTTCAAGTTCGCAATTCACAGAGGTGATACCAGGAAAAGTGCTCTAGCTTTTGCCAAAGCTAAAGAAGCAAAACGGGTCAGATCAGAGGATCATACCCCACCAGCACCTGCTGCCAAGAAAGTCAAGGCAGGGCCTACACCTGATGTTCCCACTTTTAGTCAAGTGGCAAGTATTGTCAAGTTAGGTGTTGTCCTGGCTGAATTGATGAACCAACCTCTATCAACAGATCAGTTGACCAGCATTCAAGAGGCTGTCATCGACATTTCGATCGAGCTAAAAATCAAAGGCGTTTGGCCGCGTTTCTCAGGCTCACAACACAAGGCGGGATGGCTAATCTTCGTCTGCTCAGACAATGCCACCGCCGAGTGGATGCGCTCGAACTTCGAGGCTATAAGAGCCAAAAGTGGATTGGACGTGTCACTGGTGGAAGAGGGATACTTCCCGAAGACACATATTGTCCGAGGATTCTTTCCACAGAGTCGGGACTCTCCCGTCAGCAAAAATTCTGGCTTCCCTGGAAGCACAAAACGAAGGCCTACGGGCAACTGCATGGAAGGTCATGCAAAGGGTAAAGGAAGGTGCACTCCTCCACCTTGTGCCAGCCATGGACGACACCTCCATGAGGGTGCTTAGCATGCTTAAAAATAAGGTGTTCTACCGTTTTGGCCAGGTCAAACTGATCCTGAAGACCACCGAAAAGGGTCAAGAGCCTGGTCACGGTAGCCCGAAGAAGATGGACGCAGTTGGCTCAACAACTGCTTCTGCGGCGAACACTTTACTACCCGCTTCCACCAGCAGTGCCTCTGGGCATACTGCTTGTACTAGCTCCGCCGCTAGAGTTACTGCTACACATAAAGCAGTTAGACGTCCCACAACCGGCAATGTGGCCGGACTTTCAAAACCCACCAGCGGTGCCCCAGGGCACGTTTCTCGGACGAATGAGGAGTTGGTTAGGAACAGACCTCCGGGTCATCCTAATCTGACTGCTTGCCGTAGAGGAAAGGGCCCTAAAAAGGCTCAACTACTCCGGCAAGCTCGATCTTCAAAGGAGGATCGATGAGCACGATCAAGGTGCTACAGGCGAACCTGCATCACGCTAAGGGCGCGTCCGCTACTCTCAGCAAGCGGTTCGCGGAAGAAAATATAACCCTTGGTCTCATTCAAGAACCCTGGGTTAGTTGCGGACATACATATAAGAGGTCTCCGGAATAGGGCAAGTAAGTTGATTTCCAAGTGTGGAGAGCAAGCGCCTAGAGCGGCCTGCTTAATTAGCAGTAATATAAACTTTCTTCCCTTTCCAGAACTTATAACTAGAGACCTGGTGGCCCTACTACTGGAAGTCCCAACCGGAAAGGGAACACAGAATATCGTGTGCGCCTCAGCGTATTTCCCTGACGATAATGGTGATATCCCGCCTAAAGACGTCCAGAGCCTCATTAACTACTGCCGAAAAAGCAACCTCCACTACATCATCGGTTGCGACGCCAATGCACATCACGAGGTCTGGGGTAGTAGTGACATCAATAGAAGGGGTGAGTGTCTTTTAGAATACCTTGTCAGTAGTCAAGTAGATATTTTGAATAAAGGCTCTAAACCCACCTTCATAAATGCGATTCGCGAAGAGGTACTTGACCTCACTCTCGCTAGCCCATTTATCTCTAATTTTATTGAAAATTGGCACGTATCAGACGAAGCCTCACTGTCGGACCATCAACATATTAGGTTTGACATACCCGGTCAACTCTCATGTGTCCCTAGCAGATACGATCCCAAATCTACGAATTGGCATCGCTATCGTGAACTAGTGTTCTCATGAAAAGATATGCTCCTCACATCTATCGAGTCCATAGAGGACCTGGATGAAGCTGCTTACCAGCTTAACAATATACTGCTTAGTTCCTACTACGACAGCTGCGTTCCCAAAACCAATGTTAGCAAACGTAAAGTGCCCTGGTGGGATGACCAACTGGCGAAACTTAGGAAGAATGTCAGAAAACTCTTCAACTCTGCAAAGCGAACGAAGAGGTGGGACGAATTTAGGTTTGCTCTCACAGAATACAATCTAGAATTGAGACGATCTAAACGAGCTGCTTGGAGGAAATGCTGCGAAACCATTGCCGCTATGCCAACAGCGGCACGAATCCATAAAGCGCTTGTTAAAGATCATGTCAACTGCCTAGGGTTATTGAAGAAGAATGACGGAACCTACACAACGGACCGTACGGATACACTTAGAACCCTGCTCCAGGTACATTTCCCAGGTTCGTCTCCAAATACATCTCATGTGTACTCGAACACATTTGACCACAGGGTTTTTGTGGAAAGTAGAGTTAACAGTTTATCAGGTAAAATATTTAGCCCAGATAAAGTTGAATGGGCAGTGGGCACTTTCAAACCTTTTAAAGCACCTGGCGGTGATGGTCTCTTTCCAGCACTTCTACAAAAGTCAATCGACCTCATCCTGCCGGGTTTGATAGCTTTATTTAGAGCTAGCTACAATTGGGGATACATACCACCCACCTGGAGACAGGTTAATGTGGTATTCATTCCCAAACCAGGCAATAGGCCTAGCGAGCTGCCTAAATCATACAGACCTATAAGTCTAACTTCAATTGTCCTCAAGACAATGGAGAGATTAATTGATATTCACATCAGAGACAGGTTAGATGTGTCTAACCCTCTGCACTCGAATCAGTACGCATACAGAAAAGGCAAATCCACAGTAGGTGCCCTCCATTATCTCGTCAAAAAGATAGAGGGAACACTCAGTTCTAAGGAAATAGCCTTGTGTGCATTTCTTGATATCAAGGGCGCATTCGATAACACTGGTTACGACTCGATCGCAAGGGCAAAGCAAAGGTATCGAAGAATCGACCAACCAATGGATTAGGGCCATGCTGGTAAGCCGATACATTACCTCCTCCTCCGGGGGAGTGTCGGTGTCTGTAACGGCAGCGAAAGGCTGTCCTCAAGGAGGAGTTCTTTCCCCCCTGTTATGGTCGATAGTCATCGACAACCTGTTAGCAGCTCTTCACAGATCAGGCTACACCACCGTCGGTTATGCTGATGACTTGGCGGTTTGTATTAGTGGTAAACACGGCACGACAATCTCTAACGTCATGCAAAGTGCACTCTTACAAGTTGTAGAATGGTGTAAAAAAGAAGGACTATCCACCAATGCTAGTAAAACCGTTCTGGTGCCGTTTACAAGGAAGACACAGGTCAACATTGAACCCATCACAATCAAAGGCACCACAATAGTTTATTCCAGCGAGGTCAAATACCTTGGTGTAATTCTTGACAAACGACTTAAGCGGAATTCACATATCAAGTCCGCCACAGAACGTGCTACGAGAGCACTGTGGGCAAGTAAACGCCTATACGGCAGAACTTGGGGTCTCTCTCCTAAAATGATACATTGGTTGTACATAATGATGGTAAGACCCATTATCAGATATGCGGCTATCGTCTGGTGGCCAAAAACCCTCCAACAGACAACGGCAAACAAGTTGCAGAAGTTGCAAAGAACTGCCTGTCTCGGCATTACAGGTGCGATGAGCACCTGCCCCACGACAGCTCTGGAAGCTATTGTCGGGCTAACACCCTTACCAATCTTTATTAGGAAGATGGCTGCTAGATATGCCATCAGGCTGCAGCTAGATTATGAGTATAAACCAGGTGACCTAGTGGGGCATCTAAAGATACTCAACTCGATCCCTAAAAGAGACATGTTTTGTACTATACCGGATATTATGGTCAGGCAGCATTGCTTCGGAAGGTTAGTCGAGGTAGAAATATTGGACAATGGTGTTCCAACACTGGACTCCAAAAGTCTCGTCTGGTTCACCGACGGATCGAAAATGGATTCTGGAGTTGGAGCCGGGGTCTTTGGACCCAACACAAAAATGTTGGTACCTATGGGTACGACTCCCACTGTGTTTCAGGCTGAAATCCATGCCATTGAGATCTGCGCCACACACAATCTTCGTAAGGGAATCAAGGGCGCTAGGATTCATATATTTTCAGATAGCCAGGCAGCACTTAGGGCATTATCGTCCAACCAAATGGACTCCATAACTGTAAAATGCTGCTACGATGCTTTACAAGATCTTGCCAAACACAAGAGAGTAATGCTCGGTTGGGTCCCTGGACACCAGGGAATTGTGGGCAACGAATCTGCAGATGAGCTTGCTAGGGCCGGCTCAGAATCTGCGTTTATAGGTCCCGAACCTTATTGTAGCGTCAACTGGACAACAGCTACAGCGTTGATTAACGAATGGTAGAACAAACTTCGTCTAGATCACTGTACTAATGGGCCAGGTTTAATACAATCCAAACGTTTAATCAAGCCTTACTCCTATAAGGAAATCCTTAACTTAGATAGCGAAAGCATTAGGAAGCTAGTGAGCTTTCTAACTGGCCATTGCGGCCTAAGATACCACCTTAACAAGTTGAACGTGGGCTATGCCTAGAGGAGGATGAAACATCCGAACACATTCTTTGTGAATGCCCGGCACTACACTGTTTAAGGAAACGTATTTTCCACAAGGAGATACTCACTTCAGTGGAACTGAAATGCTCCACTATTAAAGACATACTCACTTTCATAAGGGAAGTCGTACGTCTGTTAGGTTAACTCCAACCCTCCGATACAATAGATCTTTCAGGTCGCAGTATCGTTGCCACGCGGGCATGGGTTGTACAAGAGGAAAAAAAATCTGTTTTTATCATACTTTGGCCATAGTCTACGAGATACCATATTTCACAGGTGGGTAATAGTACTCATCTGGTATTTTCTGCATTTAAAATCGTTACAAAGTGGAGTCCTGACTGATTTGTCAGCTTATTCAGGCTCCAGCGTAGAGCCCTTTGTGCCCGCGAACTCACCACAGTTTAACGTTGTTCTATGAGCCAAAAACCTTGAGCTTTTCGCGACAGCTCTTAAGAAGTTTCGATTTTATTTCAGGAGCAGAAATTGCTTTATAGCCGCCTGGCTATCAATGAAAATGGTGATATCCTTTCGTGATATTGGCATCATTGAAACTAGATTGGTAGCTGTCGTTACTGATAGAACCTCCGCTCGGAAATCACTGCTTTGGTCAGGGAGTCTGATCCAGCTTTGAATTTTGAGAGTTTCCGAGAAGACGCCCGTGCCTATGCCTATATGCATTTTCCAACTAACTACATATATAGATGGATAAAGACTTGGTTTCCAGCATTCTTCCTGTATCCCATTCTTCTATGTTTGAAAAGATACAGGAGAAGGGTTTAGTGAAGTCAAGGTAGGGGAGCAGTTAGTCGCTACTGATATTCGTTGCTGCGAATTTATCTGAGCAGGTCCGGTTGGACTTGATTTTCAGCCGCTGCACTGACTAATTCTGAGCGCACTTTTTGCTGCAGACTCTTGCATATAAGGGTCTATCGGCAGTAGTCCACGGATTGTTTCCATTCCCGCTGTTGGGGTTGTTCTTATTGCGCCTGTTTTGCTAATGAATACAAGTCTTTGTATATTTGTTATTAAATTGAGATTTGTTGCTTTACTGGCGGCTTGCCACCAGACTAAGTTACCGTATGTGAGCATGGGTCTAACAATCGCTGTTCACATCCAACTACTGTTAGCCACTTTTATGAGTTCGCCTAAATGAAATGGTAAAATCGTTATCGTACAGTACGAGGTATCTTAGAACTCGAACTACTTAGTGAACAATTTATATGCTAAACAAGGGCGTAGTTTTCAACAAGTTCCACTACAATCCAACTTAATTAAGCCTAAACAGAATCCAGTTAGTAACTTCTAACGACCATCAAGGTTGAACTCGCTAATTAATTAAGGTAAACCCTAACGGTCATTCGCCCTTAAACTAACGCCGCGCCGTCAATTTCAATTACCGGCTGTCTTCCATCAAAAGCTACTATGCCCTATTAAATCTAGAAATCAAATAGAAAATAGAAAACGTAAACAGAATCCATCGCGTGCCATACTGACATGTTTGTTTCAAAATAGATCTTGGTCAACAAACGGTCAGTTATCTCCCGGTGGCCATCTGCCCTAATGAAAACGATGACTCTGTGATTTAGCGACGCACTAAGTGATTAAATCAATTTAATAGTTTTGTGTGGCGCTCCGCACCTTTTTGGGCAACTACTACCTACTGGTCGTATGCCACTTCCGATTGAGCGTTTCTGCGTTTTTTCCATGACACTTTTTCGTGACCATTTAAGATTTTCGCTTTTTCTGTGAAGATTTATTGGCAGTTAATGTGTGGATTAGTGGAGCTTGGTTTGACCTTGTGGTTGAAATCAAAGGAAGGTCACACTGAAGATGTAGGTGGAGATTGTCCAGTTGATTGGGTAATGGATGCTTTTCGAATTCACCTTCAGATTGTGGATTTCTTTTACTGCATCGCATTGTTGCCCTAGTTTATGACTATGATTGGGTCAGCAGAGAATCTGATGAAACAGATTTTTTGTGTGATAAAACATGTTTATTCAACTGGCCATCTAGTGGGAAACAAATAAAAATGAGTTTGCATCATAATGATTAAAGACAGGGGGCGTAAACCGATGACACTCGGGCCACAGATATATGCATTATGGGTAAAAAAACTTTCTATCTCTACTCAAACGATTGTGATTGCCTACCAAAGATATATAATTTGCAAGTTCCTGCAAACAATGCGAAAATTGATTCCGCCAATTAATTTCTTCATTTTTGTGCAACATATGCAGCACACCCCTTCTTTCTTTTTTTTTTGCCAAACGTCACGCATATTCACGATGACCTTCACTTTGGCTATTGCAAACGATGAAAGTGAAAACTTGAATGCACTCTACCTTCACCATGTGCTGCTGGTTGTTTCTTTAAGTCATGGCCCATGGCCGGCTCTCAAAACTTTTCAAACTTTTTCAAACTTTTAAAACAACTTAACCGCAAGAAGTAACAAACAACGGGACTAAGCGAGTGGTGGAATCTTCACCATCTGCTGGGAGCAATTTCTTTCCAACCGATTCGCTTCACTCGTGCTCTGTGACCTGCCATCTGCGCCAAAATTGCCCACCTGTCATTCTTCTTTTTCAGTTAAAAAAAGAAAAAAGAAAGAAACATCAATGACGGTGTAGACGGCGGCGGCGCACCGTAAATACCATCTAGGTAAACATAGCAGAAGAAAAAAAAAAAACTTCGGGAAAACCCACTGTAAAAAGAAAGCAAAGCACCGAAATGAAGTTGTTAACAATTCAATTTCCATTTTAAATAAATTTATTAGTTTCTCCTCTTTGAGGAGGTGCTTGCGCGATACCATGGTTGGTGATTACAATAATTAACGAGTGAAGCATAATGCTATTGTAATGTTTGAAAACAACGGTAATTGTACAGAATTTAGGGTTGTGCGTCTTACACAATGGGATGTGTCGGAAGATTTTGAAGTCCAAAGTGGAGTACGTCAGGGGTGGATACTGTCACCAGTATTGTTCTTGGTGGTCATCAGCGATGTACTTCGTGCAGCATTGGCCGAAGGTTACAATGGAATTCGATGGATTATGATAACTTTCCTTGTGTTCAGGACCGGCTTCGGCCAGAGTCTGAGCCAGGAATGGAATGTAGTCGTATTTTCACGGACGGCTCCAAAACCAGTCAAGGGTCTGGCGCTAGTGTCTTCGTGGAAGTCGACAACATTAGACTTCTTTTCTCGTTAGGCAAATATGCCTCTGTTTTCCAAGCGGAAACTTATGCAATCCTAATGGCCATGAACTATGCTGTGAAGAATAGGTGGAAGGGCCGTAGTATTTGTGTCTGTAGTAACAGTCAGGCTGTGCCTAAGGCCTTGCTTAACCCTTAAACCACTTCCAAAATAGTTCGTGAAACCAAAAACTCTTTGAACTCGGTCGCAAGGCTGAATTCTCTGTCACTTATCTGGGTCCCAGGTCACACTGGGATCTTGGGGAACGAGATATCCGATAAGATTGCTAGACAAGGCTCAGAGAATGCTTTCTTAGGTCCCGAACCCGCGTTGGGTCTCCGTGTGTCATCGGTTAGGGCTTCCATTGACGATTGGGTCTCTCACAAACACAATTGTGCGCGATAAGGCTCTCCAGGAAGTAGGTTGACTAAACGAATGTTCCCGGACGTCTGTAAGCAATTAACGGCATTCTTCCTGTCTTTCAGCAGAAAAAAACTTCAGACAACTTATTGGCTTCTTGACAGGCCACTTCGCTTTCGCTATGTACCTTAACGTGCTGGGCTTAAGTGACACTATAATCTGCGATGCTTGTGGAGAGAGTGTCCGGCCTTTGCTCGTATCAGGTGGCAGATCCTTGGTGCTGGTACTGTAAGCTCCTCATAATTGAAGTGCTTACTTGACTTTCTTCGAAAGACAAGGAAATTCCTATAAAATGTGTAAACCAGGGTCTGCTCTCTGAAAGTACAATGGACCAATTGCGTTTGAGTGCTCCAGTCGAGCGTTTCCTATCGACTACGTTGACGATGTTTTGTTTCTTTCAAATCCGATAATGGATCTTCATCGGATGGCTCAAAATCTAGAACCTATTGCAAACAAGATGGAGCTAAGTATAAAGAAAGCCAAAACAAAAGCCCTGAGCACTTCTAACATCCGCGCTAAACTCAATATTGCTGAACAGGCAGTCGAGAAAGTAGACAACTTTCTATACTTAGGAAGTCTGGTCTCCGCTGACCGTGGTGGCACTAAACTGGATATGTGCAGCTGAATCGGGAAGGCAAAAGCTGCGTTCGGAATGCTATCGAGAGTCTGGAATGTTCTCAGTTTAGGAGCCAAGCTGCGACTTTTACGCTCCAAAGTAGAATCAGTATTGCTGTATAAGTGCAGTACTTGGAAGATGGATACCACTATCACATGCAAGCAGCAAACCTTCGTAAACAGAGTTTTAAGAATCATCTTGATGAATTTTTGGCTTAATTGTATCTCCAGCGAAAAACTTTATCTGAGAGCTGGCCAAGCACCTATAAACATTACTGTGCGACGGAGAAAGTGGTGTGGATTGGACACACTTTACGGCGTGACGACAACTTCATTGCGAAATAGTACGCCATGCAGTGGAATCCGCTTATCCAGGCAGGCAGAACTGCGGGACGCCCTAGGCAAACGTGGTGCAAGACAGTCAAGGAGGAATCAAGCTCTTTGGAAATGAGTTGGAGGCAGCTCAACAGCAGAACTCCGAAAAAGATGACGCGCAGGCATTGCTGACGCCCTATGCCCCTCTAGGAGTGAAAGAATTTAAGTAAGTAAAGTAAGTACATTGCAGTCTGGATTCAAGCGTTGTCAGAACATTAGAAAATGTTTGATTAGATGTGTTCAATTAAGAGAGACCTTCAAAATAGAGCTGTCACTTCAGAAGTCTTATATCTTATGGGGTTTAGTGCTTTGAAAAGAAAAGACTCCGCAAAAATCCATAAATTTTCTTTATAACTACAGCCGTGTTTTTTTGAAACCTAGCTAGCCAGTAGTTGCTGGACCGGATTCTGGGGGCTAGCAAAATAATGAAACAGTTCGGAGGAAATTTGAAGGTCGCAAGTTGGAACGTTGGAAGCATGACCGGTCGAAGTTACGAGCTGGAAGAGATGATGAATAGAAAGCGGGTGGATATCTTGTGTGTCCAAGAGACGAAATGGAAAAACACTGGAAATCGGGCGCGTTTCTTCGACGTTAGGACAAAAGATTACAAGATGTTCTACTACGGAACGGAAAAAGCTAAGAACGGAATCGGTATCATCCTTGCGGCAGAGTTATTTGGAAACGTCTTGAGCATTTCGAAGTCCAGCGACCGTTTGATGTCTCTCAAACTAGTAATACAAGGAGAGGTGTGGAATATTGTCAGTGCATATGCTCCTCAAAATGGGTGCAATCAGAGAGATAAAGATGCATTTTGGGTAGATTTCCACAATCTCCTTAAGAACATCCCAAAAGAAGAGTTTCTGTTTGTTGGAGGAGATTTGAATGGACATGTCGGGAAGTCAAATGAAGACTATAAAGACTGCCATGGAGGACTGGGATATGGAACCAGGAACCTTCCTGGTGAAGATATCCTAAGCATGTGCAAATCACACGGTCTTATCGCGTTAAATACCATGATTATCAAACAAAGCCGACACCTGATCACTTACAGCAGTGGTGGAGATGAAACCCAGATTGACTACCATTTGGTAGCCAGTTCCATGAAGCCTCGGGTAAAAGATTGCAAAGTGATCCTGGGAGAGGCGATCGATCAGCAACACCGTCTCCGGCTAACAGAAATTTTTATGAGGATATCAAAGAAAAGCAAACAAACAAGGGTACCTGAGAAAATCAAGTGGTACAATCTGGACAAAGAAAAATGTGAGGCTTTTGTTTTCGTAATGAAAAATTACCTCTCTCACACCATCAACGGAGCTGAGGATGAAGAGTGCAGAGCACAAAATATGTGGGATTCCCTACAGCGAACTTGCTTAAAGAAAGCCAAATCACTGCTAGGAGCTTCAAAAGGCCACCATCAACACGCCAAAGAAACATGGTGGTGGAGTGGGAGAAGCTAAGAAGGCGATAAATGAGAAGAAAGCGGCTTTCAAAGCTTGGTCAAAGTGCCCCACTGGTAATAGTGACAAAAAACGCTCGCCTCGAAATGGAATACAGATGTTTGAAGAAAACAGCGTAGAAGAAGTGCGCCCAGCTTCAAGCAGAGAGTACGGAGGGCCTGTATCGGGAGCTGGAGAAAATATCTTCCCCGGTTGCTGATGCAAACTAGGCTATCCAGGAGCTGCGAAGGCAAAATATGAACAAGAGCGCAACCATCTTCAAAATAGCCGCCCAAAGAAGGAGGAATGCTCAGGAGATTCGTTCGCCAAAGTTCATTAACAATGCTCATGGCCAGCTTCTTGTGGATGACGAGAAAATTCTGCAGAGGTGGCGGCAGTATTGTGAAGAACTTTTAAATGAATAGTTTCCCCGACTATACTTTCCAAGAGCCACCCATAACTTTGAAGAAATACCCGACATTACAGTCGAAGAAGTTAGTGAGGCGGTCAAATACTCCAAAAAATGAAAAGCGGTTGGGCCAGACGAGATGCCCTCTGAGTTCTGGAAAAAGATGGGAGACATCGGGTTCAGATGGCTCAGAATTCTCATCTCCAAATTTGTGAGAGGTGACCCAATGCCGAATCAATGGAGGGAAAGTTACCTTCTCCCTGTATACAAAGGGAAGGGTGATACGCGAAACTGTGCTAACTACCGTTCGATCAAGCTGATGTCACACACCATGAAGATCGTTGAGCGGGTATTAGGTGGCCGACTGCGAAAAATAATACGAGTATCTGATGATCAGTGCGGGTTTGTCTCGGGTAAGTCACACAAATGCAATCCCAAATATAAGGATCATAATGAAAAAACATCGGGATTTCTTAAAGGATTTGCATATTGTATTGGTTGACTTTGAAAAGGCATTCGACAGACAACCGCGAGATCTGATATGGGTGGCGCTAAGACATCGAGAGGTTCCAGAAACCTATGTATGGATGATCATGGATATGTACGAGGGACGTTTTGGAGGGAAATGGGTATCGCATTAGTTAAAAAAAGACAGAGTACTTGTGCTGCCCGTTCTCTGATCCACTCAGACCTATTCCAGACATTTATTTGAATGGAACAGTGCTTCTTGTGCGAAAAGTTGAAATATATGGGATCTATGATTAATAGCAAAGCAACCTGTGATGACGATATCAATTACCGCGTAAGTATAGGGTACATGAAGTGGCGGAAAAACTCCGCTATGCTGAAAGGAAGGCTCTACACCGCAATTGTGCGTCCAGCGCTCACATACGGTTCACAATGTTGGACAATGTGCAAAAAGTATGAGAGCAAATTAACGACAGCTGAGATGAAAATGCTTCGCACGACAGCAGGAGTGACGAAGTTTGATCGAATAAGAAGTTCGAAGATCCGTAGAAACCTTGACGCCAAGGAAACCTTGACGCCAAGGAAACCATCTTACGAAAGATAGAGCGCGACCGGCTCAGTTGGTATTGCCACGTTCAAAGAACATATCATTTGAAACCTATTAAAAATCAATAACGATCCAAAGAAATCACGAGGCAGACCTATAAACGCCTATAGGACACAAATGCGACGACATCGGCATTTCATTGGCTTCAGTAATCGAGTGATCCAAAATTGGGAGGCCTGCCGATATTTTCTGAGGTCAAATAGGCAAGCGCCACAGGCGGATCAGTAGAAATGCGATGAAGTGGGAGGGTCATGATCCCTGGTTTTCGGATCATAACTTCAAATACAAATACAAATATTTGGCGCAACAGCTCTTTAAAGTGCCAGGGCCTAGCTTCTCGCAACCACTCATGTTGTGGGCGTTATATTTTTCACATGAATGGAAGGGACCTACGGTTTAGTGCCGTATCCGAACGGCGATTTGAGAAGCTTTTTCGTGACAACAATACTCTCCGGATGTTTGTCAGACGCTCGCGAGAGGTGGGACCGTGAAAAAACTTTTTGGTATTGTATTTTCTGGGATTCGAACTTGGAACCTCATGCGTAGTGATCCGCCACACTAACCACTTACGCCACGGTGCCCACGGATCATAACTTCGCCGAAATAGGAAATAGGATAAGCATACTTACATTCTTTTTAATATATTAATCAATTAAAGTTTTCTAAGAACTTTGCGAAGCGACGCGAGCGTGGGTTCGCTAGTTTTTCATAAATTGTTTACATTTTCTAAATTTTGTCAAAATTTTGCATTACTAAACCATCCTGAATTTTACTAATTGTTTTATTACAAAATTGCAGAAGACAATATTTATCTACTAGTATATATAACTTAAGAACATGATATCAGAAAATGATAATCACCCGGAGTGTCGTTGGTGTTAGTCGCTTTCGACGATTGTCGCTTTATTCAAAGCTACGACCTGCTGACCCTTAAATATTACTAAGCAATTTGTTTGTCGTGTAGAATAATATTACAATTCTTTCACAGTGAAAAAGTTATGAAAATAGATTCGTACTACATCTGAAGAATAAAACGACAATCGTCGAAAAGCGACAAACGCCAACGACAATCAGGGTGAATATGTTTTTATCTATTGCGCTAGTACAGTAATCTGAAACAATCACCTGCCAGCACACGTCTCAATTATATTCCTCATTCAGCTTGCTACCATTTAATTAACTCTTACCATAGCCATACAAACTCTTAGCGAGTAACAAAACTTCTTTTCTTAGCCCCCATAGAGATCATCGCCGTCATCTCTCAATTATTTTTTCACCTCTTTCAAAATTCATTTGTACACTGTTATTATTATAATTCAGCGTTTATTGCCTCTGTATCTTTAAGATACAGTCTTGTATTATGAGTTCTTTTTCTACTTCTTTCCTCCATCGCCAACTGCTACTGACCCGAAAACCTCCTATTACTAATATTTTTTAAGAAAAATAATTTCGTTTTGTCTTTCTATTCGCGACCATTGGTCACAGAGCATGCTGGATTTTTTTTTTTTTTTTATTCAACTTATTCACTGAAGATCATCTTTGAGAGTCTGTAGAGCATTCTTCTACACAATAACGGCTTACAGGCCACACTTAGCCTGGTCTTGTGGCCTTTCATCTCTCGATTTGTTCTGCACAAAATAGGAAGAAAAAAAAATTGACTGCTCTGTTATACCCTCGTTCTGGTCTAGTATTAATCGTATCTTCATCGTATCGTCACTTGAATATGTCGATTGTTATCCGAAGAACTTTTTTGTAGTTTGTTAGATACTTTTAGAGCAAAAAAAAAAGAATTAAATATTGATACAAAGGCAACCTACATTACAAAAATGTATCTGTAGAGAAAGACATGGAACTGGTAAGCAAATCTGGAACAAAGAAAGAAAATCAGTTGACTTCAATTCTCTTGTCCAGTTGGAGAGAGAGAGAGAGAGAGAGAGTGAGGGACCATGGAATGGGGTATGAAAAGTGGACACCATTATGAAAAGTAAAACCATGCTCGTCGTACTCTGTTGTCCACTACATTTGACATAGACCTTCAGTGTTCAGTGCAAAAAACCCGTTTCGGCTCTAAGATGCTAGTCTGGTTTTGATGTTGTTTTTTGTAAAAAAAAAAAGAAAGAAAAACTACTCAACGAGAAGTCGACTTGATTTTCATTGTTCTACGGAACATCATCGGTTGGCTTGGTCATTAAAATAATTACCATGGTCATTGTGATAACCAGGTACTCGGTTCCATGTAGAATGCAGTCTAGAACGCTTCGTGAAGATATCCCGGTTAGCGCTATTTTCGTACCGCACATGCCGGGGACCAAGGAGAAGATCTAAAGCCATTATAGATGTTGCAACAATCTTGTGCGATTACAATTAAGTGTCGCACATTGGACGCGAATAATAGTGAACCAAGAAAGGAGAATCTTGGTCGGTGGGTATATCATCTGCGAGATGCAAAATGGTCCATTTAATTAATTTCTTGCTCGCGGCTATACCCGTGATGTACATTCCTTTGGTAAATTGATTGTTTGGATGGTTTTTGAGTTAATAATGTTAATGAAATGCATAACCGAACAGCAATTTAGCATGTACACTCAACTACCACAACATGAAGAAGAAATACAAAAGGCAATTAACAAGCTAAAAGGAGCCTCGGAGCTCATTGTCAGTTATAAAAATATTGTCTGCTCGTCATAGTTTATGCTTCATCGGATCCTTTTCCAAACGGTAGTGCATGCAGGCGGATCAGTAGAAATGCAGTGAAGTGGGAGAGTTATGATCCCTTGTTTTCGGATCATAACCTCGCTGATAAAAGGAAGAAGAAGAAAAAGGAGAAGTGCATGCGATTATATGAAAGCACAAGCGTTTTCAATAAGCGCAGGTCCACCAAGCCTACTCTCAACTTCCACGTCGTGACCGCTGGGTGCCTAGTTCTTTGATCCGAGAAATGGGTAGCCAACCCCGTTTGGGCGATTTTTGGCGGCAGCAGACGAGAGAGGGGGGCGCTGTCTTCTTGTTCCACATGACAGCGGATGAAATCCTTAGACTTAGGTGGCGTCTTCAGTTCCTGTTAGGTTGAACTTAGTTTAACCTTGCGCGAGCGGCTTCGGATCACAGGTCGGTAAGGAATTTAAATGTTAGTCAGGACCTTGGAATAGAAATGGTGGCAGAGGATAAAAAACTGACATCTACTACGGTGATTGCTACAGAGACAACAACCAACGCTTAGTTGTATGAGGATTTGCTATACGCGACAGACTTAGGCAAGAAGTCTTAAGTTTCCGACACGTGAACGAGATACAAGATCTTTTCTGCGATGTTGTGTGAACCCTGAAACCGTTTATCAAGAGCCTTTTATCATCAGGATCACCCATATCAGTGCGGTTTCAGGCCAGGAAAGTCCACCATCGATCAAATCTTTACACTTCGGCAGATTCTGGAGAAAACCCAAGAATTCCAAATCGATACTCACCACCTCTTTATCGATTTCAAGGCCGCCTATGACAGCATCTATAGAGAAGAGCCCTATAAACCATGTCTAGTTTTGACATCCCTGCCAAACTTGTCCGTTTGTGCAGGCTGACGATGGAGAACGCTCTCTGCTCCATCGAGGTCGGTAATTACCTCATTGAGACCTCTGATGTCAAAAAAGGTTTTAGACAAGGTGAAGCGCTGTCGAGTGACTTCTTTAATATTGAATTCGAACGAATTGTGCGGAACTAACAAGCCAATACTAGAGGCACAATCTATCACAAGTCCGTACAACTGCTTGCATACGCCGACGATATTGAAATTATTGGAAAAACTCAGCGGGCTGTCACCAGCTGGCTTGGAAGCATTGAAGCAGAAGCAGGCAAAAGGGGTTTCGCGATAAACGAGGACAAAAACAAGTATATGGTGTCAACAAGAAGGGACAGCCAACACCGACGAATTGGACAGAATATCACAGCGGGTAGCTATAACTTCGAGGTAGTAAGGGACTTTGTCTACCTTGGCTCTGGTATTCATTCTGAGAATGACAGTAACGCAGAAATCAAGCGAAAAATAACTCTTGCCAATCGCTGTATTTTTGGGCTTATAAGGCAATCCAACAGTAAAGTCCTATCTCGAACAACTAAGGAGACTCTGTATAAGACCTTGATCATTCCAGTCCTGTTTTACGGAGCTGAAACCGCACTGATAAGGACCTATTAGGTTGTTGACGTTCACATAATACGGCAGACTTATACCTCTGTAGTTGGCGCAGTTCAAAGGGTCTCCTTTCTTCAGGATCGAGCAAACGATGCTGAGGTTCCATTCATCGGTCATATTTTCGTTCGTACATGTTCCTTACTTACTTACTTACTTACTTAGATGGCGCTACAGTCCGGGGTGGACATGGGCCTCAATCAACAAACCTCTCCAGCCAGCACGGTTACGAGCCAGCTGCCTCCAGTTGCGCACGCCAAGTTAGTTGAGGTCCTCCTCCACTTGTTTGCGCCACCTACCGCGAGGTCGTCCTCTACTGCGCCGTCCATCCGCGGTGCATTCGATAACTCTCTTAGCGGGGACGTTGGGCTCCATCCGCTCTAAATGACCCAGCCATCTTAGTCGCTGTATGTGAACTCTTTTGGCTAAGTCGATGTCCTTATATATCAGGAGGAATTATGGGAATGAAGGGCGTTTCTTAAGGAGGCTCTGCTAGTGTGAAAGTCAAAAGCAGTTTGAATGCAATTAGCTTCACGGAACATTCTGAACATTGGTTCATGATATCCATAATTGGTTCGGTGAGGAGAAAGACGAAAGAGAGGTGAAGATCTGAGGTTACGTGGGTTGGTGTTGAAAGAGATCAGATGTAGCAGCGCTGGGGAATCAATGATACCAGCTAATAACTGATGAATAAACAAAATGTCAGAAACTTCCCGACGTTTAGCGAGAAACTGTAAATTGATTAGTTTTAAGCGGTCCGCGTAAGGGGGTAAATTGTAACTATCAGCCCAAGGAAGACCTCGTAAGGCAAAGCGAATGAACATACGCTGGACGGCTTCGATTCGAAAGATGGATTTCATAGTAAGGTGACCATACTTGGCAAGCATACTCAAGGAGGGGTCTGACGAATGTGATGTATAATGTTTTTGTAACATAAGGGTTTGAGAATTCCTTGGACCATCGTTTAACGAAACCGAGCACAGAGTTAGCTCTGTTAATAATGTTATCAATATGGGAACGAAAGTTGAGTTCCCTATCACAGATGACACCCAAATCGCGCAGTGAAGAGACAGACGGAATAGGCTCACCTCAAATAGAGTAGACTCTAACGGATGGTCGGATGCGCTTACGGGAATGTGCAATAGCTTGACACTTGCTGACGTTGAGCTCTAAAACATGACTACGGCACCAGACTGAAAATCGGTTCAAATCATCTTGCAGAGAGAGAGAGTCGGCAGGGGATGATATAGGTCTAAAGATTTTCATATCATCAGCGTATATAGAAACGTGGGAATCGTTTATGATACAGTCGACATCATTTATTGTCGAAATGAAGATCATTGGGCCAAGATGGCTGCCTTGAGGGACTCCCGATGTGGCTTTATAAGGATCAGAGATTGAAGACTTGAAGAGGACTTTATACTGGCGTTTTTCCAAGTAAGATTTGATCCATGAAATAAACCCCGATTGAAAACTAAGAGCTTTAAGTTTGAAGATGAATGATTGCATGCGAAATTTTGTGGGAGGCTTTGCTGAAGTCGGTGGCAACAACATCAACTTCATTACCATCTTCCAAAGCGCACAGAGTGCTAGACAAACTCGGTAAGAAATCCATGCTGGTTCGGTGAAAGTATAGCCTTACAGTGAACAAACATTATGTCGTAAGCAATGCTTTCAAAGAGCTTAGGTATGCAGGACAGTTTAGCGATGGGCCGGTAGTTGGATATTTCATTTCTACAACCTTTTTTGTGAGTGGGGATTATATACGAATTTTTCCAGATTTCGGGGAAAACTCCCTGCGAAATAGATAGTTGGAAAAGTGTAGCAAGGGCTTGGACTAAATAATTCGCGCATTTTTCTAGAACTATAGCGGGCAGGCCACCAGGGCCAGGGGAGTATTCGTCCTTAAGTTTGCTAATCTTATCTAATAGCGACGCCGGCGTTATAAAAATTGTGACTAAGGAGGTTTGGGGCGTGGCAAAATCGCATCATCACCTCCCCGTGGTGCCCGCTGGATAGCTATCTGATAGTGAACTAACGATGAGCGTATGCTGAGTCTGACGATATATGTGTAGCTGAACACTCAGACCTGCCTAAGCACATCTGGGTGAACTTCAGCGCGCATATGTTTAATCAGGCGAGGCATCTCTTGTTGACCTGATTGGCTGAAATATGCGTCTCAGAAGTCTAGCAAGAGCTCCTCAGAAGGAAGACGTGCGGCGGATGAATTCTCACGATGGAATTAACGGTGACGCCTACAGACCAGCGGATACCTTACCGGAGCTACTTCGACATATTTGGAGCTGAGGTCTGTAAGGATTTTTCAATACTACGTCAGGGTATTGAAAAAGAGATGGTGGCGGCAGCGCTCATATCCCCGAAGTGGGTTACTGACATCGGTGCCTCCGGCCCCTCGTCCTAGGGGTTGCTAAAAAAGGATCTGGTCCTCCAGGTTGGGGGTTGTGTCGTCGGGTTAACTTCCCTACCGCGTAAAAAACCTTCGGTTACGAAGCAACCAACAGCCTCGGATACGGATGATTTTACTGTTGACGACCCAGGCAAACGTAAAAAGGACAACGATCTTCGTGTTTGCACGTGGAATGTTAGGTCCCTCTACAAACCACGTGCAGCCGAACAACTTGCGGAGGCCCTAGAGCGTCTCAAAGCAGACATCACCGCCATCCAAGAAGTGCGATGGGATGGGCCGGGCAAAAGGAGTATGCAAAACTGCGACATCTACTACGGCGATTGCTACAGACAACAAGGACAGCGTCTATTCGGGTGCAGATTTGTCATTGGAGGTAGACTTAGGCAAGAAGTCTTGAGTTTCCGGCATGTGAACGAGCGCCTTCTGACTAGCCGTATCAAGGCTAAATTCGCCAAGGAGGAGGAGAAGGACGACGCGATAAAGGATGACTTCTACCAGCTCTTGGACAAGACGTATGAGCAATGCCCTAGCCACGATTTTAAAATTATCCTAGGTGATTTTAACGCAAAGCTAGGAAGAGAGGACGTCTTTAGTAGCGTTGTCGGAAAGCACAGCCTGCACGACATCACATCCGACAACGGACTCAGGCTAATCGACTTTGCGGCGGGGCGAAACTTTGTCGTAGCTAGTACGTGGTTTACGGAGCCAATGTGGACTCGGATCACTACCTAGTTGTAGCCAAGGTACGGATGCTGATATCCAGAACGGAGAGAAATCACGAAATACTGTGAGGAAATTTGACGTCGGGCGGCTACAATCGCAAGAGACCGCCAGAACCTTTGCCGATCGAGTTTCTCTTAATCTTAATCTAAGACCTATGCCGCCAGCAGCAAATGCGGAAGATCAGTGGTAGCGTTGCCAACAAGCCATCAGAGATGCCGCCTCTGATGTACTGGGTTTCTCGCGGCCACCACAACGAAACCCCTGGTTTGATGAGGAATGCCGGTAAGCACATGCAGCTAAACAAGAGGGGTACAAAGCGGCGCTGCATAGAAGGACCAGAGCTGCTTACGAGCTCTACGTGAGCAGGAGAAAAGAGGAACATCGACTTTTCAGAAAGAAGAAAAAAGAGCATGAGAAGCGCTCGATCGAGACTTTATTGCAGGAATGATGTTTGAAAATTTTACCAAAAGGTAAAAAGAACATGCCAGGGTTTCAAAGCCAGAACAGAAGCCTGCAGGGACGAAAATGCCAACATAGTGGTAGAATCGCAGTTGGTGCTGAGGATATGGAAGGAACACTTCTGCAGACTGTTAAACGGCGATGACGACCAATGTTTTGCTGTCAGGCAAAATGAGCCATTCAACAGTGACGATGGCAGTCGAGATTCCCGTCAACTCGATCAGAAGGATAGCGATATCTAAACTCAAATCCAACAAAGCTGCTGGAGCCGACGGCCATGCCGCTGAACCTTTCAAGGCAGGAGGAGATGAGTTGGTAAGGAGCATGCATCAGCTCATCTGTAAAATCTGGTCGAACGAAAGTATGCCCGATGAATGGAACCTCAGCATCGTTTGCCCGATCCTGAAGAACTGCGCCAACTACAGAGGTATAAGTCTCCTAAACATCGCATATAAGATCCTGTCTGCCGTACTATGTGAACGCCTAAAACCGATCGTCAACAACCTGATAAGTCCTTATCAGTGCGGTTTCAGGCCTGGAAAGTCCACCGTTGACCAAATATTCACAGTACGGCAGATCTTGGAAAAAGCCCATGAATATAAAATCGATACGCACCACCTCTTCATCGATTTCAAAGTTGCCTATCGTAGCGTGTATAGAGACGAGTTATACAGAGCTATGATTAGTCTCGGCATCCCTGCCAAGCTTGTCCGTTTAGGCAGGATGACGATGGAGAACTCTCGCTACTCCGTCAAAGTCGGTAAGAACATCACCGAAACGTTCGATGTCAGGAAAGGTCTTAGACAAGGTGACGTACTATCATGCGATCTCTTTAACTTAGTACTTGAAAGAATTGTACGAAACTCACAAGCCAACACCGGAGGTACAATCTTTTACAAGTCTGTACAACTACTCGCTTATGCCGATGACATTGACATAATCGGAAGAACTCAGCGGGCCGTCAATGGGGCATTTACGAGTATTGAGATCGAGGCAGCAAAGATGGGTCTAGCGGTCAATGAAAGCAAAACAAAATATATGCTGTCTACAAAAAAGGACACCCAACATCGGCGTCTTGGACAGAACGCCACAATAGACAGATATAATTTTGAGGTAGTAAAGGAGTTTGTCTTCCTAGGCTCTATGGTGAACTCCGCAAATGACATCAGTAGGGACATCACACGAAGAATTACTCTTGCCAATCGTTGTTTCTATGGGCTAAGACGGCAATTGAGTAGCAAAGCCCTATCTCGAACTACCACGGTAACTCTTTATAAGACACTAATCATCCCAGTCCTGCTGTATGACGCAGAGGCATGGGCGTTGACAAAACCGGATGAGGATACCCTTGGTTATTTTGAGAGAAAAGTTCTTCGAGCGATCTTTGGTCCCGTCTGCATAGACGGTGAGTGGAGGAAAAGGTGCAATGCCGAACTGTACGGCATGTATAAGGACGTCGACTTAGCCAAAAGAGTTCACATACAGCGACTAAGATGGCTGGGTCATTTAGAGCGGATGGAGCCGAACGTTCCTGCTAAGAAAGTTTTCGAATCCACCCCGGATGGACGACGCAGTAGAGGACGACCTCGCGGTAGGCGCCGCAAACAAGTGAAGGGGGACCTCAACCAACTTGGCGTGCGCAACTGGAGGCAGCTGGCTCGTAACCGCGCTGGCTGGAGAGGTTTGTTGGTTGAGGCCCAGGTCCACCCCGGACTGTAGCACCATCTAAGTAAGTAAGTAAGTAAGCGGGCAGGCCATCAGGGCCAGGGGAGTATTCGCCCTTAAGTTTGCTAATCTTATCTAATAGCGACGCCGGGGTTATAACAATTATGAATAAGGAGGTTTGGGGACGGTTGTCTAAGTAGCGGAAGTAGCTATGATCAAGTTGAGTAACGTTATTCGTAAATGATTGGCTGAAAAAATGAGCAAACAGGTTTGCGATTGTGATGAGGTCTGCCGAAGATTTATCAGCAAGTTTCAAAGTAGATGGAGAGCTATCGGATTTCCGTTTGGCATTAATGAAGTGGTAGAAACGTTTGGGGTCACTGATTAGCGTGGTTTGCATTCTGTCAAGATATTCCATATAAAGATATTCACAGAGTTCAGAGCATTGGGAGTGGACGTATAAAGGTGTATTTTGACAGGCAGGCTGTCAATGGATTGTAGTGCCATCTAAAGTATATGTAATGTATGGTCTAGGGTAAAAATACGTTCTCCATGCATTCGCGTTTAATTGAATTCAGACTACTTTAGGCCGAAATATCTTTTCAAAAAAAAAAACTTCTTAGCATAAACGTACGAGTATGTATGGTATGTGTATATCACATCACCATTAAGACAAAGTATCTAACCGTGTCTATTAGATCACCTCCTGCTTCAGGTAATGTAATACACCTGGTAATAAAATAGTAAGCGTATTTACATCACAATTGATAGATACGTATCTAAAACTGATAAAACCACCCATTGATTGATTGCACAACAATGTGACATACTGTCATCGGACGATGACATGACAATCTCCGGCCTAACTGCTGTCATCGGTGCTATTATGCAATTTCCTTCTCTTCTGCTTCGATTTAACTATTCCCAGAGTCGCCGCCACCGCCTAAGACGTGCTTTTAATTCCAAATGCAACGTCTTAACATTCCAAAAAGTATTGAATAACTGCCACAAAGGGAATTAAATGTTTTTTGCCTTTTCAATTTGTTACAAAACAAGCTCTCTTTCACTTGTCGAATTTCCAATTCTGTCTGTCAGGTTTGACATCATCTTCAACAACGGTATAACCAGTGGCGGTTGTTCGCCTAATTTATGAAAGTGCACTGCGTGAAGAGAATTGACAATCACTGGGTGGCGAGTGTGCCACAAAATCGCATTAAACTACATAAATTTGTTTGTTACATCAGACAATAACATATTTATTTCACTTCTTCGGAATTAGATGCGAGTTTCCTCTCGAAAGATTGCAGTTTTCTTCCCAAATACAATTAGTAGACGCTTTTGTTTGTACCTACAATAAATATTATTCGCTTCACGTTAACGAATGCGCGCATTTATTATAAACAATTAATTGCAAAGTTATGTTACAAAAAAATAAAAAATCGTGATGCGAAGTTAATGCTATGTTCGAGCGAGTTTTGTCTGTGTGCGCGTGCGCACGGTCAAATTCATGGCCGTACTTGTAGTTGTTGTTGATCACACTGGATCTTGGAGGAGATCTTTTGCGTTGCATAATGGTGGACACGGTCGGCAGGGGCGTGCAGAGATGAAATGTTAATGTTAACCCAGGTTTATTGTTTATTTGTAAAGTGTCTTCGGTTTTTTTTTTTTCTTGTAGTTTCAGGTTTGTGGACACTTGGGGGAATCATTGGAGTCATTGCGATGTGGTTTCGGAATAATAATGATTGCTTTGGGGTGAAGTACCTCGTTAATGGGGTGTAATTGAGAAACTGTGGAATATTTTCAGCGAAATTTCGCACGAAATAGGAATTTTTATGGGAATTACTTACCTTTTCAAAGATTTGAGTAATTCAATTTATTTTTCTGAATCTATGCACTTACCTGGAAAGAAAAAAAAGAAAAATTTGTTAATTGTAGTTTGCTACTCAAGTAGAGATATGCGAATTTACGAACGAATATGTGTCAATTAGATACTAAAAACTAAAGATCATCTTTGGTAAAAGGGTTGGTACACCCTTATCTGTAACAATAGTTCCGTAAGTCAAAAGAAGTAAATAAGTAGGTCAACAAACTTCTACAATCGGTCCTAAACAATCTCCATAACAGAGCGAAAAGTTGTGGACGGAACATCAACAAAGCGTCCTCTTCCCCGATAAAAAAAAGCCAGCTTTTGGACCCCTACGACTCCAATCCAAGTCTCTGACAAAGCACAGTATTTAGGGTGCATACTTGACCGCAAACTGAGCTGGAGAGACAACATACTGGAGTGGAATCCTCTAAGGTGATAGTTGATTGTTGACGATCAAAATCATCCCTTTCGCTCTCTCTAAGGTGACCATCAGCGTGATCATCACCTTTTTGCAATCGTTTTTGTGTGGCTTTGCGATCCTTTTACGGAAAGCTTACAAAGTGTGATCATCAATTTTGACTGTCAAAAGTGTGACTATCAACTATCACCTTAGAGGATTCCACTCCTGTATTACAAATGTTTGCAGTACAATTTTTGAAAAAAATGGGAACCCAAATCTGCCATAATCCACTGGATGTACACTGCCATAGTCATACCCATTCTAACATATGGGTGCATTGTCTGGTGGTCAATAGCAGAGAAAGTCACATATCTCAAAGAACTAAGAAAAATCCAGAGACTTGCCTGCATAGCATTTACCGGTGCCATAAGAACCACCCCGACCGAAGCCCTTGAAACAATTCTCGCACTGATTCCACTGGACTTATGTATACGTTAAGAAATCAGCCGCGATGAGTGCCCTACGTCTTAAAGAATCCAACTTGTGGAGAAGGGGTCACTTGGGCCACTGTACTATTGCAAGGTGGGCTCACCTAGACGCCACCACAGACTTTCCACCGCCATATCCCGACCTCAGCCTAAACGTCAGAATAGTCATCCCTTCAAGGGAACACTGGGCAGACAGTGGGCCATCAATCGGTATCGTATTTCTATCTTCACTGACGGGTCCAAAACAAACGAAGAAGTGGGTTCGGGCATATACTCAGCAAAACCCGATATTACAATATCACTAAGACTTCAGAACCATGGCAGTGTGTTCCAAGTGGAAGTCCTAGCGATAGCCGAGGCTGCACGAGAACTTTCCGCGAAGCTTGTTACTAGAAAAGAGATTGACATTTACATAGATAGTCAAGCTGCTATAAAAGCCATCTCATCCGCGGTAATCAATTTAAAGCTAATAAAACGCTGCTCCTAGAAGCTTAGAACGCTCACCGATAGCTACCATGTTACACTCTGATGGGTCACAGGACACAAGGAATTCCAGGGACCGAAATGGCAGACGAACTAACAAGAAAGGGGTCAGAACAAGACCTGTCAATGGTCCAAAACTCAGTCCTTCCTGCCCTAGAATTTGTAAAATCAAACATAGCACTTGACTTCAAACGACTAGCAGACGAAAGATGGAGAGCGCTTCCATCGTACCGTGTCTCCAGAAACATCTGGACAAAACACGACAATATGGAAACCAAGCTCATCCTGACTCAAAGTAGACAAAACTTGGCGCTTTTCATAGGAATCATTACCAGCTACAACCTTTTTGTCCGCGGGAATATGGAGTCGGACTACTGCTAACAACAACAGCACGCAAGGGCCTAATTTCCTGGCAGCCTCATGGTGATAGGATTTTGGCGGCCAGATTCCGGACTAGGGTACGACGCGTCACCATCATATAGTGTTACGCCCCAACGAATAGTTCGTCTGAGGACAAAAAGGAGAGCTTCTGCAATCTCTTAAGTGCCGTCTTCAACACAACACCAAATGGAGACATTGTCATAGTGATGGGGGATTTGAATGCCAAGGTAGGCAACGAGAACGAAGGGCTCAAACATGTAATCGGGAAGCATGGACTAGGCAACCGCAATGACAACGGCGAATTTGTGGACTTCTGCAATTACAACCGCCTTGTGATAGGTGGCACCATATTTGAGCACAAGACCTGCCACAAATTCAGCTGGGTTTCCAATGACAGGCAAGCAACCTCCAACCAAATTGATCATTTTGCTATCAGCCGCCGCTTTAGAAGTAGTCTCTTGGACGTCCGAAACAGGCGAGGGGCAGATATGGGGATAGTTCGTGATCACCATCTTATGATAGCTACTCTCCAACTACGCACTGCTGCAGTTCGAAGATCCCACGACAACCCAAGGGAGCACTTTTCGCAAGGTGTGGAAGCAATCAGCAGCTCAATGCCTGCAACCATCCAAGACCATTGATGTGCTGTGAAAAATATTTTTACATCTGGTAGTGAAAGAATTGTCGGTTGATCGCAGAGAAGACATAGGGCGTGGCTTTCCGAGGATACCTGGAAACGGATTGACGAACGAAAACAGCTAAAAGCTCGCGTTGCAGCTGCTCCAGCAGCAGGGAGAAGCGAGCTAGAGTCCCTATATTGCATGAAGATGAGAGAAATTCAGCGTAGCGTGCAACGTGACAAGCGCATCTACATCAACGCGCTGGCTACAGAAGCAGAAGAAGCTGCACGGAGGTGCGACAGCAAGACCGTCTACAGAATCACGAAAGAGTTGACAGGTGGTCGCAGCTCCAGCCAACACCCAGTGAAAAACCTAGACGGCTCCTTGCTCATTTCGGATGAGAACCAGCTCAAGAGATGGTTTTGAACCGCGTATTCGCTAGCGATATGCTCCCAAATCAGACTGAGATGCCCGAGGTGAGAAGCTCCCGAATACGCACCACGACTCCCAGTAAAGATGAGATCATTACCGCGATCAAGCCACTCAAAACCAATAAGGCGGTAAGACTTGACGGTATTCCAGCAGCTCTTACGAGCAGCGCCAACAACATCGGCTGAGCTTCTGCTTCCACTTATAGATAGAGCTTGGGAAGCTGAGAGCTTTCCTAACGAGTGGAAAAGGGAATGATCGTCAAGCTTCCTAAGAAAGGAAATTTAATGGAGTGCGGAAACTGGAGGGGTATCTGCGTGCTGCCTGCTGTAGCTGAGATAATAGCTAAAATCACAATGGAGCGAATTAAACAACATCTCGAAGACACACTCGATGCCGAACAAGCAGGTTTCCGCTCTGGATCCTCCTGTGCCGACCACATCAACACCCTGCGGATTATCATCGAGCAGTGTGTTGAATATCGATCGCCACTGCACCTGCTGTTCATCGATTTTGAGAAGGCGTTCGAGAGTGTCAACAGGGAGTTTATTTGGCGTGCCTTACACAGGAGAGGTATTCCCGATAAACTAATCGCTATTATCAAAGCTACATATGAAGGCTCCAAATGTCACGTTCTGCACAGGGGAAGGTTGTCTGAGGAATTCGAGATCCAAAGTGGGGTAAGACAAGGCTGTATCCTTTCACCAATATTATTCCTATTGGTGATTTAGCGATGTGCTTCATGCAGCTTTGTCGACGGGAAACGGAGGAATTCGATGGACTCTTAAATCTCAACTGAAACATCTTCACTACGCTGACGATGTATGCTTACTCTCCCACAGAATTATGGACCTCCACCAAATGACAGCAGATGTGGAGAGGGAGGCAGGCGTCGTCGGGCTGAAAATTAATACGGCAAAAACTAAAATTATCAGCCTTGGAACAAACTCATCGGCTCAAGTACCATATATGTATGCATTGCCGGACAACCGGTAGAGAGAGAAGAGGATTTCCACTATCTTGGGATTATTGTCTCGACCGGTGGTGGAACCGAAGTGGATATAGCCAAGAGGATCGCCAAAGCAAAGTCCGCATTCGCGATGTTGTCCAAAGTATGGCCAAGCAATGCAATCAGTTTGAGCACCAAGATAAGACTGTTGCGCTCCAACATTGAATCCGTACTGTTATATGGTTGCAGTACGTGGAGATTGGCCACTACCAGAAAGCTGCAAACGTCTGTTAATAGGTGCCTGTGCAATATCTCAAGGATTTTCTGGTCCAATCATATCTCTAACGAACACCTTTATGAGCGAACGGGTCAGGAACCAATAGGCACAGCCATCCAACGGCGGAAGTGGCAGTGGATTGGTCACACATTCCGTAAAGGTGACAGTTTCATAGCGAACCATGCTATGCAATGGAACCCTCTAACTTAGGATGGCAGAAGACCTGACGGCCCGAGGAGAACATGGCGCAGAACAGTCGAGAAGGAGGCACGGCAGTTAGGGAAAAGTTGGGGAGAACTCAGACACATTGCCAGAAACCGTACACGATGGCACGTAGGCGTAGTAGAGGCCCTAGCACCCACAAGGGGATACAGGACATAACAAACCAACCTAACAACCTTTTTGGCAGCCCACCGAATAAGAATGCGGCTAAGTACAGATGAAGTGGGCGACGTGGCGTAAATGGTTAGTATATCGGACCACTAGGCGTTCGAATCCCAGAGAACACCAACAAGTTTTTTTCACGGTCCCACCTCTCGCGAACGTCTGACAAACATCTGAGAGTATTGTTGTCTCGAGAAAGCTTCTTAAAACAAATTGCCTTTCGGATATAGCACTTAACTGTGGGTCTCTTCCATTCTTGTGGAGAAATATAACGCACACGACACGAGTGGTTGCGGGAAGCTAGGCCCAGGCACTTGAAGAGCTGTTGTGCCAATTATTTTAATTTTTTTTTTTTTATTAATTCATTATGTTAATTTTTTCCTGACATAGAGAATCTTCTTCTTCTTCTTCCAATTTCGGCGAGATCATGATCCGAAAACCAGGGATCATAACCCTCCCACTTCACCGCATTTCTAATGATCCGCCTGTGGGGTTCGCCTATTTGACCTCAGAAAGTATCGGCAGGCCTCCTGATTTTGGATCACTCGGTTACTTAGGCCAATGAAATGCCGATGTCGTCGCATTTGTGTGATCCAGGCGTTTATAGGCATGTCTCTCCTGCCTCGCGATGTCTTTCGAATGTTCATTGATATTGCCTTTATTAACAGCGTTCAAATGATCTCTTCTTTGAACGTGGCAATACCAGGTGAGCCGATCGCGCTCCATCTTTCGTAAGATGGTTTCCTTGACGTGAAGGCTTCCACAGATCTTCGAACTTCTTATTCGATCAAGCTTTGTCACTCCTGCTGTCATGCGAAGCATCTTCATCTCAGCTGCCGTTAATTTACTCTCATACTTTTTGTACATCGTCCAACATTGTGAACCGTATGTGAGCGCTGGACGCACAACTGCGGTGTAGAGCCTTCGTTTCAATTTAGGGGTCATTTTTCGGTCACAGAAGATAGTAGAGTTCTCTCGCCACTTCATCCACCCTACGCTTACGCGATGATTGATGTCGTCATCACACGTTGGTTTGCCAATGATCATAGATTCCATTCAATTAAATGTCTGGAATAGGACTGAGTGGATCAGAGAACGGGCAGCACAAGTAGTCTGTCTTTTTTGATCTAATGCGATACCCATTTCCCTCCAAAATGGCCACCCACACATCAAGTGCTTATTGCACGGATTTACGATCCTCACTTACGATGGCTCCATCGTCAGCAAATAATAATTGATGTACCTTGGGGTCCGTCACTTTACCTTCAAGCAGATAGTCAAGGACTGTAATAAAGAACAAAGGACTTAAAACGCTTCCCTGGTGCACCCCGACTTTGATTGGGAACTCTTCGGTTACTCCAGCTGGGCATCTTACTCTTGTCTTTGCTCCTTCGTGGTTGATTTACCCGAAACAAACCCGCATTGATCATCAGATAGCCGTATTATTTTTCGCAGTCGGCCACCTAATACCCGCTCAACGATCTTCATGGTGTGTGACATCAGCTTGATCGAACGGTAGTTATCACATTTTCGCGTATCACCCTTCCCTTTGTACACAGGGAGAAGGTAACTTTCCCTCCATTGATTCGGCATTAGGTCACCTCTCACAAATTTGGAGATGAGAATTCCGAGCCATCTGAACCCGACGTCTCCCTATTTTTTCAGAACTCATAGGGCATCTCGTCTGGCCCAACCACTTTTGGTTTTTTTTGGAGTAGTTGACCGCCTCACTAACTTCTTCGACTGTAATGTCGTGTATTTCTTCACAGTTATGGGTAGCTCTTGGAAAGTATAGCCGGGGAAACTGTTCATTCAAAAGTTCATCACAATACTGCCGCCACCTCTGCGAACCCCACTGGCGGATCAGTAGAAATGCGGTGAAGTGGGAGGGTTGTGATCCCTTATTTTCGGATCATAACCTCGCTGATAAAAGGAAGAAGAAGAAGACTGCCGCCACCTCTGCAGAATTTTGTCGTCATCCACAAGAAGGTGGCCATGAGCATGAGCATCATTAACAATGAATTTTGGCGAACGAATCTCCTGAGCATTCCTCCTTCTTTGGGCGGCTATTTTGAAGATGGTTGCGCTCTTGTTCATATTGTGTGTTCGCAGCTCCTGGATAGCCTGGTTTGCATCAGCAACCGGGGAAGATAATTTCTCCAGCTCCCGATACAGGCCCTCGGTATTCTCTGCTTGAAGCAGGGTGCACTTCTTATTCGCTCTAATCTAATTTATATGCGACACAATGCCTAAGACGCTATGTATGCAGAATTCTTTGAGACGGAAATGAACTTGCCGATGAAATGCCAGGAAACAGTCAAAAACTACCATAAACGAAGCAGTAGATGTTAACCAGATTCAGTAAAGGTAAGACACAAACTTCCAAAATAGTTGACCCAAGATCAGATATCAAGAAAACTAGTGAAATTCTTGAGCCCGGTTGGTCACATTTAACAATACCAATAGGAATCTTGTCCTGGAATGTCGTTACATTCACTAGTACGTTGTAGATCCAGCCAACCCTAGTCTGTACACCATCTGGTTCTTTTTTTATTACCTAACCCGCTCCAGAAATACCATTCCCTCTACTGTCCGCAAAATCATTTATCAACTCCTGTTCGACTGAACAACAGCTGCGCCAAAACAATAAAACTAGTTTGTTGCCTTTGGTTAGTAATAAATTCCAATGTCCTTTGGTACCTTTTTGGCGCCCACACGCTCTGCCATCTAAGCTCGTGCGATACAATCAGCCCATTTGCTTGATTAAACCGATCCGAATCCATTAATTCCGCTGAACGCTCTTGTGCTGCCTTATGTTCTGTGCAATATAATATCCACACAATCGACGCCGAGTACACTTAGGGCACGTTCTCATTGTGCCAGGGCAAAATCGCCGCATAGACAGACGCGTGGATAAGTATATTTTATTTTTTTTTTTTGCTTTATTTCTTAGACAGTGACAAGAGGTATAAGACAATCCATAAAGCACGTCACGCCCACTAGATTTGCACCGCCAGGGTCACCGATCTGTGTGTTCGCCTTGAATATGAGAGTTGGATGTGAGTTCTTCTCCTCTACCCTCAGAAGAGAGTTCAGCGAAATGTGACACATGAGGCAGCAGCCAAAGAAGTGCTGTTGCTGCTGCTGATGTTGGATGCCTCTTGGTAATAAAGTAATATTGAGATAGCGGTATTCTAATTTTTATCCCAAATCAGCCAGGTGGAACTTTATTATTTCTTGTTCTTCTCTGCGAAGCGGAAGTAATGCGAATGAAACAATAAAAAAAAAAAAAACAACAAGAAGACAAGAGGAAAGGAAGAATAATGTTACAGAATATCAGAGCAGCAGCTGAGCACCCCAGGTGAATGGCTTCGGCGATCAAGAAAGATCACTGCGTCGACCGTCGACTGACGGTCTGGACAGTGGATTGAGCTGACCAGACAGAGCATAGCGGCTGCTGGAATTGGATTTCGGAACTCCATTCTCTTTAGTCGTTGGGTAGGTATGTTGGGAGTGGACCGATGAACTTTTGAAGAAGAGAGAAGTGTGAGGTTAAACTTGATACGATTTGACCCCAAAACACTGAGCCCAAGATGTAGAAAAGGTTTCCCCTCTGAAAGAGCTTAATGTAGTTATTGATCGTATGATCATTGAGTTCATGGTGTTTATAGCTGGAAAGTCGTTGATGGTAGATTGCCGCCGGGTTTCTTGCGAACATGATAGTAATTGGGAAAGAAGACAAAAGGTCCAACCAATCCATCAGAGATCCCGCCTGTAATGTACTGGGTTTCTCTCGACCACCACAACGAAAACCGTGGTTTGATGAGGAATGCCGGCAAGCACATGCAGCAAAACAAGAGGCATACAAAGCGGCGCTGCATAGAAGGACTAGAGCTGTTTACGAGCTCTACGAGCGGAGGAAAAAACAAGAGCATCGTCTTTTTAGAAAGAAGAAAAAGGAGCATGAGAAGAGCTCGATACAGGATATTGAAAGACTTTATTGCAGGAATGATGTCTGAAAAATTTACCAAAAGGTAAAAAGAACATGCCAGGGTTTCAAAGCCAGAACAGAAGCCTGCAGGGACGAAAATGCCAACATAGTAGTAGAATCGCAGTCGGTGCTGAGGATATGGAAGGAACACTTCTGCAGACTGTTAAACGGCGATGGTGATCAATATTCCGCTGTCAGGCAGAATGAGCCATTCAACAGTGACGATGACAGTCAAGATTCCCGTCAACCCGATCAGAAGGAAGTGAGGATAGCGAAATCTAAACTTAAATCCCAACAAAGCTGCTGGAGTCGACGGCCATGCCGCCGAACTTTTCAAGGCAGGAGGAGATGAGTTCATAAAGAGTATGCATTAGGTCATCTGTAAAACTAGCCGGACGAAAGTATGCCCGATGAATGGAACCTCAGCATCGTTTCCCCGATCTTGAAGAAAGGAGCCCCTTTGAGCTGCGCGAACTACAGAGGTATAAGTCTCCTAAACATCGCATATAAGATCTCGTCTGCCGTATTATGTGAACACCTAAGACCGATTGTCAACAACCTGATAAGCCCTTATCAGTGCGGTGTCAGGCCCGGAAAGTCCACCATTGACCAAATATTCACACAACGACAGATTTTGGAAAAAGCCCATGAATATAAAATCGATACGCACCACCTCTTCATCGATTTCAAAGTTGCCTATCGTAGCGTGTATAGAGACGAGTTATACAGAGCTATGATTAGTCTCGGCATCCCTGCCAAGCTTGTTCGTTTAGGCAGGATGACGATGGAGAACTCCCGCAGCTCCATCAAGGTTGGAAAAAAACGCCGCCGAACCGTTCGATGTCAGGAAAGGTCTTAGACCAGCTCGATACAGGTGTAAACCTCCTAAAGCGAGGTAAACAAAAGTTAAGTAGCAACCCAAATCTTACACAAGCTAACGCACTATCATGCGATCTCTTTAACATAATACTTGAAAAGATTGTACGAAACTCACAAGCCAACACCGGAGGTACAACCTTTTTCAAGTCTGTACAACTACTCGCTTATGCCGATAACATTGACATAATCGAAAGAACTCAGCGGGCCGTCAGTGGGGCGTTTGCGAGTATTGAGGTTGAGGTAGCAAAGATGGGTTTAGCGGTCAATGAAAGCAAAGCAAAATACATGCTGTCTACAAAAAAGGACACCCAACATCGGCATCTTGGACAGAACACCACAATAGACAGATATGGTTATGAGGTAGCAAAGGTCTTTGTCTACCTAGGCTCTATGCTGGGCTCCGGAAATGACACCAGTGGGGAGATCACATGAAGAATTACTCTTGGCAATCGCTGTTTCTATGGGCTAAGAAAGCATTTGGGTAACAAAGCTCTATCTTGAACTACTAAGGTAACTCTGTTATAGACACTTATCATCGCAGTCCTGCAGTATGACGAAGAGGCATGGACTTTGTCAAAATCGGATGAGGATGCCCTTGACTATTTCGAGAGAAAAGCTCTTCGCGTGGTCTTTGGCCCCTTCTGCACAAAGTGTGAGTGAAGGAGAAGGTATAATGCCGCATCGACTTAGCCAGACGAGTTCACATACAGTGACTAAGATGGCTGGATAATGTAGAGTGGATGGAGCCCAACGTTCCCGCCAAGAAAGTCTTCGAATCCATCCCGGATGGACGGCGCAGTAGAGGACGACCTCGCGGTAGGTGATGCAAACAAGTGGAGGGGGACCTCAGCCAATTTAGCGTGCACAACTGGAGACGGCTGACTCGTTAACTGGAGAGGTTTGTTGCTTGAGTCCCGATTCCACCCCGGATACTTGATATAAACATTCATCCAGTTCATTCTGGGAGGAAGAAGTACTCGTATTCCCAGAAGAAGACGAGTCGATTCATTTTACATCAAAAACCAAGGACGGGGTTGGTGGAGGCGTTTTTTCTGACAGGCTCCGTCTTTCAAATCATTGTAGTGGAGATAAGGGAAATCTTATCTTAGCTAAGGAAAAACGTACTTTACTTCTACTTATGTCTTGTATCCGCTTGTGGATTCTAGGGCCCCTACTACGCCTACGTGACATCGTGTACGATTTCTGGCAATGTGTCTGAGTTCTCCCCAACTTTTCCCTAACTGCCGTGCCTCCTTCTCGACTGTTCTGCGCCATGTTCTCCTCGGACCGTCAGGTCTTCTGCCATCCTGAGTTAGAGGGTTCCATTGCATAGCATGGTTCGCTATGAAACTGTCACCTTTACGGAATGTGTGACCAATCCACTGCCACTTCCGCCGTTGGATGGCTGTGCCTATTGGTTCCTGACCCGTTCGCTCGTAAAGGTGTTCGTTAGAGATACGATTGGACCAGAAAATCCTTGAGATATTGCGCAGGCACCTATCAACAGACGTTTGCAGCTTTCTGGTAGTGGCCAATCTCCACGTACTGCAACCATATAACAGTACGGATTCAACGTTGGAGCGGAACAGTCTTATCTTGGTGCTCAAACTGATTGCATTGCTTGGCCATACTTTGGACAACATCCCGAATGCGGACTTTGCTTTGGCGATCCTGTTGGTTATATCCAGTTCGGTTCCACCATCGGTTGAGGCAATACTCCCAAGATACTGGAAATCCACTACTCTCTCTACCGGTTGTCCAGCAATGCATATTTGAGCCGATGAGTTAGTTCCAAGGCTGATCATTTTAGTTTTTGCCGTATTAATTTTCAGCCCGACGACGCCTGCCTCCCTCTCCACATCTGCTGTCATTTGGTGGATGTCCATAATTCTGTGGGAGAGTAAGCATACATCGTCAGCGTAGTGAAGATGTTTCAGTTGAGATTCAAGAGTCCATCGAATTCCTCCGTTTCCCGTCGACAAAGCTGCATGAAGCATATCGCTAAATCACCAATAGGAATAATATTGGTGAAAGGATACAGCCTTGTCTTACCCCACTTTGGATCTCGAATTCCTCAGACAACCTTCCCCTGTGCAGAACGTGACATGTGGAACCTTCATATGTAGCTTTGATAATAGCAATTAATTTATCGGGAATACCTCTCCTGTGTAAGGCACGCCAAATAAACTCCCTGTTGACACTATCGAACGCCTTCTCAAAATCGATGAACAGCAGGTGCAGTGGCGGTCGATATTCAACACACTGCTCGCTGATAATCCGCAGGGTGTTGATGTGGTCGGCACAGGAGCATCCAAAGCGGAAACCTGTTTGTTCGGCATCGAGTGTGTCTTCGAGATGTTGCCTGATTCGCTCCAGGATTATTTTAGCTGTTATCTTAGCTACAGCAGGCAGCACGCAGATACCCCTTCAGTTTCCGCACTCTATTAAATTTCCTTTCTTAGGAAGCTTGACGATCATTCCCTTTTCCCACTCGTTAGGAAAGCTTTCAGCTTCCCAAGCTCTATCTATAAGTGGAAGCAGAAGCTCAGCCGATGTTGTTGGCGCTGCTCGTAAGAGCTCTGCTGGAATACCATCAAATCCTACCGGCGTGTTGGTTTTGAGTGCCTTGATCGCGGTAATGATTTCATCTTTACTGGGAGTCGTGGTGCGTATTCGGGAACTTCTCACCTCGGGCATCTCAGTCTGATTTGGGAGCATATCGCTAGCGAATACACGGTTCAAAACCGTGGCAAAATGCTCTTTCCATCTCTTGAGCTGGTCCTCATCCGAAATGAGCAAGGAACCGTCTAGGCTTTTCACTGGGAGTTGGCTGGAGCTGCGACCACCTGTCAGCTCTTTCATGATTCTGTAGACGGTGCTGTTGTCGCACCTCCGTGCAGCTTCTTCTGCTTTTGTAGCCAGCGCGTTGATGTAGTTGCGTTTGTCACGTCGCATGCTACGATGAACAACTTCTCTCATCTTTATGCGATATAGGGACTCTCGCTCGCTTCTCCCTGCTGCTGGAATAGCTGCAACCCGAGCTTTCAGCTGTTTTCGTTCGTCAATCCGTTTCCAGGTATCCTCGGAAAGCCACGCCCTATGTCTTCCCTGCGATCGGCCGACAATTCCTTCAGCACCAGATGTAAAAACATTTTTCACAGCACACCAATGGTGTTGGATGGTTGCGGGCATTGAGCTGCTGATTGCTTCCACACCTTGCGAAAAGTGCTCCCTTAATTGTTGGCGCACTGAGAGATCACTAAGTCTATCGACGTTGAACCTGGGCATTCGTGTGTTGTCCTGGGATCTTCGAACTGCAGCAGTGCGTAGTTGGAGGGTATCTATCATAAGATGGTGATCACGTACATCTGCCCCTTGCCTGTTTAAAGTTAATATGGGTCTTGCTATATCCGTATACATCCATAGGATGATTTTGATTTTTTTCCCGAAAATTCTGTTACACTAGTAGAAAGCTATCCCGTCTTTTTTGACTCTGCAGTTAATGTTTATCCTCTAGTTCAGTTTCCTATCGATCACCAGGGCTAGGTATCTCGCACTGCTTGAGATATTTAGGGGGATATCCCTTACAGAAGGTGTTACGAATTGTGAAATTATTTGGTTAGTAAAATAAAAATCTTTTAAATGGTAGCATGTACGTTCACATGGCAATAAATAAAAGACTTTATGTACATACAGGTATGTAGACATATACAAAAAATAACTACGACTTCGCACATGAACCATTCCAATTCGAATATCGAAACATGTGCCTACACCTTGCACTGTTTTAATTTAATTTGCGGCAGTATTTCAAGGCAAATATTGTCCAAAGTGTCTTACACAATTAGTGACTTACCTTTGCTATAATGCCACAACCTGTTGTATAAATAAGTTCATTCTGATAAGATAAACGCAAATATGTATGACTCATGCATACTGAACCAGTTGTTGCTAATTTTTTTCATTTATTGTATTTTGAAATGGAGAACAGCGCAAATAATAATTTATTAAATAAAAAGAAAATCCCAAGACGGATATAGTCGATTGAGTCATTTGTATCTCTTTCTCCTCGGATTCGAAAACCCGATAATTGGACAATAATTTGCTAAACAGTTCTTTTCGATCGAACACATAAAATAACCGCCACCAATCGGCGCGGTGGTTAACAGAAAGGTTTTCTATGCCAAACGATGCGATTTGCTTATGGTAATGCAAAATTTCTCTTCTCTCCGATTGTTTGCTCAAATTAAAAAGTAAATAATTTCTTCTATTGTATGTATGTCCAGTGGTTTTAAAAGATGCCATAAAAACAGACCAACCACTTGCAACCTCTGAATGGGTATACTCGTGGTTGGTGTTAAAAGTTAACAATTTTAATTAATTTAATGGCCAGCCGAGTTATTAAGAAACACAGAAGTATCTCTGTTCAGTTGGGTTTTATTTTTTGTTTACCTTAATTAACAAGTTAATGACTTATGCTTATGATTTGATAGAGCACTTAAGAGATGGTAAGATGGAGGAAATAAAATAAAAATATAACTTGTGAGATGGGATGGGATGGGATGATGAGATTGCTGTTTTTTCCCAGCGGAAGTTATGAAATTAATTTTTTTTTTTTAATTTTAAACCGGGACTCTGATTCTGCTAACTTACATAAATCTCTTTAACAATAGATATCGTTATATATTGTGCATACGGTTTGAGAATGATTTTCATCCGGACTTAGGCTGAGCGAATATGCTTTACGATGGTATAATGATTTTCATATTCTTCTTCTTCTTCCTTTTATCAGCGAGGTTATGATCCGAAAACAAGGGATCATAGCCCTCCCACTTCACCGCATTTCTACTGATCCGCCTGTGTGGTTCGCCTTAATGATAATAATGATTTTCATTTTCTAATTTAAAATTGACATTCTATCTCTTGTGGATCCCGTGCACATCTGCTGGTCTTTGAAACGAATATTTTTTCTTGCCAATCAGTCTTACGTCCTTCCTTCTCAAGATTTTAAAAAGAATCCTAGACCTACACATCAAGGTCAACATTTATAGCACCTTCCACGTCACAACACGCCTACCAAAAAAGCAAATCTGTTGAAATGGCTTTGCACTCCATCATCCATCATCAAACGGCATGCACATCGAAGCACTCCTCAAGAGGGTGTACAGTCTCCACTACTATGGAATTCAGTGTTCAAAGAAGCCCTTCTGAAACCAAAAAAACTCGATGCAAGGTTATTGTCTACGCAGCTGATGTTGCTATCCTAATAACAGGCGAAAGATTTATTCGACACTGAAGAGAAGGCAGAGTAGCAAAAGGAAAAGAGACCTGGATTCCCCATCAGTGTACAGGCCTTTGTGTATGCTGGACACCGCAGGGAAACTCTTGGAAAAGTTGTTAAAACCAAGGCTTACAGCAGCCGTGCAGAGAGCAGGAGATTTATCTGATGGACAGCACGGCTCCAGAAAGGACCACTCTACGATTGGAGCAATCGAAGAAGTAGTAAGGACCGCCCAATTGGCTCAACAGGGCAAACACTATTCCTGCATTGCGATTGATCGGGAAACTACCGACTGCTCAAAACTTGGCTTGGGCCAGTAATGCAACAATCAAGTTCGTGATGAAGTGCTTACTGTACCTCCTAGTGGTGGTCCCCGGGCAACTATACGTATAAATCCTTATGCGTGTAGGCTAAAATTGAAAGTGCGGGTTGTCTAGGGCCTTGATTCTAGGCTATGCAACGTGGGCCAGCAACCTGCGTTACTGAAACCAGCTCGCTACAAAAACCGACACTATGCCTCGGATAAGGAATGATCACATGCTGACGACTTTTGGATATTGTACCCGGACAAAGATAGGTTTCTGGAATGTAAAGACGCTCCTCGACTCAGGAAGCGAAGGTCCTTACAATGCCAGATTCCTCCAACTGGAAAAGGAACTCATGCGATATAAACTGGACATTTTGGGGTAAGTGAAGTAAGATGGTTAGAAGCGGGCAAGTACCAGTCCCCAACGCGTAACACTGTACTTCTCTATTCTGGAAGACCATCCGGAAGTCCGCGGGAATATGGAGTCGGACTACTGCTAACAACAACAGCACGCAAGGGCCTAATTTCCTGGCAACCTCATAGTGATAGGATTTTGACGGCTAGATTCCGGACTAGAGTACGATGCGTCACCATCATACAGTGTTACGCCCCAACGAATAGTTCGTCTGAGGACAAAAAAGGAGAGCTTCTACAAGTGCCGTCTTCAGCACAACACCAAATGGAGACATTGTCATAGTGATGGGGGATTTGAATGCCAAGGTAGGCAACGACAACGAAGGGCTCTAACATGTAATCGGGAAGCATGGACTAGACAACCGTAATGACAACGGCGAAAGGTTTGTGGATTTCTGCAATGCCAACCGCCTTGTGATAGGTGGCACCATGTTTGAGCACAAGACCTGCCACAAAGTCAGCTGGGTTTCCAATGACAGGCAAGCAACCTCCAACCAAATTGACCATTTTGCCATTAACCGCCGCTTTAGAAGTAGTCTCCTGGACGTCCGAAACAGGCGAGGGGCAGATGTGGGTATAGTACGTGATCACCATCCTATGATAGCTACCCTTCAACTACGCACTGCTGCAGTTCGAAGAGCCCACGACAACACAAGAATGCCCAGGTTCAATGTCGATAGACTTAGTGATCCCTTAGTGCGCCAACAATTAAGGGAGCACTTTTCGCAAGGTGTGGAAGCAATCCGCAGCTCAATGCCCGCAACCATCCAAGATCATTGGTGTGCTGTGAAAAATGTTTTTACATTTGGTGCTGAAAGAATTGTCGGTCGATCGCAGGGAAGACATAGGGCGTGGCTTTCCGAGGATAGCTGGAGATGGATTGACGAACGAAAACAGCTAAAAGCTCGCGTTGCAGCTAGCCCAGCAGCAGGGAGAAGCGAGCTAGATTCCTAGAATATGAGAGAAGTTCAGCGTAGCGTGCGACGTGACAAGCGCAACTACATCAACGCGCTGGCTACAGGAGCAGAAGAAGCAGCACGGAGGTGCGACAGCAGGACCGTCTTCACAATCACCAAAGAGCTGACAGGTGGTCGCAGCTCCAGCCAACACACAGTGAAAAGCCTAGACGCATTTCGGATGAGGACCAGCTCAAAAGATGGAAAGAGCATTTTGCTACGGTTTTGAACCGTGTATTCGCTAGCGATATGCTCCCGAATCAGACTGAGATGCCCGAGGTGAGAAGCTCCTGAATACGCACCACGACTCCCAGTAAAGATGAGATCATTACCGCGATCAAGGCACTCAAAACCAACAAGGCGGTAGGACTTGACGGAATTCCAGAACAGCTCTTACGAGCAGCGCCCACAACATCGGCTGAGCTTCTGCTTCCACTTATAGAGAGAGCTTGGGAAGCTGAGAGCTTTTCTAGCGAGTGGAAAAATGGAATGATCATCAAGCTTTCTAAGAAAGGAAATTTAATGGAGTGCGGAAACTGGACGGGTATCTGAGTGCTGCCTCCTCTAGCTAAGATAATTGCTAAAATCATCCTGGAGAGAACCAAATAACATCTCGAAGACACACTCGATGCCGAACAGGCAGGTTTCCGCTCTGGATCCTCCTGTGCCGACCACATCAACACTCTGCGGATTATCATCGAGCAGTGTGTTGAATATCGATCGCCACTGCACCTGCTGTTCATCGATTTTGAGAAGGCGTTCGAGAGTGTCAACAGGGAGTTTATTTGGCGTGCCTTACACAGGAGAGGTATTCCCGATAAATTAATTGCTATTATCAAAGCTACATATGAAGGTTCCACATGTCACGTTCTGCACAGGGGAAGGTTGTCTGAGGAATTCGAGATCCAAAGTGGGGTAAGACAAGGCTGTATCCTTTCACCAATATTATTCCTATTGGTGATTTAGGGATGTGCTTCATGCAGCTTTGTCGACGGGAAACGGAGGAATTCGATGGACTCTTAAATCTCAACTGAAACATCTTCACTACGCTGACGATGTATGCTTACTCTCCCACAGAATTATGGACCTCCACCAAATGACAGCAGATGTGGAGAGGGAGGCAGGCGTCGTCGGGCTGAAAATTAATACGGCAAAAACTAAAATGATCAGCCTTGGAACTAACTCATCGGCTCAAATATGCATTGCTAGACAACCGGTAGAGAGATAGATTTCCAGTATCTTGGGAGTATTGTCTCGACCGATGGTGGAACCGTACTGGATATAGCCAACAGGATCGCCCAAGCAAGGTCCGCGTTCGGTATGTTGTCCAAAATATGGCGAAGCAATGCAATCAGTTTCAGCACCAAGATAAGACTGTTCCGCTCCAACGTTGAATCCGTGCTGCTATATGGCTGCAGCACGTGGAGAGTGACCACCACTATCACCAGAAAGCTGCAAACGTTTGTTAATAGGTGCTTACGCAATATCTTAAGGATTTTCTGGCCCAATCGTATCTCTAACGAACACCTTTACGAGAGAACGGGTCAGGAACCAATAGGCACAACCATTCAACGGCGGAAGTGGCAGTGGATTGGTCACACGTTCCGTAAGGGTGACAGTTTCATAGCGAACCATGCTATGCAATGAAACCCTTTAACTCAGGATGACAGAAGACCTGGCGGTTCGAAGAGAACATGGCGCAGAACAGTCGAGAAGGAGGCACGGCAGTTAGGGAAAAGTTGGGGAGAACTCAGACACATTGCCAGAAACCGCACGCGATGGCGCGTAGGCGTAGTAGAGGCCCTAGTTCCCACAAGGGGGTACAGGACATAAGTAAGTAAGTAAGTAAGCAGAATAAAACACAATTGATCGAAGAGAACCGAGACCTTGTATGGTATTACAAATGCCTTGTCAAAACGTCACTTCCTATCTGATGTCATTGATGGTAAGTTCTTATCAGTCCAAAGCAATCTTTACATTCCGTTGTTTACAATCACTTAAAAGTACATTTGGTATACGTCATACTTTTCTTAAAAAAAAAAAATCATTGTCACTCACTGATAGCAGTGACAAATGACAAATACCTATCTCTACGAATTGTATATCAAAAGACAATCAGAGTATCTTCGGCATTTGTAGCGCAAAGAAGACACACTAGCGCTACATAATTAATTTCAGTTCCTGAACAAGCTACTGGAATTTTCAATTAAGCCATTTACACTGCTTGTTGTTTCTTTCGTAAGCTATTTGTACTATAAACACAACATGCCCAATTAGTCTGCTTTTTTACGAAATAGCCACAATCTGCCGATCTTCATATGACGACAGCCAGCAATTATGTATGAAGTGCAAGTAGCTATCTGGAAGGTTATGTGGTTTACCTTAATTTTTTTTTTTAAATTCAACTTTTTCATGCCGACACTTGGCTGCTTAAATATTTAAACAATTGCAGATGATGCCGCTAATAGAAAATGGAAATACTCGTACACTCAAGTGTAAATAAAGCTCGAGTGAGTGTGAGGAAACATAAAAGTATCTAACCCCAGTTGTGTGTTCTATAACGTGTTGGGCGTGGATATCATTTTTTTTTTTTCTCTCAACTCACTGCACCGCGAAATGATTCCACTGTGGGTTGGATTTTGTAGTTGGATCTTGGCGTGATCACGACAAAAAGATGCCTCTACACGTGTAGAACCGTGCGGATGGACATTTCTGCATCTCAAGTTCATGCAGCAGTATTTCATTTCCGCCACGACATGCACCAGAGTATCATTCTAACTCTATGTACATACATTGAGGCTATAGTAGAGGAATCTTTATTTCTTTTTGTTGGGTTCTGGCTTAGAATATCTCGGTTTTATTGTGGACAAAGATACTCAATACTTGTAGTTGATTCAGATGTTGCGTGATGTTGGTTAAGGTTCTTGCCCTCTCTGGCTCGCTACAGAGGTGGAAGCTGAAAATGGTTCTTTCTCACTGGCTGTGTTGCAATCCCGTGGGACATGCACGTTGTGTGTGTGTGTGATTAACTACTTTTCTGGATTTGAAGAAGGCATTAGCATCTATTTGAATTGTAAGAGATGGACAAGATTTTTGAGGGACGGTTTATAATTATACAGAGTCTTGACGGTTTATGATTAATCGACGGCTTTACTGAAAAGAATAGAATTTCAAATTCATTTAGAATAGAATGGATGCTAGTTGGAAAGAAATGCAGGTATTTATCCATTTTCGAGACAGTTCTTGTTCTTCTTCCTTTTATCAGCGAGTTTATGATCCGAAAATAAGGGATCATAACCCTCCCACTTCACTGCATTTCTACTGATCCGCCTGTGGGGTTCGCCTAGTTCGAGATAGTTCTTCGCGGAAAAGGTTCAGATGTAAAATCTGCATAAAAAGGCACTTTTAACAGAATCTTGAGGCATAGCCACATAGTATCTACAACCTAAGAAGAGAGTTCTATACGCAAGTTAGTCACATATAGGTATATAGGCACATTATTTCTAAGATACATAGGACGATGATGTACAATTTATACCCACATGTTGTAAGATGCCCATTTGCTGTCGTCTCTTGCTCTACTTACTTACTTAAGTGGCGCTACAGTTCGGGGTGAACCTGGGCCTGTACCACCAAGTCTCTCCATTTAGCTCGGTCTTAAGCTAATTGCCTCCAGTTGCGCATTCCAAGTTGGTCGAGGTCCCTTTGAACTTGTGCGCGCCACCTACGACGATGATTCCCTCTACTCCGTCGTCCCTCGGGGTTAGATTCGAGGACTCTGCGGGCCGGAGCGTTGGTGTCCATTCTTTCTACATATCCTAGCCATCTCAGACGTCCAATACGCAGTTTTTCGACTAGGTCGATGTCGCTGTACAGCTCGTATAGTTCCTGATTGAATCTTCTCCTCCAAAACCCGTCAACGCAAACGGGACCGAAAATCTTACGAAGAATTTTTCTCTCGAAGCGACCAAGGATATCTTCATCCTCTTTTAATAAAGTCCATGTTTCAGCGCCACAAAGCAGGACTGGGATAATCAGGGTCTTATACAGAGTCTGCTTAGTTGTTTGAGATAGGGCTTTACTGTTGAATTGCCTTAAAAGCCCAAAAAAACAACGATTGGAAAGATTATTCTTCGATTGATTTCTGCGCTGATCTTCTTTTTTAGAGTTTATAGCAGAGCCAAGGTAGACAAAGTCCCTTACTACCTCGATGTTATAGCTACCGACTGTGACGTTTTGTCCAATTCGTCGGTGTTGGCTGTCCCTTCTTGTTGACAGCATACCATATACCTGGTTTTGCCCTCGTTTATCGCTAAAGCCATTTTGGCAGCTTCCGCCTCAATGCTTGCAAACGCACCGGTGGCAGCCCGCTGAGATCTTCCGATAATGTCTATATCGTCGGCGTATGCAAGCAGTTGTACAGACTTGTAATAGACTGTGCCTCCGGTGTTGGCTTCTGAGTTCCGCACAATCCGTTCAAGTACAATATTAAAGAAGCCACATGACAGCGCGTCACCTTGTCTAAAGCCTTTTTTGACATGAAAGGTCTCAGTGAGGTCATTACCGAACTTGACGGAGCAGCAAGCGTTCTCCATCGTCAGCCTGCACAGACGGACAAGTTTGGCATTGATGTCAGAACTAGACATGGCTCTATGCGGCTCATAGGCGGCCTTGAAATCGATAAAGATAAAGGTGGTGAGTATCGATTTGGAATTCTTGGGTTTTCTCCAGGATCTGCCGAAGTGTGAAGATTTGATCGATGGTGCACTTTCCTGGCCTGAAACCGCACTGATAGTGTCCAATCAGGCTGTTCATAAAAGGTTTCAGGCGTTCACACAATATCGCAAAAAAGATCTTGTATGCGATGTTGAGGAGACTGATGCCTCTATGATTGGCGCAGTTGAGGGGGTCTCCTTTCTTGTGGATCGGGCAAACGATGCTGAGGTTCCATTCATTAGGCATACACTCGTCTGACCAAATCTTAGAGATGAGTTGGTGTATGCACTCTACCAATTCATCCCCAGTTGCCTTGAAAAGTTCAGCCGGTAAGCCGTCAGGTCCAACAGCCTTGTTGGATTTTAGCTTGGATATTGCTATCCTCACTTCATTTTGCTCAGGTGGACGGAAATTTTGACTATCTTCGTCTGTGTTGAATGGTTCATTCTGCCTAACAGCGGGATGTTGGTCTTCGTCGCCGTTATACAGTCTGCAGAAGTAATTTTTCCATATTCTCAGCACCGACTGTGATTCTACTACGAGGTTTCCATTTTCATCTCTACAGGTTTCTGTACGGGTAAAGCTCCTCTGACACGTTCTTTTTACCTTCTGGTAAAACTTCCGTACATTGTTCCTGGAGTATAAACTCTCGATATTCTCAAACGCGCGCTTCTCATGCTCTTTCTTCTTCTTTTGGAGAAGCCGATGTTCTTCCCGTCTCCTTTGCTCGTAGAGCTCACGAGCAGCTCTCGTCTTCCGTTGCAGCGCCGCTTTGTATGCCTCTTGTTTTGCTGCATGCACTCGTCGGCATTGTTCGTCAAACCAGGGGCTTCGCGGTGGTGGGCGAGCGAGACCCAGCACATCAGTCGCGGCGTTTCTGATGGCATGTTGGCAGCGTAACCACTGGTCTTGATGCTGCCGGCATAGGGGTGATTGAGAGATTTCGGGATACGCGTTCAGCGAAGAGTCTGGCGGTCTCTTGCGATTGTAGCTTTTCGACGTTAAATTTTCTCACAGTGATTCTTCTTTGTTGCTCAGATTGGGATATCCGCATTCGTACCTTGGCTACAACAAGGTAATGATCCGAGTCTATGTTGGCCGCTCGGAAGGTCCGGACATCCAGAATACTGGAGGCATGCCTTGCGTCGATCGCAATATGATCAATTTGGTTGATCGTTACATGATCATTGCACCACCATGTCTGCTTATGGATATCGAGATGAGGAAACCATGTGGTTGCTATGGTGACATTTCGCTCCACAGCGAAATCAATTAGCTTTAGTCCGTTATCAGACGTGGTGTCGTGTAGGCTATGCTTACCGACTGCCCTACCAAAGACGTCCTCCTTTCCTATTTTGGCGTTAAAATCGCCCAATACGATTTGAACGTCGTATTTAGGACATTGCTCGTATGTTTTGTCGAGGAGCTCGTAGAAACACTCTTTGGTGGCGGGGTCCTTTTCTTCCGTGGGGGCATAAACACATATTAGGCTTATGTTAGCGAATTTAGCCTTGATCCGGATAGTCATAATACGCTCGCTTACGTGTCGGAAGCTTAAGACTTCTTGCCTAAGTCTGCCGCGTATGACGAATCCGCATCCGAATAAGCGTTGCCTGTTGCCTCTGTAGTAATCACCGTAGTAGTTTTTCATCCTCTTTTTGCCCGGCCCATCCCAACCCACTTCCTGGATGGCGGTAATATCTACTTTATAGCAGTCTAGGGCCTCTGCTAGTTGTTCGGCTGCACGTGGTCTGTAAAGGGACAGAACATTCCACATACAGATCCGAAGGTCGTTGTCCTTATTTCGTTTGCTGGGGTCGTCATTAGTTGAGTCATCCTTATCCGAGGCTTTTGGTTGTTTCCATTATCGTTAACATGCAGTACAGAAGGCCAACCGAAACGTTGCCGTCTCTAATGGGCTAGGCTCAACAAGTAGGCAACAAAGAAGTCAAAGTGGCAAAACAAGTGGCACACTGATCGACGTTGTTATGAAAGAATGCAGCTATGGGCAGGGAAGCTATGAAAGGAGGAAGTTACATGCTGTATTATCTACTCCTGTGTACTGGATGTATCTGTATATTTGAGCGTATTTGGTGTTATCAAAAAAGCTCCTTCGATGTCAAGAAAGCAGCCCACCGCAAACTCTTTGTCTCTTAAAGATCTTTCAATCCTAGTTGTGAGTTCCTGAAGAGCATATGTAGAGGATTAATAGCGAGGGCTCTGTCCCTGATATGTTTATCAAGTATTTTCTCCATAGTTTTCCAGAACAAAGAGGTAAGCCTTATGGGTCGGTACGATTTCGGTAGTTCTGTTGGTCAACGGCCCGCTTTAGGGATGAACTTAACCGTAACTTCTTTGCAACTTTTTGGTATATAACAACGCAAGAAGCGACTGTGTTATATCTCGCAGCTTATGGCCAACATTGGATGAAAACAGAACCAAAAGCCTATTGGCGATGAATAAAAAAGAATCTTATCTAACAGGACAATGTGCGGTAAGGGAAATGGCTGCTAGACTAGGCATCAACTCATCCGACCACTGCAGGAGCTGTCAAGATATAGAGGAGATAAAAACCACCAAGCACTTGCTAAGTGATTGCCTAAATCTTCAAAACCGCCGCTTCCGCCATATGGGAAACAAGCTTTTTGATGAACTAGAGGATCTCGTACAAGTTCCACTTAGGAACATGATATGCTTCATAAAGAGCGAAGGATGGTTTGCAACAGAACCGACCGCAAGACAAATGGTTTGAATACAAGTTCCACATAACAAAAGGGAAACACAATAGCCAATTAAGCAATTAGGAGCACTCCCCTTCAACCAAGCCAAACAGATACTTTTGAATTTATTGTTGGTTGAAGCTCCTTAGGGTAGGTAGGAAGATGTGGTGGTTCTCCTTAGAAAGCACTAGGTGCTGTTTTGATACCACAAACTCGTATTACCTGGATGTGAAAGTGTGTTGGTTGGGAGTCTCTAGATCCAATCTGTGGAGTTTAAAAAGATTACTAAATCTTTACGGGTTTCCTCTGAGACTTCCTCAAGGGAATTGAAAAGGGGTTTTCCTAAAGTTCGTTATCTGGTCCTAGCTAGTGCCGGAAAAGTGGATAATGGTTTCTTAATCAGTTGCGATATTACAACTGCGACAGTGGATGTTGTGTGGGATGCCTATTTTGACTGCATGGTCTCCTATAGGCCAATGACCCGTGGTGGTTGCTGTTATTCTGGCGATATCTTTACGCGTTCTGTTTAGGAAGTCGGTTATTTTTGCATTGTTAAGTGCCGTCTTCAACACAACACCAAATCGAGTCATTGTCATAGTGATGGGGGATTTGAATGCCAAGGTAGGCAACGACAACGAAGGACTCAAACATGTAATCGGGAAGCATGGACTAGGCCACCGCAATGACAACGGCGAAAGGTTTGTGGATTTCTGCAATGGCTACCGCCTTGTGATAGGTGGCACCATGTTTGAGCACAAAACCTGCCACAAAGTCAGCTGGGTTTCCAATGACAGGCAAGCAACCTCCAACCAAATTGACCATTTTGCTATCAGCCGCCGTTTTAGAAGTAGTCTCCTGGACGTCCGAAACAGGCGAGCGGCAGATGTGGGGATAGTATGTGATCACCATCTTATGATAGCTACTCTCCAACTACGCACTGCTGCAGTTCGAAGATCCCACGACAACACAAGAATGCCCAGGTTCAACATCGATAGACTTAGTGATCACTCAGTGCGCCAACAATTAAGGGAGCACTTTTCGCAAGGTGTGGAAGCAATCAGCAGCTCAATGCCCGCAACCATCCAAGACCATTGGTATGCTGTGAAAAATGTTTTTACATCTGGTGCTGAAGGAATTGTCGGTCTATCGCAGGGAAGACATTTTTCGAGGATACCTGGAGACGGATTGACGAACGAAAACAGCTGAAAGCTCGCGTTGTAGCTACCCCAGCAGCAGGGAGAAACGAGCGAGAGTCCCTATATCGCATGAAAATGAGAGAAGTTCAACGTAGCGTGCGACGTGACAAGCGCAACTACATCAACGCGCTGGCTACAGAAGCAGAAGAAGTAGCACGGAGGTGCGACAGCAGGACCGTCTACAGAATCACGAAAGAGCTGACAGGTGGTCGCAGCTCAAGCCAACATCCAGTGAAAAGCCTAGACGGTTCCTTGCTCATTTCGGGTGAGGACCAGCTCAAGAGGTGGAAAGAACATTTTGCCACGGTTTTGAACCGTGTATTCGCTAGCGATATGCTCCCAAATCAGACTGAGATGCCCGAGGTGAGAATTTCCCTAATACGCACCACGACTCCCAGTAAAGATAAGATCGCTACCGCAATCAAGGCACTCAAAACCAACAAGGCGGTAGGACTTGACGGTATTCCACCAGAGGTCTTACGAGCAGCGCCCACAACATCGGCGCAGCTTCTGCTTCCACTTATAGAGAGAGCTTGGGAAGCTGAGAGCTTTCCTAGCGAGTGGAAAAAGGGAATGATCATCAAGCTTCCTAAGAAAGGAAATTTAATGGAGTGCGGAAACTGGAGGGGTATCTGCGTGCTGCCTGCTGTAGCTAAGATAATAGCTAAAATCATCCTGGAGCGAATCAAACAACATCTCGAAGACACACTCGATGCCGAACAAGCAGGTTTCCGCTCAGGATCCACCCGCGGCCGACCACATCAACATCACGCGGATTATCATCGAACAGTGTGTTGAATATCGATCGCCACTGCACCTGCTGTTCATCGATTTTGAGAAGGCGTTCGATAGTGTCAACATGGAGTTTATTTGGCGTGCCTTACGTAGGAGAGGTATTCCCGATAAACTAATTGCTATTATCAAAGCTACATATGAAGGCTCCAAATGTCACGTCCCTGCACAGGGGAAGGTTGTCTGAGGAATTTGAGATCCAAAGTGGGGTAAGACAAGGCTGTATCCTTTCACCAATATTATTCCTATTGGTGATTAGCGATGTGCTTTATGCAGCTTTGTCGACGGGAAACGGAGGAATTCGATGGACTCTTAAATCTGAACTGAAACATCTTCACTACGCTGACGATGTATGCTTACTCTCCCACAGAATTATGGACCTCCACCAAATGACAGCAGATGTGGAGAGGGAGGCAGGCGTCGTCGGGCTGAAAATTAATACGGCAAAAACTAAAATGATCAGCCTTGGAACTAACTCATCGGCTCAAATATGCATTGCTAGACAACCGGTAGAGAGATAGATTTCCAGTATCTTGGGAGTATTGTCTCGACCGATGGTGGAACCGTACTGGATATAGCCAACAGGATCGCCCAAGCAAGGTCCGCGTTCGGTATGTTGTCCAAAATATGGCGAAGCAATGCAATCAGTTTCAGCACCAATATAAGACTGTTCCGCTCCAACGTTGAATCCGTGCTGCTATATGGCTGCAGCACGTGGAGAGTGACCACCACTATCACCAGAAAGCTGCAAACGTTTGTTAATAGGTGCTTACGCAATATCTTAAGGATTTTCTGGCCCAATCGTATCTCTAACGAACACCTTTACGAGAGAACGGGTCAGGAACCAATAGGCACAACCATTCAACGGCGGAAGTGGCAGTGGATTGGTCACACGTTCCGTAAGGGTGACAGTTTCATAGCGAACCATGCTTTGCAATGGAACCCTTTAACTCAGGATGACAGAAGACCTGGCGGTTCGAAGAGAACATGGCGCAGAACAGTCGAGAAGGAGGCACGGCAGTTAGGGAAAAGTTGGGGAGAACTCAGACACATTGCCAGAAACCGTACACGATGGCGCGTAGGCGTAGTAGAGGCCCTAGGACCCACAAGGGGATTCAGGACATAAGTAAGTAAGTAAGTATGAAAGGGGTAAGAGATTTTTTAGTAAACGGCTTTCGAAAATTGGGTGGGCCATGGGATTACTAGGTCTTGCGACCTCTGTCGTATAATGGGTAGAATGCCACTCAGGCCCGGGGAGTTATAAGGAGCGAAGCTGTTTAAGGCCCGGAAGATTTGTTCCTCTGTAATAATGGATATAAGGTTTTCCCAGGCGCTAGATTACGTGCGCTGGGGCTCAGCGCTGTTATCTGTGCATCCGGGAAAACAGGTGTTTATCAGAAGTTCTAGAGATTCTCCTGTTGTTGACTCAGTCCAATCCCCATCCATCTTTCTAAGGAGGGATGGATTGGAGTGTTCTTTCGATAAAATTTTACTGAGACTTGCAGAGTCCTTCGAGGGTCTCAATGAATTGGCAGTATTCTATCCATGACTGTCTTTTAGCCACTCTGATAGATTGTTTATGTTTTCTAAGGCAGTCTTTATAAGGCTGCCAATATTTACAGCTATGGGAGATATTAAGCGTCTCTCTAGTCAACTTCCTAACCTTAGTGTCGAGTTCCATAATTGGGGTTATTTTTGGTTTGGGGGTTTTACGGAGCTTTGAACTTATGACTTGACCAAGCTTAGCCTAGTAAAGCTCCTTAACTTTAAACAAAATAAAAAATACTCTAAAAATTGTGAGCACAAGTCAACCACCATTCCATCTATTAAGCCTTAACACTTAGTTATTGTCAGATAAATGGAATATCTCTCAACGAATATCCAACCAAATCTAAACAAAAGGATCGTTTCAGATACAAGTGCACAACCTTACCCCTTGACAAGTTTGTTTGTTTTACTAATTATGTAACATCACCTACTTTAAGGCACATGATGTCATTAAACAACAATTAAACAATATCTGTCAACTCAAACTGAACTCTGTCAGATGTCTCTGTATACGCAATCGAACGAACATGAACTCTATATACTTACATCAAAGCGTGCCCCAGAAAGCAAAGAAAGCAAACAAAAGTCAACACAACAAACGTGAGGCCGATTGTCGTGATCTGCCAATTTTGCAGTTTAAATGGCTAATTGCGGTCTTGTCAATTTCAGTCTGAAACAAACAAACTTCTTGTCTCCTCTCTCTCCTCGTTTTTTCTACTCTTAGCGGGAAGCATTTGGCGGGCATAGAACTTGGGCTAAGAACTTGTTTCCATCTCTAACGTTTCCGGGATATTTCAGGCAAAGAACATCGAAGCACGATCTGCGAAAATGTCTCTCTGAATTTTCTGGAACACAATACGAGTTCAAAATAAACGAAAAAAATACATCTTCCAGGTAAAAGACAAAATATCTGTATCCGCTGTGTGCGTGCAAGTATCTGTGCCAATGGTCTATGTTCATGATTAACATCATTTTATCGCCCGCAATGGTACGCACCCGCATGTATAGTAGTTTATTGGCCCATAATTACATACGTGTATGACCCCGCACGAAATACAAAGCGACGTTTGTTTCATTCAGAATGACAGCAACAAAACAAAAAGCAGACTGTAAACAAAGTCCCTATGTGTTGGTCTAACGTGAGTCTCTGAGTTGGATTTCACGGTATTTTAGTCAGATTAAACGACGCCGCTTGTATGCGGAACTGTGTTTTACACGCGGGCGATTGAATGTGACGGATTGATCCGAAAAGACACTGCCGTCAGTTCTCAATCTCTATCGGTTTAATCAAGATACAGATAAAAGGGAGTCGAGCATGGTGGAGAGAGAAACAGATCGGACATGGCATGGAAATGGGAAAAGCTTTAAGGGATTTCTTGTCGTTCGTATGACATGACAGACAGGTAGACAGTGCCGAAAGTCGAATGAAGTTATCATAAGACGGCACAAATGCTAATCAGATAATTAGACGGATGTGGATGATAGATCTTTGGCAAACTGTGAGATCGAGTTTTATCTGTTTTGTATTGTATTACATTATGTTGTGAACGACGAGAGTCAAGGGAAATGACTAGTACATTTGCAAAATAATCACATTAACCGAGTGAAGTATGTATGTTTTACTTAATATAGGTTATTCTCATGTATGGAGTATTGGTATGGTGGCCCGCCTTGGAGAAGAGATCCAACCTATTCATAATGGAAAAAACTCAGTGAGATGCATGTCTCATTATTACCGGTGCACTGAGAACTTCTCCCACAACGGCGCTCCAAACCATGCTCCACCTGCTTCCGATTGACATCGTCAGTAAACAATTGGCTGTCAGCTCGGCAATAAGACTGAGCGGCTCCAGGCAGTGGAAGAAGCAACACACGGGACATGCCAATATACTTCGATGCATCGTCATCTTCTCAATTCCACTGACCATCTGCCCACTGAATATGATTTTGACAAGGGCTACACGCACTCGATACCGGACAGAAGTGAGTGGACGCAACGCAATGTCCTTTACAACGAATCGCTGTCAATCTTCACGCACGGGTCCAAAACCAAGGACGGAGTCGGTGCCGGAATTTTCTCCGAAGATCTGGACATACACCTCTCCTTTAACCTTCCAGACCACTGCAGCGTTTTTCAAGCCGAAATCACCGCAGTTCGCAAAGCTGCTGACTGGCTGGCGGCTAGCACACTATCAACACCTGATATTGTTATTTATGTCGACAGTCAGGCAGCCATCAAATCCCTCGCATCCAGCACTACGAGATCTAAGGCAGTGAAAGACTGTCGCATATCTCTTAACGAGATAGCTGATCAGTACAACCTCACCCTTTGCTGGGTACCAGGTCACTGTGACATACCGGGGAATTGTGCAGCCGACGAACTAGCACGACAAGGCTCCTCTGGTACAGATAGCATAAGCATCACCGACATCGAAGCGCCAACGTCTTATGTTAAGTACCTCATTCAAATTGATGCCGAGAAAGTAGCCAATCATCGATGGCAACATCTAGACCAATGTTATACCGCCAGACAGCTCTGGCTGATACTCAATAAATCCAGGTCCATCGGACTCTTGAAGCACAAGAGAGGAACCCTCTCAAAAATAACAAATGTCCTCACTGGACACTGTGTCATAGGAAGACTTGCCCAGAGATTAGGTATCCCTCATAATGACTTCTGCAGAAGCTGCAGAGATGAAGAGGAAGAAGAGACCATCAGTCATCTCCTGTGCGCCTGTCCTGCGCTCGCCAACATCATCAGGAAGGCCACTCTGGGTGAATACTTCTACAATGATCTTAATGATCTCGGCCACGCCTGCACGGCTAAAATTCTCGACTTCATTCAACGAAGCAAATGGTTCCAAGAGTAAGAGGGTGATCCACCCGCCTTACACATCGGCAGTAGAATGGACCTACTTTCTGGTCTAAGTACATCCTCCGCCATTCAGTGCTTATACCTTTCCACACGATTCAAAGGGGCAACAAAAGCAGGTACACCGGGAAACAGAGCCCAACGGTCGGTTGGCAACCCTCTGATGCAAATGGACCACCTCCAACGATGTACATTGATCAGCGACGAGTGAGACGAGCGACGATGAAGAAGAGGGTGGACTGCCCTATATATCTATAACATGAAGGACGAGTACACTACGAACCCCATAGGCGGATCAGTAGAAATGCAGTGAAGTGGGAGGGTTATGATCCCTTATTTTCGGATCATAACCTCGCTGATAAAAGGAAGAAGAAGAAAAAGAAGTACACTACAAGATGCAATATAAACATCACACATATACCCAAATATCCCAAACATACCAACACATGCACATAATCAACACCACTTTGTACGACCATGAGCAGCGGTCAACGGACTGAAGGAGGTTCAGTCCAAGTTCAGCGATGGCCGAAAGCCCGACGTTTACACTTAATTATTTGTATGGGGTGGCACGTCATCGGCTAGGCCCTTCCCCCAGATCTGCGTGAAATTCCACCGGGATAGCTAGCTTTCGCGGATTTAGTAACGTAAAAATAGGAATACGAGTGGGTACTGAGGTTTCTTCCTCCTCAGGAGTGTCCGACGCAAGGCGTTGTTTGACACGTTTATATTTTAGATTCAATAACCTCTTTTCTTCCACGCTAGGTCCAACGCCAAGCGTTGTTTGACAAATTTCCTTTCTTCTCATATTCCTTCTTCGCTTTTATATTTTTCGCGATACTGTTTTTGAATATTTCATTTTGCGTTCACTAGCCCCTCAATTGCGAGCGCTTACTGTGAACGTGGCACCAGGGTAAAGAGCGAACCCAGGAAATGCATAACATGACCCTCTGAACTGCCAGTTGTTGGGGCGATTTCAGAGAGAGAGAGCCATTGGAAAACTGGAAAGAGCTGCTAGATAGCGGGGCGTTCAAGGAACGGTTGCATTCTTCAGCAAAAGAGGGGAGTACTGCACATAAAGCCGTCCTTGAGCTTGTAATGGCTGAATAAGCGGTAAGCCAATTTGGAGAGAGAGGCTCTTGGTCGGTTAAACAAAGTACTGAGGGAAGTTCAGCACTTCTTGGTTGACCACGAGTGAGTGCGAACAAGCGCTAGTGTTTTTGAGGAGTTATTTTGAGTGTGAGCTAGTTAGCGAGTTTGCTTATTTTTTGAGTGATCGAGTCCGGAAGGGGACTACAAAAATATATAATATAAAGAGAAGAAGGAACGAGAGAGGAAGAATAAAGGAAAGGAGCAATAGGAAGAGTCGAGGAACATCATATTTTGGAGACGAAGAGTAGGAGGCCGAATACCAACTCAGGAAAAATAGATAAGTTGCAAATTTTACTAGAATTCTTGGTGCGATTAGTGAAGGTTTATTTTGTGTGTGATAAATCCCGGTAGGGTTTCATTCCGTCCATTTCCCGGTGAAAGCGGGACACGCGACCGTTAGCGATACGATTATTTTTCTGTTGTTCGGGACCGGTGATAGCGGGCCACCCCAGTGGCTGTTTACCTTTGGTATTTTCGGTGTCATCCGGAATTAAATCTACTTTTGCTTTTCTTTCTCCTAAATCTTTGAATTTCAATAAATTGGCCGTGCTCCAAAAGAGCCCTTATAACGCACGCTCGTTGTTTTTTTTTGTTCTTTTCGTTCGCAGAATTTCAGGTTTCCCACCCCATTCATTTTCCCCAAAAAGGTTTCTAGATTCCTTGAAAAATCTGGTGGCACCCATTTTTGCATCGTGTGTAAAAACCCTATTCCAGATTCGCTACTCGAAGTAAACCCACCCCAGCTGAGCAACTGGGAGAGCAGCATCCTACAAGCTGCTGTTGTTGCACTTTCCCGATCCTCTTTGCATTATCTGTGGCTATCTGTCACTTTCGCTTTATTCCCTAGCGTGCGCGGCCGACTTAATTTTTGTCTGTTTTTTTTTTAAATTAATTTTCGGGAATAATTAATTGCAACAAAGTTCAGTGTGTGGATAACAGCGACCTGCGAATGCGCGAAGTACGAAAAAACGATTTTTAAGTCCATCCAATTTTTGGTCACTTTTCCGAGCAATGTCACGAATAACACGAGTAATGTTCGCAAGCAGCCAGCAAAATAAACAACCTAACTACTATCATAAAAGTACAAAGACTAGCGTGCTTCGCCACAACTAGTGCGATGAGAACGACACCCACAGCAGGACTCGAGGCCATTCTCAATCTGCTTCCGCTAGAGATCTTTATACAAGCATCGGCGGCAACTAGAGCCGTAAGATTAAATCAAAAGGATAGCTGGAGACCAAATGCAATGAGTCATACCACGATCCTGCAGAGATATCTAGGCAATGTATCTAGTACAGACTGTCGGGCTGTCTAAATCTGGTCTATATTCCCAAAATTTGGACCGAGGTTGAAGTCATATTCATACCTAAAGCAGGAAAGAGCTCACATGTGGAACCAAAGGATTTCCGACCTATCGGTCTATCGTCCTTTCTGCTTAAAACTTTAGAAAGGTTAATTGATATCCATCTTCGGCAAAGTATTAGCTCAGCTTTACTCTTGCCGTTGCAACATGCGTATTGCAAAGGCAAATCGGTTGAGACAGCCTTACATTCGCTTGTGCGCACCATCGAAAAATCATTGAGCATCAAATAATACACCATCGTGGCTTTCCTTGACATTGAAGGAGCGTTAAACAATGTCAAATCAAGAGCGATTACCGACGCACTTGCAAATCTGAAAGTTGATACTTCGCACGGAGTGTTGATCAATCAATTGCTTACATGCAGGATGATTAACACACAGTTGGGCGGAGCATCGGGCAGAAGAATTGCTCTACACATCAAAGTGGAGTCTTGTCACCTCTTCTGTCGAACCTGGTAGTAAATGAGCTACTGATGGACCTGGATACGTCAGGTTGTAGAGTGAAGCCCTATCCTGATGACATTGCTATTGCTGCCTCCGGTTAACACCCGGACACTCTCAGGGAAATCCTCTAATATGCTCTCTTTCGGCTCACCAAATGGGCCTCCAAATGTGGACTGGGGGCTAACCCCCATAAAACGGAACTAGTTCTCTTCGCGAGGAAATATAAAGTTCCCCTCATAGACCCTTCTATGATAAATGGCACCAGTCTCACCTTCTCTGAAAACGCAAAATATCGGGGTCTTATTTTGGATAGGAAATTAAACTGGAAGGCCAATCTACCAAAGCGCGCCAAGAAAGCTAATGTAGCTCTCTATTCCTGTAAAAAGGCTATAGGTAGGAGCTGGGGTATGAAACCTGAAATCACTCGCTGGCTTTACGTGTCTGTTGTCAGGCCCATACTCTTCTATGGCGTGATCGTTTGGTGGCCTGCTCTTGAGAGGGCGGTCCACCTTACTCAACTAGCTAAGGTGCAAAGATCTGCATGCATCTGCATCAGTGGTGCACTGAGAACTACTCCCTCCGCGACACTTGAAATCTTGTTCAATCTGCTACCTTTAGATATTTTCGGCAAACAGATGGCTGCCTGCGCGGCCATCCGCCTGAAAGCCTCCTCTCAGTGGTCTAGCTATCGCTTGGGCCACTCCTCGATCCTTGATCTTCTCAACTTCAAACATGAAAACACGGACTACACCCCGCCAAAACTGAGATTTGACCATAACTTCCGTACGAGCATTCCCAACCGGGATGTATGGGACACTTCCCCCCTGTCGATGGTAGTTCGGTTCACTTCTTTACATATGGATCTAAGACAGAGGGTGGCGTGGGTTGTGGTGTTTTCTCCGAACAGCTCAATCTGAGCATCTCTTTCCGCCTCCCTTACCATTGTAGCATTTTCCAGGCGGAAATCATGGCGATTAAGAAAATCCTGTCCTGGCTGAAATGTAATGTATTATCTGTCAGGGATATTAGCATTTTCACTGACAGCCAAGCGGCAATCAAGTCCCTGGAATCGTTCTCCTTCACTTCAAAGGCCGCCTTAAACTGTCGTCTATCTCTTATGGAGATGACAGAGAAGTTCAACATTCACCTATGCTGGGTACCGGGCCACAGGGACATTCCAGGTAACTGCAGGGCTGACGACCTCGCCAGACAGGGTACCACTCTAAGGATTCTGCCTTACAGGCAAGCCCTGGGTATGCCCCTCGCTTCATGTAAGTGTCTACTAAAGCTGAACGCTATTAGCACGACCAACCTCAGATGGGTAAACGGCTCAACGTGTCACATTTCGAGACGGATATAGCCTTAGCTGGATCAAAAACGTAGTGCCGATCTGATCAAGTTATAGCGTACACAAATCAGCTGCGTTGTCGGTGTTCTCACTGGACACTGTCTTATAGGCCAACACGCCAAAAGACTTGGTCTCTTCTCCAACGACTTCTGCAGAAGCTGTAGGGACGAGGAGGAGGAGGAAACCATCCTTCACCTCCTATGCACATGTTGAGCCCTGTCGCATAAAAGAATGTTCCATCTAGGGACCCCCTTCGTGACGACCTCGGCGATCTGGCGTCCTTGGACGTCATGAGCATCCATCGCTTTGTCAAAAGCTCCGGTTCGTTTTGTTAGTCCCTGAGTGGCCTAATGGTTTGATCCATGGTATCACAAAAGACGTTCACTGGTGTAAGTATTTCTGCACTCTCGTGTGGACAGCCAACCCAACCTAACCTAACCTAACCTTACCATCTAGTACAGACTACATAACGCCACACCTAGACTTCACGAGGCACCCATCCGAGCAGGGAAAAATGACAGAACGCCTAACGAGCGATCCATAGCTATGTACACCCATGGAACCAAAATGAAAATAGGTGTAGGTGCAGGCATCTTCTCTGAAATGCTTGGTTTCCCCATGTCAGCTCGGCTTCCGAACTACAGCAGCGTTTTCCAGACAGAGGTCCTAGGAGTAACAACAGCAGCCTGTGGGACCTGCGATGAGGGAAATACCACGGGAGGATATCACCTTTTTCATCGACAGCCAGGCAGCGATAAAAGCAATATCTGCTACAGAAATAAAATCGAAGCTTGTGAAGTGAAGTTGTGGAGAGTAGAACTACTGCCGTTCTAAAGTTGGCCCCTGGGCATGCCGGGGCACCGCCATAAATATCACAAAACCGTCTATAAATTCCGCGAAGATACGATCGTGCCCTGGCACTTAAAGAGCTGTTGCGCCAAATATTTATTTATTTTTTATTTATGATCTGAAAACAAGGGATCCTAATCCTCCCACTTCACTGCATTTCTACTTATCCGCCTGTGGGGTTCGCCTATTGTGCACATGTTAATGTATTTACTGGAAATACTGATACTCGTACTTCTACTGCTCGATAATCACTCTCGGGTTTTCGGTGCCCCAGATATGATAGTCCTGCTTAAAACGAAGCCTTGCAGATGGAAATGGGCCTCGTCGCTTATGCTGATGTTCTTGAAAAATAATCGGCAACACCTGCCTGCATTTCTTGCACCCAATCAACGAATGTATGGCGTTGTTCAGGGTCCTCCGGATGCATGCAAGCGTAAGTCTATGCTAGACTTTCTTCTTCTTCCTATTTCGGCGAGATTATGATCTGTCAGGGATCTGAGTTCAAGGGATCATAAGCCTCCCACTTCAGTGCATTTCTACTGATCCGCCAGTGGGATTCGTCTAGTTGCTAAACTATACTGAACATAAATGTCAAAAAGAGCGGGCATACAATCATTAGAACACCCTTTACAATATTGCAAAAGAATAGAGTTTAATATTTATGTACAATACAGTTACAAAATGTGTACATGTTGGTGGAATGAAACTGACAATTCGCTGAATTCCCCACGAATAAGGGAATGTTTCTTAGGAACTGTCAAATTTTATTCACATTCCACGTACTAAAACGCATTCCATATTCACGCGAGTTTAACCTCAAAATTCTTTTGTTTTCTAATTAGTCGGTCATGGTCATGGTTGAATTTATCTTAAAGAAGGTAAGATATTGAGCATATCAAACAGAAATGAAAGCTGCGTTTGCATTTTGCACGCTTAGGCAATTGGTCACACAACGAATGACAACTAACAGATTGCTGTGACCGAATAAAAAAAAGTTATTGTGAATGAAATCTCTAAATTAGCGAACATTCGCTCGTTCACAGTTCGCGAGCTGTGTACACTCTTTTACAGCTTACTACGCTGGAAAGCAATTAGCACTTTAGCGTCATTTTGAATAACATGGCTCACGTGACTCTGGGTGTTAACGTGCATCGCTATGTTTTCTAAAAAAAGAACTGAAGCTCTCAGATCCAAACTGTGCCATTTAAGAAACTATTCATCGCTTTAATGCTTATATCAGAGATTTCCTTCAGATTGTCGAAGGTAGGTCTGTCTAATGTGCGATATCTAGCTAAAGCATAAAGCCGGATTGATCCCCGCTCCGCCAACTTGTAACTTTCTCATTCCCTTCTGTGTTGGCATGACCTGACACCCAGGGAAGACTGATTTTCTTTTACTCTGTTCCACGAGCTTGAAGAATGATGAAGCACAAACTGGGACTTTGATAGCAACGTGACTACCAATAAGAATGGCGATTTTTCCGATGGGTTTAGGGTTGTACCTCAGTGTCCGACAAGCCTCACATATTGCCAGCAATGTTTGCAGTGTTTCTGAGAAGATTTCCCCACAGACCCTGTAGTACATCTCTGAACCGTTCGTCGGTGTACATTGCTGTTTCAAACTTCGTTATCGGTTCACCTCTTTTCGAGCCTGCTCTGGTCAGAAAACCTACTGTGAAGTCATTTCTGAAATTAAGTTTGGGTAATGTGTACGAGTAGTTAGTCAGAGTCGTCCCCAGGTTCTCTGGTAGCGAATGAAGAATGTTGCTGGGCCTATAGGACTTGACAGACCGACACTCTGATTCTTTCAGTCTGACAGCGCTGCAGGCTGAAATTTTGTCAAGTGGTAGAAGGTGTAGAAGCACATTCAGAGCTTCGGTTGGATACAACCGCATGTAACCCATAGTGCCTACAGCCGCTATTCTTTCCACTTTACTTAGTTGTCTTTACTCAAAGCAGGTCGTTTAAGTCTTCCTGCAGATGTAGGAGCCAATACATGCTTTCTTCACTCGCTGTTCTATGTTTAACTTCCAGTTGAGCTGTGGATCTACGAGTAGTACAACTTTTAGATACTTAGTGCTGGAGGTCAAGGAAATTTGTCGATTGTATAGCTGTGGAGGCCTGAATGTCGGCATTTAAGTTTTAGTGCTAAAAAGTATTAGTTCAGCTTTATTTGGATTAACACAAGGTCCACAACTAATGTCATACATACGTGCTTAGCTTATTCAAGGCACCTTCCATGATCTTACTCATTACGGAAGGACACATTTTTGACACTTAGATGACCGCGTCATCCGCACCTGAGGTGTACAGGAATCATTTAAGAATGAACGAGGACCAATAAGCATATCTCCTCGAAAAAGTAACTCCGCTTATTAAAAAAAAAAGACTTGGTTCCGAGATGCTTTGAGCCCTAAAATAAAACTACAAATGACGCTACGATATCTAGCGACTGGAGACAATATGGGCACATTGAGCGCACTGTACAGGGATTCGACTGGCGGGTAGTAGACCTGAACTAAATAGCGAATTCGACTGAAATTAATGGACAGTTCGTTTACACTTTTCAAAGCGCTTTCACTCTGGATGAACCATTGGTTCGGTGAACGACTCTTTCATAAAAAGTTGGCTGAGGATTCAATATGTTTCATCATTCATCTTTAGTGTACACTTTGGATGAAACAAAAGTGAAAGGCAATTTACACTTATCACTTTGGATGATTCCTGCAAGATGAACATTCAAAGTGATGAATGTAAATGAGCCTTTGAGTTAGTTTTGGACCCGTGGTGTCATTCTAATATTTGTGATTGGCTTTGCTAATTGCATCCAGCTTGGGTGTATTGACCTCGTATTATTACATGTAGCGAAAGGCATATAAAGAGTGAGCCAACAGATAGTGTGGATGTTGGCTGTCAATTACTGTCATTTACTGAATTCAATGTACAATCTTCGGCAATTTTAGTCATGGAGTCATTTGGGCGATCTGTAAAAGTAACATTTCGTAAAATTCATGAATTTGCCTGCACTGCATTTCACCTATATCAGCACTTTTCCATCACACGCCGAATTGCGGTTATGCTGACACCGTGCACGCGCATCCGTCGAATAGCTGACGCAGCACATGTAGAAGACACGCAAACTCATCGGGGAAACTCTGGATGTGCTGGAGTTTAGTCTTAAGTTAGACGTGAAAGCTTGCAGTAGCAAACATATATTTTATAAATCATAATATATAATAATAAATTCGCTTAAAATAAAACCTTGTTTCTTGTAAGTCGAACGGTTGGGCCAACCCCAAGGTTGGCGTTCGCGTTTTTTTTTTTGGAGTCCTCCTAAAGGACATCCTTAACTTGGTCACATGAACAATATTGTGTTCCATTCATAATTGCCATGGCGCAATAAATATGTGTTTAATTTAATGAAAACTTCTACACTAGCTGTTGGCTCACCCTTTAGTATGTACCCAAGTAATGTTTTTTTTCGGAGCGCGGTGCCATTTCTGGTGAGCTTGTCAACTGCTTGTCATTGTTTCTCTAGTAGATAGGTGAATATGAATTATATCTATACGAATTGTTTGATTTGATTAGTTTATATATCTTCAGGTCCTGGCGACTTAAAAGGTTTATACCTAAACGTGGCACAAAGGTATGCTTGAAAGGCATACGAGATGCCCTTATTTTATAAATATAGTGCACCAGAAAAATGAGTGTACAGAAAAAAATCAGTGGCCTCCTTCAGCCACCATTGTGGTTTTCACTTCCTACGTGACCTATGCAGAGACCCATCCGTTCGGTTTGTATCTGTTGACGCTATCGACTGTTAATTCATCTTCCTCGCCACATTTCTTAAAATTTAAAATAAATAACTTGCAGGTATTTCATTCGGCTTTTAGATAGACTTCGTATAAAACTGGGAAATTCCTATTTCCATACAACGTTTTGAAAACCTTAAGTCCCACATTCTCTTTCTAGATAAAGTGGAATTTGTTCAGTCATTCCAGTTGTACAGTATCTACACTCGTATTTCATATGGGGGTGACACAAAACACCGGGTATTGCCCTTGACATACAAGCACAGCACAGCGTCAACAACTATGATATTCTTCCTTTTACATGCGGCCCCTAAAGCCTATTATAAACGAGTATAGTGATAAACAAAACACGGCACGAATTGCATAAATGGAATGGATATATCGTACGCACTCGAACTACATAGTTGAAAATGGATGTGAAACGTTTTAATTGCCCCAGTAAAACTACGCATACACACCTGTCGTACCTACGAGTAAGTAATGTATGTTGTCCCAGCCAGTAATGTGGGTTGTAAAAAAAAAATTTACTTTCGTTTCATTTGAAATTAAGTCAACTGGTAGTGACATTGTTCTTAGATACCTACATTTTGACATGTTTGGATTGCGCAACTAATTTGAATTCAATGTTTGATTTGAGTAAGCGGCTCTAAAGGCGGAAATGGAAAATTTCACTTTCATTTCATCAACAGATACTCGAATATCATTGAGTTGACATGGAAAGAGATACGAGTTAAACTGACAACCCTGAGGGGTTCCAATGAGAAGGGGAAAGATTGGTAATTGGTATTTTCGGTAATCCTTCACCTTCTAGTGGTTAATAAATTCAAAAAGATCTTCTAAAAGTGTTATAACTCGAAAAACATATGTCAAATTTGACATTTCAAATCATTGAATATTTGTACGTTCATCGGGGTTTGTCAAAAGTTCCCACGTGAAATGAGCAAATGCGCTCAAAATGTCTTTGCTCCACCTAAGCCTAAGGAGTTTCTAAAAAGAGTTAGATTGCACTAAGATTTTCAAACTGTAGACCGAGGTTGAAGTCGTCTTCATACCTAAGGCAGACAAAATTTCACATGTGGAACAAAAGGATCTTCGACCTATCAGTCTGTCGTCCTTTCCACTGACAACGTTAGAAAAGTTGATTGATATCCACCTTCGGCAGAGCATTAGCCCGATTTTACTCTCGGCATCCCAACATGCGTACTGCAAAGGCAAATCAGTAGAGACAACCTTACACTCGTTTGTGCGGATCATTAAAAAATTTCTGAGCATTAAGTAGTACACAAGTGTGGCTTTACTTGACATTGAAGGAGCGTTTAACAATGTCAAATCAAAGGCAATTACCGACGCAGTTACAAGTCTAAAAGTGAATACTTCGCTCGGAGTGTTTATCAATCAATTGCTCACATGCAGGATGATTAACACACAGCTGAGCGGAGCATCGGCCAGAACACTTTGCTGCTACGGAACACCCCTAGGTGGGGTCTTGTCACCTCTTCTGTGAAACCTGAGAGTAAATTAGTGGACCTGGATAGGTCAGGTTGTGAAGTGTCTGTCTATGCTGATGACATTACTATTGCTGCTTCCTTTCTTCTTCTTTTCCCTAGTAGTTAACGTCCTTGTTACATCCGTTTAGGTGGTAAAAAAGTCGGCGCTTCTGCACTAATTAAGTGTCGGCATGGTTTGCTGACACAACCACTCCTACCTACCTACCTACCATTGATGCTTCTAGCAAGCACCCAGACGTTTTCAGGAAAATTCTCCAATATGTTCTCCTTCCGCTCACCAAATATGGACTGGGGGTTAATCGTCATAAAACAGAACTCGTTTTCTTCATGAGGAAAAATAAAGTTCCCTCATACATAGACCCTTCTACGACAAATGGCACCAGTCTCACCTTCCATGAAAATTCAAGTTACTTAGGTCTTATTCTGGACAGAAAACTGAACTGGAAAGCCAATCTACTAGAACGCGTAAGGAAAGTCAAGGTAGCTGTCTATCCGTGTAAAAAGGCTATAGGTAGGAGCTGGGGTATGAAACCTCAAATCACTCGTTGACTGTACTCGTCCGTTATCAGGCTTAGACTACTCTACGGCGTGATCGTATGGTGACCTGCTCTTGGTGGGGCTGTCCACCTCACTCAACTAGCTAGGGTGCAAAGATCTGCATGCATGCGTATCAGTGATGAACTTGAACTAATCCCTTTGCGGCATTGGACATTTTGTTCCATCTGCTGCCATTATATACTTTTGACAAATAGATGGCTACCAGTGCGGCCATCCGTCTAAAAGCCTCCTCGCAGTGGTCCAGCTATCTCATTGGTCACTCCTCGATCATTGATTTTCTCGACTTCACTCATGAAAATATGGACTACATCCAATATAACTGAGATTTGATCGTAACTTTCGTACGAGAATCCCTGAAAGGGATGAATGGAACAACTCTCCCCCTGTTGATGGTAGATCGGTTTACTTCTTTACAAATGGCTCTAAGACTGATGGTGGGGTGGGTTGTGGTGTTTTCTCAGAAAAGCTGAACCTGAGCATCTCTTTCTACCGCCCAGATCACTGTAACGTTTTTCAGGCGGAAATCATAGCGATTATTTGTCAGGAATATTAACATGTTCGCTCACAGTCAAGCGGCAATCAAGTCCCTGAAATCGAGATCCTTCACTTCAAATGACGCCATTAAATTGCCGTTTGCCTCTTAAGGCGATGACAGAGTAGTTCAATATTCACCTATGGTGGGTGCCAGGGCACAGGAATATTCCAAGAAACTACAGGGCAGACGACCAAGTTGTTCATATTGCGATTGACGGAAGACATGCCTCCAGTATTCTGGATGTCCGGACCTTCCGAGGGGCCAACATAGACTCGGATCATTACCTTGTTGTTGTCAAGGTACGAATGCGGATATCCCAAACTGAGCAACAAAGAAGAATCACTGTGAGAAAATTTAACGTCGAAAAGCTACAATCGCAGGAGACCGCCAGACCCTTCGCTGAACGCGTATCCCGAAATCTCTCAATCACCCCTATGCCGTCAGCATCAAGTGCCCAAGACCAGTGGTAATGGCAGTGCCAACATGCCATCACAAACGTCGCGACTGATATGCTGGGTCTCGCTCGACCACCACCGCGAAACCCCTGGTTTGACGAAGAATTCCGGCGACTGCATGCAGCATATAAAGCGGCGCTGTAAAGGAAGACGAGAGCTGCTTGTGCGCTCGACGAGCAAAAGAGACGGGAAGAACATCGGCTTCGCCAAAAGAAGAAGAAAGAGCATGAGAAGCGCGCGTTTGAGAATATCGAGAGTTTATACTCCAGGAACAATGTACGGAAGTTTACCAATAGGTAAAAGGAATGTGTCGGAGGAGTAAAATCCGTACAGAAACATTTAGAGATGAAATAGAAACCTCGTAGTAGAATCACAGTCGGTGCTGAAAATATGGAAAAACTACTTCGGCAGACTCTTGGCGACTAAGACCCATATTCCGCTGTTAGGCACAATTAACCGAACCATCCAACATAAACGATGATAGTCAAAATTTCGATCCACCTGACCAAAACGAAGTGTGGATAGCAATATTCAAGCTGAAATCCAACAAGGCTGCTGGACCTGACGGCAACCATGGCCAGTAAGCATCTGGGTCAAGTAGAAATTCAGTTCCCCATGCTTCCTATTGATCCAAAGGTTTATACTGGGATCTATCTCTGCGCCCACCTGCCATTATCAGATTGATCCCATCTCTCCTACCATTCTTCCAGACTTCTCCTTGTTGGTGCATCAGTGACACTTCGACGCGTCGCAGTTGGTGCCTCGTTCTACGGATATCGTCGGTGTCGTAGTGCAGTTTCCTGTTTCTGAAACAGTCCGTCATTATCTCTTGTAGGCAGTCTGGTATTCTCTTTGCGGTAAGTGCTCGCGGGACATTTCTCTAGTTTGCGTTGTTGAAGGCTGGAGGTTGCTGGACCTGACGGCTTACTGGCCGAACTTTTCAAGGCAGCTGGTGATGAATTGGTAGAGTGCATACACCAACTCATCTCTAAGATTTGGTCAGACGAGTGTATGCCTGATGAATGAAATCTCAGCATCGTTTGCCCGATCCACAAGAAACGAGACCCCCCGACTGCGCCAATTATAGAGGCATCAGTCTCCTCAACATCGCATACAAGATCTTTTCTGCGATATTGAGTGAACGCCTGAAACCTTTTATCAACAGCCTGATTGGACCCTATCAGTGCGATTTCAGGCCAGGAAAGTGCACCATCGATCAAATCTTCACACTTCGGCAGATCCTGGAGAAAACCCAAGAATTCCAAATTGATACTCATCACCTCTTTATCGATTTCAAGGCCGCCTATGATAGCATCTATAGAGAAGAGCTTTATAGAGCCATGTCTAGTTTTGACATCCCTGCCAAACTTGTCCGTCTGTGCAGGTTGACGATGGAGAACGCTCGCTGCTCCATCAAGGTCGGTAATGACCTCACCGAGACCTTTAATGTCAAAAAAGGTTTTAAGACAAGGTGACGCGCTGTCATGTGACTTCTTTAATATTGTACTTAAACGGATTGTACGGAACTCACAAGCCAACACCGGAGGCACAATCTATCACAAGTCTGTACATACGCCGACGATATAGATATTATTGGAAGAACTCAACGGGCTGTCACCGGTGCGTTTGCGAGCATTGAAGCGGAAGCGGCCACAATTGGTTTAGCGATAAACGAGGGCTAAACCAGCTATATGCTGTCAACAAGAAGGGACAGCCAACACCGATGAATTGGACAAAACGTCACAGTGGGCAGCTATAACTTCGAGGTAGTAAGGGACTTTGTCTACCTTGGCTTTGCTATAAATTCTACAAACAAGATCAGCGCAGAAATCAATCGACTCTTGCCAATCGCTGTTTTTTTTTTGGGCTTATAAGGCAATTCAACAGTAAAGCCCTATCTCGAACAACTAAGGAGACTCTGTAGAATACCTTGATCATCCCAGTCCTGCTTTACGGCGCTGAAACATGGACTTTATTAAAAGAGGATGAAGATATCCTTGGTCGCTTTGAGAGAAAAATTCTTCATAAGATATTTGGTCCCGTTTGTGTTGACGGGTTTCGGAGGAGAAGATTCAATAACGAACTATACGAGCTGTACAGCGACATCGACCTAGTCAAAAAGAACTGCATATTGGACGTGTGAGATGGCTAGGATATGTAGAGCGAATGGACGCCAACGCTCCGGCCCGCAGAGTCTTCGAATCAAACCCGGAGGGACGATGCAGTCGTCGTATGTGGCGCGTACAAGTACAAGGGGACCTCGATCAACTTAGAGTGCGCAACTAGAGACAATTAGCTAAAGACCTAGCTAAGTGGAGAGGCTTGAGGCCCAGGTTCACACCAAACTGTAGCGCCATTTTAGAAAGTAGGTACGATCATGATTTGTGTGTTAGCTATATGAACTTCCATAACGGTCACAGCCCTTCAACATCTAGTCAGTACTATTGAAGAAGCTTTGTCAAAGAAGGAAATAGCCTTATGCTCCTTCCTGGACATCTCCGGCGCCTTCGATAACACATCGTTTGAATCAATAAAGTCTGCTGCTGATGTCAAAGGCATTAACCCGCAAACTACCAAAGGGATATGCTCCATGCTCAGAAGCAGACTTATCACTGCCAAGCTTGGACAAATCTCAATCTCCGTTAGAACTACTTAGGGTTGTCCCCAAGGGGGTGTCCTATCTCCTCTTTTATGGTCCATTGTAGTGGACAGTATCATAAATGACCTCAACAGTTGTGGATTTCTCACCCAAGGCTACGCTGACGACGTAGTCATTATAGCTAAGGGCAAGGATGAATCCAGCATTTCTGAACAAATGCAACATGCCCTAAATAAAGTAAATAACTGGTGCCAGTCAGAAGGTCTAACGGTTAACCCTGCAAAAACCGTAATCATTCCTTTCACCAGGAGGAGAAACTTAAGCCTTCAAGCACTATCACTAAACAATACTCAAATTGAGTTCTCAAAAGAAACAGAATATCTTGGGATTACTCTAGACCACAAATTAAATTGGAAACCTCATATAAACAGAACCACTGAGAAGGCGACTAAAGCCTTCTGGGCCTGCTCTAGGTTTTTTGGCAAAAAATGGGGATTAAATCCAAAAATGATCCACTGGACCTATATCACAATCATTGTTCCGATAATAACTTATGCTTCGCTAGTATGGTGGGATAAAGTTAATCAAACCGTTACCCGCTCCGCCCTCAAAATGGTGCAGAGACTAGCATGTGTAGGTATTACGGGCGCACCTGCCCAACAGCTGCGCTGGAAGTTCTCTTAAACCTTCCACCCCTACACATAAATATTATGAAGACTGCGGCTCTAAAGCTTCACTTTTTATGCAACAATACAAATTCCGAATTAGTTGGCCACATGAAGATCCTTGAGAAAATTCCGCTACTTACTTGCCCAGCAGTATGCATCTCAGACATCATGCCCAAAAGAATCCACCTCAATCACCCCTTCACATACCCCTAAACGTACCTGACCGCAGCTATTGGGACTATCCTCAAATCCCCCAATCAAGATCTCAAATCAATTGGTACACTGATCGTTCAAAAATGTAAAATGGGGTTGGAGCTGGTATCTTTGGCCCCAACTATAAACTCTTTACACCACTAGATCAATCCACTACTATCTTCCAAGCAGAGGTCTATGCCATCGAGCTCTGCGCCAGAGAATGCATTAGACGAAACCTCCGAAGATCACATATTAATATTATGTCAGATAGCCAAGCAGCACTCAAGGCTGTCACGTCCTTTGACTATAAGTCTAAGCTGGTATGCAACTGTCTCCAGACGCTTTTGCAGCTTGCTGCACACAATAATATCACACTAATGTGGGTCCCCGGTCACAAAGGTATCCCTGGTAATGAAGCGGCTGATAAGCTTGCCAGACAAGGTGCCCAATCACCTTATATTGGACTGGAACCCTTCTGCGGTTTACCCACCAGCCAGATTAAAATAGAGCTACTCCGCTGGGAACGCGAACAAATGCTCTCTCACTGGAATGCTCAAACCGGCCTAAGGCATTCCAAGAAATGTATTAACTTCTCAAAAAATAGAACTAGAGACATTCTATCAATGAGCAAACAGAATGCTAAGATCCTTACTGACTTCCTAACTGGACATTGCTCTCTCAACTACCATCTCAAGGAAACGTGCCATCTCTGTCTTGAAGACACCGAAACAGCCCATCACATACTCTGTGATTGCCCGGCCATAGCCAGACTTAGGCTCAAGCACTTTAATAAAGGTGTCACATCACCTTCTGACGTCACCTCTTCTTCAGCTCGAACTATTCTTAGCTTCATTAATGAACTTGAGTTCAGCTAGTTGACAAACTCAAAATCAATTAACCAGGGGATAGCACAAAAGATCTTTTTAGGTCGCACTGCTCCAGGGGTCAGTCTCTGCCTTCCTCCCCAACTATCTCAAAAAAAATATATATAAACTTCCATAAACGACCATATTCCTTAAATGAAAAAAATGTTTCAGTCCCATTGCTATCCGTTCAAAATAAGATCTTATATCCGATCTTGAATATGACTAAAACGGGCCTTTAAAATGAATTTTAAAAAAATGTCTAGGAGTTGTAGTTGTGTGAACTAGGTCACAATCGACTTTATTTGGTCTGATTACAGTTTTTTTTTTTTTAGATGTAAGGTTAATCCATTTAAAGTACGAGAAAAGCAGTACAGAGATATATAGGAAACACATTTCCTGTTTCAATAAAGAAATGAAATGAATGAAAGATCCTATTGAACCTTTAACTTCCCGCTCAACAAGTCACAATAGCGACCACAATACCACGGTTAACAATGCAGTTCCTAGGTATGTGTTAAATAAATTGAAATTAAAATAAAATTAATAAAACAATTCAAATGTTGCATTTACCTTTGCAAATATTGGCTCAGAATGTAGATAATTTTAAACTCACGACAGGAAACTTAAAGTTATTCACGATAGAGTTCAACTTTTTCAAATCTTAACTGATATGAATATACAAAACAAAACTGTCAAATTTGACAGATTAAATCGCACAAAAATCTCCAAAAATACTGAATACACAAACACAGTGCTTAACTGGAGTAGTACTTTGCAAGAAATGCCACGCAAGACTGCTTGTCAAATGTCATATTCCAAGTAGACCTGCACACTTCAATTTAAGAATAGAAAAAGTCAAAAACTTCAAACTGTCATTCACTTATCAAACTTATTACTTGTCCATGTCAAACAACTGTCAACACAGCACTAAACCCATCATCACACTTCAACGTATAACTACCAAATGCACAATAATCGAGGCATATTGAATGAAAATGTATCTATCGAGTGGGAAATAAAATTACAAAAAAAAAAGAAAAAAAAAAAACTTTCATTGCGACACATCCAGGAACTAGTTGTTGGTCCAAACAATATTCATTATGTAAAAATATTATAATGTAGCTACATATCTGCATCTCTTCAATGTGTAACTGTAAATCGGATTTTGCAAGCAATCAAATTAGAAATGAAAATGAAAATCTTCACAATGAAAGAAATTAATTCGAAAACGAATACAAAGTCAATGGCTTATATGACAGGCAGCCACCGCGCGCCGGCCGCCGGCCGTCAGTGCAATGCGACATTTGCCCGCGAGGGGGATTACAGCTGTGCCGATGATCCGAGTGCCAAAAATTATTTTTTCTTATTAATTAGATATGGTAAATTGCGAATGGATTAATATTTATAATTTCCGTTTTTTTTGGGGGGAGGGAGAGATTGTGTGTTATATGTGAACGGAAACCACTTCAGATTTTTGATAAGAGAATTGAACTTTGAAAGCCCTGAATCAGAATTTGACGATTAGATGACGGAAATAATAATAGGATTTCACAAATTAATACAAGGTTTCGGAATGTGACTAGAGGCTAGACTTTCGAAGATTCAGAATTAAAAATTCAAAGTTGTTGCATGACATCAACATTACTCTTTGGTGCGCAAGGACCGGAAAGAACAATATTCTATAAATGAAAAGTCTGTAGTGATAGTCCGGCTGCCCCTAAGTTAGCCCTTTGACCACTTCCAAATTAGTTCGTGAAACCAAAAACACTTTGAACTGGGTCGCAAGGCTGAACTGTCTGTCTCTTATCTGGATCCCAGGCCACACTGGGATCCTGGCGAAGGAGATCTCCGACGAGATTGCTAGACAAGGCTTGGAGGTCTGCTCCCTGCGTCCTCGGTTAGAGCTTTCATTGACGATCGGGTCTCTCACGAACACTATTGTGTGTGGCATGACTCTCCATTATGTACATAGGTTGACGAAAAGAATGCTCCCGGACGTGTCGGTAAGAAATCAGCAGCATTCTTGTTGTTTCTCAGCAGAAAAGACTGCAGACAACTTATTGGTCGTCTTGACCAATCAGACCACTTTGCTTTCGCCAAGCACCTTAACGTGCTGGGCTTAAGTGACCCTACAATACGCGATGCTTGTGGAGAGAATGACGACACTGTAAAACATTATCTCTGTGAATGTACGGCCTTTGCTCGTATCAGGTGGCAGAACATCGGTGCTGATGTGGTGAGTACTGGTACTGTAAGCTCCTCATCCTAGGGACAAGGAAATTCCAATGAAATAGGTAAGCCAGGGTTTGCTCTCTGGTACTACAATGGACCACTTACGTCTGAGTGCTCCAGTCGTGCGTTTCCTATCTCGAAAAAAGCAGTAACACAAACAAAAGCTAGCAGCGACGAGATTACTATGTGCACCTTGAACTAGCCAAAAATGATAAAGCGATTTTTAGACTGGCTAAACTGAGGCACAACAACACAAAAAAAGCAAAGAAAAGACAAACAAGGTACACTACTAACATCCAATCACGACATTACAGAAAGGTGGAAGGAATATTATAAAGTACTGTTCAATGAACAATTCCCAAGTGAATCGCTAGCGATGAGACCTGGAGGCGATAGTAACAGAAGTGTCGCTAGCAGCGGGGAATGCGAGCACCGTATTCGCCTCTGCCTACTTCCCAGGTGACACTGACGACGTGTCACCCAAAGAAACAGCAGCCCTCATCAAGTACTGCCGTAGCAAAAACTACAATGGATCATCGCGTTTGATGCCAATTCACATCACACAGCCTGGGGTAGTACGGACACAAACAAAAGAGGTGAGTTGCTTTTTGAATATTTATGTTCAAACAACATGATGGTGGTAGGTTCCTACCGTTATGAATGTTATTCCTCAAGAGGTATTCGGTCTCACTTTGGCCAGTCCTTTCATTTATAGCACTATCACCAACTGGCGCGTGTCCAACGAAGTCTCCATGTCGAATCATAATCATATAAGATTTGACCTAGAAACCTCGCTCAAAGACATTACTTCTTACAGAAACCCTAGTTCCACAAATTGGGAAATATATCGCTTTCTCCTCGGGGCAGTTCTTAACCGCTCAACGGTCCCGATAAACACTATTCCAGAACTGATATCTGAGGCAGAACACCTCAGAAAAATTATTTCCGTTGTTAATGAAGGCAGCTGTGCCCAAATGAAAAAGAAGAACCGTCGAGATGTCCTCTGGTGGAATAAGTATCTCGAAAGCCTTAGGAAGCAAGAAAACTATTCAATTGAGCGATTGGTGCCGTTACAAAGAAGCTCTAACCAATTTCAATAAAGAACTCCCTAAAGCTAAAGGAGACTCACTGAAGGAAAATTGTGGCCAGCACGACTGCAAAAAGGCCTAGCACAGATCCACTCGAACTACATCGGTTCTTTGAGGAAACAGAAAGGCACGGCCTCTCACCACAATTGAAGAACCTTGTTTTCAACTCCGCTAGACAGGACTATAGCCAATCGGGTAAAATCTTTACCGCCAACCAGGTGAAGACATGTCCCGTATCTAGACCTAAGACAAAAGTCTCCCCCCCCATGGTGGCCAGAATAAGAAGAGAAACAAGGAAACTCTTGAACCTGGCGAAATCAACGGGAGCTGACTCTGACTGGGAGCTATACAAAGCCAGTCAGAGGAACTTCAAGAGCGCAACGCAAAATCCAGAAGACAGTCGTGGCAACGCTTCTGCGACGAGATTAAGGGTACAACAGAAACGGCCAGATTGAGGAAAATCGTCTCCAGAGAATCGAAGACTTTAGGTACCCTAAAGAACACTGAAGGAAACTGGACCGAGTCCTGTTTGGAATCCCTTGAATTGCTTATTAAAACGCACTTCCCGGGGTGTACTACCGTACCATGTAGCAGTACTAATAACAACAATCACAGCGAATAGGAACCCCCTGCGGATTTGGTAACAGAGGACAGAATAGAGTGGGCAATAAGATCGTTCGCCCCCTTAAAATCCCCAGGACTTGATGGAATTATACCGATCATGCTGCAAAAAACTGCACCAATCATTACCCCAATTCTCAAAAAGCTATTTGCCAGTAGTCTTAAACAATGTCACATACCAAGAACATGGAGGGAGGTAAAGGTGGTTTTTATACCCAAGGCGGGCAAGGCTAGTCACACCACCGCGAAGGACTTCAGACCAATAAGCCTTACCTCTTTCATCCTGAAAACTTTTGAAAGATTGCTCGACATCTACATACGTAGTAGAATACGCCCGGGGGACTTATCCCCAGCCCAACACGCATACACGAAGGCTAAATGTGTGGAAACTGCCCTACATCATATTGTCGGCTCTATAGAAAAATCACTTAAGGATAAAGAGTTCACGCTAGCTGCTTTTTTGGACATTGAAGGAGCCTTCAATAATGTAAATACCAAAGCGGTTAAAAAAACCTAGACATCGATATCAGTCTAATTAACTGGCGAACCCCACAGGCGGATCAGTAGAAATGCGGTGAAGTGGGAGGGTTGTGATCCTTTGTTTTCGGATCATAGCCTCGCTGATAAAAGGAAGAAGAAGAAGAAGATCAGTCTAATTAACTGGATTGTTAGCATACTCGAGGAACGACATATATCCACCGAACTTAAGGGTTCAAAGCTAGAAGCATACGCCTCGAGGGGTACCCAAGGCGGGGTAATCTCCCCACTGCTCTGGGTCATTGTTCTTAATCAGGTACTACGACAACTAAGGTACAGTGGGGTCAGAGCTACAGCGTACACGGATGACGTCGTGCTGCCTGCAACAGGTAAATTCCTGCCTACCCTTAGCGAACAACTTGACAGAGCCCTAAATATTCTTAGCCCATATGGCCAGGAGCTGCGGTCTAAAGGTTAATCCCCAAAAAACCGAACTCGAAATTTTTACGAATAAGAGGAAAATACCGGAGTTTAGTACACCTTCTGTTGATGGTATCCCACTCAGATTGTCCGATAGCGCAAAATACCTGGGCCTTGTACTTGACAAAAAGCTCAACTGGAGATTAAATATAGAGGAAAGAATTAAGAAAGCAACAATAGCCTTTTACTCATGTAGTAGAATTTTTGGTAGAACCTGGGGACCTTCCCCCAAAATCATACTATGGATGTATACGGCTATAGTTAGACCCATACTGACTTACGGCAATCTAGTATGGTGGCCAGCTGTCAACAAATCCACTAACTTAAAGGCAATCACCAAAGTTCAAAGACTAGCTTGCATTGGCATCACCAGTGCAATGAGGACAACCCCAACCGCAGGACTCGAGGCTATCCTCAACCTGCTACCGCTAGACATCTTTATACAAACATCAGCAGCCATTAATGCTATGAGAATAAGTCAGTCAGCGAACTGGAAACCAAGCAGAACAGGTCACTCGATGATCCTACACGATTACTTTGGCCTCATGCCCGTAACGGATTACATGACGCCATATTTAGACTTTACAAGGCCTTTCTCTACCGCCTACCCTAGCAGGGAAGATTGGAAAAGCGGTCATATACCTAATGCCGAATCTATAGCCCTCTACACGGATGGTTCAAAAATGAGCACTGGTGTAGGATCAGGTATCAAAATCCATACGACTTCCAGACCACAGCAGCGTTTTCCAAGCAGAGGTCTTAACAGTGGCAACAGCCACCCGTGAGTCTGCAGTAAAGGCAATACCACCAGGTGGTATCACCATCTTTATCGACAGCCAGGCAGCTATAAAAGCGATTACTGCCATAGAAATTAAATCGAAGCTTGTGAAGTGTTGTCGAGAAGAGCTCAGGGTTCTTGGAACACAGCACAAGGCATCGCTCTGTTGGGTCCCTGGACACGAGGGTATCCCAGGCAATGAGAAAGCCGACAAGCTGGTGAGAATTGGCTCAGCAGCCCCAACAGAAGAAGTTGACCCCCCTGTGTGTATCCCGTCTTGCACACTCAAGCTCGCTGCAGGGAATAAAGCCACTGAGGAGGCGAACACAAGATGGAACTCCATTGAAATTTGCGCCATCACTAGGAAGCTATGGCCATCTTTCGACAAAGCAAAGACCGAGAGAATCATCCGTAAAGATAGAATCCCTTTCCACCCTCGTAGGCATCATCACGGGGCACAACTTTCCGCGGTACCACTTGAAGAGACTACGCCTGACGGAGGAGGAACTCTGCAGAGGCTGTGGTGACGAGGAAGTTTTTGAGGACACAACCCACTTCCTGTGCCACTGCCCGTGTCTTCAACACTCCAGGAAAAAGTTCCTTGGTAAATTTTTCTTCCATGATCTCGAGGAACTCTCCGGCGTTTCAACAGAAAAGATGTTGAACTTCATCAAATCATCAGGGTGGTTTTTATGCAGAAATGAAGTAAGTGACTGAGTTAGTAGTTTTTAGTTTCATTGTGTAAGGGATTACTTTTTCCCCCATGGGTACCACAATGGGTCAACGCTGACCTGAGTGTGGCAGAGAGCGTCGCTTCCTGCCAGCCTACATACCTAACCTAACCTAACCAGGTGAAGATGGCATCTTTCCCTGTCTCCTACAACAAAAACAGGAATTATTGACTCCTTCCCTTTTACGGATATTCAGATCCAATCTAACACTAGGCTACATACCAAACAGCTATAGAGAGGTCAGAGTATTCTTTATACCAAAGCCGGCGAAACAGGCGGAACAATCGCCCAAATCGTACCGTCCCATCAGCATCAGCTCCTTTCTCTTAAAAACTATGGAGAAAATCGTTGATCACTACATAAGGGATCTTGATCCATTACAGGGAGCCTTTGACAATACTTCTTATGACGCAATAACCAAGGCTATGAATAGGAAAGGTATCGCACCCCTGATCATAAACTGCTACAAAGCAGAAAAATAAAGCTAGAGTGCGGAGGATCGCTGAAAACTATTATAGCCACCAGAGGTTGGCCGCAAGGGGAGCACTGTCTCCTCTGCTCTCGACCTTAGTTATAGACGAACTCCTAGAGCTATTAACCAAATCTGGTTACAGAGCACAGGGATACGCAGATGATGTCGACATCAGCGTTGTGGGCAAATTCGAAAACATCATGTCGGAAATGATGCAAGGTGCCCTCAAACTGATCTCAAAATGGTGTAGAACCAATGGCCTAATCATCAACCTTGGAAAAACTATCCTTGTTCCCTTTCTAAGAAGAAAAGGGTACAAGGAAAACACCCCCATCAGCCCTACAGGGGAAGCAAAATATGGTATCTGGGAAATAATCCTGGACAAAAAGCTCAACTGGAACTCTCATAAAAACTGTGTTATCAACAAGGCAACCAGGGCATTGTTCATGTGCCAACGCCTTTTCTTCTTCGTCTTCCTTTTATCAGCGAGGTTATGATCCGAAAATAAGGGATCACAACCCTCCCACTTCACCGCATTTCTACTGATCCGCCTGTGGGGTTCGCCAACGCTTCTATAGTGAAAAATGGGGTCTGAAGCCCAAGATGATCTACTGCATGTACAGCACAATCGTCAAACCAATTATCACCTACGCCTTTCTCGTATGGTAACCTAAAACACAACAGATCAAAGCTATGGACCAGCTTAATCGACTGCACCGATTAGCCTGCGTCGGCATTACCGGAGCAATGACACGAGCCCGACTGCAGCATTAGGTACAATACTTAATCTTACGCCGCTGCATCTCACAGTGCTGAAAGAAGCTTTGCTAAGTGCTCTTATGCTACCTCAGATACAAAAGGCCAAAAGGCTCAGGCCATCAGAGCAGTCCTGAAAACTTCCAAAACAACCCAATCTTCAAGATTTTAGATACGATGTCCAAGAGATTTCGGTTCTCCAGGAAATTCGAAGTGGTCATTAGTGACCGTCAAGAATGGAGAAACAAAGGTCTCAAGACACCACCCAACACACAGATTTGGTACACAGATGGCTCCAAATTGGAAAATGGCAGTACCGGAGCTGGGGTCTATGGTCCCAACTTTCAGTGTGCGGCAGCGCTTGGTAACGCACCTGCCATCTTCCAAGCAGAAGTCCATGCGATAGAACTATGTATTCGGAAATACCTGCGGAGAAACACTACCGGAACCCGCAACTTTATCTATTTAGACAGCCAGGCAGCGCTAAGGGCCCTTAATTCCTATATGGTAGGGTCAAAGCTCGTGTGGGACTGTCTCGACCTCCTTGATAGCCTCGCATCCGCAAATCAGGTTATCGTAGCATGGATTCCTGGATACGAAGATTTTGAGGGGAACGAACGAGCAGACTGTCTGGCGAGGAACAGAACATCGGCCCTGAACCCTACTTTGGGGTACCGCCCAGTGATATTTACTCCACAGTAACAAAATGTCGAACTATGGAAGCAGATGGGAGCAGTAGGTACTGTTTCCTAACAAAACTCATCAACAATATCTTCATCAATAAACGTACAACTCTGTGAGAACTACAGAGCTATTAAACTTATAGCACACACATTTAAAATATGGGAGCGAGTCATACGAGCACTTACTAAAATCACGGAAAATTAGTGCGGATTCGTAGGATCGACGGACCAGCAGGCATCAGCGTAGATTTCAAGATTGGAGTCGGAGTTCATCAAGGTGCAGCACTTAGCTATTGTTCAATATCGTAACGAACCATCTCACAACTGAAACTTTACGCGGATGACATAGTGTTAATAATTGAAAGTATAGAAGACCTCCAAAAGATGCTTGACGAGTGCTTTAGCTTTAGAGTCGAGGGGCCTGCGCATCAGTAGACAGAAAATTGAATACATGAGGTGCGAGCTCTCTGACCATCCAGCCGCAAGTTTACTTGGAAGGCTTCCCGCTAAATAAAGTCTCCAGCTTCAAGTACCTACGAGTAGGTTCGGTGATCTCTAAGGACGGAGCGCAGACATTGACCATTGCACGAACACTGGATGGTTGACATGGAAAATGCTATCGGGTGTCTTGTGCGACAAAAGGATGCCAATTGGAATCAAAGGGAAGGTATACCAAACAGCTGGTAGACTAGCCATGATGTATGGCACCGAATGCTGGCCACTAGCAAACATCAAAAACAAAAGATACATGTAGCGGCTAGACAAAGTTCGTAACGATCATATCCGCGCCACATTTAAAATAAAGCCAATAGCGGAAAAAATAGCAGAAAGCCGATTGAGATGGTACGGCCACGTTATGGAAATCGAACATCAAACAGGCAGACGCCGACTTTCTTGGATGACATGAGGAGAGCACAAGTTGACGACATGACTACCCAGGACCACAATTCCTGGCGAATTTGTACTAGGAGAGTCGACAAAAATAACAGGACCTGGACCAAGGCCAGGATAAAGAAGAAGAAGAAGAAGGAACCCTGGATAATCGCGATTCGACTGTGTATTGACTTGAGTTTGAGTGCAGTATAATTAATTTTCCTTGAATCTGATTTAAAAAAACGGTAGTGCATGCCACTTAACTCAGGCCTACCAACTCCTACTCTCAGCCTCCTTGTGATGACCACTGGCTACCTAGTACCTTGGTCCAATAAATGGATAACCGATCTCGTTTGAAGGATCTTTGGCGGCAGCAGATGAGAGAGTAGTTCACTGGAGTACTTCTTCTTGTTCCAGACGGCAACGAGTGAATTCCCTAGACGGAGTCAACGTCTACATTTCCATTTAGGTTGAACTTAGTGAACACAGGTCGGGTCGGTTAGTCAGGACCTTGGAATAGAGATGGTGGCGGAGGAGCCCCTAAACGGGCCAATGACAGCGCTTATACTCACGTAGTGGACTACTAGCACCGATATACCCGGCCCCGCGTCTTATGGGTATAACAAGAGGCAAGCCCTCCAGGTTGTGTGTTGTGCCTTCGAGGTAAGTTCCCTACCACGTAAAAAATTTATGGTTACGAAGCCACCAACAGCTTCGGACACGGATGATTTTACTCTTGAAGACCCTTGCAAACGTAAAAAGGGCAACGATCTTTGTCTCTGCACGTGGAATGTTATGTCCCTATACAAACCACGTGCAGCCGAACAACTTGCGGAGACCCTAGACTGCTGCAAAGCAGACATTACCGCCATTCAAGAAGTGCGATGGGATGGGCCGGGCACAAGGAGGATACAAATTGTGACATCTAATCGTACCACAGCGATTGCTACAGACAACAAGAACAGCGTCTATTCGGATGTGGATTTCTCATTGGGGGCAAACTTGGACAAGAAGTCTTGAGTTTCCGGCATGTGAACGAATGCCTCATGACTATCCGTATCAAGTCTATATTCGCCAACATTAGCCGAATATGCGCTCACGAGAAGATGGGCGACGCGGCGAGGGATGACTTCTACCAGCTCTTGGACAAGACGTATGAGTAATGCCCGTTAAAATTGTCCTGGGTAATTTTAACGCAAAGCTAGGGAAGGATGACGTCTTTAGTAGCGTGGTCGGAAAGCACAGCCTGCACGACATCAGATCCGACAACGGATTCAGGCTAGTCGACTTTGCGGCGGGACGAAATATTTCCGTAGCTGTTATGCGGTTCCCACGTCTTGATATTCACAAGGGGACATTGCTCTCTTTTGATCGAAAAATGGTCAACCACATCGATCACATTGGGATCGACGTAATGCTTTCTTCCAGTGTCAGGACTTTCCGAGAAGCCAACGTGGACTTGGATCACAGTCTAATTGTTGCCAAGGTACGAATGCGGATATCCAGAATGGAGCGAAATGAAAGAAACTCCGGACGGCTACAATCGCAAGATACCGTCAGGTCATATGCCGATCGAGTTCCTTTTACTGCTCGAACAAAATGAGGTAGCTATACGCCATAGCGTCCCGTCGCGGTAGTAAGGGCTGTCCAAAGTAGAAATATATATAAATTCAATAGTGCGTCCACAACGAGTAGCTGTAGCGTAGTGTGTTGCTGTAGCGGTAATACGAGTTGGCTTACTTTTAACTTTTGTAGCACTACAAGTTTGACAGCCAACTACAACTGTAGAAAGGAGCGACTGCAACGTAGGGAAATGTATCAATCTCATTAAAAACAGAGAATCCTGTAGAATTTATGTCACAATATGCGTAATATTAAGTTCAACAAACAAAACTTTATATTTAAACAAATAGTTCTCAATAAAACTATAAAAACAATTTTAATCAGCGCTACACCATTGTGGGCGAATTTTATGAGTGTAGCGCCACACCATTTGGCAGTTTGTACTACTGCTACTACTACGCCACAGGTACCGTACATTGTGTTCGGACAGTGAATCTCGATAATGACAGAAAGTCGAACTAAAAATGTCCAAAAGTTTTGTTGATAGTTTCTTCATCGAATGACATTTGGCGCAACAGCTATTTAAAGTGCCAGGGCCTAGCTTCTCGCAACCACTCATGTTATGTGCGTTATATTTTTCACACGAATGGAAGCCAAGGGACCTACAGTTTAGTGCCGTATTCGAAGGGCGATTTGAGAAGGTTTTTCGTGACAACAATACTCTCGGATGTTTGTCAGACGCTCGCGAGAGGTGGGACCGTGAAAGAACTTTTTGGTGTTTTCTGGGATTCGAACTTGGAACCTCATGCGTAGTGATCCGACACACTAACCACTTACGCCAGAGCGCCCACCCTCCCGGTGTAGACCCATAGACAAACTTTAAATAAGAGTCGTAAGCATAAATATATTCTTTACATAGCAAGTAGGAACCAAAGAAGTATTACAATATTTTGCAAGTGAACAAGTTCTAGGTTAATGATCTTGTAACTGACGTTAACCCTGCCTCAAGCAATAAAAACGATAGCAACTGATCTTGAGAAAGATATATTGATTGTCGTACAAACCAGCATATGGACATGGAATGTTTAATGTATTTTGCGCAAAACCAATACAACAACAAAAAATATTAATCACAGCTACAGTTTCAATGAATAACTAAAATTTTAGAAAAAGTCAGTACTTAGCTAACTTATGTGTCACTCTCTGAACACCTGTCAAGATGAAGTCAGTACCTTAGCTTAACACTTTGAAAGTCCAACAAAGTCTCACAATCTGTCACTTCAATGTGTCAATGAGTTCTGGTTTCCACTCTAATTTACAACTTTAGGAACACTTGACAAATAAATAAATAAATTTTAAAGCGGAGAACTATTTGCGGTTCTTGACGACAGACTAAAACAAATACGAACGTAATTTCGATAAGTTTTCACAACGCCAGTGTAGATAGATTTTTCCACTGCCACACCTGTTATCACGTTGGCAATATGATATGATAACGCTCAGAGTACTATTATTAACTTTTTATCAATTATTAGCAACGAAGGTGTTTAGGGTTTTTCATGCAGAAAAAAAAATGGTTACTTTGCAATCTGACGTTCGTGCACTATAACCGCCGATAGCCGAATGTGCAGTGCCTGTTAGCGCTGGATAGGTATTAAGTAATTTTGAGTCGGGCACACTATAGTTAATGAAAATCAATGACAGACTTAAGTGTTGTACAAATGGGCAATGAGCAGGTGTATTGTTTATGGCAATGGACGCTAGATGTTGCACTTTGTGCGTTTAGATGCGGGACTGAAACCGGATCGACTGGATCTCTAATCGTATCGTAAAATTTAAAGTGAATGAAGATTTCACATTATGGGAAAAAGAAATGTCATTTTGTATATCTTAGCAGGTGTCGTCATTTTGACGTCTGTCAGTAGACGAAGAGGCATTGTGGCTGGTCAAACGGTAGTGCATGCGATCATATGAAAACACAAGCGTTTTCACTCAGCTGAGGCCTACCAACTCCTACTCTCAACCTCCACGCGGTGACAGCCGGATGCCTAGTACCTTAATCCAAGAAGTGGGTAACCAACCCCTTTTGGCGGATTCTTGGTGGCAGCAGATGAGAGAGGGGGGGAAGAGTGCTTTCCCACTAGAGCACAAATTCCTGTTCCAGGCGGCAGCGGGCGAATTCCCCAGACGGAGTCAACGGTGGCGTCTATAGTTCGAGTTAGGTTGAACTTAGGGAATACCTTGCGCGAGCTGCTTCGACGTATTCGGATCACAGGTCGGTAAGGAATTTCCAATGTTGGTCAGGACATTAGAATAGAGATGCTGGCGGAGGAGCCCTTAGTGGGCCAACGGCAGCGCTCACACTCTCGTAGTGTACTACTGGCACCGGTGTACCCGGCCCCGCGTCCTATGGGTTTAACATAAGGAGCTGGCCCTCCAGGTTTGGGGGTTGTGCCGTCGGGGTAACTTCCCTACCACGTAAAAAATCGATGGTTCCGAAACAACCAAAAGCCTCGGATAAGGATGACTCAACTAATGACGACCCCAGCAAAGTAAATAATAAAGACAACGACCTTCAGATCTGTACGTGGAATGTTCTGTCCCTTTACAGACCACGTGCGGCCGAACAACTACCACAGGCCCTAGACTGCTATAAAGCAGATATTACCGCCATCTAGGAAGTGCGATGGGATGGGCTGGGCAAAAAGAGGATGAAAAACGGTGATTGCTACAGAGGCAACAGGCAACGCTTATTCGGATGCGGATTTGTCATACGCGGCAGACTTAGGCAAGAAGTCTTAAGCTTCCGACACGTAAGCGAGCGTATTATGAATATCCGGATCAAGGCTAAATTCGCTAACATAAGCCTAATATGTGTTCATGCCCCCACGGCAGAAAAGGACCCTGCCACCAAAGAGTGTTTCTACAAGCTCCTCGACATCGTATTGGGCGATTTTAACGCCAAAATAGGAAAGGAGGACGTCTTTGGTAGGGCAGCCGGTAAGCATAGCCTACACGACACCACGTCTGATAATGGACTAAGGCTAACTGATTTCGCTGTGGAGCGAAATGTCATCATAGCAAGCACATGGTTTCCTCATCTCAATATTCATAAGCAGACATGGCGGTCCAATGATCATGTAACCAACCAAATTGATCATATTGCGATCGACACAAGGCATGCCTCCAGTATTCTGGATGTCCGGACCTTCCGAGCGGCCAACATAGACTCGGATCATTACCCTGTTGTAGCCAAGGCACGAATGCGGATATCCCAATCTGAGCAACAAAGAAGAATCACTGTGAGAAAATTTAACGTCGAAAAGCTACAATCGCAAGAGACCTCCAGACTCTTCACTGAACGCGTATCCCGAAATCTCTCAATCACCCCTATGCCGCCAGCATCAAGTGCCGAAGACCAGTGGCAACGCTGCCAACATGCCATCAGAAACGCCGTGACTGATGTGCTGGGTCTCGCTCGCCCACCACCGCGAAACCCCTGGTTTGACGAAGAATGCCGGCGAGTGCATGCAGCAAAACAAGAGGCATACAAAGAAAAGGCAAAGGAAGACGAGAGCTGTTCGTGAGTTCTACGAGCAAAAGAGATGGGAAGAACATCGGCTTCTCCAAAAGAAGAAGAAAGAGCATGAGCAGCGCGCGTTTGAGAATATCGAGAGTCTATACTCCAGGAACAATGTACGGAAGTTTTACCAAAAGGTAAAAAGAACGTGTCAAAGGAGCAATACCCATACAGAAACCTGTAGAGATGAAAATGGAAACCTCGTAGTAGAATCACAGTCGGTGCTGAGAATATGGAAAAACTACTTCTGCAGACTGTATAACGGCGACGAATACCAACATCCCGCTGTCAAGCACAATGAACCATTCAACATAGACGATGATAGTCAAAATTTCCGTCCACCTGACCAAAACGAAGTGAGGATAGCAATATCCAAGCTGAAATCCAACACGGCCGCTGGACCTGACGGCTTACCGGCCGAACTTTTCAAGGCAACTGGGGATGAATTGGTAGAGTGCATACACCAACTCATCTCTAAGATTTGGTCAGACGAGTGTATGCCTGATGAATGGAACCTCAGCATCGTTTGCCCGATCCACAAGAAAGGAGACCCCCTCAACTGCGCCAATTATAGAGGCATCAGTCTCCTCAACATCGCATACAAGATCTTTTCTGCGATATTGTGTAAACGCCTGAAACCTATCATCAACAGCCTGATTGACCCCTATCAGTGCGGTTTCAGGCCAGGAAAGTCCACCATCGACCAAATCTTCACACTTCCGCAGATCCTGGAGAAAACCCAAGAATTTCAAATCGATACTCACCACCTCTTTATCGATTTGAAGGCCGCCTATGACAGCATCTATAGAGAAGAGCTTTATAGAGTCATGTCTAGTTTTGACATCCCTGCCAAACTTATCCGTCTATGCAGGCAGACGATGGAGAACGCTCGCTGCTCCATTAGGATCGGTAATGACCTCACCGAGACTTTTGATGTCAAAAAAGGCTTTAGACAAAGTGACGCGCTGTCATGTGACTTCTTTAATATTGTACTTGAACGGATTGTGCGGAACTCACAAGCCAACACCGGAGGCACAATCTATAACAGGTCTGTACAACTGCTTGCATACGCCGACGATATAGACATTATCGGAAGAACTCAGCGGGCTGTCACCGGTGCGTTTGCAAGCATTGAGGTGGAAGCGGCCAAAATGGGTTTAGCGATAAACGAGGGCAAAACCAAGTATATGCTGTCAACAAGAAGGGACAGCCAACACCGACGAATTGGACAAAACGTCACCGTGGGCAGCTATAACTTCGAGGTAGTAAGGGACTTTGTCTACCTTGGCTCTGCTATAAATTCTACAAACAAGATCAGCGCAGAAATCAATCGAAGAATAACTCTTGCCAATCGCTGTGTTTTGGGCTTATAAGGCAATTCAACAGTAAATCCCTATCTCGAACTACTAAGGAGACTCTGTATAAGACCCTGATCCACCCAGTCCTGCTTTACGGCGCTGAAACATGGACTTTATTAAAAGAGGATGAAGATATCCTTGGTCGCTTCGAGAGAAAAATTCTTCGTAAGATATTCGGTCCCGTTTGCGTTGACGGGTTTTGGAGGAGAAGATTCAATCACGAACTATACGAGCTGTACAGCGACAAAGTCAAAAAACTGCGTATTGGACGTCTGAGATGGCTAGGACATGTAGAGCGAATGGACACCAACGCTTCGGCCGCAGAGTCTTCGAATCTAGCCCCGAGGGACGACGCAGCAAAGGGAATCATCGCCATAGGTGGCGCGCGCAATTTGAAGGGGACCTCGACCAACTTGGAGTGCGCAACTGGAGGCAATTAGCTAAAGACCGAGCTAAATGGAGAGGCTTGTTGGTTGAGGCCCAGGTTCACCCCGAACTGTAGCGCCACCTAAGTAAATAAGTAAGTAAGTAACTAAGTGACCATTTACCGCGATATAGGAATTCCAACATTTCATAATATAAAGTATACTTACGTACTCGTACGATTTAAGAAATAATCCATAATTTTCCAAGAGCTTACCTGCAAATATAAAAATAAATTTTTATTAAACTTATGTGCTACATGTGTATATGAAAGAATAAATCGTGGACAACAAATGTGAAGAAAGACTTACGAGTAGGTGAATACATTTTCAAATCAAACAATTCTTTTGGCAATGTAAATTCCAAATGCCATTGATATACTAACGATGAATGGCTTGTGGCCAACTTCACTCCTATTCAAACATAATCAGCGCCCTAGCTTCACTGTGAAAAAATAAATTAAATTACGTCCATGCATGTTGTTCATCTATTTCTTTTACATTACGAAACCGAAACGAACTAATTGGTCACTTTTTCGTGAAAATCTCGTGGTCAAAGATGACATGCTGCTCACATCTTTAAGGTCAACGTGTGAAGCTTAACGCACAAAAAATTGCGACGAATATAGCGCACCCTGAGATGACAAGTGTCGTAACTTCCAAAACCAGGTCTTCGTGGTATGTAACATACAACAGCCTTTCTCTCAGAGGCTGTGCATTTTTTGTAAACTGTTGGTCATGAAATTTGGGTAGTGACCGAAAGAATAAGAGCGTGGATACAAGCTGCCGAAATGAGGTTCCTTCGCGGTGTTGCTGGAATAACTCGTAGGCATCGAGTGCGCAACACCAGAGTACGCGAGGCGCTCAATGTTGAGCAGCTACTTCTCCGAACGGAACGATCTATGCTTCGATGGTTTGGTGACGTAGTGCGTATGCCCACAGACTGGTTTCCAAGACGTGCCATCAGGTAGGCGACCCCGCGGTACGCCGAGAAATAGATGGTTGGACCAAGCCCGACATCTCTCCTGGAGCTGTCTAGGGATTCCTCTTGATGAGTTGGAGTCAATTGCGGAGGATCGAGAAGGATGGAGAGTCCGCCTGAGCATCCTACCCCCGCGACCCTCATGAAGGATTAGCGGGCCATTTGAAAATGTATGTATGTATGTATGTATGTAAAACTGTTGTCGGCTGAATAGTGCCTAAACGGTGAAAGATATGAAGCTACAACTGGGTTTCAATGAAAAGACTGTTAATAATACATGAGAACCAATCAAAATCTCAAAATTGTCATTCTAGAAGTTACGATACTTGTCATCTCAGGGTGCGATAGGTCCGCATTGAGAGTTGAGAAAATCAAAGAGTAAAGCGTGGAGAAAGAAGTGCGAAAACATTGAATGTCTTCCAGTAGCAGTCCAGGTCCAGTCCACCTCCAGAAGAGTCAACAGCTAGTCAAGAAAAAAATGAAATGGGCAATCGGTTCCTTTAAACCCTTTAAGGCACCAGGCAGAGATGGTGTTTTTCCAGCCGTTAGCCATAAAGATCTTGATTACATCTTATCCGCCTTGGAAGCTCTACTTAGAAAAATCCTTCAACCTGGGATACACTCCACAAACTTGACGGGAGGTAAATGTGGTGTTTGTCCCTAAGCTAGGTACTCGTATTACTCGTAAAACTAGTGAGCTACCCAAATCCTACCGTTCAATCAGCTTGATATTGTTTTTCTTGAAAACCATGGAAAGACTGCTAGACATTCATATTAGAGGCATTCTTGAAAAGACTATACCTCTGCACTCTAGTCAATATGCATAGAGGAAAGGTCGATCCGTGGAAGGAGCCATTCACTATTTCGTCACAGACATAAAATCAGACTACCCTTCCAAGCAAATCGCCCCTTGTGCATTCCTTGACATACCATATACGTAGAAGGTGTTTTTAATAACACTGGTTATGATTCCATCACTAGTGCCATGCGATGCAGGGGAATCGTCGAACCTACTACCAGATGGGTAAGAACCATGCTCGATAGCCGCATAATAACATCTACAGCAGGAGAAGTCTCTGTGACAGTTTTTTTCTCGCCTCTCTTATGGTCTCTCGTAGTGGATGACTTACCAAATAGGCTTCGGAAATATAGGCTACGCAGATGATCATGTGATCATAATCGAGGGCAAACATGAGGACGATGTGTGTCAACTCATGCAAGATGCCCTTCTTGTAGTCTCAGACTTGTATGCTGGCGAGGGCCTATCGATTAACTCCAGCAAGGCAGTTGTTGGTGGACCTGCATTGCGATTCATCGGGAAACTACTGTCTGCCCAAAACTTGGCTTGGGCCAGTAGCGCAACAATCAAACAATCAAACCAGGGTGGTCCCCGGGTAACTATACGTATAAACCCTTATACGTGTAGGCTAAAATTGTAAGTGCGGGTTGTCTAGGGCCTTGATTCTAGGCTAGGTAACGTGGGCCAGCAACCTGCGTTGCCGAATATTGCTCGCTACAGAAACCGACACTATGCCTCGGATAAGGATTGATAACATGGCTTTTACCCGGACAAAGATAGGTTTCTGGAATGTAAAGACGCTCCTCGACTCGGGAAACGAAAGTCCTTACGATGCCAGATTCCTCCAGTTGGAAAAAGAATTCATGCGATATAAACTGGACATTTTGGGGGTAAGTGAAGTAAGATGGTTAGAAGCGGGCGAGTACCAGTCTCCAACGCGTAACACTGTACTACGCTATTCTGGAAGACCATCCGGAAGTCCGTGGGAATATGGAGTCGGACTACTGTTAACAACAACAGCACGCAAGGGCCTAATTTCTTGGCAGCCTCACGGTGATAGGATTTTGACGACCAGATTCCGGACTAGAGTACGACGCGTCACCATCACACAGTGTTACGCCCCAACGAATAGTTCGTCTGAGGACGAAAAGGAGAGCGTCTACAATTTCTTAAGTGCCGTCTTCAACACAACACCAAATGAAGACATTGTCATAGTGATGGGGGATTTGAATACCAAGGTAGGCAACGACAACGAAGGGCTCAAATATTTAATCGGGAAGCTGGACTAGGCAACCGCAATGAGAACGGTGAAAGGTTTGTGGATTTCTGCAATGCCAACCGCCTTGTGATAGATGGCACCATGTTTGAGCACAAGACCTGCCACAAAGTCAGCTGGGTTTCCAACGACAGGGAAGCAACCTCCAACCAAATTGACCATTTTGACATCAGCCGCCGCTTTAGAAGTAGTCTCCTGGACGTCCGAAACAGGCGATGGGCAGATGTGGGGATAGTACGTGATCACCATCTTATGATAGCTACTCTCCAACTACGCACTGCTGCAGTTCGAAGAGCCCACGACAACACAAGAATGCCCAGGTTCATCATCGATAGACTTGATGATCCCTCAGTGCGCCAACAATTAAGGGTGCACTTTTCGCAAGGTGTGGAAGCAATCAGCAGCTCTATGCCCGCAATGATCCAAGACCATTGGCGTGCTGTGAAAAATGTTTTTACATCTGGTGCTGAAAGAATTGTCGGTCGATCGCACGGAAGACATAGGGCGTGGCTGTCCGAGGATACCTGGAGACGGATTGACGAACGAAAACAGCTGAACCTGAACGCGCTGCACCTACCCCAGCAGCAGGGAGAAGCGAGCTAGAGTCCTTATATCGCATGAAGATGAGAGAAGTTCAGCCTAGCGTGCGACGTGACAAAAGCAATTACATCAACGCGCTGGGTACAGAAGCAGAAGAAGCTGCACGGAGAATCAGAATCACAAAGAGCTGACAGGTGGTCGCAGCTCCAGCCAACACCCAGTGAAAAGCCTAGACGGCTCCTTGCTCATTTCGGATAAGGACCAGCTCAAGAGATGGAAAGAGCATTTTGCTATGGTTTTGAGCCGTGTATTCGCTAGCGATATGCTCCCAAATCAAAATGAGATGCCCGAGGTGAGAAGTTTCCTAATACGCACCACGACTCCCAGTAAAGATGAGATCATTACCGCGATCAAGGCACTCAAAACCAACAAGGCGGTAGGATTTGACGGTATTTCAGCAGAGCTCTTACGAGCAGCGCCCACAACATCGGCGCAGCTTCTGCTTACACTTATAGAGAGAGCTTGGGCAGCTGAGAGCTTTCCTAACGAGTGGAAAAGGGAATGATCGTCAAGCTTCCTAAGAAAGGAAATTTAATGGAGTGCGGAAACTGGAGGGGTATCTGCGTGCTGCCTGCTGTAGCTAAGATAATAGCTAAAATCAGCCTGGAGCGAATCAAACAACATCTCGAAGACACACTCGATGCCGAACAAGCAGGTTTCCGCTCTGGATCCTCCTGTGCCGACCACATCAACACTCTGCGGATTATCATCGAACAGTGTGTTGAATATCGATCGCCACTGCACCTGCAGTTCATCGATTTTGAGAAGGCGTTCGATAGTGTCAACAGGGAGTTTATTTGGCGTGCCTTACGCAGGAGAGGTATTCCCGATAAACTAATCGCTATTATCAAAGCTACATACGAAGGCTCCAAATGTCACGTTCTGCACAGGGGAATGTTGTCTGAGGAATTTGAGATCCAAAGTGGGGTAAGACAAGGCTGTATCCTTTCACCAAACTTATTCTTATTGTTGATTAGCGATGTGCTTCGTGCAGCTTTGTCGACGGGAAACGGAGGAATTCGATGGACTCTTACATCTCAACTGAAACATCTTGACTACGCTGACGCTGTACTTATGCTTACTCTCCCACAGAATTATGGACCTCCACCAAATGCCAGCAGATGTGGAGAGGGAGGCAGGCGTCGTCGGGCTGAAAATGAATACGGCAAAAACTAAAATTATCAGCCTTGGAACTACCTCATCGGCTCAAAAATGCATTGCTGGACAACCGGTAGAGAGAGTAGAGGATTTCTAGAATCTTGGGAGTATTGCCTCGACCGATGGTGGGACTGAACTGAATATAGCCAACAGGATCGCCAAAGCAAAGTCTGCGTTCGGGATGTTGTCCAAAATAGGTATGGCGAAGCAATGCAATCAGTTTGAGCACCAAAATAAGACTGTTCCGCTCCAACGTTGAATCCGTGCTGCTATATGATTACAGCACGTGGGGAGTGACCACTACTATCACCAAAAAGCTGCAAACGTTTGTTAATAGGTGTCTGCGCAATATCTAAGGGATTTTCTGACCCAATCGTATCTCTAAGGAACACCTTTACGAGAGAACGGGTCAGGAACCAATAGGCACAACCATCCAACGGCGGAAGTGGCAGTAGATTGGTCACACGTTCCGTAAGGGTGACAGTTCCATAGCGAACCATGCTATGCAATGGAACCCTCTAACTCAGGATGGCAGAAGACCTGGCGGTCCGAGGAGAACATGGCACAGAACAGTCGAGAAGGAGGCACGGCAGTTAGGGAAAAATCTGGGAGAACTCAGACACATTGCCAGAAACCATACACGATGGCGCGTAGGCGTAGTAGACGCCCTAGGACCCACAAGGGGATACAGGGCATAACTAAAAGTTGGCCCCTGGCCCAATAGATCTTTGTGGTCGCAGTGCCTATACGCCCTATGGACGTGGTCACAAACTTGTTAAAAAAAAAAATTTCTTTCTTTCTATTACATTCATATACCGAACATGAAATGCCGTCTCTCAGGAATACGTAAAAGCAATTTTAATTCAAACGAATTTTCCCTTGTATTAAAAATTACATTTTCGCAAATGGAATTGAAATCACATCTCGTTCTGCGCGACACAATCCGCTTGAGGATCTAGCTCTAAGTGCCCTTCGGACAAATCCTTGCTATTCCTTGCTGCAGCTGGAAAAACATTTTTGCACACACAGATTGACAGTTCACTAGCCATCCATGCATAGTAGTACATTAATGCGAAATATAAGCCAACAAGATTAATGACATCTGTCAAATTCCCAAGGGAACATCGAACTGCGATTCCTAACGTGGTTTTCGAAGAAAACAAATTAAAAGTTCATCAGTTTAACTACCAGCAGAGTGGTTTGTCATTAATCAATTTGTAGTTCTTTTGATTTTACATGTGCACCATAGATGATCATTATTGTCTGACGTTTCAAACTTCATCTCTTGATTCGGTCAATCGAAGCATTATGATTGATTGTTTCGATTTGTATGTATTCACCACTGCGTAACTGTAATAAAGAACAGACAAAACATTGACAGTTGCATGCAATTTAGAAAACTATGTCATATTCTGATATTTTAGCATTTTAATTCGAAAAATAAGAGGTCAGACATGCATAAATTTCACAAAGTAACTACCTCGTTACATGCTTGAATTTACAGTCTACCCATATTCAGTATAGTTATATAGAAAAATGTCATTTAGAAATATTGCAGGCAAAAGATTAATAGCCCTGCCTCCTGTGGAACATGGTAAATCTTACAAAATCAATAATTATCATAAATTTTCATTTGGAAATGTCAGATCAATTTCGAGAATCTTGTAAATGTCAAGCGAACTATTAACATTACCCATCAAGCTGACAGTATTTCTTTTTCGAACATAACTCCTACTTATTTCGAAGACCTGATTCCACTAATTAGACATATATCATCCATTAATCATCACTAATTTGGGTCAGTGCAAATCAACGAATGCACTTTCTCGCCAATCTGAGCTCGGCAATTATAAATTGTACAAACTTAACAAATGGACCATTGGTCCAGTAGGTAATCATAATGACATTGACCGCCATTAAGAAAATTTCGAAATTTTAATGACAGACACAGCATGTGTCAAAAAAAAAAAAAAACAAATTGAATAAAAAGTGGAACAGTAAAAAATGCATCACACATAATTTCTCTTAAATTATTGTTAGTTCGTATAAAATGCAAAAAAATAAAATAAAAAATTATGTGTGTGTTACAATTTTGAAAGTATTTCTGACAATTCTGAATGAATTTTACTTTCGACTTCGAAAAATGCCAAAGAAGTGGCGGTGCCATTGTTAGTGCGGAAACTTTTACTTATTTCGATTGTTTGAAACATTTTGCACATGTTTAGGTGATGATTTATTAATGTTATTAGTTAAATGTGTGTGACGCTTTGTTACGAATATGGTGTCTGAAGAAGTGACAGCCAAAGTGAAGTAGCTGTCAACTGATTTGTTTCTTTGATTTCGAAGAGGTGATACGGAAGAGATGAGCTTTCCAAACGAAAGTTAATTAAATTGGAATTTAAATGTTGATGTAATATACACTATCGCGGGCCGACAGGCCGACGCGACGCGTTACAGTTATCCAATTTTTCTTTTATTTAGATTTCTTGATTTTTATTGAGTGGAATTTAAAGTTGATTTTGTGGTGATATTCCAGTGGGCTGTGTGGATAAGATTAAGTTGAGATATTTGTTTGAAATGCTAAATTCTTAAATATTTGATTTAAATTAACCAGTTAGGTGAGGCTAAGTGGCGCAGTCTCGAGATTTCGATAAATCGGTAGCTAAATCCGAATCTATTTATTTTTATTATTGTTTCTTCATTATTTCTTTACGGAGTTTTACTACAGTTGCATAATCTATTTATATTGATGCATCTAATCAGCTTAGATTTTCCCAACAACACTAAATATTTTTATCAAATGCCCAGACGATTCGATATCATGCAAAAAAGTTGGTAATCCAGTCGAAATTTCGTTTTCAACTTCGGAGAGAAAACAGATGGATGGCAATGCCTTTTTTTGGATTGCGCCAGGGATGTATAATCTTCATAGATACTAATAGCCCGAGTGCTACTAGCATTCACGATTCGCAAACCTGAGTAATCGATGCCAGGAATACGCCTACGTACTAAACACACTCCCTACACACTTCAACCACTCTCCCCGCGGGACTGCCGTTAGGTATTACTTCGCGGGGCTGGTTAGCAATTTATGCTATGCTTCTTGTGTCAGCTTCTTCCGCTGCTTCAGCTGCTCTTCTTAGATTTTCTGTTCTCCGCAGCTCTTTTTGTAGAGTTGTTACGAAGGAACATATTGCCATCCAATTCTCTGCCGACCGTAACATATGGTCGAGGAGTAATGACGGACTTGGCAGAGTAATTCTCCATGCCGTGAAACGTGTGCAGTAAAACACTGCGTGCTCCGTATCTTCATCTTCACCTGGGCATTCCGGGCAGGATGGTGAGTTGTCGTGTCCAAATCGGTGTAGATATTTGCGGTAGCCACCATAGCCAGACAGGAACTGCGTTAGATGGTAGTTGCAGTCTCCATGCTTTCGACTTATCCAGTCTTGGATTGTCGGTATAAGTTTATATGTCCATCTGCTTTTGTTGTATTAGCCCAACGAGCTTGCCACATAGCTGCTGACGCTGCCCTTTCTTCAATTTTTATCACCTTGATACCAGTGGTGTCGTGATGACTCAATGCTCTTCTGTTATATATCCTCAGCATTTCATCTGCGAGAATATCGATGGGGACCATTCCAGCTATGACAAATGCAGCTTCGTCAGAGATGGTTCAAAAGCCGCTGATTGTCCATAGTGCACAGAGTCTGTATGATGACGATATTCTCCTTCGTCATCAGTGCCTCCGCCCAGACTGGGGCGGCATATAACAGAACTGAGGTGATAACTCTAGAGAGTAGTCCTTCCAGCGTATCCAGGTCCACCGATGTTAGGCATGATACGCGAGAGAGCTCCCTGCATTTGCGATGCTTTTTTGGTAACAAAATCAACATGCGTTTTAAACCGTAGCTTGTTGTCCAGCATTACTCCAAGGTATTTAACCGCCTCTTTCGACCTGATGGTTTGGCTACCAACCTCAAAGTTCACAAATTCGACGGTTTTCCGGCTGGTTATAAGAACAGCTTCTATTTTATGGTCAGCTAGTTTTAGTCCGGCGGATATTTGCCAATTTTTTATCCGGGCAATTGCTTCATTTGTAGCTGATTCTACTGCATGGATCTGTTTAGCTACTGTCACGACTGCAATGTCGTCGGCGAATCCAATTATCGTTACTCCCCCAGGTAGCGTTAATCGTAGGACTCCGTCGTACATGATGTTCCACAATAGTGGCCCTAAAACCGATCCCTGTGGAACGCCCGCAGTTACGTTGTAGTATTTTACCCCTTCATCGGTATTATACCTCAGCTTCCTGTTGTTGAAGTAGTTCGTCACTATCCGTAGCAGGTAATATGGCGTATCCATCCTGGCAAGTGACCTTCTAATAAACGACCAGTCCGCAGACTTAAATGCGTTTTTAACGTCCAGCGTTACTACTGCACAATACTCCTTTGTGCCATAGAGCCATCTTTCGCCTTCGATGGCACCTTTGGCGATATCAACTACCGCTCTTATGGCATCAACAATAGATCGTGCTTTTCTGAAGCCAAATTGGTAATCTGAGAGGTCTCCTTTCTCTTCTGCTACTGCGAGTAATCCATTATAGATTATCTTCTGAGGATCTTTCCCATGGTGTCCAATACGCATATTGGACGATAGGATGATGGTCTCCTGGAGACTGCTTTCCTTTTCGCAGTAGGACCAAATACTGCGTCTTCCATTTTTCGGGAAAGGTTCCTTCTTCAAGGCACTTCTGCATTGTTGATATGAAGAGGTCTGGTCTTTTTTTTACATCTGCCTTTACTGCCTTATTCGGGATGCCGTCGGGTCCCGGCGCCTTGTTGTCACCTATCTTGCTGCATGCCCTTTGCAGCTCCTCGTGAGTAATTAAAGGAATATGTTCTAGATTGACTTCTCGTATAATATTGCACATAGTAGCAGGCCTTTGAGGGAAGAGGTGCTCTACTATGGATCTCAGCATTATCGGACATGTTATTTGAGGAGACCTATAGCCCTTCAAATTCGTCATCACCATTCTGTATGCCGAGACCCATGGGCTAATGTCGGCTTCTTGACAGAGACGTTTGGATGGCAATGCCTAGCATAAGGCAAATGGATACTGGTTCGCTAAGTAACGAGAGGGAGTTTCTACAGCCTTACAACTTGTCGTTCTGCTAGGCAGTCCGACTCCGAAATCATCGGCAAATTAGAGTGGATAAACAGCGTTAACTTGATACCTAGCAAAGAGGTTCCTAGATTCGTACGAATGATGATTGTGCTATGCGTCAAGTGGAAATTTCCAATACGTCTATTCTTCTTGGGACTTGGCTCGGGCTACCAGGGGTGTCAGCATGGTGGCGGATAGCTGAACGGCCTACAGATATGTAGGTTAGCTGCGAATAACTAATGAGCAGGCATCGACCAAGAGCGGTGAAAACGGAGGGTGTGACGGAAAAATGACATTAACCCAGTGAAATTTGTGTGACAGGGCGAGTAGATGCCGTCCTTAACTAAGCGTCTATCTCGAAGGCAAAGTGTCATGCGACTCGTGCTGAGGCCTGAATGGTGCTGGGGAAGTAAAATCAATACAACATCGATAACGGAGCTCTTCAGATACCTGGTGCACTCTGGTTGTAAGTAGTCCTACCACATTACACGAATCTCTGATGTGCCGGACCTCAATTCCCCCATACTCGTGGGATTAACAATGGAAAACAATCAAAATAAAAACCAAAACAAAATAATAATAATAATAAAAAAGGTGAGGTATGTCAGGAGGTCTGAATTGACCCCTTTAGAAACTCAGCGTTGATGCGGTCCCCACCGCACAATGGTGTCACAAAGCTGTGGTGCAAACCCGAAAGGAGACTGAAAGTACGAGTACTCTAAAGATTATGGAGCAAGAAGGTACACAAAAAAATAGCGGCTGTGCCAAGATGAAGAACCAAATCACCGAAGAGACAGTAACAGATTCTAATGCCCTTAATGTCCTAAGTGATAAGGTCGCAGATTTGCTAAGCTTCATTAAGGGAGGAAACATTGTGCACCATGAGATAAAGTGACTAGCAAATACTATTCCTCTAACCTACTGTGCAGTGGTGAATGACGGGGAACAAGCCGGAAACCAGTCGAACGCGAGTTAACAGCGAAGGCGTCGCAGACAGGACCCACACTCCAAATGAATTATCTTGCAGCCTGCAAAAAGGAGGTGATAGTAAATGGCCCTAAACGTAGCAAAAAGGATGTGTCCTCTACACCCAACAGAAGAAGGAATTCTTCATATTTCGGCGAGGTTATGATCCGAAAACAAGGGATCGTAACCCTCCCACTTCACCGCATTTCTACTGATCCACCTGTGGGTTGACCTCAGAAAATATCAGCAGGCCTCCCGATTTTGGATCACCTGGTTACTGAGGCCAATAAAATGCCCATGTCCTTGCATTTATGAGATCCAGGCATTTATAGACCTACCTCGCAATGCCTTTGGAACTTTCATTGATATTGCCTTTCAGGGTTCAAATGATCTCTTCTTTGAACGTGGCAATACGAGCCGGTCGCGCTCTACTTCTCGTAAGATGGTTTCCTTGACGTGAAGGCTTCCACGGATCTTCGAACTTCTTATTTGATCAAGCTTTGTCACTCCTGCTGTCATGCGAATCATCTTCATCTCAGCTGTCGTTAATTTACTCTCATACGTCTTGTACATCGTCCAACATTCTGAACCGTATGCGAGCGCTGGACGCACAACTGTGGTGTACAGCCTTCCTTTCAACTTAGGTGTCATTTTTTGGTCACAGAAGATTAGCGGAGTTTTCTTGCCACTTCATCCAACTTACGCTTACGCGATGATTGATGTCGTCATCACAAGTTGCTTTGCTATTGATCATAGATCCCAGATATTTGAACTTTTCGCACTTGGGAAGCACTATTCCATTCACAAAAATGCCTGGAATAGAACTGAGTGGATCAGAGAACGGGCAGCTCAAGTACTCTCTCTTGAGGACCTGCATTGCGATTAATCGGGAAACTACTGACTGCCTAAAACTTGCCTTGGGCCAGTAGCGCAACAATCAAGTTCGTGATGAAGTGCTTACTTTACCTCCTAGTGGTGGTCCCCGGGCAACTATACGTATAAACCCTTATACGTGTAGGCTAAAATTGTAAGTGCGGGTTGTCTAGGGCCTTGTAACGTGGGCCAGCAACCTGTGTTGCCGAATATTGCCCACTACAGAAACCGACACTATGCCTCGGATAAGGAATGATCACAGGTTGACGACTTTTGGCTATTGCACTCGGACAAAGATAGGTTTCTGGAATGTAAAGACGCTCCTCGACTCGGGAAACGAAGGTCTTTACAATGCCAGATTCATCCAATTGGGAAAAGAATTCATGCGATATAAACTGTACATTTTGGGGGTAAGTGAAGTAAGATGGTTAGAAGCGGGCGAGTACCAGTCCCCAACGCGTAACACTGTACTACTATAATCTGGAAGACCAACCGGAAGTCCGCGGGAATATAGACTCGGACTACTGCTAACAACAACAGCACGCAAGGGTCTTATTTCCTGGCAGCCTCATGGTGATAGGGGTTTGATGGCCAGATTCCGGACTAGAATACGACGCGTCACCATCATACAGTGTTACGCCCCAACGCATAGTTCGTCTGAGGACGAAAAGGAGAGCTTCTACAATCTCTTAAGCGCCGTCTTCGACACAACACCAAATGGAGACATTGTCATAGTGATGGGAGATTTGAAATATGCCAAGGTAGGCAACGGCAAGGAAGGACTCAAACATGTAATCGGGAAGTATGGAGTAGGCAACCGCAATGACAACGGCGAAAGGTTTGCCGATTTCTGCAATGCCAACCGCCTTGTGATAGATGGCACCATGTTGGAGCACAAGACCTGCCACAAAGTCAGCTGGGTTTCCAACGACAGGGAAACAACCTCCAACCAAATTGACCATTTTGACATCAGCCGCCGCTTTAGAAGTAGTCTCCTGGACGTCCGAAACAGGCGATGGGCAGATGTGGGGATAGTAAGTGATCACCATCTTATGATAGCTACTCTCCAACTACGCACTGCTGCAGTTCGAAGATCCCACGACAACACAAGAATGCCCAGGTTCATCATCGATAGACTTGATGATCCCTCAGTGCGCCAACAATTAAGGGAGCACTTTTCGCAAGGTGTGGAAGCAATCAGCAGCTCAATGCCCGCAACCATCCAAGACCATTGGTGTGCTGTGAAGAATGTTTTTACATCTGGTGCTGGAAGAATTGTAGGTCGATCGCAGGGAAGACATAGGGCGTGGCTTTCCGAGGATACCTGGAGACGGATTGACGAACGAAAACAGCTGAAAGCTCGCGTTGCAGCTACCCCAGCCGCAGGGAGAAGCGAGCTAGAGTCCCTATATCGCATGAAGATGAGAGAAGTTCAGCGTAGCGTCCGACGTGACAACCGCAACTACATCAACGCGCTGGCTACAGAAGCAGAAGAAACTGCACGGAGCTGCGACAGCAGGACCGTCTACAGAATCACGAAAGAGCTGACAGGTGGTCGCAGCTCCAGCCAGCACCCAGTAAAAAGCCTAGACGGCTCCTTGCTCATTTCGGATGAGGACCAGCTCAAGAGATGGAAAGAGCATTTTGCTACGGTTTTGAGCCGTGTATTCGCTAGCGATATGCTCCCAAATCAGACTGAGATGCCGGAGATGAGAAGTTCCCGAATACGCACCACGACTCCCAGTAAAGATGAGATCATTACCGCGATCAAGGCACTTAAAACCAACAAGGCGGTAGGACGGTATGGCGCCGTGGCGTAAGTGGTTAGTGTGTCGGATCACTACGCATGAGGTTCCAAGTTCGAATCCCAGAAAACACCAAAAAGTTTTTTCACGGTCCCACCTCTCGCCAGCGTCTGACAAACATCCGAGAGTATTGTTGTCACGAAAAAGCTTCTTAAATCGCCGTTCGGACTCGGCATTAAACCGTAGGTCCCTTCCATTCGTATGACAAATATAATGCACACAACATGAGTGGTTGCGAGAAGTTAGGCCCTGGCACTTTAAAGAGCTGTTGCGCCAAATATTTGTATTTTTTGTTTGTAGGACGGTATTCCAACAGCGTTCTTACAAGCAGCACCAACAACATCGGCTGAGCTTCTGGTTCGACTTATAGAGAGAGCTTGGGAAGCTGAGAGCTTTCCCAACGAGTGGAAAAAGAGACTGATCACCAAGCTGCCTAAGGAACGAAATTTAATGGAGAGCGGTAACTGGAGAGGTATTTGCGTGCTGCCTCCTCTAGCTAAGATAATTGTTAAAATCATCCTGGAGCGAATCAAACAACATCTCGAAGACACACTCGATGCTGAACAAGCAGGTTTCCGCTCTGGATCCACCCGCGGCCGACCACATCAACATCACGCGGATTATCATCGAACAGTGCGTTAATTATCGATCGCCGCTCCACCTACTGTTGATCGATTTTGAGAAGGCGTTTGATAGTGTCAACAGGGAGTTTATTTGGCGTGCCTTACGCAGGAGAGGTATTCCCGATAAACTAATTGCTATTATCAAAGCTACATCTGGTATGAAGGCTCCAAATGTCACTTTCTGCACAGGCGGAGGTTGTCTGAGGAATTTGAGATCCGAAGTGGGGTAAGACAAGGCTGTATCCTTTCACCAATATTATTCCTATTGGTGATTAGCGATGTGCTTCATGCAGCTTTGTCGACGGGAAACGGAGGAATTCGATAAACTCTTACATCTCAACTGAAACATCTTTATTACGCTGACGATGTATGCTTACTCTCCCACAGAATTATGGACCTCCACCAAATGACAGCAGATGTGGAGAGGGAGGCAGGTGTCGTCGGGCTGAAATTTAATACGACAAAAACTAAAATCATCAGCCTTGGAACTAACTCATCGGCTCAAATATGCATTGCTGGACAACCGGTAGAGAGAGTAGAGGATTGCCAGTATCTTGGGAGTATTGTCTCGACCGATGGTGGAACCGAACTGGATATAGCCAACAGGATCGCCAAAGCAAAGTCCACGTTGGGATGTTGTCCAAAATATGGCGAAGCAATGTAATCAGTTTGGGAACCAAGATAAGACTGTTCCGCTCCAACGTTGAATCCGTGCTGCTATATGGTTGCAGAACGTGGAGAGTGACCATTACTATCACCAGAAAGCTGCAAACGTTTGTTAGTAGGTGCCTGCGCAGTATCTTAAGGATTTTCTGGCCCAATCGTATCTCTAACGAACACCTTTACGAGAGAACGGATCAGGAACCAATAGGCACTACCATCCAACGGCGGAAGTGGCAGTGTATTGGTCACACGTTCCGAAAGGGTGAGAGTTCCATAGAGAACCATGCTATGCAATGGAACAATGCAATGTATGGCAGAAGACCTGGCGGTCCGAGGAGAACATGGCACAGAACAGTCAAGAAGGAGGCACGGCAGTTGGGGAAAAGTTGGGGAGAACTCAGACACATTGCCAGAAACCGTACACGATGGCGCGTAGGCGTAGTAGAGGCGCTGGACACACAAGGGGATACAGGACATAGTAAGTGCTCGTTGCATGGCTCCATCGTCAGCAAAGAATAATTGATGTACCTTGGGGTCAATCACTTTACCTTCAAGCCGATAGTCAAGAACTGCTATAAAGAGCAAAGGACTTAAGGCGCTTCCCTGGAATCTCTTCGGTTACTCCAGCGGGGCATCTTACTGTTGTCTTTGCTTCTTCGTACATGTCCATGATCATCTGTACATAGGTTTCTGGAACCCCTCGATGTCTTAGCGCCACCCGTATTAGATCTCGTGGTTGTCTGTTGAATGCCTTTTCAAAGTCAACCAATACAATATGCAAATCCTTTAAGGAATCATGATGTTTTTCCATTATGATCCTTATACTTTGGATTGCATCTGTGGTTGATTATGAACTCTTCATATTACAAAAATATATGTATGTACTGTACATACGTAAGTGATTCCCTCTCACGAGACAAAAAAGTATTTCATTTCACTTGCATCTTGTTAAAGTGAAACCCTAAAAAAAAAATAAGAAATTCTATAGCATAACAAGAGCTAATTAAAAAATGGCTCCCATATTAGCATTAAAAAAAAAACCGAACGACTTTCATTACCAGCACTGTTTGCATAAATTATGCTGCGTAGTTCATCATACTAAATTAAAAGTACCTACACCTTTTTTTGTGTCGAAAGACTATGGTAATTAGTTCATTGTCGGACTATGGGAAATTCTATTATTTTAATTCTCTCTTTAATTACCTATAGCAAGGTATTCACTCTTTGTTGCATGTACTGGAGCTGTTGCCTGCATTCACTTTCGTTTTGTTGGTAATAATAGTAAGAATAATAAAAATAATAACAAAGTCATAAGTGAAGTTATCTTGGTTCACACATGCGGGGTTTTCTCATTCACTTCTGTGATCGTTGTTCTCACGAAGAACGCAATGTGGTTGCACTTTTTATTTTTTAATCAATTAGCAGGAACACCTACAGCGGTTTCTTTGAATAATCATTTTGGAATATGATTTTATTAAGCATTTTTCATTGTATGTGCCGACAGGAGAATATAAACGGTTTTCACTTTTTCCATCTATTCTTCGAGTGTTCGCATGGCGGTGGATAGTTGGGTGGAAAGTTAAGTGGTGACTGATCTCTATTGTGCGAATTTTAGAAGTGAAAATTGTCATATTGTCTGCTCTGTCATCGATAGGGAATATAACCACAAAGCTGATGGCAATGTTAGATGCGGTTTTGGATTTTAATGCGCGATTGACAGTAGAAATACGAGTAGCAAGAAAAAACATTCGAGACAACAGTTGACGTTTACATGCTACTCGTACTACTCGCGGTTGTATAGGTTTCATCGTCTCGTGCTAAGAAGTTGAACTTTCGAAAGACAGCTTTCGAATTTACTGCTGATCGATAGTGGAGTCAATAGGATAGCCTCGTGTCAAAATTTAAGACTACGGACAACTAATCTGTCGACGCTCTTAACTTGCTACCGCTGGACTTAGTTGTTCAGAAGGAGCCAATGAAAGCGATGAATCGACTTAGGAAAAACAGGCGGAACTCATCCGTATTTCAAGAGTAGGGTGGAACATTGCTAAAGAGGGGGTCGTCGAGTGGTCCATCTATAAAGAAAGCGTAAAGCTCCTCAAGAAAGAGATTAGATTCGCAAAGAGGAACTCTTGGATGTACTTTTGCGCACCTACAACATAAATGAAACGTCCCACTTAAGGAACATCCTGGCCAACACACCAACAAATACAAATATTTGGCGCAACAGCTCTTTAAAGTGCCAGGGCCTAGCTTCTCACAACCACTCATGTTGTGTGCGTTATATTTTCACACGAATGGAAGGGACCTACAGTTTAATGCCGAATCCGAACGGCGATTTGAGAAGGTTTTTCGTGACAACAATACTCTCGGATGTTTGTCAGACGCTCGCGAGAGGTGGGACCGTGAAAAAACTTTTTGGTGTCTTCTGGGATTCGAACTTGGAACCTCATGCGTAGTGATCCGACACACTAACCACTTACGTCACGGCGCCCAAGATACCAACGCTTGCATCCAATATTAGGAACAGTGATGTCATACGAGGAAACGCTGGATATACTATTGAGCACTCACTTTCCCGTATGTACATCAATCTCCGGAGATGATCTACCTATTCCAGAGACGACATCGGGAATAAGCGCGGAAGAGGTGGGAAATATAATAGATAATGATAAGATAGCTTGGGCAATTAAATCATTTGCTCTATACAAGGCACCAGGAATGGAAAACATTCGACCTGTTATGCTGCAAGAGTCAGTCGATATTGCTATTCCATGGCTCAAACGTATTTTCACAGGATACCTTAAGCTAGGATATGTTTCTAAAGCATGGCGGAAGGTGCATGTTGTATTTATTCCCAAAGCATGGAAAGCGAGCTACACAAATGCAAAAGACCTAAGACCTATCAGTCTGTCATCTTTTATGCTGAAAACATTGGAACGTTTCCTCTTCTTCTTCTTCTTCCTATTTCGGCGAGATTATGATCCAAAAAACAAGGGATCACCGCATTTCTACTGATCCGCCTGTGGAGTTCGCCTAAAACATTGAAAAGTTTAATAGATGATTATATAAGAAACGTGATCGGCAATGATTATCTATCTAAACCATACATCTGCGGCAGATCGGTAGATACAGCCCTTCACAGGGTACAAGGGAAAAGGTGGAAATGGGGGACGAGGAAATACTGCGCAGTAGAAACGCTCGACATCAAAAATGCGTTCAACTCGGCAAGCTGGTCATTCATTAGGAGATCCCTGGCCAGGATGGATACCCCATACTACCTGCTGAGGATAGTCACGGACTACTTCAGCAATAGAAAGCTAAGATACCATACTGACGATGGCGTTAAGCACTACAGTGTTTCCGCGGGAGTCCCGCAAGGGTCGGTTCTGTGACCTCTCCTATGGAACATTATGTACGACGGAGTTCTGCGACTAACATTACCCGAGGGAGTCAAAGTAATTGGCTTCGCTGACGATATCGCAGTGGTTACAATAGCCAAGCACGTACACGAGGTGGAGTCTGCCACGGATGAGGCAGTTATAAGAATAAAGGAATGGCTGGAGTCTTCCGGTCTGGAACTAGCTGCCCACAAGACCGAAGCTGTCCTAATAACCAGCCGCAAAAAGGTGGAATACGCCAGCTTCCGGGTCGGAAACCAGACTATCAGGTCCAAAGAATCCTTGAGGTACCTTGGAGTCATGCTCGACAACAGGCTGCGCTTCAAACCCCACGTTGAGTATTCTAGTAAGAAAGCATCGCTGATGCAGGCAGCACTCTCCCGAATGCTCCCGAACATCGGCGGGCCTGGATACGCCCGCAGGATCCTGCTGTCCAGAGTGGTCAACTCGGTACTTCTATACGCTGCCCCGATATGGGCAGGTGCACTGGCGACAAATGAGTGCGGGAAGAAGCTATCATCAGCTCACAGGCTCTGCGCAATCAGAGTGATCAGCGGCTTCCGAACTATCTCCGACGATGCAGCCTGCGTTTTAGCTGGGATGGTCCCAATCGACATCCTCGCTGAAGAGATGCAGAGGGTATACCTTAGACGTCCCTCGAACCGGCAAGAGGCAAAAAGGATTAAGGAAGAGGAAAGGGCAGTATCAGCAACGCTGTTTCAAAACAGGTGGGACAGCTCTACCAAAGGCAGGTGGACCCACAAGCTTATCCCCACTATAAAATCATGAACAGAGAGAGCGAGGGGAAACTGTAACTACCACCTCACATAGTTCCTGTCCGGACACGGTGGCTACCGGAAATACCTTCATAGATTTGGACACGATTGTTCGCCCCTGTGTCCAATATGTCCAAACGAAGAGGAGGACGCGGAGCATACAGTGTTCTACTGCAGACGCTTTGCAGAAGACAGAGCAAACCTGCCAAGTCCAGAAAATCTTGTAAGCCACATGACACGATCAGAGGGCGAGTGGATGGAGATCTGCTCATTCATAGTATGTGTGCAGAATGCGCTGCGAAGAGCAGAAGCCCTAAGAAGAGCCTAAGAGGCGGCCTCGGAGACTAGAGAATAATTGCTAACCAGCCCCGCGAAGAAATACCTAACGGCAGTACCGCGGGGAGAGTGGTTGAAGCATGTAGGGTGTGTGTTTAGTACGTAGGCGTATTCCTGGAATCGATTACTCAGGTTTGCGAATCGTGCGTGCTAGTAGCACTCGGGCTATTAGTATCTATGAAGATTATACATCCTTGGCGCAACCTAAAAAAAAAAAACCCTTCACAGGGTCGTATCAAGCATAGAAAGATTCCTCCACTTCAAGGAGTTCACTCTTGGGGCGTTCAAAGACATTGAAGGGGTGTTCAACAAAGTAAGCACTGACGCAATCCTGACCAGCCTACACAGAGCTCATCTCAACACCGGCCTCTGCAACTGAATGTCACAGATGCTTCAATCGAGAATTACAATTTCAACGCAAGGAGATGTAACCATCCGAAGAAGGGTCTGCAGAGGAACCAGCCAAGGCGGAGTTCTGTCTCCTCTAATATGGCTCTTTGTAGTGGATGAGATCTTGGTAATACTGAAGGAAAACGGCTTCAACGCGACCGCCTATGCCGACGATGTGGTTATCCTGATTTCGGGGAAATTTCCTCCAATCCTAAGTGAAAGGCTCAATCTCGCACTACAACTAGTGGATAACTGAGTCAGTAGCAAAGGGCTGGGACTGAACCCCTCAAAGACGGAGGTAGTTCTTTTCACTTACAAGAGATCAGTACCCACCTTCAGACCCCCAAACATCGGTGGGATTGGACTAAGTATCTATAGTTCTAGAGTAATTCTAGATTCTAAGCTAAACTGGAAGGATAACATTGCCGAACGCATCAAGAAACCAAGCGTACCTTACTAGTCTTCCAAAAAGGCATTCAGTTCATTCATACATGGGGCTTCAAACCAGCTGTGGTGTACTGGATATACACGGCGGTTGTACGCCCCATTCCTACATATAGTTCCCTAGTATGGTGGGTGGTACTTGAGAGCAATACCGGCTTTCAAACCTCACCAAATTCAGTGGGCAGCGTGCTCGGAATTATGGGATCAATGAGAACAACACCAACAGCGGCAATGGAAACCATGCTTAGTTTCATTCCGCTTGACGAATACTGCAGCAGTCTGGCGGCTAAAACCGCTGTAAGACTAAGAGAAGGTCGATTGTGGTCATCGAGCCCTTATGGCCATGCTTCCATTTTGTCCCGATGGGATTCAGTTCAATCAGTTCCTTACGGGAGTAAATTATAGATGAAGCCACCGGTCGAGCAAACAGACGTTGGGTTCATCTGGAAACATGCCCACTGGCCGGGTCGTTATAACGCACGGGTCGTTGACGGCGTAATTACTGGTCATTGTGCCATTGGTGTTCATGCGGAGCAACTCGCTGTGCTGCATAACGACTATTGCATAAGTTGCAGGGACGAAGAATCTGTTCGTCACCTGCTGTGTGACTGTCCTACCCTATCCGTCAGAAGAATGAAGATTCTTGTTTGTCACTTCTTCTTGGAGCTGGAGAACTTAGGCAATGAAGAGCTGACGGGTGGTTCTGGGTGGTTCTAACAGCGGTCCATCTCTACAGTGTTTCCGGGGTTAAATAATTGGGCACAATGTACCCGACTCGACTGTTGGTCTAAGTGAGCAGTGACTCTTTTGTCACAAGACACTCATCTAGCTAACCTAATCTAACCTGGGAAAATCAGAGTCTGGTAAGAAGTACGTGACATTCGGCACGGAGCACTATTCGGCATGGAGCACTGTGCTTGGTAGAAGATACAAAGAGCTCTGGTTCTTGCCATACTTGAAGTGATCAACTGAATAATTGAAGAGAGATGGCGAGGTAGACGTATCACTGTCTATAAGTATAGTGACAATCTCATAAATCACTCAGATTGTTCCAGAATATAAAAACAAACTAATCAACCTTTTCAAATGGAATGGACTTTGTCTTTTTGTGTACGGAGCTACAGCAGGCAATTCAATCACTGAAGCGCTTGCGAAATATACTTTCATATGGTTGTTGCTGGTGTAGCAGCTAAGGTTTCGCTGGGGATAGGTCAGTTTCTAGGCTCAGAAAACGGGCCACGTCTATAAGTCGATCCCAAAGTGCATCAGGACGCAAGTCGGTAGGTTTTGCTGGGCAGTTGAAGAGATATTTGGTGTTGTGCGGGCCATTTCCCCAGTCAGGGCATTTGTCTTCTATGGAGGCGTCGAGACGGTTCATGTAGCTGTTTAGTAAACGGCATCAACCTAAGCGTAGTTGAGCTAGGGTGGTCCTTGTTCTCCGTGGCAGACTACGTTCCTCGTCTGCGATAGGTGGTGGACGGCCTCCGAGGAGCACGTTGGGGTGGAGATTCTCCATAGAGTAGGACACAGTCGTGTGATGAATGCTTTTCAGTGAATCCTTGTATGTCTATCTGTCGATCCTGGTACCCTGCGTGTAGGAATCGTGGTCATTTTTGTAGATTTGGAGCCCTTTGCGAATGAAACGGGGTGGTTGTGGTACCATCGTCAGCGGATGATTAAGATGGTGTTGAAGGTGACAGGCTAGAAGGATCTGCTTGGAGAGCATGGTGCTGGGGTTCCTTACTGAAAACAACTTCGTCTCAGGGTGGAGGTGATCTACATGTGACATCAGGTAACATCCGGCGATGGTCCTCATGGCCGTATTTTTGTAGGCTTGAAGATGTTGCCAGTTTATGTCACTCTGCTGCGGTGACCAAATGGGGGGCCGCATAGTTCAGCACGGAGCGACCGATTGCCTTGTATGTAGACGGCCCTTGAAGTGGAAGAGCACGATTCCAGGGACTTGACTACCGCTTGACTTTCAGTGAAAATGCTAATATCCCTGACAGATAATACATTACACCTTAGCCAGAACAGGGCGTTCTTAATCGCCATGATTTCCGCTGGTGGTTGGTGGCTTAGTGGATGCCGGATGGTATGGTACCAATAGACCTTATGGCTAAAGAAGCCCAATGGAAATTTCGTGCCAGCCGGATAGCGGCACCAACTGCGACGAGTCGAAGTGTGACTGAAGTACCACCAAGTACAAGTCTGGATGAATGGCAGGAGAGATGGGTTCACTCTGATAAAGGCAGGTGAATGCAGAGATAGATTCAAAATATAAACGCTTGTATCAAAAGGAAGCATGGGGATTTGAATTGTTACCTAACCCAGATTGGATGGACGGTATGCCGAATACGGGAGAAAATAATACCGCTGCGATGTTTTAGTTGTCTTAACTTCGGGCACCTAACAAAGGCGTGTAAAAACACGTTGGATAGGAGTGAGGATTGCGTTAGGTGTGGACAGAAAGGCCATGTATCCAAGAACTACAGCAATGATGCAAGGTGCGTCCTTTGCGAAGAAAAGGGAAGTAGCAACATTAAACACGCGGCAGGAAGCATAGTATGCACGGTATACCAAGATGCTGCAAAAGTCGCAAGAAGAATATGAAAGTGCTGCAACTAAACTTAAACCACTGCGAAGTGGCACAGGACATCCTGACACAAACCGTTCGCGAGTTAAAGATAGACGTTGCCGTATTATGCGAGCAGTACAAAAATCTCTATGATACAGTTTGAGCTGCGGATGATCCAAAAAGAGCTGCTATTTGGGCCTGTGGAGATTGCGCCTTCGAAGAAAAAATTATGACACCCGGAACAGGCTTCGTGCGAGCAAAGGTCAAAGGAGTACATGTTTATAGCTGTTATGCATCTCCAAACAACACCATTGAGGAGTTCCAAGGTATGCTTGATAGGCTTGTGGATGATGCTATAGGTCGTAGCCCAACAATTATAGCTGGAGACTTCAATGTATGGTCCACTGATTGGGGCAGCACACGGACCAATACAAGGGAGAAGCTCTCCTAGAAGCCGTCTCGTCACTAGACCTGATATTGCCAAATACAGGAAGTGAGCATGCTTTTAGTAGAAATGGGGTAGGCTCCATAGTTGATATCACCTTTGCAACTAGTTCCTTATCGAGAGGCGCCAACTGGAGAGTCAGTAATCAATATACTCACAGCGACCACCTTGCCGTCCTGTTTGAAGTACAACCAAGGAGACCAACCCAGGAACGCCCAAAGAAGGCACAACGATTGGGGTGGAAAATAAGCACCATGGACAAAGACACTTTTGCTCTGATTTTTGCAGAGTCAACAATAAGCCAAGGAACAGCAAACGCTATGGCCGCTGAGGTTACCAAACAAGTAACTAGGGCTTGCGACGCATCCATGGTCCGGAAAACGTCAACAAATCGCCGGCCACCAGTATACTGGTGGAACCAAGAGATAGCAGAGCTACGCAGCAAGTGCCATAGGACCAGAAGACTATTCCAGCGATCCAGAGGTTTGTCCACACATCAGGACCTACGGGTGCAATTCAAAGATAGGCGAAGAGAGCTAAAACTAGCCATCCGCAGAAGTAAGAGCAATAGCTTTAAGGAACCCTGCGAGCAAGCAGATGTAAATCCTTGGGGCGCCGCCTACAGAACAGTAATGGCAAAACTCAAAGGCACTAGGGCACCCTCCCCCTCATGCCCTCTCCTTATGCAGAAAATTGTATCGGGGTTGTTTCCAGCTCAAACACCAGCAGAGCGTATAGAGCCACCTCCGGAAGTACAGGACATCCCAACTGTCACGCAAAGGGAACTCCTGGATGTATGCAGACGATTCGAGGATACCAAGTCACCTGCATTGGATGGCACACCGAACAAGGCCCTTAAATTAGCCATTAGAACAAATACGTAACCATTTGTGGAACTCTACAACAAGTGTCTAACAGAGTGAGTTTTTTCAGACTAATGGAAAAAGCAATGTCTAGTGCTGCTGTCTAAAGGGAAAAAACCACCAGACGAGCCCTCGTCATACCGTCCCATATGCCTGTTAGACACAATGGGTAAAATACTGGAGCGAATCATATGCAACCGATTAGGAGTGGCAATTGATGAAGCCGGGGGACTCTCCAATCAACAGTACGGTTTTAGGAAAGCTCGTTCTACAGTAGACGCAATAAGAAGGGTAACTACAACCTTGGAAGAAGCTATTCAGGGCAGGAGATGGAGAGGCGGTGCAAAGAAATACGGTGCCGTAATAACATTGGACGTCAAAAATGCGTTCAATTCTGCGAATTGGGGACTCATAGTGCAATCGCTTAGGTCAATGATGGTGCCATGGTTCTTAATTAAAATAATACTGAGCTACTTCGAGAAACGGTTTCTGCTCTTCGATACCGACGATGGAGTAAGCCACATATCCGGCGGAGTTCCACAAGGATCGGTATTAGGCCCTATCCTTTGGAACATTATGTATGATAGGGTTCTAAGGCTTGGAATCCCAAATGAGGAAAAATCATCGGCTTCGCCGATGATATTGCAATTGTCGTGGTTGCAAAACATCTAGAGGAAATAGAGGATATTGCAAATGAATGTATCCGAAAAGTCAAACGGTGGATGGCAGCAGTCGGGTTAGAGCTCGCCGAACATAAAACAGAGGCAGTATTGGTAAGCAGCTGCAAGAAAAGAGAGGAAAAGAAAGGAAAAATACGAGATCAAAATCGGTTATCAAATACCTAGGTGTGATGATCGACGCGAGGCTCACTTACAAGGAGCACCTTGAAAGAACGTGTGACAAAGCGGCTCGGGTGAGCGGTGCCTTATCAAGAATAATGATAAATATAGGAGGACCTAGGCAACAAAGGAGACTTATTCTATCCAGGGTGGTGCAGTCCATCCTTATGTATGCGGCACCCATATGGGCCAAAGCTATGACGAAAAAGACCTACGCAAGAAGGATAAACTCTGTCAACAGATTATGTGCGCTGAGAGTATGCTGTGCCTTTCGTACGGTGTCAGACGAGGCAGTATGTGTCATCACGGGAATGCTACCAGCGGATATCTTGGCTATCGAGCTACAAAGGACCTACGACGCCAAAATTCAGTAACCTCAAGCGTCAGTCAAAAATATCAAGCTGGAAGAAAGACAGCGAAGCATTAGAGCATGGCAGGAGCGATGGAACCAGTCCTCAAAGGGAAGATAGACCCATCGACTTATACCGGATATCCAAAAATGGATGGACCGGAACACGGAGAGGTAGATTTCTACCTTAGCCAGTTCCTAACCGGACATGGCTGCTTTCGAGCGTATCTCAACAGGTTTGGGCTCGATGAATCTCCCAACTGTCCAAATTGCGGAGAGGCCTCAGAAGACGCTCAGCATGTATTTTTTCAGTGCCCACGTTTTCATATAGAGCACAGAGAACTGGAGGAAAAAATTGGAGAAATACCAACCCCCGAAAACACTGTGCACCATATGATAGCATCGAATGCAATATGGGACGCGGTGAAACAAGTTGCACCGATAATCGTGCAGGAACTTAGGTGGCTGGAAAGAGTCAGAGAGAGCAACCAAGTCCAACCGGCAACATTTTTGGAACAAGCAGCGGAAGATAGCACATGAAGAGCATAAATAGCTAACCAGCCCCGCGAAGTAATACCTAACGGTAGTCCCGCGGGGAGAGTGGTTAAAGTGTGCAGGGTGTGGTTTAGTACGTAGGCGTATTCCTGGCATCGAGTATTCAGGTTTGCGAATCGTGCATGCCAGTAGCTCGGGCTACTGGTATCTTTAGAAGATTACACACCCTTTGGCGCAACCATAAAAAAAAAATAAAAATAACCCAGATGCTTACTGGCCATGGCTGCTTCAGAGCCTACCCCTTACTCCTACAGGTTTGGACTAGACGACAACCCTTATTGTCCAACGTGCACGAAAGAAGTCGAGGATGCGGAACACATTATGTTCCATTGTCTACGACACCATGATATCTGCTGGAGAACAAACTGAGTGGGGACCTAACCCCAGACAACATCAACAGACATATGATGAGCAGGGAAGATACCTGGGAGGCAGTTAGCGACACTGTAGCAACCATTATGAAGGAGGAGCGAAGACAGGAGCGACAGCGAAACGCAGCGCAGGAGGCTGCCAACACGAACGAGCCGAGTGCCTAAGGCTTAAGTCACCCTTCGCGATGAAATGCTTGCCGGCAGTGCGGCGAAGACCAGGGATAGAAAGGGAGATTGGTTTAGACGGTGGAAGTCCCACGCCGTTACTGAGTACGCGCTCAGTTTCACCTTTGAAAGATTCCCACTTTCCGACAAAAAAAAATACCTCACCAATAAGTAGTGAACGGGATTAGATATCAAGCACAATCTATGAGTTGATTACAAAACAAAGCCCGCTGTGTACATCCTAATTTGTCATCTCAAAATTGAGTTTAATCCCATCTCGCTGATGACCTAACCACCTACAACTGCCGAATAGGCATTTTACATAATTGTCAAGCCTCAACGAAGCCCTATTGTTAGTGTGTCAAGTTGAACAATTAAAAGCTCGCCAAGCACAAGCAGCATCAATCGAGATTTTCACCACCGTAACACAATTTCTTTAGTTTGGTACACGCCTACAGTCCAATTGAAAGCAATTACCCGACAAATGTTACGTGCTGCGTTTATCCTCCTATTCATGAAAAATTTGTGTGTTTGTGCCCAAAGTACACTGTGACCATGTGTCGGAGGCGTTTGAATCTTCATCTTCTTGTTCCGTTAGTTTTCGAAAGTAAAAGCATAATAATTCCGGTAACCGGATGAAATCTATGTGGATCACAAAAGTATCTAAATACATACATCATCGGTAGTACGTGCATTTCCGTTTAAGGTTTTCTTGGAATTTGTTTGACCAAAGTAGACGCAAGCTTTGAGCACCATCAACACCATTAGCATTTGATAATAATTACTTCCCGCTGCGATAGTGTGTTATATAAAACGAAAGGGTTCTCATTTAAATGATGATCATCTATTTCTTAGAGAGATGTGATATCTTTTGTGCTAGTCGTGAGTATGCTAGCGGAACGCAGTGACCGGGTGTAGATGCCAGCTTTTGGATTGTTATAGAAAGTTGCACGGGAAATCGACCGATAAATCACTTAAATTAAGCAGAATTCATTTGTTGATTTCTTTAAGAGATATTAATTATTTATGAATGTATATTAGCTGTTGTGGTATCAAATGGAAGACGTTATGCAATGTGTACCTATCATACATACATATGGTCAAACAACTTTCGGATGTGTTGTGCTTGATTACCGTGAAAGAAATTGATAGATGGAGATACAATAAGGTTCTTCTTGTCACACAATTAATTCCATCCAGGGCTGTCCAACGCGCTAGCCTATCGTTTCTTAACACGTTAAATGGCACTTCAACGGAGTCTACTGGCGGATAACTAAAGCATTCAACACATACTTTGCAGGATGCATGGTTTATACTCGAGCAGCGCTCAATGTACGCAAACTAAGGACATGTTTGCTCTAAATGAAAGCAATCTATCCTGCGATTATTATTCGTATAACAACAAACAATTTACCCCAGACTTCATTATCTTTCGACTTGACTCTCTGGGTTGACTCTCATGCCTCCAGTATTCTGGATGTCCGGACCTTCCGAGCGGCCAACATAGACTCGGATCATTACCTTGTTGTAGCCAAGGAACGAATGCGGATATCCCAATCTGAGCAACAAAGAAGAATCACTGTGAGAAAATTTAACGTCGAAAAGCTACAATCGCAAGAAACTCTTCGCTGAACGCGTATCCCGAAATCTCTCAATCACCCCTATGCCGTCAGCATCAAGTGCGAAGACTAGTGGCAACGCTGCCAACATGCCATCAGAAACGCCGCGACTGATGTGCTGGGTCTCGCTCGACCACCACCGCGAAACCCCTGGTTTGACGAAGAATGCCAGCGAGTGCATGCAGCAAAACAAGAGGCATACAAAGCGGCGCTGCAAAGAAATACTAGAGCTGCTCGTGAGCTCTACTAGCAAAGGAGACAGGAAGAACATCGGCTTCTCCAAAAGAAGAAGAAAGAGCATAAGAAGCGCGCGTTTGAGAATATCGAGAGTTTATACTCCAGGAGCAATGTACGGAAGTTTTACCAAAAGGTAAAAAGAACGTGTTAGAGAAGTAATACCCGTACAGAAACTTGTAGAGATGAAAATGGAAACCTCATAGTAGAATCACAGTCGGTGCTGAGAATATGGAAAAACTACTTCTGCAGACTGTATAACGGCGACGAAGACCAACAACCCGCTGTCAGGCAGAATGAACCATTCAACATAGACGATGATAGTCAAAATGTTAGTCCACCTGACCAAAACGAAGTGAGGATAGCAATATCCAAGCTAAAATCCAACAAGGCTGCTGGACCTGACGGCTTACCGGCCGAACTTTTCAAGGCAGCTGGGGATGAATTGGTAGAGTTCATACACCAACTCATCTCTAAGATTTGGTCAGACGAGTGTATGCCTGATGAATGGAACCTCAGCATCGTGGGCGCCGTGGCGTAAGTGGTTAGTGTGTCGGATCACTACGCATGAGGTTCCAAGTTCGAATAACAGAAAACGCCAACAAGTTTTATCACGGTCCCGCCTCTCGCGAGCGTCTGACAAACATCCGAGAGTATTGTTGTCACGAAAAAGCTTCTCAAATCGCCGTTCGGATACGGCACTAAACTGTAGGTCTCTTCCATTCGTGTAAAAAATATAACGCACACAACATGAGTGGTTGCGAGAAGCTATGCCCTGGCACTTTAAAGAGCTTGTTGCGCCAAATATTTGTATTGTTTTTGTATCGTTTGCCCGATCCACAAGAAAGGAGACCCCCTCAACTGCGCCAATTACAGAGGCATCAGTCTCCTCAACATCGCATACAAGCTCTTTTCTGCGATATTGTGTGAACGCCTGAAACCTTTTATCAACAGCCTGATTGGACCCTATTAGTGCGGTTTCAGGCCAGGAAAGTCCACCATCGATCAAATCTTCACACTTCGGCAGATCCTGGAGAAAACCCAAGAATTCCAAATCGATACTCATCACCTTTATCTTTATCGATTTCAAGGCCGCCTATGACAGCATCTATAGAGAAGAGCTTTGTAGAGCCATGTCTAGTTTTGACATCCCTGCCAAACTTGTCCGTCTGTGCAGGCTGACGATGGAGAACGCCCGTTGCTCCATCAAGGTCGGTAATGACTTCACCGAGACCTTTCATGTCAAAAAAGGTGACGCGCTGTCATCTGACTTCTTTAATATTGTACTTGAATGGATTGTGCGGAACTCACAAGCCAACACCGAAGGCACAATCTATCACAAGTCTGTACATGCGCCGACGATATTGACATTATTGGAAGAACTCAACCATCTATCACCGGTGCGTTTGCAAGTATTGAAGCGGAAGCGGCCAAAATGGGTTTAGCGATAAACGAGGGCAAAACCAAGTATATGTTGTCAACAAGAAGGGACAGCCAACACCGACGAATTGGACAAAACGTCACAGTCGGTAGCTATAACTTCGAGGTAGTAAGGGACTTTGTCTAACTTGGCTTCTACACACAAGATCAGCGCAGAAATCAATCGAAGAATAACTCTTGCCAATCGCTGTTTTTTTGGGCTTATAAGGCAATTCAACAGTGAAGCCCTATCTCGAACAACTAAGGAGACTCTATATAAGCCCCTGATCATCCCAGTCCTGCTTTACGGTGCTGAAACATGGACTTTATTAAAAGAGGATGAAGATATCCTTGGTCGCTTCGAGAGAAAAATTTATCGTCAGATATATAGGTCCCGTTTCCGTTGACGGGTTTTGGAGGAGAAGATTTAATCACGAACTATACGAGCTGTACAGCGACATCGACCTAGTCAAAGAACTGCGTATTGGACGTATGAGATGGCTAAGATATGTAGAGCGAATGGACACCAACGCTCCGGCCCGCAGAGTCTTCAAATCTAAGCCTGAGGGACGACGCAGTAGAGGGAATCATCGCCGTAGTTGGCGCACACAAGTTCAAGAGGACCTCGACCAACTTGGAGTGCGCAACTGGAGGCAATTAGCTAAAGACCAAGCTAAATGGAGAGGCTTGTTGGTTGAGGCCCAGGTTCACTCCGAGCTGTAGCGCCACCTAAGTAAGTAAGTGGTAACATTTGAACCCATCAAATATGCTGTGGCATCTACCCAAATTTCCTAATCATAGGTGTGAGTGGGAGTTAAAAATCGCAAATTAAGCTTGAACAATAAGTTCGGTCTTTCTTATAACAGATTGACCCTCTCAAAATGTATCCAGCCTGACCAATTCCATCTGCTTCAGTGGGACTCCACTAACACGCAGAGTGCACTGAATGAGCGTTCTGGAAACGACCATTACTTTCGATTTGTTCACGTTTACCTTCTTTCCATTCGAGTGCGCACTGAAGTTCGGTTTCAGAGAACCCAAGAATGCCAAATCATCCGCTAAGAGCAGATTACTTATCCTTAAGTCTCCCACTATGGAAAATTCTCCGCCATGGCTGCGCTGTAACATCCAGTCCATATATACAATGAAGGGGAGAGGTGACAAAACGCACCCTTGGCGAAGTCCAACGCCCACAGTGAAACGTATAGATTTGACACGGTTTATCCGAACACAGCTTCTAAAGTTTGTATATAAAAACTGAATCGCTCTTAACAGGGAACCATCAATCCCATACTCCTGCAGAACACTCCAGAGTTTGCCTCGAGGAATCATATCATATACTTTCTATAAATCCACAAAACGGGTGTAGACAGGTTAAGCAAACTCCCATGCATTCTCAAGAATCATTCTGAGCGTGAATAACTGGTCGATTGTGCTTCTACCGGGACGAAAACCACACTGTTCATCCCCCAGACTGTCCACAACCAAAGCGCTGCAACGCGTTCCTAGCACCTTAGCGAAGACTTTTCTAGGGAGACTTAAAAGAGATATACCCCTATAGTTGGTGCAATCTCATGTGTTTTACCACATCCCGAGTGCAATGACAGGCGAGAGCCATTGCACTCCCTCTTTACCTAAAGCATTGACCATTTCTGGGCGTATTTCATCCACACCAGCAGATTTGCCAACATTTAGCGATTTGATCGCCAAAGTTACTGCCTCTACCGTGGGACTACTCTCCGCCCTTCTTCTGACCATAGGTTTGTCGTCTTCGGTGCCGCAGAGGGAATAACCACTGTGAGAACGGTTACAAATCTTGCTCTACATTTGATGGAACAGTTGGAATTCTTTTAAACCTTTCAGATCGTTTTGTAACCTCTACCGTCGTATGCGTGTAACCATCCTTGGTTTGCGCCTTAGTAGGGAAGGCACTCTGTCCGTAAGATACAATTTGCACAGCACTAAGTGGTGACCACAAATCCCAGTAATGATGAGATCACTACCGCGATCAAAGCACTCAAAACCAATAAGGCGGTAGGACGGTATTCCAGCAGCGTTCTTACAAGCAGCGCCAACAACATCGACTGAGCTTCTGCTTCCACTTATAGAGAGAGCTTGGGAAGCTGACAGCTTTCCTGACGAGTGGAAAAAGGGAATGATCGTCAAGCTTTCTAAGAAAGGAAATTTAATGGAGTGCGGAAACTGGAGGGGTATCTGCGTGCTGCCTGCTGTAGCTAAGATAATAGCTAAAATCATCCTTGAGCGAATCAAACAACATCTCGAAGACACACTCGATGCCGAACAAGCAGGTTTCCGCTCTGGATCCTCCTGTGCCAACCACATCAACACCCTGCGGATTATCATCGAACAGTGTGTTGAATATCGATCGCCACTGCACCTGCTGTTCATCGATTTTGAGAAGGCGTTCGATAGTGTCAACAGGGACTTTATTTGGCGAGCCTTACGCAGGAAAGGTTTTCCCGATAAACTGATTGCTACTTTCAAAGCTACATATGATGGCTCCAAATGTCACGTTCTGCACGTGGGAAGGTTGTCTGACGAATTTGAGATCCAAAGTGGGGTAAGACAAGGCTGCATCCTTTCACCAATACTATTCCTATTGGTGATTAGCGATGTGCTTCATGCAGCTTTGTCGACGGGAAACGGAGGAATTCGATGGAATCTTACATCTCAACTGAAACATCTTGACTACGCTGACAGAATTATGGACCTCCACCAAATGACAGCAGATGTGGAGAGGGAGACAAGCGTCGTCGGGCTGAAAATGAATGCGGCAAAAACTAAAATTATCAGCCTTGGAATAAACTCATCAGCTCAAATATGCATTGCTGCACAAACGGTAGAGAGAGTAGAGGATTTCCAGTATCTTGGGAGTATTGTCTCGACCGATGGTGGAACCGAACTGGATATAGCCAACAGGATCGCCAAAGCAAAGTCCGCGTTCGGGATGTTGTCCAAAATATGGCGAAGCAATGCAATCAGTTTGAGCACCAAGATAAGGCTGTTCCGCTCCAACGTTGAATCCGTGCTGTTATATGGTTGCAGCACGTGGAGAGTGACCACTACTATCACCAGAAAGCTACAAACGTTCGTTAATAGGTGCCTGCGCAATATCTTACGGATTTTCTGGCCCAATCGTATCTCTAACGAACACCTTTACGAGAGAACGGGTTAGGAACCAATAGGCACAACCATCCAATGACGGAAGTGGCATTGGATTGGTCACACGTTTCGAAAGGGTAACAGTTCCATAGCGAACCATGCTATGCAATGGAACCCTTTAACTCAGGAAGGCAGAAGACCTGGCGGTCCGAGAAGAACATGGCGCAGAACAGTCGAGAAGGAGGCACGGCAGCTGGGAAAAAAATGTGGAGAACTCAGACACATTGCCAGAAATCGTACACGTATGCATAGTAGAGGCCCTACGACACACAGGGGGATATAGGACATAAGTGAAATAAGTGGTGATCATCTGACGGTTTCGCCCCTCTCAATACGCGGACATCACAAACCATTCCCTTCAGACTCGATAGTACAACAAAGAAATCTATTAGCGACTTCTGCTCTAGACCCTGGCGGTACCATGTGTATTTGTGAATGCCTTTGTGTGGAAAGATAGTATTCATGATGGACTAGCTATTTTCATAGCAAAAATCCAACAACTTCTCCCCGTTCGCGTTTTGGTCAGGATCACCGTTCCTCTCAATCACACTCCCCCATGTCATAACATCTACACCCACGTGTGCATTGATGTCAACCATCAGGACAAACGAATCCGTATTCCCACGCTTTTCAAGGGCAGCATCAGCTTCATCAGAGCCTTAACTAATTTCATGAATTTTAGCCCATCCAAGCTCATAACTCACCGCATAGATTGCACTTAGCCCGTGAATTCAGCTCCAACTAAGCTAATTGAAATTCGTTATTCTTACACATGTCTGGTGCTTAACCTCCAGCATACGTGACTAACTCCGAAAATGGTAATAAAATAATAAACTGGGTTCAAAGTAAACACAATTAGCTGTATGTGCCTTTCTATTGTATAATTGTTTGTCTCGTCTAGCAAAAGACTTACAATCTGCGTCTACAGCAATGACCTTAAAAATAATCACTCTTCGGTTCGTATAGTATTTTTGCGACAGTTTAATCAAAATATGAAAGCAATATTCGCTGATTCAAACTCTTGGCTAGTCGTACACTTGGAATGCAATAAATTTATAATCCATTGACAAAACATAAAAGAATTTCACTCGGTAACGTGCTTACACAGAACCGGTATCACATGTACGCGCGCATGCGTAGCCCCGAAAAGCCCATTTTTACTCTCGATCTTCAGAGAGAAGCCAAACTTGATTCGGTTCTTTCTTTTTTTTTTTTTAGGTATAACCAGGAATGGTGGATTTCAATTTTCATTTACTCGTATTTCGGATCAAAGAGACAAATACGTCTGCATGTGTGTATTGGAAGAAGTGAAGACCGCAAGTCGTCCATGACCCAAAACTTTCTGCTGACCAACTTATTTTTTTTTTCTCTCTTCACTCGGTTGATGTGATTTGTTTGGTACAACTTTTGGGATGGACACTTTGGAAGAGATGTTTTTTTTTTTTTCTGAAGAATTCTTCTGGTGAAGTGTCTTTGGGTCGGCAGTGAGTCAGTGTTGACTCTAAAGGCAAACGAGATGACTTTTGTGAAGCTGGTCACGAGTTTCGCGGGTTTTGAGACGAATGAGCTGGATTTGGGTGTCAGTGAGCTGGAATTGTTAACAAGTTTGTTGGATGTTTAATTGTTTGGCTGTTAATATATTTTATTTTATTGTCGTTTTGGTAACTTTGTTTATTTGCGACTTTATTTGGATACTTCGAACTGTGGCGAGGTTAATTAGCCATAATGGAGAATGTATCTGATTGTAAACTGAGTTGAATGCACTTAGTATGTCGAGGTGAACTAAAGTAAAGCAAATGCATCGAATGGATTGTCAAGCTGTGAGCAGTACCATATAGCAAGCTCATTTATCGTTAATATAGACGACTTTTGAATAATTCTCTTTCTTAGCATGGATTCAGTGAACTTGTGCGCATATTCAGGCTTTCCCTTCACTTTTTACTTACTTAAAGGGCTCCCGTCCCTTGAAAGGTCTCTGCCTGAGACCCGACTGCCTTTCATCATCTGCGGTCCCGGACACCCTGTTTCCAGTTGTGACGACCAAGTTTTCTGGCAACCACCACAGCTGGAGGTTCGGTATTTTTCGCCGTCTCGAACCTGTGGGCTAAGATTCAAAGATTCTCTTTGCTGGAGCGTTGTTGTCCATTCGCTCGATGTGGCCAAGCCAATGTAGTCGACGTGTCTCGGCTTTTTGGACTACATCCACATCCTGTTACAGTTCAATTCACGGTTGCATCTTCTCCTCCATTCGCCCTCCTCGCATATGGGACCTAATATCCGACGAATTATTTTTCGTTCAAAGGTACCCAATATTTGCTCTGCTTTCTTACCTATCGTCCAGCACTCGGCGCCACAAAGCAAGACGGATAAGATGAGCGTTCTATAGAGCATTAATTTAATTTGGTCCGTCGAGTTAGGAGTTTTGAACCCAGTTGTTTTGCCAAACCAAAGTAGCAGCGCTTTGCTAAGGTTATTCTTCGTTGGATCTACACGAAGGTGTCATTTGTGGGATTTATATTTGCTACGAGGTAGGTAACCTCCTTAACTACCCCCAAGGTTGTAATCATCAACAGTGACGTTCTGAGCAGATAATTCATTTTTGGTTGACAACATGTACTTAGTCTTCTCCTCATTTGCTTCAAGACCTACTCGTTTCGCCTGCTTACTTACTTACTTAGGTGGCGCTACAGTTCGGGATGAACCTGGGCCTCAACCAACAAGCCTCTCCATTTAGCTTGGTCTTTAGCTAATTGCCTCCAGTTGCGCACTCCAAGTTGGTCGAGGTGCCCTTGAACTTGTGCGCGCCACCTACGGCGATGATTCCCTCTACGGCGTCGTCCCTCGGGATTAGATTCAAAGACTCTGCGGGCCGTAGCGTTGGTGTTCATTCGCTCTACATGTCCTAGCCATCTCAGACGTCCAATACGCAGTTTTTTGACTAGGTCGATGTCGCTGTACAGCTCGTATAGTTCATGATTGAATCTTCTCCTCCGAAACCCATCAACGCAAATGGGAGGGAATATCTTACGAAGAATTTTTCTCTCCAAGCGATCAAGGATATCTTCATCCACTTTCAATCAAGTCCATGTTTCAGCGTCGTAAAGCAGGACTGGGATGATCAGAGTCTTATATAGAGACTCCTTAGTTGTTCGAGATAGGACTTTACTGTTGAATTGCCTTATAAGCCAAAAAAAAACAGCGATTGGCAAGAGTTATTCTTCGATTGATTTCTGCGCTGATTTTGTTTGTGGAATTTATAGCAGAGCCGAGGTAGACAAAGTCTCTTACTACCTCGAAGTTATAGCTGCCCACTGTGACGTTTTGTCCAATTCGTCGGTGTTGGCTGTCCCTTCTTGTTGACAGCATATACTTGGTTTTGCCCTCGTTTATCGCTAAACCCATTTTGGCCGCTTCCGTGTCAATGCTTGCAAACGCACCGGTGACAGCCCGCTGAGTTCTTCCGATAATGTCAATATCGTCGGCATATGGTATGCAAGCGGTTGTACAGACTTGTGATAGATTGTCCCTCCGATGTTGGCTTGTGAGTTTTGCTGCAGATGGAGCCACCATAAGGGAGGATCCTACATCCCTCCAACGAGCACTTGATGTGTGGGTGGACGCTCTGGAGGGAAATGGGTATCGCATTAGTTCAAAAAAGACAGAGTACTTGTGCTGCCCGTTCTCTGAGCCACTCAGGCCTATTCCAGACATTTATTTGAATGGAACAGTGCTTCCCAAGTGCGAAAAGTTCAAATATCTGTGATCTGTGATCAATAGCAAAGCAACCTGTGATGACGACATCAATCATCACGTAAGCGTGGGGTGGATGAAGTGGCGAGAAAACTCCGCTATCTGTGACCGAAAAATTCCCCCTAAGTTGAAAGGAAGGCTGTACACCACAGTAATGCGTCCAGCACTCACATACGGTTCACAATGTTGGACAATGTAGAAAACGTATGAGAGTAAATTAACGACTTTCTGAGATGAAAGTGTTTTGCATGACAGCAGGAGTGACAAAGCTTGTTCGAATAAGAAGTTCGAAGATCCGTGGAAGCCTCACGTCAAGGAAACCATCTTAAGAAAAATAGAGCGCAACCGTCTTAGCTGGTATTGCCACGTTCAAAAAAGAAATCATTTAAAATCTGTTAAAAAGGCAATATCAATGAACGTTCCAAAGACATAGCGAGGCAGGCCTAGATCTCACAAATGCAACGACACCAGCATTGGATTGGCCTCAGTAACCGAGTGATCCGAAATCGGGAGGCCTGCCGATATTTTCAGTGGGCGCCGTGGCGTAAGTGGTTAGTGTGTCGGATCACTACGCATGAGGTTCCAAGTTCGAATCCCAGAAAACACCAAAAAGTTTTTTCACGGTCCCACCTCTCGCGAGCGTCTAACAAACATCCGAGAGTATTGTTGTTACGAAAAGGCTTCTCAAATCGCCGTTCGGATACGGCACTAAACTGTAGGTCTCTTCCATTCGTGTGAAAAATATAACGCACATAACATGAGTGGTTGCGAGAACCTAGGCCCTGACACTTTAAAGAGCTGTTGCGCCAAATACTTTTTTTTTTTTTTTTTTGCCGATATTTTCTGAGGTTAAATAGGCGAACCCCACAGGCAGATCAGTAGAAATGCGATGAAGTGGGAGGGTTATGATCTCTAGTTTTCAGATCATAACCTCGCCGAAATAGGGAGAAGAAGAAGATAGGCAAGCACACGAAAATTGCTGCACATATGAGTATCTACTCAGGTTTAAGTACCGCCTTCATTCCTATCTTCTTAGCTCCAATTATTAATTTCCAAATTTCTTTTCTTACCTAATCAAGGGTTCATCTTGTTCGGTCTGTTGTGCAACTTTTAAGTTGATTGCAACCACGCCACAATCAATACCTATCCACTGTAATTATCACATAAAAAGTGATAGCCTCTTCCGTTCGCTCTTTGAACATGATTCACGCAGAATTATGTTGAAAGTAAAATTATATTTAAAATGGTTTTTCTTTATAATAGATACGAGTAATTATGGACAGTACAGGTAACAGCCAGCAAAGGGAGACCAACCAGACCATACTAGCAGACTCATTGAAGAGCTGCTGACCAATGACCTTAACGTTCTCCCAGCAGCACAGCGGTATGGTGGCGTTCCAATGGATGCTTTTAATTATTTACGGCGTTAGGGGCATCGGCACCGTGCGCGCACCATTTCAAGTGTGTATCTCTCGATGTGGCAAAATTGTTCAACAGAGCATCATACACTAGCAAGCACTTTTTTTTTTTTTTTTTTTTTTAATTTTAAACGGAAAGTGAAGTGCTAAAAACAATAAAAAATAAAAGTTCTCAAAAGTTCGAGATATTTTTCGCTATCTAATCAATATTCTTATCATTGACTGACTTGATTTTTGTTTATTCAATTTTTTTTTTTTTTGTTTCTCGGTAGAATGGAATGTGGTGATTATTTCGCGCAAGACACCTATTTGCGGTAATTGCGAAGAATAGAAATTGGAAATAAATCCCAAGTCAATAGGATTGTTTGCGAAATATTTTCGGGGTTTTGGGGATTATTAATTGTTGTTGAGCAGCATCGATAAGGGAATGGATACTTCTATGGGAGTTTTCTTCATTTTCTTTATACAGGGTGGCCGAGAAACACTCGACTGATGTTGTCTTGCTATATCTTTAAAATGAAAGGCCATCATTACATAATTTTTTTTTGAAATGTTTGTTTGGACCTTTAAGTTAGGTTAGGTTAGGTTAGGTAAGGTGGCTGTCCACACTTAGACCACTTGGGTCCATTGTGATACCACATAGAGTTAGGACCGGAGGAATTACCGGTTACTGGGGAACCTTAACATTTCTCAGGAGGGTACTGGCTGAGCTGTGCCTGAAGTCACTAAAAAGGGTGACTGACTCAATCAACTCTAAAGTCAAGGTGTACCGGGGAGGTATAGTGTACAAACAAGTATTGGGGGTGATTGAATCAATCGAACCCCCTGTACTGTTGTGTAAGTTATATAGGCAGCTATGGGCCTAGATGAAACATGCAGGTGTAGAGATGCATAAGTGTAATAGAGTGACTGATTCAATCGAACTCTAAGTACTGCTGTGCATAAGGTGTTGACTAGGTAGGGTGACTGTTTCAATTGAACCCTTCATACATAGGAGGACCGTGGAAGTAGTGGGGAGTACATAAGAGAAAACGAGGTGACTGGTACAATCAAACCTTGCACTATTATGCAGTCGAACTATGGGTAATTGGTTTAACTAGGTAGGGTGACTGAATCAATCGAACCCTTAGTACTTAGTTGCACCGTGTAGGTGGGGTGCATGGGAGTAATAGAGTTGAGCCCTAAGTATTTTGCTTTATTCGTAAAGCTTAGTAAACTTAGTTAATTGAAGCTCACTTCCCAGGAAGTAGATCGTCAATGGAGTCTACTACTAATAGCTACTCGTATAATGGTAGGTCAATAGGGGACGACGTAGAATATCTCATTACATGGAAGAATCTGCGATGGGCTATTATGTCATTCGCACCATTCAAAGCACCAGGCCCTGATGGAATTTTGCCAGCTATGCTGCAAAAAGCTCCAGCCAAGGTCAGAAGCAGGCTTAGGGAAATTTGTTAAACATTGTTTAAGGTCATGCTACGTACCAGTGGCATGGAGGGAAGTGCGGGTTATATTCATACCTAAGGTAAACCAAGCCACACTTCAGCGAAAGACTACAGACCCATAAGTCTCTCGTCATTCCTCCTCAAGACACTTGAAAGACTTCTTGATATTCACATCAGAAGTAAGTGTTGCAACGGCATTCCATGCAAAGCTCAGCACGCATATTTGAAGGTGAAATCGGTGGAAACAGCTTTACACGACATAGTAGAGAAGATAGAAACTAGCCTTCACCTCAAGGAATTCGCACTAGCAGCCTTCCTAGACATAGAAGGTGATTTCAATAATGTAGAAGGAAGGGCCATCAAATAGGCCCTAGAATCTATGAATGTCGAGCATAGCATTACCAATTGGCTCTGCACTATGCTTGGCACTAGAAACATTAACTCCACTATCGGAAACAGTTCAATAACAAAATCCGTTACCAGGAGGACTCCCCAGTGAGGCGTTATCTCACCCCTCCTATGGGTTCTACTCAGCGATGGGATACTTAAAGAGCTAAGCAATACAGGCATAAGCGTCACTGCTTACGCGGACGACGTGGTGATTTTAGTTCAGGGCAAGTTCCTTGATACATTAAGTGAAATGATGGAATCAGCTCTTAATAGTCTCGAAAAATGGGCTAGAGGGTGTGGACTACACACTCCACAAGAAAGGAGACCCCCTCAACTGCGCCAATTATAGAGGCATCAGTCTCCTCAACATCGCATACAAGATCTTTTCTGCGATATTGTGTGAACGCCTGAAACCTTTTATCAACAGCCTGATTGGACCCTATCAGTGCGGTTTCAGGCCAGGAAAGTCCACCATCGATCAAATCTTCACACTTCGGCAGATCCTGGAGAAAACCCAAGAATTCCAAATCGATACTCACCACCTCTTTATCGATTTCAAGGCCGCCTATGACAGCATCTATAGAGAAGAGCTTTATAGAGCCATGTCTAGTTTCAACATCCCTGCCAAACTTGTCCGTCTGTGTAGGCTGACGATGGAGAACGCTCACTGCTCCATCAAGGTCGGTAATGACCTCACCGAGACCTTTGATGTCAAAAAAGGCTTTAGACAAGGTGACGCGCTGTCATGTGACTTCTTCAATATTGTACTTGAACGGATTGTGCGGAACTCACAAGCCAACACCGGAGGCACAATCTATTACAAGTCTGTACAACTGCTTGCATACGCCGACGATATAGACATTATCGGAAGATCTCAGCGGGCTGTCACCGGTGCTTTTGCAAGCATTGAGGCGGAAGCGGCCAAAATGGGTTTGGCGATAAACGAGGGCAAAACCAAGTATATGCTGTCAACTAGAAGGGAAAACCAACACCGACGAATTGGACAAAACGTCACCGTGGGCAGCTATAACTTCGAGGTAGTAAGGGACTTTGTCTACCTTGGCTCTGCTATAAATTCTTCTAACAAAATCAGCGTAGAAATCAATCGAAGAATAACTCTTGCCAATCGCTGGTTTTTTTGGGCTTATAAGGCAATTCAACAGTAAAGCCCTATCTCGAACAACTAAGGAGACTCTGTCTAAGACCTTGATCATCCCAGTCCTGCTTTACGGCGCTGAAACATGGACTTTATTAAAAGAGGATGAAGATATCCTTGGTCGCTTCGAGAGAAAAATTCTTCATAAGATTTTCGGTCCCGTTTGTGTTGACGGGTTTTGGAGGAGAAGATTTAATCACGAACTATACGAGCTGTACAGCGACATCGACCTAGTCAAAAAACTGCGTATTGGACGTCTAAGATGGCTAGGACATGTAGAGCGAATGGACACCAACGCTCCGGCCCGCAGAGTCTTCGAATCTAACCCGGAGGGACGACGCAGTAGAGGGAATCATCGCCGTAGGTGGCGCGCACAAGTTCAAGGGGACCTCGACCAACTTGGAGTGCGCAACTGGAGGCAATTAGCTAAAGACCGAGCTAAATGGAGAGGCTTGTTGGTTGAGGCCCAGGTTCACCCCGAACTGTAGCGCCACCTAAGTAAGTAAGTAAGTGTGGACTACACGTCAAGTCGGATAAAACTGAATTGGTACTCTTCAGTAGAAAATACAAGATACCACCCTTCAAACTGCCTAAGCTAGCAGGGGTGGAGCTTACCCTTTCCGATCGCGCTAGATATCTTGGTACAATCTGGATAGGAAACTAAATTGAAAACTTAACATACAGGAACGAGTCCGCAAAGCATATAATGCTCTTTTCATCTGTAAGTGGACCGCGGGGAAAAAATGGGGCCTGAAGCCCGCAATGATGCACTGGCTATACATCATGATAGTCAGACCCATTTTGCCCATTATGCTACAAAAAATGCAAGAGGTAGCAATCCCATGGCTCGTGCCGATTTTCAGGAGCTGCATCCTAACCATAACCATGTACCCCACTCATGGAGACGGGTGAGAGTGGTTTTCATTCCGAAGGTGGGAAGGCGCGGACATGAGAACGCGAAGGATTTCAGACCAATCAGTCTAGACAACCATCTGCGAGATACAATCGAGTCATCTCTTTCCAAATCCCAACACGCATACCTCAAAGGAAGATCTACAGAAACAGCTCTTCATGAAGTAGTGCGAACAATAGAAAAATCCCTACAGTATAAGGAATACACTTTAGCTACCTTTTTAGACATAGAAAGAGCTTTTAACAATGTACACACTGAAGTAATTCTAGAGTCCCTCACGGAGCTGGGCATAGAAACCTACCTAAGCCAAATGGATAGTCTCTATGCTCAGCACTAGAACCATTCAGGCATCTCTAGGAAACAGCACCATAACCAAATTTGCCAGTAGAGGAACGCCCCAAGGTGGAGTCATCTCACCTCTACTATGGCTAATAGTCATGAATAAAATCCTTTTATGCTTAGACAGAGAAAGAATTAGAGTAGTTGGGTATGCGGACGACATGGTGATTTTAGTGTCGGGACTTTTCCCTCCCGTGATAAGTGAGATCATGGAGAGTGGTCTAAGTAAAGTCACCGCATGGCCAGAAAGTGTGGACTTGGAGTCAACCCAAATAAAACTGAACTGATGCTTTTCACCACAAAAACCAAAATACCCGACTTCAATCTTCCTCGATTAAACGGTCAGACACTCTCCTTATCTTCCAGTGCTAAGTACCTAAGGAGTTATTCTAGACCCTAAACTTAACTGGAAACCAAACATAGACGAACGAGTAAAGAAAGCATGTATAGCCTTCTATGCCTGCAACAGAACCTTCGGCAAAAGATGGGGCCTGCAACCAAAATTGACCCTGTGGATGTACACAGCCGTAGTACGCCCAATCCTTACCTACGGGTCGATAGTATGGTGGCCGGCCCTTAAAAAAGCCTATAACATAACCAAACTAAATAAGGTGCAAAGAGCAGCATGCATAGGCACCACAGGCGCCCTACGGTCAACTCCGTCAGACGCTCTAACAGTTCTGCTACACCTTTTACCCCTAGATCTACATATCACAAACATCTCAGCGCACAGCGCAATCAGACTCAGAGAGTCCAAGTGTTGGACTGCGAAACCCTATGGACACAGCAATATCCTAGATTCTCTACCAGGAGAACTCGTATCGACTCCAACAGACTACATCATCCCCACATTGAACTTCATAAAGCGTTTCGATGTACAATTCCCTACATGAAAAGATTGGCAAGATGGACAGGCGACCAGTGTTTTCGATCTAACAATCTACACCGATGGGTCAAAAATGGACTGGGGGATTGGTGCGGGTGTTTTCTCGGGGTTCTTGAACATCGCAATATCGTACAGACTCCCGGACGCTGCCACCGTCTTCCAAGCGGAATTACTCGCCATTCGCGAAGCATGTCGCCAAATCAAGTCACACACAAATATGTACACTACCAAAGCAAAGAATCGCTATTTTAATTGATAGCCAAGCTGCTATCAAAGCCATTGCCTCGGAAACCATTTCCTCGAATTTAGTACTAGAATGCCGACAGGAGCTAGCTTCGTTAGATGGCCAATGCATGGTGACCCTAGTCTGGGTTCCAGGCCACAGCAACGTTGATGGCAACGAACATGCTGACCAACTGGCCAGGCGAGGCTCAGCCCTCCACTGCTCACTTGCGGAACTTGTCCACACCCCGTTTGGAGCAATTAAGGCAAACATCTCCTCAATCTTTCTTAGAAAAGCTAACCTTAAGTGATCTAGGTTAACGAACTGCGTCATATCTAGAAAGATGTGGCCTAACTACAACAAGACCAAAACAACCGACCTATTGAACAGAACGCGCAAAGAAATTGCCCGTATAATCGCGATAATCACGGGACACTGGCCGGTAGGAGAGCATGCAGCCAAACTAGGTATCCCATATAATACACATTGCCGTAGTTGCAACATAGCCACCGAAAAGGAAACAATTATCCACTACATGTGCACTTGTCCAACACTAGCTAAGGCTAGACATCAAACATTAGGCAAACCCTTCTACAATTCACTTGAGGAGATCTCGGGTAAAAACATAAATGAGCTAACCCTCTTCTTAAACTCCACAGGCTGGCTCTAGATTGTACTCACCAACACACATCAACATCCAAGGTCGCATGAGTCGTGGTATCAAAACGGCTCAACTGTGTTAATTGGGTCTCTGTTTTACAAAACCGCCACTTCTACCTACCTACCTACCCATAACGGCTGGCCACCACGTTAAAAGACAAGCGACAGTTTAGGGCTGTTTTTGAGTTGAAGGGCCAGATTCCAGAGACTTGATCGTAGCGTGAGTGTCAGTAAAGATAGTAAACTCCCGTACTTCAGACACGACAAGGTCTCTTTTATTGCCATGATCTCCGCCTGGAAAGCGCTACAGTGATTAGGGAGGCGAAAAGAGTTGTTTATTGTCTATTTCTTGGGAGAAGACACCTCTCCCCCCTCCCGATTCTGTTTTGGATACATCTGTGTAAAAGCAAATGGATCCCTCTTGTGTCCTTGTCTAGAGGGGATGCGGGTTTCAAAGTTTCTATCAAACAGAAGTTGTGGAAGTTGATAGTCCGTGTCTTGTGGAAGGAATGCAAGATAGGCCGGACCACTGGGATATGGCCTTCATGAGGGTGGTTGCACACGCTACCACTTTTTTGCTATAGAAATCTAGAGGAGGCAGTTGCAAAAGAATGTCTAGAGCCACTGTTGTTGTTCTGATGCATAAGCAGGCCGTCCTATGGCCAAGTGAGGTTAGGTGTACAGCTTTTCCGAAGCCGTCCACCAGACGATCAGGGACACATAGAGCCAGTATATAATTCATGGCTGTAGTCCCCATCTGTTTCCTATTGCTTTCTTACACCAGTACAAAGCTGTAGTGGCTTTCTTCAATCGTTCTAGGATATTGGGTTTCCAGCTAATATCTTCGTCCAGGATGAGACCCAAATATTTGGCTTTGTCTACAAGTATCAGGCTAATGCCGCATAGTTGTGAAGGGTCAAAGTGCGGAATTTCATATTTCCTTGTGAAGAGGACCAGTTCTGTTTTTGATGGGTCGACAATAAGACGAAATTCATTAGCTCATTTCGAGAGCTTAGAGAGAGTGTTTTGTAGAAGATCCCTAAGCGTATTGAGGTGTTTTTCAGAGACCGCAATAGCAACGTCGTCCGCATAAGAAACTACTTAACAGCCTTCCCCTTCCAGGATTAAAAGCAGTTCGTTTACCCCTAGGTGCAAGACATAGCAATTCCCTGGCTATTACCGATTTATAGGAGTTGCTTAAACCTAAACCATGTTCCCCAAACCTGGAGACGTGTCAAAGTGGTTTTTATCGCCAAGGTGGGCGGGCGAGGACATGAATCCGCGAAGGATTTAAGACCCATGAGCCTGTCCTCCTTTGTTTTGAAAACTTTAGAACGTATCCTAGACTTCCATATCCGCGATAACCTGAGTCCTCCACTGTCGAAACCCCAGCATGCGTATTTCAAAGGTCGGTCCACAGAAACTGCTCTTCATGAGGTCGTGCGTACAGTGGAAAAAACTCTTCACTACAAAGAATATACTCTCGCCACATTTCTTGATATAGAAGGAGCCTTCAACAACATTTTCACTGAATCTATTCAGGAATCTCTCACCGAGTTAGGTGTAGAAGGCTTTATTAGCCAATGGATAGTTTCTATGCTCAGTACTCGTACAATCCATGCAACACTGGGTGAAGTCATCTCCCCCCTGCTCTGGTTAATGGCGATTAATAAAATCTTGTTGCGACTTGATAGGGAGGGTTTTAAGGTGGTTGCGTACGCGGATGATGTGGTTATACTAGTATCAGGAAAGTTCCTCTCCACGATAAGTCAACTCATGGAGAGGGCTCTGGATAAGGTGCACTCATGGGCTACGAGCTGTGGCCTCGGAGTAAATCCGGAGAAGACTGAAATGATAACCACAATATCGCTATTTTTTCGGATAGCCAGGCTGCCATCAAGGCCATTGATGCGGTTTGCATTTCTTCAAAACTGGTAGAGCAATGCCGGTTCGAATTGAATCAACAAAGCACTCACTCGAGAATCACTCTCATCTGGGTCCCAGGGCACAGCAACCATGAGGGTAATGAGCGTGCTGATGAGCTGGCCAGGCGAGTGTTGGTCCTTAACGGCTCTCTAGCAGAAAGAGTCGACATTCCGTTTGGTGCCGTTAAGGGCTATATTCACCTTCACTTCCTCCAGCTAGCCAATCGCGGGTGGAACAGCCTCACAAGCTGTGTAATATCTAGAAAGACGTGGCCCAGTTTCAACAAACCCAGGTGAAAAGAGTTACTAGACAAACCAAGACCAGTTATTGCCAAAATCGTAGCTATTATCACAGGTCACTGGCCAGTTGGAGACCATGCGGCCAAGCTTGGTATCCCCCACAACAGCTTTTGTAGGAGCTGCAAGGATATTAATGAGAAAGAATCTCTATGTCACTTCCTTTGCAGATGTCCGGCCCTGGCGAGGATCAGACAACAAACTCTTGGCAAACCCTTCTTCGAGGATCTGAGAGAGATAGCGGACAAGAGGATTGGAGAACTAATCCTCTTCCTGAACTCCACGGGCTGGGTTTAAACTTAACATCCCTTTTTGACTAACCACTACAATAGGTATACACGAGTCCGTGGTAACAAAACTGCGCACCCTAAGCGCTTATTGGGTTCTTTTGAACCGCCACTTTACCTACCTACCTATCTTACCCCTAGGTTCTGTAGGAGAGGAAAGAACACCCGCCTTGCGGAGTGCCCCTACTCACGAGCCTTCGAACTACGGCGTCGCCCAGCTTAAAGTTAATAACCCTGTTTTTCAGCAACTGGTTAACCAAGGTGCCAATCGACCCTGTAATACCAAGACTCGTGGTTATTGGCAATAGCTAATACCTATGTATTCAATTTTTTGATTAATTCTAATTTTTTAATCAAATGCAATTTTCTTTTTGGTATCCCATGTTAGCTGTGAGACACTGTAGGTAGGTACCATGAGGCCAATGGGGAATTTGCAGAAATGTTGCATTGGATGGATGGTCTTAAATTCGCTCACTTGTCTGGCAGATTCATGATCACATTCAGGCAATGACAGGAAGACATGTGATTTCCGTGAACCAAGTCAAAGTGCACAACTCACGAGGACTTCTCTGAGAAGTAGTTGTCCGTTGGTCTTCGAAATGATTATTCCAATCGAAATGTTAAACTTTGTATTCCAATGACCATGCAAAAACCACTTACTACTTCCTACACATCCCATCTGGAGGAATTACAAGAATCCACTGCCCATTCCCTGCGCACGCATAAAATGTGCATTTTAACGTCGGATGCGATTCTAATTAGACGGCGCACGACTGCATTGCGTTTTTAAAAGGAAAACAACCCAACACGTCAATCCATCGATCCGTAGGGTATAAATTACATTCGTATCACCATCACTGGCAGCATCATCAGTCGAGGAAATTCAAAACTCGTTCTATCGATGCACAATTCAGCAAAAAAAAAAAACACAACTCACCTCACTAATGCCGATCTGCCTCATAGTTTCTATTTATCTTCCTCAATCTGCTCCTCTCGAATCGGTTTAGGTCGGTCTCCGTCCTTCGTTTACGGATGTCTCGCTCGATAGATGATGATACGTCTCGTCTCTCGCAAGTATCCTCTCGAGTACACACAATCACTTTGCACACTGCACGGCTCACGAATGAAAATATTTTACCGTTTTGTTTTATGTAAATTACAAATCCGCGAGTCCGTTATTAAAACAAAAAAAAAAAATGTTTGAAATTGTTTGAACCTGCGCGCGGTACTAAGCGTGGGATGTCTGACAAGTTTAAATCTCGCGAACACACTACGATATGTTCCAACGTCCAACAACGACTATTACGAACTCTTGTGCGGTCGCATCGGGTTTGAGTTGAGTTTCTTCAATTTTTCTTCCACTCTTCGCGATTTGCTTTGTATTTTCTCTTTCGTGCCTTTCTTTCACTGGTTTTGGGTTTCACACAGTTTGTTGGTGGTTGGTGTTTGCGCTGTTGTTTGGTTTGTTTTGTTGGCGGTTTTGTTGGGAGAAGGGAATGGCAATGAGTAAGGTCTACTTTCCATTTGACGATTTCGAGTTGGAGACTGGAAATCATGTACTTCACTCAAATTAAATGGGAGTTGAGTGTTTTTCTGTTTGGGTTCGTTGTCAGTGTTGCCGCACTCTTTTATTAAATAAAGAAAAAAAGAGTTATAGTAGTGCATACCGTAAAACTGCCTTACTTTGACCAGTAATGCTTACTTTGACCAAAATCGGAAAACTTTTATTTTTAAAACAGGGGCATCTACATTTTTTTTTTTTTTTTTTGCCGAGAGTAGGTGAAAAATCTTCTAAAGACACCATAAGGCCCGACCGAGCGTGCTTATGGTAGTGTGAGATTTTTACTCACTAAAAAAACACCTCTCCTCAAAAGGAATACTACAACTAAGCCGACGCTTATCCAGCAGTTTCATTTTCGCTTACGATACACGAGATTTTTGTAAAAAAAAAAAAAAAACAAATGTTCGTACGAAGTTAAAAGAAATGTAGAACTATAGGCAGGTTAAATTCCAATGATAGTTCCTGCCTTTTTCGCGACCGGCATATACTATGACGCGAGGTCAAAAGGTTTTATCCTTTGCAGACGACGAATTGAATTATTCGCGTCAAGTAGTTGAATGACGGTACGGTTACAATGGCCGTGAACACGATCTTTGTGTTTACGCGCAAATTTTGTTATCTCTTCGACGACGCTGGGAATTCCCAGATCTCGATGAATATCTTCGTTACGTACATACCACGGTGCGTTCACGATCGTTCTGAGATTTTTATTTTCAAAAGTCTGTATGATGTTTCTATTGCTTTTCTTGGTACAGCCCCATAGTTGTATACCATACGTCCACACTGGCTTTAGCACTTGCTTATAGATAAGCAGTCTGTTATGTAGGCTCAAATTCGAATGTTTTCCGAATAGCCAGTACATTTGTCGGTATTTGTTTTCTAGTTCCGTTGTCAATATCGCCGTATCGTCCGCAAACGTGGCGACGACGCAGTTTCTTTCCTGCGGGATATCACGCGTGTAGAGTACATATAGAAGTGGGCCAAGGACACTTCCTTGTGGAACTCCGGCCGCAATCTCCTTGAAGTCAGAGTAATCATTTCCGTGCTTAACACGAAAGAGTCTCTCGGTGAGGTACGATCGTAAGATTAGAAAGAGTTGCCGTGGCAGTAGTTGTTGCAATTTATACTCCAAGCCTTCGTGCCAAACCTTATCGAAAGCTTGTGAGACGTCAAGAAATACACCGCAACAAATCTTTTTTTCTTCCAGAGCTTTCTCAATCACGTCAGTTATTTTGTGGACTTGGTCAATTGTACAATGTTTAATTCTAAATCCAAACTGATGGTCAGGAATGAGACGTCTTTCGTCAATTACGGGCTGTAGACGTTTGGAAAGAAGTTTTTCAGATATTTTTGAGATAACCGGCAATAGGGAAATAGGCCGATATGATTTCTTCTCATTTTGCGGTTTGCCTGGTTTCGAGACAATTATAATCTCGGCGACTTTCCATTGCCTCGGAACATAAACCAATCTGAACGAAGCGTTGATCAAATATAGCAGTTTGATAATAGCTTTATTCGGCAATTCCTTGACTACATCTACATGTGAGTAATTTCAACATGATTTGGTATAGATTGAATGTTTGCTTTATCAGCTAAGCGTCGGTTTTCAGTTCATGAGGTGAAACATTTGAAAAAAATGTAACCGTAAATTAAATTAGTAGTGATTTGAGCACCTCAAAGAGGTTCCGATATTTCGTGTTTTTAGTAATTTTTTTGAGTGCAATTTATTACAGGTATGTAGACTAACATTTTCTCTCTTAAATTTTTTTTTTTTTTTTTTTTTTCCGAGGGTAGGTGAAAATCTTCAAGAAGACACTATGAGGATCGACAGCGCGTGCTCATAGTAGTGTGGGATTCTTACCCACTAAAAAACCTCCCTTCAAAACAGACTTGTTTTCATTTTTACTACAACTAAGTATTCGACGGGGCGCCGTGGCGTAAGTGGTTAGTGTGTCGGATCACTACGCATGAGGTTCCAAGTTCGAATCCCAGGAAACACCAAAAAGTTTTTTCACGGTCCCACCTCTCGCGAGCATCTGACAAACATCCGAGAGTATTGTTGTCACGAAAAAGCTTCTCAAATCGCCGTTCGGATACGGCACTAAACTGTAGGTCCCTCCCATTCGTGTGAAAAATATAACGCACACAACATGAGTGGTTGCGAGAAGCTAGGCCCTGGCACTTTCAAGAGCTGTTGCGCCATATATTTGTATTGTAAGTATTCGACTTATCAAGTAGTTTTCGTTTCACGAAATAAGGACGTTTTGCAGGTACCTTCCCATTAGAAGTTCCTGCTAGCTCCGCAGTTTAGACGCGGTTACTTATCGCGCTAAGTCTAAAGGTTTTGTTCTTTGTAGACGGCGTAGTAAGTTTCTTTCATCCAAAACTTGGAGGACTGTTATATTAACGTGACTTTCTAGTCGACTTTTATGTTTTCTCGCGTAGTTTTTGATTTCGTCTTCGACTGTTTTAATGCCAAGATCTCTGTGGATATCGCTATTTCTGATATACCATGGCGCATTTACAATACCACTTAGCACTTTGTTTTCAAAAGTTTGTAAAATTTGAATATTACTTATTTTGGTACAACCCCAGAGTTGTATACCATATGTCCATACAGGCTTTAGCACTTGCTTATATAAAAGCAGTTTGTTCTCTATATTAAGCTTGGAATATTTTCCAAGTAACCAATACATTTCTCGATATTTATTATCTAGTTCTTTGCGTTTTTTCTTAACGTGCGTTTTCCATTTCAGCTTTGCATCAAGTGTCATTCCAAGATACTTAGCCTCGTTTGCAAACGGAATTTGAACCGAGTTTGAAAAGATCGGCAGATTATTTACTCTCTTATAAGTAAAATTTACATGAACAGATTTGGTCTCATTGAGTGCGATTCGCCAAACCTTTGTCCATTCATTTACTCTATCCAAAGCTTCTTGCAATTTTTCTGTAGTATCTTCGACCGTTTTACCTACTGCCAAGATAGCAGTGTCGTCGGCAAATGTAGCTAGCTCAGTGCCTTCTACTTGCGGTATATCAGAGTGTATAATAGATATAAGACCGGACCAAGAACGCTTCCTTGCGGCACCCCAGCCATTATTTCCTTAAAATTCGAATATTCGTTTCCACATTTGACGTGGAATAGTCTATTCGTAAGGTAGTTCTTCAAAATATTATATAGGTGCTCTGGCAGAACTTGTCGTAATTTAAACTTTAAGCCTTCATGCCAGACCTTGTCAAAGGCTTGAGAGACGTCAAGGAATACGCTTGAACAAATCTTTTTTTCTTCAAGTGATTTTTCGATTACATGTGTTATTCGATGTACTTGTTCAACTGTAGAATGCTTACTTCTGAATCCGAATTGATGATCCGGAATGAGATGCCTCTCTTCTATAACCGGCTGTATTCGCCTAATCAAAATTCTCTCGAACACTTTGGATATGATTGAAAGAAGCGAAATCGGTCTATAAGACGTTTTTTCATTCGGCGGTTTTCCGGGCTTAAGGACCATTATGACTTCGGCCACTTTCCATTGACTGGGAACACATTCTAGTCTAAGCGCGGCGTTTATAATGAACAGAAGCTTCATTAGACCTTTTCTCGGAAGTGCTTTAAGAACCTCTCCCGTGATTAGGTCGTATCCAGGAGCCTTCTTAGGTTTAAGTTTCTTTATTTCTTCCTTAAGTTCGGTTAGTGTTGCATTTCTTATTATACGATTGTCAATATACGACGTATTTATATTTTGAATAAGAGCCTGTCCATCAAGCGGTTTGAAAGTTTCTTCCAGGTGGGCGGCAAAAACTTGCGCTTTCTCTTTATCATGCCTGGCCCATTCGTCTTGATTTTTCCTAATTGGGGCGGCTTGAATTTGAAGCGAATAATTAGAATCTTTTTCTGCCGTTAAGCTTTCTAGGTGAGTTTGCATTTCATTATTCTTAAGGTCTTTAATAGATCTTTTTAATAAGTTACACAAACGGTTAAGATGTGCTTTATGTTGCGGAGCCCGAGTTTGTTGCCATTTTTTGCGCGCTTTCCTCTTCTCCTTAATCATCTCTTTTTCTTCCTGCGGATAATTTTGAATATAGCTGGCCGGCGTTTTCTTAGGTTTCGGAGTATTCTTCCACGCGGCATTCTGTAGGATTTCGACGAAGTGATCTACTTCAACTTCAAGTTCATAGGGCGTTTTAAGTGATACCCTCAGCTCAGTATTTGATTCAATATCTTTTTTGAAGCCATCCCAATTCGTTTTCGCGCTGGTTAATCTGGCCGGACCTACTTTTTTAATCAGAGCATCGCTTATCGTCATAATGATTGGAGAATGATAAGAGGAGAGATCAAAGCTTTCTTCAACTTTTATACAGTTGCCAGATATACCTTTAACCATAAAGAAATCGATCAGATCTGGTATCTTATTTCTATCAGTCGGCCAATATGTTGGTTTACCCGTCGAGTGAAAATCACAACTATATTGCATACCCGCATTATAAAGCTTTCTACCTTTCTGAGAGGCGTACCTTGAACCCCAGAAGGGGTGTTTCGCGTTGAAATCGCCACCAATAATAAAATTTGGTTTAAGGAAGTTGAAGATGTTTGTGAAATCACTTTCTTCAAGTTTACATCGCAGTGGACAATATATAGACGAAATGTTGAAAGCAAAATGTCTATTTCTAACGCGTACCGTGCTTACTTGCATTGCTTCTAATTCAATCTTTACTTCCGCTGAGTGTTCGATACATTCTTTTATAAACAAGGATGATCCGCCTCTGGCTCTTTCCGATGGGTGGAAGGCGTGATACACGCTATATCCCCTTATCTTAATATTCGATTGCTTTTTCAGATGAGTTTCACAGACCAAGCATATATCAATATCTTTTTCTCGTATAAAGATTTCTAACTCGTCGAGTCTTCGTATAAGCCCGTTGGCGTTCCAAGTAAGAATTTTAAGCGTTTCTTTCATATTCTAGTTGTAGTGCGCCTGTTATGAATGTTGTTTTCTAAAGCAACTAGTCTCTCGAATATAAGTTTGTTTGTTTTGGATTGCTCTTCAAGTTTCGCAAGAATTAGGGAAAAAACATGGGATACATGATCTTGTGAGCTACCTCTATCACCGTTTTCCAATGTCGTAGCTTGAGCAGGAGTCTTTACGTTAGAAATTGGATGATTTCTTGCTTTGATCTCCCGCGAGCTGTCGGTCTTGTACTTGCCGTTAGCTGTCATCGCCGCTTGAGCATAAGACTGCACGCCAAAATTCGAGGATTTAGTTCCGGTCACCTTTTCTCTACTACGTTTGGGTTTTTCTTCATTACCCGATCTTAAGAGAATATTGACGGATTTTTTATCTTTCGCTGCTTTTTTCGTAGCTATTTTGGGTCTATTCTTAATTGGTTTTGGATTCGTGCCCATGGAATTTTTAAGCGTATCGCGCCTTTTTTGCAGCTCTTTCGCCACTTTGCAACCTTGATAGTTCGCAGGGTGTTTTCCTTTACAGTTTATGCAAGTGGCTGGGGTTTGCTTATTTAGGTGACACTCATCTGAGAGATGTTCACCTGCGCATTTGACGCATCGCGGTTCTTTCTGGCAGTAAGTCTGCGTGTGATTGAAACCTTGACAGCGCTTACACTGCGGGATCGATCTAGAGCTCTTACGCATAGGTTCGATTTTGACCACGATATTTAGAATAGTCTTAATACCATAAATAGCATCTTTATTTTCGTCTTTATCGAAACTTAGCATGAATAGTGGAAGACCACGCCTTACCAATTTTTCCTGATCTCCCTCCGACTGTTGCTTCTCCTTCTTGATAATATTGACGGCATCAAGAATTTTAAAGCCTTTGTCTTGAAGGTCGTTTATAACATCTTCTTTGGTGCACGAGGGGTGGAGTCCCCTTACTACAACACGCAGTGGTCTTTCTAACTTATTTTCATAAGTGTACCACTGAATCTTTTCGGCATTCAATTTTTGCGATACTGATCGCTAACCGTCGGCATCATCGACATTGATTTTCCACGTATTGTTTCGCAGAGATGTCACCTTAAACTTCGATGTCGCAGTTCCCTTAAGGAGGCAATGCAACTTGTTGTAGTCCGTAATTCCAACGACGTTTCTCTCTTAAATGGGATTATTTTGGTAGTCGTAGGAATAATAGAATACATTTTATATAAATAAGAAAAAGTCACTTACCAAATGTTGTATATTCGTAAAACTTTGACCACGAATTTTTAACTTAGACCGGCAGTATTACTTTGACCAGTTTAACTTTGATTGCTAGTTTTACTTTGACTAGTTCCTTTTCAAATGGTGGGCAAAATCGCATCATTACCTCCTCGCGGTGCCCGCTGGATAGCTATATGATAGTGAACTAACGATGAGCGTATGCTGAGTCTGACGAATATGTGCAGCTGAACACTCAGACCTGCGTAAGCACATCTGGGTGAACTTCAGCGCGCATATGTCTAACCGGACGAGGCATTTCTTGTTGACCCGATTGGCTGAAATATGCGTCTCAGAAGTCTAGCAAGAGCTCCTCAGAAGAAGGACGTGCGGCGGATGAATTCTCTCGATGGAATCAACGGTGACGTCTACAGACCAGCGGATACCTTACCGGAGCTACTTTGACATATTTGGAGCTGAGGTCTGTAAGGATTTTCAATACTACGTCAGGATATTGAAAAAGAGATGGTGGCGGATTAACCTTAATGGGCCAACGGCAGCGCTCATATCCCCGAAGTGGGTTACTGACATCGGTGTATCCGGCCCCTCGTCCTAGGGGTTGAAAAAAAATGATTTGTCCCTCCAGGTTGGGGGTTGTACCATTGGGTTAACTTCCCTACCACGTAAAAAACCTTTGGTTACGAAGCAACCAACAGCCTCGGATACGGATGATTTTACTGTTGACGAGCCATGCAAACGTGAAAAGGACAACGATCTTCGTGTCTGCACATGGAATGTTAGGTCCCTCTACAAACCACGTGCAGCCGAACAACTTGCGGAGGCCCTAGAGTGTCTCAAAGCAGACATTAGCGCCATCCAAGAAGTGCGATGGGATGGGCCGGGCAAAAGGAGTATGAAAAACTGCGACATCTACTACGGCGATTGCTACAGACAACAAGGACAGCGTCTATTCGGGTGTGGATTTGTCATTGGAAGCAGACTTAGGAAAGAAGTCTTGAGTTTCCGGCATGTGAACGAGCGCCTTATGACTATCCGTATCAAGGCTAAATTTGCCAACATAAGCCTAATATGCGTTTACGCCCCTCATGAGGAGAAGAACGACGCGATAAAGGACGACTTCTACCAGCTCTTGGACAAGACGTATGAGCAATGCCCTAGTCACGACGTTAAAATTACCCTAGGTGATTTTAACGCAAAGCTAGGAAGAGAGGATGTCTTTAGTAGCGTGGTCGGAAAGCACAGCCTGCACGACATCACATCCGATAACGGACTTAGGCTAATCGACTTTGCAGCGGGGCGAAACTTTGTCGTAGCTAGTACGCGGTTCCCAGGTCTCGACATTCACAAAGGAACATGGCTCTCCTTTGATCGAAAAACTGTCAACCAAATCGATCACATTGCGATCGACGCAAGGCACTCTTCCAGTATTCTGGGTGTCCGGACTTTCTTAGGAGCCAATGTGGACTCGGATCACTACCTAGTTGTAGCCAAGGTACGGATGCGGATATCCACAACGGAGCGAAATCAACGAAATGCTGTGAGGAAATTTGACTTCGAAAAGCTACAATCGCAAGAGTCCGCCAGAACCTTTGCCGATCGAGTTTCTCTTAATCTTAATCTAAGTCCTATGCCGCCAGCAGCAAATGCGGAAGACCAATGGCAGCGTTGCCAACAAGCCATCAGAGATGCCGCCTCTGATGTACTGGGTTTCTCTCGGCCACCACAACGAAACTACTGGTTTGATGAGGAATGCCGGCAAGCACATGCAGCTAAAGAAGAGGCGTACAAGGCGGCGCTGCATAGAAGGACTAGAGCTGCTTACGAGCTCTACGTGCGCAGGAGAAAAGAGGAACATCGACTTCTCAGAAAGAGGAAAAAAGAGCATGAGAATCGCTCGATCGAGGAGATTGAGAGACTTTATTGCAGGAATGATGTTCGAAAATTTTACCAAAGGGTAAAGGGAACATGCCAGGGTTTCAAAGCCAGAACAGAAGCCTGCAGGGTCGAAAATGGTAACATAGTAGTGGAATCGCAGTCGGTGCTGAGGATATGGAAGGAACACTTCTGCAGACTGTTAAACGGTGATGATGACCAATATTCCGCTGTCAGGCAGAATGAGCCATTCAACAGTGACGATGGCAGTCAAGATTCCCGTCAACCCGATCAGAATGAAGTGAGGTTAGCGATATCTAAACTCAAATCCAATAAAGCTGCTGGAGCCGACGGCCTTGCCGCTGAACTTTTCAAGGCAGGAGAAGATGAGTTGTTAAGGAGCATGCACCAGCTCATCTGTAAAATCTGGTCGGATGAAAGTATGCCCGATGAATGGAACCTCAGCATCGTCTGCCCGATCCTGAAGAAAGGAGACCCTCTGAACTGCGCCAACTACAGAGGTATAAGTCTCCTATATATCGCATATAAGATCCTGTCTGCCGTATTATGTGAACGCCTAAAACCGATCGTCAACAACCTGATAGGTACTTATCGGTGCGGTTTCAGGCCGAGAAAGTCCACCATTGACCAAATATTCACCCTACGGCAGATCTTGGAAAAGACCCATGAATATAAAATCGATACGCACCTCCTCTTCATCGATTTCAAAGTTGCCTATAATAGCGTGTATAGAGACGAGTTATACAGAGCCATGTCTAGTCTTGGCATCCCTGCCAAGCTCGTCTGTTTGTGCAGAATGACGATGGAGAACTCTCGCTGCTCCATCAAAGTCGGTAAGAACATCACCGAACCGTTCGATGTCAGGAAAGGTCTTAGACAAGGTGACGCGCTATCATGCGATCTCTTTAACTTAGTACTTGAGAGAATTGTACGAAACTCACAAGCCAACCCCGGAGGTACAATCTTCTTCAAGTCTGTACAACTACTCGCTTATGCCGATGACATTGACATAATCGGAAGAACTCAGCGGGCCGTCAATGGAGCATTTACGAGTATTGAGATCGAGGCAGCAAATATGGGTCTAGCGGTCAATGAAAGCAAAACAAAATATATGCTGTCTACAAAAAAGGACACCCAACATCGGCGTCTTGGGTAGAACGCCACAATAGACAGATATAATTTTGAGGTAGTAAAGGATTTTGTCTACCTAGGCTCTACGGTCAACTCCGCAAATGACATCAGTAGGGAGATCACACGGAGAATTACTCTTGCCAATCGTTGTTTCTATGGGCTAAAACGGCAATTGAGTAGCAAAGCTCTATCTCGAACTACTAAGGTAACTCTTTATAAGACGCTAATCATCCCAGTCCTGCTGTATGGCGCAGAGGCGTGGGCTTTGACAAAACCGCATGAGGATACCCTTGGTTATTTCGAGAGAAAAGTTCTTCGAGCGATCTTTGGTCCCGTCTGCATAGACGGTGAGTAGAGGAGAAGGTACAATGCCGAACTATACGGCCTGCACAAGGACATCGACTTAGCCAGAAGAGTTCACATACAGCGACTAAGATGGCTGGGTCATTTGGAGCGGATGGAGCCCAACCTTCCCGCTAAGAAAGTTTTCGAATCCACCCCGGACGGACGGCGCAATAGAGGACGACCTCGCGGTAGGTGGCGCAAACAAGTGAAGGGGGACCTCAACCAACTTGGCGTGCGCAACTGGAGGCAGCTGGCTCGTAACCGTGCTGGCTGGAAAGGTTTGTTGGTTGAGGCCCAGGTCCACCCCGGACTGTAGCGCCATCTAAGTAAGTAAGTAAGTGCCGTGTGTAACCATAATTTGTCCGAAAAGTACATAGTAAGGGGAGTACCCGATAGATGTATGAACGCCACTTCGTAAAGAACAAGCGATGTTATTTAGATTTGTGTCCCACTCACTTTGATCCTCTTGGACATATGAACAAAAAATACAAACACAAATATTTGGCGCAACAGCTCTTTAAGTGCCAGGGCTTAGCTTCTCGCAATCACTCATGTTGTGTGCGTTATGTTTTTCACACGAATGGAAGGGACCTACGGTTTAATGCCGAGTCCGAACGGCGATTTAAGAAGCTTTTTCGTGACAAGAATACTCTCGGATGTTTGTCAGACGCTCGCTAGAGGTGGGACCGTGAAAAACATATGAACGCAACGCGGCGTTAACAGAGCGGTTCACACGTTCTGAGGCGTTTGATTGAGGTGAGTAAAGCGCTGTACAAGAATGTACGATGCCAAACGAAGATAAAAAGGATTCAAATTCTTTTGATTTAAATTGAGCACCGTTATCTGTAACCGCAGTTTCTGGTACGCCGAAAATGGTAAAAACTGAACTATGCAGGAGGTCTATTAAAGGTTTTGTGGTGAATTTCTTAATGGGAAAAAGAAAGAGAAATTTTGAAAAATGGTCCAAAATGATAAATATTCCTATGTGTCCTGTTTTGGATATTGGCAAAGGTCCGATTAAGTCTATATACAATCTTTGAAATGGTCTTAAGGATACGTTCTGCTGACTCATAGGTGGTCGTCGGGCGGCATTGGGATGTTTTGTCATTTTGCATGTCTCGCATGAAAGCACAAAGTCGCGTATATTCTTAACCATTTTTGGCCCAAAAAAATTCTGCCTAATCCTTTCTAGAGTTTTGTTTATACATCCATGTGAGGAAGAAGGAGAGTCATGGGCACGTTGAATAACAGAATAAGTTAATCCTTCCGGAATCCATAACTTTCAGGAATTTTCCTCTTGAATCTCATTTCCTGAGTAGTATTCCGTCCTCTTGTATACAAAATTGTCTACTATTTTCAAATCCGACAGGGAATTCTGATGTTTTTTTATTCGGTCTTTCAACTTCTCATACAAAGGACTTAAAAACTCGCTTGATGACAAATCTATCTCAGACTGCATTATTTCCAAAGCCGAAACATTTGCAGAATACATTTTGAACAAAGCATCAGGAACAACGTTATCACTACCCTTCCGGTGCAGTATATTGAATTTAAAACCTTGCAACTTAAGCGCCCATCTACCAAGTTGTCCGCTCAGGTTCATTAACCATTTAAGAGAAGCATGGTCCGTGATTATTGAAAATTCCTGGCCTTCAATGTATGCTCTGAATTGCTTTACACTTAGTACAGCGGCTAAACATTCTTGCCCAAGTACCTTTGGGCCTTATTTAACTTTTGCGACCAAAAGGCTATGGGAACTTCAGAACCATCATCAGTTACCTGCACTAGAACGCTGCCAATACCGAACGAGCTTGTGTCGCACTGAAGCTGGAACGGTTTAGTGAAGTCAAGTGTATGCAGTACCGGGGCTGATGATAATTTGTTTTTTAAGGTGTCGAAAGCTAGCTGTGCTTCAGCCGTCCACACAAAATGTTTGCTTTTCTTCAATAGGTCAGTGAGTGGCGTACTCTAGGTTGCGAAATTTGAGATGAACTTTCGATACCACCCTGGCTATCCTGCCAGGAGTATCAGCGTAAATAAATTTATTTATCAAGTGCAGTCCTTAACTAATCAAAGTCTTAACGGAGACTTCGAGCTTTTATGCAAGAATGCTCAACTCTTGTTCCAAGACAAGGCAAATGCATGGTTTTGGCGTTTCCATGAAAGTACTCCTCACTTCGATAGCGATCACTTGTGACGACCCTTCGCGCTCAATTCAAGGACGAACGTACTGACTTTGACTAGCAAGATCCAATTCGAGCTAGAAAGCAGAAAGTTGGTGAATCATTCGACTTTTTTTATGAAGCAGTGGCTCACTTATCAGACAATTTACTTACCCCTTATTCTGAATTAGAGTTGGTTTAGATTTTAAGTAAGAATCGTTTACCCTAATACTTACTTACTTACTTAGATGGCGCTACAGTCCGGGGTGGACCTGGGCCTCAACCAACAAACCTCTCCAGCCAGCACGGTTACGAGCCAGCTGCCTCCAGTTGCGCACGCCAAGTTGGTTGAGGTCCCCCTCCACTTGTTTGCGCCACCTATTGCGAGGTCGTCCTCTACTGCGCCGTCCGTCCGGGGTGGATTCGAAGACTTTCTTAGTGGGAAGGTTGGGCTCCATCCGCTCTAAATTACCCAGCCATCTTAGACGCTGTATGTGAACTCTTCTGGCTAAGTCGATGTTCTTGTACAGGCCGTATAGTTCGGCATTGTACCTTCTCCTCCACTCACCGTCTATGCAGACGGGACCAAAGATCGCTCGAAGAACTTTTCTCTCGAAATAACCAAGGGTAGCCTCTGCGCCATACAGCAGGACTGGGATGATTAGCGTCTTATAAAGAGTTACCTTAGTAGTTCGAGATAGAGCTTTGCTACTAAATTGCCGTTTAAGCCCATAGAAACAACGATTGGCAAGAGTAATTCTCCGTGTGATCTCCCTACTGATGTCATTTGCGGAGCTGACCGTAGAGCCTTGGTAGACAAAATCCTTTACTACCTCAAAATTATATCTGTCTATTGTGGCGTTCTGTCCAAGACGCCGATGTTGGGTGTCCTTTTTTGTAGACAGCATATATTTTGTTTTGCTTTCATTGACCGCTAGACCCATCTTTGCTGCCTCGTTCTCAATACTCGTAAATGCCCCGTTGACTGCCCGCTGAGTTCTTCCGATTATGTCAATGTCATCGGCATAAGCGAGTAGTTGTACAGAATTGAAGAAGATTGTACCTCCGGGGTTGGCTTGTGAGTTTAGTACAATTCTCTCAAGTACTAAGCTAAAGAGACCGCATGATAGCGCGTCGCCTTGTCGAAGACCTTTCCTGACATCGAACGGTTCGGTGATGTTCTTACCGACTTTGATGGAGCAGCGAGAGTTCTCCATCGTCATTCTGCACAAACGGACGAGCTTGGCAGGGATGCCAAGACTAGACATGGCTCTGTATACCTCGTCTCTATACACGCTATCATAGGTAACTTTGAAATCGATGAAGAGGAGGTGCGTATCGATTTTATATTCATGGGTCTTTTTCAAGATCTGCCGTAGGGTGAATATTTGGTCAATGGTGGACTTTCTCGGCCTGAAACCGCACCGATAAGTACCTATCAGGTTGTTGACGATCGGTTTTAGGCGTTCACATAATACGGCAGACAGGATCTTATATGCGATATATAGGAGACTTATACCTCTGTAGTTAGCGCAGTTCAAAGGGGTCTCCTTTCTTCAGGATCGGGCAGACGATGCTGAGGTTCCATTCATCGGGCATACTTTCATCCGACCAGATGAGCTGGTGCATGCTCCTTAACAACTCATCTCCTCCTGCTTTGAAAATTTCAGCGGCAAGGCCGTCGGCTCCAGCAGCTTTGTTGGATTTGAGTTTAGATATCGCTATCCTCACTTCATTCTGATCGGGTTGACGGGAATCTTGACTGCCATCGTCGCTGTTGAATGGCTCATTCTGCCTGACAGCGGAATATTGGCCATCATCGCCGTTTAACAGTCTGCAGAAGTGTTCCTTCCATATCCTCAGCACCGACTGCGATTCCACTACTATGTTACCATTTTCGTCCCTGCAGGCTTCTGTTCTGGCTTTGAAACGCTGGCATGTACTTTTTACCTTTTGGTAAAATTTTCGAACATCATTCCTGCAATAAAGTCTCTCAATCTCCTCGATCGAGCGCTTCTCATGCTCCTTATTCTTCTTTCTGAGAAGTCGATGTTCCTCTTTTCTCCTGCGCACGTAGAGCTCGTAAGCAGCTCTGGTCCTTCTATGCAGCGCCGCTTTGTACGCCTCTTGTTTTGTTGCATATGCTTGCCGGCATTCCTCATCAAACCAGGGGTTTCGTTGTGGTGGCCGAGAGAAACCCAGTACATCAGAGGCGGCATCTCTGATGGCTTGTTGGCAACGCTGCCACTGGTTTCCGCATTTGCTGCTGGCAGCATAGGACTTAGATTAAGATTAAGAGAAACTCGATCGGCAAAGGTTTTGGCGGTCTCTTGCGATTGTAGCCGCCCGACGTCAAATTTCCTCACAGTATTTCGTTGATTTCGCTCCGTTGTGGATATCCGCATCCGTACCTTAGCTACAACTAGGTAGGGATCCGAGTCCACATTGGCTCCTAGGAAAGTCCGGACACCCAGAATACTGGAAGAGTGCCTTGCGTCGATCGCAATGTGATCGATTTGGTTGACAGTTTTTCGATCAAAGGAGAGCCATGTTCCTTTGTGAATGTCGAGACGTGGGAACCGCGTACTAGCTACGACAAAGTTTCGCCCCGCTGCAAAGTCGATTAGCCTAAGTCCGTTATCGGATGTGATGTCGTGCAGGCTGTGCTTTCCGACCACGCTACTAAAGACATCCTCTCTTCCTAGCTTTGCGTTAAAATCACCTAGGGTAATTTTAACGTCGTGACTAGGGCATTGCTCATACGTCTTGTCCAAGAGCTGGTAGAAGTCGTCCTTTATCGCGTCGTTCTTCTCCTCATGAGGGGCGTGAACGCATATTAGGCTTATGTTGGCAAATTTAGCCTTGATACGGATAGTCATAAGGCGCTCGTTCACATGCCGGAAACTCAAGACTTCTTGCCTAAGTGTGTCTCCAATGACAAGTCCGCACCCGAATAGACGCTGTCCTTGTTGTCTGTAGCAATCGCCGTAGTAGATGTCGCAGTTTTTCATACTTCTTTTGCCCGGCCCATCCCATCGCACTTCTTGGATGGCGCTAATGTCTGCTTTGAGACACTCTAGGGCCTCCGCAAGTTGTTCGGCTGCACGTGGTTTGTAGAGGGACCTAACATTCCATGTGCAGACACGAAGATCGTTGTCCTTTTCACGTTTGCATGGCTCGTCAACAGTAAAATCATCCGTATTCGAGGCTGTTGGTTGCTTCGTAACCAAAGGTTTTTTACGTGGTAGGGAAGTTAACCCAATGGCACAACCCCCAACCTGGAGGGCCAAATCATTTTTTTTCAACCCCTAGGACGAGGGGCCGGATACACCGATGTCAGTAACCCACTTCGGGGATATGAGCGCTGCCGTTGGCCCATTAAGGTTAATCCGCCACCATCTCTTTTTCAATATCCTGACGTAGTATTGAAAATCCTTACAGACCTCAGCTCCAAATATGTCGAAGTAGCTCCGATCAGGTATCCGCTGGTCTGTAGACGTCACCGTTGATTCCATCGAGAGAATTCATCCGCCGCACGTCCTCCTTCTGAGGAGCTCTCGCTAGACTTCTGAGACGCATATTTCAGCCGATCAGGTCAACAAGAAATGCCTCGTCCGGTTAGACATATGCGCGCTGAAGTTCACCCAGATGTGCTTACGCAGGTCTGAGTGTTCAGCTGCACATATATCGTCAGACTCAGCACACGCTCATCGTTAGTTCACTATCAGATAGCTATCCAGCGGGCACCGCGTGGAGGTGATGATGCGATTTTGCCCACCCACCGTTAACCCTAATACCGCTCAGAAATTATCAATAGTGACATTAAGTCTGTCCCTCAACTTCGAAAAGTTGTGAGAACGAGAGAAATGTTTTTCATTGAAACTCATTCATTCCTCGCATTCCTCTGGTGAACCATTCGCGTGTTGTTCTGATGCAGATCAGACATTTCAGCAATGTCTAAGGTATCTTGTTAGAACTGTGATGAAGAGGGTCAACGATTTGATATGTGTACCAAACACCGGGGTATTTTTTGTTACAGCTGTGGGGCCATTAACATTTTTAGACCTAATCGCCATTTGTGGAAAACGACTGATTTTGTTTTCGATATCTTCCTGGATTTATTTAGAAATCTACTTAATGCAAACTCACTTTGCAAACAAGCCTAAGAAAAAAAACTCCCAAGCCTAGGCTGATTTTTTTTTTATTCATTTTTTTTTTTTTTCTCAAAAATAAGCTTCTTTGTTTTTTTTTTTTTTTCTTAGGCTTGTTTGCAAAGTGAGTTTGCATCAAGTAGATTTCTAAATGCGTAAATGTGTAATTTCATTATTGCACTAATAGACGGGGGATGTCTACCAGTGGTCAATCTCCACGGCAATTAAGCATTGCATACCCCAACGATGTGGGCCATAATTTGTTTGGATTTGCCAGCAGCTGTCCCTTCAATTATGGCATCTCTGAACATAAGGGAGAGAGAATCCTTATCGAAGGCTTTTGACTTCCATCCTGCCTTTTGCGCTTTATTTTGTGGTGCGTTACCTCTACGGCTTTGTTCGGGATTGATTTCGAAAATTATAGCCTGGTGTTCACTATGTGTATAAATGTTGAGCCAACAGATGGTGTGGATATTCGCTCTCAATTACTATCATTTACTGAATTCAATGTGGTTGTTCTTTTTGACAGATATCAAGAACAATCTTTGACAATTTTAGTTACGGAGTCGTTTATCACACAACATTACATTTTTCTTATTCAATCTTACTACGAAAATGGGCGATCTATAAAAGTAACATTTTGTAAAATTCGTGAATTTTTCGGTCAACATAATCACTCTAGTGAGTCCGAAATTTGTGCAATGTTGAAGCGTTTTGAAGAAACTGGTTCGGTATCGGGTCAAACTGCATATCAGCATGTTCGGCCAGCACGTACACGCCAAAACATCACCACTGTGAGCGAAAGTGTTCAAAACCAGTCAGGCACCTCAATTCGTCGCCGAAGTCAACAATTGGGCCTCAGTTATGGCACTCTACAAAAAAAACAAATATGTGGCGCAACAGCTCTTTAAAGTGCCAGGGCCTAGCTTCTCGCAACCACTCATGTTGTGGGCGTTATATTTTTCACACGAATGGAAGGGACCTAACAGTGTAATGGCGAATCCGAACGGCGATTTGAGAAACTTTTTTCGTGACAACAATACTCTCGGATATTTGTCAGACGCTCGCGAGAGATGGGACTGTGAAAATTTTTTTTGGTATTTTCTGGGATTCGAACTTGGAACCTCATGCGTAGTGATCCGACACACTAACCACTTACGCCACGGCGCCCACTCATGGCACTCTACGGCGAATTCTAAAAGTTGATGTTTCAGAAATTACACAACAATTGTAAATAATTGGACCTGTAAGGTCTATGCCAATAACCCAGCGACAATTCAGGATCTCAAACATAACATCCAAACTGAAATTGCTGCCATTAACCCACTTATTCTTTAAAAAGTCATCGATAATTTTGACCTTCGGATAGTCGCTTTCCATAGAAGCCGTGGTAGCCATATGAACAATATTGTATTCAACTCATAATTGCCATGGACCAAACTTTATTAATCAATAAAGTTCTATATTAATTTTATAATAAATGTGTATTTAATTTAAAGAAGACTTCCACACCAGCTGTTGGCTCACCCTTTATAAGCGTGCCAACTTTCCACGATGTCCTTTGACATAGTGAGCTGCTTACAAACGTGAGATCGATGATCGAACTCACACCATTTTTGCTAAAAGTTTGTTCGTTACTCTAGTTTAGTACTACCTATACGGCTACAAAGGCCTCTTACAGACTACTTCCCCTTTTCTTTGTTCTTGGACATCCCCAATCCATGGTCCATGCATAGAAATTGCCAGCTACTACAATTGGACTTCTGCCCCTAGCATCTGCCACTAGCCTGTCTAGAGAGCTTTCAAATTTCTCTGTCGTCAAGCATGGTGGAGCGTACAGCTGTAGACGTGAACTGCTCCTATTTCCGCCCGAGAAACCCAATGTTTGGTGTTATTTCCATTTCTTTGAAGGCAAGTTCACCTGGTAAGAATGTAGTTGTCTACGTATGTAGAACAGATTAATGTCCATCCTTTTGACGTACACCCTCCAAAAAGCTTTGCTTTGAAGTGGTGTTCAAATCGTTACACACATCATGCAATGCTTGGAATTCAGACATTGGTATTCCTCTTTTGAAATACCAACATCACGAGGTCATCATGTAATAGAGCTCTTTTAAATTTCTTTTACCAAATTGAACTCACGTATCGCATTTTCGTTCATGTTCACGCCGTTTAACTTCATTACAAAATTTGCTCTGAGGTTTCCTTTAACCTGACCTCGTAATGAAAATCATCATCATTTGGCAGACAATTTTCCAGAGAACGCGAGGAAACAATAAAATAACGAAAAATTAAATTTCCGGTTTAGTAATTCCATTATTACACTGCGTGCCAATGAGGGTTGTGCGTGCACTCCTCAGCGTCCACTACGGAAGCCGTTGAGGTGATATTCACTCCAATGACTGCGATCATTCAACACTGCAGCATGTCGCAAAAGGAAATATCGTCGCGCGAGAGGGGAGACATCCGATATCCAGAATCACCTGGATATGCTCAAGTGGAACCGGCATTTCACTGTGCGCAGAAGAAAAAATAAAGTTGACTTAGTTTTGTCCAATGGTGACTCAGCCAGGCTGAACTACTGCACTGGTCTGGGGGAATGAGGGAATGTTGTGTGGGGGTCTAGGGCGTGGGAGAAATTCCACACAAAATAGTCCAACGATCGCACAAGAGATCCGTGCACCAATACAATGTGAGGATAGCAAATTAAGTCGTACAAAGCCAAGCGTTAGGTCTTTCGCTGCAGTTTTTTCGCTTTCTTGTTGGGAAAAATTAAAACAAAATATAAAATTCAGTGGGAAAACAACAACAACGGCTACTAGTAGCGTACTATCAGATATCGTTGAATTGAGGGGGAATACGCGTGAACTTTCACTGTTGATTGTGGTTTCAAAAGAAAGGGGATTTGTAAGGTGAGACTAGCAATGATTTTCATTAAAGAGTGCTTTGGGTTTGATAAGGTCAAGCTTGAGCTCATAGCTGGTGATTGCACCTTTCACAGTAGGTATCCATAGACGCAGTCGGCGATTGGATGATGAAACCTGTGTGTGCATTGTGTAATTCGCAGTGCATACGAGTTGTTAGGTAATGGTGTAGGGGTGGTTGCAGGGACATTCATCATTCAATCTATTCCTTTCAGACTGGATAGTATACATGCTCCAAAGAGACGCATAGGCTCAGATGCTAAGCATGTGGTCTGGCCTCTCGGAACACTCCCCAAGGACAAGTATTTTGACCAATATTATCGATCTTAATAGCCAATGAAATTTAGTCGAAATTAGAGTACAGTGGAATGATGAGTCGTTGCTTACGCCGATGATGATGTCATACTGCCATCAGACAAATTCCTACCCACAATAACCGACCAGTTGCAGTCAGCACTTAGCAATTTCAACAACTGGGTAATGCAATTTAGACTACTAGACAGCAAATTAAACTGAAAAGAAAATATTTTAAAAGAACAGAAAACTTTGATTACATAGCATGCATGCAGAAGGCTTTCCACCAAAAAATCGGGGTACAAGCCCATCCTAACATACGGGAATGGCTGGTGGCCAGCTGCGGGAGACGTTACAACTGCAGCGCTCGATACTATACTGCGGCTAATGCCTGTTGACCTACTTACTACTTTACCTAAATATCAGACCATCAGACCCAGGCGAACCCCACAGGCGGATCAGTAGAAATGCGGTGAAGTGGGAGGGTTATGATCCTTTGTTTTCGGATCATGGCCTCGCTGATAAAAGGAAGAAGAAGATCAGACCACTCAAACTCTCCGGTCCACTATACTAACAGGCAGGAACCTTTTTTGTGACGAATTATGTTCTGTGTCCCCTTGTGGGTCCTAGGCCCTCTCCTACGCCTACGCGCCATCGTGTACGGTTTCTGGCAATGCGTCTCAGTTCTCCCCAACGGCCTTGCCTCCTTCTCCACTGTTCTGCGTCATGTTCTCCCCGGACCGCCAGGTCTTCAGCCTTCCTGAGTTAAAGGGTTCCATTGCATAGCATGGTTCGCTATGGAACTGTAACCCTTTCGGAACGTGTGACTTATGTAATGCCAATTTCGTCGTTGGATGATTGTGCCTATTGGTTCCTGATCCGTTCTCTCGTAAACGCATTCGTTAGAGATACGATTGGGCCAGAAAATCGTTAAGATATTGTGAAGGCACCTATTAACAAACGCTTTCTGGTGATAGTAGTGGTCACTCTCTATCTGCTCCATCCATATAACAGAACGGATTTAACATTGGAGCGGAACAGTCTTAGCTTGGTGTTCAAACTGATTACATTGCTTCGCCATATTTTGGACAACATACCGAACGCGGACTTTGCTTTGGCGATCCTCTTGGCTATATCCAGTTAGGTTCCACCATCGGTCGAGACAATACTCCCAAGATACTGGACATCCTCTACTCTCTCTACCGGTTGTCCAGCAATGCATATTTGAGCCGATGAGTTTGTTCCAAGGCTGATAATTTAAGTCTTCGCCGCATTCATTTTCAGCCCGACAACGCTTGTCTCCCTCTCCACATCTGCTGTCATTTGGTGGAGGTCTATAATTCTGTGGGAGAGTAAGCATACATCGTCAGCGTATTCAAGATGTTTCAGTTGAGATGTAAAAGTCCATCGAATTCCTCCGTTTCCCATCGACAAAGCTGCATGAAGCAAATCGCTAATCACCAATAGGAATAATATTGGTGAAAGGATACAGCCTTGTCTTACCCCACTTTTGATCTCAAATTCCTCAGACAACCTCGCCCTGTGCAGAACGTGACATTTGGAGCCTTCGTATGTAGCTTTGATAATAGCGATTAGTTTATCGGGAATACCTCTCCTGCGTAAGGCACGCCAAATAAACTCCCTGCTGACACTATCGAAAGCCTTCTCAAAATCTATGAAGAACAGGTGGAGTGGCGATCGATATTCAACACACTGTTCGATGATAATCCGCAGGGTGTTGATGTGGTCGACACAGGGGTATCCAGAGCGGAAACCTGTTTGGTCGGCATCGAGTGTATCTTCGAGATGTTGTTTGATTCGCTCCAGTGTGATTTTAGCTATTATCTTAGCTACAGCAGGCAGCACACAGATACCCCTCCAGTTTCCGCACTCCATTAAATTTCCTTTCTTAGGAAGCTTGACGATCATACCCTTTTCCCACTCATTAGGAACGCTTTCAGCTTCCCAAGCTCTCTCTTTAAGTGAAAGCAGAAGCTCAGTCGATGTTGTTGGCGCTGCTCGTAAGAGCTCTGCGGGAATACCGTCAAGTCCTACTGCCTTGTTGGTTTTGAGTGCCTTGATCGCGGTAATGATCTCATCATTACTGGGAGTCGTGGTGCGTATTCGGGCATTTCTCTTGGGCACCTCAGTCTGATTTGGGAGCCGAATACACGGTTAAAAACCGTAGCAAAATGCTCTTTTCATCTCTTGAGCTGGTCCTCATCCAAAATGAGCAAGGAACCGTCTAGGCTTTTCACTGGGTGTTGACTGGAACTGCGACCACCTGTCAGCTCTTTCGTGATTCTGTAGACGGTCCTGCTGTCGCACCTCCGTGCAGCTTTTTCTGCTTATGTAGCTAGCGCGTTGATATTGATGCGCCTATCACGTCGCACGCTACGCTGAACTTCTCTCATCTTCATGCGATACAAGGACTCTAGTTCGTTTCTCTCTGCTGCTGGAGTAGCTGCAACGCAAGCTTTTAGCTGTTTTCGTTCGACAATCCGTCTCCAGCTATCCTCGGAAAGCCACGTCCTATGCTTTCCATGCCATCGACCGACAATTCTTTTAGCACCAGATGTAACAACATTTTTCACAGCACACCAATGTTCTTGGATGGTTGCGGGCAGTGAGCTGCTGATTTCTTCCACACCTTGCGAAAGTTGCTCCATTAATTGTTGGCGCGGCGTATGACACCGTCTGGAAAGATGGACTCATATTTAAGCTGCTGAAAGTAGTTCTCTGTCTAAGGACATCACGCCTTGTAAACAACCAACTCTCAAACCGCTTTCTTCAAGTTTTTATTAATGATGAGAAAAGCAGAGTAGGAAAGCTAAACAATGGGCTTCCCCAGGGTTCCGTCCTTGCACCTCTGCTATTTAATCTGTACATCAGTGATATTCCTACCGTATCGAGGAAATTTGGGTACGCGGATGATCTGGCAATTGTTACCCAGGATAAGGACATAACAAACACAGAGCGGACTCTAACTTTAGATCTTGAGCAACTCAACATATACTTTCGACAGTGGAGACTGTGTCCAAGTTTGTCTAAAACGGAAGTCTGCTGTTTTCACCTTACAAACCAAATTGCAAACTTCAAACTTAACGTCCAGTTTAACAACACCACACTTAACCACAGTCGAAACCCTAAATACTTAGGCGTAACATTGGACAGATCCCTCACTTACAAGCAGCACTTAACAAACGTGGCTGGTAAACTCAAAACTCGCATAACATCCTGTAAAAACTAACTGGATCGATCTGGGGTTCATGTACATCAACGCTTCGTACCGCAGCACTTGCCCTAGTGTACTCTACAGCGGAATACTGCGCTCCAGTGTGGTTGAATAGTGCCCATGCACAGAAGGTGGACGTGCAACTGAACAATACCATGCAACTCATATCCGCTACTATAAGGTCAACACCAACACGATGGCTTCCTGTGCTGAGCAATATTCCACCTCCCTTGCGCCGCCTAAACACTCTTCTAAGGGAGCGCAACAAAATACAGACCAACGCCGACTTCCCATTTACGAAGATATTGCTACCCTCTGGTCACATCAGCAAAGACTTAAATCTCGTCACCCAACCATAAAGCTCGATGATGAACTGGCAAATAATGCCATTAACCCGAACTCTGCCTGGAAATCAGAATGGGCACCGTCTACGCAAACTGACACCATTACCGTCTCGAACCCATCATGCCAACTCTTTGGGTTTGACCTACCTCGCAACCTCTGGTCGACTCTTCACAGAATCCGAACAAATCACGGAAAATGTGCAGACTCTTTGTTCCGCTGGGGAAGCGTCAGTTGTTCAGCTTGCGACTGCGGGGCTCAACGACAAACCATCCACCATATTGTTGCGGAATGTAACAAACTTTCCTACCCTGGTGACATCCAAGATTTTGCTGATACTAACAACAACATATCTGTGATAGACTGGTTACGAAACCTAGATGTTGTGATATAGTCTAGCTGTTTTTGAAATTACCTTATGTACGAATATATTAGAAATTTTTCTTAAAGAATATTTATGTTAGTATAAGTCCTATAAGTTATAACTTTATAGTGCAATTACAAAATAATGTAATAATGTAATATGTAATTCCATAGGCTAAATAAATATTTTTTGGCGCACTGAGGGATCACTAAGTCTATCGATGTTGAACCTGGGCATTCTTGTGCTGTTGTGGGATCTTCGAACTGCAGCAGTGCGTAATTGGAGAGTATATCATATCATAAGATGGTGATCTCGTACTATCCCCACATCTGCCCCTCGCCTATTTCGGACGTCCAGGAGACTACTTATAAAGCGGCGGCTGATAGCAAAATGGTCAATTTGGTTGGAGGTTGCTTGCCTGTCATTGGAAACCCAGCTGAATTTGTGGCAGGTCTTGTGCTCAAACATGGTGCCACCTATCACAAGGCGGTTGTAATTGCAGAAGTCCACAAATTCGCCTTTGTCATTGCGGTTGCCTAGTCCATGCTTCCCGATTACATGTTTGAGCCCTTCGTTCTCGTTGCCTACCTTGGCATTCAAATCCCCCATCACTATGACAATGTCTCCATTTGGTGTTGTGTTGAAGACGGCACTTAAGATGTTGTAGAAGCTCTCCTTTTCGTCCTCAGATGAACTATTCGTTGGGGCGTAACACTGTATGATGGTGATGCGTCGTACTCTAACTTAACTGGAACTCCTATCTTAAGCATAAAATTGCCAAGGCGACCACTGCCATGTCTGTCGTATGTGTGGCAAATCCTGGGGTCTGTCCCCAAAGGTCATATTCTCGATATATATCGTGGTGGTAAGACTTATCATCGAATCCCAGAAAACACCAACAAGTTTTTTCACCGTCCCACCTCTCGCGAACGTCTGACAAACATCCGAGAGTATTGTTGTCGAAAGCTTCTCAAAATAAAATGCTTTTCGGATACGGCACTAAACTTGCCCATATGTGAGTGTCACAGAAGAAAATGCAATTTCAAGAAAACTACTTCTTCAAAGTCGAAATAAATCACCGTTTTTAAAAAAATAAACCTTGATGCACCAAGAATTAAAAAAAAAAAATTGGAACCAGTACAAAAATGTCAGTTTTGCCCGTGGTACCAGCCAGCAAACTAGAAAAAAGCGCTTGGCGTTCAACGTATTAACAAACTCACTAAACTTCAAAGACTAGCTTGCCTCGGAATCACAGGTACTATGCATACCTGTTCCACAACAGCCATAGGTTAATCTTCGAAAATCAGGTGTTACTGATACGTGGGATCATGTGGATCTCATGGACCTATTAACCGACTTCCTCGAGCTAGACTTGCTCAGCACGGTTTCTGACTACCTAAATCACTCTACATCTGTAGAAGGTTTGAGATTGAGACCCCAAGCCGTGATACATGGAATCATTGCGGACTACTGCTTGATCCAATAGGAATCGTGTGGTATACCGACGGATCAAAAATGGATTCAGGAGTTGGCCCCGGTGTGTATGGACACAATTATAAAATTTCGAAATCACTAGGAAGGAGTTCCAGTGTTTTCTTGCACTCAAGCATCAAAGGTGCCTCTATTCACATACTCGCCGACAGCCAAGCGGCGTTTACGAGTAAAGCAATGATCTCCCACTTGATCAGCTGAAAATCAGTTGTAAGCTGTTTCGGCGGTTTACAAAACTTGGCCCAACATAATAAAGTAAAATTGTGGTGTGTAGGTGTTGCAGACAATGAAACTGCAGACCTGATAGCTAAAAAAGGCTCCTCTGGGCTGTTCACTGGGCCAGAACCTTTTTGCGGAATATCTGATTCTGCCTTTAAACCTTATCCTGTATTAGAAAAAAAAAACGCATATGGTATTTGTGGGTCAAATTTGCCCAATACATTTTTTATTTAACAATCACAATTCTAGCATGCAATTTCTTGTTTGAAATGGTTTTTGCAAATAAATTTTAAACATTTTGTACATTTTGTTGAATATTTTGTGCTATTGGAGCGATTCGGACACATGTAGCAGCGAGATCGCTTCAAGGTTGACACTGTAGGTTGTTCTTGAGGGTTTTTTTTGTTGACGTTGAATCACTGATCTTCCCGTAGCACTGTGTGGAAAAGAAGTTCGACGGGAGATTTCCCCTTGAACCAAAGCTTCCCCTAATTCCCCTAAAAAAATCCTTTGTCTAAAATGTTTTCCTTTATTCCAATTTGGAAAAATAGACATGTATATCACTAAAGCATTGGCTGATATATCCACAATGTTATAAAATAACGTCTGTGGCCACCTGTTTGTTCTTCGCTTACATGTGTAAATGCGAATAAGTTGGTCAAGAGTATCTACCCCTGATTTCGTGGAGTTGCAGTATTTTATTATTTCCGGCTTTTGTGCATCATGGGTTACCTCTTTATCGTGATGCAAGTTTCGGAACATATGCAACAAGAGTTGTATCGTTGTCGTTATCAAAAAAGAAATGGGAAAATTTCTCCGGCTTTCCTTTCAAATCCAAAATTTGTGGCGGCAAACATCTTTTATTTTTTCGCACTGTTCCAACTATCGTAAGTTTTCTTTTTAGCAACTCGATTCCTAATTCATGTGAAGTAAAAAAATTATCACAAGTAATGCTTCTACCTTTTAAGTATTTTATGAGGTCTAGAACTACACGATTGCCTTGATTTCGTTCGGGCTTACAAATTCTATGCTTACCGGTGTAAACTTGCAAAGATCAGGCAAAACTTGTTTTACTATTGCACAGAGCCCATACTTTTATTCCATACTTTCCTGGCTTAGATGGAATGTATTGCTTGAAAGAACATCTCCCACGATATGTTACTAATTGTTCATCTACAGTAACACAGTCATCTGGGTTGAATGTTGTTCGTAAATTACATTCACATCTATTCCAGAAATCTCTTATTGGAGCGGATTTATCCCGAGCTTGTCGTTCATTCCGTTCACACTTTTTATCGAAACGTATAACTCTCGATATATTCTGGAATCTTCCAAGACTCATTGTAGCGTAGGGCGCCGTGGCGTAAGTGGTTAGTGTGTCGGATCACTACGCATGAGGTTCCAAATTCGAATCCCAGAAAACACCAAAAAGTTTTTTCACGGTCCCACCTCTCGCGAGCGTCTGACGAACATCCGAGAGTATTGTTGTCACGAAAAAAGTTTCTCAAATCGCCGTTCGGATTCGGCATTAAACTGTAGGTCCCTTCCATTCGTGTGAAAAATATAACGCACACAACATGAGTGGTTGCGAGAAGCTAGGCCCTGGCACTTTAAAGAGCTGTTGCGCCAAATATTTGTATTTGTATTGTAGCTTTGAAAATTGGCCTTCCCTTGCAGTCGTTCCACAAACTTTCCAAGGCCTCTCCATGGGACCGAAAAACTCCAGCCAGCAAAATCAGTCCAATATAGGATTCGATAGAAATCGCATCAACTCCAATCCAGCTTTCTCTAAATACGCTTACACCTAAAAACAAAAGGATCCCCTTTTGATAACAAAAAAAAAAAACATAGGAAACAAAACACTCTTTACCTTCAATGTTTGTCATGTTTATAATAAAGGGTGTCCCATAATTCACGCAAAATGTAATTTTTATAGAAAATACAGATTTTTAATTGGAAAGCTTACATTTTAGAATAGCACATCGGATAAATGGCCGCCACGGCTTTGCTGGCAAGTACGTACTCTTTTATTGAAATTTTCTATCACCGTTTGGCATAAATGTGGCTGAATTTCATTAACACACCCCCCAATTTTCCTCTTTCAAGGCGTTGGTGCTCGTGGGGTTGTTTGCATATACCTTTGAATTCAAAAAAGTCCAACGGCGTTAAATCGCAAGATCTGTATGGCCAATTCTGATCGCAAGAACGACCGATTACACGATTAGGAAATGACTCATGCAGTAATTGAATTGTTTCTCTGGCTGTATGGCATATGGCACCGTCTTGTTGAAACCTCATGTTGGTCACATCCATATCTTGTAATTTAGGCACTAAAAACTGGATTATCATGTCACGATAACGAACACCATTAATTGTTACTACCTGACCAGCCGCATTTTCGAAGAAGAATGGTCCGATAATGCCTCCAGCCCAAAATCCGCACCAAACAGTCACGCGTTGTGGATGCATTTGTTTCTCAACAATTACTCGTGGGTTTTCTGAACGACAAATGCGAGAATTTTGACGATTAACGAAGCCATCAAGATGAAAATGAGCTTCATCATTTTGTACGAAAATTGCGGGCTGTAGCTGACAAACCTTCATTATTTTTAAAATATTGCTCAACAATGAAAATGCGTTGTTCTTTCGTATAGCGCTCCATTTTTACTAACCCCGAAATATCAGCTGTCACATTGTTATATATTTTTCTGTTGGCACCACTATACTAATAATGGCGCAAAATTCAAATTTTACGTGAATTATGGGACACCCTTTAATATCGATGATATCAGGTGGTAAAAACAAATGAAAAGCCGATTTTATATCGGTAACTCGGGAGACAGCATAATGAGTCAGTCCTGGGGAAGTGTTCATAAAATTTTGTGTTCTACGACGGCCGATCGAAAAATCTCTTATTGGCCACCTAGACCATTTATAATTCCGATCCTTTGAAAGAAATTGTGTTGGAATGGGAAGTGCTTCGTCATCCGAACTGCTGTGATCCTCATTTACCAAAGGTAAACTTTTCCCATTCGAAGAGTCAGTTTCGTATAGGGACCCATTATAGGAAATATTTTCCTCCTCCACCTCACTTGCAATATCACTTGCAACACTACCACTCAGACTCACATCATTATCAAGCATTTGCTGTATGCCTTCTCGACTCAACCCAGCCATATTGATTCTATGGAAAACAAAAACTAGAAGAACACTAGCATTGCTCAAATAAAGCACTCACTTTTACTTTTTTTGCAGATGGATAAGAAATAACTAATAAAATTCCTATATTTTGTTCAGTATATTTATTTTATTTTGCTTGTTGCCAAAATCTACCCGCGAGGAATAATTTCTTACTGTGACACGTTCCAAACGAGTAAATTGTGTAGTCGAAAAACAAAGCCTACTTAGATAAGATTTCATATATATGATCAAGCATGACGTCTCGGCCATACTGGTACAAGAGCCATGGATCAGCGACAACAACCAGATCCAAGGGCTCAAAAACAGGAATTACACGTTGTTGTACAAAGCCAACGAAGGTAAAATCAGGGCTTGTATACTTTTAAAAAACAACATAAGGGGTGCCCGTGCAGGGACGGGTTAAGAATATCACTGCAGCGCCCCCCAACAACTAGCGCTTGTCGTAAAAGGCGACTAAGGGGACAAATCAGATCTAGACCCAAGTGAGCCTAGCGACACATACCATATACTACCTTAAAAACCCTCCCACAAGTGTGCATGCGAGTCCGTGGGTTGACACGACTGGAGATCACCGGTGTCATAAAAGAACGATCAAACAATACTAAAACAGGAGCATGCACGTGTCAAACAACAAACACCATCGCAATATGGTGCAAAAAATTGTATTGCAAAACTGTATCATTATGGTAATACTTGCAAAAAGGAAAGGCACTACCCCGCCAGGCACTACCACTGCTGTGCATGGTACTGATCCTGGACCGAGCAGAAATGTTCGGGTCAGAACTATACGGATTCCGGGGGCTAGCAACATAATGAAACAGTTTGGACGAAATTTAAGGGTCGCGAGTTGGAACGTTGGAAGCATGACCGGTCGAAGTTACGAGCTGGAAGAGATGATGAATAGAAGGCGGGTGGACATCTTGTGTGTCCAAGAGACGAAATGGAAAAACACCGGGAATCGGGCGCGTTTCTTGGACGTTAGGACAAAAGATTACAAGATGTTCTACTACGGAACGGAAAAGGCTAGGAACGGAATCGGTATCATCCTTGCGGCAGAGCTACTTGGAAACGTCTTGAGCATTTCGAAGTCCAGCGACCGTTTGATGTCTCTCAAATTAGTAATACAAGGAGAGGTGTGGAATATTGTCAGTGCATATGCTCCCCACGATGGGTACAATCAGAGAGATAAAGATGCATTTTGGCTAGATTTCCACAATCTCCTTAAGGACATCCCAAAGGAAGAATTTCTGTTTGTTGGAGGAGATTTGAATGGACATGTCGGGAAATCAAACGAAGACTATGAAGACTGCCATGGAGGACTAGGATATGGCACCAGGAACCTTCCTGGTGAAGACATCCTAAGCATGTGCAAATCACACGGTCTTATCGTGTTAAATACCATATTCATCAAACAAAGCCGACACCTGATCACTTACAGCAGTGGTGGAGATGAAACTCAGATTGACTACCATTTGGTAGGCAGTTTCATGAAGCCTCGAATAAAAGATTGCAAAGTGATCCTGGGAGAGGCAATCGCTCGACAACACCGTCTCCTGCTAACAGAAATTTGTATGAAAACACCAAAGAAAAGCAAACAAACAAGGGTCTCTGAGAAAATCAGGTGGTACAATCTGGACAAAGAAAAAGGCGAGGCTTTTGTTTTCGTAATGAAAAATTACCTCTCTCACACCATCAACGGAGCTGAGGATGAAGAGTGCAGAGCACAAAATATGTGGGATTCCCTACAGCGAACTTGCTTAAAGAAAGCCAAATCACTGCTAGGAGCTTCAAAAGGCCACCATCAACACGCCAAAGAAACATGGTGGTGGAGTGATGAAGCTAAGAAAGTGATAAATGAGAAGAAAGCGGCTTTCAAAGCTTGGTCAAAGTGCCCCTCTAATAATAGTGACGAAAAAGCTCGCCTCGAAATGGAATACAGATGCTGCAAGAAAAAAGCGAAGAAGAAGTGCGCTCAGCTTCAAGCAGAGAGTACGGAGGGCCTGTATCGGGAGCTGGAGAAAATATTTTCCCCGGTTGCTGATGCAAACCAGGCTATCCAGGAGCTGCAAAGACACAATATGAACGGTAGAAATGCGGTGAAGTGGGAGGGTTGTGATCCCTTGTTTTCGGATCATAGCCTCGCTGATAAAAGGAAGAAGAAGAAGAAGAATAAGGGCATTTCTTTTGAATAATTTCAGTGACGGCGATCTAGTAGCAGTCTCCTGTGAACGAGAGGGAAGTAAACCGCTGTGTCTGGTCTCTGCATACCTCCCGCACGAGCTGGCGGAGATTCCATCTGTGAAGTTGAAGCAGTTGGTAAGGAAAGACAACTGGCTCTTCATCGTGGGCTGTGATGCAAATGCGCATCACTCACAATGGGGTAGCAGTGATACTAATACAAGAGGTAAGTGTCTTTTTGATTTCATCCTTTCGACCAAGCTCACCATATGCAACAAGGGTTCTACGCCAACTTTTGTAGTAAGGAACAGACAAGAAGTGATTGACGTAACCTTAGCTTCTTGTTCTGTTCACCTAACGGTAGAAAAGTGGAGGGTTTTGGATGAGGCATCTCTGTCTGATCACAGATGGATACGCTTTCAAATTAATTTCGAGACTAGGGTTAGCAACAGCTACAGAAACCCTAAGAGTACAGACTGGGGTATGTATACAGACCTAGTAAGGAAACATCATAAGGATGGGCCTATTCGCAACGGCGATCCTCAAGATATAGATAAGGTGGTAGATAACTTAGGCAAAGTAATGAACATGGCATTCGAAAGGGCCTGTCCACGAAGAAAGAAGTCCAAGAGGTCCCAACCTCCTTGGTAGAGCAAGGAAATTAACTCCAAGAAAAAACAGGTTAGGCATTTCTACAACAGGGCCAAAGAAATAGGAAACGGTACCACACGCAACGCACCATTCAAAGCACCAGGCCCTGATGGAATTTTGCCAGCTATGCTGCAAAAAGCTCCAGCCAAGGTCAGAAGCAGGCTTAGGGAAATTTTTAAACATTGTTTAAGGTCATGTTACGTACCAGTGGCATGGAGGGAAGTGCTTACTTACTTACTTAGGTGGCGCTACAGTTCGGGGTGAACCTGGGCCTCAACCAACAAGCCTCTCCATTTAGCTCGGTCTTTAGCTAATTGCCTCCAGTTGCGCACTCCAAGTTGGTCGAGGTCCGCTTGAACTTGTGCGCGCCACCTACGACGATGATTCCCTCTACTGCGTCGTCCCTCGGGGTTAGATTCGAAGACTCTGCGGGCCGGAGCGTTGGGTGTCCATTCGCTCTACATGTCCTAGCCATCTCAGACGTCCAATACGCAGTTTTTTGACTAGGTTGATTTCGCTGTACAGCTCGTATGGTTCGTGATTGAATCTTCTCCTCCAAAACCCGTCAACACAAACGGGACCGAAAATCTTACGAAGAATTTTTCTCTCGAAGCGACCCTCTTTTAATAAAGTCCATGTTTCAGCGCCGTAAAGCAGGACTGGGATGATCAAGGTCTTATATAGAGTCTCCTTAGTTGTTCGAGATAGGGCTTTACTGTTGAATTGCCTTATAAACCCAAAAAACAGCGATTGGCAAGAGTTATTCTTCGATTGATTTCTACGCTGATTTTGTTAAGGTAGACAAAGTCCCTTACTACCTCGAAGTTATAGCTGCCCACGCTGACGGTTTGTCCAATTCGTCGGTTGGTTTTGCCCTCGTTTATCGCCAAACCCATTTTGGCCGCTTCCGCCTCAATGCTTGCAAACGCACCAGTGACAGCCCGCTGAGTTCTTCCGACAATGTCTATATCGTCGGCGTATGCAAGCAGTTGTACAGACTTTTAATAGATTGTGCCTCCGGTGTTGGCTTGTGAGTTCCGCACAATCCGTTCAAGTACAATATTGAAGAAGTCACATGACAGCGCGTCACCTTGTCTAAAGCCTTTTTTTACATCAAAGGTCTCGGTGAGGTCACTACCGACCTTGATGGAGCAGCGAGCGTTCTCCATCGTCAGCCTACACAGACGGACAAGTTTGGCAGGGATGTTGAAACTAGACATGGCTCTATAAAGCTTTTCTCTATAGATGCTGTCATAGGCGGCCTTGAAATCGATAAAGAGGTGTTGAGTATCGATTTGGAATTCTTGGGTTTTCTCCAGGATCTGCCGAAATGTGAAGATTTGATCGATGGTGGACTTTCCTGGCCTGAAACCGCACTGATAGGGTCCAATCAGGCTGTTGATAAAGGGTTTCAGGCGTTCACACAATAACGCAGAAAAGATCTTGTATGCGATGTTGAGGAGACTGATGCCTCTATAATTGGCGCAGTTGAGGGGGTCTCCTTTCTTGTGGAGGGAAGTGCGGGTTATATTCATACCTAAGGCAGGTAAACCAAGCCACACTTCAGCGAAAGACTACAGACACATAAGTCTCTCATCATTCCTCCTCAAGGCACTTGAAAGGCTTCTTGATATTCACATCAGAAGTAAGTGTTGCAACGGGATTCTATGCAAAGCTCAGCACGCATATCTGAAGGGGAAATCGGTGGAAACAGCTTTACACGACGTAGTAGGGAAGATAGAGACTAGCCTTCACCATAAGGAATATGCACTAGCAGCCTTCTTAGATATAGAAGGGGCGTTCAATAACGTAGAAGGAAGGGCCATCAAACAGGCCCTGGAAACAATGAACGTCGAGCATAGCATTACCAATTGGCTCTGCAATATGCTGGGCACTAGAAACATTAACTCCACTATCGGAAACAGTTCAATAAGAAAATCCGTTACCAGGGGGACTCCCCAGGGAGGCGTTATCTCACCCCTCCTCTGGGTTCTAGTCATCGATGAGATACTTAAAGAACTAAGCAACACAGGCATAAGCGTCACTGCTTACGCAGACGACGTGGTGATTTTAGTTCAGGGCAAGTTCCTTGACACATTAAGTGAAATTATGGAATTAGCTCTTAATAGTCTTGAAAAATGGGCTAGAGGGTGTGGACTACACGTCAACCCGGATAAAATCGAATTGGTACTCTTCAGCAAAAAATACAAGATACCACCCTTCAAACTGCCTAAGCTAGCAGGGGTGGAGCTTTCCCTTTCGGATCGCGCTAGATATCTTGGGATAATGCTAGATAGGAAACTAAATTGGAAACTTAACATACAGGAAAGGGTCCGCAAAGCTTATAATGCTCTTTTCAACTGTAAGCGGACCGCGGGGAAAAAATGGGGCCTGAAGCCCGCAATGATGCACTGGCTATACATCATGGTAGTCAGACCCATACTCACGTATGGGGCTCTTGTGTGGTGGAAGGCAACGAATACGAAAAACACACGGGATATGTTGGCCATGGTACAAAGAACAGCTTGCATTGCCATCACGGGTGCTCTACGCACAACACCTACGGCTGCACTCGAGATCTTTCTGTATCTTTTACCATTAGACCTACAAATTAAATTTCAAGCGGGCAATAGTGCGCTTCGGCTCACTAACATTGGTCTCTTCAGGACTAATAACATAGGACACAGCTCCATTCTCAAGGAATCTTTTCCCGGAATCCCTGACGAATCGGACGATATACTTGGCACCTTAGACTTCGACACACCATACGAAGTACTGTATCCAATTAGAGAGGGCTGGCGTAGGAAGACAGTCTCTGCCCATAATGAGATTGCAATATACACAGATGGTTCTAAGACCAACGAGGGCACGGGGTCAGGTATTTACTCGAGAGATACGAACCTACAGGTGGCCCTGAGACTTCCGGACACATGAAGTGTGTTCCAAGCAGAGGTTCTAGCTGTACTTAAAGCTGCGGAATTACTTGAGATGGGATCAATATCCGATAGGAATATCGCCATCTACATTGACAGTCAGGCTGCGCTAAAGGCGCTAGAGTCTTACGTCACCAAATCTGATATAATCAGGAATTGCCGCACAATGCTTAGGGCATTATGTACGCAGAACCGAGTCAGATTATGTTGGGTACCTGGACACTGCGATATTGAAGGCAACGAGCAGGCCGACGCGCTGGCTAAAAGAGGAGCGGGGCTCCCACGTAGCGATATAATTGGTAGTATTAAGCCACCAGGGTGCGTGGCCAAGGGAATTATTCGGGATAAAATCATTGACACGGCTAATCTAAGATGGTCAAACATAGATGGTCACAGGGTGTCTAAGGCCTTGTGGCCTGTGCTAGATCGCAGAAAATCTGGGAAGACAATCAAGTTAGATAGATCGAGGCTAAGAACAGTGATAGGAATACTCTCTGGCAACTGTCTCCTAAGGAGGCATGCCATGAGACTAGGGTTATCCGATACGGATGTTTGTAGGTATTGCGACGACCTACATGTCTCAGAGGATATAATTCATATACTCTGTGAATGTCAAGGAATTGCCAGGACAAGGCTAAAGTATCTTGGAAGATACTTCTTCGATAACCTTGAAGAGGTGAGATCCCTAAACCATAACAAGGATCTTTTCAGATTCTGTAGGGAGATTAATTGCTTGGGAGAGTGAGTTTAGGTCTTCTGCCGTGAAGGTTCCCTAGGGATCGCGATGGGCCCACTTTGGTGCCTAGTGTTTTATGATAACCTCATAACCCTACCTAACCTAACCTAACCTAACCTAGATAAGATTTCATGTAAAACAAAACAATAAAATTGCAGTCATTTACAAATAATAAAGCAAATTCTCAACAACATTTGTTGAAAATACATATTGGGCAATTTTGACCCACGAATACAAAGTATGTTATTTGCAAAAATCCTATCATAAGATGTCATAAATGAACAAATATAATAAAAGTTTATTAAAATTCTGTTTAGTTCCTTAACAAAATAAATGTCAAGAAATTTCAAATAAAAATATTCAAAAATAAGCGAAATAACCGCTATGAATGGTGCGTTTGGGCAATTTTGACCCATGTGTACAGGATAAGGGCTAAGCCGACCCTAAACAGTTGGGAACGCAACATGTGCGTCTCCCAATGGAATAATTTCAAAGGTCTCAAACAAGCTAAAAGAGCTGTCCAACCCTTTCAAAAAAAAATTCTTAAATACAGCAGAAACGATATAAAAAGGCTAGTGAGCTTCCTACCGGACACTGCCATCTAAAATACCAACTCGGAGGATATCACCTGCCGCCTCTGTGTAGAAGAGGATGAAACCGCAGAACACATACTATTTGAGTGTGCAGGAAATCTGGTGAGCTCATAAAACTAGAAAAATCACGGCTAAGAACAACATAGGATTACACTCTGGCCACTGGCACGCTATGAGACTAGAATTATTAAGTACGGATGTTTGTAGGTACATGTCCTACTCGTACATGTCTGACATGACATAACACATATACTCTGTGAATGCCAAGACATTGCCAGGACAAGGCTAAAGTACCTTGAAAGATACTTCTTCAATAATTAAGAAGAGGTAATATCCTTGAACCACAACAATGACATATTCAAATTCTGTAGGGAAATTAAGTGTATAGGAGAATTGGTTTGGGTTTTTTGCCATGAAGGTTCCCTAGGGATCGCGATGGACCCACCTTGGTGCTCAGTATGTTTGTGATAACCTCGTAACCTACCCTAGGGTCTGAGTCTTAAAACTATGCCAAAATCGTTAATAGCGCTTAAGTCGCTAAGACTTCGAAACTTCGAAATTTAACAAGCCGAAGAGTCGTGCTCTACTTTCGTAAGTTATTTGCTCCCCCCACCTGGGCAAATTGTTCATCAAACTAAGGTTGAAGTGGTAGCAAGTGCCTCTTCAATAACATCACTTTGCCAGGGTGCTACTGCCTTGAAAAAATCTTATAAAGAACAGGGGAATCAACAGAGGCCCTCCTTAACACCCGTAATAGGATGGTGATGTTCATCATTTCTCTGTTCGGGAACACCGATGTTTTGACTGTCTGATGAAGGACGAACAGATTTCCAATCCTCGCACGTAGGGTGTGCAGTGATTCCCATGTTAGCCATGTGATTTTCACTCCAGCACTGAGTTTTTCAACTTTTAAGAACTCCGTCCCACCGTTCTAAGCTGGTGAACAATAAAAAAAAAAAAAAACTCCCTCTAAATATGTTCGAATTGTAGAATAATAATTGTATTGGTACTGCTATGAAAACACGCATTTAGCAAGCGGGTTTCGCTCAGTCAGGATGGCCGAGTGGTCTAAGGCGCTGCGTTCAGGTCGCAGTCCACTTTCTGTGGGCGTGGGTTCGAATCCCACTTCTGACAATATTTTTATTTTTTTTTTCTCTCTTCTTCTTCAATTGTCGACCAATCGCAATTGCTGTCCATATTCCCGGAAATGCAGATCGCAACGAAGTTTTAATTTTTGCCCGAGATCATTGGGGAGCGCAAGAAATGAGTCCAACTAGCGCGAGAAATTACTAGCAAAGGTAATCGACACTAGTCGAGCTACATACCTACATGTGGCGTATGAACTCTATTGGAGTCGTGCCATCGAAAGGCATTCTCTTCCTGGCATCACGTATTCGGAGCGAGAAGCAAGAAATTATCTCCCAGCGAAAGATGTGCTGTAAAATGCAGCATAGTACGGTGCATGAGAATCTAATGGCTGGGAGGAGGCAGTGCAATGGTAACCGGCAATTGCTTGCTGATTGGCATGAGTTTTGCAATGTTTATTCGTAATCTGAGTAAAATGCCAATTACAATGGGCAGAGTGGAATATGTAGATTGAAGTGGAAGTATTAAAGAAAATATAACGCACGAGCTAAACAAAGAGCAGGTGAACTGGGCACATACACACCTAGTCAAGCACTTAAAACAGAACCGGCATGAAGCTCCTGGTCTCTAATTTCTTCCGGTCTGACTTCATCTGATGGACTTGAAATCTATAAGCTAAGGGCACTGAACCTCAGTGGAAAGAATAGGGATTAAGAAAGCTAAATGATCTAGTACTAGGTGTTTGGAAGATTATGGAACGTAGATGATCTTCAGTGGATTAGGTAAGGTTAGGTTAAAGGGATTAGCTGCATCGAGTGGGTGAAGCCTGCACTCGGATCTCAAAAGGATGCATTTGTTCCCCTGACGTGGAATTTCCCGGCTGAAACACTAAAAAGATAGAAAAAGAAACAAAGTGACTAGAGTTGGAGCGTCCTCCTCGAAACCATCTAGAAGAAGTTATGAATTTCAGGATAGTGGTAGGTGGCTTTTCAGACAGGTCGCCCAGATGATGAAATATTCTCCGAGGGCCGTCTTTCTGGTAATGCAGAGACTAGAGTATTTGATTCGTAGCCTCTTCTGTGCCTGTTTTGCCGCAGCCTCTGCAAAGTTCATCTATACCTAGCCGCATTCTTTTTCGGTGGGCCACCAATTGGTTGTGGCCGGTAATGAATCCTATAAAAAGCGCCAAGTTTTGTCTATTTTGAGTGAGGATAAGCTCGGTTTTCACCTTGTCGTATGTTGTCCAGATGTTTCTGGAGACGTGGCACGATGGAAGCGCTCTCCTCTTTCGCCTGCTTGTCGTTTGGAGTCAAGTGCTGTACATACATATATACATTTTCAATGCCGCTAATCCTTTCTGAGTATCGCGGGGGTAGGATTCTCAGTTGGACTCTCCATCCTTCTCGATCCTCCGCCATTGACTCCAACTCATCAGGGGGAATCCCTAGATGGCTCCAGGAGAGCTGTCGGACTTGATTCAACCATCTACTTCTAGGCCTACCGGGGAGTAGCCTATCTGATGGCATGGTAACCATGGCATGTCTTGGAAGCCGATCTGGGGGCATACGCACTATGTGAGCAAACCATCGAAGCATAGATCGTTCCATTCGGAGAAGTAGCTATGTTTGATTTAACAATTTTTAGGGGAGGCAAGACTGAGTTTTGGACCATTGACAGGTCTCGTTTTGATCCTTTTCTTGCCAGTTCGTCTGCCATCTCGTTCCCTGGAATTCCTCTGTGTCATGGGACCCCAACAGAGTGTTACATGGAGGCTATCGTTGAGCATTGTAAAGCTCCTCGCGGCAGCGTTTTATAAACTTTGATTTTATTACCACGGATGGCGGGTGAATTTTATAGCAGCTTGACTATCAATTGTATATAAATGTCAATCTCTTTTCTTGTAACAAGTTCCGTGGATAGTTCTCGCGCCGCCTCAGCTATCGCTTGGAACACACTCCCGTGGTTCGGAAGTCTTAGTGATATTGCAATATCGAGTTCTACTGAGTAGACACCCGAACTCACTACTTCGTTGGTTATGGAACCGGCAGTGAAGACTGAAATATTATTCAGGTTGATGGCCCCACCGTCTTCCCAGTGTTCCCTTGATTGGATGACCGTTCTGACGTTCAGGCTGAAGTCGGAGGATGGCGGAAGGTAGTCTGTGGTGGCGTCTAGGTGAGCTCACCTTGCAATAGTACGGTGGCACGTGTGGCCTTTTCTCCACAAGTTGGATTCTTTTAGACGCAGGGCACTTATCACGGCTGACTTTTTAACGTATAGGTCAAGTAGAATCAATACGAGATTTTTCCAAGGGGTGCGGTCTGGGTGGTTCTGATGGCGCTTGTGGATGCCATGCAACCAAGTCTCTGGATTTTTGTCAATTCCTTGAGATGTGTGACTTTCTCTGCTATTGGCCATCAGATAATGTGCCTGTACGGTACAATGGGTCTGACTATGCCTATGTACATCCGATTTTTGATGGCAGAGATTCGCAGAAAAAAAAGAACAAGCAGATAATAAAGGCCGGAGCGCAGCCAATCAGTCCAGGGGGAGATGTTAATCAAAGCCCGCCACTAAAAGACACGGGTAAATCTACGACCGCTGACTCGAAGCCCAAGAAAAGGGACCACCCAAAAGCGACAGAGAGGACAAAAGAAAAAAAATTATAGGCATAGGAGAGAAGCCGATTGCATAGGGCAAAATCCGCTGACAGAGCGTAACCAGCAAAAAAGTACGATAAAAGATAGGGTCGCACCTAGCCGTGGGAAACCAAAAAGGATGAGTCCACCCAAGCCCTGATCAGAAGTCATCCTAATAAGACCCCGAAAAGGTAAAACATACGCCGAAATTCTTCGAGAAATCCGTAGCAGAACCAAACCGGAGGACACGGAAACTGAAGTCAAAGTCGTGCGCCAAACAAAGGCTGGAGACATCCTCCTTGAGCTTGGGGCGAAAACGAAGGACAGGGAAAGATTCAGCATGGCGCTGAAATCCATTCTAGGAGAGAAGATAACCATCCGCAGCCTTGGGCCGAAAGTAACGCTGGATATCATGGATATGGACGAATTTACAACAGCAGAGGAGGTAGAGAAAGCCATTAAGGAAAAACTGAAAGAGAACTTAAAATCTTTATCACAAAAGCCAACAGTGGAGCTCAGAAAATGGCCATTATCGAAATTAATGAGCGAGGAGCAAACGAATTGCTGAAAACCACCCGTATAAGAGTAGGATGGGTAAATTGTAGAGTCCGTCGAAGAGCGGTGGTCACACGTTGCTACAAATGCCTCGGCTACGGTCATCTACGAGCAGACTGCAATGGACCGGATAGGAGGAACCTGTGCATCAAATGCGGACAAGACGGTCACAAGAAAAATGAGTGCGAAGTGTTGCTAATGCGCTGAATTTAACCTAGCACCAGTCACTGCATCACTCACCGGGAGCAGGCACATGCCAAGTGTTCAAGGAAGCACTCGAGAAGACGAAAAGAAATAATAAGCAATGATGAGAATCCTACAAGGAAACCTCCACAGGCTGATAACCTTCTTACGCAACTTAGACGCACTTTGAAGACCGACATAATAGCCATCAGTGAGCAGTACCAGAATAAAAGCGGGTCCAGCTAGTATGCGGACGCGTTAGGCACAGCCGCCATCTGGATACCGAATGTAAGAACAGTCAGCGTTAAGAGACACGGCGTACGAAGAGGTTTTGTGTGAGTGAATTGCAATGGATTCACACTAGTAAGTTGCTACCTCACGCCAAACGAAACCATAACGAGTTCCGAGAAAAACTGGACGCCCTAGAAGACACAGTGCGGGAACTCGAGGGGGCGATATTGGTGGCCAGTGATTTTAACGCTAAAGCATAGAGTGGAAGTTAACTCTATGGATTCAAGGGGAAGGCAAATCCTCGAGATGGCCGCCAGGCTGAGCCTTAATGTGATGAACGTTGGCAACACATCGACCTTCAGAAGACCAGGTTACGGCGAAATGATACCTGACGTCACCTTCGCCTCGGAATCTTTTGCGACGTACGTGATAAACTGAAGAGTTATCGAAGATTATACTGGAAGCGATCACAAGTACATAATCTTCGACCTGCAAAGAGAGCAGAGCGTAACTAACGGAATCCAAAGAAGAACACCCAGATGGAACGCGGGCAAACTCAACGAAGAACTCCTCACCTGGGTGATAGAGGCAAAGAAGCAATTCTAAACATGACAGGACCTCCCGAAAGGAAAGTGGATGCCACAATGAGCCTAATACATCAGGCGTGCGATGCCTCGATGCGCAGGATAAGAAAACCAAAAAACCACTGGAAGCCCGTATACTGGTGGACGAAGGAAATTGCAGACCTCAGGAAAATTCGCCTAGATTTCAGACGCAAGGTAACGAGGGGAAGAAGAAGAAACTCTGAAGCTACCGAAAACACACTGGTGGAGTACAGAGCAGCGAAACTGGAGCTTAAGAAATCCATTAAAAGGAGCAAAGAACTGAAGTGGGAAGAGCTTCAGAGAGACATCAATAAGGACCCCTGGGGGCTTGGCTACAAAATAGTGATGCGGAAGATCGGCACGCAGATGGCCAGCCCGGTTCTTAGCTCTGAAAGATGAAAAACATCGTCAGCACACTCTTTCCAACCCACCCTCTTAGGGAGCAGGAGGTCTCCCCTCATTAACAAAGTGAAGTTCTGCTGTTCAACGAAGAAGAGCTACTTCAAGCCGCAAGGGCCATGGAAACAAGAATGCCCCCGGACCTGATGGTATTCCAGCGGATGTGTTAAAAATACAACAGACGCTTAGAACACGGAATTTTTCCCAAAGCCTAGAAAACACAGCGGCTAGTACAGATTAGCAAAGGGAAAGGGGACCCAGATTCTCCGTCAGTGTACAGACCGCTGTGTATGCTGGACACAGCAGGAAAACTCCCCGAGAGAATGCTGAAGTCTCGACTTTCTGTAGCAGTGGAGAGAGCAGGTGACCTATCTGAAAAGCAGCATGGATTAACAAAAGGTCATTCTACAATAGGTGCTGTGGAAGAGGTGGTTAGGGCTGCACAAGTAATCCATCAGAGCAGCCACTACTCGAGGAAAGTTATTGTGTTGGCAACTCTCGACGTAAGAAATGCCTTCAACTCGACCAGATGGTGCGACATACTGAACGTCGTGGAAATAAACTTTCGGGTACCACAGTATCTTCGACGGGTGGTAAGGGACTACCTTAGTGACAGAGAGCTAATTTATGACACCACAGAAGGACCCCACAGGAAAGAAATAACTACCAGAGCAGCGCAGGGCTCAATTCTCGGACCGGAATGGAACATCTCCTAAGATGGAATTCTTCGCATGGAGATGCCCGAAAACACTTTTCTGGTCGGCTATGCAGACGACATTGCTGCAGTGATCACCGCACGGGACGCCGAAGACGCTAAGAGAAGACTAAATCAAGTCATATGACGGGTGCACACATGGATGGAGGACCACGGCCTAAGCTTAGCAGTGGAGAAAACCGAGATAGTGCTGTTGACGAGAAAGGGGATACCCGCAATAATCGAGCTCCGGCTGGGTCTGGAAGTCATTTACACAAAGGAAGCAGTAAAATATCTAGGAGTTAGGATAGATACGAAGCTCACGTTCTGGGATCGCATCGGAAAGAGCCACGAAAACATGTCTATTGCTAAGCAGACTGATGGCGAACATAGGTGGTCCAACGGCAAGTAAAAGAAGACTCCTGATGTCGCTTACGCACTCAATACTCTTGTATGGCTCCGAGATCTGGACTGACGCGCTCAAAAAGGATATGTACAGGAAGAAAGTGACCGCGGTGCAACGTATAGGAGCCCTTCGGATAACGAGTTCATACCGAACAGTGTCGGAGCCAGCAGCCCTAGTAGTCGCAGGAGTGACGCCCATTGATCTCCTAGCAGCAGCAAGGAAGTACGTCCACGACAAGAAGGCGGAAGTAGGCGCGGCAACAGCAGCTACAGAAGCGAAGCAACTCTCGAAGCAGAAGTGGAAAAACAGATGGGACGCTGAAACGAGGGGAAGGTGGACCTACCGGTTGATCAGAGACGTTGCTGTATGGACGCAGCGGGAGCACGCTAGAGTGAATTATTATGTCACCCAATTCCTTACCGGACATGGTTACTTCAACTGGTACCTGCACAAGATGAGAAAAGTAGGGAGCGCAGACTGCTAATACGGAGACTCTCTGGGAGACGATGCGTATCACGCGTTTTTTTTTATCTATAACAGGTAGGCAGCAGAAAGAAATTGTCTAGAGTCAGAGATGGGCAACTTTTCTCCAGAAAATGCCGTAAACAAGATGGTCTCGAGTATGGACACGTGGAATAAAATATCTTTATTCATTGAGACGGTACTCAGATCGAAAAAGAGAGAGGAGGAAGTAAATATACCTCAGTAAGTTTACCTAATTGTTCAAAGCCTTACTGGCAAGATATTATAAACCCGCACCAGGAGAAAAATTGTGAAAAAGCCGGTCCCCAGAGGGGAAAGAAAACGACACCACTCTGAAGTAATGCTAAAGCGGTTCCGGAGTGGATGGTGTCAGGCTGAAAAGAGGTTAAAGGTGGTTTTTCAGTGAGTAGAAGGAGTAGAAGTATCACACTACATGAAACAGAATGGGACTGTTTCTCGTGCGCATTAGCGTTAGTCATCCTTTATCGCGTCGTCCTTCTCCTCGTGAGGGGCGTGAACGCGTATTAGGCAAATGTTGGCAAATTTAGCCTTGATACGGATAGTCATAAGGCGCTCGTTCACATGCCGGAAACTCAAGACTTCTTGCCTAAGTCTACCTCCAATGACAAATCCGCACCAGAATAGACCCTGTCCTTTTTGTCTGTAGCAATCGCCGTAGTAGATGTCGTAGTTTTTCATACTTCTTTTGCCCGGCCCATCCCATCGCACTTCTTGGATGGCGGTAATGTCTGCTTTGAGACACTCTAGGGCCTCCGCAAGTTGTTCGGCTGCACGTGGTTTGTAGAGAGACCTAACATTCCACGTGCAGACACGAAGATCGCCCATTACTAAGCAGCCTTTTAATTTGGTTAAAAGTTTGTCGTAAAGAATTCTAGCCCATTTTATTGCTACGAAATTTTGTTTGTCCTACCGGTTAGGGTATTTTGTTGCACGATACGATTTAAACCCTTCCCAGTCCCAGGGACTTTTTTACTCGATCATTGTCCGATAGCCCGGGATCGCGTTTCATAGATCTCATTACCTTTGAGACCAGCTTCGAATTCTTACATCCCGTTTTGTTACATATTTTTCAGCTCTTTCGATAGTTTGTGTCTTTTTATACCGTTTAATAACACTGCACACAGTCGTTTTCGGTAATTTTAACATCTTTGCGATCTTTGAGCCCGACAGCGAAGGATATTCAAGGAATTTGTTCACGATTAATTTGAGATTTTCAGCTTCCATTGCGCACAGAACCACGGATACACATTCAATGAAAACAACAAATTCACCAATTAACAGTTAAGCTGTGCAGATAAAACGTGTATCACAAAAGTTTCCTGCTTCTCCCCCCACTAGAGGCGCTACAATAATCACCAAAAGGCGTACAGATTTGGCGTAAACAGCACTTTAGCACTTCTAAATGTTCATTTCATTTACTTGCGTAGTGTTCTTTGGCTGCGGGTTTCCAAAAAAGCTTTGGTAAAAGACTTAACTTTTTCTTATAATACGCAGCGCATTTTAAATTTAGATTAAGTTGTATCGGGAGATGATCAGACCACATTCTTCCTTCAACTTCAAATTTGTTAACAAGATCCAGAATTTCTCTTGAAAAATCGTTTACAGAGCTTCCTACATTGTATGAATGTAAAGTTTCCTTCAATATCTCCAAGCGTCCTGCCAACCAAAACAAACAAATATTTGGCGCAACAGCTCCCTAGCTTCTCCCAACCACTCATGTTGTGTGCGTTAAATTTTTCACACAAATGGAAGGGACCCTACAGTTTAATGCCGAATCCGAACGGCGATTTGAGAAGCATTTTCGTGGCAACAATACTCTCGGATGTTTGTCAGACGCTCGCGAGAGGAGGGACCGTGAAAAAACTTTTTGGTATTTTCTGGGATTCAAACTTGGAACCTCATGCGTAGTGATCCGACACACTAACCACTTACGCCACGGCGCCCACAACCGTCAATCCATAATCTTCACGGAAATTGAGAAACTACTTAACATTCGCATTTAACGTAGTGTCTCTGGAAGATCTTGTTTCTGAACCTTTCTTCCTTTCTTCAGGATGTCTATCGTGAAATGTGTGTAAAAAAAAAAGTCGCTAATCAGAATCAAAATCGCTTGCAGTGATGAGAGATGAACATCAACTATCAACATCCAATCGCCTAGCTTAGCCACTTAGCACAAATCGCGGCTCAATTCCACCAGCGAATGGGTCCCAGAAAGTCTGTGTTGCTATCTAGAAAGTCTACTCTCAAATGCAAAAAGAAAATAGGAAGAGAAAAACACTTTCAAATGAATACACACCAAGTGTCGAATAATAGCTTAGATAATCAAACTTTTTTTTTTTATTCAGATTTAGATGAGAAATGTTGTTCCTTTTTCTTTTTTTTCTTTTACAATTTATTTTCATTGTAAATTAAAATTTTTTTCTAAATTTTACTTTTCCAATTCTTAATAATCGAAATAAACACAAAAACAAAACCAAGTACGTTCGTTGGCTCTCGATATTGCTGTGTGTTTGATTTAACATAAAATACGAAAATAATAATGGTAAATGGGCACAAGATGGAATCCTTGGGCTGATGGTATCAACGAACGATCGCAAGTCACCTTGTTGGAGTCCTTCAAGTCTATATCGCTTATACGCAAAACATTAAAATAAAAAAAAGAAGAGTAATCAATAATTCTTATATGCATCCTTCATGTGGATATCAAAGGGATGTAAACTCAGATAAACAGCTCTATTCTACAAGTTGTTGCTTCCATGTGGCGTGATAGGGTACTTTAACTATTGTAAACTTGGTGGTGATCAAATTATCCCGCAATATTTCTTCGACTTTGTCGAGCGGCAGGATCTCAATCTGTGGTACTGCATTTGCAGCGGTGCTGGGTCCTTCGTCTGTGGGTTCTGGAGCAGGTGAGCCGGGTACTGGCTTCAGTACGGGAATGCATTCATCAAAGTGGCGGCGTTCCTTCCGCGTTGAGTCCTCACATTGATCGACGTAGAGTGCGGTGACACGTAACAGTTCTACGGTGACACCCCATGTAAATACTTGCAGTGTATCACGAAGTTTCAGCACAGCGTTCAAAACAATATTATTGGTAGTGGCTGACTGTGAGATATACGTCGGGATGATCAATAGTTTGCGAATGTTCGTGCATTGGGCCAGTTTGTCATCGAATATGGGCTTTATATCAAAATTAACAAACTCCAGTTGGCTAAGGTTTTCCAGTTTAGCCACCGAGTCTAAGATATCCAAAGTACGACACTGTTCTTGGCCAATTTCCAATCGTAATCGCTCCAAGTTGGATAGCTTCGGCAGTACGTCGTCAGTGAAGCGTTCGTCGAAATCGTTGCACTCGCCCAATTCAAGGGAAACTAAATTATTAAGTTCACCAATCACTTCAATTGCCTTGGTGCCTAGTTGTCGTACCGATGATAGTGTCAAATGTCGAAGATTTTTCAGCGAACGCAGGGGCGAAAGGTCCCCTTCGAGAGTACATTTGTCCAATGTGCGTAGACGTAACTCTTGTAACATCGTTAAATTGTCTATATTTATCAAATTAACAGTGTCGTCGTTTATCGCCAAAGCACTAAGATAAGTTAGATTGGGATTTGTCAAAAACAAGCTTTCGACCACCTGTGCTGAGCAACGACACATATCAATATGTTCCAATGAACTGACCGTACCAATGTGCTTGCAAAATTCTGACCATGTTTCTTCTAATTTTGTACTGGACACTAAGAGTTTTCGCAGATCTAAATGCTTGGTTTCGCCACGACGTAGTGCCGCCGTGAAACCGGCCCAGTTACTCACTTTAGAGTTCTTCATACGAACTGTTTGCCAGAGGGAGCGATCCTTTGCAACCAGATTCCAGATTTTGCACACTGAAGCCGCACGAGGACGTTCCTGAAATAAAAAAAAAAGATAATAGTTATTGTTTCAGTGTTTTGCTTGAAGTTTGGTTCATTATGATGATGAAGGTTCGAAGGTTGCTACTTATGTTCTTATCAATCACAATAGGTCCAATGTGGCAGCAGTGATAAGGTGACCTAATCTCACCTCTTCAACAATCTACAATCTATGGTCTTACCACCGTGTTCATGAGGTCGCCTTATGGAGTATTTTATATACTTTTGATTAAACTATACTTTCGACGCAATAAGGTTTCATTAGAACTATGAAACACACTAAAGATGCGAATGAATATTCCCTGAACTGTTCTCACATTCAACTTTGTAATGAACTGAAGTACATCTTAAGTTAGAATGAACTAGACTCAAAACTTGATAAATGCTTTAATCAGCTTGAAGGACGAAACTTGAAGCACTGCTGCCTTGTTAAAGAGGTGTCAAGGACTGGCCTTGCAGGCGCACTTCCTACACATTCACCAAATGAATGATAAACACGATAAACAGACCTTGTACGATCAAATTAAATTGAAACATTGCTAGACCTTAAATTCAACCGACGAGACGTTTTATACGCTTGATAACCGACTCCGACACGGGCAAGGTTACTCCAACCTTACCAACCAACGTAGTCGAAACTTAAAAAAAGGTTTGCTGACGTCTTCACAGAGGTGTTGCTACCGTCCTTTAAGTTCCAAGCTAACGTGACAAACCAGACTCTTGATCTTTTTGTTGTTATTGAGAACAGAATGCTCCTCAACTTCTGAATTCATAGATCGAATCCACTAGAGTTTGCACATTTCAACGACGAATTGCTATAGTTAATCAGGATGAATACCTTAAGCAAATAGGAGACCAATCAACACAAATCACCCCTCTGCACGTGAAATAAGCACACTTTAGACGACGCCACCAGCAAAGCCAGTCACAACTGCCGTCCTTTCAATAGTATCGCTTGTGTGGAACTACAGAGAGCGAAAGCTCATATTTATCAGGTTTGCGGTTCTTAGAAAGAATATGACTTGCATCCTCCCAGTCTACGCTGCAAAAGTGATTGCGATTGTGTTTTGGCGAACGATATGTTTATACGATTCAATAAAGAAAAAATAACTTTTTCTAATATAAACATGGTTGAATCCGATATTATTTATTTAGACTGGTGGCAGCTATTGAATGGTCTGTATATACGAAAGGGTAATGTTTTACGTTTCGTTATATGGAGGACTGTGCACTAGCCACCCGGACTTGGTCTGACTTATGCTATATTCAAATTTACAATTTCTTTACTCTCCTTGCGCTGTATCTTCGCAACCTTTATGAGCAAAGCCTTCCAGCTGGCTGATAGACAAGCCCTGGGTATGCCCCTACTAAAGCTGAACGCTATTAGCAAGACCAACCTCAGATGGGAAAACGGCTCAACGTGTCACGTTTCGAGACAGATCTGGCCTTTGCTGGACCAAAAACGTAGTGCCGAGTTGGTCAAGTTAAAGTGATCACAGATCAGCTGCGTCTTATAGCCCAATACGCCAAAAGATTTGACCTCTTCTCCAAAGACTTCTGCGGAAGCTCTAGGGACGAGGAGGAGGAGGATACCATCCTTCACCTCCTATGTACTTGTCCAGCCCTGTCGCATAAAAGAATGGTCCATCTAGGGGCCCCCTTCCTTGAAGACCTCGGAGATCTGGCGTCCTTAGACGTGCATCCATCGCTTTATCAAAAGCTCCGGTTGATTTTGTTAGTCCTTGAGTGGACAAATGGTTGATCCATGGTATCACAAAGGACATTCACTGGTCTAAGTGTGTCTGTACTCTTGTGCGGACAGCCAACCTAACCTAACCTTGGCATGTGTAATATTCATTGAGAAATGACTTACACCAGCACTTAAGCTCTCTAACTTTCCGAATGTAGTTTATAATGCCTGTTTTTTTTTTTTTTTTTAATCTCTGTGTTTATTTGTTTTAATATCTTAATCCCCTTAAGGACTATCGTGATAATTCTTATTGGAAATAAGGACCAATATCCTAAGGTATAGAACGCCAAAAGATTCGTTAAAATATGTACAGTAATTTCTGCATAATACGCGCCCATCAAGAGCCCTTGTTATCTTTTTATTACATGTATATAGATATAGATATAGATTTATACTCCAGGTATAATTTTTAATAATGAGTAGGACTAGCTTTCTTAAAAATAACCTAAAAAAAAATCGATCCTTGAGGGAGTTGTACAATGAGGCCAAGTAGTTTAGTGAAATCTCATTCCAGACAAGTTCAATGGTATCGATCAGCGCTTCCTTATTATCATATTGCTTTCCACCTTCGTATAGTTTAGGTGTGAGCCAGCCTCAAATGTTAAGGTCTGGCGAATATGGTGGCAATGGCAGTGGTTCAACATTTTGACTGGCAACAAACGATTTAACAACGCCAGCGTTGCGTATAGGAGTGTTGTCGTGTTGAAATATCCATGAAAGTGATCCGAAGAGATCGTGGATTTTTGGAAAAACTGATTCCAACACGGCTTTGTAGCTATTTCCTGTCAATTTTGGGCTTTGAACCAACAAATCGATGGTGCCATAATAAGATATTTCAGCACAAACCATTACGCCACCTTCTCTGCTATGATGGCGGCTTAAAAAGAGCTCCTCGTTTCATAGATCGTGGAAGTAATAATTATAGCCATCCGATCCATCTACGTCAATTTTTTTTTTTTTTTAAAGACTACTTTTTTCCAGTCATTCGAACTTGCCCCTTGTTGCACATCCCAGGCCATGTGGTCTTTCGCGAATTGAAAGCGTTGGCATTATACTTACGAGTAAGTGATGTTTTTTTCTTCAGCTTCAGTCGCTTGGCACTACGAATCACATGACGAACAGTAGATTTACTTGCAGTAACCCCAGCTACATCTCTGATTTTAGCTGTCGAGACGACTGAATTGGAGGCTAGTCTGACAATTTTTCGTTTTCCCACACTGAAGGGGCCATGAAAACGTTTCCTTTGTAATTGGTTCCGTACATTTGTGGGTCCTTTAAATAATTGCCAATACCATGATAACTTCGATTGATCTGGCGAGCGATAGCACGCTTAGACAAGTCTTCCGAATGGTAAACATCTATTTTTGCCCTTTCTGATAATGTCAAACAATTTTATTTGTCTATTCTTGAAGAAAAAACAAGTTAAAACCTTTCTTTTTTACAAAATCTACTTTTTATTCAAAAAAAAAATTAAATTACTTCGCGAACAATGATAACACTTTGACTGGGTCTAATCTTATGAACCGATTAAAATGCATGCCATTCTGACCCGTTTGCTAAAAAGGTCTTCAAGGCACCTTTAGCTTGTTCTTTTGCCATTTTTATATTTTGTGATTCATTAAACTCATTCTCACTCACCACAAAGGCTTTTTTTTTTGCTCGAAGCCATGTAACGGTTGAAAGATCATTTTTAATTGTCAAAATAATTTGCTTCTAATCTAGCGAACCGCAGTGTATCTGTACACTGCAGGTATCTAAACGTTGCCTAATATCTAATAAGCACGTCGTGGTTTCTCTGCACGAAAAACCGTAATACTCTATTTGTTTCTGAAAATAACTGGATAACGCATTTGAAATTGATAAATCTGACTTTCTTTCATCAAATTCTTAATTTGAGACGTGTCAGTACCTTATCTCTTAAACGAATAAGTCAAATTAATTTCTTTGTCCAAGGCAAAGTTGGTAATTTTCTTGGTGTAATTGTTTGGTACTTAGGGGAAACAAGGTTTTAGCACTTGCTTACTCCGTGCGTGGTGTCCGAACTAGTCGGAGAGAATTTGATGTGATTTCTGTATTCTGTTCTGATTTGTAGTATTTTGATTCAAGTACGTGTTAATTTTGTTTCTTTAACAACACTGATTGTAGAGTGCGAAGTTCAATTGTATTGGTAATTTACTTCAAGCGGTTGAGCCAGCTGAGTTTTAAGCGAAAAAGATACAGGTTTTTCCTTATTGGTTGATTGGTTTAGGATCGGCCCTCGATGAGGATGTACTTAGACCAGAGAGTAGGTTCATTGTACTACCTTATTACTTCATGCAAAATTGAACGATAAAGAGAGAACTCCTGTAAGCGATGTTGAATTAATGGCTCTAAACTTTCACTGATGCTTTGTTAAGCGTTTATAATATTTTACTTTTTCCGTATATTTTGAGTTGGAGTACGATTAACCCTTTCAATCGCCGTAACGAGCTTACCTTAAAATAATTTAAAATTCTTTCGTTTAAAATGACAACTATGAATTACAAAATTTGAGAGTAGGTTTAGTATTAATTAGTCAAGTCCAGATACTGTTCATAAATGTGAGTTATAGTTAAGTTGTACATACTGACTTCTATGGACGGTCAAAGTTAACTAAATCGTAGATGGATGATAAGATAATTTCATCTCAGCAAAGACATACTTTCAAGTCATTTAAAAAGTTTTACTGAAAAATATTTTGTACAAAAGAATAAGGAATCTCACCTAAAAAAAAAGGGTTCATTTGCAATGTGTGCAACGAAAAATAAATTCTGGAAGCTAAGACAATAAAATCGTACCTGTTACGAGAAAACTATGAGTACTTTTCGATATTGTCTAGAACACATAATGCCAAATCTTTGACTAGATAGAAATGTTTGTAGAAAGATAGTTAACCCAAACTATAGATGTATAGAAATACTTTTAAAAAATTGTCCTTAAGACAAATTACCGTTTAGACAAATTGTCGTTTAGAAAAATGGGATCGCATGAGTTCAAAAAAGTCAGAGTACTCGTGCTGCCCGTTCTCTGATCCACTCAGGCCTTTTCCAGACATTTGTTTGAATAGAGCAGTGCTTCCCAAGTGCGAAAAGTTCAAATATCTGGGATCTATGATCAATGGCAAATCAACTTGTGATGACGACATCAATCATCGCGTAAGCGTAGGGTGGATGAAGTGGCGAGATAGCTCCGCTATCTTCTGTGATCGAAAAATTCGCCCTAGGTTGAAAGGAAAGCTCTACACCGCAGTTGTGCGTCCAGCGCCAGTGCTAGATACGGTTCACAATGCTGGATAATGTACAAAACGCATGAGAGTAATTTAATGACAGCTGAGATGAATATGCTTCGCATGACAGCAGGAGTGACAAAATTTGATCGAATAAGAAGTTCGAAGAACTATGGAAACCTTAACGTCAAGGAAACCATCTTACGAAAAATAGAGCGCGACCGGCTCAGCTGGTATTGCAACGTTCAAAGAAGAGATGATTTGAATTATATTAAAAAGCCAATATCAATGAACGTTCCAAAGACATCGCGAGGCAGGGGAGGCAGCCCTTTAAACGCCTGGATCACACAAAGGCAACGACACCTGCATTTGATTGGCCTCAGTAACCGAATGATCCAAAGTCGGGAGGCCTGCCGATATTTTCTGAGGTAAAAAAGGCGAACCCCACAGGAGGATCAGTAGAAATGCGGTGAAGTGGGAGGGTTATGATCCCTTGTTTTCGGATCATAATCTCAATGCTGCAAAATGTATTTTCCTTAAGCGGTGCAAAAAATATTATAACCCGTCTAATTTGACCTCAATCTATAAGGCATTTATCTAGTATGGTGGCCAGCTGTCAACAAATCTACCAACTTAAAGACAATCACCAAAGTTCAAAGACTAGCGTGCATCGGCACTACCAGTGCAATGAGGACAACCCCAACAGCAGGACTCGAGGCTATTCTCAACCTGCTACCGCTAGACATCTTTATACGCACATTAGCGGCCATTAATACTATGAGAATTAGTCGGTCAGCAAACTGGAAACCAAATAGAATAGGTCACGCGATGATCCTACTTGATAACTTTGGCCTCGTGCCCATAACGGATTACATGACGCCATATTTAGACTTTGTTAGGCCTTTCTCTACCGCCTACCCTAGTAGGGAAAAGCGGTCATATACCTAATGATAAATCTGTAGCCATCTATGCAGATGGTTCAAAAATGAGCACTGGTGTAGGATCAGGCATCTTCTCCGACCCCCTAGGTATATCGAAATGCATACGACTTCCAGACCGCAGCAGCGTTTTCCAAGCAGGGATCTTAGCAGTGGCAACAGCCGCCCGTGAGTCTGCGGTAAGGGCAATACCACCAGATGGTATGACCATCTTTATCGTGGTGGCAATGGTGCAGTGGATAGAGTGTTTGCTTGTTAGTCGATGAGTGCAAGTTCAAGCACCAGCGGGGATCAGCAATCACCAGCCACCCGAGTATAAAAATTGAAAAAAATACCATCGACGTTTTTCCAACCACTGCACCAACGAGCTCTCACGACGATCGGTTCTACGTACGGTATATACGTACGTCCCGGAGCGACTCGAGGACAATACTTCGACCAAGGATCGTCAACCTCAGCTACACAGCTGCTACAACAACAACAACAACAACAACCATCTTTATCGACAGCCAGGCAGCTATAAAAGCGATTACTGCCATAGAAATTAAATCGAAGCCTGTGATGTGTTGTCGAGAAGAGCTCAGGGTTCTTGGAACACAACACAAGGTGTCGCTCTGTTGGGTCCTTGGACACGAGGATATCCCAGGCAATGAGAAAGCCGACGAGCTGGCGAGAATCGGTTACCAGAACAAGTTGACCTCCCTGTGTGTATCCCGCCATGCACACTCAAGCTCGCCGCAGGGCGAGTTTCGCCATTATAGAGGCGAAACTTGTGCCATCACCAGGAAGCTATGGCCATCCTTCGACAAAGCAAGGACCGAGAGAATTACTCGGAAAGATAGGAAATCCCTTTCCACCCTCGTAGGCATCATCACGGGGCACAACACTCTGCGGTACCACATGAAGAAACTACGCCTGATGGAGGAGGAACTCTGTAGAGGCTGTGATTACGAGGACGTTTTTGAGGACACTACCCACTTCCTGTGCCACTATCCGAGTCTTCAACACTCCAGGAAAAAGATCCTTGGTAAATATGTCTTCCAGGATCTCGAGGAGCTCTCCGGCGTTTCGACAGGAAAGATGCTGAACTTCATCAAATCATCAGGGTGGTTTGTATGCGGAAATGAAGTAAGTGACTGAGTTAAAGTTTTAGTTTCATTGGGTAAGGGATCACTTTTTCCCCCATGGGTATCACAATGGGTCAACGCTGACCTGAGTGTGGCAGAGAGCATCCCTCCCTGCCAGCCCACCTACCTAGCCTACCCTAACCATAAGGCATTCATGCGCTCAAAGCTGGAATATAACGCCCATATCTGGTCTGGTGTACCGATAGGTTACAGAACCGCGCGTTAAAACTTATAGATGATAGACATTGTGAACTCCATAGTTCCACTTGAGCATCGTAGAGATGTCTCGTGTCTTTCCGTGTTTTATCGTTTTTTTTTTTTCATAAAAAAATGCTCCAGCATGCATCCTCCCCTTCAAAATTTCAAGATTTCCAAAATTTAACTTCGATTTATTTTGTTTATATCACTTATGGTGTATAAACAAAGCTTCCACCCTTTCCTCTCTTCTTGCAAAGCTTTTCTCAGCATTTTCCCAAACAAATTCCTTCCAACTTGTCGCGATTTTTACTTTGCTTGCCACAGAGCTGCTTGTTCAAGTAGGTGGAGTATGTTGTTAATGAAAAATGTGGTTGTTGTTGTTTGTCTCTCTCATCTTCGCACTGCTATTTGCGACTGATTACTTTTTTTGCAGATTTTTAGGTCTTTTTAGATCATGTCCGGTATCCCCGTTTGTTACTTTGTGTGCTATTGTGTTTCCCGATTGGTTTGACGATTTTGATTAAGTTTTCGTTTTGTGCTTGTGGGATATTTTTTATTTCGTATTTTAGTGTTTGTTGTTGTTATTCTGGTTTGTTTATTTGTGCTTGCATTTGTGGAATGCATTCAGTCTTTTTTGTTTTTAATTTTTGAATTTTGCTCATCAGTGTTTAGTATTGTTTATCTCAATGTTATTGTTGTAATCATCAAGCTTTTGTGAACCAATGTTACAAAAATCTGATATGGATTTCATTTCTCTTTTAATTTTCTTAAGTTCAAGAATAAATTTCATTTGTGACACGAGAAAGATTTCAATAGGAGAATTCTCCACGATGTTTCTGCAGAAATGGCATTTGCAATTCTCTCTTTTGGTCCCATGGTCCCATCTCCATAGCATTTCGGTCACCATGGTACAGTTGAAATGCACTTTTTAGGAACATAAGGAAAAAATTACGAAATCACCCGCAAGGGATCATTTTTCTTTGCAATCATCACACAATCACTATACTTACTGTATGTGCCGGCCGGTGAAAATATCCGGCTATGGATGAAGCCAAAGACAGAATTATTGATTTCTTGTGAAAAGCACTTTTGTATAGTTAATAAATAATAAAAGGTCAGAGTCGCAATTGTTTTTAAATGTTACTTTCGTTTGGAATAAGCTTTAACAGAGAAATCTGAATAGACAACGGGTGTACTCGCACAAAGACAACCGGTCACTTTGATGATACGACGACAAATGCTAGTGCCTCGCATTCTCACTCATTCGATATGTATTTAGCTTTCGAAGTCAGTTAAGTTTCTTTGAAAGTGATGGAGTAGATATCATTCCATCAAAAATTACTTGGCACTATGAGTAGATCCACTCGATGCTCAGTTGACTGACTTGATTTAGTCATTGTGGCTTCGGAACTAAATTGTTTTCGTTCCAGTTGGAATATGAGGCACAAACGCCACTTCATCATTTCATTCATTCATTTCAAAATGCAGGAAGTTATGGACATGTTATTTACATGTTTAGCCTTGCATTCCATTTAAAAGCTTCTTTTTTTTTAGGTTTTTGGGCACGCCCATTTGGCGTAACGGCACTATGACCAGATAGATCTACTCTGTCAGGGGCCAACTGGCTTTGGAATAAGCAGCGACTACAGCGTCTTTAAGGGAGAGGTCACAGCCATTATACAGACAATTTATTGTTGGTAAAACGATCACTGTCTATATATCTATGTAGGTAGCCAGGCAGCCTTTAATGGTCTGGACTCTGCTGTAATTAGGTCGAGGCTTGTGAGGACCTGCAAATCACTTTTAAACGAGATATCTAGAGCTAATGTGGTGACCGTCTGTTGGGTACCAGGGCATATGGATATCGAAGGAAACAAAAGGGCTGACGAGCTTCCTAGGAATGGTCGACATCTCCGGTTTGTAGTGATCGCAATTAGTTCCTTACGGGAGAAAGTAAAAGATGAAGCCATCGGGCGAGCAAACAGACACTGGGTTTATCTGGACACATGCCCAACGGCCAGAGCGCTATAGCCGGCTTTTAGCAAGAAGAGATCAACCTCTCTGGTGAAACTTAGTCGTCATAACGCATGGGTCATTTCCGGCATAATCATTGGTCAATGTACCATTGGCATTCATGCAGAATGACTCGGTGTACTGCCCAACGACTATTGTAGAAGTTGCAGGGACGAAGAAGAAATAGAATCTGCTCATCACCTGATGTGTGAGAAGCATGAGGACTCTTGGTAGTTACATCTGCTCGGAGCTGGAGGACTTAGGTAATGTTGGGATGATGGACCTCCTGAGATTCATATCACCATCTCTACAGTGTTTCCAAGGGGCGCAATTGATTGGGCACAATGGACTAAGACTAAGTATCCGTCCGCCGCCCCTCTCGTTCGTGGCTTAAAAATGTTTGTCAGCAACAAAATCTTTTACATATCCAACGAAGACAAGCTTCTTCGTAACAATAAGGATGGGATGCAGGTATTAAATAATATCTTCGGCGATCTTCAATTTTATTACCAAGGTGGCGCTACAGTTCGGGGTGAACCTGGACCTCAACCAACAAGTCTCTCCATTTAGCTCGGTATTTAAATAATTGCCTCCAGTTGCGCACTACAAGTTGGTCGAGGTCCACTCCTCTCGAAGACTCTGCGGGCCGGAGCGTTGGTATCCCTCCGCTCCACATGTCCCACCAGCCATCTCGATGTCGCTGTACAGTTCGTATAGTTCGCTGTAGTTAGATTCAATTAATCTTCTCCTCCAAAAGCCGTCAACGCAAACGGGACCGAATATCTCACGAAGATTTTTTCTCTCGAAGCAACCATCCGCTTTATCTGCTTTCAATAAAGTCCATGTTTCAGCGCCGTAAATCAGGAATGGGGTGATCAGGGACTTATATAGAGTCTCCTTAGTTGTTCGAGGAAGGGTTTTACTGTTGAATTTCCTTATTAGCTAAAAAAAAAACCGCCGATTGGCAAGATTCTTCTTCTTCATTTGATTTCTGCGCTGGTGAGTCTGTTGGATGATATCTTCTCCTAATTCTGCACACTCGCATAGTATGTGTTCTCTTGTCCTCTTCTAGACAGAGGCGGCAGGTGATATCCTTCGAGATTCTCAGTTTATAGAGTTGGTATTTTAGATGGCAGTGCCCGGTAAGGAAGCTCACAAGCCTTCTTATAACATTTCTGCTGTATTTAAGGATTTTCTTTTTTGAAGGCTTTTAGCTTGTCAAAGACCTATTATTATTATTGCTGTGGGATATGCACATTTTGCTTTTAGAACTGTTAAAGGCTGAATCGAGGTCGAATCGCCGCACCGCGTATCCGTGAACTGATGAGTGGTCACGTAATTTGTATTGTGTTTGTAGATTTAGCAACAACATACATACCAATTTCGTGAAGACTCATCCGTTCAAGGATACGGCGATTCGAATTTAGATATTCCTCAATAGGGTTCTAGTCTAATGAACAACTCAGAGGAGCCTTTCAGTTTCATTGCGGTCAACGCCTACGTGACCCTTTACCCACCACAGTTTTACTTTGTTGTATTGGGTCAAGTTTTGTAAATAGTCGAAGCAGCTTAAAACTGGTTCTGAATTGATCAAGTGGGAGATCAGCGCCGCTTGGCTGTCAATGAGTATGTAGATGGTAGCGCTTTTGATGCGTAAGCGTAGGTTTATACTAGCGCAAGTCTCAATAGCGTAAAGCTCGGCTTGGAAAACTCTGGGACTCTTTACAAGTGGTTTCGAAACTTTATAATTGGGTCCATACACACCGGCACCAACTCTTGAATTGAATTGATTTTGATCCGTCGGTGTACCACACGATTCTTTTTGGAACAAGCAGCGGTTGGCCTATATTCCACCACGACTTGGAATCTCAATCTCAAACCTTCTACCGAAATGAAGTGATTTAGATTTAAAAGCGGTTAGGTTGGTTAGGTTAAGATTGAAGTGGCTGCCAGCTTATGCCAAGACACATAGACCAAGGAAGGTCCATTGTGGTACCACGAAGGATCATATAGTCCCAGCCTACTCGTTAGAACCAATGAATGAAGGAGAAGCGAAGCATTAGAATAGAAGCTAATGAAGCGAAGGAGGCTCCTGATCATTAAATCTATCAGATCGCCCAATTCATTAAAATAGAAAGCTCCTAGGTGAAGCTTTCTTCTATGAGAGAGAACTGGGCACGCACAAAGACGGTGAAGAATGGTTTCTTCCTCTTTTTCGTCCATGCAGCTTCTGCAAAAGTTATTTGAATATACGCCAAGCCTTGTTGCATGCTTGCCTATTAGACAGTGTCCTGTTATTAGGGTTTCAGATCCAACATGGGCCAAATCTGCTTAGTCGCTAGACATGTACCACTTGTCCACCTAAGATTTGTTCTTTCGATTGCATTCAGCTTGAATTTAAATTTACAATTAGCGATTGGTATACCTAGATTATCCTTGTCTGGAAGGATGGGTACAGTTGTTCCTATTCTGGAGGGTTCATCAGCCATGCAATTCCCTGGAATATCCCTATGCCCCGGCACCCAATAGAGGTGAATACTGAACTGCTCAGCCATCTCCACAAGAGACGATCGGCAATTTAAACCACTAAGGAATTTAAAGATGTCGATTCCAGGGATTTGATTGCAGCTTGGCTGTCTGAAAAGATGCGGATATCTCTGGCGGATATCACGTTTTTCTTAAGCCAAGATAAGACTTCTTTATTCGCCATTATTTCCGCCTGGAACACGCTACAATGATTTGGAAGACGGAAGGAAATGCATCGTCTTCCCAGAGTGATCTGGTAGGAATGGTGACAAGATAGTCCCTGTCAAAATTTAGACGTCGGATGGTGTAGTCCGTGTTTTCGGGAGAGATTGTGAATTTATTCAGAATGGAAGCGTGGCCAAATTCTTTTCTTGACCACTGTTGGCTAGCTTCAAACGGCTGCATTTGCTTGCTATATATGTCGAGGGGTATCAAATAAAACATGATGTCCAGTGCCGCTTATGCCGACAGACAAACTGTACGTTACATCTTGCTTAGATAATCGCAAATTATAGCTATTTCTAAGGCTGTCCATCAGACAATTTAAAAGCATTACGAAGCGTAAATTTGAATTTCAATCGAAAAGCAATCGAATGATTTTAACTTCGAAGAAAAATACAGAGTAGATCCTCTTTTCTAAGCTCTCAGCATTATTCATTGTTTTTGCATAGTTATAACTCAAAAAGTGTAGACGAAAGTTTCTGCGACTAGGACTACAAACATGAATGCAAAACAAGAACTAAAAAATAAAAATAACTCACATGGATCTTTAGATACTTCAATATATGTAGTATAGCACCGTATCCCACGGAGACATTTGCAAAAAAGTTTGACGCAAACGAGAGCGAAGCTGCCGACGATGACTCTGCTACGCGGGGAGTCTGTTGAGCTTGCACAGCGTTATTATTTCCTGGCGGTGAACTCTGTACGGCTGCTGTAGCTGTAGTCGGTACTGCACTTGTTGTTGATGTAGATGTTGAAGTAAGCCTTCTATGCGAATTAGATGAGTTGTTTCGCTTCGAACGATCATTTGCTACAAAATCGTTTTCTACTGCGGGTGTGACATCGGCAGTGTTGTTCCTAAAACGAATCAAAGAGAAAACCAAAAATAAAATCAATAAACATCGACATAGACGATCGCAGAAATTGTGTGGTGACTGTTAGTGAGGGTTAAAGGACATGGACATATTAGAATTTTGTTTTGTTTGTGTGTTCAATAAATAAAGAAAGATAATAACACATCCTGTGAGACACTATACATTCTACTCACTCAGCGGCAGCAGCAACGGCTGTGGAACGTTGAATCAAAGGCTTCTTTACGACGACATACTTTTTTCCTTTAATCACAGCAATAGATTGTGGTAGATCACCAACTGTTGGCTCAGCATTTGCAATCGATGGCTTTGAAACTGGAACAACAGTAGATGGAGCAACTATTGAAACTGGAGCAGCTATTGGCATCGAAGGACCAACAGCAGCAACGGTGATAGGAGCTGAAGTGCGAGGAGCTTGTGCAGTTAATGAAGAAGCTGGAGGAGTTGGAATAGGAGGAGGAGGAGGAGGTGGAGGTGTTGGTGGTGGTGGTGGTGGTGGCAGAGATAATGCTGTAAGTAGAATTTGCTTCTCAGAGTCCAGAAGAATTATTTGATTTTCTTTTAACGCAGAAGTATTAGCCGGTGGCACACAAGACTGAAAAGAAAAATTAAATTAAATTTGTAGATGCATAAACGAGCAGAGCTGTTATTAGTCAAATTTTGTTCACTCTACTGCAGTTATTGGCTGTATCTGTTGCTACCAGAAAACTTTAGTTTCTTTAAACTCTTTCCTCGTTTTGCACAAAACACAAACCAATTGCTTACAAGACATATTCCAAGGTAGGATAGGCATGGTGTGATATATAATATTTGGTTTCCATCATCAATTCTATGACGCAAGCAATATCAAAACTTATCAGTAGCTTAAGATACTGCTGATTTCAGTACCACTCAATCATGGATGTTCCGGCTGGAATAATCAACACTCATAAAATCCAATGGGCTGTTAATAGTTTCCTCCCATATAAATCTCCAGGATTAGATGGTATAACACCTGTAGAATTGCAAGAGGGCATAATACCCTTAGCCCCCTGGTTGTACGAGATTTTCAATAGCTGCCTTAAATTCGAGTATACCCCCTCCTCCAAAAGTTAAGGTGGTCCTTATCCCGAAATGCGGTAAGACCTCACACTACACTCCGAAAGATTTCAGACCAATTAGCCTCTCCTCTTTCTTCCTAAGAACTTTAGAAAGGCTAGTTGATAACTATGCATATTCGTTCAAAACTCAAGGTACAAACCTTATCTAACTCCCAGCATGCTTACCGGAAAGGCTTTTCAGTGGAAACAGCTCTACACTCGTTAGCAGGCACCATTGAAAAATCTCTTGCCGTTAAAGAATATACTATGGTGTGTTTCCTTGAAAGGTGTTCTCTCTCCGCTACTTTGGATATTAGTAGTGAATAAGCTACTCACTTCACTAGAAAATAAAGGCTACAAGGTCGTAGCACATGCTGACGACATCGCCATAGCCATTTCAGGTTAATTCCCCCAAACCCTAAGAGATCTAATGAATTCGGCGCTAAATTTAGTAGCGAAATGGACGGACAGCGTTGGGCTTAACGTAAATCCGTCCAAAACTGAATTAGTACTTTTCACAAGGAAATACAAAATCCCGATCATAGCTCCACCTACGCTTAGCAACACGGAACTCAGCTTTACAAACAAAGCAAAATACTTAGGCCTAATGCACATGGAGCAACTGGAAAATAACTGATCAGCGATGCGAATTGGCAACTAGTTTGCTTTGAGTCATACCCTGTATAATCAAATGGGACGCCACACACGACGCTACTGGTTGAAAACTCGTTTGCGATTCACAAAAACCTGTTTGTAACCAGTCGTCTGTTGATTTGCATGTCGGGTTGCCTATTGATTTCAGTTTCCAGTTTGTCGAAGATGAGCGAACAACAGACCAACCTGTTGCTGGTGGGGGATGTTGGAAAACATCGTATTTTGTACAATTATCACCTTCCCGGCTATTCGAAGAAAAATGACACAGAGAAGGCGTGGATAGTCGAATATATAGTCGGAAATGTCGTAACAAACGGTTCTGAAAATTGTTTCAAGGTATGGGCGTACCCAAAACCTTCTTACTATTCTTCTCCTCCTCCTGAGATAGTAATACAACATGATGGTTTCATCATCGCTCGAGTCTTCCGAAGACATTTCACGCCCGTTATCCATGACGACATTGAACGAACTAGAGATTTTGATTGGTGATGACGATGATTTTCCTCATGTATGGAGTCAAGTCACCGCTGAGTCCGTAACTGGTCTGTAACCCGAGTTGCCAACCGGTTTAGTTTTTTTTTTCAGTTGCTCCGTGTGCATTGGGCCTTAGGGTTAACCCTTTACTATAAACTTAACTGAAAACAGAACATTCTAAACCGAACCAAGAAAGCAGAAATCGCCATATACACCTATAGCTCCTACCAGTAAATGGACCCCATTTCAACCAAATATAGTCCACTGGTTATACCTGGCGGTGGTCGGACAAATCCTGCTTTATGGCGTTCTCGTCTGGTGGCCTGCACTTGAAACAAGGTGCAAGACAAACTTTATCGAACGAGTACAACGATTAGCATGTAGGTGCATCACAGGGGCTCTCATGTCCACTCCCACAGCCGCCTTAGAAACTCTACTTAACATTTTTCCCACTGTTATCTTTGGGAAAATGGTAGAAGACTTAGAGAATCTCTTCAGTGGTCAAGCTCACAAATCGGCCACATGAAAATTCTACAAAACTCCAATCTCAGAGAAACAGATAACACATCCGCATTTATCGATTTCAATACCAAATATAACACCACCATCCTTGACAGATCCGCATGGGATGACGGTATCATTCTAAATGACGCCGCAATCGAAATCTATACAGATGGTTCCATAGCATCGGAGGGTACAGGCTTGGGTATATTATATTTTCCGAAGTACCTTTGATGAACGTAGCTCTCCGACTTCCGGACCACTGCAGTATATTTCAAGCGGAAATTTCGGCTGTTCGTGAAACAGTGCGCAGACTCTCTATACACCCGATAGATGGTAAGTCTACGTAGGTTGCTACTCAAGTTTTCAGATAGAGAAGTAAAAATAAATATTTATAATCGAAAGTGGCTTTATTGTTTTTCAAAATAATCTCCATGAAGATGAATACACTTTTACATGCGTTTGAACCAATTTTCGAAGCACTTTTTCCACTCCGATTGAGGTACCTCCAAAACATGTGATTTGAATGCATCAACCGCTTCTTCGGGCGTCGAAAAACGTTGACCACGCATTTAGTTATTGATCTGCGGGAAACGATGAAACTTCGCATGTTTAACGAAGCGCAAGCTATTGTAAACAATAGATGGCGTTTATACATCCATATTATGGTTAGCAAATCGAACGTTCGACTCAAGTCGAACTGTCAGCGAATTGCTTCTGTCGTGGTATTGCTGTTAGCAAACATTTTCATTCGAATAAAGAATAAGTGCTGACAAAAGAAAAAACAATTAAATGTCATCTGTGAAGTGTATAAAGCAACAGAAGTAATTCGCCGGGAGGTTCGACTTGAGTCGAACGTTCGATTCGCTAACCATAATAGGGGTGATAATAATATATTGACGTATGTTTAGATAGGTTTTAGATATCATTAAATTAATTGTGAATGGATGGAGCAATCTTAATATTTTTTAGTGATTGAGTATTTGCTGGATTCAGAAGTTCAGCCAGCTTTTGTGCAATGCTAGCTTATTGATCTATTCTACGCGATCTTGGGCATTCCACGAATGTATGCTTTACCGAGAGCATCGTTCTACACTCTTCACATTCTTCTAGATCTTGCCCGTTGAACAAATGTTAAATAGAGCTTTTCTGACTCTTATAAGAAATAGTTTAATGCATTCAGCTCTTGACGGGATGCGACCTACATATATGTTGGTGAAGGGGTTCGGAGAAAATTGATACTAAGCCCATACTACGTCAGATGGAAAAATGTTGGCATTTAAATTATAAGCGGAAGGTTAAAGGTTTCTTTTGCTGGTAAATCAGCCGCCACATTTCCAGGAATTCCAGAGTATCCTGGTACCCAGGCTAGAGGAATATTGATTTTTAGCTTGCTCCTAATGGATACCAAGGACGGACATTTGTTGTTTGTTGTGCACTTAAGTCCAGCCAGAATACCGAGATTGTCTGTACAAATGAGTGTTTTCTCTGTCCAGTTACGAGCCAGACATATACAATAGCTTTTTTTAATCGCTGCTAATTCGGCGTGGTAAATCCCTGCTACATTTGGAAGTAGCCCTTGATGAAGAGTTATTGTTAGGCCATCAGGCTTCCATTCAATTACTGCGTACGAGGAGTTACCTTGTATACATGACCCATCCGTGTACAGTGTTCTTTCAGGGTTATTGGATTCAATCATTTGCTTGTGCAGTTGTTGAAATATATCATTCTATATTCTGTAATACTGGTGTCTATTTGGAGCTGATATATTTTCCAGGGTGGATGGTGAGCAGGAATCGTGAGTTCTTCACCCGAAGGGTAAATAGAAGGTGTGGTTAAAGCCACATTTTTGAGCGCTGATACGATTTTGCGTTTAGACTCTTTATTTGTTTGTGCGCATTTTATCTACTTGTGCAAGGGGTGTCGTGGGTCCGACAGTGCTCTACTTCTTCCTTTTTTTCAGCAAGGTTATGAGGGTATAAGGGATCATAACGCTCCCACTTCACCGCATTTCTATTGATCCACCTGTGGAGTTCGCCTATTTGACCTCCGACAGTGCTCTACATCCCATATTAATCGCTCTTATCTTTCCAAGGTTTTCAAATGAGATGTACCCTGCTTCAGTTCGCAGGGCAGCGTTTGGAGTTGTTCTCAGGGCTCCTGTTGCTGTGCGATAGCACTCGTTGATAGCTATGTCTATATTTTTGCAGATGTTTTTTGAAGTCCACATGTAGATTGTTAATACGTGCTGTAAGGTGCCTTCTACTAGGGCTTTCGTTGTTGTTGTAGCAACTATGTTGATTCGTATGGTTCAAACGTTAAGGTGGAGTAGGTGTGTCATCAGTAAGGTCGAGGCCCAAGAAAGCGGCAGCTTCGACTGGGTGAGTCCATAAAGATCTTGGTGTAAGTGTTGTGGGATGTGACGGACAACTGAACAAATGGGCGGTATTATGCAGTGACGAGCCGCAGTCTGTGCATTGATTAGCGTAGTTTGGACAGCGTGTTGCTAGATAGAGTTCAAAGCCACTTTGTGAAACGCTGGGACAAGTGGTGTATGGGTTATAAACCTATTAACCTCTTCATGGTATAACCGGATGTCAGATCGAATATGCCTTGGAGGTGTAGGGAGGCTGAGTATATCTCTGTTCGGGTGATCGGGAGGATTGCAAGCCAGTAAGAACTGTTTCGATAGAAGTTCGTTATCTCTTTGACTTTGAGCAACTTTGTTTCCTGATGAAGGTGATCTTCATGGGACATGCGGTGACAGCCTCTGGGCGCCGTGGCGTAAGTGGTTAGTGTGTCGGATCACTACGCATGAGGTTCCAAGTTCGAATCCCAGAAAATACCAAAAACTTTTTTCACGGTCCCACCTCTCGCGAGCGTCTGACAAACATCCGAGAGTATTATTGTCACGAAAAGGCTTCTCAAATCGCCGTTCGGATTCGGCATTAAACTGTAGGTCCCTTCCATTCGTGTGAAAAATATAACGCGCACAACATGAGTGTTTGTGAGAAGCTAGGCCCTGGCACTTTAAAGAGCTGTTGCGCCAAATATTTGTATTTTTGGTGACAGCCTCTGATAATGCGTAGAGCAGCATTCTGGCTTGTTTGGAGTTTATGCCATTGAGTATCACTGAGGCGTGGGGTCCAGATTGGTGCCGCATAGTTGAGAACCGATCTTCCGATTGCTTGATATGTGGTGAGGAGAATTTCTTTGTCTTTCCCCCATGTGCTACCGGCTAGAGACTTTAAGACCTTATTCCTGGACATGACTCGTTCACTGACATTTTTTGAATGACTAGAGAAAGTCAGTAGGTTGTCAAATGTGACTCCCAGAATCTTTGGGTGGTTTGTTGTCGGGATCGCCCTGCCATGTATCTCAATGTCGAGTAGGTAGGTTTACCTTTTTGGTCTAGGTGGTGAATAGGGTGGATGAGGATTTATCTGGGGACAGCTTGACATTGCGACTGGCGAAAAAGTCTTCCAATTCATTAAGGTAGGCATTGATGTTCCTGAGGCGATAATGGTGTAGTTGTCGACATACGATACCAGTTTGACTCCGGGTGGTGGTGTGGGGAGTTTCGCCAGGTAGCAGTTGAAAAGGATCGGGGAAAGGACTCCTCATTGAGGTGCCCCTTGCTTGACTTTCCTCAATTTCGATTTTTACGACAATTGGGTATACGTCCCGGAATCGACCCAGGAATTTCCTGGCCAAAGATTGTCAACAATTCAACTGCAACATTCGTATACAACTAGGGCTTTCGTAATCAATAATGCAGTTTCCATATGAGGCCCCTTTCTTTTTGAGCATATAATTCTTAGTGCATTGTTGCGTGATCTAAATTTATTTATAATATTTTTTGGTTGTACGTTCCACTTCAAATAACATGTAATTTTGAGTCCTAGGACCGTGAGCTCTCTTTTGCGATAGGTCTAAACTCGCCACCTTTAGAATCTTTGGGAATAGGAACGATTTTTGCCAATTTTCATCGTCAAACTTGAATGAAATATATATGTAATGTATGGGAGTAGGATTGACAATATAATCTTCAAAAATAGAGGATTAATCTCGTCCTGTCCTACAGCTGAGGACTTGGTTGAAAAGAGACTTTCAACCACATCAGCACAGTCTACTGTTCTAAAGCCAAAACGAAGTGCCTCTATTGGCGACGATAAAGTTTCACCGGCTGAAAGACTAGAAGAATCCCTCATAGAATTCTGTGGTTGTGAGGTTGCAATCAATATTATAATAGCCGATACTGCGGAGGTTATTCCATAGCTGTCGACCGCCTAGAGCGGGGATTAGCCGGTTTGAAAACACTTCAGATTTGACCTTACGGATCGCCATAACAACCAATCCAATCGAAACAAGATACCAATATGAAAGAAGTTACATACATATATCATCTCACGAAAAAGGTGACTCCGAACATATCTCTAGAAACCAAGCAACTTCGCCGTGGCAGCAACAGCAAATAACTAAAAAACATTCGTTTTTGCACCGCCTGAAATTAGGCATAAAAAAAAATTCAAATTCGCGGCCAGTAACTTTCGGCTGGGGATTAAATCAAGAGTAGTAGCCAGCAGGTGTTTGTATTTGTTTTATGTGTAAAATTTGACTTTACTAGCAACTACTGGCTGGCTAGGTTTAAAAAAAACAGGGCTAATATTAATCCGATTTGGAAACTCTTACCAGTGTTTGAAATGTGGTATTTTGTAGATCTATTACAAAAAAAAAACGGCAGCATTTGATTATTCAATTAGCTCATAATGCATGGGTCCCTTCCAGTCATCAGTATCACCTTTCTTGGCGTCAGTCCCGGCTTTAGAGAGCATCACCTTTCTTTGACCGATATTTTTCGCACCACTTTATCGTACGTGATCCACTTTTTATCACCAGCAATCAATCTTTTCAAAAATGACTCGATGTCGTTTCGATTGACCAGTGATTTACAAACTGAAATTCTGTCCAGCAAATATTTTTTCCGTCTGATGCTGTTGTACCCAAACTTTGAGTTTCTTTGTGTAGCCAGCCAGTGGGTTGGGGAAGTATAGAGCGGGTCTCAGCTCAAGTACGTGACTATGGCAGAGTTGGCTAGATACACTCCGCCCAAAGCTTGGGTCTGGGTTCCGCTGCCATACACCTACCCAGAAAAACTGCTTGGTCTCCTCCACATGCAGAACAGGGAGTTGAAGGCCGATACATGGATGGTGCTCAAGACAGGGCCTAGGAAGCAGTTTGGTCAGCACTTCTTGCTGGCCCTAAATAGGGAATCGCTGCCATCCCTCGAGAAGACCAAAGGGATGATGCGATATAACATGGGGAAGGTCATGCTAAAGCTCATGACCAATGGTGTGGAGGAGGAGGAGGAGGAGCCCAAAGTGATGCAAATAAACCTGCATCACAGTAAAGCTGCGACGGCATGCTTGATCAACTACATCATCAAGCATGACGTCTCGGCCATACTGGTACAAGAGCCATGGATCAGCGACAACAACCAGATCCAAGGGCTCAAAAACAGGATTTACACGTTGTTCTACAAAGCCAACGAAGATGTAATCAGGGCTTGTATACTTTTAAAAAACAACATAAGGGCATTTCTTTTGAATAATTTCAGTGACGGCGATCTAGTAGCAGTCTCCTGTGAACGAGAGGGAAGTAAACCGCTGTGTCTGGTCTCTGCATACCTCCCGCACGAGCTGGCGGAGATTCCATCTGTGAAGTTGAAGCAGTTGGTAAGGAAGGACAACTGGCTCTTCATCGTGGGCTGTGATGCAAATGCGCATCACTCGCAATGGGGTAGCAGTGATACTAATACAAGAGGTGAGTGTCTTTTTGATTTCATTCTTTCGACCAAGCTCACCATATGCAATAAGGGATCTACGCCAACTTTTGTAGTTAGGAACAGACAAGAAATGATTGATATAACTCTAGCTTCTTATTCTGATCACCTAATGGTAGAAAAATGGAGGGTTTTGGAGAAGGCATCTTTTCTGATCACACATGGATACGCTTCCAAACTAGGGCTAGCAACATTTACAGAAACCCTATGAGTACAGACTGGGGTATGTATACAGAGCTAGTAAGGAAACATCTTAAGGATGGGCCTATTCGCAACCGTGATCCTCAGGATATAGATAAAGCGGTAGACAACTTATGCAAAGTAATGAACATGGCATTCGAAAGGGCCTGTCCACTAAGAAAGAAGTCCAAGAGGTCTCAACCTCCCTGGTGGAGCAAGGAAATTAACTCCAAGAAAAAACAGGTTAGGCATTTCTACAACAGGGCCAAAAAAATAGGGGACGGTACTACATGGGATGAATATATAGACCGCAAGAGGGAGTTTAAGTACTTAATCAGGCAATCAAAAAGAAAGTCGTGGAAGGAATTGCGGATAGTAGTGAAGCCTCCAGACTTCGCAAGATGCTAGCTAAGGACACTTCAGACCCAAGCTTCATCAAAAAAATCTGACGGCTCGTGGGCAGAGAGTAGCGAAGAAGTTTTAGAAACGTTAATTGAAGCTCACATTTCAGGAAGTAGATCAATGGATTCTACTACTAATAGCTACTCGTATACTGGTAGGTCAATAGGGGACGATGTAGAGAATCTCATTACATGGAAGAATCTGCGATGGGCCATTATGTCATTCGCACCATTCAAAGCACCAGGCCCTGAGGGAATTTTGCCAGCTATGCTGCAAAAAGCTCCAGCCAAGGTCAGAAGCAGGCTTAGGGAAATTTTTAAACATTGTTTAAGGTCATGTTACGTACCAGTGGCATTGAGGGAAGTGCGGGTTATATTCATCCCTAAAGCAGGTAAACCAAGCCACACTTTAGCGAAAGACTACAGACCCATAAGTCTCTCATCATTCCTCCTCAAGACACTTGAAAGAAGAAGTCTTTCACAAGAATCAAGAAGAAGATATTCACATAAGAAGTAAGTGTTGCAACGGCAATCTATGCAAAGCTCAGCATGCATACTTGAAGGGGAAATCAGTGGAAACAGCTTTACACGACGTAGTAGGGAAGATAGAAAGTAGCCTTCACCATAAGGAATTTGCACTAGCAGCCTTCCTAGATATAGAAGGTGCGTTCAATAACGTAGAAGGACCATCAAACAGGCCCTAGAAACTATGAATGTCGAGCATAGCATTACCAATTGGCTTTGCAATATGCTCGGCATTAGAAACATTAACTCCACTATCGGAAACAGTTCAATAAGAAAATCCGTTACCAGGGGGACTCCCCAGGGAGGCGTTATCTCACCCCTCCTCTGGGTTCTAGTCATCGATGGAATACTTAAAGAACTAAGCAACACAGGCATAAGCGTCACTGCTTACGCGGAAGACGTGGTGATTTTAGTTCAGGGCAAGTTCCTTGACACATTAAGTGAAATTATGGAATTAGCTCTTAATAGTCTTGAAAAATGGGCTAGAGGGTGTGGACTACACGTCAACCCGGATAAAACTGAATTGGTACTCTTCAGTAGAAAATACAAGATACCACCCTTCAAACTGCCTAAGCTAGCAGGGATGGAGCTTTCCCTTTCGTATCGCGCTAGATATATTGGTATAATGCTGGATAGGAAACTAAATTGGAGACTTAACATACAGGAACGAGGCCGCAAAGCTTATAACTGGGTGCGTGGCTAAGGGAATTATTCGGGATAAAATCATTGACACAGCTAATCTAAGATGGTCACAGGGTGTCTAAGGCCTTGTGGCCTGTGTTAGATCGCAGAAAATCTGGGGAGATAATTAAATTAGATAGATCAAGGCTAAGGACAGCGATAGAAATACTCTCTGGCCACTGTCTCCTAAGGTGGCATGCCATGAGACTAGGGTTATCCGATACGGATGTTTGTAGCTACTGCGATGACCTACATGTCTCAGAGGATATAACTCATATACTCTGTGAATGTCAAGGAATTGCCAGGACAAGGCTAAAGCACCTTGGTAGATATTTTAAGCAAGAGAACTGATTAAATTTGCATGGTCCGCCAGAAGCGACTGTGTCATATCTCGCAGCTTATGGCCGACAGTGGATGATAACAGAACAAAATGCCTTTTGGCGATGAATAAAAAATAAATTCGCATCTTGACAGGTGCGCTAACAGGACACTGCGCGATAGGGGTAATGGCTGCTAGATTAGGGGTCAACACACCCGACCACTACATGAGCTGTCAAAAGAAAAAAACCATCAAACACCTGCTATGCAATTGCCCAAATCTTCAAAACCGCCGCCCCCGTCATATGGGAAACAGGCTTTTTGACGAACTAGGGGATCTCATACAAGTCCCACTAAGGAACACGATAGGCTTCATAAAGTGCATAGGCTGGTACACAACAGAACCGACCGCCAGATAATCGTTTAAGTATAGGTTCCACATTTCACTCCTACGGTCTTTGAATTGTCACAAATCGGCTTACGCTCAAATACTGCATCATTTATAATTTTCTATAACCACAGAAATTTAAATACGATACTTTGACAAACCTCACCCAACTGTAATCGGAAATGAGAAGAGAACTGAACTGAAAACTGATGGGAATTCAATAACTTTCAGTCTCAGTTTCAGTTAAACTCTCGCATTTTCGCATTTACACATCAGTTCAACTGAAGGCTCAACTGATAGCTCAACTGAAACTGAACTTATCATCTAAAAGGGGCTTAGCAAGGCTGTTGGACCTGACGGCTTACCAGCCAAATTTTTTAAGGCAGCTGGTGATGAATTTGTAGAGAGCATACATCAACTCATCTCTAAGATTTGGTCAGACGAGTGAATGGAATCTCCGCATCGTTTGTCCGATACACAAGAAAAGATGCCCAAAACTGCGCCAAGTCTAGGAGCATCAGTCTCCTCAACATCGCTTGCAAGATCTTTTCTGCGATATTGTCTGAATGCCTAAAACCTTTTATCAACAGTCTGATTGGCTCCTATCAGTGCGGTTTCAGTCTAGGAAAGTCCACCATCGATCAAATCATCACACTTTGGCAGAACCTGGAGAAAACCCAACAAGTCCAAATCGATACTCGTCGTCTCTTCATCGATTTCAAGGACGCCTATGACCGCATCTATAGAGAAGAGCTTTATAGAGCCATGTCTAGTTTCAATATCCCTGCCAAACTTGTTCGTCTGTGCAAGATGACAATAGAGAACGCTCGGTGCTCCATCAAGGTCGGTAATGACTTCACCTTTGAAGTCAAAAAAGGATTTAGACAAGGTGACGCGCTGTCATATGACTTCTTATATTGTACTTGAACGGATTGTGCGGAACTCACAAGCCAACACTAGAGGCACAATCTATGAAAAGTCCATACAACTGCTTACATACGCCGACGATATTGACATAATTGGAAGAACTCAGCGGGCTGTCACCGGAGCATTTGCAAGCATTGAAGCAGAAGCGGCTAGAATGAGTTTAGCAGTAAACGAGGGCAAAACAAAATATACATATGCTTATGCTATCAACAAGAAGGGATAATCAACACCGACGAATTGGACAGAACGTCACAGCGGGCAGCTACAACTTCGAGGTGGTAGGCGACTTTGTCTACCTTGGCTCTGCTATAAACTCTGAAAATGACAATCAAGCGAAGAATAACTCTTGCCAATCGCTGTTCTTTTGGCTAATAAGGCAATTCAACAGTAAAGCCCTATCTCGAACAACTGAGGAGACTCTGCATAAGACTCTGATCATCCCAGTCCTGCTTTACGACGCTGAAACATGGATTTGATTAAAAGCGGATTCGAGCGCTTCGAGACAAATATTTTTCGTAAGATATTCGGTCCCGATTGCGTTGACGGGTTTTGGAGGAGAAGATTCAATTGCGAACTATACGTGTTGTACAGCGACATAGTGAAAAAAACTGCGTATTGGACGGTTGAGATGGCTAAGGCATATAGAGCGGATAAACACCAACGCGCCGGCCCGCAGAGTCATCGAATCTAACCCCAAGGGACGACGCAGTAGTGGACCTCCTCGCCGTAGGTGGCGCGCACAAGTTCAAGGGGACCTCGACCAACTTTGAGTGCGCAATTGAAAGCAATTAGCCAAAGAACGAGCGAAATGGAGAAGCCTGTCGGTTGGGGCCCATGTTCACCCCGAACTGAAGCGCTACGTAAGTATCTGGTGGTACGTATACGGCCAACCAAACCAATATATGAAGCCATTTTCGAGAAAAACGATTTTTTTCTAAAATTGGCCTCAAGTACCGATCATTTTGAGGTTAAAATGAAAATTCCAATTTCGCCTCACAAACACCACTCATGCCGATTAGGGTGAATTTCATACACAGACGGACAGACAGACAGACACAATTTATACACACTTTTGAGTTTCTTTATCAAAATTTAACGAAAACAATAGCTGCTCTATAGTTTTAGGCGCAAATAAGACAGAAAAGGAAAAACTAACGCTCAACTCACCTCGCAAACATAGTCCTTCCGGTGGCCTGCTCCATCTGGGGCTGACATCATCCGATACATACTGTTCTTTCGGTCTAGTCCGACACAATCATGATGATACAAGCAAAGGCACTTAACGCACTGCAACTGCGGTATTGTTCCAATAGCTGCGACGCACTGCATAGTGCAGGGCTGTGGATCGCCGGCTCTAAAGAAATGAAAATGTGTTTTGTGTGGACAAAAAGAAAAGAGAGACAGAAATAGAACAAAAAAAAAAAAAAAAAATAGGAGTCGCCAGAAGCATAGGGGAGAGGAAGAAACTTTTCTTTTTCTTGTCCATGTCCAGGAGGATTTTGGATGGGATATTCTTGGGGATTTATCAAGAAACCTTGAGAAAAAAAGGTGAAAACCATTGCAACTTACTTTCTGCTTTTGCTGGACTTCGGGGTGTTTTTGGGGGATGCTGCCGCTGTGGTACTGGCAGCTGCTGTTGCATTGGAATTCGTGTTCAACGACGAAGAGTTCTTTAGTGCCCGCGTGGGAGTCCATCCCTGCGGCGGTGGCGAGGCGCCTTTCGGAGCCTTCGGCTTTGAAATGCGTTTGCCACTACTCGCAGTAGTACTGCTGCTGTGGACTGCTTCCACTGCTGCTGCGCGATATGATGGTGCTGCGCGATATGATGGTGCTGCGCGATATGATGGTTTTGCGCTACGGACTACTTCGAGCTCTGGACCCACACCTAGAGGCTCCTTGGCAAAGCAAAAATGTTCGATAGTCAGTTCGCCATCCAGGAGGGGGATGATCTCATTCCTGGAACGCACTTTCTTGCCCGAGGGAGCGATGAAGTACACATCGGCTTTGTCCTTACTGGCCTCCGGGTTGGCGCGATAGACGAGTTCACGCTTCCAGCCGCATTCAAAGATTTTCTTGTAAAAATCGTCCTTATGCGTCCTGGGCTTGGCTGCAACTGGAACAACTGGAACAATTGACGCAACTGGAACATTTGGTGCAACAGAATCAGGAGCAGCCACAGGCGATGCAGCCGACGTTGAGGGCGCCGACGACGGTGATACCTGCGGTACGTCGTCCACTGCATCTGTCGATGGTCGACTCTTCTTCGGTGGCACCACGGCGCACTCACTCTCTACCACTAGGTCACCATTCTGCTCGTCACTGGTACCCTCCATCGCCGCCGTACCATATGTGGGTTTTCCTGTCTCCTCGTCGAACCCGTATAACTCCTCGCCCGACGTCTGGTGCAGATCGTACAGCAACTTCCTCTTGTTGCTAGCAGTGCTGCCTGGCATGTCGCCACCAGCGCCGCCACCATTTTCCCGATTCGCCACTGCCATGGTGGCGGTGGTGGTGTCCACTCGACAGCCCCCACCATCACCACCGCCGCCGCCTCCGTCCTCGTCGTCGGACACCACGAGTTTCATGGTGGAAATGTAGTCGGGTTCATCTTCGACGAATTCCTCCTGAATCGTGGCGTCCACTTCCATGCGAATCCGGTGGAAGCTTTGTTTGCGTTTCGGCGAAATGATTGAGTAATTTTTAATAGCCGCTTGGTGAATGAGAGTTTTCGGCTGCGTGTCCCCCTGTCCCTGTTGGCTGGTGCCCAGTTCCTCGTACACTTTGTGCGGATTTTTTTTTTTTTTTTTTTTTTGAGGTTATCTCTGGATTGGGATTGGATGCGCGCTGTATCTGGTCGGGCGGATTTATATAATCGATGCTGGAGCTGGTGCAGGTGTTTAATTGTCTATTTCACTGTTAGCACTTGTGCCGAACGGCTAAAATGTATTTTTTTGGATAATTATTCGGGTGGCGGACGTAAAAATGCGCCAACAACGAATTTCACTTTGGAGTGTTGCCGGGGCAAAAAAAATTCCAACAAACGAAGTTGAAGAAGAAAACAAACGCGTTTGGCGTTTGTGCAGATAGTTGTGAGGATCGGCCAACAGATGGAGAGCTGTAGACTTGACAGAATATATAGATTGCCGAATACAGGTATGTGAGTGAGTTCATTTGTGGTTTGCCTTAAGTGTGAAAATATTCAACGAAATAAAATAACGAAATTAACTGAAGAATTCAAAAGAACAATGACCGTAGGCAGCGAGTAGTTCATTGACCGTGTTCACACTGAGCGAAATTGTCTTGTGTTTGGATTTCTCCATAGATGTCGCAGTTGGCGAGCAAATGGAAAAAAAAGTTGTGTTTTGATTTGAGTTTTTGATTGTGGAAAAATAAGCTGGGAACATTTCATTGTGGAATAAAAAATAACTTAGCTGAAAAAAGGAGGATAGAGATAAAATGAAATGCTATGTGGTTGGCTGTGATTCACAATACAGATTGTGTTGCAAAGAAATTCAAATTCGTAATATTGTAACTGTAGGAAACAAGAAAAGATTTGCAGTGACATCTATGGCAATGAATTCCTAAACTATTAACAGAAGGAGATTTAACAGGCTACAAAGGCTGCAAAATGAAGCCATGAGGATAATTCTCAAGTGCGCAAGACTAACCCACATAAAGGATATGCTGGAAAGGCTTCAATGGCTAAGTACAGGGTGTCCGCCGGGAACGTATACTACTTTGTTTTGCCGCCATTTTGGTAAACATTAGTCTTGACAGTTCATATTTGGCAGTTGTGAAGTAGACACGTGGCAAATTTATTATGGAAAAATATTCGATAAACCAACGTGTTTTAATCGTTAAAACATTTTATCAAAATCAATCATCGATTACTGTGACGATGAGAAAGTTACGTGAAATTTTTGGGAGAAACAACGTGCCAACAAAACACACTATTTATCGTGTAGTGAATGATTTCGAAGAAAGAGGGTCTGTAGGTGATAGGCCCAAACCAGAAACGCTTGAGCAACTCAAACAAAATATTCGTGATGAAATTAATGAAATACCGCGTGAAATGTGTGAGAATGTAATGAAAAATGTGCTCAAAAGGGCTCGCATTTGTGAGACTAGGAGAGGCGGACATTTACCTGATATTGTATTCCATACATATCCCCGTGCAGGGACGGGTTAAGAATATCATTGCAGCGCCCCCCAACAACTAGCGCTTGTCGTAAAAGGCGACTAAGGGGACAAATCAGATCTAGGCAATATAACACCCAAGTGAGCCTAGCGACACATATACTACCATAAAAACCCCCCCACAAGTGTGCATGCGAGTACGTGGGTTGACACGACTGGAGATCACCGGTGTCATAAAAGAAAGATCAAACAATACTAAAACAGGAGCATGCACGTGTCAAACAACAAACACCATCGCAATATGGTGCAAAAATTGTATTGCAAAACTGTATCATTATGATAATACTTGCAAAAAGGAAAGGCACTACCCCGCCAGGCACTACCACTGCTGTGCATGGTACTGATCCTGGACCGAGCAGAAATGTTCGGGTCAGAGCTATACGGATTCCGGGGGCTAGCAACATAATGAAACAGTTTGGACGAAATTTAAGGGTCGCGAGTTGGAACGTTGGAAGCATGACCGGTCGAAGTTACGAGCTGGAAGAGATGATGAATAGAAGGCGGGTGAACATCTTGTGTGTCCAAGAGACGAAATGGAAAAACACCGGGAATCGGGCGCGTTTCTTGGACGTTAAGACAAAAGATTACGAGATGTTCTACTACGGAACGGAAAAGGCTAGGAACGGCATCGGTATCATCCCTGCGGCAGAGCTACTTGGAAACGTCTTGAGCATTTCGAAGTCCAGCGACCGTTTGATGTCTCTCAAACTAGTAATACAAGGAGAGGTGTGGAATATTGTCAGTGCATATGCTCCCCACAATGGGTGCAATCAGATAGATAAAGATCCATTTTGGCTAGATTTCCACAATCTCCTTAAGAACATCCCAAAGGAAGAATTTCTGTTTGTTGGAGGAGATTTGAATGGACATGTCGGGAAATCAAACGAAGACTATGAAGACTGCCATGGAGGAATAGGATATGGCACCAGGAACCTTCCTGGTGAAGACATCCTAAGCATGTGCAAATCACACGGTCCTATCGTGTTAAATACCATGTTCATCAAACAAAGCCGACACTTGATCACTTACAGCAGTGGTGGAGATGAAACTCAGATTGACTACCATTTGGTAGGCAGTTTCATGAAGCCTCGGGTAAAAGATTGCAAAATGATCCTGGGAGAGGCAATCGCTCGACACCACCGTCTCCTGCTAACAGAAATTTTTATGAAAACACCAAAGAAAAGCAAACAAACAAGGGTCTCTGAGAAAATCAAGTGGTACAATCTGGACAAAGAAAAAGGCGAGGCTTTTGTTTTCGTAATGAAAAATTACCTCTCTCTCACCATCAACGGAGCTGAGGATGAAGAGTGCAGAGCACAAAATATGTGGGATTCCCTACAGCGAACTTGCTTAAAGAAGGCCAAATCACTGCTAGGAGCTTCAAAAGGCCACCATCAACACGCCAAAGAAACATGGTGGTGGAGTGATGAAGCTAAGAAAGTGATAAATGAGAAGAAAGCGGCTTTCAAAACTTGGTCAAAGTGCCCCTCTAATAATAGTGACGAAAAAGCTCGCCTCGAAATGGAATACAGATGCTGCAAGAAAAAAGCGAAGAAGAAGTGCGCTCAACTTCAAGCAGAGAGTACGGAGGGCCTGTATCAGGAGCTGGAGAAAATATTTTCCCCGGTTGCTGATGCAAACCAGGCTATACAGGAGCTGCGAAGACGCTGCGGCCACTATCTTCAAAATAGCCGCCCAAAGAAGGAAGAATGCTCAGGAGATTCGTTCGCCAAAGTTCATTAGCAATGCTCATGGGCAGCTTCTTGTGGATGACGACAAAATTCTGCAGAGGTGGCGGCAGTATTGTGAAGAGCTTTTGAATGAACAGTTTCCCCGGCTATACTTTCCAAGAGCCACCCCTAACTGTGAAGAAATACCCGACATTACAGTCGAAGAAATTAGTGAGGCGGTCAAATACTCCAAAAAATGAAAAGCGGTTGGGCCAGACGAGATACCCTCTGAGTTCTGGAAAAAGATGGGAGACATCGGGTTCAGATGGCTCAGAATTCTCATCTCCAAATTCGTGAGAGGTGATCCAATGCCGAATCAATGGAGGGAAAGTTACCTTCTCCCTGTATACAAAGGGAAGGGTGATACGCGAAACTGTGATAACTACCGTTCGATCAAGCTGATGTCATACACCATGAAGATCGTTGAGCGGGTATTAGGTGGCCGACTGCGAAAAATAATACGGCTATCTGATGATCAGTGCGGGTTTGTCTCGGGTAAATCAACCACAGATGCAATCCAAAGTATAAGGATCATAATGGAAAAACATCGTGATTCCTTAAGGGATTTGCATATTGTATTGGTTGACTTTGAAAAGGCATTCGACAGAGAACCACGAGATCTGATATGGGTAGCGCTAAGACATCGAGGGGTTCCAGAAACCTATGTACAGATGATTATGGACATGTACGAAGGAGCAAAGACAAAAGTAAGATGCCCCGCTGGAGTAACCGAAGAGTTCCCAATCAAAGTCGGGGTACACCAGGGAAGCGTTTTAAGTCCTTTGCTCTTTATTACAGTCCTTGATTATCTGCTTGAAGGTAAAGTGATGGACCCCAAGGTACATCAGTTATTCTTTGCTGACGATGGAGCCATCATAAGTGAGGATCCTACATCCCTGCAACGAGCACTTGATGTGTGGGTGGACGTTCTGGAGGGAAATGGGTATCGCATTAGTTCAAAAAAGACAGGGTACTTGTGCTGCCCGTTCTCTGATCCACTCAGGCCTATTCCAGACATTTATTTGAATGGAACAGTGCTTTCCAAGTGCGAAAAGTTCAAATATCTGGGATCTATGATCAATAGCAAAGCAACTTGTGATGACGACATCAATCATCGTGTAAGCGTAGGGTGGATGAAGTGGCGAGAAAATGCCGCTATCTTTTGTGACAGAAAAATGCCCGCTAAGTTGAAAGGAAGGCTCTACACTGCAGTTGTACGTCCAGCACTCACATACGGTTCACAATGTTGGACGATGTACAAAAAGTATGAGAGTAAATTAACGGCAGCTGAAATGAAGATGCTTCGCATGACAGCAGGAGTGACAAAGCTTGATCGAATAAGAAGTTCGAAGATCCGTGGAAGCTTTCACATCAAGGAAACCATCGTACAAAAAATAGAGCGTGACCGGCTCAGTTGGTATTGCCACGTTCAAAAAAAGAGATCATTTGAACACTGTTAAAAAGGCAATATCAATGCACGTTTCAAAGACATCGCGATATAGGAAAGGCAGGCCTATAAACGCCTGGATCAGACAAATGCGACGACATCGGCATTTCATTGGCCTCAGTAACCGAGTGATCCAAAATCGGGAGGCCTGCCGATATTTTCTGAGGTCAAATAGGCGAACCCCACAGGCGGATCAGTAGAAATGCGGTGCAGTGGGAGGGTTGTGATCCCTTGTTTTCGGATCATAACCTCGCTGATAAAAGGAAGAAGAAGATTGTATTCCATACATAATTGCCGACATTAAATAAAACATTTATCAATATAAGATCCATTCTCTTTCATTTAATCAAAAATTATAAACAAACGAAGTAGTATACCTTCCCGGCGGACACCCTGTATAAGGCAGCAAATCAACCTAAACGTGTTAGTGTTCGTCTTTATAATGAAAAACGAAATGCTCTCCAACTATCTTTTTAACAATCTAAGGTACATAAGTGAAAGTCAGCCTTATAACCTTAGAGGTGCTCAAAATTTTCGATTAGAACTGAAATCATCCGCGCGTGCTCAGAGTACTTCAATGTTCAAAGGTTTGAAACTGTTTAATCGTCTCCCGAATGAAATAAAGAACATAAACAATTTGAAGAAATTTAAAGAAGAAATTGTGAAATTTTTAAAATCGGACAATTGAATTATGATATAAAATGATAACCGGATCTAAATGGCACATATTGTCAAATTTATAAACCGATATCTTGCTAACGCGCGCGTAAGTGTGTCCCCTCGCGCGGTTGGGAAGGGAAGATAGCGGGGTTCGATTTGTATTTGTTAACCGTTTTTCACAGCCAGTACACTTGAACAAACAAATATGGCGCAAGTTTCTACGGCGAATATCTATGATAGCGTATATTTTGTTTCTGTTTAATACCGAACTGAAACAATGGCGCTGGAGATGTTGGAACACATTTTCCTGCAGACACAGTGTAATATTCTTGCTGGGGTTCGTTTAAATAAAACCGTCTTTTGTGTATTTTAATCCTTTATTTATTATCAAACACCAACTTTACTTCAACAAAATATTCAATCACTTTATTCTTCAATTATTTCAAATTAAACTGTCGCTACAATGTCTAATCTCCCTCTTGTAATCGCTGTATGCACTTATAAACAACTGTGCCCATGGTGGTTGTGCTATGGGTATTTATAGGAAATTGCAAGGGGTTCTAGAACATGCTAGATGTTTCTCCGGGTGAATTGAGGATCCTGGAATATTGGGATATTGTGTGGAACAATTGTGGTACGTAAGCACATCAGGTTGGAATATTTACTGCTAACAGGTTTTGCAATAGATGTCGTTGCTACAGTTTGAGATACAGTGTTTTAGTTTTTGGTACATCCTGTAGTCAATGCTACAATACGATTTAAATCAATTCCCATTGGAAACAGTTGAAGGTATGTTTGAAAAACTGAAAAACTCACTTGAACTTTGGTAGCTCTTTCTATCTTGTTTTTGCAGTGAACGAGGTTGAATTGCAAGATCAACTAAACTTAATTCTATCTAATAATTTTGCGCAGAACATTTCTCCGAATGAAACAGATGAAGTCATCATTTCGGTCCCAGTAACGGAGTCAGAACTTGTTTTAAGTGGTAACGCAAATGATGAAGCAAGAATCCTAGAACATGTTGAACTTCTTGAGGATAAAGTAACTAATTATTCTTTGATACACTCGCCGGTGCCACATTCAAGTTCTAATGGTGATACGAATGACAACTCTTCTAGGAAAGGGGCCAACAAAAATAAGGCAAATACGGAAAATTGGTTGCAGAAAAAATATTAACTTTATAGGCAAAAAGGATTACCTTATAAGGGTCTTATAAAAAGTGAGAGCTCCGATGGGCAAAAGAAATGGAATTATGGAGCTCAAAAGTCACAACGTGAGTTTTCAAGTCATGATAGGGAGTCTATTTTAAAGAATTTTTGGGACTTATCGTGGGCATAAAAAAAGGTAACAGTTAAGTTATTGACACAATTAAGTGCGTGGCAAAATCGCATCATCACCTCCTCGTGGTGCCCGCTGGATAGCTATCTGATAGTGAACTAACGATGAGCGTAAGCTGAGTCTGACGATATATGTGCAGCTGAACACTCAGACCTGCGTAAGCACATCTGGGTGAACTTCAGCGCGCATATGTCTAACCGGACGAGGCATCTCTTGTTGACCTGATTGGCTGAAATATGCGTCTCAGAAGTCTAGCAAGAGCTCCTCAGAAGGAGGACGTGCGGCGGATGAATTCTCTCGATGGAATCAACGGTGACGTCTACAGACCAGCGGATACCTTGCCGGAGCTACTTCAATATATTTGGAGCTGAGGTCTGTAAGGATTTTCAATACTACGTCAGGGTATTGAAAAAGAGATGGTGGCGGATGAACCCTTAATGGGCCAACGGCAGCGCTCATATCCCCGAAGTGGGTTACTGACATCGGTGTATCCGGCCTCTTGTCCTAGGGGTACAAAAAAAAGGATCTGGCCCTCCAGGTTGGGGGTTGTGCCGTCGGGTTAACTTCCCTACCACGTAGAAAACCTTTGGTTACGAAGCAACCAACAGCCTCGGATACGGATGATTCTACTGTTGACGACCCAAGCAAACGCAAAAAGGGCAACGATATTCGTGTCTGCACGTGGAATGGTAGGTCCCTCTACAAACCACGTGCAGCCGAACAACTTGCGGAGGCCCTAGAGTGTCTCAAAGCAGACATTACCACCATCCAAGAAGTGCGATGGGATGGGCCGGGCAAAAGGATGATGAAAAACTGCGACATCTACTACGGCGATTGCTACAGACAAAAAGGGCAGCGTCTATTCGGGTGCGGATTTGTCATTGGAGGCAGACTTAGGCAAGAAGTCTTGCGTTTCCGGCATGTGAACGAGCGCCTTATGACTATCCGTATCAAGGCTAAATTTGCCAACATTAGCCTAATATGCGTTCACGCCCCTCACGAGGAGAAGGACGACACGACCAAGGATGACTTCTACCAGCTCTTGGACCAGACTTATGAGCAATGCCCTAGCCACGACGTTAAAATTATCAATTTATAGGCGATCTTAACGCAACGCTAGGAAGAGAAGACGTCTTTAGTAGCGTGGTCGGAAAGCACAGCCTGCACGACATCACACCCGGCAACGGACTCAGGCTAATCGACTTTGCAGCGGGGCGAAACTTTGTCGTAGCTAGTATGCGGTTCCCACGTCTCGACATTCACAAAGGAACATGGCTCTCCTTTGATCGAAAAACTGTCAACCAAATCGATCACATTGCGATCGACGCAAGGCACTCTTCCAGTATTCTGGGTGTCCGGACTTTCCGAGGAGCCAACATGGACTCGGATCACTACCTAGTTGTAGCCAAGGTACGGATGCGGATATCCAGAACGGAGCGAAATCAACGAAATACTGTGAGGAAACTTGACGTCGGGCGGCTACAATCGCAAGAGACCACCAGAGCCTTTGCCGATCGAGTTTCTCTTAGTCTTAATCTAAGTCCTATGTCGCCAGCAGCAAATGCGGAAGACCAGTGGCAGCGTTGCCAACAAGCCATCAGAGATGCCGCCTCTGATGTACTGGGTTTCTCTCGGCCACCACAACGAAACCCCTGGTTTGATGAGGAATGCCGGCAAGCACATGCAGCAAAACAAGAGGCGTACAAAGCGGTACTGCATAGAAGGACTAGAGCTGCTTACGAGCTCTACGTGCGCAGGAGAAAAGAGAAACATCGACTTCTCAGAAAGAAGAAAAAAGAGCATGAGAAGCGCTCGATCGAGGAGATTGAGAGACTTTATTACAGGAATGATGTTCAAAAATTTTACCAAAAGGTAAAAAGAACATGCCACGGTTTTAAAGCCAGAACAGAAGCCTGCAGGGACGAAAATGGCAATATAGTAGTAGAATCGTAGTCGGTGCTGAGAATATGGAAGGAACACTTCTGCAGACTGTTAAACGACGATGATGACCAATATTCCGCTGTCAGGCAGAATGAGCCATTTAACAGTGACGATGTCAGTCAAGATTCCCGTCAACCCGATCAGAATGAAGTGAGAATAGCGATATCTAAACTCAAATGCAACAAAGCTGCTGGAGCCGACGGCCTTGCCGCTGAACTTTTCAAGGCAGGAGGAGATGAGTTGATAAGGAGCGTGCATCAGCTCATCTGTAAAATCTGGTCGGACGAAAGTATGCCCGATGAATGGAACCTCAGCATCGTCTGCCCGATCCTGAAGAAAGGAGACCCTCTGAACTGCGCCAATCACAGAGGTATAAGTCTCCTCAACATCGCATATAAGATCCTGTCTGCCGTATTATGTGAACGCATAAAACCGATCGTCAACAACCTGATAGGTCCTTATCAGTGCGGTTTCAGGCCGGGAAAGTCCACCATTGACCAAATATTCACACTACGGCAGATCTTGGAAAAAACCCATGAATATAAAATCGATACGCATCACCTTTTCATCGATTTCAAAGTTGCCTATGATAGTGTGTATAGAGACGAGTTATACAGAGCCATGTCTAGTCTTGGCATCCCTGCCAAGCTCGTCCGGAGGTACAATCTTTTACAAGTCTGTACAACTACTCGCTTATGCCGATGACATTGACATAATCGGAAGAACTCAGCGGGCCGTCAATGGGGCATTTACGAGTATTGAGATCGAGGCAGCAAAGATGGGTCTAGCGGTCAATGAAAGCAAAACAAAATATATGCTGTCTACAAAAAAGGACACCCAACATCGGCGTCTTGGACAGAACGCCACAATAGATAGATATAATTTTGAGGTAGTAAAGGATTTCGTCTACCTAGGCCCTATGGTGAACTCCGCAAATGACATCAGTAGGGAGATCACACGAAGAATTACTCTTGCCAATCGTTGTTTCTATGGGCTAAAACGGCAATTGAGTAGCAAAGACCTATCTCGAACTACTAAGGTAACTCTTTATAAGACTCTAATCATTCCAGTCCTGCTGTATGGCGCAGAGACATGGGCTTTGACAAAACCGGATGAGGATGCCCTTGGTTATTTCGAGAGAATAGTTCTTCGAGCGATCTTTAGTCCCGTCTGCATAGACGGTGAGTGGAGAAGAAGGTCAATGCTGAGCTATACGGCCTGTACAAGGACATCGACTTAGCCAGAAGAGTTCACATACAGCGACTAAGATGGCTGGGCCATGTAAAGTGGATAGAGTTCCACGTTTCAGCCAAGAAAGTATTCGAACCCACCCCGGATGGACGGCGCAGTATAGGACGACCTCGCTGTAAGTGGCGCAAACAAGTGGAGGGGGACCTCAACCAACTTGGCGTGCGCAACTGGAGGCAGCTGGCTCGTAACCGCGCTGGCTGGAGAGGTTTGTTGGTAGAGGCCCAGGTCCACCCGGGACCGTAGCGCCATCTAAGTAAGTAAGCAACCCTTTTTCAACTTGGCACCATACATTCCGGAACCGCTTTTGCATTACTTCAGAGTGGTGTCCTTTTCTGTCCCCTTTCGGGACCGCCTTTTTCATATTTGTCTTCTCTTGCGGGTTAATACTTTCTTGCCGGTAAAGCTTACATCAAGCTTACATAAATCTCATGAGGGTGATTATTAGGTCTTCCTCTCTCTTTTCTGTTTTAAGTACTTTTTCTATAAAGGAACGTACTTGATTCCAGCTCTGGTGACTATGTTTTCCGAGGTGATGACGCCGATTAGAGATTCGACTCGAAGAACATGTGGCTTGCGTCGTCCAGTTCTGATTCGCCATATTGGCAAGCCGAGCTCCTTGTTTTGCCCATTCTATGGAGGTAGGTGTTGGAATAACCGTGTCCGGTAAAAATTGGGGGACGTAATAATTTACTTCCCCGTGTTTCCGTCCCTTCCATTCAGCGATGTTGCTGATCAGCCTCGCGATTCATCGTCCTCTGCTTTCTGAGCTCCATCTCTCCTGCTATTTCTGCTTAGTGAGCTCCTTCGCCTCCTCGGTTGCCGCTTCCACTCCAATTTCCGCTTATTTGTCGTAGACGTACTTCCTTTCTGGCGCAAGGAGATCAATAGGGGTCACTCCCGCGACTATGAGGACGGCGGCTTCCGACACCGTTCGGTAGGAACTTGCAACCCGTAGTGCCGCGCGCCTTTATACTGCGGCCATTTGCTTCCTGTATGTCTCTTGCCTTAATGCGTCGGGCCATATCTCGCACCCATACAGGAGCATGGCGTGGGTGACTGTCAGCAGGAGCTTTCTCTTGCTGGCTGTTGGGCCTAGGACCTCAGTCTTTGGCATCGACAATAAGGGTTAAGCGTTTTGAGTCAGCCCAATCGTAAAGTCTTACACAATTGACTGTTAAAATCCCCAGCATACACGGGTAGTATGTCGGTGGTTTGTAGATGTTCACAATTTTTGGACTATACTAGGCTTGCATCTTTTATGGTCGATCGTGCGAATGTTGCAATTCCATAAGCTGGGTGATGAAGGGTGCCTATAAGTGAGTAGCCATTGATTTTTCGTCGAGCATGTATGCTTGATTCGTCTTTGCAGTGTGTTTCTTGAAGGCGCACAACGTCTATTTCATTCTCCTCCAGAAGGTGACGCAGATGTTTGCATTTCGCTCTACTGATGCCTTCAATGTTCAACTAACAGATGCGGACAGATGGTCCTATATCCCTAGACAAGCGGCGCTGAGCTGCTTGGATTCGGTTGAGTGTGCATTCAAACAATGAGTGTTGGATCTCTCTGAATAAGTTCGGCACCCAGTTGTGAATAGACTTTTAGCATGACGCAGGGTGCAGCGCGAGGAGCTTGTCTATTCATCGCACCCCAGCCCCTATTCATTTTTTTTTTTTTACACTGATTTGGCTTACAAAAGTATCTTAAAAGCATTCCTAACCTACTATACTCGTATATATTTGACATGACCTTATTCATTGTACGAGTATCGTGCTTTTTTTTTCTGTTGGTTGTCGCTAATAATTTTCCTTAGAGACCAAGTTGAATGTATTGTTTTAACTAATTATCGTAGAAAGCCCCATACATTTCCCATCTACTGGAAAAGCAGTTCTTGGTTAATTGGTTGGTCATGTGGATGAGTATTGGGAGACAGTACACTCACAGGAATTGGCCTAATTACTCAACGCCACAAGCGACCTGCTTGGGTTGTTTGAAGCCTTTTCATTTGGATGTCACTGTCCGGGCGGGCATAGGAGTCGTAAAATCAACTGACCGAGTTTCGCTTGGATGTAGAATGGTCTACCTCTCTGCCTGGAAATAAGGCGGAATATAATTAGCTTTAATGTGTTGTAGGTGTGAAACTGTATTCTCAGGAGGGAGTAAGCGAGAATTGTCCCTCTTTCCAGCGATCAAGGAGAATAAAAAGGATTGCTGGGCCTAGATATATTTTTTTTATCAAGAATTTTAATTGACAAGGATTTCAATTTTGAGATAGTTGCTGGACATCTGTATATAATCTCTATTATGCCTCAGCTGCTTCTTTGTACTTAAGTACAGTAACTCGTGCGTCATAGGGCGAAAAGCGTTACTATAATACCACGTTGATCAAAAAGTTCTCGGAATTTATTCAGAAAATTAAAAATACAAGTTTATTCATCTAAATCTATATTGTCCCCTTTAAAGTAATCCCCATCGACTGCAACACAGTTATGCCAGCGCTTGATCCAATCTTCGAAACATTTTTTATATTCGGTTTTCGGTATGTCCATCAGTGCTTCCTGTGATTTTTCCATTTCTTCCTCTCGGCTGCTGAAACGCGTTCCCCGTAATGGTTTTTTAACTCGATTGAACAGAAAGAAGTCACAGGGAGCCAAATCAGGTGAATTCGGTGGCTGTTGGATGGTATTTGTTGCATTTCTCGTCAAAAAATTACGAATAATGATGGCACTGTGCGACGGTGCGTTATCATGGTGCAAAATCCACGAGTTTTCTGCCCACAATTCTGGTTTGGTAAAAAAATCGCCAACACACACAGAGATAGATGTTCTCTTGGCTACGTACCTTTTGCAAATGTCAAGCTATGACGCTAAACTTTAGAGGGAATATTAACAACAGATGTACCAACTTAACAAAGAAAACAGAACTCAAATCGGAACGATGGGAGCGCCACACGGTTTTTATTCCGGGAACTTTTTGATCAAGGTGGTATATCGGAGTTCTGTAACGCGTTTGAACCTTGAACCTTTTGGATTCCTCCTTCTCCATTCGATTCCGTAGCAATCCGTAATCAACAACTTCGTCGGATTTTGGTGTCAATGGATTTTTGACCCGTTCTCGTATAAAGTATAAAATTGTTCGTTCAAGATGCGATTATATATTTAAGAAAGACTGCAGCTTGTAAAAGGCAAGGGTGTGGATTTTCTATATACTACGCCCGACTCAATGTTAGAGCGGAACAATCGCAGCCTAATTTTGGTGCTATACATATGGTATTACTTTTCAAAAACCAATCAAATAGAAGGATAGAGTCTTCAAGGTATGGATTCACTTGGAGGACTCCTATTCTTGAAACCGGTATACAGAGGTGCGAATGACTTGTAAAGAACAGTCTAGGAAAGAGTTCGGCGGGAAATTGAATTATGACTAACAATATGTTCCACTGACACGGAAGTAGGAAGTGGAATATCGTTGAAGCAATCAAATCGAAAGATGGTACACTACTTTCCAATGAGGAGACCACCTTGCACAGGTGGAGAGAACACTTTTTAGAGTTGCGTAATCCCGAGGACAGGCGTGGCAAAATTGCATCATCACCTCCTCGTGAAGTCAATCCAGAAGATATTCCTTTAATTACTCACGAGGAGCTGCAAAGGGCAGGCAGCAAGATAGGTGACAACAAGGCGCCGGGACCCGACGGCATTCCGAATAAGGCAGTAAAGGCAGCTGTGAAAAAAAGACCAGACCTCTTCATATCAACAATGCAGAAGTGCCTTGAAGAAGGAACCTTTCCCGAAAAATGGAAGACGCAGCATTTGGTCCTACTACCAAAAGGAAAGAAGCCTCCAGGAGAACCATCATCCTATCGTCCAATATGCCTATTGGACACCATGGGAAAGATCCTCGAGAAGATAATCTATAATAGATTACTTGCAGTAGCAGAAGAAAAAGGAGCCGTCTCATATCACCAATTTGGCTTCAGAAGAGCACGATCTACTGTTGATGCCGTAAGAGTGGTAGTTGATATCGCCAAAGGTGCCATCGAAGGCGAAAGATGGCTCTATGACACAAAGGAGTATTGTGCAGTAGTAACGCTGGACGTTAAAAATGCATTTAACTCTGCAGACTGGTGGATTATTAGAAGGTCACTTACCAGGATGGATACGCCATATTACCTGCTACGGATAGTGACGAACTACTTCAACAACAGGAAGCTGAGGTACAATACCGATGAAGGGGTAAAATACTACAACGTAACTGCGCGAGTTCCACAGGGATCGGTTTTAGGGCCACTATTGTGGAACATCATGTACGACGGAGTCCTACGATTAACGCTACCTGGGGGAGTAACGATAATTGGATTCGCCGACGACATTGCAGTCGTGACAGGAGCTAAACAGATCCATGCAGTAGAATCAGCTACAAATGAAGCAATTGCCCGGATAAAAGATTGGCTAATATCCGCCGGACTAGAACTAGCTGACCATAAAACAGAAGCTGTTCTTATAACCAGCCGGAAAACCGTCGAATTTGCCAACTTTCAGGTTGGTAACCAAACCATCAGGTCGAAAGAGGCGGTTAAATACCTTGGAGTAATGCTGGACAACAAGCTACGGTTTAAAACGCATGCTGATTTTGTTACCAAAAAAGCATCGCAAATGCAGGGAGCTCTCTCGCGTATTATGCCTAACATCGGTGGACCTGGATACGCTAGAAGTATTCTACTCTCTAGAGTTATCACCTCAGTTCTGTTATATGCCACCCCAGTCTGGCCGGAGGCACTGAGGACGAAGGAGACCAAAAGGAGACTATCATCATCATACAGACTCTGTGCGCTACGGACAATCAGCGGCTTTCGAACCATCTCTGACGAAGTTGCATTTGTCATAGGTGGAATGGTCCCCATCGATATTCTCGCAGATGAAATGCTGAGGATATATAACAGAGCGGCATTGAGTCATCACGACGCCACTGGTATCAAGGTGATAAAAATTGAAGAAAGGGCAGCGTCAGCAGCTATGTGGCAAGCTCGTTGGGCTAATACAACAAAATGCAGATGGACATATAAACTTATACCGACAATCCAAGACTGGATAAGTCGAAAGCATGGAGACTGCAACTACCATCTAACGCAGTTCCTGTCTGGCCATGATGGCTACCGCAAATATCTACACCGATTTGGACACGACAACTCACTATCCTGCCCGGTATGCCCAGGTGAAGATGAAGATACGGAGCATGCAGTGTTTTTCTGCACACGTTTCACGGCATGGAGAATTACTCTGCCAAGTCCGTCATTACTCCTCGACCATATGTTACGGTCGGAAGAGAATTAGATGGCAATATGTTGCTTCGTAACAACTCTAGAAAAAGAGCTGCGGAGAATAGAAAAGCTAAGAAAAGCAGCTGAAGCAGCGGAAGAAGCTGACACAAGAAGCATAGCATAAATTGCTAACCAGCCCCGCGAAGTAATACCTAACGGCAGTCCCGCGGGGAGAGTGGTTGAAGTGTGTAGGGAGTGGTTTTAGTACGTAGGCTTATTCCTGGCATCGATTACTCAGGTTTGCGAATCGTGAATGCTAGTAGCACTCGGGCTATTAGTATCTATGAAGATTACACATCCCTGGCGCAATCCAAAAAAAAAAAAAAACCTCCTCGTGGTACCCGCTGGATAGCTATCTGAGTGTGTGCTAAGTCTAACGATATGTGTATAGCTGGACAGTCAGACCTGCACAAGTACATCTAGGCGAACTTAAGCACGCATATGGTTAACCGGACCAGGCATCTCTTGGTGACCTGATTGGCTGAGATATGCGTCTCAGAAGTCTAGCAAGAGCTCCTCAGAAGGAGGACGTGCGCCGGATAAGTTCTCTCCATGAAATCAACGGTGATGTCTACCTAACTTCAGCTACTTCGATATATGTATTTGCAGCTGAGCTCTGCAAGGTTTTTTCAATACTGCACCAGAGTATTGAAAAAGAGATGGTGGCGGATAAAACCTTATTGGACCAACGGTAGCGGGCATATCCCTGAAGTGGGTTACTGGTATTGGTGTATCCGAGTCCTCATCGGAGTTGCAAAAAGGGATCTGACCCTCCAGGTTGGGGATTGTGCCGTCGGGTTACCTTCCGTATCACGTAAAATATTAGTGGAATATTAGTTCCCTCTACAAACCACGTGCAACGGATCAATTTGCGGAGGCCCTAGATTGCTGCAAAGCAGACAGTACCGTCATCCAAGAAGAGCGATGTAATGGGCCGGGCAAAAGGAGGATGCAAAGCAAGGACAGCGTCTATTCTGGTGCGGATTAGGTATTAGAGGCAGACTTAGGCAATAAGTCTTGGGTTTCCGGCACGTTTTTTTTTTTTTTTTAGGTCGCGCCAAGGATGTATAATCTTCATAGATACTAGTAGCCCGAGGGCTACTAGCATGCGCGATTCGCAAACCTGAGTAATCGATTCCAGGAATACGCCTACGTACTAAACACACACCCTACACACTTCAACCACTCTACCCGCGGTACTGCCGTTAGGTATTTCTTCGCGGGGCTGGTTAGCAATTATGCTCTAGTCTCCGAGGCCGCCTCTTGGGCTCTTCTTAGGGCTTCTGCTCTTCGCAGCGCATTCTGCACACATACTATGAATGAGCAGATCTCCATCCACTCGCCCTCTGATCGTGTCATGTGACTTACAAGATTTTCTGGACTTGGCAGGTTTGCTCTATCTTCTGCAAAGCGTCTGGAACACTGTATGCTCCGCGTCCTCCTCTTCTTTTGGACATTCTGGACACAGGGGCGAACTATAGTGTCCAAATCTATGGAGGTATTTCCGGTAGCCACCGTGTCCGGACAGGAGCTGTGTGAAGTGGTAGTTACAGTTCCCCCTCGCTCTCTCTGTCCATAATTTTATAGTGGGAATAAGCTTATGGATCGGAAGAACTCAGCGGGCAGTCAATGGGGCATTTACGAGTATTGAGATCGAGGCAGCAAAGATGGGTCTAGTGGTCAATGAAAGCAAAACAAAATATATGCTGTCTACAAAAAGGGACACCCAACATCGGCGTCTTTGGCAGAACGCCACAATAGACAGATACAATTTTGAGGTAGTAAAGGATTTTGTCTACCTAGGCTCTATGGTCAGCTCCGCAAATGACATGAGTGGAGAGATCACGCGGAGAATTACTCTTGCCAATCGTTGTTTCTATGGGCTAAAACGGCAATTGAGTAGCAAAGCCCTATCTCGAACTACTAAGGTAACTCTTTATAAGACATTAATCATCCCAGTCCTGCTGTATGGCGCAGAGGCATGGGCTTTGAAAAAACCGGATGAGGATGCCTTTGGTTATTTCGAGAGAAAAGTTCTTCGAGCGATCTTTGGTCCCGTCTGCATAGACGGTGAGTGGAGGAGAAGGTACAATGCCGAACTATACGGCCTGTACAAGGACATCGACTTAGCCAGAAGAGTTCACATACAGCGACTAAGATGGCTGGGTCATTTAGAGCGGATGGAGCCCAACCTTCCCGCTAAGAAAGTCTTCGAATCCAACCCGGACGGACGGCGCAGTAGAGGACGACCTCGCGGTAGGTGGCGCAAACAAGTGGAGGGGGACATCAACCAACTTGGCGTGCGCAACTGGAGGCAGCTAGTTCGTAACCGTGCTGGCTGGAGAGGTTTGTTGGTAGAGGCCCAGGTCCACCCCGGACTGTAGCGCCATCTAAGTAAGTAAGTAAGTATAAGCTTATGGGTGCACCTGCCTTTCTTAGAGCTGTCCCACCTGGTTTGCCACAGCGTTGCTGATGCTGCCCTTTCCTCCTCCTTAATCCTTGTTGCCTCTTGCCGGTTCGAGGGACGTCTAAGGTATACCCTCTGCATCTATTCAGCGAGGATGTCGATTGGGACCATCCCAGCTAAAACGCAGGCTGCATCGTCGGAGATAGTTCGGAGGCCGCTGATCACTCTGATCGCGCAGAGCCTGTAAGCTGATGAGAGCTTCTTCCTGCACTCATTTGTTGCCAGTGCACCTGCCCATATTGGGGCAGCGTATAGAAGTACCGAGCTGACCACTCCGGACAGCAGGATCCTGTGGGCGTATCCAGGCCCACCGATGTTCGGGAGCATTCGGGAGAGTGCTGCCTGCATCAGGGATGCTTTCTTACTAAAATACTCGACGTGGGCTTTGAAGCGCAGCCTGTTGTCGAGCATGACTCCAAGGTACTTCAAAAATTCTTTAGACCTGATTGTCTGGTTTCCGACCTGGAAGCTGGAATATTCCACCTATTTGCGGCTGGCTATTAGGACAGCTTCGGTCTTGTGGGCAGCTAGTTCCAGACCGGTAGACTCCAGCCATGCCTTTATTCTTATAACTGCCTCATCCATGGCAGACTCCACCTCGTGTACGTGCTTGGCTGCTGTAACCACTGGGTTTCCGGCATAAGCGCCTATCCGTATCAAGGCTAAATTCGCCAACATAAGCCTAATATGCGCTCACGCCCCTTATAAGAAGATGGACGACGCGAGGAAGGATGACTTCTATCAGCTCTTGGATAGGGTGTATGAGCAATGCCCTAGCTATGACGTTAAAACTGTTATCGGTGATTTTAACGCAAAGCTGGGTAAAGAGGATGCCTTTAGCAGCGTGTTTGGAAAACACAGCCTGCACGACAGCACGTCCGACGACGGATTCAGGCCAATCGACTTTGCGGCGGGACGAAATGTTGCCGTAGCTAGTACGAGATTTCCAAGTCTTGATATTTACAAAGGGACATAGCTTTTTTTTGATCGAAAAACCGTCAAAAATCGATCACATTGCGATTGACGCAAGGCTCTCTTCCAGCAATCTGGGTCTCCGGACTTTCTGAGGAGCTAACGTGGATTCAGATCACTACGTCTCTCGATTTGACGTCAGACAACTTCTACAAAAGCCGTTACTTAACTTCGTACAAAAGTTACTCCCAAAGTTAAATTTTCTGATAGTCGTCGTCCCTGGAGACTGCCAGAATGGGAAGTTCTTAAGAAGTGCATCGTATTCTCTCGAACTAACGCATTTCTCCCTTCCGATGCCGTCTTATGCCGTCCTTAGGACCGCCCGCTTTGCATTTTGCTCCATTATGAGATGGAGCGCAGTTAGCTGTAGGAATACTTTCCTGGTTGCAGTTGGACATGTTCTCATGGTCCCGGTGATGCAGAGTTTTTGCACTTTTGTGTCCCTCGCTGTGACTAGACTATTTCGTTTTGCTCACACTATCGCTCGCTCCACATGTGATCTTTGGCCTCACAATAGCAATATACATCCATCTTAGAATATTTGGACTAAATCCCCAAGACTTACCCGCAAGTCTCCTGTGTATCATGAGAGGACAGGTAGCCCTTTTGAATATCTCCTCTGCTTGAGTTTACTGTCTAGATGTAGTCGTAGACACTTCACTTCTTTTACTTGTGTCAGTATCGTGCCCGACAGCCGGATCGGCTTCAGTCCAAGTTTTATTTTTCTGGTGAATGGTACTATTGTAGTTTTAGCCGGGTTTATATTGAGGCCAGCCGTGCGGCACCATTCTCGAGTTGCTATTAGGTCCATTTGTTTCTTCAAACTTTCCCCTGGCAATCAGTACAATGTCATCAACATAAACTTGACAATGGATTCCGTCGTTTGTTAACTTTTCAAGTAGTTCATCCACAACAAGACTCCACATTAAAGGAGATTTTTTTTCGTTTTTTAACAGGTTTATGGCCGCACCCATATGGCGTGTAGGCACTGCGACCAGAAAGATCTATTGTGTCAGGGGCCACCTTTTAGGGCAGCAGTACTTCTACTCTCCTAATGAAAGCTATAATTACGGCTGCGGAGGGGTCCCTTAAGTCTGTTGGAGATATGATCTCTTTAAGGAGATCTCCTAATTCTACACACATAGTATGTGTTCTGCGGTTTCGTGCTCTCCTCGGCAGAGGCGGCAGGTGATATCATCTATAATTCTCACGTTGTGAAGGTGGCAGAGTACTTGACAGTGACTGGTAACGCAGCTCATTAGCCTTCTTAAGTCGTTTCTGCTATGTTTTAGGATATGAACTGCATTTTTTGGAAGGGTTGGACCGCTCTTTTAGCTTGTCTAAGACCTTGGGAGTTGTTCCAGTGAGAAATGTGCGTTCCCAACTGTACAGGGTCAATTTAAAAGCAGAATCAGGTATTCCGCAAACAGGTTAAGGTCCAGTGAACAACTCAGAGGAGCGTTTTCTAAGTAGCAGATCTGCAGTTTCGTTGCCGTCAACGCCTATGTGACCCGATACCCACCACAATTTTACTGTATTGTATCGGGTTAAGTTTTGTAAACTGTCGAAGCAGCTTAGAACTGACTTAGAACTGATCAAGTGAGAGATCAGTGTTTTAAGCGCTGCTTGGATGTCGATGAGTATGTGGATAGAGGCACCTTTGATGCCTGAGTGCAAGTCTATGCACATTAGAGGAGAAAGCACTCCACCTTGTGGGCATCCTCTGTTGCATTGACCTTGATAATTCTACGTGATGTTTGAGCAACTCGTTCATCCACTTAGATACTGTTCTGGCAACTCCTTTTCTGTCCAGTGCTCGTTTAATAGCTTCATGCGAAGTGTTATCGAAGGCGCCTTCGATGTCTTGGAATGCGCAGAGTACTTTCTCTTTTGTTTCAAGAGCCCTTTGGATGGTTTCCGTCAACTGAAGAAGGGTTGGCTTAGTAGATCTGCCTGCTCTGTGTGCATACTGATAGTATACGTATATATGGCAACCATGCTACCTATAGGTAAACGGTAAGCAAAAATCTATTAAGAACCTTCCGCTAGCTTGTCATGTTAAAAGCCTCTTACCATCGTTCGTCTCACCGTTCACGTCGTTTCTACGCCTCCGCACAACAAATAACAATTAATCCGTCATTTTGCAAATGGACAAAACAAATAATAACAAAACAATACAAAGGACAGAATAAGATAATAAAATCACTGCGGCATTTCCGGTCGTTCGTCTTAATTCAAATTTCTATTACTCCACTACTGCACGACTACGATGAGCGCATTAGACAATAACTACGCTCGTAAATATAGTTCTGTATAAATTTAATTACTGCAGCTAAAAGTTGGTTTAATGACAAAACTGAAAGCAGAAAAAAAAAAAAAAAAAATGCATCAACAATCCATCCCTCCATCCATCCATCCATCCCGCGCCATTGCTACGCTATGGAGCATTAGATACTATTAATTGTATTTCCATTCCACATCGTGTACGACCGTACACTATGTGAATAATTAGCTGACTGCATATGAAGCGAGAGTAGCCATAATTTCTAAAAATAGAATTACTACTCAACTCAAGTACTGCTTATGATGGCGGGAATTGGATGCTGGAACTACTATAGTAGTTGTACGCATGCTTCTATTAGATACTCGTAATGGGTATTTTTTTTTTATTTAACTGCCAGCAGTAGAAATTATTGATGAGTGATTTAACATATAATACATACACGCATTCCCAATGGCCCTTCAGGAAGGTCGCGGGGTAGGATGCTCACGTAAACTATCCATCCTTTTAGATCTTTCGCCATCAGGCTGACTCCACGGACGAGTCCCGGAGAAATGTTAGATTTGATCCAACCATCCATTCTTAGGCATAAAGAGGACACTTACCCGATGCCACAGCAATCATGACATGTCTTGGAAGCCGGTTTCGGGACATGCCCAATATGTGAGTAAAGCATCAATGCATAGTTCGTTCTGCTCTGAGAAGTAAGTCCTCAACAATGAGTGTAGTCTAGTGTTTCTTACTCGATCACAGCCACTCTTCTTTCGGCAGATTTCATGACCACAGGTGAGGCTTGGATCATATACCAAGTTAGAGACCGATAACTTATCGTTGACATCAGATTCAGCCTTCCTTACAACAGTCCGACTAAGCCTGATCCAGCCTGACCACTTCTACAGGATAACTCAGCATCTTCCCATCATTCACAAATAAGACTCTGAGGTACTCAAACGTCTCCATTTGCTTTAGTGGAACTTCACTAGCATGCAGAGTATAGTATAATGAGTGGGTGTTCTGCAAATAAACATCACATCCCATTCCTCCACATTAACCTTCATCACAGACGGCTACAAATCTTTCGAGTGTGCGTTGGTATTCGGTTTGAAGTCCATACACATAATAAAGAAGAGGGGCGATATACCGCACCCCTGGTGGGCTTCAACGCTTATAGTAAAATGTATTGATTTAATTCCGTTTACTCAAAGACTGTATTTGCAGCTTGTATAGAAAGACTGAATGTCCCTTAACAGGTAGCCATCAAACCCAAAACTCGAGTTGGCAAACTGGATAATTGATGTGGTAGAAATACTAGTATCTGCAATGACTTTTTGTGTGTAGGCCCTTTCGACAGTGTTCTGTGAGAACATTAATTATGGAGCTGATATATGACCGTAGTAGCAAGATCAAACCATTCGAGCGTTTCTGATCCAGCCTAGGCCAGATCTATCTGGATGTTTGGCACGTCGCACTATGGGACCAGGTAGGTAGGTAGGTAGGTAGGTAGGAGTGGTTGTGTCAGCAAACCCTGTTGACACTTAATTAGCGCAGAAGCGCCGTTTTATTACCACAACTCAAGTGACCTAACGGATGTAACAAGGACGGTAACTACTAGGGAAAAGAAGAAGAAAAAGGGGGTAAGGATTATTCAAATCTACCCCGTTGCATTGAGGAAGCTGATAATATCCCCAATGCTAATCTCCGCTAGCTCTATAAGGTTGTCGAAAAAGAATTCACCTAAGGTGCGCTGTCTGGCCTTGCCTAAAGCCGGACACTTGCAGAGGAAGTGCAAGATTGTTTCTATCTCATCAGCAGTATTGCAGCTGCGACAGTGTGCATTAAATGCAATGCCTATTCTGGCCGCATGAACCCCGATGGGCCAGTGGCCAGTTCTAACTGCCAGAGTTCTTGCGATATCTGTGCGGTTTCTGTTTAGTAGATCTTGCGTTCTTTTCAGGGAGTATTTGGGCCACATCTGCCTGGAGATGACACAGTTCCGCACCCCCTGCCATCTACTATCCACCTTTAGCAGATAGTACGCGAAGATGCCTCCCTTAAGGACCCCCAACGGGACGTTCACCTCCTTTGCTAGGGAAGCATCTTGGGCAGATCCTTGCGCGCGAGTTCATCAGCCCGGTCATTCCCCTCGATGTTGCTGTGACCCGGAACCCAAAGAAGACAGATCCTTAGCCGGTGACTAAGCGAGGCGAGTTCTTTTTTGCACTGTTCTACTAGCCTTGAGGATGTAGTGGCAGATACTATAGCCTTGATAGCCGCCTGGCTGTCAATGAGGATGGCAATGGTATTTTGTGGTGTAGAGGTTTGCTTGAGTATGCGGCAGGCCTCACGTACAGCAAAGACTTCCGCCTGGAAGACACTGCACGAATCAGGAAGCCGGTACGACCTGGAAATATTGAGGGAATCAGAGAATATCCCCGCCCCTACCCCGCAGTCCATTTTTGAACCGTCGGTGAAAATTGTTGATTCGAACTCATTTATCAGTACGCCAGTTTCCCATTCCGTCCTGGTTGGGCGGTCGGTCAGATTAGCTACCAGATCCTGCGGTAGCAAATTCAGAATACTGCTGTGACCATATGGATTGGTGCACCAGCATCGCGTTTCCCTTAGCCTGACCGCACTACATGATGATAGATGTATAATGTGAAGATCGAGTGGTAAAAGGTGCAGAATAACGTTCAAGGCATCGGATGGACATGTCCTCCACCCGTTGCGCCTATAGCCGCAGTTCTTTATACCCTGTTGATCAATTTGATGTTATAAGCTTTCCTTAGCGCAGGCCACCAGACTAGCGATCCATAGGAAAGAATGGGACGCACCGCGGCAGTATACATCCATAAGACTATCTTCGGGCGAAGTCCCCACTTCTTGCCAAAGGTCTTCCTGCAGGCACAGAAAGCCACACAGGCCTTCTTTACCCGTTGCTCAATATTAAGCTTGCAGCTTAGTTTTGGATCAAGTACCACACCTAGGTACTTGGCACTGGAGGATAGGGAGAGTAGATGATTTTTTAGACGTGGAAGCGTAAACGTCGGTATTTTGGATTTAGTGGTAAAGAGCATGAGTTCAGTTTTGCTTGGGTTGACGCTGAGTCCACATCCAGTGGCCCATGAGCTAATCTTGCCCAAGACACCTTCCATAACCTCACTGATTATGGATGGAAACATCCCCGATACCAATATTACCACGTCATCCGCATACGCGACAAGCTTAACTCCATCCCTATCAAGTCAACACAAAATTTTATTGATGACCATAAGCCATAGAAGAGGAGATAAGACCCCACCTTGAGGAGTTCCTCTAACAACAGATATGGTGGAGCTGCTGTTGCCGAGATTCGATTGAATGATTCTGGTTTTTAGCATTGTCAATATCCATTTGCTAATTGACTCTTCCACACCCAGTTGGATCAGAGCTTCCTGAATCGATTCTGAATCGTACTGACGTTATTGAAGGCACCTTCAATGTCTAAGAACGTAGCAAGGGTATATAGTATTGTTTGAAATGAATTGTCTTTTCTATCGTTCGCACAACTTCGTGGAGCGCCGTCTCTGTCGATCGCCCTTTAGTGTACGCATGTTGAGATTTGGATAGAAGGGATTTATCTAGGGTATTTCGGATATGTATATCTAAGATGCGTTCCAACGTCTTTAAAAGAAAATAGGATAAGCTAATGGGTCTGAAATCCTTTGCGGATCCATGACCCCGCTTCCCAGCTTTCGGGATAAACACAACTCGAACACGCCTCCAGCTCAGGGGAACGTGGTTTAGGAGAATACAGCTTCTGTAGATCGGAACTAGCCACGGGACCACCTGGTCCAGTGTTTTTTGCAGCATAATAGGGAGAATGCCGTCAAGGCCGGCCGATTTATAGGGAGAGAAGCTGTTAATAGCCCAGGAGGTGTTAACTGCTGTAATTGTTGTCTTAATGTAGTTCCAGGAAGAAGATTGCGCGACCTGAGCTACTGGTGGGAGGCAATCTTATTACTACATCCTGGAAAGTGTGTTTGCATTAAAAGTTCCAGTGACTCGCTAGAGGAGTCCGTCCAAGTCCCATCCGGCCGTTTAATAAAGGACGGGCTAGAATGGTCATTGGACAGAATTTTACTCAGCCTAGCAGAGTCTTTTATGGTCTCAATGGACTGACAGTAGTCTTTCCAAGCAAGAGACTTGGCACTTTTAATGGATTTCTTGTATTTCTTCAGACAATCCTTATATGGCTGCCAGAACTTGTGTTTAAAGCAGACATTGAAGATCTCTCTAGTTATCTTCCTCAGATTAGATAGATCTTCGTTCCACCAAGGGGGGGATTTTTTCTTGCTATATTTAATAGGACACGAAACCTTAAAAGCCGCACCCATGGCTGTTTCGAAGGTCCTGATTTTGGCGTCTAGTTCCTCGGCTGATTCAATTTTGAAGTCGGGTATTCTATGAAGTTTTGATTTAACGACCTGACCGAACTTCTTCCAGTCAATTCTCTTAGGGTTTCTAAATTGCTTGGGGGCCTCAACCTCGAGGCATACATTGTAGAGAATCCATCTGTGGTCGGAGAAGGACATTCGATCGGATACTCCCCAGTTAACTACCCTAAGGTTATTATTGTTGGTTTTGAGGATACTCGCCAGTTAACTACCCTAAGGTTATTATTGTTAGTTTTGAGAGTGATGTCTAAAACTTCCTCCCACCCTCTGAAATTTTCCGTACTCGGAAAAACAAAAGTTGGAGTGTTACCCACGTTACAAACAGAGAGGTTGGACATCACTAGAAAATCAAACAAGGACTCACCGCGTTCGTTGATTTCGGAGCTGCCCCATAATGTATGCCTGGCATTTGCGTCACAGCCCAGAAGCAGCTTGTCCTTTTTTACTGTTGTCATTGATGTTAAATGGCGTACCTCCTCTGGTGGTGATGGCCTATCACGATCCATGTAAACTGAGGATATAAAAAGAGTGTTATTTGCAACCTCCAATTTAACTACCGTTAAATCGGCAGAGCTAAAATCAGGACATAGAAATACATTCAAATGTTTTTTTAGCTAAGATACAAGTCCTAGGATTGTTACTAACCTGGTTTGTGGTCTTGTAGAAGATGTTGTAACGGTTGTCCTTGAGCCCTTTTATGGATGAACCCTTCACCCAGGGTTCCTGTATAATGCCGATATCTATATCCTCCTCGCCGAGGAAGCAAATTATCTGACGCACTCTTCGAGTGGTGCAGATTAATCTGTATGATGTTCAGCACTGGTGGTAGGTGGAAAAATGGCATCCCCCATGTCCTCCGACATCCTGTCGGAATCATCGATTTCACCTAAAACTTCATCAGGACCAGAGGGGCGGAAAATCTTAAGTTTAGCATGCCTTATGCTGAAACGCAGCTTATGATCAGATTTCTCGAGAGCGACCAGGCTAGCCTCGTTGATCAGCAGCAGGAAAGAGGAGCTATTTTTCTGAGGTTCCTCCGCCTTGATGACTGCCCAGTCATCCATCGGAACCGCCGGATTGTGCAGTTACAGACATTGGGGAAGCCTTCCCCCGTTAATCTGCATATTGGGCAGCCAGATGCGGGCCCTTGGTTTCCTGGGGATAACATTAGCGGGGATAAGCTTGAGTTTCAAGCCCTCTTAGGCGTCACTAACTTTAATGACACACTCGCTAAGGAAATCCTTGGAGAACTGGTCCTCGCATCTGATGACCCGATAACCCCTGACCAACTCGGCGGAATCGAGGCACGGTAGAGGTCCCCCAGGATTTCCCAACAGGTAGTCCATGACCATACCCGATAGTCTCTCCTCTATGCTACCCCACGTTTCACTGACCGTCTTGCCATCTGAGGAGCGCTCGTCCACAAGAGCGACCTGCAGATGGTCTCTTACTACTTCAGAAAAGTGTCGCATTGTCTGAGTAGGACAGGCCGATGATGTACCTGGTAGATATTGTGTAGTAGTCGGCGTCTTGACAACCTTGGGCTTTTTTGCTTCGCGATTGGTCTCATCCGAAGACCTGTTTCGTTTGCTAGCCTTGGTTTCATACTTCTTCTGTTGTGGATGTTGTTGTTGCTGCTCCAGATGTGCGATGTACTCATCGACCACAGCTTGGTATTTGGCCTTAGCCGCAGCGTCCCTCTCATGAAGGGTACCAGCTGCTACGTTTTTGGCAACCTTGTCAAGAACGAATCGAGCCATCTTGTACCTGCTCTTGATGATGGCGTCCGGGGTTTTGTTTTTCTTCGACGAATCAGCGCTATTAACCATAGTGCCTTTGGTTTCCATTTTGGTGTTTGCTGTTGTTGCTGTCTGATGACCCACCCTCTGTACGTCAGAGGGAGTACTTTGCCTTGTACTTGCTGCGGCTGAAGGGTTGACTGAAGACTCCTGACTGAAGGCTAAAACTCGTCTTCCGATGAGGAGCCAATGTCGGGCATCCCCACCCCGTCTTGCTTTTTTTGATTTCTTTTATCCATTTGTTTGTAGTTTTTTGGTCCCACGAGTATGTCCGGAAAGAAGAGTCAGTCCTGGCAGAGCCGACATACCACGATAAGGTGATTATACTACCAACCTCGCCTGGGCATCGATAGGGACCGTTCGAGACCAGCACTGTTTTATCACCAGCTGGACATGCAGCCCTCGGCACGAGTGCCTACACACCTTCGCTTAAGTGAGATTTTTATGGGTTTACTCCCCACCTTCGTCTTAATGAACCACAGCGCACGATTGAGTACATGCGTGTAAATTCTTAGCTGACACTAGACACTAGAAGGGTGAATAGCCATTTCCGGTGGGCGCCTACGGGGAGGACCAAAGACGAAGATTTTTGCCCACCACTATGGGACCAACCAGCCAGCGTTTATCGTCTCAAAAATCTATATCTTTTTTGTTGTTAGTGATAAAAGTGTGAAACTTCGCATACATAATTTCGAATATGTAAGCTTTTAAATAATGTGATTTTTTTTTTTTCTTTTTTAATTTTATTTATTTATTTTTTTTTTAGTTTTAATTTTTATTTTCTTTTATTGCCTCGGGGGTGGTGGGAAAACGCTAATGCGCACGAAAAACAGTTCCGCTCTGTTTCAAGTAGTGTGAGATCTAGTCTTACTCACTAAAAAACCATCTGTAACCACTATTTAACTGGACACCATCCACTCCGGAACCGCTTGCTTATTGCATTACTTCAGAGTGGTGTCGTTATCGTTCCCCTCTCGTGGCCGGCTTTTTCATATTTGTCTTCTGTTGCGGGTTTATTCTTTCCTGCCGGTGAGACTTTCATCAGGCTTACATTAATCCCATGAGGGATTGGTTTTCCTCTCATTCAATATTATTCATTCATTTCACCCCTTCGGGTAGGGGTTTTCCTCTCATTCATTATTATTCATTCATTTCACCCCTTCGGGTAGGGGTTAGAATATACCCGAGGTAGGCATGCCTGTCGTAAGAGGCGACTAAAATCCACCCTCCGTATACCGAGTTTGGCGTATACAAAAAACATGCAATGAACAAAACAAAAGATTTAAATACCCCAGGTGGCAGTCCAGGTAAACTGGAAAATCCACCCTCTTCGGAGGTCGGCTCTACGGATTCTGGGGAGAGCCATTTATTGCACCTTATAAATCCCTTCTCAAAAAGTACAAGGGTATCTCGATCTCCACCAACAAGATCGAACGTCTCCGGAAAAAGAAGTCCGCCGGAAGCGCAAACGCGTGAAAAACGGGACTCAGCGAAATCTAAAAGCATTGAGGAGGAAAACGACGTACTCCGTACCAAGCTTAGCGAAATGGAGCTACTCTATCGTGAGCTCAAGAAAGAGGTAGATTTACTCAGGCAAGAAAATAATGCCCTAAAAAACACGTACCTACAAAAAGAAAATACAGTTAGCTCACATCGCTCACCTAGTCGCGAATACCAGACGGATGAAGAAGAGCTAACACGCGAAACGAATTGGGTCGAAAAGAAACGACCTAGCAAAAAACGAAAAGCTGGTTCCTCACCGGAAGTCGAGCCACAAAAAGATGAAAAGCGCAAGGAGATGCAAGAAAAGCAACAACAACCAAAATTACGTCCTCCGCCACCGATAAACGTCGTTGGAATTACGGACTATAATAAGTTGCATTGCCTCCTTACAGGAACTCTGGCTTCGAAGTTTAAGGTGACATCTCTGCGAAACAATACGTGGAAAATCAATGTCGATGATGCCGACGGTTACCGATCAGTATCTAAAAAATTGAATGCCGAAAAGATTCAGTGGTATACTTATGAAAATATGTTAGAAAGACCACTGCGTGTTGTAGCAAGGGGACTCCACCCCTCGTGCACTAAAGAAGATGTAATGCACGACCTTCAAGACAAAGGCTTTAAAATTCTTGATGCCGTCAATATTATCAAGAAGGAGAAGCAACAGTCGGAGGGAGATCATGAAAAATTGGTAAAGCGCGGTCTTCCACTATTCATGCTTAGTTTTGATAAAGACGAAAATAAAGACATTATATATGGTATTAAGACTATTCTAAACATCGTGGTCAAAATCGAACCCATGCGTAAGACCTCCAGATCGATCCCGCAGTGTAAGCGCTGTCAAGGCTTCAATCACACGCAGACTTACTGCCAGAAAGAGCCGCGATGCGTCAAATGCGCAGGTAAACATCTCTCGGAAGAGTGTCACCTAAACAAGCAAACCCCAGCCACTTGTATAAATTGCAAGGGAAAACATCCTGCGAACTATCGAGGTTGCGAAGTGGCGAAAGAGCTTCAAAAACGCCGCGATACGCTAAAAAATTCGATGCGTCCGAATATGAAACCAATCAAGAACAGACCGAAAATAGCTACGAAAAAAGCAGCGAAAGATAGAAAGTCCGTCAATATTAACTTAAGATCGGTTAATGATAAAAAATCCGAAAATAATAGAGATAAGGTAACAGAAGCAAAATCTCCGAATATCGGCGTGCAGTCTTATGCTCAAGCGGCGAAGACAGTTAAGGGTACGTACACGACCGACAACTCACAGGAGATCAAAGCTAGAAACTGTCCAAACTTTAATGTAAAAACTCCTTCTCAAGTTGCGACATTGAAAAATAGTGATAGAGGTAGTTCAGAAGATCATGTATCCAATGTTTTTTCCCTAATTCTTGCGAAACTTGAAGAGCAATGCAAAACAAATAAACTAATTTTCGAGAGACTAGTTGCACTAGAAAACAACATTCATAACACGCGCACTTCAACCAGAATATGAAAGAAACGCTTAAAATTCTTACTTGGAACGCTAACGGGCTCATACAAAGACTCGACGAGTTAGAAATATTTATGCGAGAGAAAAATATTGATATATGCTTGGTCTGTGAAACTCATCTGAAAAAGCAATCGAATATTAAGATAAGGGGATATAGCGGATATCACGCCTTTCACCCATCGGAAAGAGCCAGAGGCGGATCATCTTTGTTTATAAAAGAAAATATCGAACACTCAGCGGAAATAAAAATTGAATTAGAAGCAATGCAAGTAAGCACGGTACGCGTTAGAAATAAACATTTTGCTTTCAACATTTCGTCTATATATTGTCCACTGCGATGTAAACTTGAAGAAATTGATTTCACAAACATCTTCAACTTCCTTAAACCAAATTTTATTATTGGTGGTGACTTCAACGCGAAACACCCCTTCTGGGGCTCAAGGTATGCCTCTCAGAAAGGTAGAAAGCTTTATAATGCGGGTATGCAATTCAGTTGTGATTTTTACTCGACGGGTAAACCAACATATTGGCCAACTGATAGAAATAAGATACCAGATCTGATTGATTTCTTTGTTGTTAAAGGAATATCTAGCAACTGTATAAAAGTTGAAGAGAGCTTTGATCTCTCCTCTGATCATTCTCCAATCATTATGACGATAAGCGAAGCTTTGATTAAAAAAGTAGGACCGGCCAGATTAACTGGCGCGAAAACTAATTGGGACGGCTTTAAAAAAGATATTGAAGCAAATACTGAGCTGAGCGTATCACTTAAAACGCCCTATGAACTTGAAGTTGAAGTAGATCGCTTCGTCGAAATCTTACAGGATGCCGCGTGGAAGAATACTCCCAACCTAAAGAGAACCCCGGCCAGTTACATTAAAATTTATCCGCAGGAAATAAAAGAGATGATTAAGGAGAAGAGAAAAGCGCGTGAAAGATGGCAACAAACTCGGGCTCCGCAACATAAAGCACATCTTAACCGTTTGTGCAACTCACTAAAACGATCTATTAAAGACCTTAAGAATAATGAAATACAAACTTACCTAGAAAGCTTAACGGCAGAAAAAGATTCTAACTATTCGCTTTGGAAGGCTATAAAAGGTATTAAAAAACCTCAAATTCAAGCCGCCCCAATTAGGAAAAATCAAGACGAATGGGCCAGGCATGATAAAGAGAAAGCGCAAGTTTTTGCCGCCCACCTGGAAGAAACTTTCAAACCGTTTGATGGACAAGCTCTTATTGAAAATATAAATACGTCGTATATAGACAATAGCGTAATAAGAAATGCAACGCTTACCGAACTTAAGGAAGAAATAAAGAAACTTAAACCTAAGAAAGCTCCTGGATACGACCTAATTACGGGAGAGGTTCTTAAAGCACTACCAAGAAAAGCTCTAATTAAGCTTCTGTTCATTATAAACGCCGCGATTAGACTAGAATATGTTCCCAGTCAATGGAAAGTCGCCGAAGTTATAATGGTCCTTAAGCCTGGAAAACCGCCGAATGAAAAAACCTCTTATAGACCGATTTCGCTTCTTCCAATTATACCCAAAGTGTTCGAGAGAATATTGGTTAGGCGAATACAGCCGGTTATAGAAGAAGGGCATCTCATCCCTGATCATCAATTCGGATTTAGAAGTAAGCATTCTACAGTTGAACAAGTACACCGAATAACACATGTAATCGAAAAATCACTTGAAGAAAAAAAGATTTGTTCAAGCGTATTCCTTGACGTTTCTCAAGCCTTTGACAAGGTCTGGCACGAAGGCTTAAAGTTTAAATTACGACAAGTTCTGCCAGAGCACCTATATAATATTTTGAAGAACTACCTTACGAATAGGCTATTCCGCGTCAAATGTGGAAACGAATATTCAGATTTTAAGGAAATAATGGCTGGGGTGCCGCAAGGAAGCGTTCTTGGTCCAGTCTTATATCTATTATACACTCGTGATATACCACAAGTAGAAGGCACTGAGCTAGCTACATTTGCCGACGACACTGCTATCTTGATAGTAGGTAAAACGGTCGAAGATACTACAGAAAAACTGCAAGAAGCTTTGAATAGAGTAAATGAATGGACAAAGATTTGGCGAATCGCACTCAACGAGACCAAATCTGTTCATGTAAATTTTACTTATAAAAAAATAAATAATTTGCCGATCTTCAAATCCTCGGTTCAAATCCCGTTTGCAAACGAGGCTAAGTATCTTGGAATGACACTTGATACAAAGCTGAAATGGAAAACGCACGTTAAGAAAAAACGCAAAGAACTAGATAACAAATATCGAGAAATGTATTGGTTACTTGGAAAATATTCCAAGCTTAATATATATAACAAACTGCTTTTATATAAGCAAGTGCTAAAGCCTGTATGGACATATGGTATACAACTCTGGGGTTGTACCAAAATAAGTAATATTAAAATTTTACAAACTTTTGAAAACAAAGTGCTAAGAGGTATTGTAAATGCGCCATGGTATATCAGAAATAGCGATATCCACAGAGACCTTGGCATTAAAACAATCGAAGACGAAATTCAAACCTACGCGAGAAAGCATAGAAGTCGACTAGAAAGTCACGTAAATATTACAGTCCTCCAACTTTTGGAAGAAAGAAATTTACTGCGCCGTCTACAAAGAACCAAACCTTTAGACCTAGCGCGATAAGTAACCGCGTCTAAACTGCGGAGCTGGCAGGAACTTGTAATGGGAAGGTACCTGCAAAACGTCATTATTTCGCGAAACGAAAACTACTTGATAAGTCGAATACTTAGTTGTAGTAAAAATAAAAACAAGTCTGTTTTGAAGGGAGGTTTTTTTAGTGGGTAAGAATCCCACACTACTATGAGCACGCGCTGTCGATCCTCATAGTGTCTTGTTGAAGATTTTCACCTACCCTCGGAAACAAAAAAAAAAAGAATTCATTATTACCTTCAATAATTAGTCAGACTTTCCGAAAGAATATAAGACCCGTTTAGCTTCCTCCAAGAGTTCTTTAGAAACTATCTCAATCGGTTTTCTTATACTTGATATAAGTGGATCAGATGTAAATAACAAAGTATGGAAAACAGCCTCGTTTGTTGCTGCCCTCGAACATTTTCTGGAGTGGGTTAACCTTTTTTTTTTTGTAGTCTTCAGCATGTATCAATATTTTGTGGACCGAAGAGAGCATAGACGAGTAGTACCAATTATATTTTCCAACATACAATTGTGCAGTGTTGAGGCTATACTTGCCAAATAGCTTTGGATTGATAGCCATGTCTGATGAAAATGTTTGTAAGATACTCGTAACGTAAAACCTTCTTATTCAATTTTCATCAACTCCTGTTATACCATATTTGCCGAAGAGTGGTAATTTTGAAAAAAATCGACGAACTATGTTACCATTATTGCTGTTCCCACTACCTTGTCTTTGTTTATCTATATGTAAGCCCCTTTCAGTCCGGAAATAATTTTGCACATATTTTTTCTCGAATGAAATATTGTACGATTTATGTAAAATGAGTTCCATACACCTGATCCAAGCATGCAAAGTTGAGAGGCCATACTGATATGCATTTTTAATTTCAAATTTAGATCTCACTTTGTTTAAGTCTTTCATTTTGCTCCACAAATGGTACACACAGCACATGAACTGGTATCAGTAAGGACTTAAGCTTCTTTTCCATTGATCATTGTTAAAAACAGATCGTATTTCTTTTCAATTACTTCACCATCTTTATTTAATAGGGTAGCTTGTAACTCATTTATCTGTGTTCGTATGTCATTAACGACAGCTCTTGTTTTGTCAGGAGTTTCTTTTGAAAACTCAATAGAAATCGGACGATAATATCGTACCGAAGAACAAGTGCGATTTTGCCAAAGAACCTCGTTTGTATCCATATTAAAAGGCTTTATCGGCACGAATGAAGCAATGAATAAGTTGGAGTCGGAAATTAAATTATCTTCTCCTGGTAATACCTGTTTGTTTTCACTCTGTCCCGAAGATCCGTCGCAGCCACACTTGGTAAAGAGCTTGAAAATTTTCAATTTAGGCTTGTAAATAGAGGTCAATAATCAAAATGCGTTTAACAGTAGATGTATTATAGATGTATATTGTTGTGAGGTGCAAGTGCACTGCGACCTATAAAAGATCTATTGTGGCCCCCATACTACGGCTCTAGCCGATGATATACTCGGTTTAGAGCACTTCCTCCAGTCCAGCTGCTACAGCAAACTGGAGTATTTTCAGTGGAAGGTAAATCCGTTTCTGATAGGAAGTAGGCACCTAGGTGATTCCTTCTTTTGTGGATCAATGCTTCACATTCCATAAGAAGGTGCGCTGGTGTTTCTGCAAAGTCCCTGCAGAATCTGCAGTGTCCGTCTCCTTCTATTCCCAGTTTCCTAAGGTGCTCCTTAAGTCTGCAGTGACCCGTTAACATGCCCGCCAAGATGCGAAGTATTTGTATTTCCCCAGAAGTTCTTTTGCCTGTCTTATTTGGGGGATATCGTCCCAATGTTTGGCTCATTTGTTCTCTTCCTATTTCCTTAAGTCTTCCCTTATTTTTGGGGTCTTATCCCACAGAAGGGTTGTGGTCCAAGGAACGGCGTGTCTGATCCGTTTTTAGCTAGTTCATCAGCTGCTTTGTTCCCCTCCACTCCTACATGTCCTGGTACCCAGTAGAGAGCTACTTTGTTTGTTTCTCCCAGTTTGTTGATCCTGGTGAGACATTCCCATACCAGTTTGGATCTGATCACGTGCGAGGTCAGTGCTTTAATAGCGGCTTGGCTGTCGAACAATATTGCGATGTCCTGCCCGCGATATTTCCTCTCTAGGTTGAATTTCGCGCATCTTTCGATTGCGTGAACTTCTGCTTAAAATATACTGGTGAATACTCCCAGTTATTCTGAGTATATAGTCCTGGGCCCGTACACTCCTTGTTTGAGTTGGTATTTATCGGATACGCTACTCCAGTCTCTCTTGTTGCTCAGCTTTGAGTCAAATTTCCTTTCAAAGCAGTATTTCTTGACCATATCATCTCTGGGCCAATCCAGAAGCGGTACTGACCGCTCGAAGGGGACCTCAACCAACTTGGAGCGCGCAACTGGAGGCAATTAGTCTCTTAGCCTGTTTGCAGAAATCCGAGAATCGTGTAATTGTTGTAGACCGAGCTAAATGGAGAGGCTTGCTGGTTGAGGCCCAGGTTCACCCCGAACTGTAGCGCCACCTAAGTAAATAAGCAAGTAAGTCTGGCGAGCTCATCAGCCTTGCAGTTACCTGGAATGTCTCTGTAGCCTGACACCCAGCATAGGTGAATGTTTCATTGCTCCGCCATCTTAACGAGAGAGGAGCGGCAACCTAAATTACTCTTGAAGTGCATGATTGCAGGACTTAATTACAGATTGGCTGCTTATATCACAGATATTACATTACAATTTAGCTAGGATACAACTTCCCTAATCGTCCAAATTTCCGCCTGAAAAACACTACAGTTGTCTGGAATGCGGGCACAGATGTCGAACTTTTTGCCTCGAAAGCGAGGATACAACAGAACAGAGCATTTCTTCTGACAGTGTCCTAATTTTGCAAGAACAAGACTGTTTATATTAGGATTCGTTCTCCTGGGAATGGGATCAGTTCAATCTCTTTTTCTGGTCGAAATTCTGCCGTTGATAACAGCTGCCATTCTTTTTCTACATTTAATGGAGCAATTAGAATTCATTTAAATCTTCCAGGTATTTACCGTGCACATTTCTCTCGTATCTCATCATCTTGTAGTCTATACCATCTTATGTGGGTAACCATTCATGGTGGTGATCAGTTGACCATTCGGCCCCTCTCAATGCTTTTACTTTCTATACACGATGGTACCACGAATAAATCTATCAACCACTTGTGCTCATCACCCATACCCAAACGAACAAATAATCCATATCTGCCACCTTTCCAGAATAACATCCACCTTATGTAAGAAAGCGTACTCCGACTCATTAGTCATTCGTTGACCTAGTCATTAGACCTCGAACAACTTCTACTCGGTCGCCTGAAAGCTCCAGGATGGAGTTGAAAACTCGATGGCCTGGTGAACTGATGTCCATACGCTCCACTTGTCCCAGCCATCTCATCCACTGAATTCGTAGCTTTTTTGGCCAGGTTGACGTTGTTGCATAGCCCGTAAAGTCCTTCATTACATCTTCTCTTCTACACTCCTCCAATGCAAACTAGACTACTAGCAGTGTGCGATTTGCAGCCACTAAACCCACTTCCCTTCCTACCCCTGGTCTTGTGGTCAAGCATTTCATCGCGTAGGGGGACTTCAGCCTCAGGAACTTGGCTCATTCGTGTTGGCAGGCTCCTGCACCGCGTTTCGTTGTCGCTCCTGTCTTCGTTGCACCTTCATAATGGTCCACACCCTGTTTGCTCACCAGCAGGTGCCGTTCTTCATAGTATCATGGACAATGAAACATGATGTGTTTCGCATTCTCGTCTGCTTCCGTGCACGTTAAGTAAAAGGGGTTGTAGTTGAGTCCAAACATGTGAATGTAGGCCCTGAAGCAACCATGGCCAGTTAGCATCTGGGTCAGGTAGAAATTAAGCTCCCCATGCTTCCTATTGATCCAAGCGTTTATATTGGATCAGTCTCTGCGTCCTCCTGCACTTATCAGAGTGACCTCATCTCTCCTGCCATTCTTAAAGATTTGTCCTTGGTGCTACCTCAGTAACACTTTGACTCGTCGCTGTTAATGTCGCTCTCCTGCTGACACGGTATTTCCGTTGGGCTTATTTTTTTCTTTAGCCAGAAGGTCTATTGGTAGCATGCTAAAGACTACATATGGCGCGTCCTAGGAGATTGTTCAGAAGGCGCTGCATACTTTCAACGCGTTATTTCTAAAAGCTGTCTCCATCTTCCATCTGTATGACTTCGTCTTCATTGCACAAGCCCATATTCGAGAGCCGTAGAGCATTATCGATCCCACAGTCCCCTCTTGTGCTTTAAAATAAAGAAATAAATATTTGGCGCAACAGCTCTTTAAGTGCCAGGGCCTAGCTTCTCACAACCACTCATGTTGTGTGCATTATATTTTTCCCACGAATGGAAGGGACCTACAGTTTAGCGCCGTAACCGAACGGCGATTTGAAAAGCCTTTTCGTGACAACAATACTCTCTGATGTTTGTCACACTCTCGCGAGAGGTGGGACAGTGAAAAAAACTTTTTGGTGATTTCTGGGATTCGAACTTGGAACCTCATGCGTAGTGATCCGACGCACTAACCACTTACGCCACGGCGCCTTCTTGTGCTTTGGTCCGCCGATATTTGGCATGATCCTTGCCAGGGCAGCTGTTGCATTTGCTGCCTTGTCAGCTGCAGACTGCAGATGTTGCATAAAGGTTAGCCTTACATCTATAGTAATGTCAAGGTACTTCAACTCTGGCTTAGAAACTACCACATGATCGCTCACGGTTACTCTTATAGTCTCCATGACTCGCCTACTGCTGATCAGCATTTCTTTTGTCTTTTAATCTGCAAGTTGTAGGCCCATGCATACTAGCCAGTCCTAAACAATCCCATACCATACTCCCCATTTACGAGGCCACCTGCCTCATCGATTGCACCCTCCAATCTATCACTTATGATGCTCTCCAGTAATTTCCCCGTGATGCCCAATATACCTAGACGCCTATACGATGAGGGATCCTGCGGAGGTGTATTACCTTTTGGTAGGAGAACCAGTCTTTGTTTCTTCTCCTGGTTGGGGGGAAAAAGAAAAAAAAGTTGTATGTATGTATGTACAAGTATGTCACCGTTTGCTAAGCGGGGATAACCTTGTAATCAATGAGTTTCATATAAAGACATGTATGTGTCCAAAGTTCAATTTAGACTTGCTCCAGATTTTACAACCATCAACTTGTCTGATTTTCAATCTGCCAACTGGATACCTAACCTAGTACCTACATAGCAGACTCCCACTGCACTATGTCACCTTGTAATCGAAAGTTAAACAAACCGCCAGCACAATGTTGTTCCGCATCGTGAAGTTCATGATTTTGTTGTGGCGGCTGGCTACGACAATGGCGTCGGTGATGATAGCAGCAGCGGCGGTGGCGGCAGCTTTGCTGAAAGGTAGTTGGACATGGTTCACATATTCCAAGAGCCATAGATTGACACTGTTGGTGCTGGCCGGAAATCAAGTTATTGAAAGGGGTGGCAAAGGTAAAATAAATTTAAATATCTCTTCCAAGTCTTAATTATTTAATTCGCCGCACGTCCAAGGCTACCAGCTAATGCGGGGCGGAAAATTCATACTTCCTTGGCATAGAACTGACGATTTAAGTATTCATTTTGCTTGTTCACATTCAAATTCTATAGAATAACGATTTTAGGTTGGTTTAGATATTTTTATTTGATCTATCGAGCCTAACTCCAACGGATTTCGAATAAATCGCAAATATGTTTACAGATTTGATATGAAACGTAAATACGTTTTAAAAGTAATTTAAATTCAAATCTAATTCTTACTTACTTACTTGAAGGGCTCCCGACCCTTGAAGGGTCTCTGTCTAAGATACGGCTGCATTCCATCCTCTGCGGTCCCAGGAACGCTGCTTCCAGTCATGAAGATCAAGCCTTCTAGCATCCATGACAGCTTGGTTTTTATACCGGAGGTTCGGCCATTTTCGCCGCCTCGAACCTGGGAGCTGAGATTCGAAGATTCTTTTGGCTGGAGCGTTGCTGTCCACTGGCGTGGCAAAATCGCATCATCACCTCCTCGCGGTGCCCGCTGGGTAGCTATCTGATAGTGAACTAACGATGAGCGTATGCTGAGTCTGACGATATATGTGTAGCTGAACACTCAGACCTGCGTAAGCACATCTGGGTCTCAGAAGCCTAGCAAGACCTCCTCTGAAGGAGGACGAATTGCGAAATTGCGGCGGATGAATTCTCTCGATGGAATCAACGGTGACGTCTACAGAGCAGCGGATATCTTACCGGAGCTACTTGGACATATTTGGAGCTGAGGTCTGTAAGGATTTTCAATACTACATCAGGGCATTGAAAAAGAGATGGTGGCGGATGAACCCTTAATGGGCCAACGGCAGCACTCATATCCCCGAAGTGGGCTACTGACATCGGTGTATCCGGCCTTTTGTCCTAGGGGTAAACAAAAAAAAAAGGATTTGCCCCTTTAGGTTGGGGGTTGTGCCGTCGGGTTAACTTCCCTACTACGTAAAAAACCTTCGGTTACGAAGCAACCAACAGCCTGGGATACGGATGATTTTACTGTCGGCGACCCAAGCAAATGTAAAAAGGACAACGATCTTCGTGTCTGCACATGGAATGTTAGGTCGCCCTACAAACCACGTGCAGCCAAACAACTTAAGGAGGCCCTAGAGTGTCTCAAAGCAGACATTACCGCCATCCAAGAAGTGCGATGGGATGGGCCGGGCAAGAGGAGTATGAAAAACTGCGACATCTACTACGGCGATTGCTACAGACAAAAAGGACAGCGTCTAATCGGGTGCGGATTTGTCATTGGAGACAGACTTAGGCAAGAAGTCTTGAGTTTCCGGCATGTGAACGAGCGCCTTATGACTATCCGTAGCAAGGCTAAATTTGCCAACATTAGCCTAATAAGCGCTCACGCCCCTCACGAGAAGAAGGACGACGCGACAAAGAATGACTTCTACCAGCTCTTGGACAAGACGTTTGAGCAATGCCCTAGTCACGACGTTAAAATTATCCTAGGTGATTTTGACGCAAAGCTAGGAAGAGAGGACGTCTTTAGTAGCGTGGTCGGAAAGCACAGCCTGCACGACATCACATCCGACAACGGACTCAGGCTAATCGACTTTGTGGCGGGGCGAAACTTTGTCGTAGCTAGTACGCGGTTCCCACGTCTCGACATTCACAAAAGAACATGGCTCTCCTTTGATCGAAAAACTGTCAACCAAATCGATCACATTGCGATCGACGCAAGGCACTCTTCCAGTATTCTGGGTGTCCGGATTTTCCGAGGAGCTAACTTGGACTCGGATCACTACCTAGTTGTAGCCAAGGTACGGATGCGGATATCCACAACGGAGCGAAATCAACGAAATACTGTGAGGAAACTTGACGTCGGGCGGCTACAATCGCAAGAGACCACCAGAGCCTTTGCCGATCGAGTTTCTCTTAATCTTAACATAGGTCCTATGCCGCCAGCATCAAATGCTGAGGACCAGTGCCAGCGTTGCCAACAAGCCATCAGAGGTGCCGCCTCTGATGTACTGGGTTTTTCTCGGCCACCACAACGAAACCCCTGGTTTGATATGGGATGCCAGCAAGCACATGCAGCTAAACAGAGGCGTACAAAGCGGCGCTGCATAGAAGGACTAGAGCTGATTACGAGCTCTACGTGCGCAGGAGAAAAGAGGAACATCGTCTTCTCAGGAAGAAGAAGAAAAAGGAGCATGAGAAGCGTTAGATCGAGGAGATTGAGAGACTTTATTGCAGGAATAATGCTCGAAAATTTTACGAAAAGGTAAAACGAACATGCCAGGGTTTCAAAGCCAGAACAGAAGCCTGCAGTGACGAAAATGGTAACATAGTAGTAGAATCGTAGTCGTTGCTGAGGATATGGAAGGAACACTTCTGCAGACTATTAAACGGCGATGATGACCACTGTTCCGCTGTCAGGCAGAATGAGCCATTCAACAGTGATGATGACAGTCAAGATTCCCGTCAACCCGATCAGAATGAAGTGAGGATAGCGATATCTAAACTCAAATCCAACAAAGCTGCTGGAGCCGACGGCCTTGCCGCTGAACTTTTCAAGGCAGGAGGAGATGAGTTGATAAGGAGCATGCATCAGCTCATCTGTAAAATCTGGTCGGACGAAAGTATGCCCGATGAATGGAACCTCAGCATCGTCTGCCCGATCCTGAAGAAAGGAGACCCTCTGAACTGCGCCAATCACAGAGGTATAAGTCTCCTCAACATCGCATATAAGATCCTGTCTGCCTTATTATGTGAACGCCTAAAACCGATCGTCAACAACCTGATAGGTCCTTATCAGTGCGGTTTCAGGCCGGGAAAGTCCACCATTGACAAAATATTCACACTACGGCAGATCTTGGAGAAAACCCATGAATGTAAAATCGATACGCACCACCTCTTCATCGATTTCAAAGTTGCCTATGATAGGGTGTATAGAGACGAGTTATACAGAGCCATGTCTAGTCTTGGCATCCCTGCCAAGCTCGTCCGTTTGTGCAGAATTACGATGGAGAACTTTCGCTGCTCCATCAAAGTCGGTAAGAACCTCACCGAACCGTTCGATGTCAGGAAAGGTCTTAGACAAGGTGACGCGCTATCATGCGATTTCTTTAACATAGTACTTGAGAGAATTGTACGAAACTCACAAGCCAACACCGGAGGTAAATTCTTGTACAAGTCTGTACAACTGCTCGTTTATGCCGATGACATTGACATAATCGGAAGAACTCAGTGGGCAGTCAATGGGGCATTTACGAGTATTGAGATCGAGGCAGCAAAGATGGGTCTAGCGGTCAATGAAAGCAAAACAAAATATATGCATCTACAAAAAAGGACACCCAACATCGGCGTCTTGGTCTGTACGCCACAATAGACAGATATAATTTTGAGGTAGTAAAGGATTTTGTCTACCTAGGCTCTATGGTGAACTCCGCAAATGACATCAGTAGGGAGATCACACGAAGAATTACTCTTGCCAATCGTTGTTTCTATGGGCTAAAACGGCAATTGAGTAGCAAAGCCCTATCTCGAACTACTAAGGTAACTCTCTATAAGACTCTAATCATCCCAGTCCTGCTGTATAGCGCAGAGGCATGGGCTTTGACAAAACCAGATGAGGATGCCCTTTGTTATTTCGAGAGAAAAGTTCTTCGAGCGATCTTTGGTCCCGTCTGCATAGACGGTGAGTGGAGGAAAAGGTACAGTGCGGAACTGTGCGGCCTGTACAAGGACAACGACTTAGCCAAAAGAGTTCCCATACAGCGACTAATATGGCTGGGTCATTTAGATCGGATGGAGCCCAACGTTCCCGCTAAGAAAGTCTTCGAATCCACCCCGGATGGGCGACGCAGTAGAGGACGACCTCGCGGTAGGTGGCACAAACAAGTGGAGGGGGACCTCAACCAACTTGGCGTGCGCAACTAGAGGCAGCTGGCTCGTAACCGTGCTGGCTGGATAGGTTTGTTGGTTGAGGCCCAGGTCCACCCCGGACTGTAGCGCCATCTAAGTAAGTTGTTGTTGCTCTGCTTTCTTACTTATCGTCCAGCATTCGGCGCCATAAAGCAAGTCTGATAAGATGAGCCACATATTTCTGGATATGACGCAGTTCGTCAACCTAGACCATTTAGGGTTGGTTTTTCTAAGAAAGATTGAGGAGTGTTTGTCTTCGTTGCTCCGACCGAGGTGTGAACAAGTTCCGCAAATGAGCAGTGGATGGCTGAGCCTCGCCTGGCCAGTTCATCAGCATATTCGTTGCCATCAAAGTTGCTGCGACCTGGAACCCAGACTAGGGTTACCATACATTGGCCACCTAGTGAGGTCAGCTCCTTTCGGCATTCTAGAACTAGTTTTGAAGAAATAGTTACCGAGGCAATGACTTTGATAGCAACTTGGCTATCAATGCAAATAACAATTTTTTGCCTTGGTAGTATATTTGTGTGTGACTTGATTTGGCGACAGACTTCGCGGATGGCGAGTAATTCCATTTGGAAGACGCTGGCAGTGTGACTCCGAAAAAACACCTGCACCAACCCCATAGTCCATTTTTGAACCGTCGGTGTAGACTGTTAGGTCGAAGCCACATGTTCATCTTGCCAATCTTTTCTTGTACGGAATTGTACGTCGAAGTTCATTGTGGGAATGATGTAGTCTGTTGGAGTCGATACGAGTTTTTCTGGTAGAGATTTCAGAATATTCCTGTGTCGATAGGGTTTCGCAGTCCAGCACTTGGACTCTCTGAGTCTGATTGCGCTGTGCGCTGAAATATTTGTCATATGTAGATCTAGGGGTAAAAGGTGTAGCAGGACTGATAGAGCGTCTGACGGGGTTGACCGTAGAGCATCTGTGGTGCCTATGCACGCTGCTCTTTGCACCTTACTCAGTTTGGTTATATTAAAGGCTTTTTTAAGGAGCGCCCACCATACTATTGCTCAGAGGTACGAGTAAGTAAACTCCTTAACTACCTAAGTTGCAGTCATCAACAGTGATGTTCTGTCCAAGGCTTTGAGCAGATATTTCTTGTTTGTTGGCAGCATGTACTTAGTTTTGCGCTCATTTGCTCGTATTTCAAAAGCTTAAACGAGTAGCGAGTCCTTTTTTTTTGGTTGCGCCAAGGGATGTGGTAATCTTCTAAAAATGGTAATAGGCCGGGCTGCTAGGATGTACGATTCGCAAGTCCGAATAATCGATACCAGGAATGCGCCTACGTACTAATCCACAACCTGCACACTTCTACCACTCTCCCCGTGGGACTGCCGTTAGGTATTACTTCGTGGGGCTGGTTAGCATATCATGCTATTCGTCTTATATGAGCTGTTGCGGCTTCTTCTGCTTCTGCTGCTTTGGGAATTTTCTCCATTCTTCGCAGCTCAATTTGCACATTCCATATATATGCTCTAATCTCTGTCCAACTCTCTACTAATAACAGCATGTGATCGATTCTAGACGATGGGCTATGTAACGCTGTTCTCCAATGTGAGAAGTGGAATATTGCGTGCTCCATTGTTTCTTCTTCTTCTGGACATTCAGGGCAAAATGGTGAGGTATCGTGTCCAAAGTACAAGGGCTTTGATATATATTTTGCCAAATCCTCCAAGACCGGATAAGAACTGTGTAAGGTCTCCGTGTTCGTGACTTGTCCAAACATAGATTTTCGGTATAAGTTGGTAGGTCCATCTGCCTTTTGCGGCACAGTCCTATTTGTTCTGCCAGCTAGCTAGTGATGTTGGTATTTCTTCTTCTTTTATCGCTGCAGCCGCATCTTGCGGATGGGGGAGTTTCCTTATATAGATTCACCGCATCTCATCTGCGAGAATATCGATGGGTACCATTCCGGCTGCTGAATCCGAGATTGTTCTAAATCCACTTATGGTTCTTAGAGCACAAAGTCTGTGTACCGAAGTGAATTTGTGTCGTATCGCCTTTGCTCACACCGGAGCCGCATAAAAGAGAATCGAGCTGACTACTGTTGAGAGTAATATTCTCCTGGCGTAACCAGGTCCCTCCATATTAGAAAGGATCCTGCAAAACGCTGCCTGGATTCCCGAGGGTTTTTTACTCATGGATTCTACATCGCTCTTAAAGTTCAGCCGGTTGTCTAGCATCACACCAAAGTATTTGATGGCGTCTCTGGATTTTATTTTGCTGGTTCCAACCTGAATGTTGACATAATCTGGGGCTTTTCGACTGGTTATAAGGACGGCCTCCGTTTTATGGTCAGCCAGTTCCAGACCACCTGCCACTTCTTCTTTCTTCTTCTTATGTCCTGTATCCCCTTGTGGGTCCTAGGGCCTCTACTACGCCTACGAGCCATCGTGTACGGTTTCTGGCAATGTGTCTGAGTTCTCCCCAACTTTTCCCTAACTGCCGTGCCTCCTTCTCGACTGTTCTGCGCCATGTTCTCCTCGGACCGCCAGGTCTTCTGCCATCCTGAGTTAGAGGGTTCCATTGCATAGCATGGTTCGCTATGGAACTGTCACCCTTTCGGAACGTGTGACCAATCCACTGCCACTTCCGCCGTTGGATAGTTGTGCCCATTGGTTCCTGACCCGTTCTCTCGTAAAGGTGTTCGTTAAAGATACGATTGGGCCAGAAAATCCTTAAGATATTGCGCAGGCACCTATTAACAAACATTTGCAGCTTTCTGGTGATAGTAGTGGTCACTCTCCATGTGCTGCAACCATATAGCAGCACGGATTCAACGTTGGAGTGGAACAGTCTTATTTTGGTGCTCAAACTGATTGCATTGTTTCGCCATATTTTGGACAACATCCCGAACGCGGACTTTGCTTTGGCGATCCTGTTGGCTATATCCAGTTCGGTTCCACCATCGGTCGAGACAATACTCCCAAGATACTGGAAGTCCTCTACTCTCTGTACCGGTTGTCCAGCAATGCATATTTGAGCCGATGAGTTAGTTCCAAGGCTGATAATTTTAGTTTTTTCCGATTAATTTTCAGCCCGACGACGCCTGCCTTTCTCTCCACATCTGCTGTCATTTGGTGGTTGTCCATAATTCTGTGTAAGCATACATCGTCAGCGTAGTCAAGATGTTTCAGTTGAGATTTAAGAGTCCATCGAATTCCTCCGTTTCCCGTCGACAAAGCTGCATGAAACACATCACTAATCACCAATAGGAATAATATTGGTAAAAGGATACAGCCTTGTCTTACCCCACTTTGGATCTCGAATTCCTAAGACAACCTCGCCCTGTGCAGAACGTGACATTTGGAGCCTTCATATGTAGCTTTGATAATAGCAATTAGTTTATCGGGAATACCTCTCCTGCGTAAGGCATGCCAAATAAACTCCCTGTTGACACTATCGAACACCTTCTCAAAATCGATGAACAGCAAGTGCTGTGGCGATCGATATTCAACACATTGTTCGATGATAATCCGCAAGGTGTTGATGTGGTCGGCACAGGAGGATCCAGAGCGGAAACCTGCTTGTTCGGCATCGTGTGTGTTCGAGATGTTGTTTGATTCGCTCCAGGATGATTTTAGCTATTATCTTAGCTACAGCAGGCAGCACGCAGATACCCCTCCAGTTTCCGCACTCCATTAAATTTCCTTTCTTAGGAAGCTTGACGATCATTCCCGGGAACTTCTCACCTTGGGCATCTCAGTCTGATTTGGGAGCATATTGCTAGCGAATACACGGTTCAAAACCGTAGCAAAATGCTCTTTTCATCTCTTGAGCTGGTCCTCATCCGAAATGAGCAAGGAGCCATCTACGCTTTTCACTGGGTGTTGACTGGAGCTGCGACCACCTGTCAGCTCTTTGGTGATTCTGTAGACGGTCCTGCTATCGCACCTCCGTGCTGCTTCTTCTGCTTCTGTAGCCAGCGCGTTGATGAAGTTGCGCTTGACATGTCGCACGCTACGCTGAACTTTTCTCATCTTCATGCGATATAGGGACTGTAGCTCTCTTCTCCTTGCTGCTGGGGTAGCTGCAACGCGAGCTTTCAGCTGTTTTCGTTCGTCAATCCGTCTCCAGGTATCCTCGGAAAGCCACGCCCTATGTCTTCCCTGCGATCGACCTACAATTCTTCCAGCACCAGATGTAAAAACATTCTTCACAGCACACCAATGGTCTTGGATGGTTGCGGGCATTGAGCTGCTGATTGCTTCCACACCTTGCGAAAAGTACTTCCTTAATTGTTGGCGCACTGAGGTATCACTAAGTCTATCGACGTTGAACCTGGGCATTCTTGTGTTGTCGTGGGATCTTCGAACTGCAGCAGTGCGTAGTTGGAGAGTAGCTATCATAAGATGGTGATCACGTACTATCCCCACATCTGCCCCTCGCCTGTTTCGGACGTCCAGGAGACTACTTCTAAAGCGGCGGCTGATAGCAAAATGGTCAATTTAGTTGGAGGTTGCTTGCCTGTCATTGGAAACCCAGCTGACTTTGTGGCAGGTCTTGTGCTCAAACATGGTGCCACCTATCACAAGGCGGTTGGCATTGCAGAAATCCACAAACCTTTCGCCGTTGTCATTGCGGTTGCCTAGTCCATGCTTTCCGATTACATGTTTGAGCCCTTCGTTGTCGTTGCCTACCTTGGCATTCAAATCCCCCATCACTATGACAATGTCTCCATTTGGTGTTGTGTTGAAGACACCTGTCATTTCTTTATGCGGCATATTGCTTCATTTGTGACCGTCTCTATCTCATGGGTATATTTCGCAACAGTAATCACAGCGATATTATCGCCTGTTCTTCATTCCATTAATTGCCGTTAATGTCTCTACAACGGCTAGCCGGGATCTTCCGATGATGTCAATATCTTCGACGTATCCCAGCAGTTGGATAGATTTGTGAAAGATAGTGCCTTCACCAAAAACACCTCTCTTCAAAATTAATACTACAACTAAGCCAGTACTTATCCAGTAGTTTTATTTTCGCTTACGAGAATCGTTATTCTAGAAAAAGATGATCGTATGTGATTAAAAATAAATGTAACACTTTAGACAGGTTAAATTCCAATGAAAGTTCCTGCCTTTCTCACGACCTTCATATGCTATGACGCGAGGTCAAAAGGTTTTGTCCTTTGAAGACGACGCATTGAATTGTTCGCGTCAAGTAGTTGAGTGATAGTACGGTTACAATGGCCGTGAACACGATCTTTGTGTTTACGCGCAAATTTTCATATCTCTTCGACGACGCTGGGAATTCCCAGATCCCGATGAATATCTTCGTTACGTACATACCACGGTGCGTTAACGATCGTTCTAAGAACTTTATTTTCGAAAGTTTGTATGATGTTTCTATTGCTTTTCTTGGTACAACCCCATAGTTGTATACCATACGTCCACACAGGCTTTAGCACTTGCTTATATATAAGCAGTTTGTTATGTAGGCTCAACTTCGAATGTTTTCCGAGTAGCCAGTACATTTGTCGGTATTTGTTTTGAAGTTCGTCGCGTTTCTTTTTCACGCGCGATTTCCATTTGAGCTTGACATCTAGAGTCATTCCTAGATATTTTGCTTCGTTTGCGTACGGTATTTGAGCCGAGTTTAGATATACAGGCAATCTATCCACTTTTTTGTACGTAAAGTTGACGTGAGTAGATTTGCTTTCGTTCAGCACAATACGCCAAGAATTCGTCCAAGCGTCGACTTTATTAATACCATGTTGAAGCTTTCCGGTTGCTGCTTCAATGGTATCTCCCGTTGTCAATATCGCCGTATCGTCCGCAAACGTGGCGACGACACAGTTTTTTTCTTGCGGGATGTCACGCGTGTAGAGTACATATAGAAGTGGTCCAAGGACACTTCCTTGCGGGACTCCGGCTGCAATCTCCTTGAAGTCAGAGTAATCATTTCCGTGCTTAACACGAAAGAGTCTCTCGGTGAGGTACGATCGTAAGATTAAAAAGAGTTGCCGTGGCAGTAGTCGTTGCAATTTATATTCCAAGCCTTCGTGCCAAACCTTATTGAAAGCTTGTGAGACGTCAAGAAATACACCACAACAAATCTTTTTTTCTTCCAGAGCTTTCTCAATCACGTCAGTTATTTTGTGGACTTGGTCAATTGTACAATGTTTAATTCTAAATCCAAACTGATGGTCAGGAATGAGACGTCTTTCGTCAATTACGGGCTGTAGACGTTTGGAAAGAAGTTTTTCAGATATTTTTAGATGACCGGCAATAGGGAAGTAGGCCGATATGATTTCTTCTCATTTAGCGGTTTGCCTGGTTTCGGGACCATTATAATCTCGGCGACTTTCCATTGCCTCGGAACATAAAGCAATCTGAACGAAGCGTTGATCAAATAGAGCAGTTTGATAATAGCTATATTCGGCAATTCCTTGACTACCTGCGCCGTTATCAAGTGGTAACCCGGAGCTTTTTTTGTCTTTAAATTTTTAATCACTTCCCTCAGTTCAATCAATGCAACTTTTTTTACTTCAAAGTTGTCAGATGTCGTGACTGGGGAGTCGGGCGTTAACGAAGGGCCATCGAACGGCTTAAACGCTTCTTCTAAGTGCAAGGCAAAAAGTTCTGCCTTTTCTTTGTCGCTCTTGGCCCAGTTTCCATCGCTTTTGCGAATTGGTGGTGCTTGCATTTGAGGTTTCCGGATGCCTTTTAGCGCTTTCCAAAGCGAATAATTTGATTCTCTTTCACCGGAGAGATTTTCAAGATAGGTCGCTATCTTTTTGCTTATAAATTCGCGAATACTATCTTTAAGGCGATTGCATAGTCGGTTAAGGACCGTTTTATGCTGCGGTGCACGAGTGCTTTGCCATTTCTCTCGTGCTTTTCGTTTCTCTCTCACCAGTTCAACAATTTCTCTGGGATACTTTTCGTTGCGGTTAATCTTATAGCTTCTAGAAGGAGTGTTTCTCCATGCCGCTCTTTGAATTGCTTCCACGAAACGATCAATTTCGTCCTCTAGTTCACAAGGTGTTCTAAGTGATACATTTCAGGCGATATTTGTTTCGCAATCATTTCTAAAGCCCTCCCAGTTTGTTCTATTGCTAGTGAGTCTTGGAGGTCCTTTTTTCGTGATCAGCGCTTCTCCAAGTAATAAAATTACCGGCGAGTGGTCAGAAGAGAGATCAAAACATTCTTTGATTGTAATAAACTTCTCGTAAATGCCTTTTGTAAGAAAAAAATCGATAAGATCGGGAATTTTTCCTGAATCGGTTAGCCAAAAGGTCGGTTTTCCAGACGAATAAAAACAACAACCGAATTCATTTGCCACTTCGTAAAGAATTTTTCCTTTAGAAGATGTACATCTTGAAGCCCAGAAGGTGTGCTTCGCGTTGAAATCTCCTCCACTAAGAAAATGTGAACCAAGGGCATTGAAGACACGAAAGTAGTCGTCTTTTTCTAGTGGGCATCGCGGCGAACAGTAAACCGATGCTATATTGTAACTCAGGTGCTTATTTTTAACCCTTACCGCGCACAACTGAAGTTTTTCCAACTCTATGCTTATATCGACCGAATGTTCGATGTTAGTTTTAATGAATAAGGACGAACCGCCCCGCGCTCTATCAGAAGGATGATAGGCGTTATAACCAGCGTAGCCTCTTATCTTTATCTGCGATTCCCTTGTTAGATGGGTTTCGGAGATCAAACATATGTCGATATTTTCTCTTATTAGAAACATTTCTAATTCGTTAGATTTTTGTTAGAGTCCGTTTGCATTCCATGTTACTATTTTAAGCAAAGAGTCCATATTTACTTAGATTTAGATTTATGGTTAGCCATACAAAAGCTTTCGACGTTACTGAGACGTTCGAAAATCCGTTTGTTAATTTCACATTGTTCCTCGAACTTAGCGTAGATGCAGTACAGAATTTCATTCAACGGATCAGAGGGTAGTCCGTCTTTTCGTTTGGTTGCTTTGACTGCAGCCTGAGAATACGTCAGACGTAAGGGGTTCGCTGGCTTATCCGAGGTTATTTTTCGTTCAGCCTTTTTAGTGGATGACTTTGACGTACGTTTACCCGGCTTAGAAGGCTGATTGACTGTTTCAAGAGTCTGCACTGCTGATTCGAGCGTCCTTTCAGTCGGCTTAGGAATCTGTACAACTGGCTTACGAGACCGCTCAGTCTGCTTAGCAATACGTTCTTCCGACGTAGGAGCCCGATCGGCTGAATTCGTTCCCCGTACAATCGGCGTTGTCGATTTTTTCCGTCGCATCTGTAATTCCTTAGCGACCTCGCAACCGCGATAATTTGCTGGGTGCCTTCCTTTGCAGTTAACGCAAGTAGCTTTTTCATATGTGCTCAAATTGCAATTTTTGGAAGAGTGTTTCCCAGGGCACTTAACGCAGCGCGGCTCTTTCCGACAGTACGCTTGTGTATGATTAAACTCTTGGCATCGCTTGCATTGAGGGATTATCTTCGTGTTGACACGTAGCGGCTCAATTTTAACGACCATACTCATGATTGTACGAATATTGAATATCTTTTGCTGGCTTTCCGTTTTATGGAATGATAGCACAAAAAGCGGAAGCTTACGTTTCAATATAGTTTCTTCACCACGGTCGGGTCGTTTTCTCTCTTTTTTTAAAAGGTTCACGGCGTCCAGAATGTTATAACCTCTAACGCGTAAATCATCTATAACGTCTTCTTTAGCGCATGATGGATGAAGCCCTCTAGCTACGACCCTCAAGGGTCTCTCAGACTTGTCTTCGTAAGTATGCCATTGAAGTTTTTCCTTATTTAGCCTTTGAGATACAGCCCGATAGCCCTCAGCGTCATTAACCTTGATTTTCCACGCATCGTTTCGCAAGGAAGTTACTTTAAATTCACTAGCGCTCGTTGTTTTTAGAATTTTCCTCAGAGAATTATAGTCGGCAACGCCCGTGATATTTATTGGTGGAGGGGCGCGTTTGCTTTCAATTTGCTTTTCCGGTTTCGGCTGCGCTTTGCGATTAGGTTGCTGTTGTGGAACAACTTCAGGCGATGAACCGGCCTTACGTTTTTTAGATGGTCTTCGTTTGAGTGTCCAATCCGTTTCGCGCGTGAGTTCTTCTTCATCCGTGCTGTAGTGATGGCTACCCGGAGAAGGCTCACAGTGGATAGCCGTCTGCGTTTTTGAAGACTCGTTTTGAGATTCAAGTTTATCAAGTTTGCTTTTGAGATCTCGACACAACATCTCCATTTCGTCGAGCTTCTTTCGGAGTACGGCGTTCTCCTTTCTCAGAGTACTCTCTTCGAAATCTTGCGTTTTCCGAATTAACATTTCCGGATTTGCGAGACTTTTATTTTGCGCTTTAGGTGAAAGCTCCTGAGGCGGAGATCTTTGTAGCCTCGAGCTTTTCCTAAATGGGTTGATTAAGTCCTCATGCAATAAATAGCTCTCCCCAGAATCCGTAGAGCATGCCTCTTGCGAGGGTGGATTTTCCAGTTCAACTGGGCTGCCACCTGGGGTATAAATGCCATTAGTTTTGTTCATTGCATGATTTATATTACCGTAAGAAGGACGGCGGGTTGGCATTTTAGTCGCCTTTTACGACAGGCATACCTACCGTGGGTATATTCTGTCCCCTATCCCACAGGGGGATAGGGGCACATTTGAATAAGTTTTGACGGTATCCCGAATTATGCCATCGCTTGGTAGAGTTCAAGACGATGAATGCTGTCATAAGCGGGAGGCCATCAGAGCCTTTGTTGTTTTTTCGTTTTCTGATGGCTGCGCTAATTTGTTCAATACTGGGAGGTGGTACTCGTTCGGCATTGACTGGAAGCGGGTTCTCTTCTTGCTCTATCACTCACTCTGTTTGCTCCCCGTTAAGCAACTGCTGGAAGCGTTGCTTAGACACATCAGTAATTTTCTGCGTTCGGTGACTAGATTGCCTTCTCTGTTACGAACGGTTTGTGTACCGAGTTTGAAGCCAGCTGCCACCTGCTTGGCTTTTCGATAAAAATTCCGGATGTTGTTGCGCTCACGAGACTCTTCAGTATCCTTGAGCTGGGAAGCTGCGATGTCCCTTTTCGTTTTACGCAGAATTTTCTTCTCTTCTCTTCTTCTGATTCGGTTCTCCTCTCTCGCTACGCTTGCCTTGCTCCGCAGCGCTTTTTTATGTGCATCTTCTTTCATTTTCTTCCACTGAACCCACTCATGATCATACCAAAGGCTTCTTTTGGTGGCAGCTGGGAGCCAAGTGTGGTCACGGCCACCTCCTCGATAATGTTGCGGTATTCGGTCCACAGGTTTCTTGTGTTTGTGGTTGGTGCATCCACTGTAGAGAGTTTATCGGACAGATGTTCTGTGTAGGCTCTGGCTCTGCTAAGGCGTCCAACGGTAAGTTTCTTCTTCTGGGCGGCTCCCAGCTTCTTTCGTAAGACTGAATTTAGCTGCAACAAGAAAATGGTCAAAGTCGTTTTATTCTCCTCTTAAAGCCGGCTACATACCTATACTGTGACTGAGAAATGTACCCTAAGCTGAAGGGGAGGCTCTTCACAGCACTTGTGTGTTCAGTGCTCACACACGGTTCACAATGATGGACAATGTACAAAACACATGAGAGTAAATTAACGGTAGCCTAGGTGAAGATGCTCTGTATGATAGCAATAGTGACAAAGCTTGATCGAATAAGAAGTTAGAAGATCCGTGGAAGCCTTCACTTCAAGGAAACCATCTCATGAAAAGAGCGCGACCGGCTCAGCTGGTATTGCCACATTCAAAGAAGAGATCATTTGAACCCCGTTAAGAAGGCAGTATCGATGAACGTTCCAAAGACATCGCAATGCTGAAGAGCCAGGCCTATAAGCGCTTGGATCACACAAATGCGATGACATCGGCATTTCATTGGCCTACAAAGAACACCACGAGGTCAACTAGGCGAATCCCACAGTCGAATCAGCGTTAACGAGGGACGAATTACGGGAAGAGCTTCGAACTCGAGGACTGGAGCAAGCAGGTGTAAGGGCAGATCTACTGAATAGACTGTTGGTGTTTGAGGGACTTGTGGAAGAATCAGAAGGGGTTGTTGCGGATGGTGAAGAGCAAAGGGCACAGCAGGAACTGCAAGAACTGCGGTAAAAGGTCCGACGTTTAAAGGAAGCGGAACGGCAGAGGGCAACCAGGGCAGCAATCAAGCAGACCCCGTGCGTCGACAGGGTGAAAGAACACCCGCACTTGGACCAGGGAACAACAAGACTGAAGACAGGTCCTATCAGAAGACTGCGTATTCCATGAGAGACGTCGCCGACATGCTTCTGGAGTTTAACCCCAGGCATGCAGCAAGATTATCATCACAACGCTGGAAACGGAAGGTTAAAGATGTAAAACGCATCTACAATTTAGACGAAAAATCAATTGTTAAGTCTTCGCAACAGACGTACATTTATTGAAGTTTCTGGGTTGGGGAAGGTCAGCAGCGGAGCATGCCACAATTACGTGGATCTATCTTTCGGCTCTCTGCATTCAGCATACGAAGGGCACACCCGAGCCTTCGTCTTTAAATCAGTGACTGGGCTTCTTCCGGCCCAAAGGATAGACTTCAATAAATGGACGCACATAAATGGACTGACGTTGGCCGATCCCAGTTACCACACTCCTGCCGCCATAGATATGCTGTTAGGAAGCGATGTCTATGCTGAAATTCTTCTGCCGGACGTCATAAAAGAAGAAAGGTTTACGGTACCGGCCGCCCAAAAGACGCAACTTGGGTGGATTTTGTTGGGAAAGGCTCCGATCGTACCACAGTCGATACGAAGTTTCGTTCAATTACTCGATCTCGACACTCAGATTCGAAAATTCTGGGAAATCGAAGAACAGCCTTTCGAAAGGTACGAATCGGAGGAAGATGCGGCATGTGAAAGACATTTCACCACACACACCAAGCGTTTACCCGACGGCCGATATCAGGTCCGCTTTCCCTTCAAAGGGAATACACATCCTCTATTAGGATCGACGTACCAAGGGGCACTCAGACGGTTCTACCAGCTGGAAAGGAGGTTCACCAACAACCCTACACTACACGAAGGATACAAAAAATGTATGGAAGAGTACATAAGCCTCGGCCACATGACCGAACTAAAAGGCTCTAATGAAGTAGTATCAACACCTTACCACGTCCCCATCATGCTGTCATCAAAGAATCCAGTAACACTACAAAGTTGAGGGTCGTGTATGATGCGGCCTTCAAAACTTCTTTTGGCTCTTCTCTGAATGATCACTTGATGGTAGGGCCTAAAATACAAAACAATGTTATAGACGTTATACTGCGCTGGAGAAAACATCGGTTCACCTTTACCGCGGATATGGAGAAGATGTACCGCCAAATTCGGATGGACCCAAGGGATGCCAATTATCAGCTCATCTTCTGGAGAGACGATCCACAGCAGCAAGTTAGAACGTATCGCTTGGAGACTGTGACGTTTGGTACAGCCTCAGCTCCGTACCTCACGATCCGAGTCATTTTCAAGCTTGCTGAAGATGAAAAGACGAGTTCCCCTTTGGCGGCATCTATCCTACGCGACGACACTTACGTGGACGATGTTATAACTGGAGCAGATACGATTGAACACGCCTTGAAAAAGAGAGATGAAGTGAGAAAGGTTCTTGCATCGGCAGGGTTCAACTTACGCAAGTGGACCAACAACACCGATAAGCTTCTGCATGGAGTGCCAGCCGAGGATTGTAAAGTAGATTTCTCACTACCATTCGACAAAGCCAGCCATGTGAAAACTCTGGGCATGAAATGGTTGCCAGTGTGTGACTCATTCACATATCAAGTGGCTCATCAGGGTGATGCAGAGATCACAAAACGTACTGTGTTGTCATCAATTGCCAAATTGTTCGATTCTCTAGGTTGGCTTTCCCCATGCATTGTGAAAGCCAAGATGTTGATGCAGGATCTTTGGACCCGAGGGCTCGAATGGGACACGCCCATCCCCCAGGATGTTGAGCACGAATGAATCCAATTTCGTCAAGAACTTCCTGAAATCGAAAAACTCCGCATTCCGAGATGGATCCAGACAGGAATGGATAACAACAACCTGGAAATACACGGTTTTAGCGATGCTTCGGAAAAGGCTTATGCAGCAGCGACTTACCTGCGGGTGCTTGATCAGCACAACAAGATCCACATGCACCTCTTGATGTCCAAAACCAAGGTGACCCCACTGAAAGCAGCTACTCTTCCCCGACTAGAGTTGTGTGGCGCTGTTTTATTGGCGAAGTTGCTGCAACATAGCAACATTAGCAACATACGCGGCTTGGGCATTGTTGAGTATGATGACTGTACGCCAAACAGTTTTCACATATGCCGTTCCTACTTACTGCATTGAGACGCTCACTCACCTCCATCGTCAAAAACCTGTTGCAACTTCGAAGGGAATGCTGCCCCTTGTTGCAAACACTGCAACTGTATTGTTGCTTCTGCTCCGGCCGTGTGGTAAACGCATTCTTCGTTGACTGCCTGCTCTGCACCTCTGGTTTGAAGTTCGGTTTTTGCTTTTGCTGATCCACTGCTTCCAAGGTTCGAAACCTAGCTTCCAGAAATTCGGTGAACTCAGCAAAAGTAGGAAGCTCTTTTTTCGACCCTAGCTTCTCTTCCCATAACTGCTGAATTAAGGCTGGAAGTTTCTGCAGCAGGATATAAACAACAATTACATCCCAGTTGTGAATCTTCACCCCCAGGTTTTTCAGCGCATGCAGACACTCAGTGGATACGTCCAGTAGGCGTTTTAAGTTGGTGGACCCTTCGACACTGAGGACGGGTTGCCCGAAAAAAAGCTTCAGCTGTGTGTTCACTAACACGCGTTTGTGATCATACCGGTTTGTGAGGATCGTCCAAGCCTTCTGGTAGTTGCCGTTGTCCAAGCTGAGATGTTGTAGCAGCCTCTCAGCTTCCCCCGTGAAGTTGGATTTCAGGTAGTGGAGCTTTTCAATCTCATTCAACGTAAAGCCGCTATGTACCAATGAGTGAAAAATGTCAGCAACCACAAAACTATCTGGGGCAGCAAAGCTTTGGAGTCGCAGCGTAACGCCAGAGACCCTGGAAGAATTTTTCGACGAATTGTGTGATATCTTCCCTACCACAGAAGACGATGCTGACATAGACGAGCTATTACGATACCGAAGGCAACGACAGAGCAAAGATGTAGAAGAATATGTGTTCGAGATGAAGGCCATTGCATCTCGGGGACATATACGAGATACATCACTGATTAAATACATAGTGCAAGGACTGATTGACGTAGAGGGCAAGGATGTGCTCAAATCAGCTCAACCAGAGACGATACAGGATCTATTCAAGAGGATACGTTAGACTACTGGGTTGAGAAGCAGAAACGAGCACCAATCGGAAGTGCGGAACGCTCCGAGGCCAGTGAATACTGCAAGCACAGCGGGAAAATCTGTTCCAGGCGCAATTAAGTGCTATCAGTGCCACAGATGGGGCAGATTAGTCGAAACTGCCCAGCACCAAGAAATGAAGGACAATCAATTGCTAATCAGCGAACAAAAAAGTGAGTACGAGAAAGAAGTCAGAGTGAATGGGAGCAAGGTGCTGGCATTTATTGATCTGGGTAGTGACTGTGTGTCCTTGCGCAAAACAACGGCCGACAATATCAAAGTGCCATGTAGTAAAGACAGTAGGCAGTTAAAAGGATTCGGAGGAGGTAGATGTCAAGTCATAGGAAAGGCGTATGTAGAAATCGAAGTGGACAGGCTGAAGAGCTGGTGCGAGTTGCTAGTTGTACCGGATCGCAGCCAACCCTATCCGCTAGTTATCGGCCGCACACTCTTGGATCAACTTCTTCTTCTTCTTCTTCCTTTTATCAGCGAGGCTATGATCCGAAAACCAGGGATCACAACCCTCCCACTTCACCGCATTTCTACTGATCCGCCTGTGGGGTTCGCCTATTTGACCTCAGAAAATATCGGCAGGCCTGCCGATTTTGGATCACTCGGTTACTGAGGCCAATGAAATGCCGATGTCGTCGCATTTGTCTGATCCAGGCGTTTATAGGCCTGCCTTTCCTACATCGCGATGTCTTTGGAACGTGCATAGATATTGCCTTTTTTACAGGGTTCAAATGATCTCTTCTTTGAACGTGGCAATACCAGCTGAGCCGGTCGCGCTCTAATTTGTGTACGATGGTTTCCTTGATGTGAAAGCTTCCACGGATCTTCGAACTTCTTATTCGATCAAGCTTGGTCACTCCTGCTGTCATGCGAAGCATCTTCATCTCAGCTGCCATTAATTTACTCTCATACTTTTTGTACATCGTCCAACATTGTGAACCGTATGTGAGCGCTGGACGTACAACTGCGGTGTAGAGCCTTCCTTTCAACTTAGGGGGCATTTTTCTGTCACAGAAGATAGCGGAATTTTCTCGCCACTTCATCCACCCTACGCTTACACGATGATTGATGTCGTCATCACAAGTTGCTTTGCTATTGATCATAGATCCCAGATATTTGAACTTTTCGCACTTGGGAAGCACTGTTCCATTCAAATAAATGTCTGGAATAGGCCTGAGTGGATCAGAGAATGGGCAGCACAAGTACTCTGTCTTTTTTGAACTAATGCGATACCCATTTCCCTCCAAAACGTCCACCCACACATCAAGTGCTCGTTGCAGGGATGTAGGATCCTCACTTATGATGGCTCCATCGTCAGCAAAGAATAACTGATGTACCTTGGGGTCCATCACTTTACCTTCAAGCAGATAGTCAAGGACTGTAATAAAGAGCAAAGGACTTAAAACGATTCCCTGGTGCACCCCGACTTTGATTCGGAACTCTTCGGTTACTCCAGCGGGGCATCTTACTTTTGTCTTTGCTCCTTCGTACATGTCCATAATCATCTGTACATAAGTTTCTGGAACCCCTCGATGTCTTAGCGCCACCCATATCAGATCTCGTGGTTGTCTGTCGAATGCCTTTTCAAAGTCAACCAATACAATATGCAAATCCCTTAAGGAATCACGATGTTTTTCCATTATGATCCTTATACTTTGGATTGCATCTGTGGTTGATTTACCCGAGACAAACCCGCACTGATCATCAGATAGCCGTATTATTTTTCGCAGTCGGCCACCTAATACCCGCTCAACGATTTTCATGGCGTGTGACATCAGCTTGATCGAACGGTAGTTATCACAGTTTCGCGTATCACCCTTCCCTTTGTATACAGGGAGAAGGTAACTTTCCCTCCATTCATTCGGCATTGGATCACCTCTCACGAATTTGGAGATGAGAATTCTGAGCCATCTGAACCCGATGTCTCCCATCTTTTTCCAGAACTCAGAGGGTATCTCGTCTGGCCCAACCGCTTTTCGTTTTTTGGAGTATTTGACCGCCTCACTAACTTCTTCGACTGTAATGTCGGGTATTTCTTCACAGTTAGGGGTGGCTCTTGGAAAGTATAGCCGGGGAAACTGTTCATTCAAAAGCTCTTCACAATACTGCCGCCACCTCTGCAGAATTTTGTCGTCATCCACAAGAAGCTGGCCATGAGCATTGCTAATGAACTTTGGCGAACGAATCTCCTGAGCATTCTTCCTTCTTTGGGCGGCTATTTTGAAGATAGTGGCACTCTTGTTCATATTGTGTCTTCGCAGCTCCTGGATAGCCTGGTTTGCATCAGCAACCGGGAAAAATATTTTATCCAGCTCCCGATACAGGCCCTCCGTACTCTCTGCTTGAAGCTGAGCGCACTTCTTCTTCGCGTTTTTCTTGCAGCATCTGTATTCCATTTCGAGGCGAGCTTTTTCGTCACTATTATTAGAGGGGCACTTTGACCAAGCTTTGAAAGCCGCTTTCTTCTCATTTATCACTTTCTTAGCTTCATCACTCCCCCACCATGTTTCTTTGGCGTGTTGATGGTGGCCTTTTGAAGCTCCTAGCAGTGATTTGGCCTTCTTTAAGCAAGTTCGCTGTAGGGAATCCCACATATTTTGTGCTCTGCACTCTTCATCCTCAGCTCCGTTGATGGTGTGAGAGAGGTAATTTTTCATTACGAAAACAAAAGCATCGCATTTTTCTTTGTCCAGATTGTACCACTTGATTTTCTCAGAGACCCCTGTTTGTTTGCTTTTCTTTGGTGTTTTCATAAAAATTTCTGTTAGCAGGAGACGGTGTTGGCGAGCGATTGCCTCTCCCAGGATCACTTTGCAATCTTTTACCCGAGGCTTCATGAAACTGCCTACCAAATGGTAGTCAATCTGAGTTTCATCTCCACCACTGCTGTAAGTGATCAGGTGTCGGCTTTGTTTGATGAACATGGTATTTAACACGATAAGACCGTGTGATTTGCACATGCTTAGGATGTCTTCACCAGGAAGGTTCCTGGTGCCATATCCTAGTCCTCCATGGCAGTCTTCATAGTCTTCGTTTGATTTCCCGACATGTCCATTCAAATCTCCTCCAACAAACAGAAATTCTTCCTTTGGGATGTTCTTAAGGAGATTGTGGAAATCTAGCCAAAATGCATCTTTATCTCTCTGATTGTACCCATCGTGGGGAGCATATGCACTGACAATATTCCAGACCTCTCCTTGTATTACTAGTTTGAGAGACATCAAACGGTCGCTGGACTTCGAAATGCTCAAGACGTTACCAAGTAGCTCTGCCGCAAGGATGATACCGATTCCGTTTTTAGACTTTTCCGTTCCGTAGTAGAACATCTTGTAATCTTTTGTCCTAACGTCCAAGAAACGCGCCCGATTCCCGGTGTTTTTCCATTTCGTCTCTTGGACACACAAGATGTCCACCCGCCTTCTATTCATCATCTCTTCCAGCTCGTAACTTCGACCGGTCATGCTTCCAACGTTCCAACTCGCGACCCTCAAATTGCGTCCAAACTGTTTCATTATGTTGCTAGCCCCCGGAATCCGTATAGCTCTGACCCGAACATTTCTGCTCGGTCCAGGATCAGTACCATGCACAGCAGTGGTAGTGCCTGGCGGGGTAGTGCCTTTCCTTTTTGCAAGTATTACCATAATGATACAGTTTTGCAATACAATTTTTTGCACCATATTGCGATGGTGTTTGTTGTTTGACACGTGCATGCTCCTGTTTTATTATTGTTTGATCTTTCTTTTATGACACCGGTGATCTCCAGTCGTGTCAACCCACGGACTCACATGCACACTTGTGGGAGGGTTTTTAAGGTAGTATATGTGTCGCTAGGCTCACTTGGGTGTTATATTGCCTAGATCTGATTTGTCCCCCTTAGTCGCCTTTTACGACAAGCGCTGGTTGTTGGTGGGGGCGCTGCAGTGATATTCTTAACCCGTCCCTGCACGGGGATACCTGGACTGCCACCTGGGGTATTTATATCTTTTGTTTATAAATAAATCATAAATCTGTTAATGGGACTAAGAGTCCTAAGCCAAAAGGGAAATTAAAGACACGGCATGATGCAACAGTATAAAAATGTTTATAGGTCGTAGTCCGAAACTTTGGAACAGCTACTAGATGCAAGTGATTGCTACGTATATTGTGACCTTCCAGAACTCTAGTATTCATGTTACCAGATCTATAAAAAAATAACTTTAGGACTTTAAAGCAATACAACTGGCGGACAGGAAGAATTTTAAGTTCGAAGAATAATGAAAAACTCGGATGTAAGCGATTTTTCCCGCATATTTTTCTTACAATATATTTTTGTAAAACAAGAAGTTGTTGAATTTTGTTAAAATAGGCTCCTCCCCAACAAGTTATGCCATATTGGAGTTTGGAGTGAAAAATTCCATAATAGATTATCTTAAGAAGCTTTGTTGAGCAGACCCTTCTCAAATAAAAGAAACTCCTAAGCGTTGCACGAAAATATTGCCTCAAGTTGTCTATATGATTATAAAAACACATTCTGGAGTCAATAATAATAGCCGTAGTTAGTAATGACACAACGCGTTTAATGGTAAATGTTTTGTGTAAGCAGCGTGCTGGATTACAGATCTGCCTTATTAATGCACAGAGTTTGTCCCCAAAAATTGACGAATTCAGATACTTGTTTGAAGGTTCTAAGGTTGTTGTAGTTTGTGTGACCGAAACCTGATCTGAGTGATGCTCTATGCGGCCTTCGTGGCTACAATCTGTTTAGGCGTGACAGAGTGGGGCGTATTGGAGGAGGTGTCGCGATCTACATCCGTAGTGAACTATATTGTAGATTAGTACGTGAGTCTCCGCCTGGTAGCAAGATCGAATATTTATTCATTGAAATCATTTGTAGCGAGATCAAAATTTTGCTTGGCTCAGCTTACAGACCTAATAAGCACATCGACACTACCCCATTGATTGCTATATTAGATGAGCTAACTTTTGTGTCCCCAAGTGCGCCAACAGTTCAGGGACCATCTTGCCTTAGAAGCAGAAGCAATCAGCAGCATAGAGAACATGGATGATCACTGGAGTGCTGTGAAAAATGCTTTTGCGACTGGGGCACGCACGTATGTACGTCGGTAAAAAGCAGAAACACCACCGCACATGGCTTTCTACAGACACCTGGAGACGGATCGATGAGCGTACAGCAATCAAGGCTCGGATTGCAGCGGCCTCAGCAGTAGAGAGAACCGAGCTTGAAGCCCAATACCGTGCGAAGAAGAAAGAAGTGCAGCGTAGTGTGAGACGTGACAAACGTCAATATGTCAACTCACTGGCCTCAAGGGCTGAAGAAGCAGCGAGTAGGTGCGACAGTAGGACTGTTTACAACATCACTAAGGAGCTCATTGGTGGTAGAAACTCCAAACAACATCCAGTGAAGAGTCTAGACGGTAACCTTCTGATTTCGGATGAGGATCAGCTCACTAGATGGAGAGAACATTTTGCTACAGTGCTAAATTACTTAGACGACGGCGGTATGATCTTGAATTCGAATGAGCAGTTCGAAGCAACAAATTCCCGAATTCGCACTGTACCTCCCAGTAAAACTGAAATAATAACAGCAATCAAGTCCCTCAAGAAAAACAAAGCGGTGGGTATTGATGGCATCCCTGCCGAGCTATTTCAAGCGGCGCCAAATACATCGGCAGATTTGCTGCATCCGCTAATACGGAGAGCTTGGGATAGTGAACAATTTCCAGAGGAGTGGAAAAGGGGGATGATCATTAAGCTTCCAAAGAAGGGTAACTTGATGGAGTGCGGTAACTGGAGAGGTATATGCGTTCTTCCAGCTGTAGCCAAAATAATAGCTAGAATAATTCTAGAACGCATTAAAGAACATTTAGATTCAACTCTCGATGTCGAACAGGCAGGCTTTCGCGCTGGATCCTCCTGCATCGACCACATAAACACCTTACGGATTATAATCGAACAATGCGTTGTCTCCGCTACATTTACTGTTCATCGACTTCGAGAAGGCTTTCGACAGCTTGAATCGAGATGCTATTTGGTTGGCCTTGCGCAGGAGAGGCATTCCAGAAAAACTTATAGCTATTATCAAGGCTACATATGAGGGCGGCAAGTGTCACGTCGTGCACAATGGTAAGGTGTTGGACGATTTTGAAGTCCAAAGTGGAGTACGTCAAGGGTGCATACTGGCCACTATTGTTCTTGGTGGTTATCAGCGATGTACTCCGTGCAGCATTGACGGAAGCTAATTCCGGAATTCGTTGGACTATGACATCTTACCTTAAACACCTAGATTACCCTGACGATGTTTGTCTACTTTCACATCGGATAATGGATCTTCATTTGATGGCCCAAAATCTAGAAGCTGAGGCAAACAAAGTGGGGCTAAAAATAAACACAGCCAAAACAAAAGCCCTGAGTACTTCCAATAACCGCGCTCAACTTAACATTGCCTGAAAGCAAGTCGAGAAAGTTGATAAGTTTCTATATCTAGGAAGTGTCGTCTCGGCTAGTCGCGGTAGCACCGAACTGGATGTGTGCAGCAGAATCGGGAAGGCTAAAGCTGCGTTCGGAATGCTGTCCAAAATCTGGAGAAGCAATGTTATTAGCTTAAGAACCAAGCTACGACTGTTCCGCTCCAACGTAGAATCAGTGCTGCTTTATGGGTGCAGTACCTGGAAGGTGGACACCATTAACACACGCAAGCTGCAAGTCTTCGTAAACAAATGCTTAAGAATCATCTTGAGGATTTTTTGGCCGAACCGCATCTCCAACGAACAACTTTATCTGAGAACGGGCCAAGAACCTATAAGCATTACTATACGAAGAAGAAAGTGGCAATGGATTGGACACACCCGACGGCGCGAAGACAACTTCATTGCGAAATACGCCATGCAGTGGAATCCGCTCGCCCAGGCAGGCAGAATAGCGGGACGCCCTAGGCAAACGTGGCGCAGAACAGTTGAGGAGGAACCGAGCTCTTTAGGAATGAGTTGGAGGCAGCTCAAACGCGTTGCAGAACTCCGAACACGATGGCGCGCAGGCGTGGTTGACGCCCTATGCCCCCCGAGGGGTTAAAGGATATAAGTAAAGTAAAGTAAGTAACTTTTGTGTCGCCATTGGTTATTCTTGCTGGAGATTTTAATAGTGACATTTTTGTGGACTCTTCCTTCGTTGATAGAATGAGGACTCTAAGTCTACTCCCAGTAAATGCGTCAACCGCTACTCACTTTACCAAGGATTCTAGCACCCTTCTTGATGTATTTTTCGTGAGTCATCTGAACCGTGTTATTCACTACAATCAACTCTCCGCTTCTTGTTTTTCCCATCATGACCTTATTCATTTAACTTATCAGTGTGAACCAGCTATTTCAGATACAAGTTACAGTTTTAGAGATTTCAGAAATATAAATATGAATCAATTAGAAGAAGATTTCAGGTCAGTCCAGTGGTTTCGGATATATGCCATGGCGTCTGTTGATGATCAAGTGTCTTTTATTCAAGATAATATCAAACATCTTTTTAACACTCATGTTCCTCTAAAAACAAAGACAGTGAGAGCCAAACAACACCCCTGGTTTACAGGTGTTATTAGATCCTTAATCGCTAAGCGCAATCAGGCTTATACGGCTTGGAAGAGATTTAGACTTGATGTGCTTCTTAACGTATACCGTGTTTTGAGGAATAGGGTTACATTCGAGATACGTGAAGCTAAAAAACGCTATTATGCCCCAAGACTAGATTTTTCTGTGAATGGACGTAAGCTTTGGAAAAATTTGAGAGATATCGGCATGAGTAAACGTGTTAACAGAAATGTCCTTAATATTGACTGCAATGAGTTGAATGAGAATTTTACTTCTCTTTCCTCCTTAGGTATTGATAATAACTTGGCCCCTTCGTATACTCAGCATTACATTACTGATGAGCGTTTCTCTACTGATTTTAGTTTTATAGCAGTTGACGAAGCAGACGTTTTGGAAAGTTGCATATCTGTTAAGTCAAATTTTGTGAAAGCTATTCTTCCTTATACATTAAAGTACATAACTCATCTTTTTAATACGATTTTTATGACTAGCTTTTTTCCGACCGCTTGGGAACTCACTAAAATCGTACCTATTCCCAAGAATAGTAATGAATACAGACCTATTGCTATTTTGTCATTTTTATCCAAGATGCTTGAAAGGATTATGAACCGTCAGATGCGTAATTTTCTGAACAACAATAATACGCTTTGCATCAACCAATCCGGTTTTCGTCCTAAGCATAGCTGTACTACGGCTTTGATTAATGTGGTGGAAGAAATAAGACAAGCTGTTGATGACGACAAAGTGACACTCCTCACTCTCTTAGATTTTTCCAGAGCATTCAACACGGTCAACCACAATATTCTATGTAGTAAACTTAGGAACCAATTCCATTTTTCGTCACCTTCTAGGAACTTAATCTCCTCATATTTATATAGAAGATCTCAGGCAGTTGTTGCTAATAACTCTGTATCTACCTTCCTACCATTAAATAGAGTCGTCCCTCAGGGGTCAATACTGGGCCCACTTCTCTTCGCATTGTATATAAATGAGCTCCCTTCACTCTCACTACACTGTACTATTCACATGTATGCTGATGATGTTCAGCTATGTAATAGTTGCCCATTGGGTCTGATTGAAAATGGGGCATGCGAAGTGAATACAGATCTTTACAAGATACTAAACTGGTCGCAGTCAAATGGTCTCTGCCTAAATCCGGCTACGTCAAAATGCCTGGTAGTCTCAAGGACCTCCATCGATATGTCGTATTTTCCTCAGATACATCTAAATTATGCACCCATAGAGTTCGTCACTTCTGCAAAAAATCTTGGTATAACTTAAACCTTAAACTTTATAAACGCTTACGTGGAATGATCATATAAGATTGACTATAGGAAAGGTTTACGGAGGTCTTCGTATGCTGTGGGCCGCTCAGCGTATAACTCAATTGAAAACAAGGATGATACTTGCTAAAACCTTGCTTATTCCTGTTTTATTGCTGGGATCTGAAATCTTTTCCAATTGCGACTATGACCACATGCGAAGACTTAATGTTGTTTACAATAGTGTTGCACGGTATATTTATGGACGGCGGAGGTATGATCATATTTCCTCCTTTTCCAAATCAATCCATGGCCTCACTCTCGAGAACCTTTTTACTTTCAGATCGTTAACCCTGCTTCACAATATAATGCAAACGCGTCAACCTTCCTAGGTTAGGTTAGGTTAGGTTAGGTAGGGTTATGAGGTTGTCATAAAACACTAGGCACCAAAGTGGGCCCATCGCGATCCCTAGGAAACCTTCACAGCAAAAAACCTAAACCCAATCCTCCAAGCAATTGATCTCACTACAAAATCTGAAGAGATCCTTGTTATGGTTCAAGGACCTCACCTCCTCCAAGTTATCGAAGAAGTATCTACCAAGGTGCTTTAGCCTTATCCTGCCAATTCCTTGACATTCACAGAGTATATGAGTTATATCCTCTGAGACATGTAGGTCATCGCAGTACCTACAAACATCCGTATCGGATAATCCTAGTCTCATGGCATGCCTCCTTAGGAGACAGTGGCCAGAGAGTATTCCTATCGCTGTTCTTAGCCTCGATCTATCTAACTTAATTATCTCCCCAGATTTTCTGAGATCTAACTCAGGCCACAAGGCCTTAGACACCCTGTGACCATCTAAGTTTGACCATCTTAGATTAGCCGTGTCAATGATTTTATCCCGAATAATTCCCTTAGCCACGCACCCTGGTGGCTTAATACTACCAATTATATCGCTACGTGGGAGCCCCGCTCCTTTTTTAGCCAGCGCGTTGGCTTACTCGTTGCCTTCAATATCGCAGTGTCCATAATCTGACTCGGTTCTGCGTACATAATGCCCTAAGCATTGTGCGGCAATTCCTGATTAACTCAGATTTGGTGACGTAAGATTCTAGCGCCTTTACCGCAGCCTGACTGTCAATGTCATCAAGTATCAAGCGATATTCTTATCGGATATTGATCCCATCTCAAGTAATTCCGCAGCTTTAAGTACAGCTAGAACCTCTGCTTGGAACACACTGCATGTGTCCGGAAGTCTCAGGGCCACCTGTAGGTTCGTATCTCTCGAGTAAATACCTGACCCCGTGCCCTCACTGATCTTAGAACCATCTGTGTATATTGCAATCTCGTTATGGCCAGAGACTGTCTTCCTTTGCCAGTCCTCTCTAATAGGATACAGTACTTCGTATGGTGTGTCGAAGTCTAAGGTGCCAAGTATATCGTCCGATTCGTCAGGGATTCCGGGAAAAGCTTCCTTAAGAATGGAGCTGTGTCCTATGTTATCAGTCCTGAAAAGACCAACGTTAGTGAGCCGAAGCGCACTATTGCCCACTTGAAAATTAATTTGTAGGTCTAATGGTAAAAGATACAAGAAGGTCTCGAGTGCAGCCGTTGAGCACCTGTGATGTGCGTAGAGCACCTGTGATGGCAATGCAAGCTGTTCTTTGTACCATGGCCAACATATCCCATGTGTTTTTCGTATTCGTTGCCTTCCACCACACAAGAGCCCCATACGTAAGAATGCGTCTAACTATCATGATGTATAGCCAGTGTATCATTGCGGGCTTCAGGCCTCATTTTTCCCCGCGGTCCGCTTACAGATGAAAAGAGCATTATAAGCTTTGCGGACTCGTTCCTGTATGTTAAGTTTCCAATTTAGTCTCCTATCCAGCATTATACCAAGATATCTAGCGCGATCCTAAAGGGAAAGCTCCACCCCTGCTAGCTTAGGCAGTTTGAAGGGTGGTATCTTGCATTTTTTGCTGAAAAGTACCAATTCGGTTTTATCCGGGTTGACGTGTAGTCCACACCCTCTAGTCCATTTTTCAAGACTATTAAGAGCTGATTCCATAATTTCACTTAATGTGTCAAGGAAGTTGCCCTGAGCTAAAATCACCACGTCGTCTGCGTAAGCTGTGACGCTTATGCCTGTGTTGCTTAGTTCTTTAAGTATCTCATCGATGACTAGAACCCAGAGGAGGGGTGAGATAACGCCTCCCTGGGGAGTCCCCCTGGTAACGGATTTTCTTATTGAACTGTTTCCGATAGTGGAGTTAATGTTTCTAGTGCCGAGCATATTGCAGAGCCAATTGGTAATGCTATGCTCGACATTCATAGATTCCAGGGCCTGTTTGATGGCCCTTCCTTCTACGTTATTGAACGCACCTTCTATATCTAGGAAGGCTGCTAGTGCAAATTCCTTATGGTGAAGGCTAGTTTCTATTTTCCCTACTACGTCGTGTAAAGCTGTTTCCACCGATTTCCCCTTCAAATATGCATGTTGAGCTTTGCATAGAATACCGTTGCAACACTTGCTTCTGATGTGAATATCAAGAAGTCTTTCAAGTGTCTTGAGGAGGAATGACGAGAGACTTATGGGTCTGTAGTCTTTCGCTGAAGTGTGGCTTGATTTACCTGCTTTAGGTATGAATATAACCCGCACTTCCCTCCATGCCACTGGTACGTAACATGACCTTAAACAATGTTTAAAAATTTCCCTAAGCCTGCTTCTGACCTTGGCTGGAGCTTTTTGCAGCATAGCTGGCAAAATTCCATCAGGGCCTGGTGCTTTGAATGGTGCGAATGACATAATAGCCCATCGCAGATTCTTCCATGTAATGAGATTCTCTACGTCGTCCCCTATTGACCTACCATTATACGAGTAGCTATTAGTAGTAGAATCCATTGGCGATCTACTTCCGGGGAAGTGAGCTTCAATTAACGTTTCTAAAACTTCTTCGCTACTTTCTGCCCACGAGCCGTCAGATTTTTTGATGAAGCTTAGGACAGAAGTGTCTTTGGCTAGCATCTTGCGAAGTCTGGAAGCTTCACTAGTATTCGCAATGGACTGACAAAATTCCTTGCACGACTTTCTTTTTGATTGCCTGATTAAGTACTTAAGCTCCCGCTTACGGTCCATATATTCATCCCATGTGGTACCGTCCCCTATTTCTTTGGCCCTGTTGTAGAAATGCCTGTTTTTTCTTGGAGTTAATTTCCTTGCTCCACCAAGGAGGTTGGGACCTCTTGGACTTCTATCTTAGTGGACAGGCCCTTTCGAATGCCATGTTCATTACTTTGCCTAATTTATCTACCGCCTTACCTATATCTTGAGGATCGCCGTTGCGAATAGGCCCATCCTTAAGATGTTTCCTAACTAGCTCTGTATACATACCCCAGTCTGTACTCTTAGGGTTTCTGTAGCTGTTGCTAGCCCTAGTCTACAAATTAATTTGAAAGCGTATCCATCTGTGATCAGAAAGACATGCCTCCTCCAAAACCCTCCACTTTTCTACAGTTAGGTGAAGAGAACAAGAAGCTAGAGTTATATCAATCACTTCTTGTCTGTTCCTTACTACAAAAGTTGGCGTAGATCCCTTATTGCATATGGTGAGCTTGGTCGAAAGAATGAAATCAAAAAGACACTCACCTCTTGTATTAGTATCACTGCTACCCCATTGCGAGTGATGCGCATTTGCATCACAGCCCACGATGAAGAGCCAGTTGTCCTTCCTTACCAACTGTTTCAACTTCACAGATGAAATCTCCGCCAGCTCGTGCGGGAGGTATGCAGAGACCAGACACAGCGGTTTACTTCCCTCTCGTTCACAGGAGACTGCTACTAGATCGCCGTCACTGAAATTATTCAAAAGAAATGCCCTTATGTTGTTTTTTAAAAGTATACAAGCCCTGATTACACCTTCGTTGGCTTTGTAGAACAACGTGTAAATCCTGTTTTTGAGCCCTTGGATCTGGTTGTTGTCGCTGATCCATAGCTCTTGTACCAGTATGGCCGAGACGAAATGCTTGATGATGTAGTTGATCAAGCATGCCGTCGTAGCCTTACTGTGATGCAGGTTTATCTGCATCGCTTCCATCATCTCTGGGCTCCTCCTCCTCCTCAACACCCTTGGTCATGATCTTTAGCATGACCTTTTCCATGCTGTATCGCACCATCCCCTTGGTCTTTTCAAGGGATGGCAGCGATTCCCTATTTAGGGTTAGCAACTGAACTAAGACCCGCTCCACACTTCCCCAACCTCCGAAATAAACTGTCTGAGGAAGTGGGCGCCGTGGCGTAAGTGGGCGCCGTGGCGTAAGTGGTTAGTGTGTCGGATCACTACGCATGATGTTCCAAGTTCGAATCCCAGAAAAACACCAAAAAGTTTTTTCACGGTCCCACCTCTCGCGAGCGTCTGACAAACATCCGAGAATATTGTTGTCACGAAAAAGCTTCTCAAATCGCCGTTCGGATTCGGCATTAAACTGTAGGTCCCTTTCATTCGTGTGAAAAATATAACGCACACAACATGAGTGGTTGCGAGAAGCTAGGCCCTGACACTTTAAAGAGCTGTTGCGCCAAATATTTTGTTTTTTTTTTTTTTGAAGTCAGCAAAGGCTTTGTTCCCACAGGCAACAACCTTCCGGCCCCCTTCCCATCCAGTACCGTCGAATTGAAGGTAACTATCCTCAGTGGAAGATATCTTCTTCCACAGAGCATCTTGAAACTTCTTCTCGACGGTAATACACTGGTCCATGGTCAGGCGACCGCAGGGCTCCTGCTCGTTGACAATAGCAACAAGGAGCTCGTCCTCCGGGTCGTAGTTCGGGCGCGCCGAAGGCGAAATACCAGCTTTCGCCCTTAATTACAGAAGTGAGAGCGCTAGCCTGCTCACTTCCCACTGCGCTAGCGTCAGTGAGTGTGCTGTCCGCATCCTCGCTGTCGCTAGCCAGTAAAACATCCTCTAACTCCTTCTCCAGCCCAGACATGGAAGACTGTTGGGGTGACACTACGACATCGACTCCCAGTTCCATCCCTGTCTGTCCAGAGAGTACTTCCCCAGGTATAATTAAATTTTGTTGTGTTCTTTGTAATTTTATTTTTGTTTTTTGTTTGTTCAAGTTCTCATTATTCATTTTGATTCCCACGAGTAAGCACGGAACAACTGGTCGATCTTAGTTTACCGGCATGCTAAGATAAGGCGCAACTTACTGTGGGCCCTGCCAGGGCGCCCGCAGGAGCTGGTTAGGACTGGTTTAACCCCCAGTCTTCCATCCCTCGGCACGGAAGAGGATTTATGCCCACCCTAAGCGTTGCACGAAAATATTGCCTCAAGTTGTCTATATGATTATAAAAACACATTCTGGAGTCAATAATAAGCCCCAGGTATTTAAACTCATTGACGCTCTCAATTTGAAAACAGTTTTCGCTGCAGTTAAGATTGCTACAAAATGTTTTTGAGGATGAGCTGGAACTGCAGAAGCAGCTCAACAGTTTAAACCTTTGGCACTCGGGGGCATGAAAAAAAACTTCAGCGTCAAAGAAGTTTTGCCCGGACAGACTGAAAAACATTATTTTCATTTTGGAACTGATAATCAGTTTGTGCACAGCGAACCATGTCCTTAGCAGTTCCAAATCTGAATTGATATCAGCAATTAAATTGAGAGGGCTTACCGAAACGTAGGTTAAACCTATATCATCCGCTAAAGCAGTTAGAAAAATTCGTTAGAATTCAATTTCCGGACAGTTCACCAGCCGGGGAAACGGGCAACGTACGTGGATGCATTAAGTCGCCAACCAGTCGAAGGACACCACGTAGTAGAAGAAGCATCTACTTTAGTACTGAACATCAATATCTCGGATGAAGACTGGGCAGCCAGTATGCAGTGGCAAGATCCGGCCCTACGAGACATCATAAACGTACTCCAAAGGAAAGAAGCAGGCCCCAAAACCAAACAACTACAAAAAGAGTACTCTGTCAGAGGAAACCGACTGTTTCGGCGAATAGGCGACGACGAGAAGTACCAAAGGCAATCAGGTGGAAGATCTTGAAAATGTGTCGTGATGACTGTGGGCACTTTGCAGCAGAAAAAACTCAACAGCGAATACAAGACACCTACTGGTTCCCAAAAATGAGGCGGTTTGTAAAAGGGTATATCGGATCATGTGTGGAATGCGCATACGCCAAGCGAAAGGGAGGAATGACCGAGGGAGAACTACTTCTTCTTCCTTTTATCAGCGAGGCCATGATCCGAAAACAAGGGATCACAACCCTCCCACTTCACCGCATTTCTACTGATCCGCATGTGGGGTTCGCCGAGGGAGAACTACATAATACCGAACGACTTCCTATTCCATTCCACATGGTATACGTGGACCACCTGGGACCCTTTTTGTTAGGAAAGGGGGGTACACGCTACATACTTGCACTCGTGGACATGTTAACAAAGTACGTGGTACTAAAGGCAGTAAAGGCCGCCACTACGAAGTGTATCCTGAATGCGCTAATGGAAATATCGGGATATTTTCGAGCCCCGGAGAGATTAATAAGCGATAGAGGCACCGCGTTTACGGCAAAGGAGTTCGAAAAGTTTTGTGAGACAATGGGCATACAACACATAAAAACGGCCACAAGGACACCCAGGGCCAATGGACAGGTCGAAAGGATTAATAGGACGATTCTAACGGCATTAAAATGCGCCCACTCCAGCGGTCAAGACTGGGCAAGTCAATTACGGTCCCCTCAATGGAATCTAAATTCCACTAAAAGCGCAACGACAAGAGCTACGCCACACGAGCTGCTGTTTGCTTACACGCCAAGGAGTATAGCGAAGGATCAACTACTCAGAGAACTAGAAGACCGTAAGGTCGCTGGACCAGAGGAGATGTCGGAAAGAAGAAGCGAAGCATTGCAGAACATCATCAAGGAACAGGAATACCAGAAGGGAAGATACGACGGAAGGCATAGAAGACCAATGAAGTACCAAGTAAATGATTTGATACTTTTCGAGAAAGAATCTGTTAGCACAGGTGAATCACGGAAGTTAGAGCCGCACTTCAAAGGACCGTATATCGTAACGAAGGAACTGCCGAACGACAGGTATGTAGTCGAAGACATCCCAGGCATGCAACGCACACAGAGGAGGTTTACTACGATCGTGAGCCCGAACAAAATGAAGAGGTGATGCGAGCTACCAGACGATGCACTAGACTGCACAGATGAAGATGATGGCATTCTATCTGAATTTGGAGAAGGTCGCGAGGACGCGCCCAATGTCAGAATGGACGAGCTGTAAGCACCATCACACCACATCGTACGACACCAGATCAGACCACCCAACCGTAACAACAAATCATACCATCAGAACACACAACATCGACTGACACAACCTTTAGCCGCACCTTCATCGGACGATTACATCAATTCAGCTTGCTATTGGCCAATCTGATGGGCTGACAAGCTTTCTATGTTCCAGTCTTTCTCTCAAATAAGGCAATGCAAAGTGAAACCAGAAACATTGAAAATCTTTGCTGATTTACTTTAAAATCGCCTAATGCAGCCTCACATTAGGATTAGAAAAGGCTTGGTTCGATTTTTCACATAACAATGACAACTTGCTTTATTTTACCTTAAGATAGCCTAAACAAAAAGTGCATATTATAATTACAAAGATAAAAGTGCAAATTACGGAAAAATGAAAAAGAGTCAAATTATTTAATAAAAGGAAAACAAAAATATGCTGAGTTCGCTTATCGAGCATTGCCCTTTGTAGCTACTGCAATGTTGTTTATTGCATTCGTCATAATGCGTTGTCATCAAAGTTTTGTTTTGTAATTTGTTTGTTGATATCATCAACATTTTGCCTCCTCCAGAGTCGTCTGCCAATTGATCTCAAAGGGATGATCTCGAGTGTTGTTGTATTCTCTTAGTTCGATATCGGCAGAGTGGTTAGACCTACTTCGGCAATCACCGTATTTCAGTACCACAGCCAAGAAGCAGATGATGATCACTGCAATCGTAAACATTGCAATCGAAACCCCAATTGTCCAATACTGGTGCTTTTTAATGGTCTTCCAGTTGTGATCATGTAGTCGGTTGAGTGCCTCGGCCCCGTCACGATTATTGAAGCTCAATACCTCCATTAAATCCTTATTCAACGGGATCACTGTTTCATTTGTAAAATATACCGGGGTTTGAGTTGATACTGATGTGTTGACAATAGCAATCGATTTGCTGAAGTGCATCACTACTCTGGTCTCCTTTAATAATTTTGCTTCCAGTCGTACGAATTTCGATTGTATAACGCAGTCGGGAGTGACGTGAATGAGACCCGTGTTGTTTAAGATAACTTCTTCCCGAGTTGTGCCACAATTTACGAAGACAGTGGTTTCCAATGGTGTAATGAACATCCATGTATTGTGCGTCCATAATTCCTTCCAAATGGTATGCGTTAATTTAATTGCTCTGGTTGGACATCTCTTGAAAGTCAGTTTCTTGTACAGCTGCTGGACAATACAATCCTCACTTTGCTCAATACTGTGGAATATTGAAGGCCTGAGGATAAATGTTGTTTCGTTGAGTATTGGTGCCTTGGTAATATCTTCCAGTGGTACTTCGAAGTACCTTTGTAGATTGTAGTTGACTCCCAGCACCGTCTGCTGTATCTGTACCTCCCGAAATGTTTGCTCGTCTATCTGCTCTGGAACAGCGTTCGTTTTTATTAAGTCATACTTATCGACGTCACTGATCATAAAGTACCCTGTGACTAAAATTTCCTTGGAAGTTGAGTACATCTCCAGTTTGTCCATTGGATCTGGTAATACCTTCATCTCTGGGCCAAGTTTCTCCGCACACTTCTTGGTGATTTCTTCCACGCTCTTGTGTGACAAGAATTCAAACAAATGACTCCGTTTGAGAAATGCATTTAGCAGCTTGTTGTACTTTGTTTCGATTTCCCGCTTATAGCTGAGTGCCACTAGATAGGTGTTTGTCACATGTAGATTGATCTTATTTTCGTCAACCATTCTGTACCAAGATTCCATTTTGTTGATCTCTTCTAGACCAGCATTAAGTTTTCTTGTGAAGTTGTTCATCTTGTCGTTGATTCTAGCTTCTGTCTCATTTACACTGGAGATTGTAGATAGCATAATTTTAGTGTTCGTTTTAGCACTTTTAATCAGCTCCTTTTGATTATTGTCCAGGTCTTCAATGTCATGGTAGACTTCGTCATTAACTCCGAATAGTGAAGTGAAAATAGTTCCTAGTAGTCCTCGTTTTTGCCTATGCTGGGGTGATACTTGAAGTCTGTTGAAGATTGAAAATACATTTTTCCATTCCTCGCCCAGGTGATGACATAATTCCTCGCATTGACTTTCCTTTGTCACGCTTTTTATTCTGTTACAAAATTCGGTTAATTGATCTCTCGTCTTGTTTATGTTGGCTTGATCACGTAAGATATCTGTGATTGGGAAACGAATACTCGTGCGTAGTACGCCTCGTTGAATATTGGCAATTCCAATTTGTTCTACAAACAATCCTGCGTCCGGGTGAGTGATAATATACTTTGTCGATCCTGGCATGATAGATGCAAACAGCGATAGAATCACAAGGGCAATGGAGAAATTTGATGTCGAAGTTACTGATTTCTCTTTCTTATCTCTTAGATTCCTTCTGGGTCTGCTTCGTGGTGATGGCTCTGGCGACTGTTGAACTTCGCCTTCCTTAGGTTTGATAACATTGTCATCTGTTGGTAGCAAACACACCTTTGCTACCGGTCGCTTGAATGTTCCCTTTTCTGTTTTGACGGTTACAACTCTGACAAGTTCATCTCCTCCGCGGTGTACTTCAATTATTTTGCCCAGAGGCCACTTTGATGGACTCAGCAGCTCATTTTTCAGCAGCACCAATTGACCAATTTCGATATTTTTTCCTGACTGCTTCCATTTGTGGCGTTGTTGTAATTTATTGACATACTCCTCGTACCAACGATTGCACAAATCTTGCTTGAGTTTTTGAATGAGTTTCCATCTTTTTAAACTGCTCTCTGCGACATCCAGAATGACATCATGTTGTGGCGCAATCAACGGCGATCCAATAATAAAGTGTCCTGGCGTAAGTGCATCAAGATCTTCAATATTGTCTGTTAACGGACAGAGCGGTCTCGAATTTAAACATGCTTCTATTTGCACAAGAATGGTGTTCATCTCTTCGTATGTGAGTTTTTGCTCTCCTATGATGCGATTTAAATGATACTTGACCGATTTCACCCCAGCTTCCCAGAGTCCACCAAAGTGTGGAGCTCCAGCTGGGATAAAATGCCACTGGATACCATTCTCGACTAACGTGGTTTGTAGAGCATCAATCATGTTTTTTGCACCAACAAAATTTGTTCCGTTGTCACTGTACAGATGATGTATAGACCCTCTTCTGCTGATCATTCGTCTCAATGCTGCCATGAACCCATCCGTTGTTAAATCAGAAGTCAGCTCAATGTGCAGTGCCTTCGTTGCCATGCAGACAAAGAGCGCTATGTATGCCTTGTGTGATTTCACCCCTCGAATTTGTGAACATCGTATGTTGATCGGGCCTGCATAATCTACCCCACAATGAGTAAATGGCCGTGAAAATGTTACTCGTGCCTTCGGAAGTTGTCCCATGAGTTGATTTGTTTCCCTAGCCTTGAATCGAAAACACCTTACGCATTGATTTATTACAGCCTTAACAGTGTTGGTTCCTCGGATGATCCAAAATTTTCTCCGAATGTGATTCAGAGTCATTTTTACTCCACCGTGAAGTGTATCGATGTGCGTCTTATTGATGATTAGTTTTGTCAGTGGATGCGATGATGCCAAAATCATAGGATGCTTCTGATCAATTGACAAATTTGCAAATGGCATGTTTCAATCGGCCTCCGACACGCAATATTCCACTTATGTCGATGAACGGATTTAAAGATGAGATCTTGCTGTTTGACTTCAGTGCTCGGTTCTCACTTAGATTCTGCATATCCTCGGCGAAGCTGCCTTGTTGAGCACCCCTCACCAGGGCTTTTTCTGCTTCCAGAAGCTCCTTCACTGTTAAATTACCGTGTAATAATGTTTCACCTCTCCTGCTTCTTCGGCAATTGGTTTTAAATCGTAAACAGTACGCGCTTACGCGTTTGAGTTTCGGAAGCGACGAAAACACGAGAGTAATGTTGTCCGTGCATGGAGGATTGTTGGTTTGCATGACCATGCAAGCGTGAGATTTTCTGATGTCAAATATATTTTTCTCTTCCATCATAAATTTGTTAGCTGGCCAATGTTGTTCGTCTTCTTTTAACCACTCTGGACCGTGCCACCATGTTGAATTTCCAGTTAGGGTATCCCCAAATGCCCCTCTAGACGGAATGTCCGCAGGATTCTCCCTTCCCGGTACGAACCTCCACTCTCCTTTAAAATGTTGTTGCACATAGGATACCCGGTTGGCGACAAATGTGTTCCATTTCACTGGATGTTGTTGTTACCAGTTTAACACTATGGCTGAATCTGTCCACGCAAAAATTCTGGTGTATTCTGTGCTTGTCCCCTCTCTGATGTACTTCATTAGCTTTGTTAGAAGTGCAGCTGCGCATAATTCCAACCTTGCCAATGTAACTTGCTTCACTGGCGCCACCTTGGTCTTTGACGCGATGATACGTATTGTTGTAGAGTCACAATTAATAACTTTCTGATACACCACTGCTGCATACGCTGATTCCGACGCATCTGCGAATCCGTGCAGTTCTATTTGAGAGTTTTCCATTTGTCGCGTCCATCGTGGAATTCTTACATTTTCAAGTGTTGGTAATTTTGTCTTGAATTCCTCCCATTCATTTAGAATTTTTGTTGGGACATTTTCGTCCCATCCGATGCCTAGAAGCCAAAGACTTTGAATAAGAATCTTTGCCTTGATTGTGATTGGTGATAACCAGCCAAAAGGATCAAAGATTTTGCCAGCGTCACTCAATATTGCTCGTTTGGTACCCTTTGTGCTGAATGACGACGAGTTGACTTTAAACTGGAAGTCGTCTGTCCCCGGACACCATTTGATTCCCAAAACTTTGAATGTTGTATGACAATCAAAGTCATGTTCTGGTTCCATTTCAATAACCTCTTTTGGCAACGCTTTTATGAACTCTGAACTATTTGATGTCCATTTGCGTAAGTTGAATCCACCCTTGTGAAGTAGTTGCATCAATTCTTGTTGAAGGTTCTGACACTCCCTTAGTGAATTTGCCCCTCCAAGACAATCATCTGCATAGAATCCTTCAAGTACTGTTTTGCTTGCACGTGGATACCTTTTTCTTTCATCCTCAGCTAACTGGCATAGAGTTTTTATTGCCAAATATGGAGCGGCAGCTGTACCGTATGTGACAGTTTTGAGGGCATATTCTCTTATTGGACCACTAGAATTTTCCCTCCACAAAATACGCTGAAGGTTTGTATCGTCCTGGTTGACTAAAATTTGCCGATACATTTTCTCGACGTCAGCTTTGAATGCAATTGGAAATGACCTCCATTGAAGTAGTAGAAGAAATAGATCCTTTTGAACTGTTGGACCTGTCATCATGATGCTATTCAGCGATTCCCCAGATGTCGTCTTCGCAGAGGCATCAAAGACCACTCTCAGTTTTGTGGTAGTACTGTCATCTTTTATCACTGCATGATGTGGAAGAAAATACGTTTTTCCAGTATAATCCTCCGGTGCTTCCTCCATGTGTCCAAGAGCAATGTATTCCTGAATGAATTTGGTATATTCATGCCGAAGACTCTCGTTTTTTGCGAACCTCTGCTCTAACATAAAGAACCGCTTCAGTGCCATTTTGCGTGATTCGCCCAAAAGCATGCGTACCTTCAGCAATGGCAATTTGACGATGTACCGTCCCGTTGCATCTCGTTTATGAGTTTCTTGATAATGAGTTTCGCACAATTCATCGATTGCAGACTTTACGGTTGCACTTGGAACTTCTTCTAGCTCCCAAAACTTTTTCAAGGCTTCGTCCTCACTGCACACACTGATACACGTTGTTATTACATTAACCTGTGTCTGCTTCTTTGAAGTTGGGGTGGTGATGACTGGTCCAGATAGTATCCAGCCAAATCTTGTGTCTTGTGCCATGGGCGTATTATTGGGACCTTTGACTAAACCATGCGTCAGAAATTGCGGCAAGATGTCTGATCCGATTAGTAATTCGATGTCCTTTGGTTGTCCGTACCATGGATCCGCCAACTTCAGCCCTTGGATGTGTGCCCAATGATTGTGTGTAAATTCATGTCCTGGCATTTTTGATGTAATGACAGGCATAACTAGTGCTTCTACCTTTAAGCTGAACCTTTCATCGTGAATTGATTGGATGACAAGATTGCATGCTGCTATGATTTCTGTAGCATGACCGTTGATTCCATTGACCTTTGACTGATGCTTGACCAATGGTACCTTTATATGACGTGCTAACTTCTCCGTCACGACACACGACTGAGACCCTTGATCAATCAGAGCTCGTACGAGTTTTACTTGTCCTCCAACGCATACGTTCACCATGGCTGTGGCTAGAAGTATCATCCTGTTCTTACTGCTTTTATGTGCAGTAGCGATTCCTGTTGTTGTTTGTGCTTCTTCTCTAGCTGTTCCTCCAGTTACCGTCAGTGTTGTACGCTCACCTCGAGGGAAATGTAGTAGGGAATTGTGCTGTTTTGTGCATATTTTGCATGCCTTCTTTGACACACATTCTCTTGCAGCATGTCCATCTCGTAAACAGTTGAAACATAGCTTTGATTGTTGGACCACATCCACTCGGTTTTTCGGCTTCATACTCAAAAACTTTTTGCAGTTGACTAGGTGATGAGATTCGCTGCAAACAACACATTTCAACTGTGTGACTGTAGTCAAATGGTTTCTTGCTGGTGTTGTTTTATTTTGTGACTGGTGCTCACGGTAGAATTCACGACTGCCTTCTAATACTCGGAATCTACCCTCGATGAAGTCAAAAAACTCACTTAGCTTTGGAATATCTGTTGAAGTTCCTCTTGATTGTTGATATAACTTTCTTGTTTCTCCGTCCAGTTTTGGATATATAAGCTGGATTACTAATGGATCCCATGAGCTCACGTCAACTCCCAAGTTTTTGATACCGTACAAAATTTCATTCGACGTATCCATGATGGTTTTCAAGTCGAACGCACTTTCATTTCGAACTGGTTTTAAATTAAGCAACTTTTGGATGTAGTTGTTGACCAAAGCTGCTGAATTTTGGAACCGTTTCGTTAGCAATTCTATAGCCGTTGCATAATTGCTTGATGTTGGTGACAAGTGGCTAACAATCCTTGCTGCTTCTCCGTTCAGGTTGCCTTTCAAATATTGGATTCGTTCAACGTCGCTTAAAGAACCATTCTGGTGAACCAACCGATCAAACAGTTCCCAAAATGACGTCCACTCTACATATCTTCCGCTGAATGTTGTTATACTTATTGTTGGGAGTTTTATTTGAGAATGTGTTGTTGTTTGGGGATTGCGCTCCGGTTGGTGTTGTCGATCTTCTGCTTCCTTAATTTGGATGTATGCATCTTGATACAATTGCTCTAAGTCGATGAATTCATTATTGGACACATACTCCTGGTCGTAATCTGCATGTTCCAGTGACGACATTATTTCATCATTCATTGTCACCAACTTTGTCCAGCATCCCTTCAGTTGATCCAATTTAAACCCGAGGTAAACTGAATTTTGACTTAAATCCAAGTTGTCAATTATGCGTAGAAAGTTGCTCTTGATTAGATTCAACTTTCTGAACCTTGTTGGACACTTCGTGTTGTCAGCTGTCTCCCCCGTTTCTCCTGTAACTGATAGGCTGCTTCTCGTTTGTTGCATTGCTGCACGTGAGCTTGAGGCTTGAATGCCTGCATCAGTGGGTGACGTCATAGATGCAGCCGCCTCTCTTGTCCTTTCTGGATCTGATGATTTGCTCGTTGATTGTTGTGTTGTTGCTTAGAAGGTTGGCGCTTGAATACCTGCATCAGTAGGTTTCGACATCGACGAAGGTTGTGTTTTCTTCTTTATGAGCTCCAATTTTGCCTGGAACGTATCTTTAATGTCGAGATACCTTACTTCAAATTGTTCAAAATACTTCTTCACGAAGTATTCATGCTGGGGATGTGTTTTCCTTAGCTCTTCCAAATGTCCGTTGTTTATTTGGAAGTCGACCCAGTGCTCTTCTAACTTCTCCAATCTCCTTGTTAGGTATTCCACAGAGTACCGGGATTCTCCATCCTTCTTGAAATTAGTCCATAATCGATGAACCTCCTCCGTGATTCTGACTTGGTTTAGTGCAATCTCTTCCATTGCGCTCATTGTTACACTGACACTAGCACTTTATGATGTTTTTTTTTTTTTTTTGTTTTTTTTGAATTGTGGTTTTGTACCACGACTTTGATGAGTGATGATTTGGTCTCGTACCGCACTCACTGATGTTCACTTGTTATTTGACTTTCCTTGGGATTTTGGTCTCACACCAACACTCACTAACATTCACTGTACTCAGTTATGGTCTCGTACCAACACTTAATAATCCGGCTCGAAGGACCAATGAAAATCTTTGCTGATTTACTTTAAAATCGCCTAATGCAGCCTCACATTAGGATTAGAAAAGGCTTGGTTCGATTTTTCAGATAACAATGACAACTTGCTTTATTTTACCTTAAGATAGCCTAAACAAAAAGTGCATATTATAATTACAAAGATAAAAGTGCAAATTACAGAAAAATGAAAAAGAGTCAAATTATTTAATAAAAGGAAAACAAAAATATGCTGAGTTCGCTTATCGAGCATTGCCCTTTGTAGCTACTGCAATGTTGTTTATTGCATTCGTCATAATGCGTTGTCATCAAAGTTTTGTTTTGTAATTTGACCACTACAGTACAGAAAGGATCTCCATGATATTTAAGATTAGAGGAGAACTTATCCCCTAAACTACCAACCGCATCCATACGGACGTACTGTAGACAGTACCATATGCAACTTTTGAGAGAGAGAAGAGATTCGGCACTTCATAGGGAGCTGTCCAGTTCTAAACGAGATAAAGAGAGCTCACTGGTGGAAAAATGCTCTATCTGTAGAGGAAATCGTAGATTTATTGAATGGACGAGATTGGAATGTACTGTATAGCTTTATAAAAGCTGCCTCAAAATAGCTGTCACAAATGTTAAATGAGGGTCTTCGGTTACTCCAGCGGGGCGTCTTACTCTTGTCTTTGCTTCTTCGTACATCTCCATGAACATCTCTACATAGGTTCCTGGAACTCGTCCATGTCTTAGCGCCACCCATATCATACCACGTTGTTGTTTGTCGAATTCTTTTTCAAAGTCAACCAATACAATATGCAAATCCTTTTTCCACTTTTAGGCGAGCTTTTAAGATCTTACCGCATTGGTAACACATGGTGACCATGTAATGGAAGCTATGCCTGCGTAAATCAGTTTGATCGAATCTCCTGGGTTGATGCATATTTTCGAACGCGGAAGCAACACAACGAAATCAACTGCCACAGGACCCGTGGGAGCAGACACCAGCAGGACTAACCGCACTGAGATGATTGAAAATCGCTATTGAAGCCACACGAAGTCTTTAAAAACCAATTCCATTCACGCAACTATCACACAGCAACAAAGGACGAAGCCGATTGACGTGCTACAAGCGTAACAAACTAAATTCGGATTACTGCTACTACCACGACTAATTCGGTGAAAATGCTCAAAAAAGTCGTTCACCATGCCGTTGCAGTCAGAGGCAGGAATACTAGATCCGTCTGAGGGAGTCGAGATAGCCGCCAACGTATCTTCAGCATCGAAACGCCTCATTCTTGCGGATCGAAAATTAGGAACTCCGACGTCCGACGCGACGTGACGCAACGTGACTACGCGCATCAAGGACTCTGACTACCATATGACAGTTCGAGACACGGCCCGCAAGACTTCGAGAGCCACAACACCAAGTCAGGCACCACACTCTAACAAAACGACCACCGTGGCATGATTGTGCACGACGACGTTAGGCCAAACGAGAAATCGAAACGTGGATTACAGACTGCATCATAATACTTTTGCGACGAAAGAAGGACACAACCTGTCGTATCTGCGGGAACTACAGACGATCGAATGCTATGGCAGTACCTAATAAGTAACCCGTTCCTTACACACGGGACTACGCGCACCGACTGCATGGTTCTAAAATATTTTTCGCATCTCGAACCGATGTCAGCCATAGATTACTCGAAAACGAAAATAATAACCGCGTTTGGGCTATTTGAATTTAACGTCGTGCCATTCGCCCCTCCAGCTTTTCAACGGTTCATCAGCACAATGCTCCGAAGCCTGGATTTCGTTATTTATAACATTATTGAGGTTTCAATCGCATCCAGGAAGCCAGAAGATCGCAAGAAGCACCTGAGACATGATCTTGAACTCCTACAGCAGCTTTGAAAACAAGAGCTCAAGCATTTAGGCTATCCAGCATGGTAGCAGGTTCGAGAAAGAACGACAGCGTCCTTCAACCGCAGTCACACCGCAGCCGCACCGCAGGCGCACCGCAGGCGCACCGCAGCCACACCGCAGGCGCACCGCAACCGCACCGCAGGCGCACCGCAGGCGCACCGCAGCCACACCACAGCCGCACCGCAGCCGCACCGCAGCCACACCGCAGCCGCACCGCAACCGCACCGCAACAGCACCGCAGGCGCACCGCAGGCGCACCGCAGCCGCACCGCAGCCGCACCGCAGCCGCACCGCAGCCACACCGCAGGCACAAGGCAGCCGCACCGCAGGCGCACCGCAGCCGCACCGCAGCCGCACCGCAGCCGCACCGCAGCCGCACCGCAGCCGCACCGCAGCCGCACCGCAGCCGCACCGCAACCGCACCGCAGGCGCACCGCAGGCGCACCGCAACCACACCGCAGCCGCACCGCAGCCGCACCGCAGCCACACCGCAACCGCACAGCAGCCGCACCGCAACAGCACCGCAGGCGCACCGCAGGCGCACCGCAGCTACACCGCAGCCGCACCGCAGCCGCACCGCAGCCGCACCGCAGCCGCACCGCAGGCGCACCGTAGCCACACCGCAGCCGCACCGCAGCCACACCGCAGCCACACCGCAGCCGCACCGCAGGCGCACCGCAGGCGCACCGCAGCCACACCGCAACCGCACCGCAGCCGCACCGCAGCCGCACCGCAGCCACACCGCAGCCGCACCGCAGCCGCACCGCAGCCACACCGCAGCCGCACCGCAACCGCACCGCAGCCGCACCGCAACAGCACCGCAGGCGCACCGCAGGCGCACCGCAGCTACACCGCAGCCGCACCGCAGCCGCACCGCAGCCGCACCGCAGGCGCACCGCAGCCACACCGCAGCCACACCGCAGCCGCACCGCAGGCGCACCGCAGGCGCACCGCAGCCACACCGCAACCGCACCGCAGCCGCACCGCAGCCGCACCGCAGCCACACCGCAGCCGCACCGCAACCGCACCGCAGGCGCACCGCAACAACACCGCAACCACACCGCAGCCGCACCGCAGGCGCACCGCAGCCACACCGCAGCCACACCGCAGCCGCACCGCAACCGCACCGCAGCCGCACCGCAGGCGCACCGCAACCGCACCGCAGCCGCACCGCAGCCGCACCGCAACCGCACCGCAGCCGCACCGCAGCCGCACCGCAGCCACACCGCAGCCGCACCGCAACCGCACCGCAGGCGCACCGCAACAACACCGCAACCACACCGCAGCCGCACCGCAGCCACACCGCAGCCGCACCGCAGCCACACCGCAGGCACACCGCAGCCGCACCGCAGGCGCACCGCAGCCGCACCGCAGGCGCACCGCAGCCACACCGCAGCCGCACCGCAGCCACACCGCAACTGCACCGCAGCCACACCGCAGCCGCACCGCAGCCGCACCGCAACCGCACCGCAGGCGCACCGCAACAACACCGCAACCACACCGCAGCCGCACCGCAGCCACACCGCAGCCGCACCGCAGCCACACCGCAGGCACACCGCAGCCGCACCGCAGGCGCACCGCAGCCGCACCGCAGGCGCACCGCAGCCACACCGCAGCCACACCGCAGCCGCACCGCAACCGCACCGCAGCCGCACCGCAGGCGCACCGCAACCGCACCGCAGCCGCACCGCAGCCGCACTGCAGCCACACCGCAGCCGCACCGCAACCGCACCGCAGGCGCACCGCAGCCACACCGCAACCGCACCGCAGCCGCACCGCAGCCGCACCGCAACCGCACCGCAGGCGCACCGCAACAACACCGCAACCGCACCGCACTCGCACCGCAGCCACACCGCAGCCGCACCGCAGGCGCACCGCAGCCACACCGCAACTGCACCGCAGCCACACCGCAGCCGCACCGCAGCCGCACCGCAGCCACACCGCAGCCGCACCGCAGGCGCACCGCAACCGCACCGCAGCCGCACCGCAGCCGCACCGCAGCCGCACCGCAGCCGCACCGCAGCCACACCGCAGCCGCACCGCAACCGCACCGCAGCCACACCGCAACCGCACCGCAGCCGCACCGCAGGCGCACCGCAGCCGCACCGCAGCCGCACCGCAGCCACACCGCAGCCGCACCGCAGGCGCACCGCAACCACACCGCAGCCGCACCGCAACCGCACCGCAGGCGCACCGCAACAACACCGCAACCGCACCGCAGCCGCACCGCAGCCACACCGCAGCCGCACCGCAGCCACACCGCAACTGCACCGCAGCCACACCGCAGCCGCACCGCAGCCGCACTGCAGCCACACCGCAGCCGCACCGCAGGCGCACCGCAACCGCACCGCAGCCGCACCGCAGCCGCACCGCAGCCGCACCGCAGCCACACCGCAGCCGCACCGCAACCGCACCGCAGCCACACCGCAACCGCACCGCAGCCGCACCGCAGGCGCACCGCAGCCGCACCGCAGCCGCACCGCAGCCACACCGCAGCCGCACCGCAGGCGCACCGCAACCACACCGCAGCCGCACCGCAACCGCACCGCAGCCACACCGCAACCGCACCGCAGCCGCACCGCAGGCGCACCGCAACAACACCGCAGGCGCACCGCAACAACACCGCAACCACACCGCAGCCGCACCGCAGCCGCACCGCAGCCGCACCGCAGGCGCACCGCAGGCGCACCGCAGGCGCACCGCAGGCGCACCGCAGGCGCACCGCAGCCACACCGCAGCCGCACCGCAGCCACACCGCAGGCACACCGCAGCCGCACCGCAGGCGCACCGCAGCCGCACCGCAGCCGCACCGCAGGCGCACCGCAGCCACACCGCAACCGCACCGCAGCCGCACCGCAGCCGCACCGCAGCCGCACCGCAGCCACACCGCAGCCGCACCGCAACCGCACCGCAGGCGCACCGCAACAACACCGCAACCACACCGCAGCCGCACCGCAGCCACACCGCAGCCGCACCGCAGCCACACCGCAGGCACACCGCAGCCGCACCGCAGCCGCACCGCAGCCGCACCGCAGGCGCACCGCAGCCACACCGCAGCCGCACCGCAGGCGCACCGCAGCCACACCGCAACCGCACCGCAGCCACACCGCAGCCGCACCGCAGCCGCACCGCAGCCGCACCGCAGCCACACCGCAGCCGCACCGCAGGCGCACCGCAACAACACCGCAGGCGCACCGCAACAACACCGCAACCACACCGCAGCCGCACCGCAGCCGCACCGCAGCCGCACCGCAGCCGCACCGCAGGCGCACCGCAGGCGCACCGCAGCCACACCGCAGCCACACCGCAGCCGCACCGCAGCCGCACCGCAGCCACACCGCAGGCGCACCGCAGGCCATACCGCCTGGCCATACCGCCTGGCCTGCGGTGCGGTTGCGGTGTGGCTGCGGTGCGCCTGCGGTGCGGCTGCGGTGTGGCTGCGGTGTGGCTGCGGTGCGCCTGCGGTGCGCCTGCGGTGCGGCTGCGGTGCGGCTGCGGTGCGCCTGCGGTGCGCCTGCGGTGCGCCTGCGGTGCGGCTGCGGTGTGGCTGCGGTGTGGCTGCGGTGCGCCTGCGGTGCGCCTGCGGTGCGGCTGCGGTGTGCCTGCGGTGTGGCTGCGGTGCGCCTGCGGTGCGGCTGCGGTGTGCCTGCGGTGTGGCTGCGGTGCGCCTGCGGTGCGGCTGCGGTGCGCCTGCGGTGTGGCTGCGGTGCGGCTGCGGTGCGGCTGCGGTGCGCCTGCGGTGCGCCTGCGGTGCGGCTGCGGTGCGGCTGCGGTGTGGCTGCGGTGCGGCTGCGGTGTGGCTGCGGTGCGCCTGCGGTGCGGCTGCGGTGCGGTTGCGGTGTGGCTGCGGTGCGGCTGCGGTGCGGCTGCGGTGCGGCTGCGGTGCGGCTGCGGTGCGGCTGCGGTGCGGCTGCGGTGTGCCTGCGGTGTGGCTGCGGTGCGGCTGCGGTGCGGCTGCGGTGCGGCTGCGGTGTGCCTGCGGTGTGGCTGCGGTGCGGCTGCGGTGTGGCTGCGGTGTGGCTGCGGTGCGCCTGCGGTGCGGCTGCGGTGCGCCTGCGGTGTGGCTGCGGTGTGCCTGCGGTGTGGCTGCGGTGCGGCTGCGGTGTGGCTGCGGTGCGCCTGCGGTGCGGCTGCGGTGCGGCTGCGGTGCGCCTGCGGTGCGCCTGCGGTGCGGCTGCGGTGCGGCTGCGGTGCGGCTGCGGTGCGGCTGCGGTGCGGCTGCGGTGCGGCTGCAGTGCGGCTGCGGTGTGGCTGCGGTGCGTCTGCGGTGCGGCTGCGGTGTGGCTGCGGTGCGCCTGCGGTGCGCCTGCGGTGCGGCTGCGGTGCGGCTGCGGTGCGGCTGCGGTGCGGCTGCGGTGTGCCTGCGGTGTGGCTGCGGTGTGGCTGCGGTGCGCCTGCGGTGCGGCTGCGGTGCGCCTGCGGTGTGGCTGCGGTGCGGCTGCGGTGCGGCTGCGGTGTGGCTGCGGTGTGGCTGCGGTGCGCCTGCGGTGCGCCTGCGGTGCGGCTGCGGTGCGGCTGCGGTGCGCCTGCGGTGCGCCTGCGGTGCGCCTGCGGTGCGGCTGCGGTGTGGCTGCGGTGTGGCTGCGGTGCGCCTGCGGTGCGCCTGCGGTGCGGCTGCGGTGTGCCTGCGGTGTGGCTGCGGTGCGCCTGCGGTGCGGCTGCGGTGTGCCTGCGGTGTGGCTGCGGTGCGCCTGCGGTGTGGCTGCGGTGCGGCTGCGGTGCGGCTGCGGTGCGCCTGCGGTGCGCCTGCGGTGCGGCTGCGGTGCGGCTGCGGTGTGGCTGCGGTGCGGCTGCGGTGTGGCTGCGGTGTGGCTGCGGTGCGCCTGCGGTGCGGCTGCGGTGCGCCTGCGGTGCGGCTGCGGTGCGGTTGCGGTGTGGCTGCGGTGCGGCTGCGGTGCGGCTGCGGTGTGGCTGCGGTGCGCCTGCGGTGCGCCTGCGGTGCTGCTGCGGTGTGGCTGCGGTGCGCCTGCGGTGCGGCTGCGGTGCGCCTGCGGTGCGGCTGCGGTGCGGTTGCGGTGTGGCTGCGGTGCGGCTGCGGTGCGGCTGCGGTGTGGCTGCGGTGCGCCTGCGGTGCGCCTGCGGTGCGGCTGCGGTGTGGCTGCGGTGTGGCTGCGGTGCGCCTGCGGTGCGCCTGCGGTGCGGCTGCGGTGCGGCTGCGGTGCGCCTGCGGTGCGGCTGCGGTGCGGTTGCGGTGTGGCTGCGGTGCGGCTGCGGTGCGGCTGCGGTGTGGCTGCGGTGCGCCTGCGGTGCGCCTGCGGTGCTGCTGCGGTGTGGCTGCGGTGCGCCTGCGGTGCGCCTGCGGTGCGCCTGCGGTGCGCCTGCGGTGTGGCTGCGGTGCGCCTGCGGTGCGGCTGCGGTGCGCCTGTGGTGTGCCTGCGGTGTGCCTGCGGTGTGGCTGCGGTGCCGCTGCGGTGTGGCTGCGGTGCGGCTGCGGTGTGGTTGCGGTGTTGTTGCGGTGCGCCTGCGGTGCGGTTGCGGTGCGGCTGCGGTGTGGCTGCGGTGCGTCTGCGGTGCGGCTGCGGTGTGGCTGCGGTGCGCCTGCGGTGCGCCTGCGGTGCGGCTGCGGTGCGGCTGCGGTGCGGCTGCGGTGCGGCTGCGGTGTGCCTGCGGTGTGGCTGCGGTGTGGCTGCGGTGCGCCTGCGGTGCGGCTGCGGTGCGCCTGCGGTGCGGCTGCGGTGCGGTTGCGGTGTGGCTGCGGTGCGGCTGCGGTGCGGCTGCGGTGTGGCTGCGGTGCGCCTGCGGTGCGCCTGCGGTGCTGCTGCGGTGTGGCTGCGGTGCGCCTGCGGTGCGGCTGCGGTGCGGTTGCGGTGTGGCTGCGGTGCGCCTGCGGTGCGCCTGCGGTGCGGCTGCGGTGCGGCTGCGGTGCGCCTGCGGTGCGGCTGCGGTGTGGCTGCGGTGTGGCTGCGGTGCGGCTGCGGTGTGGCTGCGGTGCGGCTGCGGTGCGGCTGCGGTGCGCCTGCGGTGCGCCTGCGGTGTGGCTGCGGTGCGCCTGCGGTGCGGCTGCGGTGCGCCTGTGGTGTGGCTGCGGTGCGGCTGCGGTGCGGCTGCGGTGCGCCTGCGGTGCGCCTGCGGTGCGGTTGCGGTGCGGCTGCGGTGTGGCTGCGGTGCGGCTGCGGTGCGGCTGCGGTGCGGTTGCGGTGCGGTTGCGGTGCGCCTGCGGTGCGGCTGCCTTGTGCCTGCGGTGTGGCTGCGGTGCGGCTGCGGTGCGGCTGCGGTGTGGCTGCGGTGCGCCTGCGGTGCGCCTGCGGTGCTGTTGCGGTGCGCCTGCGGTGTGGCTGCGGTGCGCCTGCGGTGCGCCTGCGGTGCGCCTGCGGTGCGCCTGCGGTGCGGCTGCGGTGCGGCTGCGGTGCGGCTGCGGTGCGCCTGCGGTGCGCCTGCGGTGCGGCTGCGGTGTGGCTGCGGTGTGGCTGCGGTGCGGCTGCGGTGTGGCTGCGGTGCGGCTGCGGTGCGGCTGCGGTGCGCCTGCGGTGCGCCTGCGGTGTGGCTGCGGTGCGCCTGCGGTGCGGCTGCGGTGCGCCTGTGGTGTGGCTGCGGTGCGGCTGCGGTGCGGCTGCGGTGCGCCTGCGGTGCGCCTGCGGTGCGGTTGCGGTGCGGCTGCGGTGTGGCTGCGGTGCGGCTGCGGTGCGGCTGCGGTGCGGTTGCGGTGCGGTTGCGGTGCGCCTGCGGTGCGGCTGCCTTGTGCCTGCGGTGTGGCTGCGGTGCGGCTGCGGTGCGGCTGCGGTGTGGCTGCGGTGCGCCTGCGGTGCGCCTGCGGTGCTGTTGCGGTGCGCCTGCGGTGCGCCTGCGGTGCGCCTGCGGTGCGGCTGCGGTGTGACTGCGGTTGAAAGACGCTGTCGTTCTTTCTCGAACCTGCTACCATGCTGGATAGCCTAAATGCTTGAGCTCTTGTTTTCAAAGCTGCTGTAGGAGTTCAAGATCATGTCTCAGGTGCTTCTTGCGATCTTCTGGCTTCCTGGATGCGATTAAAACCTCAACAATGTTATAAATAACGAAATCCAGGCTTCGGAGCATTGTGCTGATGAACCGTTGAAAAGCTGGAGGGGCGAATGGCACGACGTTAAATTCAAATAGCCCAAACGCGGTTATTATTTTCGTTTTCGAGCAATCTATGGCTGACATCGGTTCGAGATGCGAAAAATATTTTAGAACCATGCAGTCGGTGCGCGTAGTCCCGTGTGTAAGGAACGGGTTACTTATTAGGTACTGCCATAGCATTCGATCGTCTGTAGTTCCCGCAGATACGACAGGTTGTGTCCTTCTTTCGTCGCAAAAGTATTATGATGCAGTCTGTAATCCACGTTTCGATTTCTCGTTTGGCCTAACGTCGTCGTGCACAATCATGCCACGGTGGTCGTTTTGTTAGAGTGTGGTGCCTGACTTGGTGTTGTGGCTCTCGAAGTCTTGCGGGCCGTGTCTCGAACTGTCATATGGTAGTCAGAGTCCTTGATGCGCGTAGTCACCGTCGGAACGTCGCGTCGGTCGATTATGGCTATCTTTCCGAGAGTGTTGATATTTGTCGTACCGACGATTAAGTGTCGGTTTCTGTGATCGCTTAGGAGATGGAATTTATGTAAAAAATCGTTGCGGAGGATGGGTTGTGTGATAATTCCTGCGTCGGTCGTCGTAAACCCAAGTCGAGACACTTTTCTTCGAATTGTTCCCTCAGGGGATGTAAAAGGTGTAACAAGAAGCACCAAACTTTGCTACACATCGATGACACAAGAAGTCTACATGCTACTTCCAAACAGGATTCCACGCTAATTAAATCAAGATCGGTAGCGGAAGTCAAGAATTCCTTAACCCCAACGGAGCCAACTAATTCAACGGGCTCCTGTAAATCCGCTGCAATATCATACTCTTCTACGACGAACGCTCAAGAGGAAGCCACGAACATCCTGCTCAGTACGGCCGTTATCCAGTTGAAAGAAGGTCGACTGCAGAGCCCTACTAGATTTAGGATCACAGATTAACCTAATAACAGAAGGTTTGGCTAAGACATTAGGATTACAGGCAACTCCTGATACTATATGCATTGAAGGCAAAGGTCAACGAAAACAGGAATCTCATCGAAGGGTGAGCGTAGATATATACTCTAAAATCAACGGATTCTCCACTAGAACTGAAGTACATACATTGCCAAAAATTATCTCGCCGCAGCCTCGCGACCAATTAAGACCTCAAACTGGCCGATTTCAAACAACATCGTTCTTGCCGATCCACAATTCAACCAACCTGGCCGAATAGACATGCTCATCGGGGCAGACATATTTTATTCAACACTAGCAGTTGGACAAATAAAATTGGGAAATGACCGTCCTCTACTACAAAACATTGTCTTTGGCTGGACTATCGCAGGGAAGGTATCATCAATTGAAAGCAAACCAAGAGCATCATTGTTTTGAATATGCAGTAACGACGAGGCTCTCAATCATCAAATCGAAAAATGTTGGCACTTAGAAGAGGCTCCGGCAACCACACGAAATCTCACACTAGCAGAATAGAGATGTGAAACACATTTCACTCAAACCACAAGGAAGGATATCGATGGAAAATTCATTGTGCGCCTGCCATTTGTCAAGGATCCCACCCACTTGGGAGAGTCCAAAGACATTGCCTATCATCGATTGCTCTCCTTGGAGCGAAAACTTTTCAAACATGAAGATCTGAAAACACAGTATGTTCAATTCATGAAGGAATATTGTGACTTGGGCCACATGAAGGAGATCAACTTTAACGACATCAAGGCACCATATTGCTTTCTGCCCCACCACGGGATAATAAAACCAGACAGCAGCACTACCAAGCTCCGGGTCGTGTTTCATGCTTCTGCCAAATCGTCTACAAATCTCTCGCTAAACGATGTTTTGGCCACAGTCCCAACGATTCAAGATGATTTGTTCTCCATGTTGCTTCGTTTTCGAATGCCCAGTTTCGCATTCACTGCTGATATTGAGAAAATGTACCGGCAAATCAGACTTGATGAGGCCGAACGAAAGTATCAGCTCATCTGGTGGAGAAACGACTCCAGCAAAAAGGTGAAATGCTTCCAACTCAACACGGTCACTTACGGCACAACCTCAGCACCGTACTTTTCAATCAAATGTCTGCAGAGACTAGCAGACGAGCAAGAAGATCACTATCCACTGGGTTCGCAAGTCTTACGTCGAGACTTCTACGTCGACGATGTTCTTATCGGCTCTAATAGTCTACAATCAGCTATTGCCACAAGGCAGGAATTGAGCCGATTACTTGGATCAGCCGGCTTTAAGTTGCGAAAATGGTGCGCAAATCATCCAAAACTCCTTGAAGACATCGCCCAAGAAGATCTAGAAACCCAGCTAAACTTTGAAGCCGATTCTGAGGAGCACATAAAAACCGTTGGACTAATCTGGCTACCGAAATCAGATGAATTCTGCATCAAGGTGCCAGTAGAAGGGACTCACAGAGTGACCAAGCGATCGGCATATTCTGATATAGCTCGATTGTTCGACCCACTAGGTGTGTTGGGTCCAGTAGTGATTATAGACAAGATATTCCTTCAGCACTTATGGTCACTTAAACTGGATTGGGACGCAGCCTTGCCTCAAGACTTACATACCACCTGGCTCAGTTATCGGGAAGGTCTAAGAGCATTAAGAGACATAAAATTCCCCAGACACCTGTTTGCACACCGCAAGCCAAAATCCATTTTATACCACATATTCACCGATGCATCTGAAAAGGCTTACGAAGCTCACATTCTGGCATCAAATAAGATCTGCTTTGGTCCAACAGCTAGCAAGAGAAAGCTCCTGATGACAGTCACCCACGCCATTCTCCAGTATAGTTGCGAAATATCGGCCGACATACTACGAAAAGAGGAATGTAGGAAGCAAATAGCGGCTTACAAAGACGCGCGGCACTACGGGTTGCAAGTTCGTACCAAACGGTGTCGGAACCAGCCGTCCTCATAGTCGCGGGAGTGACCCGTATTGATCTCCTTGCGGCAGAAAGGAAGTACGTCTACGACAAATAAGTGGAAATTGGAGTGGAAGCGGCAACCGAGAAGGCATAGGAGCTCACTGAACAGAAATGGCAGGAGAGATGGAGCTCAGAAAGCAGAGGACGATGGACCGCGAAGCTGATCAGCAACATCATTGAATAGAAGGAACGGAAACACAGGGAGTAAATTATTACGTTACCCAATTCCTTACCGGACACGGTTATTTCAACAACTACCTCCACAGAATGGGCAAAACGGGGAGCTCGGCTTGCCCATATGGCAACTCATAACTGGACAACGCAAGCCACACGTTCTTGGAGTGCAACATATGAGAAGCTGAAAGGAGGGCGCTATAATCTCCAGTCTGGGAGAGTGGTTGAAGTGTGCAGCATATGGCTTAGTACGTGGGCGTATTCCTGCCTGGCATCGATTATTCAGTTTTGCGGATCGTACATGCTAGTGGCTCGGATTACTAGTATCCTTAGAAGACATTTTTAGAAAACATGTGTATAGGTATATGTATAGGTATAGTCACATAGCTCAAAGTCGGAGAGTAACTTTGGAAGTAGGTGTTAACTTTGATTGTTTGCGGCAGTTTTGAGGTCGATTTTCCAAAGCTGTCTATCACGGTTCCACTACTCTACTCATCTGATATCTTCCCATCAAGGATATGACCCCATTGCATCCATCATCCCATCAATCATCTCCACAATCACCTTCTTATGTTGTTCTCTACGACTTTATCGATACTCTCAATCTGTTGTGCAATTAACTGCAAAAACTTAGCACACAAAGTAAATCTAAATGAAAAATGACACACTTAGCTCGCACCGGTTGCACAGAGCACCAGACTCATAGCCGCTTACCCACCCCACTCCGTCTATCGTCTTCTGTTTGTAATAACTTTTAAGAGTGTGCCTGTGCCTTGTAAATAATATGCAGGAATGTAATAAAAATAAACCATCACTTGAGCGTTTTCAAGAGTTGAGGAGTAACTTCAAAGTACATTTACCGGCCAATCGCACATCTGAACAGCGTTCTTTGCTCTTTTTTCCACCGCGGATTCCCTCGTTCTTGGGCATAGTCTTCTAGATTTCTTGCCACATACGAGTATAGTGTTACTCTGTACCCTTGTCAGTAATTTATTTTGCTGGGGTGACGATGTGCTCACAGTTGATTCGAATAGTATTCCAAAAGAATTTCACACAAACTTGCTGCCACATTCACAAGATACATTTGTTTTTTGTCGAAAACAAGTGAATCATTCTTCGTCTGCTTAATCTTCAGTTTGATTCGCTACAGAGCGGTGTAATCAATGCAATTGCTTGTTGCGTTTCCCACATCAAACGTACTCAGCACGCACGCGGACCATATCAATGCTGGCACCGCACAACTGCGGTGGCTGCCGTCGTCCTAGTGTCTCTCAGTTTCGCTGTTTAAACGCGTGTAAGCCGCAGCAGTCAATGCGATAAATTGCTATCACTTTAGTTGATGCCGCAGAATGCGGAATTCATAATGGGCACGTGCTACCATGACCATGTTGTACCGTCGGTGTTAATTGTAATTTTGTTGCAATTCGATCAAATCAGGCCGCGCACTTGTGACGGGATTATTGATGAAGTTACACTAAAGGGCATGTGTCAATTGGTTGCTAAATTTAACTCGCTTTGGAGCCGCATAAGTGGTAGGCAATTGACTTAACTCTGAGGGTTGAGGGGTTAATTTGTGGATAATAGCATACAAGGGTGGAGGGTAAATGTTAGGTAAAATCTTTCACGAAAGATAATTTATATTCAACATGCGGGGAGACACCAAAGTGTATCAGCCAGAAATCGGTTAATTTATTCTAAAATACAATAAACCAAAAATTAGTAAAGGGGACACTAGCCAAGAATGATACACAACAGATGAAATGGAGACGATACCATCAGTCACAACTTAGGAAGTTGTGGAAGCTGCGGCAGTTATCAAAAGCAACAAGACACCAGAGATGGACGGGATCCCCACGAACCTCTATACAGCCATATGTGGCCCAGGAAGCAAAACAGGTAACGAAGATCCTACCGGCAGTTTCATATGCTCTTGGTATAATAGCGTGCTACGAGCAATCACAGTGAAACAGTGAAGTGCATCCAAATAAACTTAATGCACTGCGAAGCCGCCCAAAATTGAATTATACAGACAGATGGCGGGAAAACAAAAAGTAGACATAACCCTCATTAGCGGGCAATAAAAATACCACACACCATCGCGAGGTGGGTAGAGGACGAAAGCAAGGCAGCAGTGATATGGACTTGCGGCACATACTCCTTCGAACACAAGGACTCAGGGAGTCGGCAGAACTACGTGTATGCAAAAATAAAAGGATTCCATTTCTATAGCTGTTATGCCCCACCAAGAGCGAGCATGACAGAATATGAGGAAATGCTAGACAGTGTCGTAGCTGAAGTACAAGGAAAGTCGCCAACTATCGTCGGCGGGGACTCCAATTCTTGGTCAGTCGAGGGTAATAGTGTCAGGACAAACCGTCGGGGCGAGCCGCTTATAGAAGCCTTTGCCAGTCTCGACCTAGTGCTGCTAAACATAGGAAACAAGTACACCTTCCACAACGGCAGATGCGGCTCCATAGTTGACTTCGCATTCGCCAGTAGATCACTAGCAAGAAGAATAAAATGGCATGTCTCAGACTTGTACACGAACAGCGACCACCAGGCCATCATATTCGAGATACAAGAGCAAACGTGGTTCCTAAACCGCAACCTGTCCCGTAAAATACAAAAGCTGGGCTGGAAAATGAGCGACTTAGACTCCGACAAACTCTGCTAAACAGCATCGAAATAACGAGTGGCACAGCAGAGGAGCAAGCAAACGATGTGACATGTCTCTGACCAGCAGGTGTGATGCAGCCATGCAACGCAGGGGAAAAGGAAACGGAAGAACACCGGTGTCTTAGTGGAATGACGACATCGCTAAGCACCGAGCCGACTGCCATAAAATGCGAAGGCGCCAGCAAAGGGCAAGAGACAGAGAAACGGAGAATTATGAAGAACTTTGAAGAAAATCCCCGATGAAGCGAATGTAACTCCGTAATATGATTAAGAAGAGCAAAAGTAAATCATGCCAGGTACTCAGCGAGGAACTACAACACAACCCATGGAGAAGTGCACACAAAATAGTCATAAGTAAAGTGAAATGTGCTACGGCAGCTGCACCGATATGCGATATGTCAGCAGCCTATTCCCGAGGAAAGATGGATTCACACTGCCACGAGTTACAGCTGAGACGATACCATCAGTTTCAACTGAGGAAGTCGTAAAAGCTTCAGCAGCCATTAAAAGCAACAAAACGCAAGTGATCGATGAGATCCCAAACTTCGTTCTGAAGAAGGCGATCAAAACTAGACCAGATGTTTTTACAAACCTCTACACAATATATAGTGGACGCCGTGGCGTAAGTGGTTAGTGTGTCAGATCACTACGCATGAGGTTCCAAGTTCGAATCCCAGAAAATACCAAAAAAGTTTTTTCACGGTCCCACCTCTCGCGAGCGTCTGACAAACATCCGAGAGTATTGTTGTCACGAAAAGCTTCTCAAATTGCCGTTCGGAGTCGGCATTAAAACTGTAGGTCCCTTCCATTCGTGTGAAAAAATATAACGCACACAACATGAGTGGTTGCGAGAAGCTGGGCCCTGGCACTTTAAAGAGCTGTTGCGCCAGATATTTGTATTTCGTACACAATATACATAGAAGGAAAACTCTCGTTTCAGTGGAAACGGCAACGACAAGTTCTCGTTCCAAAGGACGACAAACCACCGGACCAATCATCGTATTGGGCATGCTAAATACGTGGGCGAATGTGCTCGAGAAAGTTATATGTACAAGACTAGAGCAATACACGGAAGGGGCCTCAAGGCTTTGTAACGGACAGTTCGGATTTAGAAAGAAACAAAACACCAACCATGCAATACAAGCTGTGTGGTACATAGCACGTGAGGCAATTGCGGGAACACAGCTTGGCGACTCCGACTGAGCGACGTGCACGTACCAAACTACCTATCGGTGTAAGTCAACTACTTCCTACCATTCTTATTATTTGTAATAGAGGCAATGACCCCACTTTGTGACGTCTAATAGAAGGGAAGACTGGGATATAACTTTTATTTCTGACCAGAGCTCTGTTGAAGTTGTTAACTAGAGAGTCTCCAACAAGGCGTCACTATCTGATCACTGTTGGATACTCTTCAAGCTACAACTTTCTACTCATGGGAGGGAACTTTTAGAAATCCGCGTAGGGCCAACTGGTCAAAATTCAAGAGAGAACTGAGGAAATCAGTGTATCACCTCACTGAGGACCTCGACTCGACTGAAGCAGTTGACAATGTAGTCGATGCACTGACTGGTTCCCTTACGTGATCCTTCGAGAAGTCCTGTCCGGTTAGTAGGCTTAGCGGTAAAAGGCGTCCACCATGGTGGAACGATAAATTAGCGCAACTCATTCGTATTGCAAGAGTAGGGTGGAACCTCGCTAAGGAGGGGGTCGTCGAGTGGTCCACCTATAAAGAAAGCGTGAAGCTCCTCAAGAAAGAGATTAGGTTCGCAAAGAGGAACTCTTGGAGCTCCTTTTGCGCATCTATAGAATCAACAAACGAAGCGTCCCGCCTAAGTAAGGTCCTGTCCGTGACACCAACGCCGGAATCCAATATTAGGAAAAGCGATGGCACCTGGGCAGAACCACACGAGGAAACGCTGGGCATGCTACTGAGTACTCATTTTCCCGGATGAACATCAATCTCCAGAGATGATCTAAGCATTCCAGACACGACATCGGGAATAAGCGCGAAAGAGGTGGGTAATATAATAGATGACGAGAAGATAGCTTATGCAATTAAATCATTTGCTCCATATAAGGCACCAGGAATGGATAACATTCGACCTGTGATGCTGCAAGAGTCAGTGGATATGGTATTGACAACACGTCTCAATCCTCTAGACTGCGAAAAGTCCTCTCCAAAACACCAACTATACCTAGTGTCCTCATGAATCCCAATGGATCCTGGGCGGAATCGGACAAAGCATCGCTTAACCTGCTCACGGGCACTCACTTCCCCGGCTGCACGCCTACCCCCAACGATGATCGCGCCCTGGTAAATGTTGCACGCCCACAGGCACCTCCTCATCTTATCAGCGAAGATAAGCTGAAATGGGCAGTAAACAGTTTCGAACCATTCAAATCCCCGGGTCCGGATGGTATTTTTCCGGCCCAGATTCAGACGGCCTTCAATATAGTATGGCAGTATCTTTCCTGCATTCTGAAGGCTTGTCTTGAGCTCGGAACAACACCAACTGCCTGGACCGAGGTAAGAGTGGTCTTTATACCCAAAGCAGGCAAGATATCGCACACCCTCCCAAAGGACCTTAGACCTACTAGTCTAACGTCCTTCTTTCTCAAGATTCTGGAAAGGATCCTGGACCTACACATCAAGGCCACCATTGATAGCACCCTACTATCCACGTCACAGCACGCCTACCAAAAAGGTAAATCTGTCGAAACGGTTTTGCACTCCATCATCCACCCTATCGAAAAATCACTCTCAACCAAAGAGTTCACCCTAGTGTCATTTCTAGACATAGAGGGAGCCTTCAACAACGTTGAAACAAATTCGATTACCAGTGTTTTACGCAGGCTCAACGTCTGCGAACCCATCTGCTGTTTCATAGAACGCATTCTAAAGAACAGGGTAATAACAGCATCCTTCGGAAGTAGCACTGTCAAGCGACATGCACATCGAGGCACCCCTCAAGGGGGTGTACTGTCTCCACTATTGTGGAATTGCTGCTCAACGAGGCCCTTCTAAAGATCGAAAAAACTGGATGCAATGTTATTGCCTATGCAGACGATGCCGCCATTCTAACAACAGGCAAATACTCGCAGACGCTGGCCGATGTCATGCAGTCTGCTCTTAATGAACTGCTCAGATGGACCGATAAATGCGGCCTCTCCGTTAACCCGACGAAGACTGAGCTAGTTCTATTCACAAGAAAACACAAGCTCCCTGACTTCACTCCGCCCAAGATAAGGGGATCCACCCTCAAGACTTCAAATAGTGCTAGCTATTTAGGCCTAAAGCTTGACCGCAAGCTTATTTGCAAAGAGAATGTCGTCGAACGGGCCAGGAAATCGCTGGCCGCTCTATACATCTGCAAGAAAGCAATAGGCTCCACCTGGGGCTTTAAACCAAGCATCATGCACTGGCTATACACGTCGGTCATTAAACCAATTCTCATGTATGGAGTATTGGTATGGTGGCCCGCCTTGGAGAAGAAATCCAACCTATCCATAATGGAAAAAACTCAGCGAGTTGCATGTCTCAGTATTACCGGTGCACTGAGAACTTCTCCCACAGCGGCGCTCTAAGCCATGCTCCACCTGCTTCCGCTTGACATCGTCAGTAAGCAATTGGCTGTCAGCTCGGCAATAATTTCTTAATTTCTTAATTCCTTAATTTAATTAGCTTAATACAAGCTGTAAAGAACTTAAATCTAATTTACAATATGTACTTAAAAGCTAGTTAAAATTTACAAATATCAAGACCTGAGTGAGGAAGGGGAGTAAAGGGAGTTTCTAAGGGTGTTTTTACTACTCCATGGCTCAAGCGTATTTTTACAGCATGCCTTAAGCTAGGTTATGTTCCTAAAGCATGGCGGGAGGTGCGCGTTGTTTTCATTCCCAAAACAGGGAAAGCGAGCCATACAAACGCAAAAGACCTGAGACCTATCAGTCTATCGGCAATGATTACCTATCTAAATCACAACATGCATACATCTGCGGCAGATCGGTAGACACGGCCCTCCACCGGATCGTATCGAGCATAGAAAGATCCCTCCACTTCAAGGAGGTCACTCTTGGGGCGTTCGTGGACATTGAAGGAGCGTTCAAAAACGTATGCTCTAACGCGATCCTGAACAGTCTGCACAGAGCACATCTCAACACCGGCCTCTGCAACTGGATTGCGCAGATGCTTCAATCAAGGATTATATCTTCAACGCAAGGAGATGTAACCATCCGGAGAAGGGTCTGCAGAGGCACACCCTAAGGTGAGGTCTTGTCCCCGCTTATATGGCTCCTTGTGGTGTATCAGATCTTGGTAATACTGAAGGAAAACGGCTTCAACGTGACGGCCTATGCGGACGATGTCGTTATCCTGGTTTTGGGAAAATTTCCTTCAGTCCTAAGTGAAAGGCTCAATTTCGCGCTACAACTAGTGGATAACTGGGTCAACAGCAAAGGGCTGGGAGTGAACCCTTCAAAGACGGAGGTAGTTCTCTTCACTACGAGGAGATCAATCCCTAGCTTCAGACCCCCAAATATTGGTGACACTGAACTAAGCATTTCAAGTTCAGCTCGGTATCTGGGCGTAGTTCTAGATTCCAAATGTAACTGGAAGGAAATTATTGCCGAATGGGTTAAAAAAGCAAGCGTAGCTTTCTACTCCTGCAAAAAGGCTTTCAGCAATGGATGGAGCTTCAAACCGACTTTGGTGTACTGGATATACACGGCGGTTATAAGACCCATTCTCACATATGGTTCACTAGTATGGTGGACGGCACTTGAGAAGCAATACCTGCTTTCAAAACTCACCAAAATCCGGAGGGCGGCGTGCATCGGAGTCATGGGATCAATCAGAACAACACCAACAGCGGCAATGGAAACCATGCTTAGTTTCATTTCGCTTGACAAATACTGCAGCAGTCTGGCGGCTAAAACCGCTGTAAGACTGAAAGAATGCCGGTTGTGGTCATCAAGCCTTTACGGCCATGCCTCCATTCTGCCCCGATGGGGGATTGACGGGAACTGATCACATGCTAGCATCGCATTCGAAAGGAGATTCACTACAAGAATTCCCGATAGAATATACTGGAAGAATCGAAGAACCATGAAGAAAAAGAAGTTGGCGTTCTATACCGACGGTTCTAAGATGGAACTTGGCACGGGAGCCGGAGTTTATTGTGAGGCCCTAGGAATAAACCGCTCCTTTAGAACAAACTACGACTGCAGCGTCTTCCAGGCCGAGGTCGCAGCCATTATACAGGCTGCTGAAATTATACGCGAGTGTAATATCGTTGGTAAAACGATCACTGTCTATATAGACAGCCAGGCAGCCGTTAAGGCTCTGGACTCTGCCGTGGATAGGTCGAGGCTCATGAGAAGCTGTAAATCGCTCTTGAACGAGATATCTAGAGCCAATGCGGTGACAATCTTCTGGGTACCAGGACATATGGATATCGAAGGTAACGAAAGGGCTGACGAGCTTGCTAGAAAAGGGTCGGCGCTGCACTTATCGCGGGCCCTTCTCTCTGTAGCAACTCCAATCAGTTCCTTGCGGTCGAGCAAACAGACGCTGGGCTCATCTGGAAACATGCGCAACGGCCAGGGCGCTATGGCCGGTCTACAACAAGAAGAGATCAACCTCTCTGGTAAAACTTAGTCGTTATAACGCACGGGTCATTTCTGGCATAATTACCGGACATTGTGCCATTGGCGTCCACGCGAAGCGACTCGGTGTGCTGCATAATGATTATTGCAGAAGTTGCAGGGACGAAGAAGAAATTGAATCTGTTCGTCACCTGTTGTGTGACTGTCCTGCCCTATCCGTCAGAAGAATGAGGACTCTTGGTAGTTACTTCTTCTCGGAGCTGGAGGACTTGGGTAGTGTTGAGCTAGCGGACCTCCTGAGTTTCATATCACTTTCTGGGTGGTTCTAACGGCGGATTTTCTTTACAGCGTTTCCAGTGTTAAATGATTGGGCACAATGGACCCTTACTGTTGGTCTGAGTGAGCAGTGACTTTTTGTCACAAGGCACCCATCTACTTTTGGATGGCAAACGACTAACAAAGGCCTCGTAGGGGCAGCATCTCCCGATAGGTGCTGGTCCGCTAAGTAACGAGTAGGAGCCACTGCAGCCGAAAACCTAGCAGCTCTGTTAGTAAGCCCTACTCCCACCTCCTCGTGGTGCCATCTGGGAATTTCTTCGGAAATTGCTAACGGGAGAGGATGAATGGCGAGCTTCCTGCGCCAAAAAACAGGATAAGTGTCGGTTGGTCTGTGGCCCAGCGAGCCGCAACCGTAAAACAAACTATTGCTCCGAAACGGAAACATACGCCTCGGATACGGACTGATAATTTGTTGACGACCTTTGGCTATCGAACACGGACAACGATCGGATTCTGGAACGTTAAGACCCTCCTGGACTCACTCAAGGAAGGGCCTTATAACGCCAGATTCCTCCAATTGGAGCGCAAATTCGCACGGTATAAAATCGACGTCTTAGGGCTGAGCGAGATAAGATGGTACGATGCTGGGGAATACATCTCCCCAACAAAAAGCACTGTCATGCTCTACTCTGGTAAACCAGCTGGAAGTGCACGGAGTTCTGGCGTAGGACTCATGCTAACTCCAGCAGCACGTAGTAGCCTCATATCCTGGAAACCCCATAGTGACCGGATATTGACGGCTAGGTTCCAGAGTAGAGTTAGAAAAATTACCATCATACAGTGTTATGCTCCGACTCTAGACGCGACTGAGGATGAAAAGGATAATTTTTATAGCCACTTAGGTGCCGCCTACAACCAAACGCCTAATGGAGACATCGTAATGGTAATGGGAGATCTCAATGCCAAGGTGGGTAGCGACAACACCATGCTTAAGCACGTGATGGGAGTTCACGGCGTGGGAGACCGTAATGACAATGGTGAGCGGTTTGTGGACTTCTGTAATACCAACCGCCTAGTCATCGGAGGTACGCTGTTTAAGCATAACACCTGCCATAAGATCAGTTGGGTCTCTACTGATAGGCAACGAACATCCAACCAGATCGACCACATTGCGATCAGTCGCCGCTTTAGAAATTGTCTCCTGGACGTCCGAAACAGACGTGGAGCTGACGTCGGACAAGAACGAGATCACCATCTTATGGTAGCTCATTTACGCCTTCGTACTGCATCCGTCAACAGCAACCGCTCAAACCTGCTTAACATCACCAGGTTTAATATCGACAGGCTCAAGGTTCCCCAAGTGCGCCAACAGTTCAGGGACCATCTTGCCTTAGAAGCAGAAGCAATCAGCAGCATAGAGAACATGGATGACCACTGGAGTGCTGTGAAAAATGCTTTTGCGACTGGGGCACGCACTTATGTCGGTAAAAAGCAGAAACACCACCGCACATGGCTTTCTACAGACACCTGGAGACGGATCGATGAGCGTACAGCAATCAAGGCTCGGATTGCAGCGGCCTCAGCAGTAGAGAGAACCGAGCTTGAAGCCCAATACCGTGCGAAGAAAAAAGAAGTGCAGCGTAGTGTGAGACGTGACAAACGTCAACATGTCAACTCACTGGCCTCAAGGGCTGAAGAAGCAGCGAGTAGGTGCGACAGTAGGACTGTTTACAACATCACTAAGGAGCTCATTGGTGGTCGAAACTCCAAACAACATCCAGTGAAGAGTCTAGACGGTGACCTTCTGATTTCGGATGAGGATCAGCTCACTAGATGAAGAGAACATTTTGCTACAGTGCTAAATCACTTAGACGACGGCGGTATGATCTTGAATTGGAATGAGCAGTTCGAAGCAACAAATTCCCGAATTCGCACCGTACCTCCCAGTAAAGCTGAAATAATAACAGCAATCAAGTCCCTCAAGAAAAACAAAGCGGTGGGTATTGATGGCATCCCTGCCGAGCTATTTCAAGCGGCGCCAAATACATCGGCAGATTTGCTGCATCCGCTAATACGGAGAGCTTGGGATAGTGAACAATTTCCACAGGAGTGGAAAAGGGGGATGATCATTAAGCTTCCAAAGAAGGGTAACTTGATGGAGTGCGGTAACTGGAGAGGTATATGTGTTCTTCCAGCTGTAGCCAAAATAATAGCTAGAATAATTCTAGAACGAATTAAAGATCATTTAGATTCAACTCTCGATGTCGAACAGGCAGGCTTTCGCGCTGGATCCTCCTGCATCGACCACATAAACACCTTACGGATCATAATCGAAGAATGCGTTGAGTATAGGTCTCCGCTACATTTACTGTTTATCGACTTCGAGAAGGCTTTCGACAACTTGAATCGAGATGCTATCTGGCTGGCCTTGCGCAGGAGAGGCATTCCAGAAAAGCTTATAGCTATTATCAAGGCTACATATGAGGGCGGCAAGTGTCACGTCGTGCACAATGGTAAGGTGTCGGAGGACTTTGAAGTCCAAAGTGGAGTACGTCAAGGGTGCATACTGTCCCCACTATTGTTCTTGGTGGTTATCAGCGATGTAGTCCGTGCAGCATTGACGGAAGCCAATTCTGGAATTCGTTGGACTATGACATCTTACCTTAAACACCTAGATTACGCTGACGATGTTTTTCTACTTTCACATCGGATAATGGATCTTCATTTGATGGCCCAAAATCTAGAAGCTGAGGCAAACAAAGTGGGGCTAAAAATAAACACAGCCAAAACAAAAGCCCTGAGTACTTCCAATACCCGCGCTCAACTTAACATTGCCGGAAAGCAAGTCGAGAAAGTTGATAACTTTCGATATTTAGTGTCGTCTCGGCTAATCGCGGTGGCACCGAACTGGATGTGTGCAGCAGAATCGGGAAGGCTAAAGCTGCGCTCGGAATGCTGTCCAAAATCTGGAGAACCAAGCTACGACTGTTCCGCTCCAACGTAGAATCAGTGCTGCTTTATGGGTGCAGTACCTGGAAGGTGGACACCATTAACACACGCAAGCTGCAAGTCTTCGTAAACAAATGCTTAAGAATCATCTTGAGGATTTTTTGGCCGAACCGCATCTCCAACGAACAGCTTTATCTGAGAACGGGCCAAGAACCTATAAGCATTACTATACGAAGAAGAAAGTGGCAATGGATTGGACACACCCTACGGCGCGAAGACAACTCCATTGCGAAATACGCTATGCAGTGGAATCCGCTCACCCAGGCAGGCAGAATAGCGGGACGCCCTAGGCAAACGTGGCGCAGAACAGTTGAGGAGGAATCGAGCTCTTTAGGAATGAGTTGGAGGCAGCTCAAACGCGTTGCAGAACTCCGAACACGATGGCGCGCAGGCGTGGTTGACGCCCTATGCCCCCCGAGGGGTTAAAGGACATAATGCATACCCTTCTACCTAACCTAACCTAAGTCAACTACTTTGAATACAAAACCCTTTACTATGGCACTGAAGAGCCAACGAAGAGGTATAAGATTATGGGAGGAGTTCCACAAGTGTCGGTTCTGGGACCAATTCTATGGAACGTAATGTACGATGGCATATTAAGAATACAGATGCGAAGTGAAGTAGACATCATCGGTTATGCCGACCACAAAACCGAAGCCGTTCTTATTAGCAGATGTAAAAAAGTACAACAGCTAACCATACAGGTCGGTGAGCAAATCATCAAGTCGAAGCCGTACATAGAGTACCTGGGAGTGTTGCTGGGACCGCAGACTCAGCTTCAGGGATCAGCTAACGTACGCAGGCGAGAAGACCTCTCGGACAGTAGCGGCAATATGCAGACTATTGCCAAATATTGAGGGACCAATGTAGCCAATTAGAAACATTTAGTATGCGTCTTCTTCTTCCTATTTTGGCGAGGATGTAATCCGAAAACAAGGGATCATAACCTTCCCACTTCACTGCATTTCTATTGATCCGCCTGTGCGGATCGCCTATTTGACCCCAGAAATTATCGACAGGCCTCCCGATTTTGGATCACTCCGTTACTGAAGCCAAAGGAATGCCGATGTCGTCGCATTTGTGTGATCCAGGCGTTTATAGTACCGTAAGTCGTACATTAGAAGGATGAGCTCAGCTCATAGAATCGCATATTTAAGGGTGTGTTGCGCCTTTAGAACTGTGTCAGCAGATATGATTAGTGTAATTTAGGCCGAATGCTTATCCATGTAGAAGCGAAGAAGATCGGGGTATTACGCGAAAACGAGCATGATGGCGAAAGAAGCCCAACATATCAGAGAATTGATAGGAGTGTTGATGGAATTCAATTCCACTCACTCAGTATTGACTCTGATTATTTGTTTGTATATGAAGCCGTTGAATGCTAAGCTTTCTAATGTTGCTTCAGTGATTTCAAGCAACTGAGTGCAGACTCATGTCCCTCTCTCGGTTGGCGCCTAGGGTTTGTTGTCTCACCTGGAAATTTGGAAATAACTTCTTGAGGGATGTACACACATACATAAGTACATATATGGAAGCAATGATTTTCGACAAAACATTCCTTGTGATGTATGGTATACTCGTATGTTATGTTATGCACTCTCGAGCAAGCACACAATGCTATTGACTCAACTACAGAAGGACTTTTACACAAATCCTTTTGCGCTACAATGTGTTGAATGTTTTGAAAAATAGCCAACATCATCTCCGACAACCCCCTTCGGGTAGGGGTCAGAATATACCCGAGGTAGGCATGCCTGTCGTAAGAGGCGACTAAAATCCACCCTTCGTATACCGGGGATAAAATGTATACATAATATGCAATGAATAAAACAAATAGATATAGTACCCCAGGTGGCAGTCCAGGTTCTCTGGAAAATCCACCCTCTTCGGAGGTAGGCTCTACGGATTCTGGGGAGAGCCAATTGTTGCATTTAATAAACCCCTTTTTGAGAAATTCAAGGGTAACTCGGTCTTCACCATCAAGACCGAATGTCTCCGGAAAAAGAAGTCCGCCGGAAGCGCAAGCGCAAGAGAAACGGGACTCAGTGAAATGTAATAGCTTTGAGGAAGAAAACAATGAACTCCGTATTAAGCTAAATAAAATGGATCTACTCTACCAAGAGCTTAAGAGAGAGGTAGAATCACTAAAAGAGGTAAACAAGGCGTTAAAGAATTCACTTTTGCAAAGAGAACAGGAAATTACCCCACCCCGTGCAGCTAGTCCCAAATATCACACGGATGAAGAAGAGCTAGCACGCGAAACAAATGGGGTCTCAAAGAAAAGACCCAGCAAAAAACGAAGAGCCGGTTCTTCACCTGAAGTCGAGCCACGAAAACAAGACAAAGAAAAAGACTTGAAACAGAAACAAACTCACGACAAATTACGTCCCCCGCCTGCAATAAACGTCGTCGGCTTTACGGACTACAATAAATTGCATTGCCTTCTTAAGGGAACTGTGACATCGGAATTTAAAGTAACGTCATTCCGAAACAATGATTGGAAAATTAATGTAGTTGACTCTGACGGCTACCGAGTAATATCGAAAAAACTATACGCGGAAAAGATCCAGTGGTTCACCTACGAAAATAAATCAGAAAGACCACTCCGTGTTATAGCAAGGGGTCTCCACCCCTCGTGCACTAAATATGACATTATAAATGACCTTAAAGGAAAAGGCTTGAAAATTATCGACGCAATTAATATCTTAAAGAAGATAAAGCAGAAAACGGAACAAGGCAATGAAATCTTGGTCAAGCATGGACTTCCGCTCTTTATGCTAACCTTCGATAGAAGCGAAAATATAGACGATATTTATAACGTAAAAAGTATTTTGAATATCGTAGTAAAAATCGAGCCTATGCGTACGAATACACGATCGATACCTCAGTGCAAACGCTGTCAAGGTTTCAATCACACCCAGTCGTATTGCCAAAAAGAACCGAAATGTGTAAAATGTGCCGGGAACCACTTATCAGAAAGGTGTGACTTAAATAAGCAGGCTCCGGCGACCTGCATAAACTGTAAAGGCAAGCACCCAGCAAACTATCGAGGTTGTGAAGTAGCAAAGGAGCTTCAAAAAAGGCGCGATACTCTCAAGAAACCGATACACCCGAACCCAAGCTTAAGAGATCGTAAAACCGATAAGCCCAAGACCGCTAAGCCAGTCAAAACGAAGCGACCGATAAAGGGAAATAAAAAAATTGCGCAAGAGAACGTCGCTGGTCCAAGTGCAGCGGAAAAACCGCCACAGGTTGACGCGAGATCGTACGCGCAAGTCGCGTCAAACGAAAACAAATTAAGATCAGCTACAACAGATCCGGTTAGCCAAATATTTACAATTATATTGGAAAAATTTGAGGAGCAAACCAAAGTTAATAAAATTATACTTGACAAATTGAGCAAGCTCGAGTTCAAACCTCGCAAGACAATCAAAAAAACATGAATATGAAACAGCTACTTAAGATACTAACGTGGAACGCAAACGGCCTTCTGAAAAAAATCGACGAGTTAGAAGTGTTTCTACGGAAAAATAACATTGACATATGTTTGGTATCGGAAACGCACTTAAAAAAGGGACTTAGACCCAAAATAAAAGGCTACAGCGATTACCATGCGAATCATCCTTCGGAAAATGCGAGAGGCGGGTCCTCTCTTTACATCAAAGACTGTATTAAGCACTCCGAAAACATAGAAATAGAATTTGATTCTATGCAAATAAGCTCAGTCTCCGTAAAAATAAACCACTTAGACTACAACATCGGATCTAGTTACTTCCCTCCGGGATATAAGCTAGTAGAAGACGACCTCGTTCGTCTCTTTGACTCACTCGGACCTAATTTTGTCTTAGGTGGTGACTTTAACGCGAAACACACTTTCTGGGGATCCAGATGCAATTCGACAAAAGGCAGATTATTGTACAAAGCCAGCATGAAACGTGGGGTGAACTTTTTTTCGACAGGAAAGCCAACTTATTGGCCAACTGACAAAAATAAAATCCCTGACCTCGTCGACTTCTTTATCGTAAAAGGGTTAACTAAAAATTTGACGGAAATCGAAGAATGCTATGATCTATGCTCAGATCACTCGGCAGTCACTCTGAAAATAGGTGGAAGTCTAGTAAAAAAAGAAGGACCGCCTAGGTTAACTAGTAACAAAACTAACTGGGACGCTTTCAGAAGAGACTGCAAGGAAAATGTTGCTTTAAATGTACCGCTAAAGACACCGTTCGAAATAGAAGAAGAAATCGACAAACTCGTCGAAGCCATTCAGAGCTCAGCGTGGAAAAACACTCCTTTGCGAAAGACAGAAGCGCGGAACAATAAAGTCAAATACCAGCCTGAAATCGAAGACCTCATACGAGAAAAGAGGAGAGCGCGCAAGAGATGGCAACAATCCCGCGCGCCACCGGATAAAACTTATCTGAACCATCTTTGTAACAAGCTTAAAAAAGTGCTGCAGGACCTAAAAAATCACAGACTTCTACTTACCTCGAGGGTTTGACCGCTGATAAGTATTCAAACTACTCTCTATGGAAAGCCTTGAAGTCCATAAGGAAACCTGTAATGCACTCGCCGCCAATTAGAAAAGCTAACGGGGAATGGGCAAAAGAAGATAAAGAGAAAGCAGAATTATTTGCCGATCACTTAGAGGAAACATTCAAGCCGTTCAATGGACAACCGTTGATCGAAGATCCGAATGTTAATATGGCACCCGACAACTTTAGAGTAAAAACCGTATCCCTGTCCGAACTTCGAATGACAATAAAAAAATTAAGAAATAACAAGGCTCCGGGATGTGATTTAATCACTGGCGAAATTTTGAATGAGCTACCGAAAAAAGTGCTGGTTAAGTTGCTCTACATTATAAATGCTTCTTTAAGACTATTATATGTTCCAAGGCAATGGAAAGTCGCCGAAATTATTATGGTTCTGAAACCGGGGAAATGTGCAAATGACAAGAAATCCTATAAACCCATTTCACTTCTGCCAATAATATCTAAGGTCTTCGAGAAACTTCTGCTGAAACGATTGCAACCAGTAATTGAAGAAAGACACTTGATCCCGGATCATCAATTCGGCTTTCGAGTCAAACATTCCACAATCGATCAGGTGTATCGAATAACGAACGAAATTGAAAAAGCTCCAGAAGGGGAAAAAATATGCTCTAGCGCTTTTCTCGACATATCGCAAGCCTTCGACAAGGTATGGCACGAAGGCCTTAGGTATAAGCTAAGGGTAATCTTACCGGAAAAGTTACACAGAATATTGGAATCTTATCTTGAAAACAGACTTTTCCGTGTTAGACACAGGAGTGAATATTCGGATTTCAAAGAAATCTACGCCGGTGTTCCACAAGGAAGTGTTCTCGGCCCAATCCTGTTCCTGATCTACACAAGAGATATACCACAAGATGAAGGGACCGTTGTAGCAACGTTCGCAGACGACACGGCTATCCTCGTAACGGATGAGTCAGTCGAATCATCAACGGGAAAACTCCAACGAGCTTTGAACAATGTATGCGAATGGACAAAAGCCTGGCGAATAGTCCTCAATGAGACAAAATCAACGCATGTCAATTTTACGTTAAGAAAGATAAACAACGTACCTATATCCATTAACTCGGTACAAATACCTTACGCAAACGAGGCAAAATATTTAGGAATGACCCTAGACGCAAAACTTAAGTGGAAACCACACGTTAAAAAGAAGCGCGAAGAGCTCGAAATCAGATTTAGAGAAATGTATTGGCTACTCGGAAGATACTCGAAGTTAAGCGTATACAACAAACTGCTTCTGTATAAGCAAGTGCTAAAACCGTCTTGGACATATGGTATACAACTTTGGGGTTGTACCAAACCAAACAATATGGCTCTACTGCAAGCATTTCAAAATAAAATGCTAAGAGCAATCGTGAATGCTCCTTGGTATATAAGGAATAGTGATATTCACAAAGATCTAGGAATTGCTACCGTGAGGGACGAAGTAACAAACTTTGCTCGCAAACTTCGTACCCGTCTTCATGTTCATTGCAATAATGAAATAATCCGTACTATGGACGTGACAAACCTTGAGCGCCGACTACAAAGAACAAGACCTTTCGACCTAGCGCCGTAAGGAAAAACCGCATGTAATGACGGTATTAGTAGGTGCCTTCACTGGAAAGCTACCTACCTAACGCGATTAACACTACAGAAGCGTAAACTACTCGTTAAGGCAACTTAGTCGTAGTCATCACAAAAAATGAAAATATGAGAGGAACGAATTTCCTACTACTATGAGTACGCGCAGCCGGTTCTCATAGTGCCTCTCTGAGGGGGTGAGGTTTAGCCCGTAGGCATATACTGACTAGCACTGATGGCATTGTCAGATATATGAATCGGGCATAACCAATGGTACGGACCATTGGTATCTTTTGAAGATTCCTGCACCTCCAGGCGCAACCAAAAAAAAAAAAAAAATCTCCGACAACATTGATTATGTTTTCAAAGTTTAAGTTCTCCGTGAAATCTCTTTGGATTTCCTATTGCAACCAAAGATTAACACATAGATACATTAAGATCGTGCCGTATACATAAATGACATCACACTTGAAACGCAGTGTTTTCAACGGCTGTTCTCGACGAGCATATGTTCAACACAATTCAAAAAGAAAAACTTAAATATCTTCTACAAGGTCACACATGGAACATGACCACCACATGTCAATATAATACGCATACCAAGCGTATCCTAAGGCCACAAATAAAAAGAAAACAACCATTCAACGCACAGTAGTTGTAGGCGAAATGTTGTTGTTTGTCAATTATAATTGATGTCGAAATACTCGTACATTGAAAAATAAAAATAATTCTAATTGTAAAATGCAAATGCCAATTAAATGATTAAATGGAACATGCAGCAACATTGAATGTCGTAAAAAATGTTAACTATAATACAAACTAGTACATTGCACATAAGTTTATGGAAAACATCATCATAACTACACACAGGATGGGCAAAGAGTAACCATAACAATAAGCGGAATGTAAGAAGCCTGAAAAGCAATTAGAAGCAAAGGGTCATTCAGTAGCTATGACAAAACTTTGACAGTCGACTGCGGTTATATTTGAAAATATTTTATTGTCATTGTGTTCTGTCATAGTCACCATTTTACCATGGAGCGCTACACGATTCCACAGCGCATCGAAATCATACAAATTACATACACACAAACATTTCAATGGCCCGCTAATCCTTCATGAGGGTCGTGGGGATAGGATGCTCAAGTGGAGCCTCTATCCTTCTTGATCTTCCGCCATTGACTCCAACTCATTAGGAGGAATCCCTAGACGGCTCCAGGAGAGATGTCAGACTTGATTCAACCATCCATTTCTAGGCCTACCGGGTAGTCGCCTACCTAATGGCACAGCAATCATGGCACGTCTTGGAAGCCGGTCTGGGGGCATACACACTACGCGACCAAACCATCGAAGCATTTTCAATCATGCAAATTTATTATCAAAATTCGAGCTCTGTTCGCTGAACGTTCCGCGCCGTACGTAAAATTTACGGACGTAATGAGCATCCTTCCGAGCTCACCATTCGGCGAATTATGAAGAAATTCGAGAAAAGTGATTCATTAGCTGACTGAGCAGTCCCAGTACGGAAACGAAACACGCGGTCGACCGAAAATATTGCTGCGGTAGCACAGAATGTGCGCGAGAACCAAAGCGTCTCATTTTCGCGCCGTTTTCAAGAACATGATCTTTCGTATGCTTCAACTTGGCGAAATTTATGAAATGACTTGGGCCTGTATCCATTGAAAATTCAATTTGTTCAAGAACTACTCACCATTCCATGCGTCGCACATGCGCTGATTGGACTCTAGAGCAGTTGGAAACCGATCCCAATTTTGCCCAAAAAATCAACTTCAGCGAGGAGGCGCATTTTTGGCTGAATGGCTACGTGAACAAACAAAATTGTCGATTTTGCAGCAATGCAAATCCAAGAGAGGCAGCAGAGAGAGGCCTATAAACACTTGGATCACACAAATGCGACGATATCGACATCGACATTTCATTGGCCTTAGTAACCGATTGATCCACCATCTGAAGGCCTGTGTTGTAAAAATGCGTTGAAGTGGGAGGGTTATGGTCCTTTGTTTTCGGATCATAACCTCGCCGAAAGGAAAGGAAGGAAAAGAAGAAGAAGAAAATCCAAGAGAGATTATGACAACAGTTTTGCATACAGAAAAACTCACGGCATAATCGAACCTTAATTTTTCAAACATGAGCGCTGACTGTACCGGGCCATGAAAAGCGAGTTTATTTGGACGGAAATTGATCGTTTGGGTATTGGCGACATGTGGTTTTAACAGGATGGTGCGATATGTCACACAAAATAAAATACTGGGGATATTGAAGGCGAAGTTTCGGAATGGCGTAATCTCACGAAGAGCCGATGTCAATTGGCCGCCAAGATCGTGTGATTTGACGCCCTTGGACATTTTTCCTTGGGGGTTACGTTAAATCTTTAGGGTATGCTAATAAGCCAGCAACAAATGCCGACCTTAAGGACAACATAGTTCGCGCCATTGACGAGATTGAGACCAACTTGTGTGGCTCAGTCATCCAAATTGGACCTCTCGCATGACCGCCGTCAGCAAAGCCGTGGGAGCCAATTGAACGATATTACGCTCGGCAGCCGACCTAATCAAACCCGAAATGGCTATGAGCTTCCTGCCAATGACCTCGCGAACCATTACGGGAGTCAAGTGGTGAGCGCGCTATGCACCGATAGGGGCACAGATTGATTTTCCGATTTTCGACAACGGCATCGACTTAGGATTGGTACATGGAACGTTTCATCGCTCACAAGGGAAGGACCTTGAACTAATTGGGGAGGCTGTTAAAAGTCGATTGGATAAGGTTGGCGTTTCTTCAATGAAGCAGAGGGGCTCTGAAACTATGGACCTTTCGGATGGGTGGAAACTCTTTCTGTCAGGAGTCGCACCCTTAATGTCTGCTCAGGCGGGAGTGGGGATACTCATAAGTCCCAGGTTGACAGGCAGAGTATTGGAGTGGATACCATTAGGAGAGAGAATTGCGATCTTAAAGATTAAGCTGACCTGCATTGGTGCAGGCAAATGCACTGAACCTTCGGTGCAGGCAAATGCACTGAACCTTCGGTGGATGTATGCAGCTTTCTTATATGAAGTTGATGCTGCACTTGAAAAAGTTTCGGATATGGATTCGTTTGTCCTGATGGGTGACTACAATGCTCACGTGGGTGCATATGTTATGACACGGGGGAGTGTTATTGGGAAAAATGGTGATCGTGACTAAAATGTGAACGGAGAGAAGTTGGTCGATTTTTGCTGCGAAAATTGCTTATCCATCATGAATACTATCTTTCCGTATAAAACATTCTGAAATACACACCGTTAGAGTCAGCAGAAATCGCTGATAGATTTCTTTATGATATGATACCGCCGTCTGAACAAAATGGTTTGTGATGTTCGCGTATTGAGAGGGGCCAAACTGTCAACTGATCACCACTTAGTGCTATGCAATATCTATCTCAGCGATGTAGTGCCTCCACTACCAAAGCGGAAGCCAAGAATGGTTGCACGAATACGATGGGAGAGGTTACTGAACGATGAGATACAAGAGACATTTGCGCGGCAAATATCTGAAAGGTTTCAACGAATTCCAACTGTTCCATCAAACGTAGAGGAAGAATGACAACTATTTTCAACAGCGGTTATTGCCTCTGCGGGAGATGTTTGTGGAGTGAAGCGGCTTGGTATCGCGGTTAGTGGTGAGAAAAGAACTGCATGGTGTAAGACGCCCGAAGTTCAAGAAGCCATCAGAGAGAAGAAGAAAGCCTTTCAGGTGTGGATTCACTTGGGGAGCTCCGATTCTCGAAATCGGTACACTGAAGAGCGAAGAACTTGCAAATTAGCTGTGAAAACAGCGAAAGAACAGTATTGGAAGGAGTTTGACGATAAACTGGAACGTGACCACAGATCTGCAAATAAGATGTTCTGGCAGACCGTCCGCTGAATATCGTTGAAGGAGTCACATCCAAAGACGGTACAATTCTTTCCAATGAGGAGGACATCTTACGCAGTTGGAGCGAGCACTTTTAAGAATTGCTCATTCTCAAACAGGGCACCGAAGATGACAGACCTATGGTCGAGAGTAGGGAGGAAAATAGTCCTACGGTAGAGGAAGTAACTTTGGCCATCAAAGCGCTAAAAGTTGGCAAATCTGCCGCTGCGGATGAAATCCGAACAGAAATGCTCAAGACTCTGGGTAAAGTGGGAGTGCAATGGGTCTCACGTATCATTAAAGAGGCCTAGGAATGCGGTGAAATACCTGGAGATTGGCAAATGGTGGTGATTGTTACTCTTTTCAAAAAAGGGGACAACAAATATTGCGTCAACAACAGGGGTATATCTCTTTGAAGTCTCCCTGAAAAAGTCTTCGCTAAGGTGCTAGAAACGCGTTCCAGAGCTACGGTTGAAGACAGTTTGGGGGATGAGCATTGCGGTTTTCGTCCTGGTAGAAGTACAACCGACCAGTTATTTTCTCTCAGAATGGTTTTTGAGAAAGCCTGGGAGTATGCTAAAACTGTCTACACTTGTTTTGTGGATTTGGAAGAAGCATATGATTGGATTCCTCGAGGAAAACTCTGCAGTGGTTTGCAGGAGTATGGGATTAATGGTTCCCTGTTAAGGGCGATTCAATCTTTATATGCGAACTGTAGAAACTGTGTTCGGGTAAATGGCATTAGATCAATTCCTCTCACTGTGGGCGTTGTACTCCACCAAGGGTGCGTTTTGTCAGCTCTCCTCTTCATATTATATATGGACTGAATGTTCTATCACAGCTATAGTATAGAATGTTTCAAATTGGGAGACTTAAGGATTAATCATCTGTTACTTATAGTAGCCCTAGAAGTAGATAGCTGCATCAAGCCCGACATCTCTCCTGAAGCCGTCTAGCGACTCCACCTGAAGAGTTTTTTTTTTTTTTTTGTTGCGCGTGGAGGTGCAGGAATCTTCAAAAGATACCAATGGCCCATACGTTTGGTTATGCCCGATTCATATATCTGACAATGCCATCAGTGCTAGTCAGTATATGCCTACGGGCTAAACCTCACCCCTCAAAGAGGCACTATGAGAACCGGCTGCGCGTACTCATAGTAGTCGGAAATTCGTCCCTCTCATTTCTTCATTTTTGTTATGACTACGGCTAAGTTGCCTTAACAAGTAGTTTACGCTACTATAGTGTTAATCGCATTAGGTAGGTAGCTTTCCAGTGAAGACACCTACTAATACCGTCATTACATGCGGTTTTTCCTTACGGCGCTAGGTCGAAAGGTCTTGTTCTTTGTAGTCGGCGCTCAAGGTTTGTCACGTCCATAGTACGGATTATTTCATTATTGCAGTGAACATGAAGACGGATACGAAGTTTGCGAGCAAAGTTTGTTACTTCGTCCCTCACGGTAGCAATTCCTAGATCTCTGTGAATATCACTATTTCTTATATACCAAGGAGAATTCACGATTGCTTTTAGCATTTTGTTTTGAAATGCTTGCAGTAGAGCCATATTGCTTGGTTTGGTACAACCCCAAAGTTGTATACCATATGTCCAAGACGGTTTTAGGACTTGCTTGTACAGAAGCAGTTTGTTGTATACGCTTAACTTCGAGTATCTTCCGAGTAGCCAATACATTTCTCTAAATCTGATTTCGAGCTCTTCGCGCTTCTTTTTAACGTGTGGTTTCCACTTAAGTTTTGCGTCTAGGGTCATTCCTAGATATTTTGCCTCGTTTGCGTACGGTATTTGCACCGAGTTAATGGATATACGTAAGTCATTTATCTTTCTTAACGTAAATTGGAATGCGTTGACTTTGTCCCATTCAGGACTATTCGCCAGGTTTTTGTCCATTCGCATACTTTGTTCAAAGATCGTTGGAGTTTTCCCGTTGATGATTCGACTGACTCATCCGTTACGAGGATAGCCGTGTCGTCTGCGAACGTTGCTACAACGGTCCCTTCATCTTGTGGTATATCTCTTGTGTAGATCAGGAACAGGATTGGACCGAGAACACTTCCTTGTGGAACACCGGCGTAGATTTCTTTGAAATCCGAATATTCACTCCTGTGTCTAACACGGAAATGTCTGTTTTCAAGATAAGATTCCAATATTCTGTACAACTTTTCCGGTAAGCTTACCCTTAGCTTATACCTTAGGCCTTCGTGCCATACGCTTCTCGCGAGCGTCTGACAAACATCTGAGAGTATTGTTGTCACGAAAAAGCTTCTTAAATTGCCGTTCGGATTCGGCATTAAACTGTAGGTCCCTTCCATTCGTGTGAAAAATATAACGCACACAACATGAGTGGTTGCGAGAAGCTAGGCCCTGGCACTTTTAAGAGCTGTTGCGCCAAATATATTCGTGCCATACCTTGTCGAAGGCTTGCGATATGTCGAGAAAAGTGCTAGAGCATATTTTTTTCCCTTCTAGAGCTTTTTCAATTTCGTTCGTTATTCGATACACCTGATCGATTGTGGAAGGTCTGACCCGAAAGCCGAAGTGATGATTTGGGATCAAGTGTCTTTCTTCAGTTACTGGTTGCATTCGTTTCAGCAGAAGTTTCTCGAAGACCTTAGATATTATTGGCAGAAGTGAAATGGGTCTATATGATTTCTTGTCATTTGCACATTCCCCCGGTTTCGGAACCATAATAACTTCGGCGACTTTTCATTGCCTTGGAACATATAATAGTCTTAAAGAAGCATTTATAATGTAGAGCAACTTAACCAGCACTTTTTTCGGTAGCTCATTCAAAATTTCGCGCCAGTGATTAAATCACATCCCGGAGCCTTGTTATTTCTTAATTTTTTTATTGTCATTCGAAGTTCGGACAGGGATACGGTTTTTACTTAAAAGTTGTCGGGTGCCGTATTATTATTCGGATGTTCGATCAACGGTTGTCCATCGACCGGTTTGAACGTTTCCTCTAAGTGATCGGCAAATAATTCTGCTTTCTCTTTGTCTTCTTTTGCCCATTTCCCGTTAGCTTTCCTAATTGGCGGCGAGTGCATTACAGGTTTCCTTATGGACTTTAAGGCTTTCCATAGAGAGTAGTTTGAATACTTATCAGCGGTCAGACCCTCGAGGTAAGTAGAAGTCTCGTGATTTTTTAGGTCCTGCAGCATATTTTTTAGCATGTTACAAAGGTGGTTCAGATAAGTTTCATCCGGTGGCGCGCGGGATTGTTGCCATCTCTTGTGCGCTCTCCTCTTTTCTCGTATGAGGTCTTCGATTTTAGGCTGGTATTTGACTTTATTGTTCCGTGCTTCTGTTTTCCGCAAAGGAGTGTGTTTCCACGCTGAACTCTGAATGGCTTCGACGAGTTTGGCGATTTCTTCTTCTATTTCGAAGGGTGTCTTTAGCGGTACATTTAAAGCAACATTTTCCTTGCAGTCTCTTCTGAGAGCGTCCCAGTTAGTTAACCTAGGCGGTCCTTCTTTTTTTACTAGACTTCCACCTATTTTCAGAGTGACTGCTGAGTGATCTGAGCATAGATCATAGCATTATTCGACTTCCGTCAAATTTTAAGTTAACCCTTTTGCGATAAAGAAGTCGACGAGGTCAGGGATTTTATTTTTGTCAGTTGGCCAATAAGTTGGCTTTCCTGTCGAAAAAAAGTTCATCCCACGTTTCATGCTGGCTTTGTACAATAATCTGCCTTTTGTCGAATTGCATCTTGATCCCCAGAAAGTGTGTTTCGCGTTAAAGTCACCACCTAAGACAAAATTAGGTCTGAGTGAGTCAAAGAGACGAACGAGGTCGTCTTCTACTAGCTTATATCCCGGAGGGAAGTAACTAGATCCGATGTTGTAGTCTAAGTGGTTTACTTTTATGGAGACTGAGCTTATTTACATAGAATCAAATTCTATTTCTATGTTTTCGGAGTGCTTAATACAGTCTTTGATGTAAAGAGAGGACCCGCCTCTCGCATTTTCCGAAGAATGATTCGCATGGTAATCGCTGTAACCTTTTATTTTGGGTGCGTTGAAGAGTTGAAGTCAATAATGGTGGACGAACGAGAAGGATGAAGAGTCCGCCCGAGAATCCTAGCCCCGCGACCAACTTAAAAGATAACCTGAAAGATAAGCTGGCCATTGAAAATGCATTTATGTATGTACATGCTCCTATATATATGTACCTATATTCAATTTCTGACTGAAAACTTATTGAAAAGGTGTAAACAACGAACCATCCACATCAATTGGAGTACGTACCCATGCGAAAGCAACCAAGTACTTGCAGTTTTGCAGCCAAATGCTAGTATACGGAAAGATTTGGGGTGCAGCAACGACTGGACACAAAAAGAACCTTTTGAACAGGCCTTCGTCATTTGAACAATCTTTTTTTCCATTTGAAAAACTGGGAAATGAACAAAACCACCGATAGCCATCGTAACCCCCTCTGAAATCGCGAAACCCTGATATGCTCGTTTTCATACGAATAGAAGTTCAACAAACACTCACAGTAGGTCAGCCTTATCAAGTCCACGGTCAAGCGTCGAACTTTCTCAATAAGCTCATTCACTTGCCTGATAGAAAGGAAAGCTTTTGTCCATACTTTCTTTTCCCCATCGAATTTCACCGCGGCTAAATAGTTTTGAGTTTGATTTCATTGCTTTCACATCTCACATAGCCGTGATCGTCTAGTGGTTAGGACCCTACGTTGTGGCCGTAGTAACCCAGGTTCGAATCCTGGTCACGGCAATGTTACCCATACATTGTCACGGGCGAGTTTTTCTTTTTTCTAATTTTTATTTCAATAACAAAATACTAATGACAGCACATCAGCTTCCTGGCAGAATGTCACACCGCATTAACGAATGCAATTCTGCCATAAATTCCAAGATCGTAAAATTTGATATACCGTAAAGTTTTGACACGAAAACGAATTCGATTAACCCACCTAAGACGAGATAGGAATTTATCTTCCCCACTTGGGTGCATGCATTTAAATTTTAATGTCTTAGCCATCGGTCACATCTGTTACAGAGCGAAGCGGGCGGCAGAGGCGGCAACATTGAATAATGTTAATTTCCACAGTTTTTATTAGTTTTCAACAAATGATAATCAATTGAGTGACTGAAAATATGACTCCGAGGCAAGGTCTCGAGGCATATAAGTGCGACAAATTCTATGCAACAATGTAGTAATAGTGCAGAGCAGTTTCTGTGCTTTTGTCGGCACGTCTTATAAATAGTTATTGCATCTTTTATGCGACAATGATGGGTATGTTGATTTAACTGCCGAGTTGTATGATAATAATAGATTCCTATATTGTTGGTACAGAGTGAACTGAAAGTTATTCAAAATAATATGTGCATCCTGAATAATAAATGCGGAGCTATGGAATGAAATTGTTTTTATGGCGCGGATTATTTGAAACATTAAAGTATACCACCCTCTAGCAGGGTGAATGGGTCAGGGACGTGGTGGAATGGAACTTGTAAATGTTATAAGAAGGACGCGACTTTTTCAAGTACTATACGTACACTTCTCAGTATGATCATTTCTCCCAATCTATTTGAGTTTCGGGTGTAAAGATAGTTCGCCTCCACGCGGTATACTCTTGGTTACGCCAAGTGAACTATCAAATGAAGGATGCCAAACTTTCTACACAAACCTAAGAACTTCTGGCAGAACACAGTATAAAACATAACATAAAAATAAATCATAAAGGCACCATAAACATGAACACAACTCACTATCCCACTGGCACTTCTTAGTGCCACTCGAGAAGAGATTCTTTTGTTCTTCTGTCCGAATCTGCCAACCAGCGTTGCCACTTCCTCCAGAGCAAATGTAGCCCACTGAAAATAAAACTGTAGCATTTTCGAAGACCAAAATGTTTGTTATGCATACACACACACATTCCTAATCCTTTAGTAACGTCGAAAGCTTTTGTATGGCTAACCTTATATCTAAATCTAAGTAAATATGGACACTTTGCTTAAAATAGTAACATGGAATGCAAATAAAGGGAGTCGCAATTAAAGATAAGAGGCTACGCTGGTTATCACGCCTATCATCCTTCTGATAGAGCGCGGGGCGGTTCGTCCTTATTCATTAAAACTAACATCGAATATTCGGCCGATATAAGCATAGAGCTGGAAAAACTGCAGTTTTGCGCGGTAAGGGTTAAAAATAAACACCTGAGCTACAATATAGCATCTGTTTACTGTCCGCCGCGATGCTTACTAGAAAAAGATGATTACTTTCGTGTCTTCAATGACCTTGGTTCAAATTTCCTTATTGGTGGAGATTTCAACGCGAAGCACACCTTCTGGGGTTCAAGATGTACATCTTCTAAAGGAAAAATTCTTTACGAAGTGGCAAATGAATTCGGTTGTTGTTTTTATTCGTCTGGAAAACCGACCTATTGGCCAACCGATTCATGAAAAATTCCCGATCTTATCGATTTTTTTGTTACAAAAGGCATTTACGGGAAGTTTATTACAATCAAAGAATGTTTTGATCTCTCTTCTGATCACTCGCCGGTAATTTAATTACTGATCATTGTAGCGTTTTCCAGGCGGAAATCATGGCGATTAAGGAATCCCTGTCCTGACTGAAATGTAATGTATTATCTGTCAGGGATATTAGCATTTTCACTGACAGCCAAGCGGCAATCAAGTCCCTGGAATCGTTCTCCTTCACTTCAATGGCTGCCTTAAACTGTCGTCTATCTCTTATGGAGATGATAGAGCAGTTCAACATTCACCTTTGCTGGGTACCGGGCCATAGAGACATTTCAGGTAACTGCAGGGCTGACGACCTCGCCAGACAGGGTACCACTCTAACGATTTTGCCTGAAAGTCAAGCCCTGGGTATGCCCCTCGCTACATGTAAGTATCTACTAAAGCTGAACGCTATTAGCACGACCAACCTCAGATGGGGAAACGGCTCAACGTGTCACGTTTCGAGACAGATATGGCCTAAGCTGGATCAAAAACGTTGTGCCGATCTGATCAAGTTAAAGCGTACACAAATCAGCTGCGTTGTCGGTGTTCTCACTGGACACTGTCTTATAGGCCAACACGCCAGAAGACTTGGTCTCTTCTCCAATGACTTCTGCAGGAGCTGTAGGGACGAGGAGGAAGAGGAAACCATCCTTCACCTCCTATGCACATGTCTAGCCCTGTCGCATAAAAGAATGCTCCATCTAGGGTCCACCTTTTTTGACGACATCTGCGATCTGGTGTCCTTGGACGTCATGAGCATCCATCACTATGTCAAAAGCTCGGGTTGGTTTTGTTAGTCCCTGAGTGGCCTAATGGTTTGATCCATGGTATCACAAAGGACCTTCACTGGTCTAAATGTGTCTGCACTCTCGCGCGGACAGCCAACCTAACCTAACCTAACCTAACCTAAGAAAAAAGGACCTCCAAGACTTACTAGCAATAGAACAATCTGGGAGGGCTTTAGAAATGATTGCGAAACAAATATCGCCTTAAATGTATCACTCAAACACCTTGTGAACTAGAGGACGAAGTTGATCGTTTCGTGGAAACAATCCAAAGAGCGGCGTGGAGAAACACTCCTTCCAGGAGCAATAAGATCAACCGCAATGAAAAGTATCCCAGAGAAATCATTGATCTGGTAAGGAAGAAACGAAAAGCATGAAATAAATGGCAAATCACTCGTGCACTGCAGCATAAAACGGTCCTTAACCGACTATGCAATCGCCTTAGAGATAAAACAAATAAATAAATAAATATTTGGCGCAACAGCTCTTTAAAGTGCCAGGGCCTAGCTTCTCGCAACCACTCATTTTGTGTGCGTTATATTTCTCACACGAATGGAAGGGACCTACAGTTTAATGCCGAATCCGAACGGCGATTTGAGAAGCTGTTCGTGACAACAATACTCTCGGATGTTTGTCAGACGAGAGGTGGGACCGTGAAAAAACTTTTTGGTATTTTCTGGGATTCGAACTTGGAACCTCATGCATAGTGATCCGACACACTAACCACTTACTCCACGGCGCCTTAGAGATAGCATTCAGGAGTAAGCAATAAGATAGCGACTTACTTTGAAAATATCTCCGGTGAAAGAGAATCAAATTATTCGCTTTGGAAACGCTAAAAGGCATCCGGAAACCTCAAATGCAAGCGACACTAATTTGGAAAAACGATGGAAACTGGGCCAAGAGCGACAAAGAAAAGGCAGAACTTTTTGCTCTGTACCTAGGAGAAACATTTAAGCTGTTCGATTTGTTAACGCCCGACTCTCTAGTCACGACATCTGATAACTTTAAAGCAAAAACTACTCTCCAAACGTCTACAGCCCGTAATCGACGAAAGACGTCATATTCCTGATCATCAGTTTGGATGTAGAATCAAACATTCTACAATCGACCAAGTCCACAAAATAACTGACGTGATTGAGAAAGGTCTCGAAGAAAAAAAGATTTCTTGACGTCTCACAAGCTTTCGATAAGGTTTAGCACGAAGGCTTGGAGTATAAATTGCAACTACTACTGCCACGGCAACTCTTTCTAATCTTACTATCGTACCTCACTGAGAGAATCTTTCGTGTTAAGCACGGAAATGATTACTCTGACTTCAAGCAGATTGCAGGCGGAGTCCCGCAGGGAAGTGTCCTTGGCCCACTTCTATATGTACTCGACACGCGTGATATCCCACAGGAAAGAAATTGCGTCGTCGCCACGTTTGCGGACGTACGGCGATATTGACAACGGGCGATACCACTGAAGCAGCAACTGGGAAGCTTCAACATGCTATTAATAAAGTCCACGCTTGGATGAATTCTTGGCGTATTGTGCTGAACGAAAGCAAATCTACTCAAGTCAACTTTACCTACAAAAAGTGGATAGATTGCCTGTATATCTAAATCTGCTTAAATACAGTACGTGAACGAAGCAAAATATCTAGGAATGACTCTAGATGTTAAGCTTAAATGGAAATAGCACGTAAAAACGAGACGCGAAGAGCTTCAAAACAAATACCGACAAATGTACTGGCTACTCGGAAAACATTCGAAGTTGAGCCTACATAACAAACTGCTTATCTATAAGCAAGTGCTAAAGGCAGTGTGGACGTATGGTATACAACTATGGGGTTGTACCAAGAAAAACAATAGAAACATCATACAAACTTTTGAAAATAAAGTTCTTAGAATGATAGATAACGCACCGTGGTATGTACGTAACGAAGATATTCATCGAGATCTGGGAATTCCCAGCGTCGTCGAAGAGATAACAAAATTGCTGGATAAGCACTGGCTTAGTTGTAGTATTCATTTTGAAAAGAGGTGTTTTTTTAGAGGGTACATATCTTACACTACCATAAGCACGCGCGGTCGGGCCTTATGGTGTCTTTGGAAGATTTTTCACCTGCTCTCGGCAAAAAAAAAAAAGAAGAAGAACTTGAGTGCAAAAGAAAATGCAGAATACATACATTTATGAGAATCCAATAGAAGAGATAATTCAGAACTTTGATGCGTTTTTATTTATTTAAATAGTACCTTAAAAGGTTTCGTAAAATTATGTATAAATTCTTATACTCTATTTTCCAAAGCTCTTAATCCAACAACAAAAAAAACAAAAAAACGCCAAGCTACAGTGTAGAGAAAAACACCAAGCTAGCTGCACTGAGCAGTGAAGAGATAAAGCGCTTGATGATGCCATCATCAAGGGGGTAAATCTAGGCTGAAAAAGCAAGCGGCGATTTAAAAATATTTCCCTCGGACAAGTCTACTGCTGGTAGATATAACGAGCAAGCGGCCAAGTGACTGTCAATAGCAGCAGAACGACTGAGTACGTGGAAGGGGTGCGATTGACGGTATGTTTGAAAGATGAAATCGCTAAAACTCACACTATCACCGTCTTTCTTTCTCAAAGATCTGCGCAAGAACAAAAGAAGACACTAACGCAAGTCGAAGCACAAAGTGAGGGGCTAAACACCCATATATGGAAACTGACAACCAATCGAGAAGAAGGTAAAAATGAACTGACATTTCTTCAGGGACGAGCAATCTACAGGAACGTTTGCAAAACAAGCCAATATATTTTGGTACAGAATCGGAAAATAAACGTATACGGATTAAAGAAGCAGACAACAGAAGTTCTACCTGCAGCCCAACAAAGACCACCTGTAGTTCTAACAAAGCAGTCGAGGAAATCCTAAGTAAGAAGGGGGGAGATTGAAATCGGCAGACTCAAGATCAAAAATCTGGGAAAAAGAAAAGGTAGAGGCGGTCATCGTCTCTTCTTCGGCTTCCCTTTAAAATGGAAGACATCACTTCGCAGTCGTATCGCACAAGCCAACCCACACCATGCAAAGAAAGCTTCGGGGTCATAGTAAGATTATTTTTCAACAACCTATTTATGCCGATACAGGAGTCCTACCTCGTTGAGTCCTAATTTCGGAAAAAAAAAACAAGTCCTTCCCAGCATACTAATCAGCGAAACCATAAAACTTATGTTTTTCGAAGTTCATGTCGCAAGACTCAACATAGATGTCGGCACTCATAAACCAAATCAAATATACAAAATGGATGGTACTTACTACAGCTCACACTTAACTCTCTGCCAGAGTCCGCTAGTCCATTTCGCTCAAAATTATTATGTTCTGGAACTCAGGTGAGGATAATTCTTGGTTGGACGGCTAGTTGATTTGCTCTATCGGTTTTGAGGATGTGGAAGTCAACCAAATTCCAGTATTCCAGTATTTTGTATGTCTGGATTTTCCGAGGAGCCAACGTGGACTCGGATCACTACCAAGGTACGACTGCGGATATCCAGAATGGAGCGAAATCAACGAAATACTGTGAGCAAATTTGACGTCGAAAAGCTGCAATCGCACGAGACCGCCAGAACCTTTGCCGATCGAGTTTCTTCTAATCTTAATCTAAGTCCTATGCCGCCAGCAGCAAATGCGGAAGACCAGTGGCAGCGTTGCCAACAAGCCATCAGAGATGGGTTTCTCTCGGCCACCACAACGAAACCACTGGTTTGATGAGGAATGCCGGCAAGCACAAGCAGCTAAACAAGAGGCGTACAAAGCGGCGCTGCAAGAAGGACCAGAGCTGCTTACGATCTCTACGTGCGCAGGAGAAAAGAGGAACATTGACTTTTCAGAAAGAAGAAAAAGGAGCAAGAGAAGCGCTCGATTGAGAAAATTGAGAGACTTTATTGCAGGAATGATGTTCGAAAATGTTACCAAAAGATAAAAAGAACATGCCAGGGTTCCAAAGCCAGAACAGAAGCCTGCAGGGACGAAAATGGCAACATAGTAGTAGAATCGCAGTGGGTGCTGAAGATATGGAAGAAACACTTCTCCAGACTGCTAACCGCCGATGATGACCAATATTCCGCTGTCAAGCAAAATGAGCCATTCAACAGTGATGATGTCAGTCAAGATTCCCGTCAACCCGATCAGAATGAAGTGAGGATAGCGATAACTAGTCTCAAATCCAACAAAGCTGCTGGAGCCGACGGCCTTGCCGCCGAACTTTTCAAGGCAGAAGGAGATGAGTTGGTAAGGAGCATGCACCAGCTCATCTGTAAAATCTGGTCGGACGAAAGTATGCCCGATGAATGGAACCTCAGCATCGTTTGCCCGATCATGAAGAAAGGAGACCCTCTGCACTGCGCCAACTACAGAGGTATAAGTCTCCTAAATATCGCATATAAGATCCTGTCTGCCGTACTATGTGAACGCCTAAAACCAATCGTCGACAACATGATAGGTCCTTATCAGTGCGGTTTCAGGCCGGAAAAGTCCGCCATTGACCAAATATTCACACTGCGGCAGATCTTGCAAAAGACCCATGAATATAAAATCGATAAGCTTCACCTCTTCATCGATTTCAAAGTTGCCTATGGCGTGTGCAGAAATGAGTTATACAGGGCCATGTCTAGTCCTGGCATCCCTGCTAGGCTCATCCGTCTGTGGAGGATGACTATATAGAACTCTCGCTGCTCCATCAAGGTCGAAAAAAACACCACCGGACCATTCGAAAGATTTTAGACAAGGTAACGCGCTATCATGCGATTTCTTCAACATAATACTTGAAAGAATTGTACGAAACTCACAAGCCAACCCCGGAGGTACAATCACTTACAAGTCTGTAGAACTACTCGCTTATGCCGATGACATTGATATAGTCGGACAAACTCAGCGGGCCGTCACTGGGACATTTGCGGATCGAGGCAGCAAAGACGGGTCTAGCGGTCAATGAAAACAAAACAAAATATATGCTGTCTACAAAAAAGGGCACCCAACAAAGTCTTGGACAGAACGCCACAATAGGCAGATATAATTTTGAGGTAGTAAGGGACTTTGTCTACATAGGCTCTATAGTAAGCTCCGCAAATGACATAAGTGAGGAGATCAAACGAAGAATCATTCTTACCAATCCCTGCTTCTATGGGGTAAGAAGGTGATTGAGCAACAAAGCCCTATCTCGAACTGCTAAGGTGACTCTGTATAAGACACTAATCATCCCAGTCCTGCTATATGATGCAGAGGCATGGACTTTGTCAAAATCGGACGAAGATGCCCTTGCTTACTTTGAGAGAAAAATTCGTCGAGTGTTCTTTGGTCCCGTCTGCATAGACGATGAGTGGAGAAGAAGGTATAATGCCGAACGCGGCCTATACAAGAGCATCGACTTAGCAAGAAGAGTTCATATACAGCGACTAATATGACTGGGTCATGTAGAGCGGATGGAGCCCAACGTTCCAGCCAAGAAAGTCTTCGAATCCACCTCGGTTGGATGGCGGAGTATAGGTCGTCCTCGCGGTAGGTAGCGCAAACAAGTGGAGAGGGACCTCAACCAACTTGGCGTACGCAACTGGAGGTAGCTGGCTGGAGAGGAGAGGTTGTTGGTTGAGGCCCAGGTCCATCCCGGACTGTAGCGCCATCTAAGTAAGTAAATAAGTCGAATAAATATCTTTGATAGCAGTTTGCCTATCTGTGAAGATACATATGCTGTCTTCACTCATACCCATCACATTTCCCACATTTTCATTAGAAAAGTGTCTGGCAATAGCCTTTTGCCCGTTTGTTTAGACTTGTCAAGCTTCTTCCATTTGCTGGCCTTGTGGGCTACATTGACTGAGTAACTTGCATATGAAAAATCCTGACTCAACTAGAACATGACATTTATCAATCTTTCTGTCTATAGGACTTCATTACAAGACATTTGAATAAATTGTCAATTTAAATTAATTTAATTGAATTAATTACTCCCTGTCAATTCGTTAACCGCCATGATATGTACAATCCACTCACATCGTGAATATTTAAATAAAATTTAGAAAATAAAAACACACACATACTCGCAAAAGAATCTTAATGATGCGAAATCGATTTCTCACCGCCTCCACCTGGGTAAACAAAATTCCTCGTAATGCATCACAATTAACACAAAAAACTTGTGAGTAATAGTAAACGATTTGCATAAGCCTGCCTTAGTCATCGTACATACCACCCCTTCTCTTCACCCTCAGGCTTGAAGGCAATACCTTCAATACCTCCAGCAGAGGTGTAATTTCAATGTTGATGCTAGATTATATTGTCAAAAAAAAAGTCCGCCTAGTGCTGATATTTACTGACTAAATTTACACTTCGCAGGGTAACCATGTTTACCCACAAAGCCGGGGGTTAGATAAATTGTTTAACTGTTTTGCTACTAGCATTATTTTTTTTTTAACATTTATTTTCTATTTGTCATTGACACAAATGGTGGTGATGTTTAATTCGTGTAATAAATTTGACAATACTGACAGGTCTGCCGTGATGCAGAGACAGACATAATCACAGTGTCTACACGTAGGTAATCATTTCTTTCAATATAATTTTTATATCGATTGAATGCGGATCACGATGATGATTTAAAAGGCTGTCGACGACGTCGTCGTCGTCGTCGTGTCGTATGGAGTTTCTGTGTACAAATGCGTAGCTACTCGTTGGGAGTAACCATAAAGTGGGAAATACTGCAATCGGTGGCAACTTAAAATATACTTTTAGTAATGACAGAGGAGTGCCCCGGATTAAGATTTGATCAATGTGCAGATCTAACCGTGGTTTTTGGTTAAGCCGAGAGTTTCTGAAATATGTTTATGCCAAGGCTCTGCCGATTGACTGTGCTTAGTCCTGATAAGCTTTGGCCTTGATGGAAACTCCCAACTTCGACTTGAGTGCACACACCCAATGGTAATTCCAACATCCAAACATTGTGCAGTACCTAATGATTCACCATCGAAAAACTGGATGCAAGGTTATTGCTTACGCAGATGATGTTGCTATCCTAATAAGAAACAAATACCCGCAGACGCTGGGCGATATCATGACATCACGAACTGCTCAGATAAACCGACAAATGCCATCTCTTCATTAACCAGACGAAGATTGAGCTAGTTCTATTTACAAGAAAACACAAGCTACCTGACTTTAGGTTAGGTTAGGTTAGGTAAGGTGGCTGACCTGACAGAGTCAGGGCACACTTAGACCATTTAGGTCCATTGTGATACCAAACGTTGATTGTACCGGAGAAAGCACTGGGTACTCGGCAACCTTTATCTTGCTCGGGAGGGTTATGGCTAAGAATTAATGTGCCTGTAGTGGCTAAGTAGGGCGACTGATTCAATCGAACCCATTATACCTAGCTGGACCGTGTAGGTAGTAGGTTGCATAAGAGTAGTAGAGTTGATTGACTCAATCAATCCCTGTTACTGTTATGCAGTGCTAGTCTAGTATGATTTAAGAAGGTCATCTGTCGCCATTGGGAGGTGACTGCTACATTTCAAGCCTCTTGTGGGTAGATGGTGACCAATACGGCATGGAGTGGGGATGGTGACTGATTCAATCGAAACCTATTGCTTTGCTACAGGTGACTATGGGTACCCCGCACTCTTAAGCTTTCTAACAGCGTTAGCTATTTAAACATAAAGCTTGACCGCAAGATAATTTTGAAAGTGAATGTCATCGAACCTGGCAGGAAAGCGCTGGCTACCCCATATATCTGCATGAAGGCAATAGGCTCCACAACCAAACATCATGCACTGACTATACACATTGGTAATAAAACCGATTCTTATGTATGGGGTGCTGGTACGGTGGCCCGCTTTGGAGAAGAAGTCAATTCAATTTCAATTCAATTCAAGTTTTATTCATATTTAAAAATATTTACAATTATTACATAGTTTTCCCGCAAAGCTTAAGGCTTATCTGCAGGAGGTTATTCTGGTGGAACATTAAGAACAAAATTGAGCTTTATTTTTAAATATTTAGTAAAGAAATATAGTCTTTTTTCTAAGTTATTTTTAAAGATTTTAAGCAATAGGTTATGATAAGAAACAGAAAATGAAAAATTTCATTTTAATTTAAGTTTTAGTTTAACGAAATAATATTGATATATGTTTGGTATCGGAAACGCACTTAAAAAAGGGACTTAGACCCAAAATAAAAGGTTACAGCGATTACCATGCGAATCATCCTTCGGAAAATGCGAGAGGCGGGTCTTCTCTTTACATCAAAGCCTGTATTAAGCACTCCGAAAACGTAGAAATAGAATTTGATTCTATGCAAATAAGCTCAGCCTCCGTAAAAATAAACCACATAGACTACAACATCGGATCTAGTTACTTCCCTCCGGGATATAAGCTAGTAGAAGACGACCTCGTTCGTCTCTTTGACTCACTCGGACCTTATTTTGTTTTAGGTGGTGACTTTAACGCGAAACACACTTTCTGGGGATCAAGATGCAATTCGACAAAAGGCAGATTATTGTACAAAGCCAGCATGAAACGTGGGGTGAACTTTTTTTCGACAGGAAAGCCAACTTATTGGCCAACTGATAAAAATAAAATCCCTGACCTCGTCGACTTCTTTATCGCAAAAGGGTTAACTTAAAATTTGACGGAAGTCGAAGAATGCTATGATCTATGCTCAGATCACTCAGCAGTCACTTTGAAAATAGGTGGAAGTCTAGTAAAAAAAAGAAGGACCGCCTAGGTTAACTAACTGGGACGCTCTCAGAAGAGACTGCAAGGAAAATGTTGCTTTAAATGTACCGCTAAAGACACCCTTCGAAATAGAAGAAGAAATCGCCAAACTCGTCGAAGCCATTCAGAGTTCAGCATGGAAACACACTCCTTTGCGGAAGACAGAAGCACGGAACAATAAAGTCAAATACCAGCCTAAAATCGAAGACCTCATACGAGAAAAGAGGAGAGCGCACAAGAGATGGCAACAATCCCGCTCGCCACCGGATAAAACTTATCTGAACCACCTTTGTAACAAGCTAAAAAATGTGCTGCAGGACCTAAAAATTCACGAGACTTCTACTTACCTCGAGGGTCTGACCGCTGATAAGTATTCAAGCCACTCTCTATGGAAAGCCTTGAAGTGCTGGTTAAGTTGCTCTACATTATAAATGCTTCTTTAAGACTATTATATGTTCCAAGGCAATGAAAAGTCGCCGAAGTTATTATGGTTCCGAAACCGGGGGAATGTGCAAATGACAAGAAATCATATAGACCCATTTCACTTCTGCCAATAATATCTAAGGTCTTCGAGAAACTTCTGCTGAAACGATTGCAACCAGTAATTGAAGAAAGACACTTGATCCCGGATCATCAATTCGGCTTTCGAGTCAAACATTCCACAATCGATCAGGTGTATCGAATAACGAACGAAATTGAAAAAGCTCCAGAAGGGGAAAAAATATGCTCTAGCGCTTTTCTCGACATATCGCAAGCCTTCGACAAGGTATGGCACGAAGGCCTAAGGTATAAGCTAAGGGTAATCTTACCGGAAAAGTTGTACAGAATATTGGAATCTTATCTTGAAAACAGACTTTTCCGTGTTAGACACAGGAGTGAATATTCGGATTTCAAAGAAATCTACGCCGGTGTTCCACAAGGAAGTGTTCTCGGTCCAATCCTGTTCCTGATCTACACAAGAGATATACCACAAGATGGAGGGACCGTTATAGCAACATTCGCAGACGATACGGCTATCCTCGTAATGTATCAGTCAGTCGAATCATCAACGGGAAAACTCCAACCAGCTTTGAACAAAGTATGCGAATGGACAAAAACCTGGCGAATAGTCCTCAATGAGACAAGATCAACGCATGTTAATTTTACGTTAAGAAAGATAAACAACTTACCTATATCCCTTAACTCGGTGCAAATATCGTACGCAAACGAGGCAAAATATCTAGGAATGACCCTAGACGCAAAACTTAAGTGGAAACCACACGTTAAAAAGAAGCGCGAAGAGCTCGAAATCAGATTTAGAGAAATGTATTGGCTACTCTGAAGATACTCGAAATTAAGCGTATACAACAAACTGCTTCTGTATAAGCAAGTCCTAAACCGTCTTGGACATATGGTATACAACTTTGGGGTTGTACCAAACCAAGCAATATGGCTCTACTGCAAGCATTTCAAAACAAAATACTAAGAGCAATCGTGAATGCTCCATGGTATATAAGGAATAGTGATATTCACAGAGATCTAGGAATTGCTACCGTGAGGGACGAAGTAACAAACTTTGCTCGCAAACTTCGTACCCGTCTTCATGTTCACTGCAATAATGAAATAATCCGTACTATGGACGTGACAAACCTTGAGCGCCGACTACAAAGAACAAGACCTTTCGACCTAGCGCCGTAAGGAAAAACCGCATGTAATGACGGTATTAGTAGGTGTCTTCACTGGAAAGCTACCTACCTAATGCGATTAACACTATAGTAGCGTAAACTACTTGTTAAGGCAACTCAGCCGTAGTCATAACAAAAATGAAGAAATGAGAGGGACGAATTTCCGACTACTATGAGTACGCGCAGCCGGTTCTCATAGTGCCTCTTTGAGGGGTGAGGTTTAGCCCGTAGGCATATACTGACTAGCACTGATGGCATTGTCAGATATATGAATCGGGCATAGCCAATGGTACGTACCATTGGTATCTTTTGAAGATTCCTGCACCTCCACGCGCAACCAACAAAAAAAAAAAAGTTTAACGAAAGAAAATGTTGTTTTATTAAAAATGTTCTCTTTTGTTGACTGCTTATGTTGATAAGACTTCTGGGTATCTCGTTCAGAAGGATTGGTACTATATGCCTCAGTTGAAGTTTTCCATACACATTATAGATTTGAGGTATATGTAGCATACGCTGCGCTTGTCTTCTTGTGTTGACATCGTGTTGCAAAGGACTTTGGAAACGGTTGTCATCATAATATTCCAGAACTACTGCCATCTTGAAGATATTTGAAACGCGAAGAATTTTAAAATCGTTGCTACCTATTACTTTCAAGTCTATGCTCTGCAGTTTCTCCAGCTTATGTGTCTTTGCTGCTCCACCTCATGCAACCTAACCATAATGGAAAAAACTATACGAGTTGCATGTCTCACCATTACCGGTGCACTAAGAACCTCTCTCACAACGGCGCTCCAAATCATGCTTCGGCTACTCCCAATTGACATCGTCAGTAAACAATTGGCCATCAGCTCAGCAATAAGACTGAGAGGCTCCAAACAATGGAAGGAGCAACACACGGGACACGCCAAAATACTTTCGAGGCACCATCGTCTTACAAATTTCACTGACCATCTGTCCACTGAATATGACTTAGACAGCGGCTACTCGTACATGCACTTAATACCGACAAAACAGAGTGGACGCAACTTGATGTCCTATACAATGAATCGCTGTCAATTTTCACGGACGGGTCCAAAACCAAAGACGGAGTCGGTGCCGGAATCTTCTCAGAAGCCCTGGATATACGCTTTTCTTCTAACCTTCCAAACCATTGAAGCATTTTTCGAGCCAAAGCTGCCGCGATTCGCCAAGCCGTTGACTGGCTAGCGGCTAATACACTGTCAACATCGGATATTGTTATTTACGTCGACTGTCAGACAGCCATCAAATCCCTCGCATCCAGCACTACAAGATCTAAGGCAGTGAAAGACTACCGCGTATCTCTTAACGAGATACCCGGTTTGTACAACCTTACCCTTTGCTGGGTACCAAGTCACTGTAACATACTAGGGAATTGTGCAGCTGATAAACTGGCTCGACGAGGCTCCTCTGGTACAAATACCATAATCATTACTGACATCGAGGCGCTAACGTCTTATGTTAAGCACCTTATCCAGACCGACGACGCGGAGAAAGTGGCCAATTATCGATGACAATATCTAGGCCAATGCAACACCTCCATATAACGCTGGCCAACACTTAACAAATCTAAGTCCATCGAACTCCTTGAACACAAGAGAGGAACCGTCTCCAAAATAACAAACGTTCTCACTGGACACTGCGCCATAGGAAGACATGCCCAAAGACTAAGCATCCCCTACAATGAATTCTGCAAAAGCTGGATGGATGAAGAGGAAGAAGAGACCATAAGTCACCTCCTATGCACTTGTCCTGCGCTCGTCAATATTAGGAAGTCCACCCTGGGTGAATCTTTTTAACAAACTAAATGAGCTCGGCAACGCCTGCACGTCTAAAATCAACTCCTTTATACCGCAAAGAGTAAGAGGGTGACTCACCCACCTTACATATCGGCAGTACAATGGACCTATCTCTGGTATAATTGCACCCTAATCGAGGGCCGATGCTAACCAACAAACCTACCAATGATTCACCATATTTATGAATAGTTTGAATGGTATTTTGAAGGATAGAAGAATATCAGACATGTAGTACAATATTTCGTGAATCTGAATACTGATGGGCTAAAGGGTGATTTTCAGTGAGCAGTAATCACAGTGAGCAGTTAAGACTAACAGTGATTTGACCACTCTTAAGATCACAGTTAACATTTGTACAGTCTGAGTTTCATGAAAGCTGTTCGAATTGAGCATTTGGCTGAACATTTCAGAAATTTACTGAACCCTCCAAGCTATAAAGGTCCAACAAACAGCTTGTCTGTGCATAAGCGAAGCACTACGTACAACTCCCTCTGCGGCACTAGACATCATGTTTCATCTGATACCCCTCGACATATATAGCAAGCAAATGACAGCGAGTACAGCCATTCGCCTTGAAGCTACCTTGTGGTCAGGAAAATCATTTGGCCGCGCTTTCATTCTGAATAAACTCAAAATTTCTCCCGAAAACACGGAATACACCATCCGAAAGATTACTGCCAGTCTATCGAGTCCCTCAAAGAATCCACAAGGCTCAGCAAAATTTTGTCCAAAGGGCATAGCAACCTGTCTTTTCTTAAAAAGACGGATGGAAGCTGGACGGATTCTTCTGCGGCATCTCTGGAACTCCTAATGAGTACTCACTTCCCAGGCTGCAGTGAGATTAGAGTAGTACAAGCTAGTTCCACCTGTACGCCACTGGCAGCTTGGGATAACATCACAAACATTATTACGGAGGATAAAGTCTCCTGGGCTATAAATAGCTTCTCTCCCTATAAGTCACCTGGCCCTGACAGCATCATGCCTATTATGCTAGAGAAATTGCAAGACATAGCAATTCCCTGGCTATTACCGATTTATAGGAGTTGCGTAAACCTAAACCATGTTCCCCAAACCTGGAGACGTGTCAAAGTGGTTTTCATCCCCAAGGTGGGCCGGCGAGGACATGAACCCGCGAAGGATTTTAGACCCATAAGCCTGTCCTCCTTTGTTTTGAAAAAAGCTGTGGCCTCGGAGTAAATCCGGAGAAGACTGAAATGATGCTGTTTACCACTAAAACCAAGGTACCGGCATTCACCCCTCCCCCAAACTAGACGGTCAGCCTCTCTCGCTTTGCTCCAGTGCAAAATACCTAGGCACGGTTCTAGACCGAAACTTAGTTGGAAACTCAATATAGAACAGCGAATTAAGAAAGCAAGTGTAGCTTTCTATGCCTGGAATAAAACATTCGGTAAGAAATGGGGACTCCAGCCAAAGATGACCCTTTGGATGTACACAGCCGTTGTGCGTCAAATTCTTACTTACGGCGCTATCGTTTGGTGGCCAGCTTTGAGCAAAAAGTACAATATCGACAGAATCAAAAAAGTACAGAGATCGGCGTGCGTGGGTATCACAGGGGCAATAAGGTCTTGTCCAACAGATGCTCTCAATGTGATCTTGCAACTGATCCCCCTCGAACTACACATCAAAGACACAGCTATATGTAGCGCAGTCCGGCTCAGGGAATATGGATGCTGGACCACAAGGCCATACGGTCACGGCAAGGTCCTGGAGATGATACCAAGTGAACTGGTTGCATCCTCGACCGACTACATGATACCCAAACTCAACTTCAGAAAATCCTTCTTAACAAAATTCCCTTCCAGAGAAGAATGGAAGAACGGAAGCGTTGCCTGCAACTATGATATCGAGATATACACGGACGGTTCGAAGATGGACAGCGGAGTCGGCGCAGGCATCTTCTCTGACCAGCTGAATATATCAAGGTCTTTCCGTCTCCCAGACTCTGCTAGTGTTTTCCAAGCGGAGGTTCTTGCGATTCGATTCGATTCTAAACAATCTTCCAACATCTAACCACAATATCGCTATTTTTTCGGATAGCCAGGCTGCCATCAAGGCCATTGATGCGGTTTGCATTTCTTCAAAACTGGTAGAGCAATGCCGGTTCGAATTGAATCAACAAAGCACTCACTCGAGAATCACTCTCATCTGGGTCCCAGGGCACAGCAACCATGAGGGTAATGAGCGTGCTGATGAGCTGGCCAGGCGAGGGTCGGCCCTTAACGGCTCTCTAGCAGAAAGAGTCGACATTCCGCTTGGTGCCGTTAAGGGCTATATTCACCTTCACTTCATTCAGCTAGCCAATCACACGGGTGGAACAGCCTCACAAGCTGTGACATATCTAGAAAGACGTGGCCCAGTTTCAACAAACCCAGGTCAAAAGAGTTACTAGGCAAACCAAGACCAGTTATTGCCAAAATCGTAGCTATCATCACAGGTCACTGGCCAGTTGGAGACCATACAGCCAAGCTTGGTATCCCCCACAGCACCTTTTGTAGGAGCTGCAAGGATATTAATGAGAAAGAATTTCTATGTCACTTCCTTTGCAGATGTCCGGCCCTGGCGAGGATCAGACAACAAACTCTTGGCAAACCCTTCTTCGAGAATTTGAGAAAAATAGCGGACAAGAGGATTGGAGAACTAATCCTCTTCCTGAACTCCACGGGCTGGGTTTAAACTTAACATCCCTTTTTTTTAACTAACCACTACAATAGGTATACACGAGTCTGTGGTAACAAAACGGAGCACCCTAAGCGTTAATTGGGCTCTTGTGGACCGCCACTTTACCTACCTACCTACACCATCCCACGTCTAAATTTTGACAAGAACTTTGTAGTCACCATCCCTTCCAGATTATTCTGGGAGATCGATGCATTTTTAGAAGACGAATCGATTCACTTCTATACTGATTCAAGAACCAAAAACGGAATTGGTGGAGGAGTTTTCTCCCATAGGCTTAAACTTAACCTCTCCTACCGTTTACCAAATCATTGTAGCGTGTTCCAAGTGGAAATAATGGCAAATAAAGAAGTCTATCTAAAGACGTGATATCCGTTAGAGAAATCCGCATCTTTTCAGACAACCAAGCAGAAATCAAATCCTTGGAATCGACCTCTATAAATTCTTTAGTAACCGACCGTCTCTTACGGAGATGGCTGAGCAGTTCAGTACTCATCTGTGTTGGGTGCCGAGACATAGGAACATCCCGGGGAGTGTACCTTAGGTATACCAATCGCCACATGCAAACTTACATTTTAGCTGCATACTATCGAGAGTACAGATTTTAGGTGGATAAGTGGACCAACATGTCGAGCGTGAAAACTAATTTGACTAATTTGAACTAACGGCTTTTGTAGAAACTGAATGGATGAAGAAGAGGATGAAACTATTTCTCACCTTCCTTGTATCTGCCCAGCTCTCTTCCGCAAAAGGAAGCCTCACTTAGGAGCCTTCTATTACAGCGATATAGGCGATCTGATAAACACAGATATTAGGAGCCTCTAACGCTTCATCAGATGCTTAAAATTGTTTAACGAGTAGGTAGAAAGAAACGTTCTCCTATGATCCACGTGGTATCACAATAGCCCAATTGTTGGTCTAAGTGTGTTGGTGTTTCGAAACTGGCAGCTACTTTAAACTAACCTTACCTAACCTATACCGCCATTAATGAACGTGGAACCGTATCAAACTATATTGTGAACCAGGACACTGCGGTGACATTAAGCACCCTTGAGTGTAGCAAAAGGAACTGCTTAAAATAAAAACGGCGAAGGGTTAGTGTGTCGGATTACTACGCATGAGGTTCCAAGTTCGAATCCCAGAAAATACCAAAAAGTTTTTTCACGGTCCCACCTCTCGCGAGCGTCTGACAAACATCCGAGAGTATCGTTGTCACGAAAAAGCTTCTCAAATCGCCGTTCGGATTCGGCATTAAACTGTAGGTCCCTTCCATTCGTGAAAAAATATAACGCACACAACATGAGTGGTTGCGAGAAACTAGGCCCTGGCACCTTAAAGAGCTGTTGAGCCAAATATTTGTTTTTTGAAGGGTTGGTCATATGGCTGCAAAAATTGTTCGCTCTGTTGGATGATGGAATTGCTTATGACATCAGACGGTCGGAAAAAAAGTGCTGTGAATCAAAAGCAAACACAAAAATAACAAAAATCTCCCCAGTTACCTAGACGTTACCCCCGGAGTTTTTCTGAAGCATAAACATCTGAGATTCAAACCACTCACCAATCTTTCTCTCTCCCTCTCTATCTCTATCTATCCTTTCCTACGACCGCACTATGTAAAAACGTTTAAGGGGTATACATAACCCCTTGAGTGCGTGCAAATTATAAAAAAAACACAAGTTCTCAGATTTGTAGGCCCTTCCTACGTCATTGAAGCACACTACTAGTACTAGAAGCTCATTTGCCAGAACCCAGCACTAACAAATCAAAATTTCTGTTCAATTTCGAGTAATAACCAATCCAATGGACACCATCCGACAAGTAAACATAAAACCTGACTCATGTCAAAAAATTTCACCTACTGCCAGCAAGTACACAAAACCATAATTCACACTCCACTCACAAGTGGGTGTTGTTTTGCGCCTGATTTGCATTTTCAGAACCAAATTCGAATTGAAAATGAAAAAAATAAATAAAATTACAAAACGAAGTCTATTAATACTAAATGACAATTATGTAAATTATAGGCAGCCAACATAGCCAGGCCGGTATAAGAAGGCACACCACTGACTGTGTACATTACACTGGCCTCCAAGTCGTCGTGTTCCATTGTTGAACTTGTACCGGATTGTTTGGGTGTAGCGCGATAGTGACTCAAGATCGCAGCATGATTCCTTAAGGCCCGCTCGCACTACATAGTCAACCAGTCAGGTTGTGTTACACCTTGACTGGTACTGGCTGGCTGTGAGTCCATGACATCTAGCCATCCGTCGTCGTTGTAACGCCAGTGAGTCTACTACAGTGATTGTTGGAGTCTTTGGATTACTTATGCAAATGTTGCTACATAATTGTTGGATTTTGTGCTGCGTACCTGTAAATATATAAATTTTCTCAATTAATTTGCAATGGTAAGTTGAGCGCGCTGTATGAGTAATTGTTTAAGGCTTGCATGCCATTCTAACTGGATTCAGTTGGAATTTTCAATACCATGTTTGAATTGACCTTATTGTGCTTTTTTAAATTAAAATTCCTTTAAACTCTACCAGAAAACATATAAGAAATTGTTAAGTCTTAGTCTAGTCGATGGGAGTTATACCCTAGACAAAAGCCATAAGGCCACTGAAATCTTCTTTTTAATCCGGAAAGTGTGCTTCGAGGAACAGAAGAGCTGGCCGGTGTTGCCTTTTTTTGTTGCGCCAAGGGATGTGGGAATCTTCGAAAGATATAATACTAGTAACCCGGGCAAGTAGCATGCACGATGTGCAAGCCCGAATAATCGATACCAGGAATGCGCCTACGTACTAATCGACACCGTTCACAGTTCTACCACTCTCCCCGCGGGACTGTCGTTAGGTATTACTTCGCGGTGCTGGCTAGCATATCATGTTACGAGTATTCGTCTTGTTTGTTTGTTTATATCCCTTAACCCCTCGGGTGGCATAGGGCGTCAACCACGCCTGCGCGCCATCTTGTTCAAAGTTCTGCAACGCGTTTGAGCTGCCTCCAACTCATTCCTAAAGAGCTCGATTCCTCCTCAACTGTTCTGCCCCACGTTTGCCTTGGGCGTCCCGCTATTCTGCCTGCCTGGGTGAGCGGATTACTCTGCATGGCGTATTTCGCAATGGAGTTGTCTTCGCGCCGTAGGGTGTGTCCAATCCATTGCCACTTTCTTCTTCGTATAGTAATGCTTATAGGTTCTTGGCCTGTTCTCAGATAAAGTTGTTCGTTGGAGATGCGGTTCGGCCAAAAAATCCTCAAAATGATTCCTAAGCATTTTTTTACGAAGACTTGCAGCTTGCGTGTATTAATGGTGTCCACCTTCCAGGTACTGCACCCATAAAGCATCACTGATTCTACGTTGGAGCGGAACAGTCGTAGCTTGGTTCTCAAGCTGAGAACATTGCTTCCCTAGACTTTCGAGAGCATTCCGAACGCAACTTTAGCCTTCCCGATTCTGCTGCATACATCAAGTTCGGTGCCACCGCGATTAGCCGAGACGACACTTCCTAAATATCGAAAGTTATCAACTTTCTCGACTTCCTGTCCGGCAATGTTAAGTTGAGCGCGGGTATTAGAAGTGCTCAGGGCTTTTGTGTTGGCTGTGTTTATTTTTAGCCCCACTTTGTTTGCCTCAGCTTTTAGATTTTGGGCCATCAAATGAAGATCCATTATCCGATGTGAAAGTAGACAAACATCGTCAGCGTAATCTAGGTGTTTAAGGTAAGATGTCATAGTCCAACGAATTCCATAGTTGCCTTCCGTCAATGCTGCACGGAGTACATCGCTGATAACCACCAAGAACAATAGTGGTGACAGTATGCACCCTTGACGTACTCCACTTTGGACTTCAAAATCGTCCGACACCTTACCATTGTGCACGACGTGACACTTGCTGCCCTCGTATGTAGCCTTGATAATAGCTATAAGCTTTTCTGGAATGCCTCTCCTACGCAAGGTCAACCAGATAGCATCTCGATTCAAGCTCTCGAAAGCCTTCTCGAAGTCGATAAACAGTAAATGTAGCGGAGACCTATACTCAACGCATTGTTCGATTATGATCCGTAAGGTGTTTATGCTGTCGATGCAGGAGGATCCAGCGCGAAAGCCTGCCTGTTCGACATCGAGAGTTGAATCTAAATGTTCTTTAATGCGTTCTAGAATTATTCTAGCTATTATTTTGGCTACGGCTGGAAGAACACATATACCTCTCCAGTTACCGCACTTCATCAAGTTTCCCTTCTTTGGAAGTTTAATGATCATCCCCCTTTTCCACTTCTGTGGAAATTGTTCACTCTCTCCGTATTAGCGGATGCAGCAAATCTGCCGATGTATTTGGCGCCGCTTGAAATAACTCGGCACGGATGCCATCAATGCCCACCGCTTTGTTCTTCTTGAGGGACTTGATTGCTGTTATTATTTCGGTTTTACTGAGAGGTACGGTGCGAATTCGGGAATTTGTTGCTTCGAACTGCTCATTCGAATTTAAGATCATACCGCCGTCGTCTAAGTGATTTAGCACTGTAGCAATATGTTCTCTCCATCTAGTGAGCTGATCCTCATCCGAAATCAGAAGGTTACCGTCTAGACTCTTCACTGGATGTTGTTTGGAGTTTCGACCACCAATGAGCTCCTTAGTGATGTTGTAAACAGTCCTACTGTCCCACCTACTCGCTGCTTCTTCAGCCCGTGATGCCTGTGAGTTTACATATTGACTTTTGTCACGTCTCACACTACGCTGCACTTCTTTCTTCTTCGCACGGTATTGGGCTTCAAGCTCGGTTCTCTCTACTGCTGCAATCCGAACCCTGATTGCTGTACGCTCATCGATCTGTCTCCAGGTGTCTGTAGAAAGCCATGTGCGGTGGTGTTTCTGCCTTTTACCCACATACGTCCGTGCCCCAGTCGCAAAAGCGCTTTCACAGCACTCCAGTGGTCATCCATGTTCTCTATGCTGCTGATTGCTTCTGCTTCTAAGGCAAGATGGTCCCTGAACTGTTGACGCACTTGGGGAACCTTGAGCTTGTCGATATTAAACCTGGTGATGTTAAGTAGGTTTGAACGGTTGCTGTTGACGGATGCAGTACGAAGGCGTAAATGAGCTACCATAAGATGGTGATCTCGTTCTTGTCCAACGTCAGCTCCACGTCTGTTTCGGACGTCCAGGAGATAATTTCTAAAGCGGCGACTGATCGCAATGTGGTCGATCTGGTTGGATGTTCGTTGCCTATCAGTAGAGACCCAACTGATCTTATGGCAGGTGTTATGCTTAAACAGCGTACCTCCGATGACTAGGCGGTTGGTATTGCAGAAGTCCAGAAACCGCTCACCATTGTCATTACGGTCTCCTACGCCGTGAACTCCCATCACGTGTTTAAGCATGGTGTTGTCGCTACCAAACTTGGCATTGAGATCTCCCATCACCATTACGATGTCCCCATTAGGCGTTTGGTTGTAGGCGGCGCCTAAGTGGCTATAAAAATTATCCTTTTCATCCTCAGTCGCGTCTAGAGTCGGAGCATAACACTGTATGATGGTAATTTTTCTGACTCTACTCTGGAACCTAGCTGTCAATATCCGGTCACTATGGGGTTTCCAGGATATGAGGCTACTACGTGCTGCTGGAGTTGGCATGAGTCCTACTCCGGAACTCCGTGCACTTCCAGCTGGTTTACCAGACTAGAGCAACACAGTGCTTTTTGTTGGGGAGATGTATTCCTCAGCATCGTACCATCTTATCTCGCTCAGCCCTAAGATGTCGATTTTATACCGTGCGAATTCGCGCTCCAATTGGAGGAATCTGACATTATAAGGCTCTTCCTTGAGTGAGTCCAGGAGGGTCTTAACGTTCCAGAATCCGATCGTTGTCCGTGTTCGATAGCCAAAGGTCGTCAACAAATTATCAGTCCTTATCCGATGCGATAGTTTCCGTTTCGGAGCAATAGTTTGTTTTACGGTTGCGGCTCGCTGGGCCACAAACCAACCGACACTTATCCTGTTTTTTGGCGCAGGAAGCTCGCCATTCGTCCTCTCCCGTTAGCAATTTCCGAAGAAATTCCCAGATGACACCACGACGAGGTGGGAGTAGGGCTTACTAACAGAGATGCTAGGTTTTCGGCTGCAGTGGCTCCTCTCGTTACTTAGCGGACCAGCACCTATCGGGAGATGCTGCCCCTACGAGGCCTTTGTTAGTCGTTTGCCATATTATGTGAATCCTTAAACTGATCGTCAACAACCTGATATGTCTTTATCTGTGCGGTTTCAGGCCAGGAAAGTCCACCATTGACCAAATATTCACACTACGCCAGATCTTGGAAAAAACCCATGAATATAAAATCGATACGCACCACCTCTTCATCGATTTCAAAGTTGCCTATGATAGCGTGTGTAGAGATGAGTTATACAGAGCCATGTCTAGTCTTGGCATCCCTGCCGAGCTCGTCCATTTGTGCAGAATGACGATGGAGAACTCTCGCTGCTCCATCAAAGTCGGTAAGAACATCACCGAACTGTTCGATGTCAGGAAAGGTCTTAGACAAGGTGACGCGCAATAATGCGATCTCTTTAACATAGTACTTGAGAGAATTGTACGAAACGCACAAGCCAACAGCAGAGGTACAATCTTTTACAAGTCTGTACAACTACTCGCTTATGCCGATGATATTGTCATAATCGGAAGAACTCAGCGGGCCGTCAATGGGGCATTTACAAGTATTGAGATCGAGGCAGCAAAGATGGGTCTAGCGGTCAATGAAAGCAAAACAAAATATATGCTGTCTACAAAAAAGGACTCCCAATATCGGCGTCTTGGACAGAACGCCACAATAGACAGATATAATTTTGAGGTAGTAAAGGATTTTGTCTACCTAGGCTCTATGGTGAACTCCGCAAATGACATTAGTAGGGAGATCACACGTGGAGTTACTCTTGCCAATCGCTGTTTCTATGGGCTAAAACGGCAATTGAGTAGCAAAGCCCTATCTCGAACTACTAAGGTAACTCTTTATAAGACTCTAATCATCCCAGTCCTGCTGTATGGCGCAGAGGCATTGGCTTTGACAAAACCGCATGAGGAAGCCCTTGGTTATTTCGAGAGAAAAGTTCTTCGAGCGATCTTTGGTCCCGTCAGTAAAGATGGTGAGTGGAGGAGAAGGTACAATGCCAAACTATACGGCCTATATAAGGGCATCGACTTAGGTAGAAGATTTCACATACATCGACTAAGATGGCTGGGTCATATAGAGCGGATGGAGCCCAATGTTCCCGCCAAGAAAGTCCTCGAATTCACCCCGGATGGGCGGCGCAGTAGAGGACGACCTTGCTGTAGGTGGCGCAAACAAGTGGAGGGGGACCTCAATCGACTTGGCGTGCGCAACTGGAGGCAGCCGGCTCGTAACCGTGCTGACTAGAGACTTTTGTTGGTTGAGGCCCAGGTCCACCCCGAGCTGTAGCGCCACCTAAGTAAGTAAGTACATCAGTGAAGGATCTACCTTTCCGAAGCATGTAATTGCCAATAGAAAGTCATATTTACTTTGGAACGTACCTTGTACTGCTTTACGAAACTGGAGAAGTGACGTAATAATAAGCTGAGAGACCTCCTGAGGTGGCTCTAAATCCGCGGTGCATATTCCCCAGGGTAATAAAAGTGAGAATCAGCTGTTGGCCTACGTAAGCAGTGGCTAACGTCACAGGGCACCAATTTTCCTACCTACCTACTCCAGCCTAAGGCTTTGAGGTCAAAGTAAAATAAACAGGAAATAGGATATAACATAAGAAAAGGAAAGGATTTTCCTGTGAATCAGCTACCCAACGGAAACAAACCACACATCACCCTACCTTACCAATGAAACCAATCAATAAACTTAATGAACTTTCGATTCAAAGAGAGGGAGGAGCCATTTCAAAGATTTATTTACCATTTGCTGCAATATCGAGCTATACCCGTACCTACTAATAGTTCTACTTGCCGCTTTGAGTCGTTTAAAGGCGCAGCACAAACCATTTGAATGGCAAATATCTGTATACTCTCTGGGCAAGGTAAACTTGAGCTCCTTGCTTTTTTTTTTTCCTCTGCAAACAAATATAAATTAAAGAAAAAAAAAATCATAAAATTGTGTGATATATGAGTTTTCAGATAATGGTTGGCCTTCTGCCAACTGGTCAATGGCGGCAACAACGCCAACAACACAACCAGCAACGACCACCTTCGCTGATCGCTCTTTCTAGTAATTTATCGATTAGAACCCCATTATGTCTTTCACTCCATCGATTCGATTTTATTTATTTCTATCTTCTTTCACACTTAAACGTCACAATTCACTTTACACCTCAATCTGTACAAAAAAATAAAAAAACAAGAAAACAATCAGCCACCAGCATCCAGAGAAACCGATTCATACTGGATCACTTAGCTTTTCCCATTCTTGCTGCAACCTGCGTGGGACGAGCAATTTAATTCGTTTCGTGGCCAAAAATTCGCGTGCCACAAAAAAAAAACTATCTTCGATACGAATGTGATGGAGAGCAACCAAATACAAAAAATATTTATTTTTTATTATTATTTATCCTCTGGTTTTATTTGCTTTTTAATAGCGAAATGAAATTTGTAGCTTTTGACTCACAGCGAGTTTTCGCCTCTTCGTACGAATCGGCCGGCGGTGGTGAAGGAGAAATGTGTCGCGATCGTAAAATATTTACGATCTATTTTCGTTGCTAGCAATTTGCGTACTTCATCCCGTAGGGTATTGTCGTTTTGACACATGATGCACACGCATATAAGCAATTGCAGTAGTTTAGTCAATTTAGCCATGTTCCTGCGTCAGTGCATCACATTTTTCTCCCAGATAAGTGTACACTTTTTCGAAATTCGGACAAACACATCCGCCTTGTACTAGAAATTGTACGAAAACCTTATTTGAATAGAGGGTAACGAATCTGAAATCTTTCTCACACCATAACTGGATGCTCTTCGATGTTGATCTCGAGATCGAGTCTCCGAAACGTTTTCGAAACCCCAAAAGAATCGACTGAGAAGGTTGGTCAAATCATAAGTTCAAAGCTCCGTAAAACCCCCACACCAAAAATAACCTCAATTACAGAACTCGACAACAAAGTAGAGACTTTCGAAAAAGCTTTTAATACGGCGTATAAAGTCTCGTGTCCAGTCAAATACAGCAAGAAAACATTCCCACCTTGGTGGAACAAGGAACTCTCACGTCTTAGAAAGTTGACGAGAGAGACCGTCAATATCGGTCATATCTGTAAATACTGGCAGCCTTATAAAGACTGCCTTAGAGAATATAAAGAATCTGTTAGGGCGGCTAAAAGAGAGTCATGGATAGATTACTGCCAATTCATTGAGACCCTTAAGGACTCTGCAAGACTCAGTAAAACTCTATCGAAAGAACACTCCAATCCATGCCTTCTTAGAAAGATGGATGGAGAATGGATTAAGTCGACAGCAGAATCTCTAGCCTGGGAAAACCTTATACCCATTATTACAAAGGAACAAATTTCCTGCGCCTTAAACAGTTTCACTCCTTTTAAATCCCCGGCCTTGGACGGCATTCTACCCATTAAGCTACAGAGGTCACAAGACCTAGCAATTCCATGGTTCACGTCGATTTTCAGGAGCTGTTTACTGAACAACCACGTACCCCCTTCATGGAGCCGAGTGAGGGTGGTTTCATCCCAAAGGCAGGCAGACGCGGTCATGAAAACTCGAAAGATTTCAGACCAATCAGTCTAACTTCTTTTGTACTGAAGACTCTCGAGCGACTCCTAGACAACCATTTGCGCAGCAAAATAGAACCACCCCTCTCCGAAGCCCAGCACGCATACCTCAAAGCTAGATCAACAGAGACAGGTCTTCACGCACTATACACTAAACGCAACACACTACAAAGAATATACCCTAGCTACCTTCCGAGACATAGAAGAAGCTTTTAATAACGTACACACTGAAGCAATCCTGAGTCGCTTACGGAGCTGGGAATAGAAAGCAATCTAAGTAAATGGATCGTTTCTACGCTTAGCACTAGAATTATTCAGACAGCACTAGGCAATAGCAATATAACCACATTTACCAGTAGGGGAATACCCGAGGATGGTGTTATCTCACCTCTACTATGGCTGATTTTATTTTTATCGGGATAGGAAACGCTCGACTGGAGCACTCAGACGCAACTGGTCTGAGTAATAGCAGAGAGGAAACCCTGATTTACCCATTTTATTAGAATTTCCTTGTCATTCTAAGAAAGCCAAGCAGTAATGAGGAGCTTACAGTATCAGCGCTCACCACATGGCGAAAGCGAAGTGGCCTGTCAACACGCCAATAAGTTTTCTATAGTCTTTTCTGCTGAGAAACAGCAAGAATGCCGCTGATTTCTTACAGACGTCCGGGAGCATACGTTTAGTAAACCTGCATCTTGGAGAGTCGTGCACACAATTGTGCTCGTGAGAGACCCAATCGTCAATGGAAGCCCAGGCTGAGGACGCAGGCAGACCCAACGTGGGTTCGGGACCTGAAAAAGACTCCTCTGAGCCTTGTCTAGCAATCTCATCGGACATCTCGTTCCCCAAGATCCCAGTGTGACCTGGGACCCAGATAAGAGACAGAGAATTCAGCCTTGCGACCGAGTTCCAAGAGTTTTTTGTTTCACGAACTATTTAAGAAGTGGTAAAAGGGTTAAGCAAGCCCTTAAGCGCAGCCTGACTGTCACTACAGACACAAATGCTACGTCCCTTCCACCTGTTCTTCACAACGTAGTTCATGGCCATTAGGATTGTATAAGTTTCCGCTTGGAAAACAGGCGCATATTTGCTTAACGAGAAAAGAAGTCTAATGTTGTCGAAGACACCAGCGGTTTTGGAGCCGTCCGTGAAAATACGACTACATTCCATTCCCGGCTCAGACTCTGGCCGAAGTCAGTCCTGAACACAAGGAAAGTCGTCTCTGAATTTACCCATCAGCTGAAGTTCTGTTGTCTTTGCATCAGACGGCATACCCATAAGGCCGGAGACGTAAGATAAGAGTCGCGCAAGTTCATCAAAATTCCAGTGTGGAGTATACCAAAAACTGCCCCGCCTAAGACGATGGATTGCTTTGATAGTGGAACCCATGATACAAGTATCAAGAGGAGATAGTTTCAGCAAAGATTCTAGAGCAGAGCCAGGAGTACTCGGTAAAGCTCCCGTATTCTTTGGAGTTCGGCGCAAAAGGCAGCCACATATTTAAGCGAGAGCCCCTTACACCAAACAACCGACGCATATGCGAGGAATACCATAGTCTTATCATAGCCGTGTAGATCCAGATAACCTTATTCGGCGACAAGCCCCACTTACTTACTTATGTAAATGGCGCTGCAATCCGGGGTGGACCTGGACCTCAACCAACAAACCTCGCCAGCCAGCACGGATACGAGCTAGCTGCCTTCAGTTGTGCACGCCAAGTTGGTTGAGGTCCCCCTCCACTTGTTTGCACCACCTGCCGCGACGTCGTCCTCTAGTGCGTCGTCCATCCGGGGTGGATTCGAAGACTTTCTTAGCGGGAACGTTGGGCTCCATCCGCTCTAAATGACCCAGCCATCTTGGTCGCTGTATGTAAACTCTTCTGGCTAAGTCGATGTCCTTGTGCAGGCCGTGTAGTTCGGCATTGTACCTTCTCCTCCACTCACCGTCTAGGCAGACGGGACCAAAGATCGCTCGAAGAACTTTTCTCTCAAAATAACCAAGGACATCCTCATCCGGTCTTGTCAAAGCCCATGCCTCTGCATCATACTACAGGACTGGGATGATTAGTGTCTTATAAAGAGTTACCGTGGTAGTTCGAGATAGGGCTTTGCTACTCAATTGCCTTCTTAGCCCATAGAAACAGCGATTGGCAAGAGTAACTCCACGTGTGATCTCCCTACTAATGTCATTTGCGGAGTTCACCATAGAGCCTAGGTAGACAAAATCTTTTACTACCTCAAAATTATATCTGTCTATTGTGGCGTACAGACCAAGACGCCGATGTTGGGTGTCCTTTTTTGTAGATGCATATATTTTGTTTTGCTTTCATTGACCGCTAGACCCATCTTTGCTGCCTCGATCTCAATACTTGTAAATGCCCCATTGACTACCCACTGAGTTCTTCCGATTATGTCAATGTCATCGGCATAGGCGAGTAGTTGTACAGACTTGTAAAAGATTGTACCTCCGGTGTTGGCTTGTGAGTTTCGTACGATGCTCTCAAGTATTGTACAATGTTAAAGAGATCGCATGATAGCGCGTCACCTTGTCTAAGACCTTTCCTGACATCGAACGGTTCGGTGATGTTCTTACCGACTTTGATGGAGCAGCGAGAGTTCTCCATCGTCATTCTGCACAAACGGACGAGCTTGGCAGGAATGTCAAGACTAGACATGGCTCTGTATAATTCGTCTCTCTACACGCTATCAGAGAACTTTGTAATCGATGAGATGATGATGCGTATCGATTTTATATTCATGGGTTTTTTCCAGGATCTGCCATAATGTGAATATTTGGTCAATGGTGGACTTTCCAGGCCTGAAACCGCACTGATAAGGACCTATCAGGTTGTTGACGATCGGTTTTAGGCGTTCACATAGCACGCGGACAGGATCTTATATGCGATGTTGAGGAGAATTATGTCTCTGTAGTTGGCGCAGTTCAGAGGGTCTCCTTTCTTCAGGATCGGGCAAACGTTGCTGAGGTTCCATTCATCGGGCATACTTTCGTCCGACCAGATTTTACAGATAAGCTGGTGCATGCTCCTTACCAACTGATCTCCTCCTGCCTTGAAAATTTCGGCGGCAAGGCTGTCGGCTCCAGCGACTTTGTTGGATTTGAGTTTAGATATCGCTATCCTCACTTCGTTCTGATCGGCTGGACGGTCATCGTCACTGTTGAATTACTCATTCTGCCTGACAGCGGAATATTGGTCGCCATCGCGTTTCTTGCGATTGTAGCCGCCCGACGTTAAATTTCCTCACAGCATTTCGTTGATTTCGCTCCATTCTGGATATCCGCATCCGTACCTTGGCTACAACTAGGTAGTGACACGAGTCCACGTTGGCTTCTCGGAAAGTCCGGACACCCAGAATACTGGAAGAGTACCTTGCGTCGATCGCAATGTGATCGATTTGGTTGACAATTTTTCGATCAAATTCCATATGCCCTTGTAAATACCGAGACGTGAGAACCGCGTACTAACTACGACAAAGTTTAGTCCCGCCGCAAAGTCGACTAGCCTGAGTCCATTGTCGGATGTGATGTCGTGCAGGTGGTGCTTTCCGGCCACGCTACTAAAGACTTTCTCTCTTCCTAGCGTTGCGTTAAAATCGCCCAGGACAATTTTAACGTCGCGACTATGGCATAGCTCATACGTCATGTCCAAGAGCTGGTAGAAGTCATCCTTGGTCGCATCGTCCTTCTTCTCGTGAGCGCATATTCAGCTAATGTTGGCGAATTTAGCCTTGATACGGATAGTCATGAGACGCTCGCTCTTATGCCGGAAACTCAAGACGTCTTGCCTAAGTCTATCTCCAATGCAAATCCTCATCCGAGTAGGCGCTGTTCTTGTTGTCTGTAGGTAGCAATCGCCGTAGTAGATGTTGCAGTTTTCATCCTTCTTTTGCCCGGCCCATCCCATCGCACTTCTTGGATGGCGGTGATATCTGCTTTGAGACACTCTATGGCCTCCGCAAGTTGTTCGGCTGCACGTGGTTTGTAGAGTGACCTAGCATTCCACGTGCAGACACGAATATCGTTGTCCTTTTTACGTTTGCTTGGGTCGTCAACAGTAAAGTCATCCGTATCCGAGGCTGTTGGTTGCTTCGTAACCGAAAGTTTTTTACGTGGTAGGGAAGTTAACCCGACGGCACAACCCCAACCTGGAGGACCAAATCCTTGTTTGCAACCCCTAGGACGATGGGCCGGCTAAACCAATGTCAGTAACCTACTTCGGGGATATGAGCGCTGCCGTTGGCCCATTAAGGGTTCATCCGCCACTATCTCTTTTTCAGTACCATGACGCAGTATTGAAAATCCTTACAGACCTCAGCTCCAAATATATCGAAGTAGCTCAAGTAAGGTATCCGCTGACCTGTAAACGTAACCATTGATTCCATTGGGAAAATTCATCCGCCGCACGTCCTCCTTCTGAGGAGCTCTTGCTAGACTTCTGAGGCGCATATTTCAGCCAATCAGGTCAACAAGAGATGCCTCGTCCGGTTAGACATATATATGCGTGCTGAAGTTCACCCAGATGTGCTTACGCAGGTCTGAGTGTTCAGCTACACATATATCGTCAGACTCAGCAAACGCTCATCGTTAGTTCACTATCAGATAGCTATCAATCGATCACCGCGAGGAGGTGGTGATCTCGCAAATCAAAATCTCGAAAACCAGAATTCGAGCGAATTAATAAATATTTTATTACAATGCGAGATTCTAAATCTATATTAGATATGTAGGTACCTATTCCAAACTCAAATAATTGCATTATTTTAAGTATGTACATAACACAAGACTTCTGTTAATAAGAGAGAGAGAAGAAGTAACAATTTGTTGTCATGTACCTAAAGGATACAGTTATTTATATTGCTAGCATTATGAGCACACAATAATAAGTTCCGCTATGGCCGGAGCAACTGCAACTGCCAGGCAGGCGCCTGGAGCTAAAGTCTATTTTCATGTATGCGTTCACTTTTAAAACATTATGAATTTCAAATTTCATCACGAAATAGGAGTAACTCCTAACTTTTGATAATGCGAGATTCTCCTGTATTTGGAAGACTTTTATCTTTCCGAGCGAGATTTCGATAATTCGAGATTTTGTTATTCGGGATTTATTTAATAAATGCGAGATTGCGTTATTAGAGATTTTGGTTTGCGGTCAATCCTTCCGCTCCCGTTTACCCCTGTCATGCCATAATTAGCATTGCTTTAATCCACAACACTTATGTTTCATCTACCCCGTGTTGTCTGGTCGAGTTGCACATGCAGTCAAAAGTCGCGTTGTCGAAACCACCCTCAATGTCGATGAAGGTACCAATGGCGTATTCTTTCCTATCAAGCGCGCATTCAATTCTGGCCACTCAATTTTGAAGTGCGGTCTCGCAGGATTTCCCACGCTGATAAGCATGCTGCATCTATGATAGTGAATGCAGCTTCAGAGCAACTTTACTTACTTCCTTAGGTGGCGCTGCAGTTCGGGGTGAACCTGGGCCTCAACCAACAAGCCTCTCCATTTAGTTCGGTCTTTAGCTAATTGCATCCAAGTTGGTCGAGGTCCCCTTGAACGTGTGCGCGTCACCTACGGCGATGATGTCCTCTACTGCGTCGTCCCTCTTGTTTAGATTCAAAGACTCTGCGGGCTGGAGCGTTGGTGTCCATTCGCTTTACATGTCCTAGCCATCTCAGACATCCAATACGCAGTTTTTTGACTAGGTCGATGTCGCTGTAGAGGGCTCGTATAGTTAGTGATTGAATCTTCTCCTCCAAAACCCATCAACACAAACGGGACCGAATATCTTACGAAGAATTTTTCTCTCGAAGCCACCAAGGAAATCTTCTGCCTCTTTTAATAAAGTCCATGTTTCAGCGCCGCAAAGCCGGACTGGGATGATCAAAGTTTTATACAGAGTCTCCTTAGTTGTTCGAGATAGGGGTTTACTGTTGAATTGCTCTATAAGCCCAAAAAAACAGCAATTGGCAAGAGCTATTCTTCGCTTGATTTCTGCGCTGATCTTGGTTTTCGAATTTTTAGCAGAGCCAAAGTACACAAAGACTACCTCGAAGTTATAGCTGCCCACTGTGACATTCTGTCCAATTCGTCGGTGTTGATTGTCCCTTCTTGTTGACAGCATATACTTGGTTTTGCCCTCGTTTATCGCTAAACCCATTTTGGCCGCTTCCGCCTCAATGCTTGCAAACGCGCCGGTGACAGCCCGCTGAGTTCTTCCGATAATGTCAATATCGTTGGCGTATGCAAGGAGTTATAGAGACTTGTGATAGATTGTGCCTCCGGTGTTAGCTTGTGAGTTCCGCACAATCCGTTCAAGTACAATACTAAAGAAGTCACATGACAGCGCGTCACCTTGCCTAAAACCTTTTTTGACATCAAAGCTTTCGGTGAGGTCATTACCGACCTTGATGGAACAGCGACAGCTCTCCATCTTCATTCTGTAAAAAGCAGACAAACTTAGCAGGGATGACGAGACTAGACATGGCTCTGTATAACTCGTCTCTATACACGCTATCATAGGCAACTTTGAAATCAATGAAAAGATTATGTTTATCGATTTTATATTCATGGGTTTTTTCCAAGATCTGCCGCAGTGTGAATATTTGGTCAATTGTGGATTTTCCCGCCCTTAAACCGCACTATCAGGTTGTTGACGATGGGTTTTAGGAGTTCGCATAATACAGCACACAATTGTTTATACGATGTTGAGAAGTAGTTGGCGCAGTTCAGAGGGTCTCCTTTCTTCGGGATCGAGCATACTTTCGTCCGACCAGATTTTACAGATGATCTGGTGCATGCTCCTTATCAATTCATCTCCTCCTGCTTTGAAAAGTTCGGCAGCAAGGTCGTAGCCTTCAGCACCTTTGTTGAATTTAAGTTTAGCTATCGCTATTCTAACTTTATTCTGATCGGGTTGACGTGAATCTTGACATTCTCACTGTTGAATGGTTCATTCTGCCTGACAGCGGAATATTGGTCATCATTGCCGGTTAGCAGTCTGGAGAAGTGTTCCTTCCATATCCGAGAGCACCACTACTATGTTACCATTTTCGTCACTGCGGATTCTGTTCTGGCTTTGAAACTCTGGCTTGTTCTCTTTATCCATCGGCGCTATAATAGGGGTCATCACCGAACACTGTGAAATAGGCAAGCATGATACAAGGCTAACCACGTTCTCTTTATCTTTCATCATCATTCCTGCAAAAAAAGTCTCTCAATCTTCTCGACAGAGCGCTTCTTATGCTGCTTTTTCTTCTTTCTAAGAAGTTGATGCTCCTCTTTTCTCCTCCATTTGTAGAGCTCGCGAGCAGCTTTGATAGGAGTGCAGTGCCTCTTGTTTTGCTGCATATGCTGCCGGCATTCGTCATCGAACCAGGGGTTTCGTTGTGGTGGCCGAGAAAAACTCAGTACATCAGAGGCGGCATCTCTTATAACTTGTTGGCAACGCTGCCACTGGTCTTCCGCATTTGCTGCTGGCGGCATATGACTTAGGCTAAGATTAAGAGAAACTTGATCGGCAAAGGCTCTGGCCGCCTCTTGCGATTATAGCCGCCCGACGTTAAATTTCCTCACAGTATTTCGTTGATTTCGCTCCGTTCTGGATATCTGCATCCATACCTTGGCTACAACTAAGTAGTGATCCGAGTCCACGTTGGCTCATCGGAAAGTCCGGACACCCAGAATACTGGAAGAGTGCCTTGCGTCGATCATGATGTGATCGATTTAAAATAAATAAATATTTGGCGCAACAGCTATTTAAGTGCCAGGGCCTAGCTTCTCGCAACCACTCATGTTGTGTGCGTTATATTTTTTACGCGAATGGAAGGGACCTACAGTGTAGTGCCGAATCCGAACGGCGATTTGAGAAGCTTTTTCGTGACAACAATACTCTCGGATGTTTGTCAGACGCTCGCGAGAGATGGGACCGTGAAAAAAACGTTTTGGTATTTTCTGGGATTCGAACTTGGATCCTCATGCGTAGTGATCCGTCACACTAACCACTTACGCCACGGTGATCGATTTGGTTGAAAGTTTTTCGATCAAAAGAGAGCCATGTTCCCTTGTGAATATCGAGACGTGGGAGCCGTGTACTAGCTACGACAAAGTTTCGTCTCGCCGCAAAGTCGACTAGCCTGAGTCCGTTGTCGGATGTGATGTCGTGCAGTCTGTGCTTTCCGACAACGCTACTAAAGACGTCCTCTCTTCCTAGCTTTGCGTTAAAATCACCCAGGAAAATTTTAACGTCGTGACTAGGGCATTGCTCATACGTCTTGTCCAAGAAGTCATCCTTTGTCGCGTCGTCCATTTTCTCGTGAGGGGCGTGAGCGCATATTAGGCTAATGTTGGCAAATTTAGCCGTAATACGGATAGTCATGAGACGCTCGGAGCTCTAGGAGCGTCCTATCCAAAATAAGACCCAGATATTTTGCGTTATCAGTGAAGAGTCGGAATAGGTTTAACCAAGCGACAGATAGCTAACTCGCCTTGTTACACTCCTTATCAAACTAAGGTTCTTTAAACTTGTTTTCAACAGTTTTCCTGCGGTTATTAGTTTGTTTCAAATGTTTAATTATACTTTCGATTGTGCTGAAGTCATCTGTCTGTTGTGCTTGCAGTTGCTCATCTAGTTTTGTTCTATGACAAATAAATCACCTTTAAAATTATTCCACATTAGCTTAGGGAGTGCAGCCATTTCTCTGACATCAGAATTAGCAGATACCGTATGCTCAATTGGGAGATGGTCAGAATATGGGACTGGCTTTACTTCCAGATCAGTTCTGTAGGCAAATGTCTATATCCCACTTAAAGGATTTCCATCCTTTCCTGAGACTGTCTGATTGCGTCGTCCATGGCGCAGATGAACAAAAGTGGACTAAGGATACTCCCTTGACGGACACCTTTCGATGTTTTAAATTCAAGAAAAATAAGAGGATTCATAAATAAATCCATATACAGACACGACTACTTTGGTGAAAGTTCCGCTGATTTAGAGAAGATTTACCTTCCCGAATATTGAACTGAGCGTATCTCCAATTTACGACAAATTACAAAAATGTAGACATTCAGTCACCTGATACAATTGATCACTTAATCATTTATCACTTAGTACCTAATGCACACCAGCAGACATTCAATAAAACTTGTCTCTCCCCGAGGTGTTAACTAAAATTATCATCAATTACCATTGTTAAATGGAAAATTATCATCAAAACAAGAACACATTCATTACATTGATATTCTGCATTACATACAAAATACGCAAAATGCTATATACACAGATTCAAGTTTGTTTAAGAAAATCCCACAAGAATGCAGCTGTGTGTTCAGAAAGTCCAAAATAAAGTTCCAAACTTAACAAATAAATAAAAAAAAAAAAAACAGAACCAACGCATTAAACTTTATTTAGAAATTTAAAAATGTAAATTGTTTTGATGAATTTATTTTGTCATGCAAATGAAATGGATTCTTACAGGTTTTCGCTTTTTTTTTTTTTTAGAATCAGTTCCTTATAAATAAATATAAATAAGTTTTATTTTTATTTTATTTTTTTGTTCGTCTTTAATCTCTGATCTAGAAGTTCTTTTTTTTTGAATGGCTCCAGTTCGTCGCTGGGTAAAAATGTTACAAAAACAATCAAAAAGCAAAAAATAAAAAATATTTTAGTCGACGTGCAAATTAGGAGAAGGAAAAGAAAATAAATAAAATATGCTAATGTGATATATATATTTTTTTTTTACTTTTTTCTTTCATTTGTTAGGTTGTCCTTGAATGCTGAAATGAGAGACACAATATGTGTACCGGTGAGAAACAGTTATGTTAATTTATTGGTTAGAGTTGTTTATTTTGGGTTTCTAGATACATCTTTACAAATTTGCAAAAACACGTTTTAAAGAAAGTCACGTTTGCAAAGAGAGAGGAGAGTGGGAAGAATGGGTTGTATGCAAAATGCATTCACTCAGACTTAAATCTGATTTTATGTAGCCTAATCTCGAGCTCTCGTCCAACTTTGCTGTATTTTTGAGTACACCAACCCCAGCTAAAGCTAACAAAAGTGAGACTCAAGGCTAAGTGAATAGATTGCGCATGCAAACAGATGCACGAATATACTCGTATTTGTGGGAAGCTTTAGAAAGCAAATCGTCAAATCGATCTTAATTTGCAGTCAAAGTCCGAAGTTTACCTGAATAACGATCAACACTTAAGATTACTTCCGAATCCAAAGACAAACATTTAATTAAAGCCAGTGATCTTCACAGATCACATTGCGATCGACGCAGGGCACTGTTCCAGTATTCTGGGTGTCCGGGCTTTCTGAGGAGCCAAAGTGAACTCGAATTGTCAGCCAAGGTACGAATGCGGAAATCCGGAACGGAGCGAATCTACGAAATAATGTGAGGAAATTTGACGTCGGGCGGCTACAATCGCAAGAGACCGCCCGCCAGCAGCAAGTGCGGAAGACCAGTGGCAGCGTTACCAACAAGCCATCAGCGATGCCTCCTCTGATGTACTGGGTTTCTCTCGGCCACCACAATCAAACGCCTGGTTTGATGAGAAATGCCGGCAAGCACATGCAACAAAAAAAGAGGCGAACAAAGCGGCGCTGCATAGAAGGATTAGAGCTGATCGCGAGCTCTACGAGCGGAGGAGAAAAGAGGCATATCGACTTCTCAGGAAGAAGAAAAAGGAGCACGAGAAGCGCTCGATCGAGGAGATTGAGAGACTTTATTGCAGGAATGATGTTCGAAAATTTTACCAAAAGGGAAGAAGAATATGCCAGGGTTTCGAAGCCAGAACAGCAACCTGCGTTACCGAAAATTGCTCGCTATAGAAACCGACACTATGCCTCGGATAAGGAATGATCACATGTTGACGACTTTTGGCTATTGTACTCCGACAAAGACAGGTTTCTGGAATGTTAAGACGCTCCTCGACTCGGGAAGAGAAGGTCCTTACAATGCCAGATTCCTCCAACTGGAAAAGGAATTCATACGATATAAACTGGACATTTTGGGGGTAAGTGAAGTAAGATGGTTAGAAGCGGGCGATTACCAGTCCCCAATGCGTAACACTGTACTACTCTATTCTGGAAGGCCATCCGGAAGTCCGCGGGAATATGGAGTCGGACTAATTTCCTGGCAGCCTCATTGTGATAGGATTATGACGACCAGATTCCGGACTAGAGTACGACGCGTCACCATCATACAGTGTTACGCCCCAACGAATAGTTCGTCTAAGGACGAAAAGGAGAGCTTGTACAATCTTTTAAGTGCCGTCTTCTACACAACACCAAATGGAGAAATTGTCATTGTGATAGGGGATTTGAATGCCAAGGTAGGCAACGACAACAAAGGGCTCAAACATGTAATCGGGAAGCATGGACAACGGCGAAAGGTTTGTGGATTTCTGCAATGCCAACCGCCTTGTGATACGAGTAGGTGGCACCATGTTTGAACACAAGACCTGTCACAAAGTCAGCTGGGTTTCCAATGACAGGCAAGCAACCTCCAACCAAATTGACCATTTTGCCATCAAACGCCCCGCCGCTTTAGAAGTAGTCTCCTGGACGTCCGAAACAGGCGAGGGGCAGATGTGGGGATAGTACGTGATCACCATCTTATGATAGTTAATCTCCAACTACCCACTGCTGCAGTTCGAAGATCGCAGGACAACACAACAATGCCCAGGTTCAACGTCGATAGACTTAGTGATCCCTCAGTGCGCCAACCATTAAGGGAGCACTTTTCGCAAGGTGTGGAAGCAATCAGCAGCTCACTGCCCGCAACCATCCAAGACCATTGGTGTGCTGTGAAAAATGTTTTTACATCTGGTGCTGAAAGAATCGTCGGTCGATCGCAGAGAAGACATAGGGCGTGGCTTTCCGAGAATACCTGGAGACGGATTGACGAACGAAAACACCTTAAAGCCCGCGTTGCAGCTACTCCAGCAGCAGGAAGAAGCGAGCTAGAGTCCCTATATCGCATGAAGATGAGAGAAGTTCAGCGTAGCGTGCGACGTAACAGGCGCAACTACATCAACGCGCTGGCTACAGAAGCAGAAGAAGCTGCACTGGGGTGCGACAGCAAGACCGTTTATAGAATCACGAAAGAGCTGACAGGTGGTCGCAGCTCCAGCCAGCACCCAGTGAAGAGCCCAGACGACTCCTTGCTCATTTCGGATGAGGACCAGCTCAAGAGATGGAAAGAGCACTTTGCTATGGTTTTGAATCGCGTATTCGCTAGCGATATGCTCCCAAATCAGACTGAGATGCCCGAGGTGAGAAGTTCCCGAATACACACCACCCAGTAAATATGAGATCATTACCGCGATCAAGGCACTCAAAACGAACAAGACGGTAGGACTTGACGGTATTCCAGCAGAGCTCTTACGAGCAGCACCAACAACATCGGCTGAACTTCTGCTTCCACTTATAGATAGAGCTTGGGAAGCTGAGAGCTCTCCTAACGACTGGAAAAAGGGAATGATCGTCAAGTTTACTAAGAAAGGAAATTTAATGGAGTGCGGAAACTGGAGGGGTATCTGCGTGCTGCCTGTTGTAGCTAGGATAATAACTAAAATCATTATGGAGCGAATCAAACAACATCTCGAAGACACACTCGATGCCGAACAAGCAGGTTTCCGCCCTGGATCCTCCTGTGTCGACCACATCAACACCCTGTGGATTATCATCGAACAGTGTGTTGAATATCGATCACCACTCCACTTGCTGTTCATCGATTTTGAGAGACGTTCGATAGTGTCAACAGGGAGTTTATTTGGCGTGCCTTACGCAGGAGAGGTATCCCCGATAAACTAATTGCTATTATCAAAGCTACATATGGAGGCTCCAAGTGTCACGTTCTGTTCAGGGGAAGGTTGTCTGTGGGATTTGGGATCCAAGGTGATGTAAGGCAAGGCTGTATCCTTTCACCAATGTTATTCCTATTAGCGATGTGCTTCATGCAGCTTTGTCAACGGGAAACGGAGGAATTCGATGGACTCTTACATCTCAACTGGAACATCTTGACTACGCTGACGATGTATGCTTACTCTCCCACAGAATTATAGACCTCCTCCAAATGACAGCAGATGTGGAGAGAGAGGCAGGCGTCGTCGGGCTGAAAATTAATACGGCAAAAACTTAAATTATCAGCCTTGGAACAAACTCTTCGGCTCAAATATGCATTGCTGGACAACCGGTAGAGAGAGTAGAGGATTTCCAGTATCTTGGGAGTATTGTCTCGACCGATGGTGGAACCGAACTGGATATAGCCAACAGGATCGCCAAAGCAAAGTTCGCGTTCGGGATGTTGTCCAAAATATGGCGAAGCAATGCAATCAGTTTGAACACCCAAATAAGACTGTTCCACTCCAACGTTGAATCCGTGTGCTGTTATATGGATGTAGCACGTGGAGAGTGACCACTACTATCACCAGAAAGCTGTTAATAGGTGCCTGCGCAATATCTTAAGGGTTTTCTGGTCCAATCGTATCTCTAACGAACACCTTTACGAGAGAACGGGTCAGGAACCAATAGGCACAACCATCCAACGGCGGAAGTGGCAGTGGATTGGTCACACGTTCCGAAAGGGTAACAGTTCCATATCGAACCATGCTATGCAATAGAACCCTCTAACTCAAGATGGCAGAAGACCTGGCGGTCTGAGGAGAACATGGCGCAGAACAGTCGAGAAGGAGGCACGGCAGTTAGGGAAAAGTTGGGGAGAACTGAGACACATTGCCAGAAACCGTACACGATGGCGCGTAGGAAAGAGGAAGAGAACAAGTGGGTCAAGTATTTGGACGATATCCCCCAACTAAGGTAGTCAAAAGAACTTCTGGGGAAATGCAACCAGAAAAGAAGCAGAACCTGCCTAAAAATTAGCAAGAATCGACTTCGCATCTTGACGGGTATGCTAACGGGTTACTGCAGACTCAAGGAACAACTTAGGAAACTGGGAATAGAGGTAGACGGATACTGCAGATTCTGCAGGAACTTCGCAGAAACACAAGCGCACCTCCCTATGGAATGCGAAGCAGTGATCCAAAAGGGAAGAAATCACCTAAGTGCCTATCTCCTATCAGAAATGGATCTACCTTCGCTGGATCTACTCAAGATACTCCGGTTCATAGGAGCAGCTGGACTGGAGGAAGTGCTCTAAGCCGAGTATATCAACGACTAGAGCCCTGGTAGGGCCGGCTCAATAGATCTGTTATAGGTCGCAGTGCACTTGCTCCTCACAACAGTCGAATCTATCTATCTATTTACAGGGGCTTATACGCCTACAAAAATTGCCTAAGGACTACCACCACTTGATCACGAACTTGGTTGAACTCTGTGTCAGTAATCAGTAGTTTTCAACCATGTTATTGAGTTAACTTTTGTACTTTTACCAACAAGTCATTTAGGTTAGGTTAGGTAAAGGTGGCTGTCCTGACAGGGTCAGGACACACTTAGACCGCTAGGGTCCATTGTGATACCACGTGAGTAGTGACCGGTAGTCACCGGTAAAGGAGGGAACCTTAACCTTTCTCATGAGGGTGTTGGCTGAGAATACTGACTGAAAAGGGTAGAGAGGGTGACTGACTCAGTCAACCCTAAAGTCACAGTGTTTCGAGAAGGTATAGTGTGCAACAAGTGATGGGGGGTGATTGATTCAATCGAACCCCCTATACTGTGTTTGTAATTTATATTGGCAGGTCCCATAAGCCGTGTAGGCGTAGAGGTGCATAAGTATAGTAGAGTGACTGATTCAGTCTAACTCTAATTGCTGTTATGCATGGTATTGACTAGGTGGAGTGCCTGATTCAGTCAAACCCTTCATACCTAGGTGGACCGTGCAGGTGCAGAGGAGCATAAGCGTACATAGAGTGACTGATTCAATCGAACTCTAAGTACTGCTATGCATAAAGTGTGGACTAGGTAGGGTGATTGTTTCAATTGAACCCATACCTAGGTGGACCGTGGAAATAGTGGTGAATGCAAAGTAGAGCGAGACGAACTTTAGGGAATGGTTTGGCTAGGTAAGGTGACTGCTTCAGTCAAACCCTTAGTACCTAGTTCACCGTGTAGGTTGTGTGCATGTGAGTAAGAGGGGGATTGATTGACTCAATCAATCTCTGTTACTCCTATGCAGTATTGTTATTTACAAGCATTGGTCTAGTGATATGGGAGGGTTAACTATCGATTTTGGGAGGTGTCTGTTGCAGTACCTTGGGGATTGATAGTAACCAATAACGAGGGGAGGAGGGGTGGTGGTGGTGTGGGGGGGCATTTCAGCTAAACCAGTTGGATTTACCTATGTATCTATTTAAGTTTCTAATGTCTATGTTAGACAGGTCACTTAGGTCCTTAAAGAAGTATTCACCTAGTAGCGCTGGGCATGTGCCGAGGAGGTGGAGACTATTCTCCTCCTCCTCTTCATCTCTGCAGCTTCTGCAGAAATCGTTTGCTGGGACACCCATTCTAGTGGCGTGTCTATCTAGCAGATCCCATGCGGATGTGTCAGGGATGGTGGTGTTATATTTGATATTGAAATCAATAAATGGAGATATTTGATCTGTTACTCTGGGATTGGAGTTTTGTAAGATTTTCATGTGGCCAATTTGTGAGCTTGACCACTGGAGAGATTCTCTAAGTCGTAGGGCTGCTTTAGATGCTACCATTTTCCCAAAGACGTCAATGGGATATATATTAAGTAGGGTTTATAAGGCGGCTGTGGGAGTGGACCTGAGAGCCCCTGTGATTCATCTGCATGCTAATCGTTGTACTCTTTCGATAGAGTTTGTGTTGCACCTTGTTTCGAGTGCAGGCCACCAGACGAGAACGCCATAAAGCAGGATTGGTCTGACCACCGCCAGGTACAACCAGTGGACTATATTAGGTTGAAGACCCGATTTTGGACCTATAGCCTTTTTACAGGTGTAGATGGCGATTTCCGCTTTCTTGGTTCGGTCTAGAATGTTCTGTTTCCAGTTAAGTTTACTATCGAGGGTCAACCCTAAGTATTTTGCTGTGTTTGTAAAGCCGAGTTCCGTGTTTCTAAGCTTAGGTGGGGCTATGAACGGAATTTTGTGTTTCCTAGTAAAAAGTACTAGTTCAATTTTGGACGGGTTTACGTTGAGCCCAACGCTGTCCGTCCATTTCGCTACTAAATTTAGAGCTGAGTTCATAAGATCTCTTAGGGTTTGGGGGAATTTCCCTGAAATGGCTATGGCAATATCGTCAGCATATGCTACAACCTTGTAGCCTTTATTTCCTAGTGAAGTGAGTAGCTCATTCACTACTAATATCCAAAGTTGCGGAGAGAGAACTTCCCCCTGGGGTGTGCCTCTGTGCGCTAACCTTTTGGTTGAGCAGCACCCGAGCTCGGATATAATCTGCCTGCTGTTCAGCATTCGCTCTATCCAGATGCAAAGGCAGCAGTCCACCTTCAGGTCAGCGAGCACTCTTGTGATGGATTCTGTATTGACGTTATTAAAGGCGCCTTCTATGTCAAGGAAAGACACCATGGTATATTCTTTAACGGCAAGAGATTTTTCAATGGTGCCTACTAACGAATGTAGAGCTGTTTCCACTTAAAAACCTTTCCGGTAAGCATGCTGAGAGCTTAGTAAGGTTTGTATCTTGAGTTTTGAATGGATATAGTTTTCGACTAGCCTTTCTAACGTTTTCAGAAAGAAGAAGGAGAGGCTGATTGGTCTGAAATCTTTCGGATTATAGTGGGAGGTCTTACCGTATTTCGGGATGAAGACCACCTTAACTCTTTTCCATGAGGATGGGGTATAGCCGAATTTAAGGCAGCTGTTGAAAATCACGTAGAGCCAGGGGGCTAAGGGTTTTATGCCCTTTTGTAGTTCTACTGGTGTTATACCATCTAAACCTGGAGATTTATATAGTAGGAAGCTATTAACAGCCCAATGAATAGTGTGGGTGTTTATTATTCCTGCCAGAACGTCCATGATAGAGTGGTGTTGGAGTATAGATATGTTCGTATCTATAGAGTTTCCTGGGAAATGCGTGTCCATAAAGGTGCGTCCAGACCAAAGAAACATTTCAGAAACATTGTTTCTGAAATGTTTCCCGATTGTTTCTTATTTGCTTCAGAAACATTTCAGAAACATTTCAGAAATGTTTCATCGGCGTCCACACCAAAGAAACATTTCAGAAACATTTCGGAAACATTTCAGAAACATTTCAGAAATGTTTCTCTGTTTCTGAAATGTTTCTGAAATGTTTCTTTGGTCTGGACGCACCTTAAGATTGTTTAATGTTTCTTCTGTGGACTTGGTCTCTGGATAAAGCTAGGAATATGAGGACGATTTGGAAAGAATTTTCCTCAATCTGCTAGAATCGTTTGTCCTTTCTATATTGCTACAGAATAATCTCCACGATTATCGCTGAGCTTTCCTTATCTCTCTTTTGATCTCTTCTGGAGATCGTGAAGACTTTGCTATATTGAACTGTTTCCTACTATTATTTCGGAGTTTTGCTATGTTAGAATTCCACCAAGGTGGTTTATATCCGTATTATGTGCCTGCTTATCGGGCAAGCTTTCAAGAAGGCTTTCTTCATAGTTCCCGAAACTTTGTCTACCATCTGGTCGATTTCGGATGGTGAGCAAGGTTGAGTTATCTCGGCGCTGAGTTCTTTATTTAAAAATGTATTATAAACCTGCCAGTTAGTATTCCTAGGATTCCTAAAGGATTTTGATGGAGGTTTGGTAAATTCCAAACTAAATTGAATATAGTTATGGTCCGAAAAAGAGATATCTTTCGACACCATCCATTTGCTAATATTTAGCTTTGGAGAGTTGGTGGCTAAAGTAATATCTATTACTTCTTGTCTAATTTTGTTAGTAAAACTAGGTTCAGAACCTATATTACATACAACGAGGTTAGTTTCTATGATGAAATCAAAAAGACGCTCACCTCGATTGTTTGTATCACTACTTCCCCAAAGGTTGTGATGGGCATTGGCGTCAGCGCCTATCACTATGGGGATGTTGCCTACTTGGGCTGACTTTATCGTCTCGCGTATATTTGGTGTTGGTAGTGGGCCTGTGTCATCATAGGGCATATACGCTGACGATATCCATAGTCTGTCTTTCCCATCGCAACAACAACAAGTCATTTAAATAAGAATAAAAAAAAGATTCTGACCGCGGTGCAAAGACGTTCGTATCCAAATGGTCCTAATCCAGCAGTTTCCTTGCAGACAAGTGGACTTTGTCTTACCTTCAACTATTTTGTTGGTTGAGGCCCAGGTTCAACCCGAACTGTAGCGCCACCTAAGTAAGTAAGTAAGCAAGTCTTACCTTCAATTGTTATCACATGGAAACACGTTTTTTCTCCAAACATTGTCATTACTGACTCAGCGAATACTGATAGACATTACTGCACCTAGCACCAACTTCAATTATAAATCTGCCCACCAACTCCCACATGAAGCAATTACCTATTTTAAGCTAGATACTTCATTCCAAATTCCATTTCTCCAGTCACTTCCACTCTCGCCTTGACGGTCACACCTGCTAGGTGACATGAAAACGTCATTGGAGCACTTATATCACCCGCCAGCCATATGACACGCTAACTCTCAAATTTCATTCTAATCGCCGACTTAAGATATTAGTCGAACATAATTTATTGCCAACGATATCAAACCCGTTGGATAATTTATTAGTTCTACCAGAACATGAAATACTTAAAAATAATCCAAAAGTCATCGCATAGATACTCTTGCTTGCTGATGATGATGATGATGATGATTATAAATGAGACGATGTCAACCAGAACCGTGTAGTTGCAGGCGAAACTCACTGACCCATTTATTTCTTTTGGCCAACACTACAACCGTCAGAGACTATCTATCACAGTAGCTGTTGCACTGGCAGATGGTATTATTAAAATTTTATTTAGAAAAATGAGAATTTCCACTCTGACAATACCCGATGCGTAAAGAATGCACAATTTGCAGTGGCAATTGCTCGTAGATACAAATGTATCTTTTCTTATTATTTTTTTTTTGGATTCAGTGCTGCGGTTGAGGCTCGTCGATGAATGAATGAAAAATGTGAATTGGTGAGATTTGCGCGCACTCTGCGGTCCTGTGGATGAGAATCAAAGTGCGTGGGTTCCTTGTGGTGATGTTCGTTCACCCCGCGCAGTAGGAGTGCTCGAAAGCATCTTAGATGTAGTATCTGCCAAATGCCTCTAATCTATTAAATAATTTAACAAATTGTCTATTTGCATATGAGAGTGATGTTTTCTGTTGCTGGTGGTGGTTGGTTGGTCTTTTGTCATTAACCTAGTTTTGTGGGAATGTACATACATATGTTGATTGCGGCGCATAGAAGTATTCTTCGTCTCTGATGCTCTGAATGAAATGATAATGAATGAGCGCCTGTCAAGCAACTCATTCATGCAAATGAATTGAGAAGTCTATTGGAAGGAAAGTATTAACACATCACACGTTGTACTTTTGTATGGAGCTTGGTGTATATGCTGATTTTCGAAAGTATACTAAGGCGGCCTTTGGGTATCCGTATCCCTGTTACGTACAACCGGTGGTATTCAAACATCATCTGCGTACTCGAGGCGTTTGACGAAGGTTGTGAACGTCCATTGGATAAAGCACTTCGAAGCGCATGGCTGATAACCACCAGAAATAGTAGTGGAAGCAGTATACAACCTTGCGAGACACCACTTTGAACCTCAAATTTCCTCTGATAACCTATTCCTGTGCAGTACTTGACATGTTGTGCCTTCATAACTTGCTTTCATAATAGCCACCAATTCATTCTGAATACCTCGCCTGTCGGCTATTATTTCATCTTTGCTGAGAGGTGCTATACGAATCCGGGAAGTTTGAACATTGGATGGATCATTCTGCTTTTGATTAAGCTCTTCACCGGGTGATCAAGTCTTTGGTGATTCTATAGACGGTGCTAGAGTCTCTTCTGTCGCTACTTTTTCATATCCAAGAATTCAGTAGGCGGATTTTAATATCAAGACGCACGCTGCGCTGAAATTCTTTCATTTTTGTATGGTACTAGGATTGAATCTCACTCTGCCCTCTGGATGAGTGTGTGCAGTGAAAACTTTTAGTTGTTTCCGCTCTTCGATCCGGCTTCAGGCATCTGTTGACGGTCACGCATTTCCTTATTCTGTCGGTTGTACCTGGCTTTGTGAACAGCTCCACTAGCTCCACGGACGGCTATAGTTGGGCGGTGGATAAAACCTACCGCGAAGCGGTGAACGCGTTGTATTTCAGTGTCCTCTCCCGCATCGATTTCGAAAACAACCAAAAGAAATTTTTTTAAATAAAATTTTAATTTGCTGTAGAAACCGCCCTTTTGTTCCCCAGTTGCTTCATTCGTATGTTGCTGTATATGGTTGCTGTATGACAGTATCAAAATCAAGACACTAACGGCTTTCGGCGTTCCCTACTTTATGTCCGTTTGATGATATAAGCAAGCCTACGACAGATTCGCTCACATTTCCAGATGGTTTTTCCGAATAGAATAGGATAGTGTTACAGAGTGCTCTCTCACTTGAGTACTTCTTCTTGCCCCAGACGGCAGCGGATGAATTCCCTAGATGGAGTTTACAGTGGCGTCTATAGTTCCAGTTAGGTTGAACTTAGTGAATACCTTGCGCCAGCTGCTTCGACGTATTCGGATCACAGGTCGGTAAGTAATTTCTAATGTTAGTCACGACCTTGGAATACAGATGGTGATGGAGGAGCCCCTTAATTGGTCAATGGCAGCGCTCATACTCCCGTAGTAGACAACTGGCGCCGGTGTACCCGGCCTCTCGTCCTAGGGTAATAACGAAAGGAATTGACCCTCCAGGTTGGGAGTTGTGCCGTCGGGATAACTTCCCTACCACGTAAAAAACAAATGATTCCGAAACAATCAAAAGCTTCGGATAAGGATGACTCAACGGATGACGACCCCAGCAAACGAAATAAGGACAACGACATTCGGATCCATACGTGGAATGTTCTGTCCCTTTACAGACCACGTGCAGCCGAACAATTAGCAGAGGCCCTAGACTGCTATAGAGCAGATATAACCGCCATCCAGCAAGTGCGGTGGGATGGGCCGGACAAAAAGAGGATGAAAAACTGTGACATCTACTACGGTGATTGCTACAGAGGCAACAGGCAACGCTTATTCGGATGCGGATTTGTCATACGCGGCAGACTTAGGCAAGAAGTCTTAAGCTTCCGACACGTAAGCGAGCGTATTATGACTATCTGGATCAAGGCTAAATTCGCTAACATAAGCCTAATATGTGTCCACGGATACCCCCTGTGGGATAGGGGACAGAATATACCCACGGTAGGCATGACTGTCGTAAAAGGCGACTAAAATGTCAACCCGCCGTCTTTCTTACGGTAATATCAATCATGCAATGAACAAAACTAATGGTATTTATACCCCAGGTGGCAGCCCAGTTCAACTGGAAAATCCACCCTCGCAAGAGGCATGCTCTACGGATTCTGGGGAGAGCTATTTATTGCATCAGGACTTAATCAACCCATTAAGGAAAAACTCGAGGCAACAAAGATCTTCGCCTCAGGAGTTTTCACCTAAAGCGCAGAATAAAAGTCTCGCGAATCCGGATATGTTAATTCGGAAAACGCAAGCTTTCGAAGAGAGTACTCTGGAAAAGGAGTACGCCGTACTCTGAAAGAGGCTCGACGAAATGGAGATGTTGTGTCGAGAGCTCAAAAGCAAACTTGATAAACTCGAATCAAAGAATAAAGAATCTTTGCTTCAAAACGCATCTTCAAAAACGCAGACGGTTATCCACTGTGAGCCTTCTCCGGGTAGCCATCACTACAGCACGGATGAAGAAGAACTCACGCGCGAAACGGATTGGACACTCAAACGAAGACCATCTAAAAAACGTAAGGCCGGTTCATCGCCTGAACTACAGCAACCTAATCGCAAAGCGCAGCCGAAACCGGAAAAGCAAATTGAAAGCAAACGCGCCCCTCCACCAATAAATATCACGGGCGTTGCCGACTATAATTCTCTGAGGAAAATTCTAAAAACAACGATCGCTAGTGAATTTAAAGTAACTTCCTTGCGAAACGATGCGTGGAAAATCAAGGTTAATGACGCTGAGGGCTATCGGGCTGTATCTCAAAGGCTAAACAAGAAAAAAATTCAATGGCATACTAACGAAGACAAGTTCGAGAGACCCTTGAGGGTCGTAGCTAGAGGACTTCATCCATCATGCGCTAAAGCAGACGTTATAGATGATTTACGCGATAGAGGTTATAACATTCTCGACGCCGTGAAGCTTTTAAAAAAAGAGAGAAAACGACCCGACCGTGGTGAAGACACTACATTGAAACGCAAGCTTCCACTTTTTGTGCTATCATTCCATAAAACGGAAAGCCAGCAAAAGATATTCAATATTCGTACAATCATGAGTATGGTCGTTAAAATTGAGGCGCTTCGTGTCAACACGAAGACAATCCCTCAATGCAAGCGATGCCAAGAGTTTAATCATACACAAGCGTACTGTCGGAAAGAGCCGCGCTGCGTTAAGTGCGCTGGAAAACACTTTTCGGAAAATTGCAATTTGAGCAAAAATGAAAAAGCAACTTGCGTTAACTGCAAAGGAAGGCACCCAGCAAATTATAGCGGTTGCGAGGTCGCTAAGGAATTACAGATGCGACGGAAAAAATCTACAACGCCGATTGTACGGGGAACGAAATCAGTCGATCGGGCTCCTAAGCCGGAAGAACGTATTACTAAGCAGAGTGAGCGGGCTCGTAAGCCAGTTGTACAGATTCCTAAGCCGGCTGAAAAGACGCTCGAATCAGCAGTGTAGACTCTTGAAACAGTCAATCAGCCTTCTCAGCTGGTTAAACGTACGTCTAAGTCGTCCACTAAAAAGGCTGAACGAAAAATAACCTCGGATAAGCCAGCGAACCCCGTACGTCTGACGTATTCTTAGGCTGCAGTCAAAGCAACCAAACGAAACGACGGACCACCCTCTGATCCGTTGAATGAAATTCTGTACTGCATCTACGCTAAGTTCGAGGAACAATGTGAAATTAACAAACGGATTCCCGAACGTCTCAGTAACGTCGAAAGCTTTTGTATGGCTAACCATAAATCTAAATCTAAGTAAATATGGACTCTTTACTTAAAATAGTAACATGGAATGCAAACGGACTCTTACAAAAATCTAACGAATTAGAAATGTTTCTAATAAGAGAAAATATCGACATATGTTTGATCTCCGAAACCCATCTAAAAAGGGAGTCGCAAATAAAGATAAGAGGCTACGCTGGTTATCACGCCTATCATCCTTCTGATAGAGCGCGGGCGGTTCGTCCTTATTCATTAAAACTAACATCGAATATTCGGTCGATATAAGCATAGAGTTGGAAAAACTTCAGTTGTGCGCGGTAAGGGTTAAAAATAAGCACCCGAGTTACAATATAGCGTCTGTTTACTGTCCGCCGCGATGCCCACTAGAAAAAGATGACTACTTTCGTGTTTTCAATGCTCTTGGTTCAAATTTTCTTATTGGTGGAGATTTCAACGCGAAGCACACCTTCTGGGGTTCAAGATGTACATCTTCTAAAGGAAAAATTCTCTACGAAGTGGCAAATGAATTCGGTTGTTGTTTTTATTCGACAGTAAAACCGACCTATTGGCCAACTGACTCACAAAAAATTCCCGATCTTATCGATTTTTTTCTTACAAAAGGCATTTACGAGAAGTTTGTTACAGTCAAAGAATGTTTTGACCTCTCTTCTGACCACTCGCCGGTAATTTTATTACTTGGAGAAGCGCTGATCAAGAAAAAAGGACCTTCAAGACTCACTAGCAATAGAACAAACTGGGAGAGCTTTGGAAATGATTGCGAAACAAATATCGCCTTAAATGTATCACTTAGAACACCTTGTGAACTAGAGGACGAAATAGATCGTTTCGTGGAAGCAATTCAAAGAGCGGCATGGAGAAACACTCCTTCTAGAAGCTATAAGATCAACCGCAACGAAAAGTATCCCAGAGAAATCGTTGAACTGGTGAGAGAGAAACGAAAAGCGCGAAAGAAATGGCAAATCACTCGTGCACCACAGCATAAAACGGTCCTTAACCGACTATGCAATCGCCTTAGAGATAGTATTCGCGAATTTAAAAGCAAAAAGATAGCGACCTATCTTGAAAATCTTTCCGGTGAAAGAGAATTAAATTATTCGCTTTGCAAAGCGCTAAAAGGCATCCGGAAACCTCAAATGCAAGCGCCACCAATTCGGAAAAACGATGGAAACTGGGCCAAGAGCGACAAAGAAAAGGCTGAACTTTTTGCTTTGCACTTAGAAGAAACGTTTAAGCCATTCGACGGCCCTTCGTTAACGCCCGACTCCCCAGTCACGACATCTGACAACTTTAAAGTAAGAAAAGGTGCATTGATTGAACTGAGGGAAGTGATTAAAAATTTAAAGACGAAAAAAGCTCCGGGTTACGACTTGATAACGGCGCAGGTAGTCAAGGAATTGCCGAATAAAACTATTACCAAACTGCTCTATTTGATCAACGCTTCGTTCAGATTGCTCTATGTTCCGAGGCAATGGAAAGTCGCTGAGATTATAATGGTCCCGAAACCAGGCAAACCGCTAAATGAGAAGAAATCATATCGGCCTATTTCCCTATTGCCGGTTATCTCAAAAATATTCGAAAAACTTCTTTCCAAATGTCTACAGCCCGTAATCGATTAGATGGATTTAGAATTAAACATTCTACAATTGACCAAGTCCACAAAATAACTGACGTGATTGAGAAAGCTCTGGAAGAAAAAAAGATTTGTTGTGGTGTATTTCTTGACGTCTCACAAGCTTTCGATAAGGTTTGGCACGAAGGCTTGGAATATAAATTGCAACGACTACTGCCACGGCAACTCTTTTTAATCTTACGATCGTACCTCACCGAGAGACTCTTTCGTGTTAAGCACGGAAACGATTACTCTGACTTCAAGGAGATTTCAGCCGGAGTCCCGCAAGGAAGTGTCCTTGGCCCACTTCTATATGTACTCTACACGCGTGACATCCCGCAAGAAAGAAACTGTATCGTCGCCACGTTTGCGGACGATACGGCGATATTTACAACGGGCGATACCATTGAAGCAGCAACCGGAAAGCTTCAACATGCTATTAATAAAGTCCACGCTTGGACGAATTCTTGCCGTATTGTGCTGAACGAAAGCAAATCTACTCACGTCAACTTTACGTACAAAAAAGTGGATAGATTGCCTGTATATCTAAACTCGGCTCAAATACCGTACGCAAACGAAGCAAAATATCTAGGAATGACTCTAGATGTCAAGCTCAAATGGAAATCGCACGTGAAAAAGAAACGCGACGAGCTTCAAAACAAATACCGACAAATGTACTGGCTACTCGGAAAACATTCGAAGTTGAGCCTACATAACAAACTGCTTATCTATAAGCAAGTGCTAAAGCCAGTGTGGACGTATGGTATACAACTATGGGGTTGTACCAAGAAAAGCAATAGAAACATCATACAAACTTTCGAAAATAAAGTTCTTAGAACGATCGTTAACGCACCGTGGTATGTACGTAACGAAGATATTCATCGGGATCTGGGAATTCCCAGCGTCGTCGAAGGGATAAGAAAATTTGCGCGTAAACACAAAGATCGTATTCACGGCCATTGTAACCGTACTATCATTCAACTACTTGACGCGAACAATTCCATTCGTCGTCTCCAAAGGACAAAACCTTTTGACCTCGCGTCATAGCATATGAAGGTCGTGAAAATGGCAGGAACTTTAATTGGAATTTAAACTGTCTAAAGTGCTACATTTATTTTCAATCACATACGAACATCTTTTTCTAGATAGATAGATAGATAGATAGATAGATTTTTATTTATGTACTTCACTATTAATACAAAGTTTTAACAAAAATCAATAAACATGGCTTTGCCGTCTGCCTGATTGACAACATTAAATAAATTCAAAATTAAAAATTGACTAAAATATGTATGTATATTTGTATATTTCTTTTATTTTAAGCGATTTTAGAAATCTTCATTAATGATCCTTTCACGATAATTTAAAGCAATTTTGCAGTACTGGGATAGCTTAAATACGTTTGGTTCGTTCAGAAGCATAGAAACTTGATCCACCGACAGAACATTACTTCCAAAGATATGTCTCCTAATTTCGCTTAAAACTGGACACTTCCCAACAAAATGTATGACATCTTCTCTTTCTGCCAAGTTGCACAGGCTGCATAGCACTGGTAGGTCTGCTCTGTGTGGAATATAATTAAGCTTTAGGAGCTCTCCCCGTAATTTAAACACAGTCGCTATTTCCGATTTACTGTATTCATCGCGGAAGTAGTTATTTTCCTGCAGGTTATGACTTAAGCGGCTGTAGATCATTCTATGCAGTGATCCCGAGGCTTGCTCTAAATGCCTGAACCAAGCCTTTTCGTCCATACTTGCGATGAGTTGGTAGAGTTGGGGTTTCCAGTCTCCGCTATTACCCAGATCCAAATGTATCCCACAGTCCTCAGCAAGTTCCAACCACTCCCTGTACCATCCTGACCTGGATTGTATTGCTTGCAGAACAGCTTTTTTCGGCAGTCTGGTATCCGGCATATTCAAAACCTTTAGAATGTAGTCCACATGCAATTTAAAAGTTTTGATGTACAATGGCGGCAATCCTGTTTCCAGCATTAGCATATAATTGGGAGTGTTGGGTGGAAGGTGAAATGCTCTCTTAACGTAGTACCGCAGTAGTTTCTCAACAGCCTCATACTTCCTTACTCCCCATACTTGCGCAGCATAGAACATGATGGACTCTGACACCGCTACAAAAACCTTATATTTACTGCTGTGGGCAATGAATTTATTACTGAGACATTTCTTCCATACATCACTGATGGCCATTTTAGACTTTGCTAGTTTTTCATTTAGATGTCTCTCCATATCTAAATTTTTTGTAAAGTAGACCCCAAGATACTTATATTCCTTAACGACTTCAATACTTTCGCCGTTGTAGTAACATTTCTCGTTTCTGCAGGCCTTTCCGCCCCCTCTCTTAAATTTCATAACCTTCGACTTGCTAAGATTTACGATTAAGTTCCAAAGCTTACAGTAGTCATACAGCCTGTTGATCATTAGTTGTAAGGATTCAGGTGATTGCGCCATTAGTACTATGTCGTCAGCGAACAGAAGTGCTTTGATCAATAGTCCTGCGTACTCAACACCTCCAGGCAGAATATCTACGATGTCCTCGATGTATAGCGCAAATAAGCTTGGACTCAGCGAACAACCTTGTCTTACTCCGGACATCTTTTTCTATAATCACGATTCTCGCAAGCGAAAATAAAACTGCTGTATAAGCACTGGCTTAGTTGTAGTATTAATTTTGAAGAGAGGTGTTTTTTTAGTGAGTAAAAATCTCACACTACCATAAGCACGCGCGGTCGGGCCTTATGGTGTCTTTAGAAGATTTTTCACCTGCTCTCGGCAAAAAAAAAAAATGCCCCCACGGAAGAAAAAGACCCTGCCACAAAAGATTGTTTCTACGAGCTCCTCGACAAAACATATGAGCAATGTCCTAAATACGACGTTAAAATCGTATTGGGCGATTTTACAGCCAAAATAGGAAAGGCAGTGGGTAAACATAGTCCGTTATTAGACGTGGTGTCGTGTAGGGTAAGGCTAATTGATTTCATTGTGAAGCGAAACGTCACTATGGCAAGCACATAGTTTCCTCATCTCATTATTTACAAGCAGACATGGCGGGCCAATGATCATGTAACGATCAATCAAGTTGATCATATTGCGATCGACACAAAACATGCCTCCAGTATTCTGAAAGTCCGGGCCTTCCGACCGGTCAACATAGACTCGGATCATTACCTTGTTGTAGCCAAGGTTCGAATGCGGATATTCCAAACTGAACAACAAAGAAGAATCAATGTGAGAAAGTGAACACGTATCTCGCAATCTCTCAATCACTGCTATGCCGTCAACAACAAGTTCCGAAGATCTGTAGCAACGCTGCCACCATGCCATCAGAAGCACCGCGACTGATGTGCTGGGTTTCGTCCGACCATCACCTCGAAACCCCTGGTTTGACGGAGAATCCCGGCGAGTGCATGCAGCATGTAAAACGGCGCTGCAACGGAAGACGAGTACTGCTCGTGAGCTCTATGAACAAAAGAGACGGGAGGAAGAAGAAAGAGCATGAGAAGCGCGGGATCGAAAATATTGAGACCTTATACTCCAGAAACAATGAACGGAAGTTTTACCAAAAGGTAAAAAGAACGTGTCAGAGAAGCAATACCCATACAGGAACCTGTAGAGATGAAAATGGAAACCTCGTAGTAGAATCACAGTCGGTGCTGAGAATATGGAAAAACTACTTCTGCAGACTGTATAACGGCGACGAAGACCAACATCCCGCTGTCAGGCAGAATGAACCATTCAACATAGACGATGATAGTCAAAATTTGGGTCCACCTGACCAAAACGAAGTCAGGATAGCAATATCCAAACTAAAATCCAACAAGGCTGCTGGACCTGACGGCTTACCGGCCGAACTTTTCAAGGCAGCTGGGGGTGAATTGGCAGAGTGCATACATCAACTCATCTCTAAGATTTGGTCAGACGAGTGTATGCCTGATAAATGGAATCTCAGCATCGTTTGCCCGATCCACAAGAAAGGAGAATCCCCTCAACTGCGCCAATTATAGAGGCATCAGTCTCCTCAACATCGCATACAAGATCTTTTCTGCGATATTGTGTGAACGCCTGAAACCTTTTATCAACAGCCTGATTGGACCCTGTCAGTGCGGTTTCAGGCCAGGAAAGTCCACCATGGATCAAATCTTCACACTTTGACAGATCCTGGGGAGAACCCAAGAAGTCTAAATCGATACTCACCACCTCTTTATCGATTTCAAGGCCGCCTATGACAGCATCTATAGAAAAGAGCTATATGGAGCCATGTCTAGTTTTGACATCGCTGCCAAAATTGTTCGTATGTGCAGGATGATGATGGAGAACGCTCGCTGCTCCATCAAGGTTGGTAATGACCTCGCCGAGACCTTTGCTGTCAAAAAAGGTTTTAGGCAACGTGGCGCGCTGTCATGTGACTTCTTTAGTATTGTACTGGAACAGATTGTGCGGAACTCACAAGTCAACACCAGAGACACAATCTATCACAAGTCTGTACAACTGCTTCCATACGCCGACAGTGTTGACATTATTGGAAGAACTCAGCGGGCTGTCAACGGTGCGTTTGCAAGCATTGAAGCAGAAGCGGCCAAAATGGTTTTAGCGATAAACGAGGGCAAAACCAAGTATATGCTGTTAACTAGAAGGGACAGCCAACACCGCCGAATTGGACAGAACGTTACAATGGGAAGCTGCATCTTTGAGGTGGTAAGGGACTTTGTCTACCTAGGCTCTGCTATTAATTCTGAAAACGACACCAGTGCAGAAATCAAGCTTATAAGGCAATTCAACAGTAAAGCCCTATCTCGAACAACTAAGGAGACTCTGTATAAGACCCTGATCATCCCAGTCCTGTTCTACGGCGCAGAAACATGAACTTTATTGAAAGTCGATGGGGATATCCTTGGTCACTTCGAGAGAAAAATTCTTCGTAAGACATTCGGTCCCGTTTGCGGTGACGGGTTTTTGAGGAGAAGATTCAGCGACGAACTATACGATCTGTACAGCGACATCGCCCTAGTGAAGAAACGGCGTATTGGACGTTTGAGATGGCAAAGGCATGTAAAGCGAATGGACACCAACGTGCAATCTTATTTTGCTTAGTCACAAGATATTCAAGTCCAAGCTCTAGGAATCAAGTGTTTTGAAGCCTCTCCTAGCCTGAGTTGAGGGGGGTTTTTACGCTCCAGAAACCAAGCGTTATCGGAGGCATGATGGCTGTTTCGAAAGATTGTTTGAAGCCCAAAATTTGAATTCTCACTTGATCCCTCATATCGCTATGTGCATTTCAAATACTGAGGCATTAGATCCGGTTTGGCGCAAAAACAAGTCAGTATCGGCATCTACAATATTTTCTTGCCTGAATTATAAATTCAAGTAACATGCGAAGAGACAGCGAAAAAAATAAATAAATAATGCAATTTATCATCACAAGTAAATTGAAGTTTTATTTTCTTGTTTATTTGTAATTTTTATATATTCATCACGTCCACACACTTTACGCGCTCATTCGCACGTCCGTTCGCTACAATTATGCAATTTCATATGTCGTTTAATTTATGTGAGCTTTTGTGTACGATGTGTCCCGTTGTATGCATACCCAACCCACCCCTCTAATCAGCGTGAGCTGGACTTACAGTATTCATCCAAACGTGAGTGACAAATTTAGATTATACTCGTACGAGTATCTGTGTCGTTTGTAGTCACTGTGAAGGAAAATATTTTCTGATCGACTGGACTGTAATGACACCTTGGCTGGGTTGAATTATGAATACAATGAATGCAGTTGTATTTGTATCAGTAGCGTATAAAAGGGCTTAGAAATTCTCAGTCCTCGGAGTACGATTTATTGAGGGTTCTTGTCACATGGTGCCATTGCTGTTATCTGTTACTAGGTTAGGTTAGAGGGAAGTGCACCTAGGTGCTCTCACGGGGGCCAAACGGTCCATTGTGTTCCCATTTATGTTGTGGAACCCGTAAAAACTTACTCTTTCTTTCTTTGTCTTTATCTATCGGCCGGTCTATTGGCGAACCACCCTGAGTTCTTTATAAATCGTATCATGTTCTTTTGTGAAGCTTGCCCAAGATCACTTAGATCTTCAAAGAACCTGTTGCCCAAGTGGTATAGGCGGCGGCTTTGTAGATTTGGGCAGTCACACAGCAAGTGTTTGATACTTTCTATTTCTTCCGCGTCTTGACACAGCTCCTGCAGTGGTCGGGTTAGTTGATGCCTAATCGTATGGCCATTTTCCCTATCGCGCAGTGTCCTGTAAGTGCACCTATCAAGATACGGACTTCTTTTTTATTCATTGCCAGCAGGCTTTTGGTTCTTCCTTCATTCAGTATGGGCCATAAACTGCGATACAGTCGCCTCTGTTAAGCCATGCGGAGTTAATCAGTTCTCTTGTTTTGAGGTCGATTTTTCTTTTTAGTACACTAATAGGAACTTTTACTGATATCTGAATGTGTTCTAACTATCTTATGCTGATCCCCTTCTGGCTAGTTCATCTGCTGTCTCATTTCCTTCTATATTACTATGTCCGGGAACCCAGCAAAGTTACCTCATGGGTGTTGCATATATTGTTCAGCGAATTCCGGCATCTGGAAACTGGTTTTGATCTAACTTCCACGCTGTCTAGTACCTTGATTGCCGCTTGACTATCTACGAGGATGGTAATCTTGGAAGGAATAAGTTTCTTTCTGTGAATGGTCTGTGTAGCACTTTCAATAGCGAAGACTTCGGCTTGGAAGATACTGCAGTCGTCTGGAAGCTTGTATGAGTCGTTGATATTGAGTGATTCACAGACGACTGCAGAACCAGTTCCTGTATCCATTTTAGACCCGTCTGTATAGAGCTGAATGGCCTGCTCATTGGTTAATGTGTTGGAGTCCCACTCTTGTCTTTCGGGAATAAGCGTGGAATAATTTTTAATGAAATCTGTGTAGGGTATGACATAGTCAGTTGTTGTATCGAAATCTGTTCTGTATATTTGTAGTATAGAACCATGTCCATAGGAGCTATGCTTCCACGGGCCCGATTGCTTGAGGTGAACCGCGCTTTTGGCAGTTGTACTTCGAATTTACTCATCCAGGGGAAGGAGGTTTAACATTACCTCCAAACTTGCTTGCGATGTTGATCTCTGTGTTCCAGTTACATTTATGCATACCAGTCGTTGTACCTTAGTTAGGTTTACTAGATGGCTGGTTCGGTCCGTTGCATTCCACCATACAATGCTACCATAGGTAAGTATAGGTCTGACAATTGCTGTATACATCCAATTGATTATGGGCGGACACAGCCCCCATCGTTTACCAAAGATTTTCTTACAAGCGTAGAATGCACATAGTGCTTTCTTTGTTCTTTCTACTGTGTTCTTCTTCCAGGTAAGCTTCGAATCCAGGATTAGGTAGGTTAGGTTGAAATGGCTGCCAGCAGAGAATCGCCAACACACTTAGACCAAAAATAGGTCCATTGTGATACCACATGGATTATGGGAGAAAGTTTCTCCTACCTACTCGTTAAACCATTTTGAGCTTCTTATGAAGCGTAGGAGGCTCTTAATATCGAAGTTTTTCAGGTCGCCTATGTCGTTGTAATAGGGGGCTCCTAGGTGAAGCTTTATTCTACGGGAGAGAGCTGGGTAGAAGCAAAGAAGGCGAGGAATAGTTGCTTCCTCTTCTTCGTCCATGCAGCTTCTACAAAAGTCCTAAAGTACCTAAGGAGCCTTTATCCGACAGGATGGGTATAGTTGTTCCTATTCTGGCGAGTTCATCGGCCTTACAATTCCCTGGAATGTCCCTATGCTCCGACACCCATCACAGGTGAATATTGAACTGCTCAGACATCTCCACGAGAGACGATCGGCAGTCTAGAGCTACTAAGGAATTTATAGAGGTCGATTCCAAGGATTTGATTGCTGCTTGGCTGTCTGAAAAGATGCGGATATTCCTAGCAGATATCACGTTTTTCTTAAGCCAGGGTAAGACTTCTTTAATCGCCAAAATTTCCGCCTGGAACACGCTACAATGATTTGAAAGACGGAAAGAGAGCTTAAGATTAAGCCTGTCAGAGAAAACACCTCCACCAACTCCGCCCTTGGATTTTGAGCCTTCAGTGTAGAAGTGGATTGACCCATCTTCTAAGAATGTATCATCATTCCAGAGTGATCAGGAGGGGATGGTGACGAGCAAGTTCTGTCAAAGTTTAGACGTGGGATGGTGTAGTCCGTGTTTTCGGAAGAGAATTTTAATTTATTCAACATGAAGGTGTGACCAAATTCTTTTCCTGACCACTGTTGGGTAGCTTTGAGGCGAACGGCTGAATTCGCTGCCATTTGCTTGCTAAATATATCGAGGGGTATCAGATGAAACAAAATGTCCAGTACCGCAGAGGGAGTTGCACATAGTGCTCCGCCTATGCACAGGCAAGCTGTGCGCTGGACCTTACTTAGATAATCGCGATTTATACCTTTTTCTAAGGCCGTCCACAAGACAATTACCCCGTATGTGAGTATCGGTCTAATGACCGAGATGTAGAGCCAGTGAGTGATTCGGGGTTGTAAACCCCATCTATTTCTACAGTGCTACTGTAGCTTTCTTTACTCTTTCTTGAATATTAGGTTTCCAGCTTAATTTCTCATCCAGGATGAGACCCAAATATTTTGCAGTGTCAGAGAAAGTTAAGCTGATACCATTGAGAGAAGGAGGGTCGACTGACGGAATTTTATATTTCGTGGAGAAGAGTACAAGTTCAGTTTTGTGGGGGTTTACACCCAAACCACACCGAACTGCCCATCCACTGAGCTTGTTTAAAGCGTTTAAGTGCTTTCCTGAGACAGCCAAAGCAACATCATCTGCATAAGTGATCGCCGTACATCCCTCACCTTCCATGATTATCAATAGCTCATTAATCATCAGATTCCACAAAAGTGGGGTAGAACACCACCTTGCGGAGTGCCTCTACTGACAGATCTTCTCGTAGACCTCCCACCCAGCTTAGAGTTGATAATCCGACCATTAAGCAGTAGATTAATCAGTTCGCAGAGTGAGCTATCGACCTTCAGGTCTGATAGTGCATCTGCTATCTCTGATACATTGATATTGTTGAAAGCGCCTTCTATATCCAGAAAAGCAACCATTGTATACTCCTTATGAAACAGGGAATATTCTACATACTTTACGCACCAGTGAGTGTAATGTCGTCTCCACTGATTTGCCTTTGCAATAAGCATGTTGAGCCGCCGCCGACAGTAGTTTCTTATCAATGCTGCTGCGTAAATGGATATCAATCAGTCGTTCTAATGTTTTTAAGAGGAATGATGATAGATTTATCGGTCTAAAATCTTTTGGATTTATGTGAGAGCATTTACCCACTTTGGGTATGAAGACAACTTTGACTTCTCTTCATATCTTTGGGATATATACCAGGTCTAGACAACTTCTAAAAATTGTCTCAAGCATGGGCATGATTATGTCCGATGACATCTGCAACTCGGCAGGTATAATGCTGTCTGGTCCCGAGGATTTATATGGTTTGAAGCTATGCAGTGCCCACTGAATCTTGCTCTGTGTAATCAGTTTTGAGAAGTTTGTTTTCTGTGCAGATGGTTTGCTGAAAACTTGGGAACTGCCTGGGAAATGAGTGTCAAGCAGTAAATTTAGCGAATCTTCGCTTGAAGTCGTCCAAGACCTATCAGTTTTCTTAAGGTAACTGTGTGTTATTGGATTTGAAGAGAGAATTTTCCTCAGGCTAGATGCCTCAGAGGCTTCTTCTATTTTACCACAGAAGAGTCTCCAAGAATTACGTTTGGCTTTTCTTAATTCTCTTTTGTATATGTTTAGGTATGCCTTGTACAAGTCCCAATCTAACGCGTCTCTAGTACTTTTGGCATTATTGAAAAGTTTTCTACAATTATTTCTTAAAGGACCTAACCCTGCAATCCACCAATGTGGCTTCTTCTTGCCCCTGGGTTGAATCAGGGGGCAGGAAGAAGTCATTGCTATATTTAAGGCTGAGGTTAAGTCCTCAACTACGCGATCAAGTTCTTGGGGGTTGCAGGGGGGATAAAGGTGATCTGAGTTAACTAAATTGCTTAAAGTTGACCTGTACTTAAGCCAATCAGTTTTGCGGTAGTTCCTAATAACTGGAGGGCTAATGTAATCTACGTATAGAAAGAATTGGAGATACCTGTGATCTGAGAAAGATTTTGTACTTAAAATGAAATCAAAAAGTAGCTCACCTCTTTTGTTGATATCGGAACTGCCCCATACAGTATGGTGAGCGTTAGCATCACATCCTATAATGAGACCAGTCTTTTGCCTTCCCGCATCTGTGATCAGTCTTTCCAAGTTATCCCCAAAAAGTGAGTTCATATTGTCATGGGCGAGATACGCTGACACCAAGAAATAAGAGCCACTGGGTGTTTCTATTCTCGCTGCTGTTGTATCTCGATCGCTGTAATTAGAGCGTAAAGTTACATTTAGGTTACTTTTCACCAGTATACACGCTCTGGGTTTGCCTTCGTCACGCACATACAGGGTGTAGTAGTTAGGAGTCTTGAGTCCACGTATCAAGTTGTCCACAACCCAAGGTTCCTGGACCAAGACTATATCTTCCCTGGCCTTTGAGAGACGGAGAAGAAAGCCGGCAGAAGCCGTAATGGTGGTGGAGGTTAATCTGAACTAACTGCAGCATTAGCGCTACAATCATACAGAGAAACCTCCACCACTGTGGTATTCAAGGCTTCCAAGTCTGAGGACGATTCGGACAGTTCGTCCTCACTCAAAAGCAGTGGATGAAGTTTGTCAAAATTATCATCCGTCTCCATGTCAGACAATTTGTCTTCATCGATAAAAGACGGATTGTTAGGGAGCGACGCTTGAGAGTCATTAGCATCCATCACTAACGAGAGAAGGAAATGTGATAGATGACTGGGTTTCGTTGATAGCAGGAGTGGGGTCCGCAAGATGAGGGGTGTGGGGGGGGGGGGGGGGTAGTTTACCCAAATCCAGGATTGTTCCGAGATATTTTGCTGTTGGAGAGAGGAGTTCCATTCAGTTTTGGAGGTCAAATTCATCTATTTTCCTTCGTACGTACGGTCTTTGTCGGCTTAATGCCTAGGCCGTTTTGTTCTGCCCAGGAGGATAATTCTTTTAATGCAGATTCCATGAGAATACTGATGACTGATGGTAGGTAAGTATTTCGCACTGGTCATGATTACCACGTCGTCTGCATATGCAACTGTTTTTATTGCTTTGGTTTTGAGAATATTAATAATAGAAATGCGGTGAAGTGGGAGGGTTTTGATCCCTTGTTTTCGGATCATAACCTCGCTGATAAAAGGAAGAAGAAGAAGAAGAGGAGCCAGAGCAAACGAGAAACTACTTCTCCTTGCGGGGTTCCTCTTGTAACGGTTTTCTTTACGATACTCTCACCTAATTCGGAGTTGATTATTCTGCGCTTAAGCATTTCGTCTATCCAGCTGATTATTTCTGGCGACTAAAATCCACCCTCCGTATACCGAGTATGGCGTATACAAAGTATGCAATGAACAAAACAAAAGATATAAATACCCCAGGTGGCAGTCCAGGTACACTGGAAAATCCACCCTCTTCGGAGGTCGGCTCTATGGATTCTGGGGAGAGCCATTTATTGCGTTCATCTGACCCTTTTAAAAAAGGTACCAGGGTAGTTAGATCTCCACCATCAAGATCTACAATAAAAACGTGCGGAACTAGAAGTCCGGCGACATCGATAGTGTCGGCGCACGAACAACGGACTTCAACGAAAATTCAAAGCCTTACGGACGAAAATATGGAGCTCCGGACCAGGCTAAGTAAAATGGAACTTCTCTGCGATGAACTAAGAAAAGAATTAAATGTACTTAAATCAGAAAATAAAGCATTTAAGGATATGAAGGAACCTCGTAATGAGTCTGCTGCGAGTTCAAACGTCCCCGATAACACTGATTATCAAACGGATGAAGAAGAACTAGCTCGGGAAACTAACTGGATTCTAAAAAAACGACCAGTTAAGAAACGAAAAGCTGGTTCTTCACCCGAAATGGTAACGAGGCAAGAAAACATGCAAAATGAGCGAAAAGATAACGAACAGCGTGACAAAATAAACACATGTGTCGAAGAAAATCCACGAACTAAGGTACGATCACCGCCGCCAATAAACGTAATCGGAATTGCAGACTATAATAAACTGCATTCTATTCTTAAACCTCTGTTGCTATCCGATTTTGAAGTAACATCGCTCAACAACAGCAAATGGAAAGTAAATGTAAAGGACTCAGACAGTTACCGCTTAGTATCTAATAAACTGAATACTGAAAAGATTCAGTGGTATACTTACGAAAATAAATCTGAAAGACCGATACGAGTCGTAGCTAGAGGACTTCATGCCTCATGCTTAAAGGAAGATGTTGTTCACGATTTGAAAAACAAAAACTTTAAAATCGTCGATGCAGTAAATTTAATTAAACGGGAAAAACAAAAATTGGAAGGCGAGGAAACGACGGTAATGCGCGGGCTTCCTCTTTTTATGGTAACTTTTGATAAAGCTGAGAGTTTGGATAAGATTTACGAAATAAGAACAATTCTGAATGTCGTAGTCAAAATCGAACCCATGCGCAAGAATACAAGATTGATACCTCAGTGCAAACGATGCCAATGATTCAATCATACGCAAACGTATTGTCGAAAAGAACCACGATGTGTGAAATGCGCCGGAAATCACCTTTCCCAAGTTTGTGGAGTAAACAAACAAACCTATGCAACATGTCTTAATTGTAAGGGAAAGCACCCGGCAAATTATAGAGGCTGTGAAGTAGCTAAGGAGTTGCAAAAACGGAGAGATGCGTTCCTTAAGCCACTAAATGTAAAATCAAAATTGCAAACTAAACCAAAGCGTAAGATCGCGCCGGAGAAAGTAGGCAAACAAAACTACCGGGTTCAGAGCACAAAAAGGTGAAGGAAAGATTGAAAACTGAAAAGCCCTCGACCTCTGCTCCTAAAAGAAACGGTACTGAAAAGCTAAGATTAGAAAAGCCACCGGGTAATGACCCTCGGACAGCAGCAATGCAGTCTTATGCTCAGGCCGTGGCTTCCGAAAAACCAAAAAACCTTGGAATTTCGACCGACCCCTTTTCTCATGTTTTCTCAGTTATTCTCGCGAAACTTGAAGAACAAGGCAAAATAAATAAAATTGTTCTCGATAGGCTGGTCAAGCTTGAAAATAATTCACAGAAAACGCGCACTTCAACTAGAACATGAATGACAAACGAATGTTGAAAATATGTACTTGGAATGCAAACGGACTTTTGCAAAAACTTGACGAATTGGAAGTATTTATGCGCCAAAAAGATATTGATATTTGCTTGATTTCTGAAACCCACATCAAAAAGGAATCGCATTTAAAAATAAAAGGCTATAATGATTACCACGCTTGTCACCCTTCGGGAAAAGCGATAGGCGGATCTTCGTTGCTTATTAAAGACTGTATCGAGCAATCGGAAGACCTAAAGATAGAGCTTGAAACTTTGCAACTGTGTACGATTCGAGTTAAAAATAGTCAGCGTACACTTAAAATTTCGTCTATCTACTGTCCACCGCGTTCCGCACTTGACAAAAGTGATTTTACTAACATGTTTGAATCGCTTCTTCTTCTTCCTTTTATCAGCGAGGCTATGATCCGAAAACAAGGGATCACAGCCCTCCCACTTCACTGCATTTCTACTGATCCGTCTGTGGGGTTCGCCTATTTGACCTCAGAAAATATCGGCAGGCCTGCCGATTTTGGATCACTCGGTTACTGAGGCCAATGAAATGCCGATGTCGTCGCATTTGTCTGATCCAGGCGTTTATAGGCCTGCCTTTTTTACATCGCGATGTCTTTGGAACGTGCATAGATATTGCCTTTTTAACAGGGTTCAAATGATCTCTTCTTTGAACGTGGCAATACCAGCTGAGCCGGTCGCGCTCTAATTTGTGTACGATGGTTTCCTTGATGTGAAAGCTTCCACGGATCTTCGAACTTCTTATTCGATCAAGCTTGGTCACTCGTGCTGTCATGCGAAGCATCTTCATCTCAGCTGCCGTTAATTTACTCTCATACTTTTTGTACATCGTCCAACATTGTGAACCGTATGTGAGCGCTGGACGTACAACTGCGGTGTAGAGCCTTCCTTTCAACTTAGGGGGCATTTTTCTGTCACAGAAGATAGCGGAATTTTCTCGCCACTTCATCCACCCTACGCTTACACGATGATTGATGTCGTCATCACAAGTTGCTTTGCTATTGATCATAGATCCCAGATATTTGAACTTTTCGCACTTGGGAAGCACTGTTCCATTCAAATAAATGTCTGGAATAGGCCTGAGTGGATCAGAGAACGGGCAGCACAAGTACTCTGTCTTTTTTGAACTAATGCGATACCCATTACCCTCCAAAACGTCCACCCACACCTCAAGTGCTCGTTGCAGGGATGTAGGATCCTCACTTATGATGGCTCCATCGTCAGCAAAGAATAACTGATATACCTTGGGGTCCATCACTTTACCTTCAAGCAGATAATCAAGGACTGTAATAAAGAGTAAAGGACTTAAAACGCTTCCCTGGTGCACCCCGACTTTGATTGGGAACTCTTCGGTTACTCCAGCGGGACATCTTACTCTTGTCTTTGCTCTTTCGTACATGTCCATGATCATCTGTACATATGTTTCTGGAACCCCTCGATGTCTTAGCGCCACCCATATCAGATCTCGTGGTTGTCTGTCGAATGCCTTTTCAAAGTCAACCAATACAATATGCAAATCCCTTAAGGAATCACGATGTTTTTCCATTATGATCCTTATACTTTGGATTGAATCTGTGGTTGATTTACCCGAGACAAACCCGCACTGATCATCAGATAGCCGTATTATTTTTCGCAGTCGGCCACCTAATACCCGCTCAACGATCTTCATGGTGTGTGACATCAGCTTGATCGAACGGTAGTTATCAGAGTTTCGCGTATCACCCTTCCCTTTGTATACAGGGAGGAGGTAACTTTCCCTCCATTGATTCGGCATTGGATCACCTCTCACGAATTTGGAGATAAGAATTCTGAGCCATCTGAACCCGATGTCTCCCATCTTTTTCCAGAACTCAGAGGGTATTTCGTCTGGCGCAACCGCTTTTCGTTTTTTGGAGTATTTGACCGCCTCACTAACTTCTTCGACTGTAATGTCGGCTATTTCTTCACAGTTAGGGGTGGCTCTTGGAAAGTATAGCCGGGGAAACTGTTCATTTAAAAGCTCTTCACAATACTGTCGCCACGTCTGCAGAATTTTGTCGTCATCCACAAGAAGCTGGCCATGAGCATTGCTAATGAACTTTGGCGAACGAATCTCCTGAGCATTGTTCCTTCTTTGGGCGGCTATTTTGAAGATAGTGGCGCTCTTGTTCATATTGTGTCTTCGCAGCTCCTGGATAGCCTGGTTTGCATCAGCAACCGGGGAAAATATTTTCTCCAGCTCCCGATACAGGCCCTCCGTACTCTCTGCTTGAAGCTGGGCGCACTTCTTCTTCGCTTTTTTCTTGCAGCATCTGTATTCCATTTCGAGGCGAGCTTTTTCGTCATTATTATTAGAGGGGCACTTTGACCAAGCTTTGAAAGCCGCTTTCTTCTCATTTATCAGCATCTTAGCTTCATCACTCCACCACCATGTTTCTTTGGCGTGTTGATGATGGCCTTTTGAAGCTCCTAGCAGTGATTTGGCCTTATTTAAGCAAGTTCGCTGTAGGGAATCCCACATATTTTGTGCTCTGCACTCTTCATCCTCAGCTCCGTTGATGGTGTGAGAGAGGTAATTTTTCATTACGAAAACAAAAGCATCGCCTTTTTCTTTGTCCAGATTGTACCACTTGATTTTCTCAGAGACCCTTGTTTGTTTGCTTTTCTTCGGTGTTTTCATAAAAATTTCTGTTAGCAGGAGACGGTGTTGCCGAGCGATTGCCTCTCCCAGGATCACTTTGCAATCTTTTACCCGGGGCTTCATGAAACTGCCTACCAAATGGTAGTCAATCTGAGTTTCATCTCCACCACTGCTGTAAGTGATCAGGTGTCGGCTTTGTTTGATGAACATGGTATTTAACACGATAAGACCGTGTGATTTGCACATGCTTAGGATGTCTTCACCAGGAAGGTTCCTGGTGCCATATCCTAGTCCTCCATGGCAGTCTTCATAGTCTTCGTTTGATTTCCCGACATGTCCATTCAAATCTCCTCCAACAAATAGAAATTCTTCCTTTGGGATGTTCTTAAGGAGATTGTGGAAATCTAGCCAAAATGCATCTTTATCTCTCTGATTGTACCCATCGTGGGGAGCATATGCACTGACAATATTCCACACCTCTCCTTGTATTACTAGTTTGAGAGACATCAAACGGTCGCTGGACTTCGAAATGCTCAAGACGTTACCAAGTAGCTCTGCCGCAAGGATGATACCGATTCCGTTCTTAGACTTTTCCGTTCCGTAGTAGAACATCTTGTAATCTTTTGTCCTAACGTCCAAGAAACGCGCCCGATTCCCGGTGTTTTTCCATTTCGTCTCTTGGACACACAAGATGCCCACCCGCCTTCTATTCATCATCTCTTCCTGCTCGTAACTTCGACCGGTCATGCTTCCAACGTTCCAACTCACGACCCTCAAATTGCGTCCAAACTCTTTCATTATTTTGCTAGCCCCCGGAATCCGTATAGCTCTGACCCGAACATTTCTGCTCGGTCCAGGATCAGTACCATGCACAGCAGTGGTAGTGCCTGGCGGGGTAGTGCCTTTCCTTTTTGCAAGTATTACCATAATGATACAGTTTTGCAATACAATTTTTTGCACCATATTGCGATGGTGTTTGTTGTTTGACACGTGCATGCTCCTGTTTTAGTATTGTTTGATCGTTCTTTTATGACACCGGTGATCTCCAGTCGTGTCAACCCACGGACTCGCATGCACACTTGTGGGAGGGTTTTTAAGGTAGTATATGTGTCGCTAGGCTCACTTGGGTGTTATATTGCCTAGATCTGATTTGTCCCCTTAGTCGCCTTTTACGACAAGCGCTAGTTGTTGGGGGGCGCTGCAATGATATTCTTAACCCGTCCCTGCACGGGGGACATGTTTGAATCGCTTAAACCTAATTTCATTATTGGCGGCGATTTTAATGCGAAACACACGTTCTGGGGCTCAAGATACAGTTCGAAAAAAGGAAGAATGCTCTTTGGAGCAGGTATGGAGTACAGTTGTGATTTCCATTCGACGGGTAAACCGACTTACTGGCCAACTGATACTTCAAAAATACCTGATCTGATAGATTTTTTCGTTGTGAAAGGAATATCTACCAACCACATAAAAGTCAAAGAGAGTTTTGATCTGTCGTCTGATCATTCCCCAATTATTTTGACATTGAGCGAAAAACTAGTCTATAACCTAGAGCCAGCGAGACTAACTGGTAGAACAACTAACTGGGAAGGTTTTAGGAATGAAATTGAAGACAATGTTGAACTGAGCGTTCCACTTACGACACCCTATGAACTTGAGGTTGAAGTTGATCGCTTCGTCGAGATCGTACAGCTCGCCTCTTGGAATAATACTCCCATTCCAAGGAAAACGCCGGACAAATACGGCTTACGATATCCTCCGGAAATAAAGGAATTGGTCAAGGAAAAACGAAAAGCGCGTAAAAAAATGGCAACAGAGTCGTGCTCCGCAGCATAAAACACACTTGAATCGTCTGTGCAATTCGTTAAAGAAAACTATTAAGGATTTTAAGAATCGTGCAATAGGCTCTTACCTTGAAAGTTTAACAGCGAAAAAAGATTCCAATTATTCACTTTGGAAAGCCATAAAAGGCACCAAAAGGCCCAAAGTCCCTGCGCCGCCAATTAAATTGAATCAAAATGAATGGGCAAGGGAAGATAAAGAAAAAGCGGACGTCTTTGCGGCCCACCTGGAAGAAACCTTTAAACCGTACGATAGTCAAGTGGTTTACGATAACGTCAATAGGCCGGATTTACCATCTGACAATTTAACACTCACAAGTGCAACGCTTAGGGAACTCAAAAATGATATCGAGATTCTAAAACCTAAGAAAGCTCCTGGTTATGATTTAATCACGGGAGAAATTCTCAAAGTTTTACCTAGAAAAGCTTTGATTAAGCTTCTCTATATTGTAAATGCTGCGCTCAGATTAAAACACGTTCCGAGCCAATGGAAAGTTGCGGAAGTAATAATGGTCTTAAAACCAGGAAAACCGCCAAATGAGATAAAATCGTATAGACCAATTTCGCTTCTTCCAGTCATATCGAAAATTTTCGAGAGGATATTACTAAGGCGTCTCCAACCGGTTATAGACGAAAATAATCTTATCCCTGACCACCAGTTTGGGTTCAGAAGTAAGCATTCAACGATTGACCAGGTGCATAGAATTACTGACGTAATCGAGAAAGCATTTGAAGAAAAAAAGATTTGCTCAAGCGTATTTCTTGACGTCTCGCAAGCCTTTGATAAGGTGTGGCATGATGGCTTGAAATCCAAACTACGACAAGTTCTCCCTGTGTGCTTATACGATATTTTAGTATCATATCTGGGGAAAAGACTCTTCCGTGTTAGACATGGAAACGAATACTCGCAGCTCAAAGAAATTTCGGCCGGCGTACCACAAGGAAGCGTTCTTGGGCCGCTTCTCTATTTGTTATATACTCGAGATATATCGAAAGAAGATGGCACTATCCTAGCTACGTTTGCCGATGACACCGCTATCCTAGCAGTAGGTAAAACAATCGAAGAAACGACTGAAAAATTGCAAAACGCGCTAAATAAAGTAAATGAATGGACGAGGGACTGGCGGATTGCCCTAAACGAATCTAAATCTGTTCACGTGAATTTCACTTACAAGAAAACTAATAACTTGCCAATTTTCCTAAACTCGGCCCGAATACCTTTTGCAAACGAGGCCAAATACCTGGGAATGACACTCGACGCAAGACTGAAATGGAATTCGCACGTGAAAATGAAACGTAAAGAACTCGAAATCAAATATAGCGAAATGTACTGGTTACTCGGAAAACATTCCCAGCTCAGTACTGAGAACAAACTGCTTTTATACAAGCAAGTGCTAAAGCCGGTGTGGACCTACGGTATACAACTTTGGGGTTGTACCATGAAAACAAATACATACAAATATTTTACAAACTTTTCAAAATAAAGTGCTAAGAGAGATTGTCCAAGCACCGTGGTATATTAAAAACGACGATATCCACAGGGATCTCGGAATTCCGACAATCGAAGCTGAAACTAGAAGCTTCGCGAGAAAGCATAGAAACCGACTAATTGGACATGTCAACAATACAGTCCTACAATTATTGGATGAGAGCAATTTATTACGCCGACTACAAAGGACGAAACCTTTCGACTTGGCGAGATAATGATAAACCGCGTTTAGATTGCGGAACATGCAGGATCTTTCAGTGGAAAGTAACCTGCCAAACGTTTTTATTTCGTGAAAGAAAAATTGCTTGATAAGTTAAGAAGGGTGGTGTTTTTTTAGTCAGTAAGAATCTGACACTACTATGAGCACGCGCTTGCTATTCTCATAGTGTCTATGGAAGATTTTTCACCAACCCTCGGAAAAAATAAATTCTGTTTTTACTCCTAGTTCAACTAGTGCTGCATTTATCGATGTCGTATTTACGTTGTTAAACGCCCCTTCGATGTCTTAAAATGCGGCTAGAGTATATTCTTTAAAGTGAAGGTTTTTCTCTATGAATGAGACAACATCATGCAGTGCAGTTTCGACCGATTTGCCTTTAAGGTATGCGTGTTGAGTGCTACATAAGTTGGGTTCATTGAGAAGGCGTCTCAGGTGTAGATCAATTAATCTCTCCAGTGTTTTCAGAAGAAATGTCAATTTAAATTTCAAAATGCATAAAAAAAAAGTTTTGTTTGTCTAACTCGGTTTTGTTCTATTCAGTGTGGAAGCAACCTAAGAGGTCTGAAATCTTTTAGATTTGTGTGCGAGCATTTACCGCTTTGGGTATAAAGACAAGACAACTTTTGCTTCTCTCCATATCTTTGGGATATATATACCAGATCTAAACAACAGCGCTATGAGTACATATCTACAAATAGAATAAGATGAGAAAAATCAGGACTAGAGCCTTAAGTTGTCCTACAATCGGGAAAAACAAGGACCATCCAATATGGATTCCTTTCCTCAAACGTTTCAGAACACCCACTGAACGACTACTGTCTTGTACAAGTAGTCAGCACGAAAAGTGGGGCAGGGATAAATCATCTGAAGGATGAGTAGAGAAAATTAAAAGAGTTCCGTTTCATAAAGCTTAGGCTTCGTTCTCTGTGTCTTATCCTCACTATCCACCCACTTTACAAGCATATCGTTATTCCTTTAGCAGGAGGCAAAGTTATGATATGAAGTCAGATTTCTTAGGCCACCTTATTTTTCTACTCGCCATCGTCACTGCGTGGTAAAACGATTTCCTTCTGGTTTCCTAAATGTCTGACTAGTCAGATCACCTTGCCACTAGTAGATAGGTTATTAAATTACCCAAGACTGACGCCCGCTATCCGCACAAGTACGTCAATCATTCGATGTCACAGATTCTCCCACATTGTGCGCTACATTTTGCGAAATGCAATAAATAACGAAGATCCATTGGTTGACCATGTTGGCGGTGCAACAATATTCAGTGGCGTCCATGACGCCGTCGGCGGCGCGCGGCGGCAATTTTATTATGTTCAAGTTAAATTGCTCATGATGCACTCTCTTACTACTGCTTAGTGTGTGTTGGTGTGGCAAAGATGCAATCAATGGCAAGTTGTGTACTTGTGCTCGGTGAGGTGTGATAGTACACACAAACCTGACAATGATTTGTACTTGTCAGTTCAACAAGGCATCGACTATGATTTAAAATCAACAGATACTTAATTTATGAAGTAGAAGGAGGAGGCAGAACAAAAAAAAAAAAAAAAAACACATGGCACGTGATGATGAGAGAGTCGCAAATGATTGTTGTCTGGGTCATACGTGACTTACTACAGAAATGTTACAATTCATTTTTTTTATTGTACTGCATGGATGAGCGGAATAATTGGATTGTGCCTTAGTGCTCCAGTGAACCTTTGACACGTGCGATTTAATTGAATGTAATGAGATATGTGGTTGGTTAAATTAGTCTGAATTTTTTAACCCTCACTAGAAATGTATAGAAAAATCCTAGGAGAGGAGATGCGCATAGTTCAAATAAATTCGCAGAAATTTACAATTCTTTTGAAATTGTTGCAGGTGCTGTTACAAGTGTAGAGTAACTAGGCTTCAGACTGCAATACAGGAGCTCCAAGTTTCAATAAAATAATAGTCTAGTCTGAGTCGATACATACACATGCACATACACTTGGTCTAAGGGCATGCAAAAGTTTTAATCGAAATTGATATTACAATTGTTGAGTCTAGATTAAGGGATATACTTGGTTAAAATTAGACCGCTAACGGAGAGGGAGAGCGACGGCAACGTCGACAAAACAAGCTGCATGATGAAGGTTGTACAAATCAATCTTCACCATAGCAAGTTGGCCAGCACCAACCGCCTTACTTATATATCGAAGCACAATGTTGACAATGCCCTGGTTCAGGAACCTTGAAATAGTGGTCAGAATATCTGCACTTCTGAACAGTAAGGACTACTCCTTAATCTTTGGAAAGGGCAAACACAGCACAACGCAGATCAAACATCTGCCTGGCCTGAGCGGGCCAACAATAAGCCTCTTGGTTTGACTTCAGTCTATCTGCCTTATGATGAACCGCGGCCCCCACCCACCGAGATGCTTGCCGACATGGTTGACAACGCCACAAGACAAGGATGGGATCTCTTAATCGACTGCGATGCCAACTCATACCACATATAATGGGGGAGTAGTAGTGATATCAACGAAAGAGTGTTCCAGCCAGGTGATTCCACGTCAGGGGAGCACAATGGATCCTTTTGAGATCCGAGTGCAGGCTGCATCTATTCGTTGCGACCAAATTCTTAAACCTTACCTAACCTAAGAGATGGCCAACGCGGATTTCATTTTGGGAGAACCACTACCGACCGGTTTTTCCAAGATTGATGCTTCAAGTCTAGAAGTCTGCAGCTTTCTTATGAAATTGATGGACACGATCTGTTTCCTCGAGTCAAACTCTGTAGTGTTCTACATAAATATGTGATGGATGCTTCCCTGTGAGGTACGCCGATACGCTCTGCATGAGTTCCAATGGCCCAGTGCCTACGATTATGCCAGACAAATCCGCGTACTGTTACGATTAAGACTGTTACGATTTAGACCGCACGTATGCAGATAGATCCATCGCCCGTTAACTTCGCTAGTGACTTCATTTGCGACTAGTTTATTTATATAACTAATATGTTCCTATACGTAGGGGAGGGCTTGTGAGATGTGGAATGCCGACCCCATTCTAGTGAGCTCGTCTGCTCTTTCATTACCCGGTATACCTATATGCCCTGGTACCCAGCAGAGCTTTACCTTGTGCTGCGTTCCAAGAACCTTGACCTCTTCTCTACAACACTTCACAAGCTACGATTTTATTTCTATAGCAGATATTGCTTTTATCGCTGCCTGGCTGTCGATGAAAAAGGTGATATACTCCCCTCATCGCAGTCTTACGGGCTGCTATTATCACTGCTAGGACCTCTGCCTGGAAAACGTTGCTGTAGTTCGGAAGCCAAGCTGACAAAGAGAAACTAAGCATTTCGGAGAAGATGCCTGTACCTACACCTATTCACTACTCCCTCCGCGGCACTGGACATCTTGTCCAATCTGCTACCTTTAGATATTTTCGGCAAACAGATGGATGCCTGTCTAGCTATCGCTTTGGCCACTCCTCGATCCTTGATCATCTCAACTTCAAACACGAAAACACGGACTACACCCCCCCGAAACTGAGATTTGACCCCCCCCCCCCCCCCCCTATCGATGGTAGTTCGGTTCACTTCTTTACAGATGGATCTAAGACAGAGGGTGGGGTGGGTTGTGGTGTTTTCTCCGAACGGCTCAATCTGAGTATCTCTTTCCGCCTCCCTGATCATTGGATTAAGGAAGCCCTGTCCTGGCTGAAATTTAATGTATTATCTGTCAGGGATATTAGCATTTTCGCTGACAGCCAAGCGGCAATCTAGTCCTTGGAATCGTTCTCCTTCACTTCAAAGGCCGCCTTAAACTGTCGTCTATATCTTATGGAGATGACAGAGCAGTTCAACATTCACCTATGCTGGGTGCCGGGCCAGAGAGACATTCCAGGTAACTGCAGGGCTTACGACCTCGCCAGACAGGGTACCACTGTAAGGATTTTGCCTGAAAGGCAAACCCTTGGTATGCCCCTCGCTACATGTAAGTATCTACTAAAGCTGAACGCTATTAGCACGACCAACCTCAGATGGGGAAACGGCTCAACGTGTCACATTTCGAGACAGATCTGGCCTAAGCTGGATCAAAAACGTAGTGCCGATCTGATCAAGTTAAGGCGTACACAAATCAGCTGCGTTGTCGGTGTTCTCACTGGACATTGTCTTATAGGCCAACACGCCAAAAGACTTGGTCTCTTCTCCAACGATTTCTGCAGAAGTTGTAGGGACGAGGAGGAGGAGGAAACCATCCTTCACCTCCTATGCGCATGTCCAGCCCTGTCTCATAAAAGAATGCTCCAACTAGGGTCCCCCTTCCTTGACGACCTCTGCGATCTGGCGTGCTTGGACATCATGAGCATCCATCGCCTTGTCAAAAGCTCCGGTTGGTTTTGTTAGTCCCTGAGTGGCCTAATGGTTTGAGCCATGTTATCACAAAGGGCCTTCACTGGTCTAGGTTTGTCTGCACTCTCGTGTGGACAGCCAACCTAACCTAACCTACACCTATTCACATTTTAGATCCATCAGTGTACACAGCTATAGATCGCTCGTTAGGCGTTCTGTCATTTTTTCAATCTTCCCTACTCGGATAGGTGCATAAAAATGGTCTCGTGAAGTCTAGGTAAGGCATTATGTAGTCTGTACTAGACACATTGCCTAGATATCTTTGCAAGATTATGGTATGACCCATTGCATTTGGTCTCCAGCTATCTGTTTGGCTTAATCTTAAGGCACTAAGCGCCGCCGATGCTTGCATAAAGATGTCTAGCGGAAGCAGATTGAGAATGACCTCGAGTCCTGCTGTAGCTGTCGTTCTCATCGCACTGATTGTGGCAATGCACACTAGTCTTTGAACTTTTGTGACAGCAGTTAGGTTGTTCATTTTGCTGGCTGCTTGCCACCATACAAGGCTGCCATAAGCTAGTATTGGGTTAACTATAGCTATATACATTTTGGGGTTCGGCCCCCAAGTTTTCCCGAGTATTCTATTGCACGAGTAAAAAGCTACTGGATGGGTCGTACAGCCCGGAAAATGCGCTTTAGCAGGGAGCTAAGTGATTCTGCATAGGATTCAGTCCAGCTTCCGTCAGATTCCTTGAGAGATCCTAGAGTTTTTGATTCTCTGGATGCTTACTTACTTATGTCCTGTATTCCGTTGTGGGTCCTAGGGCCTCTACTACGCCTACGCGCCATCCTGTACGGTTTCTGGCAATGCGTCTCAGTTCTCCCCAACTTTCCCCAACTGCCGTGCCTCCTTCTCGACTGCCATCCTGAGTTAAAGGGTTCCATTGCATAGCATAGTTCGCTATGGAACTGTCACCCTTACGGAACGTGTGACCAATCCACTGCCACTTCCGCTGTTGGATGGTTGTGCCTATTGGTTCTTGACCCGTTCTCTCGTAAAGGTGTTCGTTAGAGATACGATTGGGCCAGAAAATCCTTAAGATATCGCGTAGGCACCTATTAACGAATGTTTGCAGCTTTCTGGTGATAGTAGTGCTCACTCTCCACGTGCTGCATCCATATAACAGCACACGGATTCAATGTTGGAGCGGAACAGTCTTATCTTGGTGATCAAACCGATTGCATTGCTTCGCCATATTTTGGACAACATACCGAACGCAGACTTTGCTTTGACGATCCTGTTGGCTATATCCAGTTCGGTTCCACCATCGCGATGGATCGATGCATCGATCGAGACAATACTCCCAAGATACTGGAAATCCCCTACTCTACCGGTTGTCCAGCAATGCATATTTGAGCCGAAGAGTTTGTTCCAAGGCTGATAATTTCGGTTTTTGCCGTATTAATTTTCAGCCCAACGTCGCCTGCCTCCCTCTCCACATCTGCTGTCATTTGGTTTCTGTGAGAGAGTAAGCATGCATCGTCTGCGTAATCAAGATGTTTCAGTTGAAATCTAAGAGTCCATCGAATTCCTCCGTTTCCAGTCGACAAAGCTGCACAAAGCACATCACTAATCACCAATAGGAATAATATTGGTGACAGGATACAGCCTTGCCTTACCCCACTTTAGATTTCAAGTTCCTTAGACAACCTTCCTCTGTGCAGAAAGTGGCGCTTGGAGCCTTCATATGTAGCATTGATAATAGCAATTAGTTTGTCGGGGATACCTCTCCTGCGTAAGGCATACCAAATAAACTCCCTGGCGACACTATCGAACACCTTCTCAAAATCGACGAACAGCAGGATCGATATTCAATGCACTGTTCGATGATGATCTGCAGGGTGTTGATGTGGTCGACGCAAGAGGATCCAGAGCGGAAACCTGCTTGTTTGGCATCGAGTGTGTCTTCGAGATGTTGTTTGATTCGCTCCATAATGATTTTAGCTATTATCCTAGCTACAGCAGACAGCACGCAGATACCCCTCCAATTTCCGCACTCCATTAAATTTCCTTTCGTAGGAAGCTTGACGATAATTCCCTTTTTCCACTCGTTAGGAAAGCTCTGAGCTTCACAAGCTCTATCTATAAGTGGAAGCAGAAGCTCAGCCGATATTGTTGGTGCTGCTCGTAAGAGATCTGCTGGAATACCGTCAAGTCCTACCGCCTTGTTGGTTTTGAGTGCCATGATAGCGGTAGTGATCTCATCATTACTGGGAGTCGTGGTGCGTATTCGGGAACTTCTCACCTCGGGCATCTCAGTCTGATTTGGGAGCATATCGCTGGCGAATACGCGGTTGAAAACCATAGCAAAATGCTCTTTCCATCTCTTGAGCTGGTCCTCATCCGAAATGAGCAAGGAACCGTCTAGGCTCTTCACTGGGTATTGGCTGGAGCTGCGACCACCTGTCAGCTCTTTGGTGATTCTGTAGACGGTCCTGCTGTCGCACCTCCGTGCAGCTTCTTCTGCTTTTGTAGCCAGCGAATTGATGTAGTTGCGCCGGTCACGTCGCACGCTACGCTGAACTTCTCTCATCTTCATGTGATATAGGGACCCTAGCTCGCTTCTCCCTGCTGCTGGAGTAGCTGTAACGCGAGCTTTCAGCTGTTTTCGTTCGTCAATCCGTCTCCAGGTATACTCGGAAAGCCACGCCCTATGTCTTCCCTGCGATCGGCAGACAATTCCTTCAGCACCAGATGTAAAAACATTTTTCACAGCACACCAATGGTCTTGGATGGTTGCGGGCATTGAGCTGCTGATTGCTTCCACACCTTGCGAAAAGTACTCCCTTAGCTGTTGGCGCACTGAGGGATCACGAAGTCTATCGATGTTGAACATGGGCATTCTTGTGTTGTCGTGGGATCTTCGAAATGCAGCAGTGCGTAGTTGGAGAGAAGCTATCATAAGATGGTGATCACGTACTATCCCCACATCTGCCCCTCGCCTGTTTCGGACGTCCAGGAGACTACTTCTGAAGCGGCTGATGGCAAAATGGTCAATTTGATTGGAGGTTGCTTGCCTGTCATTGGAAACCCAGCTGACTTTGCGGCAGGTCTTGTGCTCAAACATGGCGCTACCTATCACAAGGCGGTTGGCATTGCAGAAATCCACAAACCTTTGGCCGCTGTCATTGTGGTTGCCTAGTCCATGCTTCCCGATTACATGTTTGGGCCCTTCGTTGTCGTTGCCTACCTTGGCATTCAAATCCCCCATCACTATGACAATGTCTCCATTTCGTGTTGTGTAGAAGACGGCACTTAAAACATTGTAAAGGCTCTCCTTTTCATCCTCAGACGAACTATTCGTTGGGGTGTAACGCTGTATGATGGTGACGCGTCGTACTCTAGTCCGGAATCTGGCCGTCATAATCCTATCACCATGAGGCTGCCAGGAAATTAGGCCCTTTCGTGCTATTGTTATTAGCAGTATTCCGACTCCATATTCCTTCGGACTTCCGGATGGTCTTCCAAAATAGAGTAGTGCAGTGTTACGCGTTGGGGACTGGTACTCGCCCGCTTCGAACCATCTTATTTCACTTACCCCCAAAATGTCCAATCGATATTGCATGAATTCTTTTTCCAATTGAAGGAATCTGGTATTGTAAGGACCTTCGCTTCCCGAGTCGAGGAGCGTCTTTACATTCCAGAAACCTATCTTTGTCCGGGTACATAGCCAAAAGTCGACAAAATGTGATTAGTCTTTATCCGAGGCATAGTGACTGTTTCTGTAGCGAGCTGGTTTCAGTAACGCAGGTTGCTGGCCCACGTTAAAATAAATAAATATTTTGGCGCAACAGCTCTTTAAAGTGCCAGGGCCTAGCTTCTCGCAACCACTCATGTTGTGCGCGTTATATTTTTCACACGAATGGAAGGGACCTACAAGTTAATGCTGAATCCGAACGACGATTTGGACCACGTTACCTAGTCTCGAATCAAGGCCCTAGACAACCCGCACTTGCAATTTTAGCCTACACGTATAAGGGTTTAGACGTATAGTTGCCCGTGGACCACCACTAGGAGGTAAAGCAAACACTTCATCACGAACTTGATTGTTGCGCTACTGGCCCAAGCCAAGTTTTGAGTTTCCCGATCAATCGCAATGCAGGTCTCTGGATAGGATTTTCCTCAGTTTCGCAGATTCTGTCGTATCCTTGATTTCATTACAGAAGTGCTGCCAAGAATGGAGTTTAGCTTTCTATGTTTCACTTTCGAAGTTTCCCTGGTTGGACTTATATTGCACATAGTCCGCTTCTAGCTTTGTTTTTTTGGCTACATTTTGAGGTGTCTGGTTACTTTCCTAATGTTAGCTAGTTCATTCGACCAACATGGTGGTGATTTTTTATCATTTCTTTTGGTTTCTGGACATGCTTTGACAAAGGCTTCATTAAAGATAGATAATATCCTCAGCCTTGCGGTCGATGTCTGCAGTGGTCTGACACCTTTCCTCATCTCGATGTTAAAGCGATCCCAGCAAGTCTTGCGATTGGTCTGCAATTTCTAGCCTCATCTCCTTGACCCTTTTTATGCAAAAGTGTTAAGTATGAAGAATTTTTTTCCAAGCGTTGGGGGTACTATCATCTAGATTAAATATAAATTTCACTGCGAATATTGCAACTATTTCTTACGAGTATCTCTGTTTTCAACAAGAAGAGTGACTGGAAACTTATATTAAAGTCGTTCCCTCTTTAAGCTTGTTTGTGTGGAAGCTAAGCCTTTGATTCTGATTATTTTAAGTTAGCTTGACGCGAAATCAGACCCTAATCCATAAGCATAGCATTCACCAACTTTCTCTTCACATAACCTCTATTAATGTCTTCATATTCAAGAGTGGATGTCATTTCTAAAATCATTCTTTGACACTGAAATCGCTGCCAAAAATTGATCCACCAAAATCCGCTACAACCACCATCAACTATGTGTCAATTGAATTAATTACCATCTACCATGTTGTGTGCTTTGGCAAAGCAGCTCACTGCTTAAGAAAATAAAATAAAAAAAAAACATATCATTCTAGAGATACACTCATCATCTGGGTCTGGCATTAAACGACACCAACACGCCGGCATTGGCACTCACACCGGCAGTCGTTTGTGGTTAGCTGCTCTTGCATTCGCGATTCAGCTAAAATTCTAAGAAATCCATAGCGCTAGCTGCCAGTTAGCAGACCATCCGTGGATGAGTCAAGCGCCTAAACATATCGGCGATGTAAGAGGCGATTTTTTGCTTCGAAATGCAAATCCAAGCGAGTGGTGCGCGGCAAAGTCGCAGCTCATACGAGTACGTTGTGTAACGCTACGCGATATGAGTCTTATTTGTATGCAAATGCAGCTTGCAGTGAATATATCAAATAGTTTGTTGTTGTTGTTCGAGGATTGTATAGTATGATAGTATTGATCGTGTTTGTTGATTTAACAAGGTAGCGCTTGATACGTTTTTTTTTTTTTCTTGTGACGGCTTTTTGATGTTTACGATTTGTCAGACGATACGACGACGCTGCCATGGTATATGGGTCTTCTTCATTAAACGGGTGGCGGTGTTGAATGATTGGAATATTGATGATGAGCCATCAGTTGTATGGAAGCGTTCAGCTTTAATAAATTGTCATTTGTTTGACAGATTGCGACAGTGCCAATGATGGGCATTAGGTAAATAGGTGAAGAGATGTGCTACCAAATATGTCAATGTCGATGAGATTTACAAGGTTTTAGAAAATGGTGGGATGCCCTAAATTCCTTCGATTCCAATAAAATCCTAAGACTCAACCGTTCCTTCAGAATTAAGAATGATTACAGAAGCCCACAAGACGAAACCATACTTACTTAGGAGACAATTAGGAGGGGTCTCGAAATAAAAGTAGTAAATCACACCACAAGTAACTGGATGTGTGAGATGCTAAGAACTAGGACTGCTGAGATAGAGGTGGGTTAAAAAACCATCACAATAAGCACCACTAGAGGCTGTCCACAAGGAGGGATATTATGACCATTGTAGTGGAGCCTAGTAGCAGATGAACTACTGCACAAATTGACAGGTGCCGGCATTACGTGCCAGGGGTACGCCGACGGTATAGTCATTGTCGCAAGAGGAATACCATATTTGAAGAAACGCTATGCGAAATCATTCAGAGGGGTCTACGAATCATACAGAAGTGGTGAAAAACGGTAGGACTTAGAGTGAACCCTACCAAAACCACTGTGATACCCTTCACCAAGAAAAGACAGTTTAAGCGTATGCAACCCATCCTGTTGCAAAGGATCAGAGTTGACCCGCAGAAACAGGTCAAGTATCTAGGTCTAACACTAGACAGCAAACTCCTCTGGAGAGAACATGTAGAAACTGTGGTAACCAAAGCCACCAGAGCACTTATGGTGTTCAAGAACATTTCAGGAAAGACCTGGAGTTGTAGCCCAGCCACACTGAGGTGGATGTACCTGATGATAGTAAGACCCATCATCACTTACGGGGTAGTGGCATGGGTTAACAGAACTAGACTAAACACGACGAGGACATCCCTCAACAGAGTGCAAAGATTAGCCTGTATATGTATAACAGGAGCCATGCGAACCTGCCCCACAGCAGCTCTAGAAGTGATCGTAGGGATACCTCCACTACACATAGTGCTAGGGCGAAACGCCAAGGAGACCATTTTAAGAATCAGCAAATAGGGCATCGGGAAAAGAACTTGCACCGCAAATAAAGAGCGAGTAACCCTATTCAAATCGGTGCCGCTTCTGGACTGGCCCAGAGATGATATGGTCAAGAAATACTGCTTTGAAAGGAAATTTGACTTAAAGCTGAGCAACAAAAGAGATTGGAGCAGCGAATCCGATAAATACCAACTCAAACAACACACAATTAAATGGTACACAGATGGATCGAAAACACCTACTGGCACTGGGGTAGGAGTGTACGGGCCCAGGACTAGATACTTAGAATCACTGGGAATATTCCCCAGTATATTTGAAGCAGAAGTTCACGCGATCGAAAGATGCGCGCAATTCAACTTAGACAGAAAATATCGCGGGCAGGACATCGCCATACTATCAGACAGCCAAGCCGTTATTAAAGCACTGACCTCGCATGAGATCAGATCCAAACTGGTATGGGAATGTCTCACCAGGATCAACAAACTGGGAGAAACAAACAAAGTAACTCTCTACTGGGTACCATGGCATGTAGGAGTGGAGAGAAACGAAGCAGCTGATGAACTAGCTAGAAACGGATCAGACACGTCGTTCCTTGGATCAGAACCCTTCTGTGGGATAGGACCCCACAAAATAAGGGAAGACTTAAGGAAAGAAGAAGAGAACAAATGAGCCAAACATTGGGACGATATCTCCCAAATAAGACAGGCAAAGGAACTTCTGGGGAAATACAACCAGAAAAGAAGCAGAGCCTGCCTAAGAGTTAGTAAGAATCGGCTTCGCATCTTGGCGGGCATGTTAACAGGTCACTGCAGACTTAAGGAGCACGTTAGGAAACTGGGAAAAGAAGGAGACGGACACTGCAGATTCTGCAGAGACTTCGCAGAAACACCAGCGCACCTTCTTAGGGAATGCGAAGCACTGATCCACAAAAGAAGGAATCACCTTGGTGCCTACCTCCTATCAGAAACGGATTTACCTTCCCTGGATCCACTGAAGATACTCCGGTTTACTGTAGCAGCTGGACTGGAGGAAGTAGCCTTAGTAAGGGGGGCACAATAGATCTTTTATAGGTCGCAGTGCACTTGCACTTCTCAATAATATACATCTACATCTACATCTACTTAGGTGACGCTACAGTTCGGGGTAAACCTGCGTTTCAACCAACAGCCTCTCCATTTAGCTCGGTCTTTAGCTAATTGCGTCCAATTGCGCGCTCCAAGTTGGTCGAGGTCCTTTGAACTTGTGCGCAACACCTACGGCGAAGAGGCCCTCTAGTGCGTCGGCCCTCCGGATTAGATTTGAGGACTCTGTTGGCCAGAGCGTTAGTTTCCATTCACTCTACATGTTCCTACCCATCTCAAGCGTCCAATACTTTTTTTTTTGACTAGATCGGTGTCTCTGTACAGCTCGTATAGTTCGTCATTGAATCTTCTCCTCCAAAACCCGTCAACGCAAAAGAGACAATATATCTTACGAAGAATTTTTCTCTCGAAGCGACCAAGGATATCTTCATCCGCTTTCAATAAAGTCCATTTTTCAGCGCCGTTAAGCAGGATGAGGATGATCAGGGTCTTATATAGATTCGCCTCAGTTGTTCGAGATAGGGCTTTACTGTTGAATTGCCTTATTAGTACACAAAAACAGCGTTTGACAAGGGTTTTTTTTTTTTTTTTTCTTGTACAACCCATGCCCGCGCGCGGCAACGACACTGCGACCTGAAAGATCTGTATCAGAGGTTTGGAGTTAATCTAAAAGACCTTGATAAGCATTTTAGTTCCATTGAAGTAAGCTTCTTCTTGCGGGGAATACGTTTTCTTAATGAGTGTAGCGCCGGACATTCATAAAGAATGTGTTCGGATGTTTCATTCTCCTCTAAGCATAACCGACAGCCCTTCTCTTGGCACAGGTTCAACTTGTTAAGGTGGTATCTCAGGTCGCAATGACCATTTAGAAAGCTCACGAGCTTCCTAATGTCTTCCCTATCTAAATTAAGTATATCCTTATAGGAATAAGGGTTGATTAATCGTTTGGATTGTCTTAGACCTGGCCCATTGGTCTAGTGGTCTAGACGAAGTTTGTTTTCCCATTCGTTAATCAGCATTGTGGCTGTTGTCCAGCTGACGCCACAATAAGGTTCAGAACCTATTCTGAGCCAGCCCTAGCAAGCACATCTGCAGATTCGTTGCCCACAATCCCTTGGTGTCCACGGACCCAACCAAGTTTTACCCTGTCGTATTTGGCACCGTAGCAACATTCCACAGTTCTGGAGTCCATTAGGTTGGACGATAATGCCATAAACGATGCTTGGCTACCTGAAACGATGTCTATTCTAGCGCCCTTGATCCCCTTGCGGAGATTGTGCCTAGCGCAGATTTCAATGGCATGGATTTCAGCCTGAAGCACAGTGGGAGTCGTACCCAGAGGTACCGAAATCTTAGTGTTGAGTCCAAAGACCCCAGCTCCAACTTCAGAATCCATTTTCGAACCGTCGGTGAACCAGACCAGACTTCTAGGGTCCAGTGCTGGAGCACCATTGGACTAATTTCCGCAATTGCAAGTGCGGGTAGTCTAGGGCCTTGATTCTAGACTAGGTAACCTGCGTTACTGAAACCAGCTCGCTACAGAAACCGACACTATGCCTCGGATTAGGACTGATCACATGTTGACGACTTTGGCTATTATATCCAAAACAAAGATAGGTTTCTGAAACGTAAAGACGCTCCTCGGCTCGGGAAGCGAAGGTCCTTACAATGCCAGATTCCTGCAATTGGAAAAATAATTGATGCGATATCAATTGGACATTTTGGGGGTAAGTGAAATAAGATGGTTAGGAGCGGGCGAGTACCAGTCCCCAACGTGTAACACTGTACTACTCTATTCTGGAAGACCATCCGAAAGTCAGCGGGAATATGGAGTCGGACTTCTGTTAACAACAACAGCACGCAAATCCTAATTTCCTAGCAGCCTCATGGTGATCGGATTATGACGGCCAGATTCCGGACTAGAGTACGACGCGTCACCATCATACAGTGTTACGCCCCAACGAATAGTTCGTCTGAGGACGAAAAGGAGAGCTTCTACAATCTCTTAAGCGCCGTCTTCAACACAACACCAAATGGAGACACTGTCATAGTGATGGGGGATTTGAATGCCAAGGTAGGCAACGACAACGAAGGGCTCAAACATGTAATCGGGAAGCATGGACTAGGCAACGGCCTAGGACTAGGCCTTGTGATAGATGGCACCATGTTTGAGCACAGGACCTGCCATAAAGATGTCACCAGATGTGGGAATAGAACGTGATCACCATCTTATGATAGCTACTCTCCACCTACGCACTGCTGCAGTTCGAACATCCCACGACAACACAAGAATGCCCAAGTTCAACATCGATAGACTTAGTGAGCCCTCAGTGCACCAACAACTAAGGAAGCACTTTTCGCAAGGTGTGGAAGCAATCAGTAGCTCAATGCCCGCAACCATCCAAGATCATTGGTGTGCTGTGAAAAATGTTTTTACATCAGGTGCTGAAAGAATTGTCGGTCGATCGCTGGGAAGACATAGGGCGTGGCTTTCCGAGGATACCTGGAGACGGATTGATGAACGAAAACAGCTGAAAGCTCGAGTTACAGCTACTCCAGCAGCAGGGAGAAGCGAGCTAGGGTCCCTATATCGCATGAAGATGAGAGAAGTTCAGCGTAGCATGCGACGTGACAAGCGCAATTACATCAATGTGCTGGCTAGAGAAGCAGAAGATGCTGCACGGAGGTGCGACAGCAGGGCCGTCTACAGAATCACCAAAGAGCTAACATGTGGTCGCAGCTTCAGCCAGCACCCAGTGAAAAGCCTAGACGGCTCCTTGCTCATTTCGGATGAGGACCAGCTCAAGAGAAGGAAAGAGCATTTAGCTACGGTTTTGAACCGCATATTCGCCAGCGATATGCACCCAAATCAGACTGACATGCCCGAGGTGAGAAGTTCCGGAATACGCACCACCACTCCCAGAAATGATGAGATCATTACCGCGATCAAGGCACACAAAACCAACAAGGCGGTAGGACTTGACTGTTTTCCAGCGGAGCTCTTACGAGCAGCACCTACAACATCGGCTGAGCTTCTGCTTCCACTTATAGAGAGAGCTGGGAAGCTGAGAGCTTTCCTAACGAGTGGAAAAAGGGAATTATCGTCAAGCTTCCTAAGAAAGGAAATTTAATGGAGTGCGGAAACTGGAGGGGTATCTGCGTGCTGCCTGATGTAGCTAGGATAATAGCTAAAATCACCCTGGACCGAATTAAACAACATCTCGAAGACGCACTCGATGCCGAACAAGCAGGTTTCCGCTCTGGATCCTCCTGTGTCGACCACATCAACACCCTGCGGATTATCAGCGAACAGTGTGTTGAATATCGATCGCCACTCCACCTGCTGTTTATCGATTTTGAGAAGGTATTCGATAGTGTCAGCAGGGAGTTTATTTGGCGTGCCTTACGCAGGAGAGGTATTCCTGATAAACTAATTGCTGTTATCAAAGCTACATATGAAGGCTACAAGTGTCACGTTCCGCACAGAGGAAGGTTGTCTGAGGAATTTGAAATCCAAAGTGGGGTAAGGCAAGGCTGTATCCTTTCACCAATATTATTTCTATTAGCGATGTGCTTCGTGCAGCTTTGTCGACGGGAAACGGAGGAATTCGATGGACTCTTACATCTAAACTGAAACATCTTGACTACGCTGACGAAGTATGCTTACTCTCCCACAGAATTATGGACCTCCACCAAATGACAGCAGATGTGGAGAAAGAGGCAGGCGTCGTCTGGCTGAAAAAACTAAAATGATCAGCCTTGGAACAAACTCATCGGCTCAAATATGCATTGCTGGACAACCGGTAGAGAGAGTAGAGGATTTCCAGTATCTTGGGAGTATTGTCTCGACCGATGGTGGAACCGAACTTGATATAACCAACAGAAGCGCCAAAGCAAAGTCCGCGTTCGGTATGTTGTCCAAAATATGGCGGAGCAATGCAATCAGTTTGAGCACAAAGATAAGACTGTTCCGCTCCGACGTTGAATCCGTGCTGTTATATGGATGCTGCACGTGGAGAGTGACCACTACTATCACCAGAAAGCTGCAAACATTTGTTTATAGGTGCCTGCGCAATATCTTAACGATTTTCTGGCCCAATCGTATCTCTAACGAACACCTTTACGAGAGAACGGGTCAGGAACCAATAGGCACAACCATCCAACGGCGGAAGTGGCAGTGGATTGGTCACACGTTCCGTAAGCGTGACAGTTCCATAGCGAACCATGCTTTGCAATGGAACCCTTTAACTCAGGATGGCAGAAGACCTGGCGATCCGAGGAGAACATGGCACAGAACAGTCGAGAAGGAGGCACGGCAGTTGGGGAAAGGTTGGGGACAACTAAGACACATTGCCAGAAACCGTACGCGATGGCGCGTAGGCGTGGTAGAGACCCTAAAGCCCACAAGGGAATATAGGACATACGTATGTATCGAGATGAACTTGAGACACTTAGTTCAATACCACCGATATTTAGGGGTCTTTTACTGCTGAATCAGTCAGCCACTAGTTGTAGTGCGAAGTTGAACCTTTCACTTAGAACAGGGGGAAATCTCCACGAAACCAGGATAACCACATCGTCGGCATAGGCCGTCGCGTTGAAGCCGCTGTTTTCCTTCAGTATTACCAAGATCTCATCCTCTTCAAGGAGCCATATTAGCGGAGACAGAACTCCGCCTTAGGGGTTCCTCTGTAGACCTTTCTCCGGATGGTTGCATGTTATTGCGTTGAAAAAATAATTCTCGATTGAAGCATCTGTGTGATACAGTTGCAGAGGCCGGTGTTAAGATGAGCTCTGTGTAGGCTGTTCAGGAACGCGTCAGAGCTTCCTCGTGATGATACAAGTATCTAGAGATCTCCACCTGTAGTTTGTTATGCTATTAAAGTTTGCATGTTCCCCTTGCTTTTACTTTTTCAACAAATAAGCTGTTAATATCATTTTTCGTTTCATTTCTTAATTAAAATCTCTCGAGCAAAGCATAATTGGATAAGACACACAAATCCCCAGTCAACAACACCCTACGAATGTCTATGTACACTTTCCCTAAACGAAATCCGACTGCATGTGTTTTCAAAATCGCATTACACGGAAAACTTGATTGGCTTCCGAATACACCAATCGCCCCCACTGGGTGGAGTCAAAATTTTAATCAATTTCACTGCAAAAACAACGTCAAATCACGTCTAATCAACTTAATCTTATCGCCGCTGGAATTTCAATCGAATTTCTACCCACCGAAGCACGCTATCTAGACAAGCTTATTGAAATGGGACTACCTATACACTGTCCGATCTAGTAATTACTAAATTTATTCTTGTAAAGTCAGATATGGATATCGATCGACATTGTGTTATCTTTGGGTAGACCGCACCCCATCATCGTTTCGAAATAAAGTTTGACGTTGAAGTTGAAGCGCTCGAAATGTGTATCAAATTTTTGCATTTATATATCGGGCTGATGATTAAGAAATTGTTTTGAAAATAATTTCTATTTTCATTACAATTTTATTGCCAGTGTCAAGCGATATACCATAAAAACAAATTCATGATGAGTCCGAAATTTGGGTCGTGCTCTTTCTAATCGTACAACGCCTTTGAACACATCCACTGCTTGCCGCATGGTTCACAATGTCAAAAATTTGTTTATTTTTTTTTTGCTTTTTGTTTTTTGTGTCATTGTAAACTTTGTTCCCAAAAATCTGACGGTACTATAAAGTATCTGATACTAATTAATGTGCCACTTAGATAAGAAGTTGTTTGCTTGTTTTTTGTTTGTAATTTATTTTGGTTTTTAGTTATTTTGAAATCTTTCCCTACTGTGATGCAAGTTCAGCTTCTAAGGTCACGGTTATGCATGATGAATAATGATTCATTTGATTTATTAGCCTCTGTGAATAATTTTACTGATTTTTTCGTTTATGTCAAAAAAATCAGAAAAAAGAAAGAAACGCCAATGGGAGGAAGTAAAAATTGTTTGAAGTTCCATTATAAATAGAATCTACTAAATTTAATTAATCATAATAGTAGTGATTAATTCATTTGAAGGACAAATCACATGTTTCCAGATGCTACTGTCGTTATAATTGATTTGTCCTTGAATGACTTTTTTCGTCCAGTACGTATACACAGACAGCATTAGGAGCTTTCTTCGGTTCGTGTTTGGTTATTACCTTATTTCCTTAAGCCAATTAGACATAAATTTACATTTCGTGTCTGCTTAATGTCTGGACAGGAAACACACAAAAAAAAAGAAGAGAAATCAGATATCTTGAACACAAGTGAATTTTATGATTCGATTTAATTGCGAGACTACGAGCAAAAAGTTAATTGGACTCGGCTTTGGTCTAAGCTTGAAGTTTATCATGAATGTCATCGTACTAAAAATGCCATCAAGGGAGACTAACGATATTTATATTTAGCGCACAAACGGATTATTAAAACGCAAATACCTATTACCTATAGAATATCCTACAACCTAAAAGATGTTGTCCAAATACCGCGCGTACTTACTTACTAATTATGTCCTGTATCCCCGTGGGCGTCCTAGGTCCTCTACTACGCCTACGCGCCTTCGCGTACGGTTTCTGGCAATGTGTCTCAATGAGCTCTCCCCAACTTTTTCCCAATAGCCGTAGCTCCTTCTCGATTGCTCTGCGTCCTGTTGTCCTCGGATCGCCAGGTCTTCTGCCATCCTGAGTTAGAGGGTTCCATTGCATAGCATGGTTCGCTATGCAACTGTCACCCTTTCGGAACGTGTGACCAATCCACTGCCACTTCCGCCGTTGGATGGTTGTGCCTATTGGTTCCTGACCCGTTCTCTCGTGAACGTGTTCGTTAGAGATACGATTGGGCCAGAAAATCCTTAAGATATTGCGCAGGTACCTATTAATGAACGTTTGCAGCATCCATGCACGGATTCAACATTGGAGCGGAACAGTTTTATCTTGGTGTTCAAACTGATTGCATTGCTTCGCCATATTTTGGACAACATCCCGAACGCGGACTTTGCTGGTGATCATGTTGGCTATATCCCGTTTGGTTCCACCATCGGTCGAGACAATACTCCCAAGATACTGGAAATCCTCTACTCTCTCTACCGGTTGTCCAGCAATGCATATTTGAGCTGATGAGTTTCTCCACATCTGTTGTCATTTGGTGGAGGTCCATGATTCTGTGGGAGAGTAAGCATTCGTCGTCAGCGTAGTCAAGATGTTTTAGTTGAGATTTAAGAGCCCATCGAATTCCTCCGTTTCCCGTCGACAAAGCCGCACGAAGCACATCGCTAATCACCAATAGGAATAATATTGGTGAAAGGATACAGCCTTGTCTTACCCCACTTTGGATCTCAAATTCCTCAGACAACCTCCCCCTGTGCAGAACGTGACATGTGGAGCCTTCATATGTAGCTTTGATAACAGCAATTAGTTTATCGGGAATACCTCTCCGCGTAAGGCACGCCAAATTATCTCCCTATTGACACTATCGAATACCTTCTCAAAATCGATGAACAGCAGGTGCAGTGGCGATCGATATTCAATACACTGTTCGATGATAATCCGCAGGGTATTTACGTGGTCGGCACAGGACGATCCAGAGCGGAAACCTGCTTGTTCGCCATCCAGTGTGTCTTCGAGATGTTGTTTGATCCGCTCCAGGATGATTTTAGCTATTATCATAGCTACGGCACCAAGCACTCCTCCAGTTTCCGCAATCCATTGAATTTCCTTTCTTAGGAACCTTGACGATAATTCCCTTTTCCCACTCGTTAGGAAAGCTCTTAGCTTCCCAAGCTCTCTCTATAAGTGGAAGCAGAAGCTCAGCCGATGTTGTTGGTGCTGCTCGTAAGAGCTCTGCTGGAATACCGTCAAGTCCTACCGCCTTGTTGGTTTTGTGTGCCTTGATCGCGGTAATAATCTCATCTTTACTGGGAGTCGTGGTGCGTATTCGGGAACTTCTCACCTCGGGCATCTGAGTTTGATTTGGGAGCATATCGCTAGCGAATACACGGCTTAAAACCATAGCAAAATGCTCTTTCCATCTCTTGAGCTGGTCCTCATCCGAAATGAGGAAGGCTTTTCACTGGATGTTGGCTAGAGCTGCGACCACCTGTCAGTTCTTTGGTGATTCTGTAGAGAGTCCTGCTGTCACACCTCCGTGCAGCTTCTTCTGCTTCTGTAGCCAGCGCGTTGATGTAGTTGCGCTTGTCATGTCGCACGCTACGCTGAACTTCTCTCATCTTCATGCGATAGAGGGACCCTAGCTCGCTTCTCTCTGCTGCTGGGGTAGCTGCAATTCGAGCTTTCAGCTGTTTTCGTTCGTCAATCCGTCTCCAGGTATCCTCGAAAAGCCACGACCTAGGTCTTCCCTGCGATCGACCGAGGATTCTTTCAGCACCAGATGTAAAAACATTTTTCACAGCACGCCAATGGTCTTGGATGGTTGCGGGCATTGAGATTGCTTCCATACCTTGCGAAAAGTGCTCCCTTAATTGTTGGCGCACTGAGGGATCACTAGCTCTATCGATGTTGAACCTGGGCATTCTTGTGTTGTAGTGGGATCTTCGAAATGCAGCAGTGCGTAGTTGGAGAGAAGCTATCATAAGATGGTGTTCACGTACTATCCCCACATCTGCCCCTCGCTTGTTACGGACGTCCAGGAGACTACTTCTAAAGCGGCGGCTGATGGCAAAATGGTCAATTTGGTTGGAGGTTGCTTGTCTGTCGTTGGAAACCCAGCTGACTTTGTGGCAGGTCTTGTGTTCAAACACGGTGCCACAAGGCTATTGGCATTGCAGAAATCCACAAACCTTTCGCCGTTGTCATTGCGGTTGCCTAGTCCATACTTACAGATTACATATTTGAGACCTTCGTTGTCGTTGCCTACCTTGGCATTCAAATCCCACATCACTATGACAATGTCTCCATTTGTTGTTGTGTTGAAGACGGCACTTAAGAGATTATAAAAGCTCTCCTTTTCGTCCTCAGACGGATCATTCTTTGGGGCGTAACACTGTATGATGGTGACGCGTCGTACTCTAGTCCGGAATCTGGCCGTCATAATCCTATCACCATGAGGCTGCCAGGAAATTAGACCCTTTCGTGCTGTTGTTGTTAGCAGTAGTCCGACTCCATGTTCCCGCGGACTTCCGGATGGTCTTCCAGAAAAGAGTAGTGCAGTGTTCCGCGTTGGGGACTGGTACTCGCCCGCATCTAACCATCTTACTTCACTTACCCCCAAAATGTCCATGAATTCGTTTTCCAGTTGGAGGAATCTAGCATTGTAAGGACCTTCGTTTCCCGAGTCGAGGAGCGTCTTTACATTCCAGAAACCTGTCTTTGTCCGAGGACAATAGCCAAAAGTCGTCAACATGTGATCATTTCTTATCCGAGGCATAGTGTCGGTTTCTGTAGCGATCTGGTTTCAGTAAAGCAGGTTGCTGGCCCGCGTTACCTAGCCTAGAATCAAGGCCCTAGACAACCCGCACTTACAATTTTAGCCTACACGTACAAGGGTTTATACGTATAGTTGCCCGGGGACCACCACTAGGAGGTAAAGTAAGCACTTCATCACGAACTTGATTGTTGCGCTACTGGCCCAAGTTAAGTTTTGGGCAATGCAGGTCCCCAAAAGTTAAGGCTCTCGACTCTGTTGTAATTAGGTCGAGGATTGTGAGGATCTATAAATCACTTTTAAACAAGATATCTAGAGCCAATGCGGTGACCCTCCGTTGAGTACCAGGGCATATGGATATCGAAGGAAACGAAAGGGATGACGGGCTTGTTAGAAACGCGTCGGCGCTGCACTTATCGCAGGCCCTCCTTTTTGTAGGAAAGAAATAACAGATGAAGCCGCCGATCGAGCAAACAGACTCTGGATTCATCTGGACTCATGCGCAACAGGAAGATATCAACCAATTACTGGTCACTGTTGCATTGGCATTCATGCGGAACGACTGGGTGTACTGCAAAACGACTATTGTAGAAGTTGCAGGGACGAAGAAGAAATTGAATCTATTCGTCACCTCTTGTGCGATTGTCCGGTCCTATCCGTCAGAATAATGAGGATTATTTGTAGTTGCTTCTTCTCGGAACTGGAGGACGTAGTAATGTTGAGCTGATGGACCTCCTGAGATTCATATCACTATCTGAGTAGTTCTAAGAGCTGACCATCTCTACAGTGTTTCCAGGGTAAAATAATTTTGTACAATGGACCCGCACTACTGGTCTAAGTGAGCTGTAACTCATTTGTCACAAGGCTCCCGTCTACCTAACTTAACCTATAAGCCAACATGTTAAAGGTTGGGCCTCTTTTCTAACGACTTCTGCAGGAGCTGTGGAGACGAAGAAGATGAGGAAGCCATCCTTTACCTATACCATCTTTCCTATTTTGCACCTACGGCTCCTCGAAACATTGTGAATATGAAAAAGATACTGAACTGAAGATTATAACTCTTCGTACTATTAGTCTGTACGAAACCAGTCACATCGCCCATCAGCAGTCTTTAACTCCGTAAATACTCGATATACACACCTACCACTTTCAAGGACATTAAAAACCCGAGGGAATGAAACTGAGAGTATTTCTCTGACGCCTCTGCTGCGATTGTATAAACAATTTATTTATGTAGGTACTCGTATATAGTTTTTTTTTTTTTTTTTGAATTATTGCAAACACTTTCGATTGAGTAGAGTAAAATGGTTTTTGGACACCTGCCAGTATGGTGCGTGAAAAGTGGTTCTGAATGCCATGCGAATGTGTACCAAAGCTACACAATTTGTGCATGATAAATGATGAGGCATTTTTCTAAATTAGCAGACGTAAGTAGGAGTCCCAAAAAAATATATATAAACGCGGATCCATCATCCATCGAGATGCAATTAATTAAGCAAACACTCATTGATAACTTCCATCATAGGATGTGGCTCGTATATGTATATGGGAATCCATCATATTTGGAGAACAACATTTGAGCCAACTGAAAACGAAAATAAGATGATTCATTCGATATACGATACATGCATGGAGCTGTTGACGTTCTTTTTTTTTTAATCTTGTTTGGTAATAAAAAATAAACGAGTGTGGGATCAAATTGAGGCACTACATTCAATAAATAATAAAAGCAAGGAAAGGAAAAAATATCTTAATGTTCGTTCTGCAGATTTCGTGTTTATTCAATATTGAAATTCAGAGAGAGGCGAATTCGTATATAGTCGAGTGTGACATTTATGAATTAAAAATATACGCGAGGATTGAGAGAAAAATTTAAGAAAATTAATTTTACACACATACTCGTACCTACAGAGCTCATAAACAATCCAACTTCCGGAGCGATTTTAAAATGTGTCAGAAGTAAAATTCTACATGTCAGATTCTTCCCAGGGGATTAAAAGAATATTTTTTTATTGGAATAAGCAGGGGAAAACTGCTTGAAAAGACTTCAATTATCAGCAGTTTCCGTTTGCCCTATATAATTCCAACGTGCTTGTTTATGGTATTCCAATTATTTGTTGGCTGCTATATCTAAAAGGACTTGACGATAACGAGATGGTTGGATGGTTGGTTAAGATCGACCCTCGATGAGCATCCTTATACCAGAAATAGATCCTTTGCACTGCCGATGTGTAAGGTGGGTTGGTCACCCTCTTACTCTAGGAGCTTGATTTTAGCCGTGCGGGCGTTACCGAGATCATTTAGATTATTGAAAGAGTATTCACCCAGGCTGACCTTCCTAATGTTGACGAGCGCAGGACAAACTTATTGGAGGTGACTGATTGTCTCCTCTTCCTCTTCATCCCTCCAGAAGTCATTACAGGGGATGCCTAGTTTTTGAGTATATCTTCCTATGATACAGTGTCCGGTGAGAACATTTGCTATTTTGGAGAGAGTACTTACTTACTTACTTACTTAGGTGGCGCTACAGTTCGGGGTGAACCTGGGCCTCAACCAACAAGCCTATCGCCACTCCACCTACTGCTTATCGATTTTGAGAAGGCGTTCGATAAGGTCAACAGGGAGTTTATTTGGCGTGCCTTACGCAGGAGAGGTATTCCCGATAAACTAATTGCTATTATCAAAGCTACATATGAAGGCTCCAACTGTCACGTTCTGCACAGGGGAAGGTTGTCTGAGGAATTTGAGATCCAAAGTGGGGTAAGACAAGGCTGTATCCTTTCACAAATATTATTCCTAATGGTGATTAGCGATGTGCTTCGTGCAGCTTTGTCGACGAGAAACGGAGGAATTCGATGGACTCTTACATCTCAACTGAAACATCTTGACTACACTGACGATGTATGCTTACTCTCCCACAGAATTATAAACCTCCACCATATGACAGCAGATGTTTAGAGGGAGGCAGCCGCCGTCGGGCTGAAAATTAATACAAAAATCTGAAATTATCAGCATTGGAACTAACTCATCGGCTCAAATATGCATTGCTGGACAACCGGTAGAGAGAGTAGAGGACTTCCAGTATCTTGGGAGTTTTGTCTCGACCGATGGTGGAACCGAACTGGATATAGCCAACAGGATCGGCAAAGCAAAGTGAGCGTTCGGGATATTGTCCAAAATATGTCGAAAGAATGCAATCAGTTTAAACACCAAGCTAAGACTGTTCCGCTCTAATGTTGAATCCGTGGTGTTATATGGATGTAGCACATGAAGAGTGACCACTACTATCACCAGGAAGCTGCAAACGTTCGTTAATAGGTGCTTACGCAATATCTTGGGGATTTTCTGGCCCAATCGTAACTCTAACGAACACCTTTACTAGAGAACGGGTCAAGAAACCAATAGGCACAACCATCCAACGACGGAAGTGGCAGTGGATTGGTTACATGTTCCGAAAGGATAACAGTTCCATAGCGAACCATGCTATGCAATGGAACCCTTTAACACATGATGGCAGAAGACCTGGCGATCCGAGGAGAACATGGCGCAGAACAGTCGAGAAGGAGGCACTGCAGTTGGGGAAAAGTTGGGGAGAACTCAGACACATTGCCAGAAACCGTATACGATGGAGCGTAGGGGTAGTAGAGACCCTAGGACCCACAAGGGGATACACGACATAAGAAAAGAAGAAGAAAACCGGTGACAGCCCGCTGAGTTCTTCCAATTAAGTCTATATCGTTGGCGTATGCAAGCAGTTGTATGGACTTGTGATGGATTGTGCCTCTGGTGTTGGCTTGTGAGTTCCGCACAGTCCGTTCAAGTACAATATTAATGAAGTCACGTGACAGAGCGCCACCTTGTCTAAAACCTTTTTTGACATCAAAGGTCTCGGTGAGGTCATTACCGACCTTGATGGAGCAGCGAGCGTTCTCCATCATCATCCTGCAGAAACAAGTTTGGCAGGGATGTCAAAACTAGACATGGCTTTATAAAGCTCTTCTCTACAGATGCTGTCATATGCGGCCTTGAAATTGATAAGGAGATGATGAGAATCGATTTGGACTTCTTGGGTTTTCCCCAGGATCTGCCGAAGTGTGAAGATTTGTTCGATAGTTGACTTTCCTGGCCTGAAACCGCGCTGATAGGGCCAATCAGGCTGCTGATGCAAGGTTTTAGGCGTTGACACAATATCGCAGAAAAGATCTTTTATGCGATGTTGAGGAGACAGATGCCTCTATAATTGGCGCAGTTGAGGGGGTCTCCTTTCTTGTGGATCGAGCAAATGATACTGAAATTCCATTCATCAGGCATACACTCGTCTGACCAAATCTTAGAGATTCGGCTGCCTTGAAAAGTTCGGCCGGTAAGCCATCAGGTCCAGCAGCCTTGTTGGATTTTAGCTTGGATATTGCTATACTCACTTCGTTTTGGTCTGGTGGAAGGAAATTTTGACTATCATCGTCTACGTTGAATGGTTAATTATGCCTGACAGCGGGATGTTGGTCTTCGTCGCCATTATACAGTCTGCAGAAGTAGTTTCTTCATATTCTCAACACCGATTGTGATTCTACTACGATGTTTACATCTTCATCTCTACAGTTTTCTGCACGGGTATTGCTTCTCTGACACGTTCCTTTTAACTTTTGATAAAACTTCCGTACATTGTTCCTGGAGTATAAGCTCTCAATATCGTTGATCACGCGCTTCTCCTGTTCTTTTTGGAGAATCCGATGTTCTTCCAGTCTCTTTTGCTCGTAGAGCTCACAAGTAGCTCCCGTCTACCTTTGCATCGCCGCTTTGCATGCCACTTGTTTTGCTGGATGCAATCGCCGGCATTCTTCTTCAAACCAGGGGTTTCGCAGTGGTGGGCGAGCGAGACTCAGCACATCAGTTGCGGCGTTTCTGATGGCATATTGGCAGCGTTGCCAATGCTCTTCGGCACTTGATGCTGGCGGCATAGGGGTGATTGAGAGATTTCGGGATACGCGTTCAGCGAAGAGTCTGGTGGTCTCTTGCGATTGTAGCTTTTCGACGTTAAATTTTCTCTCAATGATTCTTCTTTGTTCCTCAGATTGGGATATCCGCATTTGGACCTTGGCTACAAAAAGGTAGTGATCCGAGTCTATGTTGGCCGCTCGAAATGCTCGGACATCCAGAATACTGGAGGCATGTCTGGTGTCGATCGCAATATGATCAACTTGGTTTATCGTTACATGATCATGGAGAGAGTATCTCTCTTGTGTTTCAAAGCCCGATGGACCTAAATTTTTTAGGTGTTGGGCAAAGTTGTATGGCATTAGCCTAGATGTTGCCAGGTAAAAGTTCGATTGAAACAATCACCCTACCTAGTCCACACTTTATGCATAGCAGTACTTAGAGTCCGATTGAATCAGTCACTCTATGTACACTTATGCTTCTCTACACCTACACGGTCCACCTAGGTATGAAGTGTTTGACTGAATCAGTCATCCCACCTAGTCAATACCATACCGGGAAGATTCCGACACCGACTCCGTCCTTGGTTTTGGACCCGTCCGTTAAAATTAGCAGCAATTCGTTATATAGGGCATCGCGTTGTGACGACTCAGTTTCGTCCAGTATTCAGTGCATGTAGCCCCTGTTGAAGTCATATTCAGTGGATAGGTGGTCAGTGAAATTGGGGGAGATGACGGTGCATCAAAAGAATTTGGCGTGTCCCGTGTGTTGCTCCCTCCATTGCTTTGAGCCTCTTAGTCTTATTGCCGAGATGAAAGGAAATTGGTTACTGACAATCTCAATCGGGAGTAGGTGGAGCGTGGTTTGGAGCGCCTCTGCGAAAAAGGTTCTTAGAGCACCGGCAATACTAAGACATGCAACTCGTTGAGTTTTTTTCCTTTAAGGATAAGTTGGACTTATTCTCCAAGGCGGGCCACCATACCAGAATCGGTTTTATTACCAACGTGCATAGCCAGTGCATGATGTTTGGTTGTAGGTCCCAAGTGAAGCCTACTGCCTTCTTTCAGATGTATAGGGCAGCCAACGATTTTTTGGCATGTTCAACGACATTCTCTTTCCAAATTAGCTTGCGGTCAAGCTTTAGGCCTAAATATCTAGCGCGGCAGTCGACATTTTGTTTCATCTGATACCCCTCGATATTTTTAGCGAAAGTAGCCGTTCGCCTTAAAGCTACCCAACAGTGGTCAAGCAAAGAATTTGATCACGCTACCATTCTGAATAAATTCACAATCTCTCCTGAAAACACGGACTACACCATCCCACGTTTACATTTCGATGAGAACTTCTTCGTCACCATCCCTTCTAGATTACTCTGGGAGGGTGATGCATTTTTAGAAGATGAGTCAATTTACTCACAGGCGGATCAGTAGAAATGCGGTGAAGTGGGAGGGTTATGATCCTATGATCCCTTATTTTCGGATCATAGCCTCGCTAATAAAAGGAAGAAGAATAGTCAATTCACTTCTACACTGACGGCTCAAAAACGAAAGATCGAGTTGGTGGAGGTGTTTTTCTGACAGGCATAATCTTAAGCCCTCCTTACGTCTTCCAAATCATTGTAGTGTGCTCCAGACAGAAATAATGGCAATTAAAGAAGTATTGTCTTGGCTTAAGAAAAACGTGATATCTGCTAGAGATATCCGCATCTTTTCAAACAGCCAAGCAGCAATCAAATCCCTGGAATCGACCTCTATAAATTCCTTAGTAGCTCTAGACTGCCGGTCGTCTATTGCGGAGATGGCTGAGCAATTCAATATTCATCAGTGTTGGGTGCCGGGGTATAGGAATATTTCGGGCAATTGTAAGGCTGACGAACTCGCCAGAATAGGAACAACTGTACCCGGACAAAGGCACCTTAGGTATACCAATTGCTACTCGCAAAGTTAAATTTAAACTAGATGCTATCTAGAGTACAAATCTTAGGTGGTCGAATGGATTAACATGTCTAGCGACAATTTAGCCGATTTAGCCGAAGCTGGATCTAAAACGTTCTAAGAATTCGATTTCTCTCAAGAGATTGCATATCGGCGCTATAATACGTATAGGTGTCAACACTGGACACTGTCTAATAGGCAATCTTGCTACAAGGCTAGGCCTTTTTGCGAACGACTTTTGTAGAAGCTGCATGGACGAAGAAGAGGAAGAAACTATTCCTCACCTTCTTTGTTTCTGCCCAGCTCTCTCCCATAGAAGAAAGCTTCACTTAGGAGCCCCTATTACAATGATTTAGACGACCTGATAGATATTGATATTAAGAGCCTCCTACGCTTCATAAGAAACTCAAAATGGTTTTAACGAATAGGTAGAGAGATTTCCTCCCATGATCCACGTTATATCACAATGGACCTATTATTGGTCGAAGTGTGTTGGCGATTCTTAGCTGGCAGCCACTTCAATCTAACCTTAACTTTGGGTGGTGTGAAGTCAAGGGGTGTGTGTTTTCTTGTATTATAAAAAAAACTAGCTCGATCTTCGTCCGGTTAATGAAGAGGCCGCATTTGTCGGTTCATATGTGCAGTTCGTTAAGAGCAGACTGAATAATATCGGCTAGCGTCTGCGGGTATTTGCCTGTTATTAGGCAAGCAACATCATCTGCGTAGGCAATAACCTTGCATCCAGTTTTTTTTTTTTAATTTTCACAAGGGCTTTGTTGAACACTAGATTCCATATTATTGGAGACAGTACACATCTCGAGGGGTGCCTCAATGTGACACGTCATTTGACAGTACTGCTTCCGAATGATACTGTTATTACACTGTTCTTTAGCACGTGCTCTATGAAACAACAGATGGGTTCGCAGATGTTAAGCCTGCGTAGGGCATTAGTAATCGTATTTGTTTAAAAAAAATGACACTAGGGTAAACTCTTTGATTGAGAGTGATTTGTCGATAGGGTAGATGATGGAGTGTAAGGCCGTTTCAACAGATTTGCCTATTTCGTAGGCGTGTTGTGCCGTCGACAGTAAGCTACTGTCAATGTTGGCCTTGATGTGTAGGTCTAGGATTCTTTCTAGAATCTTGAGAAGGAAGGACGTTTGACTGATTGGTCTAAGGTCCTTTGGAATTGTGCGCGATGTCTTGCCTGCTTTGAGTATAAAAACTATTTTTACCTCGGTCCAGGCAGTTGATTATTCTGCCATACAATATTGAAGGCCGTCTGGAGCTGTGCCGGAAAGATACCGTCTGGTCCCGGGAATTTTAATGCTTCGAAACTGTTCACCGCCCATTTCAACTTATCCTCTCTGATTAGATGAGGAGGTGCTAGTGCGCATGCAACATTTACCAGGGTATGGTGATCGCTGGAGATAGGCGTTTTTTTTTTTTTTTTAGGTTGCGCCAAGGACGTATAATCTTCATAGATACAAATAGCCCGACGTCTAAGGTATACCCTCTGCATCTCTTTAGCGAGGGTGTCGATTGGGACCATCCCAGCTAAAACGCAGGCTGCATCGTCGGAGATAGTTCGGAAGCCGCTGATCACTCTGATTGCGCAGAGCCTGTGAGCTGATGATAGCTTCTTCCTGCACTCATTTGTCGCCAGTGCACCTGCCCATATCGGGGCAGCATATAGAAGTACCGAGCTGACCACTCTGGACAGCAGGATCCTGCGGGCGTATCCACGCCCGCCGATGTTCGGGAGCATTCGGGAGAGTGCTGCCTGCATCAGCGCTGCTTTCTTACTAGAATACTCGACGTGGGCTTTGAAGCGCAGCCTGTTGTCGAGCATGACTCCAAGGTACTTCAAGGATTCTTTGGACCTTATTGTCTGGTTTCCGACCCGGAAGCTGGCATATTCCACCTTTCTGCGACTGGTTATTAGGACGGCTTCGGTCTTGTGGGCAGCTAGTTCCAGACCGGTAGACTCCAGCCATTCATTTATTCTTATAACTGCCTTATCCGTGGCAGACTCCACCTCGTGTACGTGCTTCGCTACTGTAACCACTGGGATATCGTCAGCGAAGCCAATTACTTTGACTCGCTCGGGCAGTGTTAGTCGCAGAACTCCGTCGTACATAATGTTCCATAGGAGAGGTCCTAGAACCGACCCTTGCGGGACTCCCGCGGAAACACTGTAGTGCTTAACGTCATCGTCAGTGTGGTATCTTAGCTTCCTATTGCTGAAGTAGTCCGTGACTATCCTCAGCAGGTAGTATGGTGTATCCATCCTGGCCAGGGATCTCCTAATGAATGACCAGCTTGCCGAGTTGAACGCATTTTTGACGTCGAGCGTTACTACTGCGCAATATTTCTTCGTCCCCATTTCCACCTTTTCCCTTGTAAGAGTCTTTCCCAAATAGTTCTTCTGACGTGTTTGCCGGGATATGCTCCATGCTGATCTCCCTCGTGATGGAGACCATAGTAGTTGGTCTATGGGGGAATAGGTGCTCTACTATAGTCTTTAGCATTGCCGTGCATGTAAGTTGTTGTTACTCTCCTTAATGGCCCTTACCAGTTCTCGCCTCGCCAATTTTAATGTGGTTAGCCACTCTTAGAAATCTTGTCTGCCTCTGGATCTCTGAGATCTGCGTCGTGTTTGTTGGCACTTCGCCCTGATCCGTTTAATCTCGTCGGTCCACCAGTAGCAGGGCTCGCCTCTTTTACTGACAGACCTTCTGGGCATTGCTGCCTCGCACGCTGTGGTTATGACCTGGATCAGCTGATGCGAAAGGGCCTCAGCCGATCCATTATTTGTTGTGGCGCTGGTGTTTAACATTTCTTCGAACATGTCTTTGTCGAAGAGCGTGTCCTTCCACTTTGGTCCTGTTAGGATGGGACGCAGTCTACGTTTCTCCTCGCCGACATTAAATATAATTGCCTGGTGGTCACTGTGGGTATAGTCTTCGCTGACCCGCCATTTGGTTTTCCGCAGGAGTGAGTTGCTCATGAATGTGATGTCAATGATTGACCCTCTGCCTGCCTTTCGAAGCGTTTCCGCTGTACCGTCGTTGGCCAGACTAATGTCCAGTGCTGCGAAGCATTCGAGGAGAGCTCTTCCCCTTGCGTCCGTGGTTCTACTGCCCCAATCAGTAGCCCAGGCGTTGAAATCTCCAGCGATAATCACTGGATGTTTCCCCCGCGCGTCAGCTACGATGTCGTCCAGCAGCTTTAGATAGTCCGCCAGTATTATACTGGGGGGCGCATAGCAACTATAGAAGTGCACACCATTTATCCTTGCAGATACGAAAAGGTCAGCCTGGTAGCCGACTGACTGCGGAGCATAGCTCCCGTAGGTCCATGTCGCTTTTTTCGTGGTATCGTCTATCCAGCTGCTTCCATTTATGGGCTTGTACGGTTCGCTTATTAGGGCTACGTCGATCCTTTTCTCTCGTACAGTTTGCGCCAGAAGGTCCTGTGCGGCGGCGCAGTGGTTTAGGTTTATCTGGACGACATTCATCATATTAATTTGGCCAGTGCCTTCTTGAGTACCGGGCACTTGCTGCTACCAGCTACGTGTCCGGCGTTTTCTGGCGTGACCGTCTTACACCAGAAGCATAATGCGTCCTTTTTGCATTCTTGGCTATGTGGCCCTCCTCTCCACAGTTTCTGCACTGCTTGGATCGGTCATGCTCGCTCTTGCATTGACGCGCCGTGTGGAAAAACTCCAGACACCTAAAGCATTTGGTGAAGGCCTTTCGAACACGAATACGGCAGTTAACCCAGCCGACTTTGATTTTGCCGGACTCCAGCAGCTTGTTCCCCTTCTCTGTCGGTAGCCCCACTGTCGCGATCTGCGTGCCACCGTAGGCCTTCCTATGGCTGAGCACATCTGCTTCGGCAACCTCAATGTTGTACTGAGCCTTGATAGCTTCGCAGATGTCTCTCCTAGTGGTGACTTCGTCAAGGTCTTTGATTTCGACGGTGGATCTCTGAATTAGAGTGCGGATCTCCGCCTCTGCGCCAAGGTTCTCACCGATTATGCTCCTAAATTGTTCGGTGCTGTCACCAGATTCGCGTAGCTGGAACAGCAGGTCGCCTTACTGGGTTCTCCTAATCTTTGTGACCGATTCACCCAGGTTGTGGATCTTGAGGTCCGCTTTGACCCTGAGTAGTATTTCGGCGTAGGAAAGTTAACCATTGGTTGCCACCACTATTGCGTCCGGTCGCGTTTTTTCATTGACGGTCTTGCCTGGCTTCTTCCCTAGGCGTGCAGCTGGGGAAGTGAGTGCCCATGAGTAGGTTGAGTGATGCTTCGTCTGATTCTGCCCCGGGATCCATTGGAATTCATGAGCACGCTTGGTGCAGTTGGTGTTTTAAAGAAAACTTTTCGCAGTCCAGAGGATTAAGACGTGCTGTCAATGCTCTGGCAAAAACTGCGCCAGGATCTACGTCTGGCCATCCGAACTCTGCTTTGAAGCTCTTCAGGATTTCTTTGTAGATCTCCCAATCCAAAGGTAGCCCTTTGGCTTTGTTAAAGTTGTTCCTGCTTATGCAGCGGAGGTTATTAAGTTCTGCATTCCACCATGGCGGACGATTGCCTAACTTCCTTCTTGTTATAGGACAGGATTCGTTGAAAGGCGTATTGAGGGCAGAGGTTAGAACGGTGTTAAGCTTATCTAATTCCAATTATATGGTTGGTACTGTGTATACATGATTGGATAGTTTAGCAGAGAGAGATTCATTGTGTTTTGACCAATCGGTTTTCCGTCGATTGCGGAAGACTGAAAGTGCGGTATTGTAACAAGTTTCCAGTTTGTAATCCACATACTGGTGATCTGAATATAAATGACTGTCGGATACAGTCCAGTTGGAAATCGCAGGGTGAATGTTTTGTGAAGCAAAGGTGACGTCAAGCATCTCTTGCTGGGTGTTAGTAATAAAAGGAGGACTATTTCCTCGATTGCAAACAACTAGGTTGGTGCCTACTAAATACTCGAAAATATACCTACCTCGGCGGTTAGTGTCGGTACTGCCCCTTAGATCATGGTGCGCGTTGGTGTCGCACCCCAGAAGACGCCATTGATCCTGTCGAATTTTTAGCCGCACATCCTTCTTCCAAGGTTTATTGCTAGACTTCTAAGACATTACTTTAGAGAATCAGAGCAACAAGAGATGCCTCGTCTGGTTTCATATACGAGTATGTACATGTGCTGAAGTTCGCCCGGATGTGCTTGCGCAAGCCCGAGTGACGCATATGTTCACACTCGGCATAAGGTCATCGCTCACTATCAAAGTGGCTACATCGCGGAGATGATGATGCATATGCAATATCCTCTACCATATCCTTTCCACAAATGCTGACTATAAATAGACAACAAGAGTATGTCAATGCTTTGACAAGGCACCACGTATTTACTATTTTTTCGTCTACCTCCTTGTTTATTTCAAAACTTTCCCCACACCATCGCACCTCAATTTCAAGATTATATTATTGTTATTCAAAAGATTCGGGTAGCCCACTAATAACTTCGTGACACTGAGTCACACTTGGATTACTATTCAAAGTTTGTCTGTTCATACGACTGACGAACATACGCGATGTATTAAACATGATTTCAATCCCGTTTTTGTTTTTATTATTTCTTCGACCAATTTTATTGTCAAAAAATTTGCAATGAATCATCTGACAAGGCTTAGAGCTTCGGATCCTTAAATTCTGCCTACGAACACAGATTGAGATGTTTACTGGCCAACTGGTTGAGTCTTACCTCAAAAATCCATACAACTTCCGAAACTTTTATGCAAAAATGACTATCAATGGAACTGTGATTTATTTAAGAACGAACTTCAACTCAACTCTCAAACTGGACTTGACTATTCTGCGAAAACATTTTGTTGTTTCGTCTTGGTTTACCTTGCGGCTGAGGAGGATTAACATTAATATTTTCTACTACCTGCCTCAATGCCGCAGATTTAATAGCTAAACACCGATAAATATACGATTTCGCCTCGACAGAACGTGAGTATCTTATTTAATAAACTTTTTTTTTTTCTTCTCTGATATAGAAAACAAACCATTAGATGACAATGGTACCGAATATAATGGCATTAAGAGAGAAATAAACAACAAACGTAATTTGACAATTTTATTCCACCTTGAACGGGCCAGCAAAATACAAAAAAAAAAACAAAATAGAAGCAAAACAGCAACAGCTAGTGTATCTAGATACAAATGTTGTGCATTGCTGCGCAGTTTATTTTTGTGGATAATTGATTGGTGTACACTGTAGGAAGTGTGTTATTGTGCCGGCCAGAGATACACGATAATCTGCACAAGAATTGTGTGTGGTTGTCTCGACAAATGGATAGGCCAAGATAAATGGTAGTGGATTAAGTATCTGGACAATGTATCGTCAGCACAGTTGGCCAAATGAGATCCGAGACTTTTATTTGGGTGGTCTGTGGTCGCAGTAGAGAGGAAAAATGCGAATGAACTCAAATGAGGTCTATCATATCAGGAAGTTATTAGATCTTGCATTTAATTCAAACATACCTACGTTGGATGTGACATTGGAAAACTAAAAAAAAAAAAAAAAGCATCTCATTAGCATTTTGAAGTTCTTTTCTTATATACGAGTACATACCGATTGAAATGCCATAGAAACTGGATATGTATCGTGTCTAAAAGATTCTTAAACTTAATAATTAACCTTGGTCCACCTCTGGCAATTCTTTATAAAATAATAAACGACTACGTTCATGAAATGAGAATATCATGCATTTTAAGGCGCGACAGCGGTAATTACCTTACAAAGGCTGATAGTAGAAAGCAATCGACATGTAGGGACGCATAAAGTATACTGTTATATTGAAAAGTCGATATTTTTATTTGAAAAACGACTATCGAAAGCGATATATAGGCTAGGATAGGCTGACAAACGGTAGTGCATGCGATCATATGAAAACACAAGCATTTTCACTTAGCTGACGCCTACCAACTCCTACTCTCAACCCCCACGCGGTGTGTAAGAGTGCTTTCTTACTAGAGCACTCCTTCTTGTTCCAGGCGGCTGCGGAACTATTCACGGACGGAGTCAACGGTGGTGTCTATAGTTCCAGTTAGGTTGAATTTAGTGAATACATTGCGCGAGCTGCTTTGACGTATTCGGATCACAGGTCGGTAAAGAATTTCCAACGCTGGTCAGAACCTTGGAATATATGTAGATGGTGGCGGAGGAGCCCTTAGTGGGCCAACGGCAGCGCTCATACTCCCGTAGTGGACTGCTGGCACCGGTGTACCCAGGCCCCTCGTCCTAGGGGAATAACTAAAGGAACTGGCCCTTTAGGTTGGGAGTTGTACCGTCGGGGTAACTTCCCTACCACGTAAAAAACAAATGATTCCGAAACAACCAAAAGCCTCGGATAAGGATGACTCAACTCATGACGATCCTAGCAAACGAAATAAGGACAACGACCTTCGGATCTGTACGTGTAATGTTCTGTCCCTTTACAGCCGAACGTGCAGCCGAACAACTAGCAGAGGCCCTAGACTGCTATAAAGCAGATATTACCGCCATCCAGGAAGTGCGATGGGATGAGCCGGGCAAAACGAGGATGAAAAACTGCGACATCTACTACGGTGATTGCTACAGAGGCAACAGGCAACGCTTATTCGGATGCGGATTTGTCATACGCGGCAGACTTAGGCAAGAAGTTTTAAGCTTCCGACACGTAAGCGAGCTTATTACGACTATCCGGATCAAGGCTAAATTTGCTTACATAAGCCTAATATGTGTTCATGCCCCAACGGAAGAACAGGACCCTGCCACCAATGAGTGTTTCTACGAGCTCCTCGACAAAACATATGAGCAATATCCTAAATATGACGTTAAAATCGTATTGGGTGATTTTACCGCCAAAATAGAAAAGGAGGGCGTCTTGACAGTCGGCAAACATATCCTACACGACCCCACGTCTGACAGCGGACTAAGGCTAATTGATTTCGCTGTGGAGCGAGACGCCACTATAGCAAGCACATGGTTTCCTCATCTCGATATTCATAAGCAGGCATGGCGGTCCAATGATCATGTAACGATCAACCAAATTGATCATATTGCGATCGACGCAAGACATGCCTTCCGTATTCTGGATGTCCGGACCTTCCGAGCGGCCAACATAGACTCGGATCATTACCTTGTTGTAGCCAAGGTACGAATGCGGATATCCCAATCTGAGCAACAAAGAAGAACCACTGTGAGAAAATTTAATGTCGAAAAACTACAATCGCAATAGACAGCCAGACTCTTCGCTGAACGCGTATCCCGAAATCTCTTAATCACCCCTATGTAGAGATGAAAATGGAAACCTTGTAGTAGAATCACAGTCGGTGCTGAGAATATGGAAAAACTACTTCTGCAGACTGTAAAACGGCGACGAAGACCAACATCCCGCTGTTAGGCAGAATGAACAATTCAACATAGACGATGATAGTCAAAATTTCCGTCCACTTGACCAAAACGAAGTCAGGATAGCAATATCCAAGCTGAAATCCAGCAAGGCTGCTGGACCTGATGGCTTTCCGGCCGAACTTTTCAAGGCAGTTGGTGATGAATTGGTAGAGTGCATACACCAACTCATCTCTAAGATTAGTTCAGACGAGTATATGCCTGATGAATGGAATCTCATCATCATTTGCCCGATCCACAAGAAAGGAGACCCCCTCAACTGCGCCAATTATAGAGGCATCAGTCTCCTTAACATCGCATACAAGATCTTTTCTACGATATTGTGTGATTGCCCGAAACCTTTTATCAACAGCCTGATTGGACCCTGTCAGTGCGGTTTCAGACCAGGAAAATTCACCATCGATCAATTCTTCACACTTCGGCAGATCCTGGAGAGAACCCAAGAATTCCAAATCGATACTCACCACCTCTTTATCGATTTCAAGGCCGCCTATGACAGCATCTATAGAGAAGAGCTTTATAGAGCCATGTCTAGTTTTGACATCCCTCCCAAACTTGTTCATCTGTTCAGGATGACGATGGAGAATGTTCGCTGCTCCATTAAGGTCGGTAATAACCTCAACGGGACCTTTGATGTAAAACAAGGCTTTAGACAAGGTGACGCGCTGTCATGTGACTTCTTTAATATTGTAAATACTTGAACGGGGTGTGCGGAACTCTCAAGCCAACACCAGAGGCACAATCTATAAAAAGGCCGTACAACTGCTTGCATACGCCGACGAAATTGACATAATTGGAAGAACTCATCGAGCTGTCAACGGTGCGTTTGCAAGCATTGAAGCAGAAGCGGCCTAAATTTTTTTTTTTAAACGAGGGCAAAACCAAGTATATGGTGTGAACAAAAAGGGACAGCTAACACCGGCCAATTGGACAGAACGTCACAGTGGGCACCTACAACTTCGAGTTAGTAAGGGATTTTGTCTACATTGGCTCTGATATAAACTCTAAAAACAAGATCAGCGCAGAAATCAAGCGAACAATAACTCTTGACAATCTAGTTGTTCGATGTTGTTCGAGGAGTTTCTATATAAGACCCTGATTATCCCAGCCCTGCTTTGCGGCGCTGAAATATGAACTTTATTGTAAGCGGATTAAGATAACCTTGGTCGCTTCGGGTGATGTACTCCATGCAGCAATGACGAAAGGCGACTATGACATCTTACCTTAAACACCTAGATTACGCTGACGATGTTTGTCTATTTTCACATTTTATAATGGATCTTCATTTACAAATACAAGTACAAATATTTGGCGCAACAGCTCTTTGCCAGTGCCAGGGTCTAGCTTCTCGCAACCACTCATGTTGTGTGCGTTATATTTTTAACACGAATGGAAGGGAGCTACAGTTTAATGCCGAATCCGAACGGCGATTTGAGAAGCTTTTTCGTGACAACAATACTCTCGAATGTTTGTCAGACGCTCGCGAGAGGGGGGCCGTGAAAAAACTTTTTGGTGTTTTCTGGGATTCGAACTTGGAACCTCATGCGTAGTGATCCGACACACTAACCACTGCGCCCACATCATCTTCATTTGATGGCCCAAAATCTAGAATCTGATGCGAACAAAGTGGGGCTTAAGATAAACACAGCCAAAACAAAAGCCCTGAGCACTTCTAATATCCGCCCTCAACTTAACATTGCCGGACAGGAAGTCGAGAAAGTTGATAACTTTCTATATCTAGGAAGTGTGGTCTCGGCTGACCGCGGTGGCACCGCACTGGATGTGTGCAGCGGAATTGGGAAGGCTAAATCTGCGTTCGGAATGTTCTCGAAAGTCTAGGGAAGCAATGTTCTCAGCTTAAAAACCAAGCTGCGAGTGTTCCGCTCCAAACGATAGAATCAGTGCTTATTGGTGCAGTGCCTGGAAGGTGGACACCATTAACACACGCAAGCTGCAAGTTTTCGTAAACAAATGTTTAAGAATAATTTTGAGGATTTTTTTACGGAACCGCCTCTCCTCTAAATATATCTATACGAAGGAGAATTGGACACACCCTACGGCGCGAAGGTAACTCCATTACGAAACACGCCATTCAGTGGAATCCGCTCACCCAGGCAGGCATCCGGGTCGTCCTAGGCAAACGTGGCGCAGATCAGTTGAGGAGGAATCGAGCTCTTTAGGAATGAGTTGGAGGCAGCTCAAACGCGTTGCAGAACTCCGGATAAGATGGGGCGCAGGCGTAGTTGACGCCATATGCCCCTCGAGGGGTTTAAGGATCTAAGTAAGTAATACTTATGTCCTGTATCTCCTTGTGAGTCCTAGGGCCCCTACTACGCCTACGCGGCATCGTGTACGGTTTCTGACAATGTGTCAGGCCTCCCGATTATGGATCACTCGGCTACTGAGGCCAATGAAATGCCGGTGTCGTCGCAATTGTCTGATTCAGGCGTTTATAGGCTTGTCTCCCCTGCCTCGCGATGTCTTTGGAACGTGCATTGATATTGCCTTTTTAACGGGGTTCAAATGATCTCTTCTTCTAACGTGGCAATACCAGCTGAGCTGGTCGCGCTCTACTTTTCGTGAGATGGTTTCTTTAACGTGAAGCCTTCCACGGATCTTCGAACTTCTTACTCGATCAAGCTTTGGCACTCCTGCTGTCATGCGAAGCATGTTCCTCTCAGCTGCCGTTAATTTACTCTCATATGTTTTGTAAATTATCCAGCATTGTGAACTGTATGTTAGTGCAGGACGCAAATGTGCACTGTAGGGCCTTCTCTTCAGATTAGGGTACAGTTTTCGGTCACAGTAGATAGCGGAGTTTTCCCCCACTTTATCCACTCTACGCTTACGCGATGATTGATGTCGTCATCACAGCTTGCTTTGCTATTGATCATAGATCCCAGATATTGGAACTTTTCGCACTTGGGAAGCACTGTCTGGAGTAGGCCTGAGTGGATCAGAGAATGGGCAGCACAAGTACTCTGTCTTTTTTGAACCAATGCGATACCCATTTCCCTCCAAAACTTCCACCCACACATCAAGTGCTCCTTGCAGGGATGTAGGATCCTCACTTACGGTGGCTCCATTGTCAGCAAAAAATAATTGATGTACCTTGGGGTACATTACCTTCAAGCAGTCAAGGACTGCAATAAAGAGCAAAGGACTTAAGACGCTTCCCTGGTGCATAGGTTTCTGGAACCTCTCGATGTCTCAGCGCCATCCATATCAGATCTCGTGGTTGTCTGTCGAATACCTTTCCAAAGTCAACCAATACAATATGCAAATCCTTTAAGCAATCACGACGCTTTTCCATTATGATCCTTATATTTTGGATTGCATCCGTGATTGATTTACCCGCGACTAATTGGGATTCCTATCGGTTTATCCTCGAGGCAGAACTAAATCGTGCTTCGAATCCTATACATACCATTCCAGAGTTGGAATTCGAGGCAGAACACCTTCGAAAAACCATTTCCGTCGCTTATGAAGGCAGTTGTGCCGAAACACAGAAAAGGACCAACTGCGACGCCCCCTGGTGGAATAAGCGTCTTGAGTCACTTAGACGTGAAACTAGGAAGCTATTCAATAGAGCTAAAATCAATTTCGATTGGTGCCTTTACAAAGAAACTCCAGCCACCAGCAGTCCGGAGGAAACCTGTCAAGCCTTACTTGATACCCACTTTCCAGGCTGTATATCCGATTGTGCTGTCTTTCCAAAACACCTGAGGAACGACGAGGACATAATTTCTCAACTAATGCAAGGTGCCTTCAATTTAACTTCCGATTGGTGCAGGACAAAGGGACTTACCATCAACCACGGAAAAACTATACTTGTACCCTTTTCCAGGAAAAGAAACCACACTCCCAAAGAAATTAGACCGGAAAACGTCCCAATCGACGTGTCCAAGGAAGCGAAATACCTAGGTGTTATACTTGACAAGACGCTCACCTGGAATTCTGACCTGAACAAGGTTACCGAGAAAGCGACAAAAGCAATGTTTATGTGCCAGCGCCTACATGGTAAAACTTTGGGGCTAAGACCCAGGATAATATATTGGACGTACAGCGCCATTATCAAACCCATGGTGACCTATGCATCGTTGGCTTGGTGGCCAAAAACCTTACAGGCCAAGACTCAGGAACAGTTGAATAAAATACATCATCTAGCCTGTCTGAGTATCACAGGAGCAATGAGAACGTACCCTACGGCAGCAATGGGAGCAATGCTTAGCATCACACCGTTGCACCTTGCAGCACAAACAAAAACTTTGCTGAGTGCTCTTAGGCTACCCAAGATCTCGGACCTTAAAATCGGCAACTTTACAGGCCTTTTGGAGATTCTAGATTATATTCAAAATGAAAAATAAAAAAAAAAAAAAATGACCCTATTCTCAAAATCCCAGATACTATGATCAAGAAATACCGGTTCTCCAGGAAATTCAATGTGGTCATAAGTGACCGCCACACATGGAGGGATGAAGGACTTGTAGTCTTACCAAACCCTCAAACTGGGTACACAGATGGTTCCAAATTGGAAAATGGTAGCACTGGCGCAGGGGTTTATGGACCCGGGTTCCAACGTGCGGCTGCGCTTGGGAAATCACCAACAATATTTCAGGCGGAAGTCCATGCGATCGAGCTCTGTGGACGAGAATGTCTGCGTAGAAGAGTCGAGGGTACTCGCATCTATATCCTCTCAGACAGCCAGGCAGCACTTATGGCTCTGAAATCGTACACGGTAGGATCAAAACTTGTATGGGACTGTCTAAACCTACTCGAAGATCTCGCATCGAAAAACAGTCACTGTGGCCTGGATACCAGTACACAAAGGCTTCGAGGGCAACGAACGGGCAGACTTCTTAGCGAGAATAGGCGCTAGTCGCCCACTAGTCGGTCCTGAACCCTGTTTTGGTGTCGCACGGAGTAGCGTTAACATAAAAATAAAGAAATGGGAAGATGATCATCATGCAGAGTACTGGGCCAAACTCAAGGGCCTAAGACAGGCAAAGAAGTTTATTAATCTCAACCGCTGCAAGGCTAAAAAGCTACTCGAGCTTAGGAAAGCAGACCTAAGAACCTTAACAGGCTACTTGACTCAGGTACCATCTGCACAAGATAGGAGTAGCAGATACAGACGAATGCCGGCTATGTGGAGAGCAAAAAGAGACGGCAGAACATATTCTTTGTGAATGCCCCATGGCCGCAAGAAAAAGACTTCTCCATATCGGAAGGGCTTTATTGAGTCCCTCTGACTTCTGGAATATTGAGCCTGGAGCTTTGTTGAGTGCGTTCAAGGCCCTAGTAAAGTAAAGTAAAGTACCCGCGACAAACCCTCACTGATCATCAGATAGTCGTATTATTTTTCGCAGTCGGCTACCTAATACCCACTCAACGATCCTTATGGTGTGTGACAAGAGCTTGCTTGAAGCTTTATAGCAGTTATAGAGCTTATACATACGACATACATGCATATGACTGCTAAGGTAAACCCCACAGTCAGATCAGTAGAAATGCAGTGAAGTGGGACGGTTATGATCTCTTGTTTTCGGATCATAAGCTCGCCGAAATAGGAAGAAGAAGATACATATGCCCCCTGTTCGGTGTACTAGGGTCTCCTTGCTCTAGATACGTACACGCGCCTTATATTCTCTTGTGAACTTCTCCCTCTGATTCTCCCACTTGGTTAATGATTAACTTAAGTTCCTTGTATTCTAAAATGAACATCATATCGGTTGACTAAGTCTTTAGATGGAGTATCTGGGATACTGAGATAACGTCAGAGCTTTCACTGTAAGTTTGCAACTAAGTTGTTCCAGAAGTAAGATTCGACTGTGAGTGTACATTGCGTAATCGTCCAGCGCCCCATAATTCAAAATGGGCATCTTATATTTTTGTTACCAGCTATCAATTAGATTGCTTTAAATCTTAAACTGGTCAGATGCCGTAATTGGCAAACTTGAACCTTTCACGGAATACATTATAGCACAATCCAATGACATACGAGTACAAGGCCAAACAACGTCATTTCATTATCTATACACACAGCTTCTTGAAAATTGTATCGCATTTCAAATTATGTATATCTCACTGCCACAGTTTCATCTATTAAATTTAGAGCACAACCCCTTCCACTGGACCCAAATCACTCGGCTACAGCAGCACTATAGTTCATCTCAAAAGCACACACATTTCCACCACTGCAAACCGCACAAGACAATTTGCGCTTCATCCAATATTCGCCTTCATCTCTTCGTGCAAGAATCCCAGAACTAATCTCGTATTCATGGAAAGTGTTGCGCATTTCCATGGCAAGAACAGTGAACAAGGACCCACTACCACTCGAACAGTGCGGGGTGAGGAAGAACTATTCTTGCCTGACACCCATCGGTGGTTCTTTGTGCCTGTGTTTCTCGCGGAATGTGCTCCAACAGTCTAGTGTGTATTGTGCAAGCTCAAGCAACCAAAAGCATTCCTGCTAGCACCCTTAATTCCAGAATAGACGACGCCATCAACCAAACCACCACACCACCACCATCATCATCATCAGCGACAACAACACGAAGCAAAAGAATCAACAGGGGTTTGGGCAAACAGTGAAGAAGAACTCTGGCGCCTTGCTTTATTGTTTCCACTTCTTTCTCTTTTGCGTTTCATTCCCTCCTTCGTCCTGCTTTGCCAGCAGTAGCACCCCAACGAAATAGTGTCGGACGCAAGGGAACCGGACGAACACGAGAAGTGGAATTTATATCCCTTGCACGTATTTAGGGTACTGGGTGATAAAAATCTCATCTAGCCGTATGTGTATGTGTATGCTGTGTAGTGAAGTGAAGGAAGAAACAGAAAAGAAGGAAAAATGAAGAAATTCTGGTTCTATTGGAGTTCCCTGCATGTGACAAGGACGATTTGGTTATGTAACAGTGTGTGTGCGTTGTTTTTTCCTCTTTTGCGTGGTGCGTTGCGAAGCAATAAAAATGCGCGTCTTTCTCGAAATGGATAAGAAAAGAAAACCAGAAACAGGATGGGTAGCGGGGGAACCCATGTTGGAGTAAGTATTGTAATAGTGTAATCGCTTCCTTGTGCGTACGTTTGCGAGACAAATTGTTATGCATGCGTATGAGGATGCATGGGGGGAGTCGTGTCAAAGTTATGGGATTTATGACCTAGGAATGTGCACAGTGGAGTGGGTTTTGCGCGTTGGTGTTCCGGGATAAGTTTAGAGATTTTATTGTCTTTTAAAAAAATGGACTACAACAGGAAGTTTCTCAAAATTTTTTTTTCTTAAGTGAACAGGGTTTTATTGGATTTTTTCTGATTGAACTTCTTAGTGAGTGGTTACAACATAAGTGGATGGAGTGGATATAAAAACTTGTTTGCATGCGAATTGTATAATACGAGCACGGTTAAGCAAAAAGTTACTGAATTGGGCTCAGGTTTCCAATACCATACAGGGATTTTCAAATGTTTTTTTTTTTGTCTTTGTTTGTTTGTACCTCTTTCACTCAAGAACTGCTTATCTAATAACGATGAAACTTTTCCTGATATGTTAAGTATTGTTTCCGGAATAATATAGGCTATGCCATATCAAGTTTTATCAAAATGGTGTGGAACAATGACGATATATGTAAGTAGATAAGAAATTTTCTATATTTTCCGGGTGAAGCGGAGTACAAGAGCTAGTTACTATACAGAAGAGCACAATCAGGATCAGTTCCTCTAGAATATCGTAAGTTTTCGGAACGCAAATTTAAAATCCATTGATCAATCGGACGTTTCAACTCGTCTCTAAGATTTGATCAGATGAGCTTAAGCGTTTGCCCAACCGTTGCTGAGAACAAGATCAGCACAAACTCAAACATCACGGAGAATTATCAAGGTCAACACAACAAGAAGATACCCAGAAGGAGGAGTGCTGCTCTAACCCCTGGTCTCCACTGGCAATAGTTCATTGCAAGAAATATTTCATGCAATCGAAATTTCCAATGGAGACCGCAAATTTCTTGAAATGACTCATTTCAAGAAATCGATTTCTGCTTTCATTTCTTGCCATCCCGGTGGAAATAAACGCTGAAATAAATTTGGCAGTGAGTGTCAATTTAAGTTTTACTACGAAGAAAACATGGCTGATTGGTGCCTGACATGAAGTCTGAAATAAATATGTCTCGTGGAGACTCGGTGCCAAGTAAGAATTGGTCGTTGCTTGCTCTTACGTGATATGGTTGAAAATGAAATTTCTTGACATAATTTGCCCATCGTATAAAAAAATAAAAATTTCTAACATGATGTCCGACATAATGTTTGATATAAATATATCTCATGGAGACTCGGTGTAATGTGGAGTCTTTGTGTGGATGAACTACATACTTGAAAAGCTAACAAACCTTGGAATCAATTGTCAAGCTTATGCTGGACTTGGTCCAAATATTCTAAGCTGGATGTATTGTTTATTGCCATTGTGGGGCTATTGATCACATATGGAGCGATAGCGTGGACAAAACGTTACACACAACCAGGGAGGCACTCCTCCAGGTTGGGGATTGTGCCGTCGCGGTAACTTCCCTACCACGTAAAAAAATCGATGGTTCCGAAACAACCAAAAGCCTCGGTACGTGGAATGTTCTGCTCCTTTACAGACCACGTGGAGCCGAACAACTAGCAGAGGCCCTAGACTGCTATAAAGCAGATATTACCGCCATCCAGGAAGTGCGATGTGGCCGGGCAAAAAGAGGATGAAAAACTGTGACATCTACTACGGTGGCTGCTACAGAGGCAACATGCAACGCTTATTCGGATGCGGATTTGTCATACGCGGCAGACTTAGGCAAGAAGTCTTAAGCTTCCGACACGTAAGCGAGCGTATTATGACTATCCGGATCAAGGCTAAATTCGCTAACATAACCCTAATATGTGTTCATGCCCCCACGGAAGAAAAGGACCCTGCCACCAAAGAGTGTTTCTATGAGCTCCTCGACAAAACATATGAGCAATGTCCTAAATACGACGTTAAAATCGTAATGGGCGATTTTACCATGCCATGCGCCATGAAAATCACACAGACCGCAGCCCTTGAACTTATTTTCGCACTAGACTTATGTGTTAAGAAATCAGCCGCGATCAGTACCCTGCGTTTAAGAAAATCTAAATTATGGAAAAAGGTCCACATGGGCCACCCTACTATTACAAGGCGGACTCACCTAAACGCCACCACAGACTACCTTCCGCCATTCGCCGACTTCAGCCTAAACGTCAGAATAGTTGTTCCATCAAGAGAACGCAGGGCAGACGGTGAGCCCTTCAACCCGCATAGTACTTCACTGACGAGTCCAAAACAAACGAATGAGTGTGTTCGGGAATCTACTCAGTAGAGCCAGATACTGCAATATCACCGAGACGTCCGAACCACAGCGGTGTGTTCCAAGCGAAAGTCCTAGCGATAGCAGAGGCGGCACGAGAACTATCCACGAAGCTTGTTACTAGAAAATAGACTGGATTTTACATAGATAATCAAGCTGATGTAAAAATTATTTCATCCGCGGTAATATAATCGAAGCTAATAAAACGCTGCCGCGAGGAGCTTAAAACGCTCACCGATAGCCTACATGTAACACTCTGGTGGGTCCCACACTATACAAGGAATTCCAGGGAACGAAATGGCAGAGAGAACTGTCAGAAAAGGGATCATTAGAACGAGACCTGTCAATGGTTCAAAAATCAGTCCTTCTTTCCCTAAAATTTGCTTGATCAAACATAGCACTTGACTTCAAAGGACAAGCAGACGAGAGATGGAGAGCGCTTCCATCGTGGCACGTCTCCAGAAACATCTGAACAAAACATGACAAGGTGAAAACCAAGCACATCCTGACTCCAAGTAAACAAAACTTGCCACTTTTTATAGGAATCATTACAGGCTACAACCTATTGGCGGCCCACCGAAAAAGAATGCGGCTAAGTACAGATGCAGCTGAACTTTGCAGAGGCTCCGGCAAAGTAGACAGAAGAGGATACGGACCAACTTCCTATGCAAAGGCCCTAGTCTCTGCAACAGCAGAAAGACGGCTCTCGGAGAGTATTTCTTCAATAACTGGGCGACCTGTCTGAAAAGCCACCAACTACCATTCACAGTTGCCTCAGGATGGTTTCGAGGAGACCGCTCTAACACTTTGTTTCTTTTTCTATGTTTTCAGTGTTTCAGTCAGGAAATTCGACGTCAGGGGAGCAATATGGAGTTTTTTGAGATCCAAGTGCAGGCTGCACCCGTTTAATGCAGCTAACCCCTTTAACCTAACTTACCAACTCTTTATCAATTTCAAGGCCGCCTATGACAGCATTTATAGAGAAGATCTGCATAGAGTCATGTCTAGTTTTGGCACCCCTGCTAAGCTTGTCCGTCTGTGCTGGATGACGGTGGAGAACGTTGCTCCATTAAGATCTGTAATGATCACACCGAAACCTTTGATGTAAAAAAAAGATTTGGGCCAGGGACATCATGGGACTTCCTTAATATAACACTTGAATGGATTGTACGAAACTCATAAGCCAACACCAGAGGCATAATCTATCGAAAGTTCTTACTCATCGGGCTGTCTTCGGTCCGTTTGCAAGTATTGGATGTCTGAGATAACTAGAACATACAGAGCGCATGGACACCAACGATCTGGCCCGCAGAGTTTTCAAATCTAACCCGGAGAGACGACGTAGGTTATCGAAGGTAGCGCGCACAAGTATAAGGGGACCTGAACCAACTTGGAGTGTGCAACTGGAGGCAATTAACTAAAGATCAAGTTAAATTAAGAGGCTTGTTGGTTGATGTCCAGGCTTATTCCGAACTGTAACGCCACAAAAGTAAGTAATTGGATGATATCATACTCAGGGTGCGGAGGCTCTAGAATGTTTCAAAGCAGACATTACCGCCATCCAAGAAGTGCGATGGGATGGGCCGGCAAAAGGAGGATGAAAAACTGCGTCATCTCTTACGGCGATTGCTACAGACAACAAGGACATCGTTTGTCATTAGAGGCAGACTTAGGTAAGAAGTCTTGACTACCGGCATGTGAACGAACGCCTTATGACTATCCGTATCAAGGCTAAATTCGCCAACATTAGCCTAATATATTCTCACACCCCTCACGAGAACATGGACGACGCGACAAAGGATGACTTCTACCAGCTCTTGGACAACACGTATCAGCAATGCCCTAGCCACGACGTTAAAATTATCCTAGATGATTTTAACGCAAAGCTAGGAAGAGAGGACGTCTTTAGTGCCGTGGTCGGAAAGCACAGCCTGCACGACATCACATCCGACAACGGACTCAGGCTAGTCGACTTTGCGGCGGGGCGAAACTTTGTCGTAGCTAGTACGCGGTTCCCACGTCTCGATATTCAGAAACGAACATGACTCTCCTTTGATCGAGAAACTGTCAACCAAATCGATCACATTGCGATCGACGCAAGGCACTCTTCCCGTATTCTGGGTGTCCGGACTTTCCGAGGAGCCAACGTGGACTCGGATCACTACCTAGTTGTAGCCAAGGTACCGATGCGGATATCCAGAACGGAGCGAAATCAGCGAAATACTGTGAGGAAATTTGACGTCGGGCGGCTACAATCGCAAGAGACCGCCAGAACCTTTGCCGATCGAGTTTCTTCTAATCTTAATCTAAGTCCTACGCCGCCAGCAGCAAATGCGGAAGACCAGTGGCAGCGTTGCCAGCAAGCCATCAGAGATGCCGCCTCTGATGTGCTGGGTTTCTTTCGGCCACCACAACGAAATCCCTCGTGTGTTGAGGAATGCCGGCAAGCACATGCAGCAGAACAAGAGGCGTAGAAAGCTGCTCTGCATAGAAGGACTAGAGCTGCTCGCGAACTCTACGAGCGGAGGAGAAAAGAGGAACATCGACTTCTCAGAAAGAAGAAAAAGGTGGATCGAGGAGATTGAGAGACTTTATTGCAGGAATGATGTTCGAAAATTTAACCAAAAGGTAAAAAGAATATGCCAGGGATTCAAAGCCAGAACAGAAGCCTGTGGGGATGACGATTGTAATATTGTAGTAGAATCGCAGTCGGTGCTGAGGATATGGAAGGAACACTGCAGACTATTAAACGGCGATGATGACCAATATTCCACTGCCAGGCAGAATGAGCCATTCAGCACTGATGATGATAGTCAAGATCCTCTTCAATCCGATCAGGATAAAGTGAGGATAGCGATATCTAAACTTACACCCAACAAAGCTGCTGGAGCGGAGAGCCTTGCCGCTGAACTTTTCAAGGTAGGAGGAGATGAGTTGGTAAAGAACATGCATCAGCTCATCTGTAAAATCTGGTCGGACGAAAGTATGCCCGATGAATGGAACCTCAGCATCGTTTGCCCGATCCTGAAGAAAGGAGACCCTCTGAAATGCGCCAGCTACAGAGGTATAAGTCTCTTCTCCAATTCGCATATAAGATCCTGTCTGCCGTATTATGTGAACGCCTAAAACTGATCGTCAACAACCTGATAGGTCCTTACCGGTGCGGTTTCAGGTCGGGAAAGTCCACCATTGACCAACTATTCACACTACGGCAGATCTTGGAAAAAACCCATGAATATAAAATCGATACGGACCACCTCTCCATCGATTTCAAAGTTGCCTATGATAGCGTGTATAGAGACGAGTTATACAGAGCCATGTCTAGTCTTGGCATCCCTGCCAAGCTCGTCCGTTTGTGCAGAATGACGATGAAGAACTCCCGCTGCTCCATCAAAGTCGGTAAGAACATCACCGAACCGTTCGATGTCAGGAAAGGTCTTAGACAAGGCGACGCGCTATCTTGCGATCTCTTTAACATAGTACTTGAGAGAATTGTACGAAACTCACAAGCCAACACCGGAGGTACAATCTTTTACAAGTCTGTACAACTACTCGCTTATGCCGATGACATTGACATAATCGGAAGAACTCAGCGGGCAGTCAATGGGCATTTACGAGTATTGAGATCGAGGCAGTAAAGATGGGTTTAGCGGGCAATGAAAGCGAAACAATATATATGCTGTCTACAAAAAGGACATCCAACATCGGCGTCTTGGACAGAACGCCACAATAGACAGATATACATTTTGAGATAGTAAAAGACTTCATCTACTTAGGCTCTATGGTGACCTGCGCAAATGACACCAGTGGGGAGACAAAACGAAGAATTGCTCTTGCCAATCGCTGTTATAATGGGCTAAGAAGGTAATGGAGTAACAAAGCCCTATCTCGAACTACTAAGGTACCTCTTTGTAAGAGACTAATCATCCCAGTGCTGCTGTATGGCGCAGAGATATGCACTTTGTGAAAATCGGACGAGGATATCCTTGGTTACTTTGGGAAAAAAAAAATCTTCGAGTGATCTCCACAGCGAGTGGAGGAGGGGTTACAACGCCCAACTATATGGCCTATACAAGGACATCGACTTAACCAGAAGACTTCATATTCAGCGACTAAGATAGCTGGGTCATTTAGAGCGGATGCAGCCTAAAGTTGCAGTCCAGAAAATCTTCGAATCCACCCCGGATGGACGGCACAGTGGAGGACGACCACGCGGTAGGTGGCGCAAACATGTGGAGGGGAGCTCAGCCAATTTGGGGGTGCAACTGAAGTAACTGGCTCGTTAGACTTGGCTTATCACATAGACCAATCGATGGAACCACATTCTCTTGATATTATATGACTAAAACTCGTCTTACACGGTTCAACCAATGTGTAAGTAGCTTTTACTGGTCAAAAAATGATGACTGACCAGCCAGACTAGTTCGGCATTTATCTAAAAAGGTTGCTTGGATAGAATGATTTTCAAATCAAGGTTATAGCCACTACGCAGGCAGCAAAACTAAACTGTTGCTATGATTTTTAATTTGCGCCAAGGGAAGTGGTAATCTTCCAAAGATACTAGTAGCTCGGGCTGCCCGCATGCGCGATTCGCAAGCCAATCTATGACAGGAATACGTCTACGTACTAATCCACACCCTGCACACTTCTACCACTCTCTCCGCGAGACTGCCATAAGGTATTACTTCGCGGAGCAGATTGGGAATTAATGCTATGCTTCTTGTATTGCTGCTTCTGCTCCCATTGCTCTCTCAATTATTTGGCGCTCTTTTTGCACATTCGTTATGGGTGCACAAAATTCCAGTTAATCCTCCTCTGACCGCAGCATTTGGTATATAAGGAATGGTGGACTTGGACTTGTTATTTCTCCATTCTGTGATGGAGAGGTATTCTTTCCAGCACAGTCATTCTTAGGTGATTATCTATGACCTTTTCTAGCGTCTTTAACATGAATGAGGTTAAGCTGATGGGTCTAAAGGATATTTGGTGAAGTGGTGTCTCTTTTTCCCACTTCCGGAATGAATATGACCTTTGCCCTTCTCCATATTCTTGGTATATGCCCAAGTGCAACGCTGCTTCTCAATAGTCCTAGGAGGTGTGGCATAATGATTTCCTGGCCTTGTTGTAGTAGGGCAGGGAATATTCCGTCTGCTCCCGATGCTTTTAACGGCTGGAAGGTGTTTAGAGCCCAACTTAGCCTTTGATTCGTGCAGATGTCTCTTGCCATCGCCCAGTCCTCTCTCCTGTGCCTTTTACTTCTTTCTAGTACATCTGTGCTGCTGTAGATTGAGCTACTCGGGAAGTGTGTCTCTAATAGTAGAAGGGCCCTCTGCTCTTCATCTTCGGTATAGCTGCCATCTTGCTTTTTCAGTGAGCCTGCCGCGCGCCTGCTTTCTCCTTAGCCAGTGCTTTATGTAACCTGGCCGCTGCAGGGGTTGACGCTATGTTCTCACAGAATGCTCTGAAGCTATTTCTTTTAGCTTTTCTGATTTCCAAGATGTATCTTGTTAATTACTCGGTGTATGTTTGCCAGTCTCCGTCACGCTTTGCTTTATTAAAGAGCTTGCGCACCTTTGATCTTGGTTCGAATAGCGTTTTGTTCCAACAGGGAGTATCCTTTGGATTTTTCTTACGGCTAATAGGACAGCTGCTTTCTAATGCATCTTTGATCGCCCTGTTAACCACTTCCACGTTGTTTTCCAGTTCTAGGAAGTGGCTCGCCGTTTTCTTTCCTTTCACATTTATTAGGTTCCACTCGAGTGTAGGCCTATATCTGTCCCAGTCAATTTTGCGGGGGTTTCTTTTCGGGGTAACGTCCTTACTGAGACCTTCTATGCTGAAAGTGATGATCTTGTGGTCCGACATGGACGGCTCGTCAGAAACATTCCAACCTGTAATACAGTTACTAATACTCGGGCTGCCGAGTGTAATATCTAGAACCTCTTCCCTTACCCTAGTTACGAAGGTTGTTGTAGTTCCCACATTCAAAATATCTAGGTTTTCATTAATAATGAATTCGAGAAGGCGCTCACCTCTAGCGTTGTTGTCGCTACTGCCCCATTCCAGACAATGGGCGTTGGCATCGCATCCTAGCAGAAGTGGCAATTTGTTCCTTCTGCAGTGTCTCACTAGCCTTTGAAGTTCTTCTGGCGGTGCCTCCCTGCCTCCGTCTAAGTAGGCCGAAGCAATTTCAATGGCGCAGTGGGTGCCTCCTACGTTAATGAAGGCCTGGATAGCTGTCAAATCCTGCGTCATGTACTCTGAAAGACATAAGAATTTTATGTTTTTACTGTTTAGTATGCAGGTCCTGGGGAGGTCCTGCCTATTATCCCAGATTACCTGTGCATTCTTGCTTGAGAGACCTCTTACCTTTCCCCTGAAGTGATAGGATTCATGTATCAGCACAAGTCCTAGGTGTTGTTTGATGAATATTCTTGAGATGACGCCTTCGCGTGATGTAGGTTGACTTGTGCGATATGAGTAAGAGCTTTTTGCTCCATTTTAGGGGAAATTCGGAGAGGGGCAGGTGCCCACCTCCATCTCTTCTTCCTCTTCTATTAGAGGAATGACTAGATCCTCCATGTTGAGTCCAGCTATGTCGACACTTTCAGTGTCTTCCTCACTCAGGGAGATCTCCTCGGCCTCTGCTGGTGCTGTTGCTACTTCGATGGAGTCAGCTGGATTTACAGTTCCCTCTTCTTGGGCTACTGATCCTTGGTTGGCTACGGGTACTCCATCCTCCTCCGCGTGGGTTTCGACTGTTTCGGCTGCCTGCTTCCGCAGTCCGCAGACATTTATTTTGCCGAACCTATACCGGATCATGTAGTCCTGCTTGGCAATCGTCTCTGCCGATTGGTCGTCGATGAGGAAGCTTACCACTCTTCCTTTACCTTCTTCTCGACTACTGGTCCCTCTGCACAGGTGGGTGTTCAGCCCCTCGTTCTGCGCTTCGATGAGGTCTAGCGACTTCTTCTGGTCGTGCCCAGAGCTCCTTGGGGAGGAAGACGGTGATGGTGTGGATTTTGGGGATATCTTCTCCCAAACACGCCGTCAATTTGATACCCTTCCACCCAGTTAGTCTTGCTGCTGCATGCAGTAGCCATTGAGCTGCGTCCTCGTTGTAACAGTCAACAAGTAGTAAGCCCAGTCTGAAGTGTATACCTTCAAACTGAAGCTTGCTCTTCCAGCCTAGGGCTACTTCTTCGATAATAGCGTCCTCAAGCTCCGTTTGCTCCTCGGTGCTTAGCGTTGCCACCGGGTAGACCTTTGGGAGCACAGCCACTCGCAGGTTTCTTACTATGCCTGCATAGCTGGTGCCTGGCTCTACTCTGCGTCTCCTCTCCACTGAGACGGTGATTGGGCCCGCCGAGCTGATGATACTGGTAGCTTTATGTCGCTTGCTATCAGCTTTCTTCGGGGGGAGGGTGATGTTATCCCTTCCCTTTTTTAGCTGTCCCTGTACTTCTGGAGTGTCAGTTACCTCCTTTTTTTCTTTCCACGGTTAGCTTTCTTGCTTCTTCAGGTTCGAAACCTTGGGCTAGGAAGCGCAGGTACCACTTTGCACCCGCTCCACTGAGGCCTTCTCTCAACGGATCATCCAGATCACCGGGTTTATTTTTTCTTTATTCATGTTCCCACGAGTAGCTAGGGAAATATTCATCAGCCACATCAGAACCCCGCATGATGTGGTCGGGCCATGGTTACTCCCTGAGGCGACCTGGTATCAGGAAGGCTCCGTTCGAATACATCCGGTATACCCTCTGGCTGCAAACCATCCAATAGGCATGGTGTCGCTTAACACCCTGGATTAGGGGGTGCAGCTCTTGGTACGTTACTCCTCAGTCAGCTCATCCGAGAGCGAAGCTCCCGCGGTTGAGTGAGTCCTTGCAACTTAAGCTCTCGCACCGCGTCAAGGTGTCTGCCAAGCGAGATATGCAAATAAAGTTTCATCGAGAGTATTGCCCTTACCTCCTCCTTTAGTCTCTTAATATTACCTGCTTCTTCATGACTCGAGGTTCTCCTTTCGTAGATCGTTACCATCTCATTTGCGAGGATGTCGATGGAGATCATTCCGGCTATGATACAGGCTGCTTCGTCCGATATTGTTCGGAAAGCGCTGATTGTTATTTTCGCGCATAGCCTGTATGTTGATGATCATTTCTCCCTGTTTCTATCGTCGCCACCCAAACCGATACAGCATATGAAAGAACCGAGTTAACTACTTTGGATAGTAGAATCAGTCTAGCATATCCAAGTCCACCGATGTTTGGCAGTATTCGAGAAAGGGCTAAAAAAACAAATATTTGGCGCAACAGCTCTTTAAAGTGCCAGGGCCTAGCTTCTCGCAACCACTCATGTTGTGTGCGAGAAAGGACTGCCTAGGACTGTTAAACCTTCTTGCTCGAGTATTCCACGTGCGTTTTAAACCTTAAGCCTTGTGGGCACCGTGGCGTAAGTGGTTAGTGTGCTGGACGTGGACTGCGCGTGAGGTTCCAAGTTCGAATCCCAGAAAACACCAAAAAGTTTTTTCACGGTCCCACCTCTCGCGAACGTCTGACAAACATTCGAGAATATTGTTGTCACGAAAAAGCTTCTTAAACCAAATTGCCATTCCGATAGGGCACTAAACTGTAGGTCCCTCCATTCTTGTGAAAAATATAACACACACAACATGAGTGGTTGCAAGAAGCTAGGCCCTGGAACTTAAAGAGCTGGTGCGCCAAATATGTATTTATTTATTTTTTAAACCTTAACCTATTGTCGAACATTGCTCCTAAATATTTGACTGCTGCCTGGTACTTATAGTCTGATTTCCGACTCGAATATTCGCATATTCAGCAGCTTTTCGACTTGTTATAAGAAGAGCCTCAGCTCGGGGTCTGCTTATTCTAAGCCGGCAGATCCTAGCCAGCCTTCAATTTTTTCGATTGCTTCATTTGTTGCTGATTCTATTTCGTGGATGTGTTTGGCGACTACGGCCATGTTATCAGCGAACCCGATTATCTTAACTCCTTGTGGCAATGCTAGTCGCAGGACTCCGTCGTACATGGTATTACATGAGTAGTACTGATCTTTGCGGGACTCCTGTCGTAACATTGTAGTACTTTACCCCGTCGCCGGTTTGGTACCTCAACTTCATCTTGGTGAAGTAGTTTGTAACTATCTTCAACAGGTAGTATGGAGCGTCCATTCTGGCCAGCGATCTCTTTATGAACGACCAACTTGCCGAGTTAAAGGCGTTTTTGATGCCCAGAGTTACTACTGCACAGTATTTCTTTGTCCCGCTCGCCATCTTTCTCCTTGGATCGCTCCAGTTGCTGTGTCAACTACCGCTTTTATGGCATCAACGGTAGAACGCGATTTTCTAAATCTGAACTGATGGTCTGACAGTGCTCCTTTATGTTCTGCTACCACGATCAGTTTCTGTTACTATGAGTATCTGCATGTTTGTAACTCTTTCACCCAAAAACTGCTTTTCCGATTACGATGAAACTTTATTTGCATATCAAGCATTGTATCTGGAGCAACTCTTTTTTTTTTTTTTGCCTAGGGGGTAGTGGAAAAACGCTAATGCGCACGGGAAACAGTCCCGCTATGTTTCTAGTAGTGTGAGACTCACTACTCACTAAAAAAAAACACATTTAACCCCTTCTTTCTACTTGACACCATCCACTCTGGAACCGCTTATCGCATTACTTCAGAGTGGCGTCGTTTTCTTTCCCCTCTGGGGACCGGCTTTTTCATATTCGGCTCCTGGTGCGGGTTTATACATTCTTGCCGGTAAAGCTTTTATCTACTTTATGTATTTTGTGAGGGAATGTTAGCGTCTTCCTCTCTTTTTGGTTCTTAGCACCGTCTCGATAAAGGAAGATATTCTATTCCACGTGTCGGTACTCGAGGTCATCTTACAAATACAAATATTTGGCGCAACAGCTCTTTAAAGTGCCAGGGCCTAGCTTCTCGCAACCACTCATGTTGTGTGCGTTATATTTTTCACACGAATGGAAGGGACCTACAGTTTTAATGCCGAATCCGAACGGCGATTTGAGAAGCTTTTTCGTGACAACAATATTCTCGGATGTTTGTCAGACGCTCGCGAGAGGTGGGACCGTGAAAAAACTTTTTGGTGTTTTCTGGGATTCGAACTTGGAACCTCATGCGTAGTGATCCGACACACTAACCACTTACGCCACGGCGCCCATCTTGCTTATAGCATTTTCTGGGGAAAAATCGCCTATTTCCGACTCCAGTCTACTCCTCTGCTCTGTCCATCTGCTACAGGCGAAAAAGGTGTGGAAAGCGTCGTCTTCCGCTGAGTCTCCATATTGGCAGGCTGCGCTCTCTACTTTACCCATTTTGTGGAGGTATCGGTTGAAATACCCATGTCCGGTTGGGAATTGGGTGACAAAGTAGTTCACTTCACCGTGTTCGCGCTCTGTCCAAGCCGTGACGTCTGTAATCAGCCTCGCTGTCCACCTCCCCCTCGTTTCAGCGCTCCACCTTCTCTGCCAAACCTGCTTGGTAAGCTCCTTCGCTACAGCGACTGCCAGTTCTGCCCCTACTTCCGCCTTCTTGTCGTGGGCGTACTTCCTCTCTGTCGCTAGGAGGTCGATGGGGGTCACACCCGCAACTACAAGGTCGGCTGGATCCGACACTGTGCGATAGGAGCTTGCAACTCGGAGAGCTCCTCGCCTTTGTACTGCGGCAATTTGCTTTCTGTACTTCTCCTGTCTAAGTGCGTTTGCCCAGATCTCACACCCATGCAGAAGAATGGCGTGGGTGATGGACATGAGGAGTCGTCGCCTCCGATATTTGCCATAAGCTTACTCAGTGATTACGTGACCTTCGCAGCTCGCTCAGATGCGGACTTAATATGTTGCCAGAAAGAGAGTTTAGAGTCCAGGGCGATTCCTAGATACCTTACTGCTGGTTTGCTGATTATCACTTCTGGACCTACTCGGAAGTCGGCAAGGGTCAGGATCCGTTTCCTTGTCAGAAGAATTATCTCTGTTTTTTCCGCGGCGAGACTAAGGCCATGGGCTTCCATCCAGGCGAGTACTCGTCTCATTACCTGGTTCAGTTTCAGCTGAGTCCCTTCGATGTCCCTTGCGGTAATCACCGCACCGATGTCATCTGCGTACCCGACTAAGAAGGTATCGTCGGGCATCTCCATGCGAAGGATTCCATCGTATGAGATATTCCACAGATCGGGTCCAAGGATTGAGCCCTGTGCTGCTCCAGAAGTGATTTCCTTTCTGTGAGTACCCTCCACGGTGTCGTACAGAAGTTCCCTGTCTTTGAGATAGTCCTTCACAATTTGCGAAAGATATTGCGGTATCCTGAAGGTGATCTCGAGCGCATCTAACATATCTCCCCATCTGGCCGAATTGAAGGCATTCCTCACATCCAGAGCTGCCAGCACGACGATTCGCCTTGAGTAGTGATTTCCCCTTTGGGCGAGGTGGGTGGTTTTGACTACTTCCTCAATTGCTCCTATCGTGGAGTGGCCTTTTCTGGATCCGTGTTGTCGATCGGATAGGCCACCTGCTCTTTGGATTGCTTCTGTGATTCGAGGCTTTAGCATGTTCTCGAGGAGTTTTCCTGCCGTGTCCAGCATGCACAGAGGTCTGTATGCTGATGGGGAATCCGGGTCTCCTTTTCCCTTGCCTATGAGCACCAAGCGTTGTACCTTCCACTTCTTGAAAAAGATCCCTTCCTTTAGACAGCCGTTATACATGCATAGCAGTATCTGTGGGCAAGTTTGGGCAACCGTTTTCAATACTTCCGCTGGTATTCCGTCGGGGCTGGGGGCCTTATTATTCTGAAGAGATTTAGGTGCTAGAATCAGCTCTTCTTCGCTGAACAATGGGATGTCTTGTTGTTGGGCAGGAGAGATCTCCATTGACCTAACAGGGTGGGCCGGGAGGAGTGTTTCCACTATGTTCTTCATTAGCTCCGCGGTCATCGTGGGGGGTGACGCCTGCGCTCCTATTTTTTTCATGACAACCCTATAGCCGAGTCCCCAGGGGTCGCTGTTGATCTCCTGGCGAAGGTCCTCCCACTTTTGTTTCTTGCTCGAATTGATGGCCCTCTTGAGCTCGGATCTTGTGGTTTTGTATTCCGCGAGTGCGCCTTCCGTGATTTCAGCGTGTCTTCGCCTTCCCCTGGTGATCTTGCGTCTATGGTGTAGGCATCTCCTCCTAAGTTCAGCGATCTCCTCCGTTCACCAGTACACTGGTTCAACATAGGCTACCTATCGTCACGTTTCATTAAAAGTGTGCTGAGTAGTGATGATAAAGTGAAGCGATTTGGAGAAAAATGCGTTCACGATAGTTATTATTGCTTAATGCAGCTAAACCGTTAAGCAGGCTAGTCAGTGATAACAATACTCGTACAGTGGAGAAGACTAACGCAGTTGTCGACCTACTTCATCAAGGGACTTGAGGCCAATCTAACAAGTGGGCGTCACCGTAGGGCAAGTTGTAAAAATCTCTGCTCACAACTTCACAAGGACTCTTGAGATTGCCTGCTAATTACCCAACGCATCCATCAACCGCACCACCACTGATTTTAGATATCTAAAGTATCTGCTAATCCCTGCGATTGCCAGCATTTCCAATCTTATCAATGAAAAAATAAAATGTCAAACGGTATGCAGAAACAAAACCGAAAAGGAAAGGAAAACCTTGTCAACAGCAATTACCTAGTATGTATGTACCTATCACAGCAAAGCTCACTCGCTCAATTTACTTAAACGCACTCAGCCCCCGCAAATGAACAAGAGTGCAACCCCCGAACCCACCTACCCTTAGATCCGGACGAACTTTCACACTTCTGCAGTGCTAAACACTAAACATTCTTTCGTTTTCCCATTTTCTACTCTTTCTCCCAACGACAACGAATTTCAGTATCAAATCAAAACCAACAACAAGAACACAACGCCAAAGAGGAGAACACCAAAAAGAACAGAAGAAAAACAACACACCAACAACACACAACATAAAGTTCAAGCAGCAATTATTATTGTGCGCTTAAGCGCCCAGCCAATGGGGCCAACCGATGCGGTGATATCCGCCCAATCCCCAGCGACCGATGATGAGAGAATCGTCTAAAAATAGACGCCATGCCTAGCGAGAGAACCGAATCGACTTAGAAAATGTGTGTTAGTGTGGTAGAACGGACGTCGTCGTGTTCGCTGCCGCCGCCGCCACCGTCGATGAATCCAACAAGTTGTACGCCAAAATCTCTTCGTTGTTAGATGGACACTCGAAGGTGGGTGGTGCGGCGGAGAGTCGATGGTAACGAACCAACCATACATACTTCCATTCTAGTTTCTAACGTGTGTGGAAGATACACTCGCACACCGCACACAGATACTTGCTTGTTTTTTTTTTTTTTTTTCGTTTTCGCTGCTGCTTTGCCTTAGATCGAGAGAATAGGCGAAATAACGAAATAAGCGGCTCTAACTACCTACGTTGTGTTCGCGTAATTTGCGGTTTTCCTTTGACATGTGTGACAGCGCGGTGTTCAAAATTGAAAAAAAGAAGCAAACAAACAAATAAAATGCATGCGAGCGATAGATACGTAGATAGATAGGTAGATGGATGGGGAAAGTGTGGAAGTGAAATACTAGGGTGACGGAGGGTTTGGCTAAAATCCTTATCTGGTCGTATTCTTTGACGACACAGCTGATATATGTATGTATGTATGTTGTAGGTGAATCGTAATCGAACCGCATTCCATATCTTTCTTTTGTCAGATAATTGGATTTCCTTAAACATTTATAGATACCTAGTAAATATATTACGGTGGGTGGGTGCAAAGTACTCTCCCATCTGGGTTGCTTCCGAGTGTGAAGAGTCATTGGCGTTTAAAGTCCAACAAACGGTTGCAGACGAGCGTTGATTACTTTTGCATGAAGCTCTGAGAATCTGGTTAGGTATTATGATTGATAAATACGAATGGGATAGTTCAATGTCATTCGGGACTTACATAGATATGAGCAGATACCGGAACTGGGATGGTTGGTTTTTTCTTTTTAAATCTTAATTTGTATCGATCGCGGATACACGCTGCCGAAATGAGGTTCCTTCGCGGTGTTGCTGGAACAACACGTAGGGATCGAGTGCGCAACACGCGAGTATGCGAGGCACTCAGTGTTGAACAGCTATGTACTTCTCCTTAGTGCGAATGCCGGAAGACCGGCTTGAAAGACGGCCATGATTACCGTGCCATCAGGTAGGCAACTCCCCGGTAGGCCTAGAAATAGATGGTTGGATCAAATCCGACATCTCTCCTGGAGCCGTCTAAGGATTTCTCCTGATGAGTTGGAGTCAATGGCGGAGGATCGAGAAGGATGGAGGGTCCACCTGAGCATCCTACCCCTTTGCCCTTGGAAAGGAAGAGAAGAAGTGTAGTGGTTTGAAACTCAGGTGGTACTAGGATTCAGTTTATGCTTACTCCGTGGTTGGTGTCCGAACTAATCGGGGTGAATTTGCTATGATTTTTGCTATTGGTTCTCATTTTTAGTAGTTTTGTTTCGAGCACGTGTTAAGTTCGTCATTCAATCTTCTCACCCAAAATGCGTCAACACAAACGGGACCAAACATCTTAGCAAAGAATTATGTACTTACTTACTTAGGTGCCACTTTCCTAGTAGCTCCCCTGTTGCTGTATCGCAAGTGGAAAATTCCCCCCTCAACCTTGCAGCAACTCCTCAGTCTTGGTAACTACAGAAAAGATCCGAAGGGACATGCGCAGTTTCAAACCCTTATTCCAGCTGAAATTCAGCAATGCGAGGACATTGTGCTTCCATGGCTCAAAGTCATCCTGTCGGGCTGTCTAAATCTGGTCTATATTCCCAAACTTTGGACCTAGGTTGAAGTCATATTCATACCTAAGGCAGGAAAGAGCTCGCACGTGGAACCAAAGGATCTCCGACCTATCAGTCTATCGTCTTTTCTGCTTAAAGGTTAATTGATATCCATCTTCGGAAAAGTATTAGCCCAGCTCTGCTCTCGCCGTCCCAACATGCGTACTGCAAAGGCAAATCAGTTGAGACTGCCTTACATTCGCTTGTGCGCACCATCGAAAAATCATTGAGCATCAAAGAATACACCATGGTGGCTTTCCTTGACATTGAGGGAGCTTTTAACAATGCCAAATCAAAGGCGATTACCGACGCACTTGCAAATCTGAAAGTCGATACTTCGCTCGGAGTGTTGATCAATCAATTGCTTACTTGCAGGATTATTAACACACAGCTGGGTGGAGCATCGGCCAAAAGAATTGCTCGCTGCGGTACACCTCAAGGCGGAGTCTTGTCACCTCTTCTGTGGAACCTGGTAGTAAATGAGCTACTGGTGGAAAGTGATCGCCTATGCTGATGACATTGCTATTGCTGCCTCCCGTAAACAGCCAGACACTCTCAAGGAAATCCTCCAATATGCTCTCCTTCGGCTCACCAAATGGGGCTTCACATGTGTACTAGGGGTTAATTCCCATAAAACGGAACTCGTTCTCTTCACGAGGAAATATAAAGTTGCCCTTACAGACCCTCCTATGATAAATGGCACCAGTCTCACCTTCACTGATAACTTAAAATATCTGGGTCTTATTTTTGAAAGGAAATTGAACTGGAAAGCCAATCTACTAGAACGCGTCAGGAAAGCCAATGTAGCTCTCTATTCCTGTAAGAAGGCTATAGGTACGAGCTGGATTATGAAACCTCAAATCCCTCATTGGCTGTACGAATCCGTTATCAGGCCTATGTTACTCTATGGCGTGATCGTATGGTGGCCTGCTCTTGACAGGGCTCAAGAGCAGGCCATTTCTCAACTTCAAACGCAAAAGCACGGACTACACTCCGCCGATACTGAGATTTGATCGTAACTTCCGTACGCGCATCCCTAACCGGGATGTATGGGACACTTCCCCCCCTGTCGATGGTAGTTCGGTTCACTTCTTTACAGATGGCTTTAAGACGGAGGGTGGGGTGGGTTGTGGTGTTTTCTCCGAACAGCTCAATCTGAGCATCTCGTTCCACCTCCCTGATCATTGTAGTGTTTTCCAGGCGGAAATCATGGCGATTAAGGAAGCCCTGTCCTAGCTAAGGTGTAATGTATTATCTTTTAGGGATATTAGCATTTTCACTGACAGCCAAGCGGCAATCAAGTCACTGGAATCGTTCTCCTTCACTTCAAATGCCGCCTTAAACTGTCGTTTATCTCTTATGGAGATGAAGGAGCAGTTCAACATTCACCTATGCTGGGTGCCGGGTCACAGAGATATTCCAGGAAACTGCAGGGCTAACGACCTCGCCAGACAGGGTACCACTCTAAGGATTTTGCCTTACAGGCAAGCCCTGGGTATGGCCCTCGCTACTTGTAAGTATCTACTAAAGCTAAACGCTATTAGCACGACCAACCTCAGATGGGTTAACGGCTCTACGTGTCACATTTCGAGACAGATCTGGCGCAAGCTGGATCAAAACCATAGTGCCGATTTGGTCAAGTTAAAGCGGACCTGGACATCAACCAACAAACCTCTCCAACCAGCCCGGTTACGAGCCAGCTGCCTCCAGCTGGGCATGCTAAGTTGGATAGCTTTATTGCTAGAAAATCTAAATGGATATGGTTGGTACTTGAACTGACAAACTGCACTTAATAACCGAATACATTAAGTACTTTGCCACCCAACAGGTATGTAGAATATCGTTTGCGGAGTCGGTAAAGCTACTACTTGGCGTTGTTTCGAATATAATTTGGCTGTCCGGTGATAATAATGATGCTCCGAAACCATGAATTAAGGCTGTTTGTATGAAATGGTGTCACCAGCAGAGTTAAATCAGAAGCCAGTGCGTATATGGTGGTCCTATGTTCCGTTCCACAGAAAATGTCACTTAAGACTTTTGGATCCGTTCCATACTCTTCTGGAAAGAAATAAAGTACTTCACCATCTTCGCTCCAAGCTTAAGCCTCGCCTTTATGGTGGAAAAAGATTGAACAAGCCTATGCCCGCTCCGTCCGTTAAAAATTCCGAAGACTCCCCTGTGTAGGTATCACAGGTGAGATATACGTATCCGACTAGGGTTCTGGATGCTCTATTATATCTCCCACAGAATTATGAAAGTGATACTGCAAGCGACCTACTACTTCATCTCATATACAATCCCCAGCAAGATTGTTCATTTCCGACCTTATGCCCAAAAAATCAATCTAAATCGTCCCTTTAAAGTTGTCATTCCCAAATGCACCTCTTGGGATAACTCTTAAATCCCTCAATCGAATTGGTACACCGACGCGAGGACGCACGGTTTAAAAACGGAATATGGAGTGCTATATGGATGCACTACTACCATCTTCTAATAACATACTCGTATCTATCTACTCATATTAACTATAGAGCTCTGCGCCAGTGAATGCATTAAAATGAACCTCTGAAGATCAAGTACTAAATTCTGTCAAGCTCTGAAAGCTGTAAGTCTTATAAATTTGTTTCTGTTTTCTGTAGACTGCTAAACGGTGATGACCAATATTCCGCCGTCAGGCAGAATGAGCCATTCAACAGTGACGATGATAGTCAAGATTCCTGCTAAGCCGATCAGAATAAAGTGAGGATAACGATATCTACGACCTTGCCATCAACATTTTCAAGGCGGGAGGAGATGAGTTGGTAAGGAGCATGGCACCAGCTCATCAGTAAAATCTGGTCAGACGAAAGTATGCCCGATGAATGGAACCGCAACATCTTTTGCCCGATCCTGAAGAAAGGAGACCCTCTGAACAGCGCCAACTACAGAACTATAAGTCTTCTCAACATCGCGTATAAGATCATTTACATACATACATTTTCAATGGCCCGCTAATCCTTCATGAGGGTCGCGGCGGTAGGATGCTTAGGTGGACTCTCCATCCTTCTCGATCCTCCGCCATTGACTCCAACTCATCAGGAAGAATCACTAGACGACTCCCGGAAAAATGTCGGACTTGGTCCAACCATCTGTTTCTAGGCCTACCGCGAGGTCGCCTACCTGATGGCACGGCCACCATGGCACGTCTTGGCAGCCGGTCTGGAGGCACACGCACTACCTGACCAAACCATGGAAGCATAGATCGTTCCGTTCGGAGAAGTAGCTGCTCATCATTGAGCGCTTCGCGTACTCTGGTGTTGCGCACTCGATCCCTACGAGTTATTCCAGCAACACCGCGAAGGAACCTCATTTCGGCAGCTTGTATAAGATAATTTCTGCCGTATTATGTGAACGCATAAAACCGATCGGCAAAACCTGATAGGTCCTTACCAGTGCGGTTTCATGTCGGGAAAGTCCATCATTGACCAAATATTCACACTACGGTATATATTGGAAAAAACCCACGAATATAAAATCGATCCGCATCACCTTTACATCGAGTTCAAAGTTATACAGAGCCATGTCTAGCTCGACATTCTTACCAAGCTTATTCGCTTGTCAACTCTCGCTGCCCCATCAAAGTCCGAATGAACACCACCGAACCCGTTCGATGTCAGGAAAGATCTTAGACAAGGTGACGCGCTATCATGCGATCTCTTTAACATAGTACTTGAGAGAATTGTACGAAACTCACAAGCCAACCCCGGAGGTACAATCTTCTTCAAGTCTGTACAACTACTCGCTTATGCCGATGACATTGACATAATCGGAAGAAGTCAGCGGGCAGTCAATGGGGCATTTACGAGTATTGAGATCGTAGCAGCAAAGATGGGTTTAGCGGTCAATGAAAGCAAAACAAAATCTATGCTGTCTACAAAAAAGGACACCCAACATCGGCGTCTTGGACAGAACACCACAATAGACAGATATAATTTTGAGGTAGTAAAGGACTTTGTCTGTCTTGGCTCTATGGTGAACTCCGCAAATGACATCAGTAGGGAGATCACACGAAGAATTACTCTTGCCAATCGTTGTTTCTATGGGCTAAAACGGCAATTGAGTAGCAAAGCCCTATCTCGAACTACTAAGGTAACTCTTTATAAGACTCTAATCATCCCAGTCCTGCTGCATGGCGCAGAGGCATGGGCTTTGACAAAACCGGATGAGGATGCCCTTGGTTATTTCGAGAGGAAAGTTCTTCGAGCGATCTTTGGTCCCGTCTGCATAGACGGTGAGTGGAGGAGAAGGTATAATGCCGAGCTATACGGCCTGTACAAGGACATCGACTTAGCCAGAAGAGTTCACATACAGCGACTAAGATGGCTGGGTCATTTAGAGCGGATGGAGCCCAACGTTCCCGCTAAGAAAGTTTTCGAATCCACCCCGGATGGACGACGCAGTAGAGGACGACCTCGCGGTAGGTGGCGCAAACACGTGGAGGGGGACCTCAACCAACTTGGCGTACACAACTGGAGGCAGCTGGCTCGTAACCGTGCTAGCTGAAGAGGTTTGTTGGTTGAGGCCCAGGTCCACCCCGGACCATCTAAGTAAGTAAGTAAGTACTTATCTGGGCAATAAGAACAATCCCCGTCCAATGTGTGGACCAATTTCAATACATCATATGGTCTTCCATGTAGCTGAATGCAACATCTTCGAAATGACGTTTTATTGGACTTTCATCAATGCCGTTCAGTGTGTTACGGAAAACGTGCCACTAGATGATCGATAGTGGCCCGACTATTTGAGTTACTTCTCGGTGGTAAATTTTTCTACAACTAATGTTTCAAATGCTCTTTGTGTGTAAATGTTTTGGCATGAGGGAGTGTGATCAGGAGGAACGGTGAAACTGGCCATAATGGAGAGAAGTTGTTAAATGTTTGCTGTGCAAATGATCGTTCCACATGGTAACGTCAGAGTCTTCAGCAGAAGTCGCTCATATATAGATTTGTTTGTGGCACCGCCGTATGTGAAAGGATGGCTTGTTTGAGAGAGGTCGTACCACTTTCTTCTGTGCAAATGTATCTTAAGCTGTAAGCGAAGATTGTTTACTCGCATACAAAGGAAGAGCTACAGGACGATGAGATACGGGAAAAATTTAGGCGGAAGGTTTCATTTAGGAAAATCTGTTCTCAATAGCGGTCATTGCTTCTATGGGGGAGACGTCTACGAAGTGAAGCGACTGGTGGTGAAAAAATACATTTTTGGCTAAGAACTCTCCGAGGTCAAGAAGCTATCAGAGAGAAGAAGAAGAGTACCTTCAAGGTGTCGATTCACTTGTTTGATTCTGACTCTCGAAACCGAGACGAAAAACCTGCAAATTAACTGTAAGTACAGCGAAAGAACGGTCTTGGAAGGAGTTTAGCGAGAAATTGGAAGTAGACCATAGATCTGCAAACAAGATATTCTTCCAGATCATCCACGAGCTCAGAAGAAGAAAGTTGAATGTGGAAGACGATTTGTTCATCATTGGGTTACCTCTTACTTTACTGCAGCCGTCTGTGATGCTGCTGGAATGAAGGCAAATGTGAACTAATCGGAAGCTATGGTCTTTTCAGAAATTTTCATTCAATGCACTCTACATCTTCTTCTTCCTTTTATCAGCGAGGTTATGATCCGAAAACAAGGAATCACAACCCTCCCACTTCACCGCATTTCTACTGATCCGCCTGCGGGGTTCGCCTTCTATGCACTCTACATGTTAGTAGAATTCGATTGAACGAGGTGGATAAGTTAAAGTACACTGGGGTCTTACTATACTATACTGTACAAGGCCTTGTATGCTCTGTGACCTATAAGATCTATTGTGCCAGCCCGGTGTTTAACCGAGAGCTGCTTTAAAATAAAATTAAAAATTGGCGCAACAGCTTTTTAAGTGCCAGGGTCTAGCCACTCATGTTGTCTCCGTTATGTTTCTAACACGAATAGAATTGACCTTCAGTTTAGGGCCATATCTGAAGGGCAATTTGTTTTGAGAAGCTTTCTGGAGATAACAATACTCTCGGATGTTTGTCAGATGTTCGCGAGAGGTGGGACCGTGAAAAAAACTTTTTGGTTTTTTCTGGGATTCAAACTTAGAACCTCACGCGCAGTGGTCCGATACACTAACTAATTACGCCACGGCGGCAACTGCGTTAAGACTCTTGATAAACCTGAGCATAGCTCCAGGCGCAATGTTCCAATTGTCTGAGAGGCTCAGTAAACCCCGCCTGAGGTGGAGAAGTCTTTCTTGCGGCCACGGGACATTAAAAAAGAATATGTTCTGTCGTCTCTTTTTTGATTTGTGGACAGTGACCAGTCAGATAGCCCGTTAAGGTCCTTAAGTCTGCTTTGCTGAGCATAGCTCTGCACCCTAGACCAATATCACCCTCCTCTCGCTCTTGCCTTTTCGTATGAAAACGTCAACATTACCGTTGATTCTGAGAACTCTCTCTCTTTTTCAACTTCCGCAAAGCTGACTTCGTTAGACTTAACAACCTACTCAATAACATAAATTTCAGCCTCTTCCTAAACATTAACACACCCATTGATATCGCTCTCGTATTCTTCTACACAGCAATCTTTGACTGTCTTCTCCAATCTGTCCCTTATCTGCCTCGAAAAAACTGCTCATCATCACCTCCTTGGTATAATAAGGAATTGCGTACTATTCGCAATGTCAGAATCAAATTATGGAAAACTTACTTGGTATCCAAATCTGCCTCAGATTACGCATATTACCAGCAAGCTTACTCCCGCTTTTCCATCCTCTGCGAATCCTTCTATCTCGAATACCTCGATAGAATGCAACTAAGTCTAATCACTAATCCTAGGCGCTTTTACCAATCTATCAACGTCAAAAGAAAGTCCGATGGCTTTCCTTCCACTTTAAAATTACTTAATACTTCATCTGCTGACCCTAAAGTAATCGCCAACCTCTTTGCAACCTTTTTCAGCGAATCATATAATGACCATGTACACGAACCGGACCTAGATTTTTTCTCCTACCTGAATAACTGTCCTCAAACCTCTCCAGCTTCAGTCGACATTAGGTCCGATATTGTGCGAGAAAAAATGAATAGGCTCAAAGATGACTTCTCCCCCGGTCCCGATGGTCTGCCCGCCATCTTACTAAAGAAATATGTAGATGTCCTGTGTCAGCCCCTTACAACTCTATTTCGTATCTCACTCTCTCAAGCCGTTTTCCCAAAATTATGGAAGGATTCTTTTATTTTCCCTATCCATAAAAAAAGCAGTAAAAACGACATTTCTAACTATAGACCCATAGCTAAACTTTCCTCTATCCCTAAGCTCTTCGAAAGCATTGTCTACGACTCACTGTATTTCCACTGCAAACCGATTTTTTCCCCACAACAGCACGGTTTCTTAAAAAGTAGGTCAACAACGACTAACCTGACCTGAATTCGTTTCCAAAACACTACAAGCATAAGAGAAAGGTAATGAAGTGGATGTCATTACCACCGACTTCAGCAAGGCCGTTGACAAAATCTGTCACTTAACAATTTACCTTAAACTTAAAGCCCTCGGTTTCCCACCCCCTTTCATTTCATGGCTCAGATCGTACTTAGAAAAACGACAGTACAGGGTTCTCTTCAGATTTTCAGTCTCTGACTCCATTAACGCCACTTCAGGGGTTCCTCAAGGCAGTCATCTTGGTCCGCTGATCTTTGTCTTAACTACAAACGATGTTGGTCACGTTATAAAAGACTCTGATCTGTCTATTTACGCGGATGATAGGAAAATCACTAAGGTAATATCTACCCCCACCGATTCTCTCTTAATTAAAAACGATCTAAATTCATTCCACACATGGTGCGACAAAAACTTTCTAGAACTTAACGTCGCCAAATGTCAATCCATAACATTCTCTCGTAAACGCCTCTCCCCATCCCTCAGAACCTATTACTTTCTTAGCAAGCCCGTTCCCTTAGTCTCCTTTATATGCGATTTGGGTATTATTGTGAGCTAAACTTCCGTTCCCACATTGATCATATTGTAAACAAGGCCAATTTTTCTCTCGGTTTCATAAAATGCTGGTCTAAAGAATTTTTGAACCCTTAAGTCTCTAAATCCCTTTATATCACCTTTGTCAGACCACTCCTGGAATACGCCAGCCAAGTTTGGTCACCTTATCACAACATCCACTCCCTTAGAATCGAAGCTGTGCAGCGTAGGTTTATCCGGTTTGCCTTACGCGGTCTCCCATGGGCCGACAACTATATCTTACCTCCCTATGAAGACCGGCTAAAATTGATTAACCTGCAAACCCTTGCAAAACGTCGCGAAGTCGCTGACATACTTTTCGTGCACCAATTATTAACCGGTATGATCGATTCCACCGCACTACTGGATATGATTTCCCTTCGCACTAACCCTCGAAACCTTAGGTGCGTACCGCTCTTTCGTCTCTCTCACCACCGCACTAACTACGGAAATTTCGAACCAATTTCCAGAATGTTACGCCTGGCAAATAACGCACAGATCACCCTAGACTTTCATTCGAGTTTATCCGGCCTTAGAAAGTCCCTCTACACCTCTTCATGACCTCTCTTCTCTTATTTGCACTAACCAATCTTCACCTTTCCCTCAACTTTTTATTTTCCCTCTCTAGTTTTTAAGATAGTTTTTAAGACCTAGTTTAATACAAAATGTGTGGGCCCCTAAGGAGGCCCAGCAAAAAAAAAAAATTAAAAACAAAAAAAAAAAAAAATGTAATAGTAATATTAAGCTTAGAGTTAAGTTCTCTCGTTGTTAGTTCTTAAGTTTAGATTTAAGCTTGCTTGTACTAAGCTAAATAAATAAACATGAGTGGCTTCTTAGCCTTACAATAGTCGAGGTTAATGATTTTTTTTTGTCTTAGGCCCTTGAATTTAGCCCAGTACTCTGCATGACAATCAACTTATTTACTTTTACTTATGTCCTGTATCCCCTTGTGGGTCCAAGGGCCTCTACTACGTCTACGCGCCATTGTGTACCATTTTTGGCAATGTGTCTGAGTTCTCCCCAACTTTTCCCTAACTGCCGTGCCTCCTTCTCGACTGTTCTGCGCCATGTTCTCTTCGGACCGCCAGGTCTTCTGCCATCCTGAGTTAGAGGGTTCCATTGCATAGCATGGTTCGCTACGGAAATGTCACCCTTTCGGAACGTTTGACCAATCCACTGCCACTTCCGCCGTTGGATGGTTGTACCTATTGGTTCCTGATCCGTTCTCTCGTAAAGGTGTTCGTTATAGATACGATTGAATCCTTAAGATATTGCGCAGGCAGCTATTAACAACCGTTTGCAGCTTTCTGGTGATAGTAGTGGTCACTCTCCACGTGCTGCAACCATATAGCAGCACGGATTCAACGTTGGAGCGGAACAGTCTTAGCTTGGTGTTCAAACTGATTGCATTGCTTCGCCATATTTTGCACAACATCCCGAACGCGGACTTTGCTTTAGCGATCCTGTTGGCTATATCCAGTTCGGTTCCACCATCGGTCGAGACAATACTCCCAAGATACTGGAAATCCTTTACTCTCTCTACCGGTTGTCCAGCAATGCATATTTGAGCCGATGTGTTTGTTCCAAGGCTGATAATTTTAGTTTTTGCCGTATTAATTTTCAGCCCGACAACACCTGCCTCACTCTCCACATCTGCTGTCATTTGGTGGAGGTCTATAATTCTGTGGGAGAGTAAGCATAGATCGTCAGCGTAGTCAAGATGTTTCAGTTGAGATGTAAGAGTCCATCGAATTCCTCCGTTTCCCGTCGACAAAGCTGCATGAAGCACATCGCTAATCACCAATAGGAATAATATTGGTGAAAGGATACAGCCTTGTCTTACCCCACTTTGGATCGCAAATTCCTCAGACAACCTTCCCCTGTGCAGAACGTGACATTTGGTGCCTTCATATGTACCTTTGATAATAGCAATTAGTTTATCGGGAATACCTCTCCAGCGTAAGGCACGCCAAATAAGCTCCCTGTTGACACTATCGAACGCCTTCTTAAAATCGATGAATAGCAGGTGGAGTGGCGATCGATATTCAATGCACTGTTCGATGATAATCCGCAGGGTGTTGATGTGGTCGACACAGGACGATCCAGAGCGGAAACCTGCTTGTTCGGCATCGATTGTGTCTTTGAGATGTTGTTTGATTCGCTCGAGGATGATTTTAGCTATTATCTTAGCTACAGCAGGCAGCACGCAGATACCCCTCCAGTCTCCGCACTCCATTAAATTTCCTTTCTTAGGAACCTTGACGATCATTCCCTTTTTCCAGTCGTTAGGAAAACTCTCAGCTTCCCAAGCTCTCTCTATAAGTGGAAGCAGAAGCTCAGCCGATGCTGTTGGCGCTGCTCGTAAGAGCTCTGCTGAAATACCGTCAAGTCCTACCGCCTTGTTGGTTTTGAGTGCCTTGATGGCGGTATTGATCTCATCTTTACTGGGAGTCGTGGTGCGTATTCGGGAACTTCTCACCTCGGGCATCTCAGTCTGATTTGGGAGCATATCGCTAGCGAATACACGGTTTAAAACCGTAGCAAAATGCTCTTTCCATCTCTTGAGCTGGTCCTCATCCGAAATGAGCAAGGAGCCATCTAGGCTTTTCACTGGGTGTTGGCTGGACCTGCGACCACCTGTCAGTTCTTTGGTGATTCTGTAGACGGTCCTGCTGTCGCACCTCCTTTTGCTTCTGTAGCCAGCGCGTTGATGTAGTTGCGCTTGTCATGTCGCACGCTACGCTGAACTTCTCTCATTTTCATGCGATATAGGGACTCTGGCTCGCTTCTCCCTGCTGCTGGGGTAGCTGCAACGCGGGCTTTCAGCTGTTTTCGTTCATCAATCCGTCTCCAGGTATCCTCGGAAAGCCACGCCTTTTGTCTTCCCTGCGATCGACCGACAATTCCTTCAGCACTAGATGTAAACATATTTTTCACAGCACACCAATGGTCTTGGATGGTTGTGGGCATTGAGCTGATGATTGCTTCCACACCTTGCGAAAAGTGCTCCCTTAATTGTTGGCGCACTAAGGGATCACTAAGTCTGTCGATGTTGAACCTGGGTATTCTTGTGTTGTCGTGGGATCTTCGAACTGCAGCAGTGCGTAGTTGGAGAGCAGCTACCATAAGATGGTGTTCGCGTACTATCCCCAAATCTGCCCCTCGCCTGTTTCGGACGTCCAGAAGACTACTTCTAAAGCGGCGGCTCATGGCAAAATGGCCAATTTCGTTGGAGGTTGCTTGTCTGTCCCTGGAAACCCAGCTGACTTTGTGGCAGGTCTTGTGCTCAAACATGGTGCCACCTATCACAACGCGATTGGCATTGCAGAAATCCACAAACCTTTCGCCGTTGTCATTGCAGTTGCCTATTCCATGCTTCCCGATTACATGTTTGAGTCCATCGTTGTCGTTGCCTACCTTGGCATTCAAATCCCCCATCACTATGACATGACAATGTCTCCATTTGGTGCTGTGTTGAAGACGGCGGTTAAGAGATTGTAGAAGCTCTCCTTTTCGTCCTCAGACGAACTATTCGTTGGGGCGTAACACTGTATGATGGTGACGCGTCGTATTCTAGTCCGGAATCTGGCCGTCAAAATCCTATCATCATGGGGCTGCCAGGAAATTAGGCCCTTGCGTGCTGTTGTTGTTAGCAGTAGTCCGACTCCATATTCCCGCGGACTTCCGGATGGTCTTCCAGAATAGAGTAGTACAGTGTTACGCGTTGGAGACTGGTACTCGCCCGCTTCTAACCATCTTACTTCACTTACCCCCAAAATGTCCAGTTTATATCGCATGAATTCGTTTTCCAATAGGATGAATCTGGCATTGTAAGGACCTTCGCTTTCCGAATCGAGGAGCGTCTTTAACTTCCAGAAACCTATCTTTGTCCGGGTACAATAGCCAAAAGTCGTCAACATGTGATCATTCCTTATCCGAGGCATAGTATTGGTTTCTGTAGGGGGCAATATTCGGTAACGCTGGTTGCTGGCCACGTTACCTAGCCTAGAATCAAGGCCCTAGATAACCCGCACTTTCAATTTTAGCCTACACGTACAAGGGTTTATACGTATAGTTGCCCGGGGACCACCACTAGGAGGTTAAGTAGGCACTTCATCACGAACTTGATTGTTGCGCTACTGGCCCAAGCCAAGTTTTGGGCAGTCAGTAGTTTCCCGATCAATCGCAATGCAGGTCCCCAGAAAGAAGAGTTGTTATACCCAATGCGTAGCTGACCGAATCACCATGTACATAACGTTATATTATTCTGTGTTTGTACTGAGAAGGTGTCACATTGTTTTATGGCATTGTCACGTGAATAAGTACTCAAAGCCTTGACCAACTAAATGCGAAAACTCTTCAAACTAAGTGTTTCCTCTTCGTCAAACATAATTTTTCATTTTAACCTATTGGCACGAAATTTTACTTCAAAGATAATTGACGTGGCGCCACATAATAAGTAACCGACCTGACATTGTCAGAAGAAGATATTCTTCCTTGTCTTGGGCTTGGCAAAATCGTATTTATATTTTTTTTTTTTATTTATTTAAATCTATAAAAAAAACATGTTTTAGACTGAAAAATAGAAATAAAATTAATTGGTGTTCGAAAAAGCTTCCGCCATTCATAAATCGTGCGAAATCACGCTCCCTATCGTTAGATAGATTATCTGTGATCTTCAAACAGTTACGTAGACATTGGATATGATATACAAACACGTCAAACAGTATAATACTTTTTTTTTCAATTTAAATTAGTTTTTTTCTCATTTTTCTTATTTTTTTGCTACGGTCGGTTGCGTAAACAATTTGGCTATTGTATCTGTCAAATGTTGTTTACGTTTTTTTCGCCGACACATACACTTACGTACTCTATTGTATTAATATAGTATATGATTGGATATTAACGAGGCATTCGCTTGATGGATGCGAGGGTAGATACCGTGCACGCACAACCACTCCACGCGACCCTCTTCCCCATCATCGGATTTGCAGTCAGCTGCTAATGAAGCCATAAACTAATACATGCGCCGAAATTGTTATTAACTTTTCACCCCGTGCACATGACATGGGGAAAAATAAAATAATATTTCTCATATATGATATAAAAGCTTTCCCTGGAGACGTGAATGAGGTGTATAGCTCTTTAATTACCAGCACCATTTACGTGTATCTATTAGTTGGATGGCCGGTGCCATGCACTTGACCGCACTCGTTATGAGTTCAGCGTGCGAGATACGAACATAATAACTTGTAGATAGTGAGAACGGCTAAAAGATACGCCAAGATCAGCTGTATCGAAGCACAGATACATAATTGTTTTGGATTTGGTTTGCGATTATGTAAGAGATAGCCATCCACGTGAACATATTCACATGATTAATCACAGAAGCGGAACTGCAATTGTTCGCACCACAGAGATAGTATGAGTAGTGAACGTTATCCAGACCGCAATGTTAAAACCAAATTGATATTAATTGGAATTTTGAACTTTTTTTTTTATTTTTATTGCCTTTTGTTCAGTTTTATTCTTTTTATTTTGCTTCCAGACAAATTAATTACAAAGCTGTGTGTATGTTTAGTAAGAAAGGCTTCTAGCGAATTGAACTCTGAAACTACAGTGGTGGAGTGTATGAATCACTGATGCGATTTGAATTGCGTGGAGGCAAATGTTAGAACGTTCGCGACGTTAGTATTCTTGCGATGGGAACGACGCTTCATTATAGAGACCCTAGCACGAGTCATATTTATAAAAGAAGCGATCGATTCATATGTTGGCTGTAAGTCTCGTTTCTCTCAAGGTCACACAGTCAGCTTGAATCACTAACTAGAAAGACATATTTAACATTCGTACACTTTCAAATCTGAGAGGAATGGGGGCCTTCATTTTCAGCCTTTACATCTATTTTTTGGATGTTGCGGTACGGAGTTCTCGTATTCGACACCTGTCGAGTTAAAACTATTCGACTTAAGCTCGACATGCAAACTGAACGAGTCGCTCCAAACCATGCTCCACCTACTTCCGATTGACATCGTCAGTAGACAATTGGCTATCAGCTCAACAATAAAATTGAGAGGCTCCAAGCAATGGAGGGAGCAACACACCGTCATCTCCCAATTTCACTGACCACCTGCCCACTGAGTATGACTTCAACATGAGCTACATGCACTCAATACCGAACAAAATTTAATGAACGCAACCCGATGTCCTATACAACGAATCACTGTCAATTTTCAGGGACGGGTCCAAAACCAAGGACAGAGTCGGTGCCAGAATCTTCTCGGAAGACCTGAATATACACCTTCTTTCAACCTTCCAATGTAGGTAGGTAAAGTGGCGGTCCAAAAGAACCCAATTAGCGCTTAGGGTGTGCCGTTTTGTTACCACGGACTCGTGTCTACCTGTTGTAGTGGCTAGTTGAAAATGATATTAAGTTTAAACCCAGCTCGTGGAGTTCAGAAAGAGGATTAGTTCTCCAATCCTATTGTCCGCTATCTCTCTCAGATCCTCGAAGAAGGGTTTGCCAAGAGTTTGCTGTCTGATACTTGCCAGGGCCGGACATCTGCAAAGGAAATGACATAGACATTCTTTCTCATTAATATCCCTGCAGCTCCTACAAAAGGTGTTGTGGGGGATTCCAAGCTTGGCCGCATGGTCTCCAACTGGCCAGTGGCCTGTGATAATAGCTACGATTTTGGCAATAACTGGTCTTGGTTTGCCTAGTAACTCTTTTGACCTGGGTTTGTTGAAGCTGGGCCACGTCTTCCTAGATATGACACAGCTTGTGAGGTTGTTCCACCTGCGATTGGCTATCTGGAGGAAGCGGAGGTGAATATAGCCCTTAACGGCACCAAACGGAATGTCGACTCTTTCTGCTAGAGAGCCGTTAAGGGCCGACCCTCGCCTGGCCAGCTCATCAGCACGCTCATTTCCCTCATGGTTGCTGTGCCCTGGGACCTAGATGAGAGTGATTCTCGAGTAAGTGCTTTGTTGATTCAATTCAAACCGGCATTGCTCTACCAGTTTTGAAGAGATGCAGACTGCATCAATGGCCTTGATGGCAGCCTGGCTATCCGAAAAAATAGCGATGTTGTGGTTAGATGTTGGAAGGTTGTTTAGCAGGCGGCAGGCTTCTCGAATCGCAAGAAGCTCCGCTTGTAAAACGCTAGCAGAGTCTGGGAGACGGAAGGACCTTGATATATTCAGCTGGTCAGAGAAGATGCCTGCGCCAACTCCGCAGTCCATCTTCGAACCGTCCGTGTATATCCCTATATCATAGTTGCAGGTAACGCGTCCGTTCTTCCATTCTTCTCTGGAAGGGAATTTTGCTAAGAATGATTTTCTGAAGTTGAGTTTGGGTATCGTGTAGTCGGTAGAAGGCGCAACCAGTTCACTAGGAATCGTCTCCAGGACCTTGCCGTGACCATGTGGCCTTGTAGTCCAGCATCCATATTCCCTGAGCCGGACTGCGCTGCATATAGCTGTGTCTTCGATGTGTAGTTCGAGAAGGATCAGATGCAGGATCACACTGAGAGCATCTGTTGGACAAGACCTCATTGCTCCTGTGATACCCACGCACGCCGATCTCTGTACTTTTTTTATTCTGTCGATATTGTACTTTTTGCTCAAAGCTGACCACCAAACGATGGCGCCGTAAGTAAGAATTGGACGCACAACGGCTGTGTGCATCCAAAGGGTCATCTTTGGCTGGAGTCCCCATTTCTTACCGAATGTTTTATTACAGGCATAGAAGGCTACGCTTGTCTTCTTAATTCGCTGTTCTATATTGAGTTTCCAACTAAGTTTCAACCTTCCAAACTATTGCAGTGTTTTCCAAGTCGAAGTTACTACGGTTCGCCAAGCCGCTGACTGGCTAATACACTATCAACATTGGACATTGTTATTTGCGTCGACAGTCAGACAACCATCAAATCCCTCGCACCCAGCACTGCGAGATCTAAGACTGTGAAAGACTGCCGCGTATCTCTTAACGAGATAGCTGGACAGTACAATCTCACCATCTGCTGGGTACCAGATAACTGTGACATACCGGGGATTTATGCAGCTGACGAGCTGGCTCGAACCTTGTCGGTAAAAATGGTAAAAATAGCATAACCATTACCGACATCGAAGCCCCAGCGTCTTATGTTAGGTATCTTATCCAAACCGACGCGGATAACATCTACTGATGGTAACATCTAGGCCAATGCAACACCGTCAGACAACTCTGGCCAACACTGAACAAATCTAGGTCCATCTGACTCCTGAAACACAAGAGAGGAACCCTCTCCAAAATAACGAACGTTCTTACTAGACACTGCACCATAGGAAGACATACCCAAGGCGAAGCATCCCCTACAATGAATTCTGCTGAAGCTGTGGGGATGAAGGGGAAGAAGAGACCATCAGTCACCTGCTATGTCCTGCTCTAGCCAACACTAGAAAGGCCAGCCTGGGTGAATACTCTCTCAATGATCTGAATGATTTCGGCAGCGCCTGTACGGCTAAAATCGATTCCTTCATACATGACCCACTCACCTTACACATCGGCAGTACAATGGACCTATCTTTGGTCTAAGTGCATCCCTATCGAAGACCGATCCTAAACGTTTGTGAACACAGTGCAATCGGCAAATTTTCTGTGTGAAACATTTGACTTTCGGCCGTTTGACAGCGTTTGACACCATATGAAAGTGCATCCTTTTGTCAAACAGTGTCATTTAAACTATTCAAGTGTTCGTCTTTCACTTTTCTTACATAATTCGAACTACTTGTGAGTACATTACGAATCATATATCATATCAGGCGAACCCCACAGGCGGATCAGTAGAAATGCGGTGAAGTGGTAGGGTTATGATCCCTTGTTTTCGGATCATAACCTCGCCGAAATAGGAAGATGAAGATGAATCATATTTGTCTACCTAATACAATAAAAGCTTTATTATTTCGAATAGCTGCGATTCAAAAAAGTTTCTTGTTTTTTGTTCGTAACTCCTTCATTCGAAAACTACTTATCCGATTGCAATGAAACTTTCACTGGTACGTCAGGCATTATATCCGAAATAACATAGCCTACCTATTAATGTGATTTGTCAAAAATCGGCTGAACAGTGATGATAAAGGTGAAGTAATTCGCAGAAAAAAACTACAATAATGTCTAAATAAAAAATCGCGGCAGTATTACATTTACATACATATGTACATACATATCTGGTGCAATATCTCATCAAGTGCCTGGGCACGAAACAGGAGTTTTCTACTGTGGAAGGAGGACTGCATCTACATACCTATAGAAACGATAAGATACAATACTTTAGCGGCACTAAATCAAGCCAATGAGAGATGACGCAATCTTGCCATATGTAACCATGCGAGACAAACATGGCCGCAACTACTCGTAAATAAAAGAAAAACAAGACGCCTGCTACTGATCAGCAGACCACGTATATGCCGCGAAGCTTGGAATTCCAGCCAATGACTTTTTTGTCGCAGCTGTATGGACGAAGAAGAAGAGGAATCCCCCTTTCACATGCTCTGCGGCTGCCCAGCATTATTTCCAGTTAGAAAACAAACCCCATCTTTGAAGAACTTACAGATTTTGCCGATTCGGATATCAACAGCATCTATTCAGCATTAATCAAAAAAATAAAAATGGTTCCAAGAGTAGCGGAAATAACTCAATCACGTGGCAACACAAAGGACCTCATTTGGTCTAAGTGAATTCTGATGATTATGGAGGATAGCCACCTAACCTAACCTAAGTGCCTGGGCCTAGCTTCTCGCAAACACTCGTGTTGTGTGCGTTATATTTTTCGCACGAATGGAAGGGACCTACAGTTTTGTGCCGTATCCGTAGGGCAATTTGGTTTGAGAAGCTTTCTCGTGAGAACAATACTCTCGGATGATTGTCAAACGTTCGCGAGATGTGGGACCGGGGAAAAACTTGTTGGTGTTTTCTGGGATTCGAAAATTGAACCGCACGCGCAGTGGTTAGTGTGTTGGACCACTGCGCGTGAGGTTGAATGTTCGAATCCCAGAACACTAACCACTGTTCTGGGCGAACCTGGGAGCAACAGCTACCACCCTATAAGACAAGACAAGAATGTAAGACTCACTCTTACATGTGGTTAATTAGTACAGGGATATACATTGTCATCAGCGTTAGGAACTAATGCAAGGTGCCCTCAATTTAACTTCCGATTAATGCAGGACCAAGGGACCGGAAAACATATACTTGTACTCCTTTCCAGGAAAAAGAATCACATTCTTAAACAAATTACACTGGAAAACATTCCAATCGACATATCCAGGGAAGCTAAATACCTAGAGGTTATACTTGACAAAACGCTCACCTGGAACTCACACCTGGGAGTGGTCAAACTCATGGTCACTTATGCATCGTTGCCTTTGTGGGTAGAAATCTTACAGGTGACGACTCAGGAACAGTTGAATAAAATCTATCGTCTAGCTTGTCTAGGTATCACAGGAGCAATGAAAACGTGTCCCACGGTAGCAATGGGAAGAACAATACTTAGCCTCACACCAATACACCTTGCAGTACAAAAAGAAGCTATGCTGAGTGCTCTTAGGCTGCCCAAGATTTCGGACCTCCTTAAAATCGGCAACTCTACAGGTTATCTGAAGATTCTTGAGTACATTCAAAATGACCCTATTCCCAAAATCCCAGATACCATGCTCAAGAAATACCGGTTCTCCAGAATATTCAAGGTGACCATACGAGTAGGTGACCGACATACATGGAGGAAGGACTTGGTACATAGATGGTTCCAAATTGGAAAATGGTAGCACTAGCGCAGGGGTTTATGGACCCAGATTTCAACGTGCAGCAGAGCTTGGGAAATCGTCGACAGTATTTCAAGCGGAAGTCTGTTCAATCGAACTTTGTGTACGAGAATGCCTGCAAAGATCAAGGGCAGCCGTGTTCAGATCTTCTCGGATAGCCAGGTAGCTCTTATGGCTCTATAATCCTACACGGTAGGATCCAAACTTGTAGGGGACTGTCTCAATCTATACTCGGAGATTTGCAATGAACGGTTGGACTGCTTAGGAAGAAGCAATGCCAGCGGTGCACTTGTCCCTACTTTGGAGTAGCACAAACCTCAAAATACAATAAATCATGATGGAAGACTGATTGTCATGCAGATTACTGGGCTAAATTCAAGAGCCTACGGCAAGCAAAATAACACATTAACCTCAACCGTTGTAAGGCTAAGAATCTACTTGAGCTCAGCAAAACAGGCTTAAGGACCTTAACGGGAACGGGCTATTTGACTTTTCATTGCCCACAAAGCAAAAAGAGACGGCAGAACATATTCATTGTGCATGCGCGGTAGCAATAAGAAAAAGACATCTCCACCTTAGGCGGGCTTTTTTGAGCCCCTCAGACATTTGGAAAATTGAGCCTGGAATCATTTTGAGGTTTCGCAAGATCCTTAACTCAGTTCTCGGCTAAACACCGGACTGTCATAATAGATCTTTTTTTTTTTTTTAAACAGGTGTGTGGCCACGCCCAGATGGCGTGTAGGCACTGCGAAGGAGATCTATTGTTCCATAGGCCACTTTTAGGGCAGCAGTACTTCTACTCTCCTTATGAAAGCTATAATTACGGCTGCGGAGGAGTTCCTTAGATCTATTGGAGATATGACCTCTTTAAGGAAAAAGGTTCTTCTCCTAGTACTACACAGAGCTACACACTCACATAGTATGTGTTCTGCGGTTTCGTCCTCTTCAAGGCAGAGGCGGCAGGTGATATCCTCCGGAATTCTCATTTTGTTAAGGTGGTAGAGAAGTTGACAGTGACTGGTAAGGAAGCTCACAAGCCTTCTTATGTCATTTCTGCCGTATTTTAGGATATCAACTGCCTGTCTTTGGAAGGGTTGGACAGCTCTTTTAGCCTGCCTGAGATCTTGAGAGTTATTCCAGTGGGAGATGCACATGTTGCATTCCCAAATGTTTAGGGTAAGTTTGAAGGCGGAATCGGATATCCCACAGAAGGGTTCAGGTCCAGTGAACAACTCAGAGGAGCCCTTCCTAGCTAGCGGGTCTGCAGTTTCATTGCCGTCAACACCTACATGACCCGGTACCCACCACAATTTTACTTTATTGTGTCGGGCCAGATTTTGTAAGCTGTCGAGCAGCTTAGAACTGATTTTGAACTGATCAAATGGGAGATCAGTGCTTTGAGCGCCGCTTGGCTATCGGTGAGTATATGGATAGAGGCACCTTTGATGCCTAAGTGCAGGTTAATGTTAGCACAAGTTTTAATGGCGTAAAGCTCGGCCTGGAAAACACTAGGACTCTTTCCGAGTGATTTCGAAATTTTATGGTTGGGTCCATACACACCGGCGCCAACTCCTGAATTCATTTTTGATCCATCGGTGTACCACACTATACCTTTTGGATCAAGCGACGGTCCGCCATTATTCCATATATCACGGCTTGGGATCACAATCTCAAACCTTCTACCAAAGTAGAGTGATTTAGGCGTAAAATCGGAGACCGTGCTGAGCATGTCTAGCTCGGGGAAGTCGGACAATAGCTCCATGAGATCCACGTGATCCCGTGTACTATTAGCATCTGATTTTCTAAGATTAACTGCACTGCGGATTGCCACTTTTTTTTATAAATATATGTAACGGAGTAAGTCCAATTATGGCTTCAATGGCTGTTGTGGGACAAGTGTGCATAGTACCTGTGATGCCGAGGCAAGCTAGTCTTTGAAGTTTTGTGAGTTTATTTATGGTTGTGACCTCTTTGGTTTTCGTCCACCAGACTACGGACGCGTATGTCAGAATGGGTCTTACAACCGTGGTGTATAACCAGAAAATGACCTTTGGAGACAGGCCCCAGGTCTTGCCGTACATACTGCGACAGGCCCACAAGGCAGTAGTCGCCTTGGCAATTTTATGCTTAATATGGGAGTTCCAGTTAAGCTTCTTATCCAGGACAATTCCTAGATATTTGAGCTCATCGGAAAAATTGATGGTTGTGCCGTTTAGAGTCACTGAGCCAATATTAAGCGTTCTTCTTCTTGTAAACGGTACAGCGGACTTGCTGGGGTTAATCGATAGGCCCTCCCCAGCACACCAGTCCGAGACTACAAGGAGTCCATTTTGCATGAGTTGACACACATTGTCTTCATGTTTGCCTTTAATGATGATCACCAGATCATCTGCATAGCCTATGGTTGTGAAACCTCAACTATTAAGTGTTCAATAAGTCATCCACCACGAGTGACCATAAGAGAGGCGAGAGGACGCCGCCTTGGGGGCAGACTTTGGCCGCGGAGACCGTCACACAGACCTCTCCAGACGAAGATGTTATTATGCGGCTATCGAGCATGTTCCTAACCCATCTGGTAGTAGGTTCGTCTATTCCCCTGCGTCTCATAGCACTAGTGATGGATTCATAATCAGTGTTATCAAAAACACCTTCTATGTCAAGGAATGCACAAAGGGCAATTTCTTTGGAGTGGTAGGCAGCTTTAATCTCTGTGACGAGACATAATAGATCTTACAGGTCACAGTGCGTATGAGGCCATAGTTTAGTATAGTAGTATATGGTTCGTTAGTATGGTAGAAGGTTCTTGAGAAGCAATATCAGCTTTTAAACCTCGCTATAATACAGGGGGCAGTGTGCATCGGAATCATGGGATCAATAAAAACAACACCAACAGCGGCAATGGTAAACATGCTTAGTTTCATTCCGCTTGATCTGTACTACAGCATTCTGGCGTCACCTCAACACCGCTGTAAGGTCGAGCAAAGCAAGGGACGGCCAGAACGCTACGGCCGGTTCAAAAAGTAACCCAATTAGAGCTATTGAGCCATTTTGCTACTACTAGACCAAGCTTGTCGAGTTTAGGTAATGAGGGTTCCAATCCTTTTCTCAGATATTTCTCCCAGATTGTCGGAGAAGAGTTTACCTAGGGTACGCTGTTTGGTTTCCGCTAGGGCCGGACATCTGCAGGGAAAGTGAAAAAGATGTTCTCTCTCATTAGCATCTCCGCAGCTACGGCCGGAAATTTTATGGGGGATGCCAAGCTTGGCTGCATGGTCTCCTATCGGCCAATGGCCTGTACTGATGACTCTTGTCCGGCCGGCCCTTAGGAAGAAGTGATCTATTTCTCTTTTGAAACTTGGTCGTCATAACATACGGGTCGTCTCCAGCATAATTACTGGGCACTGTGCCATTGGTATTTATGCGGGACGCCTCGGTATACAGCACGACTATTACAGAAGCTGCACGGATGAGGATGAAATTGAATGTGTTCGCCATCTGCTTTGTGATTGTCCGGTCCTATCAATGAGAAGAAGGTGGACTCTCGGTAGTTATTTCTTCTCAGAACTGGAGGTCTTAAATATTGTTGAGCCGAAAGACACCCTGAGTTTCGCGTCACTATATGGGTGGTTGGGGTTGAGGGGTTGTATCTTTTTACAGTGTTTCACGGTTAAATGAATGTAAAGAATGATTATTTTTGGAGAATTGATCAAAGAAGAAAACAATATTTCCAGAGGCAGGAGACGAACCTGCGATAGTTATGGTTTTAGCCACCATCTCGATCACCGAGGGAAGAATGGTGAACACAGCATCTTAGCCATCTCGGCAATGGTAGTGTTTCGCTAGGCGATGTCAAAGCCCTACCAGTCTTCTGCAGATAATGCAATAGTAACGTTCGGTTAAATTAATGGTGAGCAGTGACTATTGTCACAAGGCGCCCATATATTGAACCTTACCATAAGACAAAACATAAAAAAGATATATACAGTATGTCTGTGCCAGAAATTAAAATTTGTCCTAGTTTCCTAGTCCATCTATTCCGCTACCAATTAATATCAAATCAATGACCACCGCACAAACACTCCTGTTCATTAATTATCCAGTAAAACTACAAACATTCACTTAAACTATCTATTAACATAAATTTTCCATCTGCAACTGCATTCACACACACACACGTATCTACAGCACATCCCACCCACCCCTTCAATAAATAAAAAAAAAACACCAACAAAGCAAAAAAGCCGGCAGCCCACGACATTGTAGCCGTGTCGGTCGCGGCGTCGTCGCTCGTCGGTCTATTCACACAATTATCGTTGTCGGCTGCGAATGAAAGCTTTCATTTTTCATCTCCATTCTGTTTACACACTCAGCTGGAGGAAAGCTTTAAAGTGTGTGTGCACTGCAGTTCTGTGTTTGTGTCATATGTGTGCCTCACCAACGAATCTTAGAAAATGCGAATCGCAAAAGAAGAATCTCCAACAACGAACGATTGTGTTTAGTGAAATACAGAAAAACACGTTGCTCTTTCATTAAACTTTTTCCCTATTAGTATTAGTGTGTGTTTGTGGTTGTTTTCATCCACACATCATACACCAATCCAAGTCTATGCCATTCCACTGAAATTCGTGTGCCACTGGGGTAATTCAGACAAATGGCTCGGCAGCACTTCAGTTATTATCGTGCACTAGAGTTGAAAATATCTTCTATAAGGCGAATCGTCTCGCTACATACGCAACAGTTACAAGAAGAGAGAAAAAAAAGTTTTCAGTTATTTTTTTTAAATTTAATTTGTTAATTCTTTGGTTGTTTATACAACAAGATTTCGTTCTTATTCGTGTTCTTAAATGTGAAAAAGGATATATGTACACACATGTCCTTGTGTCTTGAGATATTTTTTTGTTTTTATTCTACAAAAGCTGTCATGCTGTAGTCCTTAAAGAGGAATCCTGTTGGAGGATTTATAAGTTTCTTTTCACACAAAAAAAAAAAAAAAAAAAAAAAACCCAAGAAGATAAAGAAGAAACGTCGCGCGGTTCTAAAGTGAAAAATACTTCTGAAGAAAAGAAAATTATGAAAAATTTCAACCCTAAGAGATGTGAAAAGCTGTTGTCCTCCACAAAACCTTTGTATCTATCGATTGTTAGAACGATCGTTAAACATTCTTTTTCTTTTGATAACAAGTGATTGTTCAAGCAGAAAGTGTCTATACAATTTTTGTTCAAAAAATAAAATCAAAATACAAGTGCTCTTGGAAACGTAGTTTAAGTGGAATATTTATAAAAAATACAAAGAAGAAGAAGAAAAAAAAAAAAAAGCATCTAAGTCCCAGTGTACCCGAATTTTGATTGGATTAGCCGCTGTTCTTTAAAAACCGAAAAAAAAAAAAACAAAATTAGATTTACACACACACATTACATAACATAATTACACATCGCTGCTGTTGTTGTTATTCGCTTAACAAATCCAGCTGATTCACCGGTGAGTGCCAAAGAAAATATGAACAAAAATTCTACACTAGGGGTAGTGTGAGAAAACGTGTATCTATAAGAGGGTGTGGGCACATATGGTTGTCCTTTTTGACGTCAAAGGGTTGCGGTGCTTTTGCACTGCAGATACATACGTGCATGTCTACATTAATTTGACCAAAGCTGTATCTGCAGTGGACAAGCTTGTTGATCTTTCCCCAGTGATCTGCCTAAAAATTTATGGAATGCAGTCACGTGTGATTGAAATGATGCCAAGTATAGCACAGGTGGAATCGATTAGTTAAAAAAAAATTTGAAAGGGGATTCCCCACTTTTGACATCTTATTTACATGCTCCATATGGAACCGTTTGTTTCGTCGATTGTTCCACAAATTTATTGAAAGATTCTTAAAGCAGCTTGATTGCGATATTCCCAGGCATTTCGATAATTTTTTTTTTTTTTTATAGGTAGCTATTGCGAGAACGTACGAGTATGCATGTATCTACGTGTATGCAGCCAAGTGCTGAAAGTGTCAAAAGATGAACGTGCCGTGGTAGTATACATACACATTTTGAAAAAGTCACATCGTAATCGTAAATGACTTATTTGACATCTGTCAATTCCAAGAATTTTATTGTGGTAGATGGACCTTGTTGTGGGCGTCATAGCAGAAGTGGTTAGTGTGTCGGATCACTGCGCGTGAGGTTCCAAGTTCGAATCCCAGAAAACACCAACAAGTTTTTTTTCACGGTCCCACCTCTCGCGAGCGTCTGACAAACATCCGAGAGTATTGTTGTCACGAAAAAGCTTCGCAAATCGCCGTTCGGATACGGCACTGAACTGTAGGTCCCTTCCATTCGTGTGAAAAATATAACACACACAACACGAGTGGTTGCGAGAAGCTAGGCCCTGGCACTTTAAAGAGCTTTTGCGCCAAATATTTGTATACGGCACTAAACTGTAGATCCCTTCCATTCATGTGAAAAAATATGGACCTTGTTAGAGTTGTTCCCTTACGAATTCTACGAATCTTAAATCTTATTTTTCCAAAGTTATTTCTCTTTATTACAATCTTGACTTTTACTTCCTCTGACAATGACAACTAACTCTCGCGATCTCTCTCAAAACAGAATGACCGTTCAAAATGCCGGAAACTATTTTCATGATGGCAGCACTCGACGGAATCGGTGTTGCCAAAGTGACACAACACGGGATGTGTTCCCAAAGGATATTACAATACAGACCTTTATGAGCCTCAATTTGATGAGATAGTCGCTTAAGGTGTCACTTCTTTTTCTTCTTCCTTTTATCAGCGAGGTTATGATCCGAAAACAAGGGATCACAACCCTCCCACTTCACCGCATTTCTACTGATCCGCCTGTGGGGTTCGTTAAATGTCACTTGAATGGTCTAAAGCTGTGTTTCGGCTGTTCGACAAAATGTCAAACGTTTGGCACTCGTCTAATTTTCTGTTTACTGATTAGCCGTTTGACTTCGTTTGACATCATACAAGTTGTGTTCCAAAGTAAACAGGACTTTTTAAAAATACGAACAACAAAAAGTTTTTTTTGGCAAAACTGATTTATTTTATTCACCCTTCGGACTCAATCCAGCGATTTGCATGGTGTAAAAGAATGTAAATGGTGTGAAAAGTAATGTATTATCTGTCTGGGATATTAGCATTTTCACGGATAGTCAAGCGGCAATCAAGTCCCTGGAATCGTGCTATTTCACTTCAAATGCCGTCTTAAACTGCTTTCTTTAGTATCGGTCGCGGTCGGGTTTTACGGTGGTACCTCTTGTAGAGGTCCCTGCTCGGGCGCCAATTGTGAATTTTTATACTTAATAATAGCACTAATACGCTTACAACTATCGTCGTCCTGCTGGTGGTTCTGGTACGGGCCAGGGCTATGCGTTCTGTTGTCTGGCTCGGTTCGGTGCGTCGTCTCGAAGGAGTTTCAGTCCGCACTTAGGGCAGGCTTCGAAGGTCGCAGTCCGCACTTAGGGCAGGCTTGCGATGACCTAGTCCGCACTTAGGGCAGGCGTGCTGTGACGCAGTCCGCACTTAGGGCAGGCTTAGGAGGGATCCAGTCCGCACTTAGGGCAGGCTTAGAAAGTAGCCGTCCGCACTTAGGGCAGGCGTGCTGTGACCCAGTCCGCACTTAGGGCAGGCTTAGGAGGGATCCAGTCCGCACTTAGGGCAGGCTTAGAAAGTAGCCGTCCGCACTTAGGGTAGGCGTGCTGTGACCCAGTCCGCACTTAGGGCAGGCTTAGGAAGTAGCTTAACAAAGGGTGGCGAATCCGCTGTGGTTAAATCGGTTTGTTTCTCTCAGAAGGGGAGAAACCTATCGGACGGGCCGGCTATAGCTAGTAGCAGACCCGTGGGTTAATACAATCACCGAGGTGAAGGCAGAAAAAAATCGGTGGAAAGTCGTAAGACCAATTCCTGAAGAGGCTGTCAAGAGTACTCTGGATTGGTACTACCACGCTTGAGCAGACTCTCCCGACTGACTTTCATCCACTTTCCTTTATGGAAAAATCCTGCAAGACGAGAATGTGAATCATGAGATGCAAAATGTCCTCCACATTCTCGTCTGCGACCTTTATATTTTCTTTTTCTCATATTGTACTATTCTCCCTTTCCTCCGTTTCCTCTTGTATGACTGAGGTTTCGGAAAATATTCGCGGTTTCGCTACCTGCCAACAGATGGCGGCCTCCGCATTAGGTATTTAGTGAGGTGTGCGTAGAGTGTGGATGATCGCTTCTGTGGTGGTGGATTATGTCACTTCGTTACAGCATCCATCGCTTCCTCAAAAACTCCGGTTGGTTTTATTAGTTCCTGAGTGGTCTAATGGTAGATCCTTGGCATCACAATGCACTGTCGTGCAGACAGCCAATCTAGCCTAACCTAACCTTACGTGGTACCAAACTTCGTCTATTCCTGAACTATTTAGTGTAAGATCGATGGAACCTTTGTTCTCATAACCCTAATTTATTCCACGTCAAATCAGGGTCTTGCTTACCTTAGTGGCCTAAAGTCTTATCTTATCCTAGCGCTTGTTGTCGTCCATCTGCAACATGTAAGTAGTTGACTCCTTGTCTGTGTTTTGCACGACTTTTTAGTCTTTTAATCTATCAAATGTCTTCTTTAGTCCAAATGTCTTCTTTTAGTCCGTAAGAGAAGACTATGAAGTCCGTACTTACTTTATGTCTAGAAGCGCTAAAGCAGAGTTTGAAACTAGAATCTTTGGAAGGTGACATGGTGTTTCGGTTACTAAGTCATAGATTGCCAGCTCAAGGAACACTATTTAAGTATTTTGGTAATGCACCATGTACTGGAAAAAAAGAACCGAACCGAAAGCAAAAATAACACGAAATTCCTCATCGACTAGTTTAGACACCACCCATGTAGTAAGCATGTGCTGAAACCAAGTATATATCCAGAGTTTCAAACGACTACACCAAAAATTAGACGTAAGCTAACTCTGGCTGCAATGCCTGTCTACAAACACAAGAATGTGAAAGATAAGTTGTAAGAGGCTTTTAAAGTTTAGACATTCTATTATCTCTACAAATTTCTCAGAACACAACAATGACCGTAGTATGACTTACTCCATAGGTATTGATTTTTCGTGACAATGCAAAAATGTGTAGCTTCTTTCCAGCTAGATACATACATGAAACTATAAGCGCAAACTTTCCATGAGTCAGCGAAGATGTTTCTCGGAAAGTCTTATGAATGCATCATCGAACAAAGCAGAATCATCCCCCAAAACTCCTCCTTTCCATCGTAGTTCTTTTTTTTGGAGAAATATGTATCTAACCAGCAACAAAAGTATCCTAACCATCAAACAGGTGTTTTTCGTTTTCGTATTCTGCAACCGCGCATACCGCTTCAATCCTCTGCTGTGCCCGTCCTATTTTTAATTTTATATTTCGAGATTATTTTTGGAGAAAAAAAAACACAAGTAATAATGTTTAGAATAATAAAAGCCCGATGAAAAAGACAAACATCACACACACGCTGCCGCCGCCGCCAATTAGTTTCTCGCGCGCTGAACATTGAAAGCGGCGGACGTTAACAGCGCCCGTCCAGCGCGAACGGTGGAGTGGGCGGCGGCGCGGCAACGACAACGGAGCGGTTCATGGCAGACATCGGCATTCATATAGTATACAAAAAGATTCTTAATAGCAAAACAGTGAGAAAAATATAATGGAAAGCCGTTTCTATTTGCTATTTATTAAAATTGGCCAAGATTCCGCTTTTCGTGGGCGATAAATTTTCCCTTCCATGACGTTTGTCAAAAAAACAAAAAAAAGCGCACAAATGATGTGTATATGAAAACAAATGTATCTGGTAGTAAAATATAAAGTATCTTATGCAATGGTGGATTCATATGTTGAGGGACAGAACTCCACCCCATTTTTGTGTAGCGAGGGTGAAATGCTCAACACAGCACGCATTACATTAATTAAAATAAGACGAACGCAACAGCAGCAGCGCAGGCGACCAGCACTGCGTCTTAAATCAAATTATTCACAAGTAATTTTTGGGGAAGAGACCAGGGCGCTCTAGTGATGAAGAGAAGTCAAAAGTCAATTGTTTGAAGGCTGAAAGCGGGTATTCCCCTCGGCTTTTAGAGTTTTTCTTGAGTTTCGTATTTCGTTGCAGTTGTTACAATGTTTGAGTTGAGTGTTGAATGTCGTTCTTAATAAACGGGGTGGATCCCTCGATTGGAAACAATAAATTGAGAGAGATTAAGGTTTGGTCAAGGAAGGGAAATGCCACGCCACCCACGAGAAAGTTCCAAGTAACCTTGTCTATGTTTGATAAACTTTAAGGAAACACTTCTATTCCTTGAAAGCAACCTTCTTAAAAGTAACTCTTTGAGCTATACTTCGTTTTTTTTTTTTAAGGAAAACCCATGAAGTAGAATATTTGATCCAATCACTATTATTGAAGAATGACAAACAAAACTCGACCAAGACTATTTAAAAAAAGTATTATTATTATTATTTGTGTAGAGTTATTTGCACTGCGACCTAATGGTCTATTGTGCCCCCTGCTAATACCTTGGGGAGGTTTGTTCCCTCGTTAGAGTCCCCTTCGCAATTGCAATTCCTGAGGAATTGTGTTTGAAGGTCATATGCTCTTACTTTGCCTTGGCGAGAATAGTTCACCTTAGAGCTCCTTCTCCAGACCAGTTTCTTTTAAGAATCTGAGAATGAGAAGTGGGTCCATTGTTGGCATATCCTCTTCTGATACTTGGTATTTGCCCAAGTATTTCAATCTTTTGTGGGTCAGTGCCCCACAGGACTCCAGAAGGTGTTGGGGAGTCTCACATGACTCGTTGCAGAATCTGCAAAGGCCTTCATTTGTTATACCTAGTTTCCGTAGATGCTCCCTGAGTTTGCAGTGCCCCGTTAGGAAGCCTGTTAGGATCCGTGGGCTATTCTTGCTAAGGCAGATGCAGGCTTCGAATCTTTTCCGGTTGTAACATCCCAGTAGTTTTTTAGCCTGCCTCAGGCCTGTGGTGTTGTTCTAGGTTCTTGCCCTGTCTTCTCTCTCCATTTGCCTGAATTTCTCGCGTATGGTGTGTTCCTCCATTCCACAGAATGGTTCAGGTCCAATGAAGGGTTCTGCGGCCCCTTGTCTTGCCAAGGCGTCCACTGCTTCGTTACCTTTTATCCCGATGTGACCGGGTATCCAGTAAAGTGTAACTTTATTGTTTCTGCCCAGCTCATTAAGTTTGCATAGGCATTCCCACACAAGTTTTGACTTAATGACATAGGAGTCAAGTGCTTTGATAGCTGCTTGGCTGTCTGACAGTATTGCTATGTCGCAGTTGCTGTATCCCTTTTCGAGATTGAGTTGGATGCATCTGTTTATAGCATATATTTCAGCTTGAAAGATGCTGGTGTACTTGCCCATAGGTTCTGAGTGCTTGGTCCTTGGCCCAAATACGCCCGCCCCTGTTCCCTCTCCAGTTCTCGAACCGTCTGTATACCACTATATCGTGTGGCTGCCCAGTCCGTACATCGTGGATTCGTTGCTCCACTCTTTCTTGTTACTTAACTTTGTACTACAGTTTTTCCCAAAGTTAAATTTCCTGATACTGTCGTCCCTGGGGACGGCCAGAAGGGGAAGTTTTTTGAGAAGTACATCGTATTCTCTCATACCAACACATTTCTCCCTTCCGATACCTTCTTTTGCCATCCTTAGGATCGTTCGCTGTGCCTTTTGCTCCACTACAAGATGGAGCGGTGTTAGCTCCAGGAGTACTTCCATGACTGCAGTTGGACACGTTCGCATGGCCCCAGTGATGCAGAGGCACGCAAGTCTTTGCGCTTTAGTGAGTGTCTCCCTCGTAGTGACTAGACTAGTTCGCTTTGTCCATGCTATTGCTCCATAAGTGATCATTGGTCTCACAATGGCAATGTACATCCATCTTAGAATATTTGGACTAAATCCCCAAGACTTACCCGCTAGGCTCCTGCATATCATTAGAGCACGGGTAGCTTTTTTGATATCTCCTCTGTGTGTTTCTTCCACAAGAGTTTGCTATCTAGGTGTAATCCTACATATTTCACTTCCTTTACCGGTGCCAGTATCGTGCCCGACAGTCGGATTGGCTTCAATTCAAGTTTTCTCTTCCTCGTGAACGGTACTATTGTGGTTTTGGCCGGGTTTATATTAAGCCCAGCCGTGCTGCACCATTCTTGAGTTACTGTTAGGCCCCTTTGTATAATATCACATAGGGTTTCCTCGAATTTCCCCCTGGCAATCAGTACAATGTCATCAGCGTAGGCTTGACAGTTAATTAAAAAAAGTATCACAATTTAATCTTTATTTTTAAATATAAAATTTAATGAAAGTGTACGACCTATGGAGAAAAGGTAGAAAAGAGGGATGCTTTTGATGGATTGGTTTGAAACTCGGGTGTTATTAAGTTCTAGAGCATAGGTTTGGTTAGGTATGCTGGCTGCTGTAGGGGATAGAAAACCCCTACACCACAGTCATGGTAAATCCATTCTGATACCCCAGAGCGGGAAAGAAGATAGATTAGAGAATCTCTTTCTCGTGAAAAGCAGAAAATAAATCATCTTGTGTACATATCATAAAGAAAGCATTTAGTACTTACTGTGCCCGAGATAGAAACCATCCGGAGTATTTGATGAAGTCTGCGATGTCGTTTATCGGTCTGTTGGACAACTCTTCTAAATCCTTAAAGAATTGTTGGCCAAGAAACTTATTTCTCAAATGATAGAGGCCCGGACAGTAACAAAGAAAATGGGTGCTGTCTTCCTGGTCCTCCTCGTCACCGCAGCCTCTACAAAGGTCTTTGTTCGTCACACGTAACTTTTTCATGTGGTATGCCCCGTGATGACTGCTATTAGGAGTCTCCTATGAGAGTAGAGGGGGATTTTCTATTGCTCTGCATAAGTATATTGGTTCTTGTTCTGCCGAATGTAGGCCATATCTTAGGTTAGACTAGGTAGATGGGTGCCTTGTGACAAAAAGAGTCATTGCTCACTTAAACCAACAGTTCCAGTACATTGTGCCAACATTATTTAACCCTGGAAACGCTGTAAAGATAGTCCGCTGTTAGAACCACCCAGAAAGTGATATGAATCTCAGGAGGTTCGTCAGCTCTACATTGCCTTAGTCATCCAGCTCCGAGAAGAAATGACTACCAAGAGTGCTTATTCTTCTCATGATAGGGCAGGGGACGAATAGATTCAATTTCTTCTTCGTCCGTGCAACTTCTACAATTGTCGTTATGCAGCACACCGAGTCGCTCCGCGTGGATGGCAATGGTACAATAACCAGGTATTATGCCAGAAACGACCCGTGCGCTATAACGACTAAGTTTCACCAGAGACGTTGATCTCTTCTTACTGTAGACCGGCCATAGCGCCCTAGCCGTTGCACATGTTTCCAGATGAACCCAGCGTCTGTTTGCTCGACCGGTGGCTTCATCTTCTATTTTCTTCTGTAGTGATTGGGGTTACTGCAAAAGGGAGGGCGCGCGATAAGTGCAGCGCCGACCCTTTCCTAGCAAGCTGATCAGCCCGTTCGTTTCCTTCGGTATCCATATGCCCTGGTACCCAGCAGAGGGTGACCGCATTAACTCTAGATATCTTGTTTAAAAGTGATTTACAAGTCCTTAGAAGCCTCGACCTAATTACAGCAGAGTCCAGAGCCTTAACGGCTGCCTGGCTGTCTATATAGACAGTGATCTTTCTACCAATGATATTACTTCCGCGTATGGTTTCGGCGGCCTGTTTGATGGCTGCGACTTCGGCCTGAAATTATTCCAAAGGAGTGGTTTATTCCTAGGGCTTCACAATAAACTCCGGCTCCAGTGCCAACGTTCATCTTACAACCGTTTATATAGAACGCCAACTCCTTTTTCTTCATGGTTCTTCAGTTTTTCCAGAACATTCTGTACACGTAGCATTTTCATATGGTGTCGCATAGTGTTACGCCCTGTTATGACTTCTAGTAGAGTAGAAAGGGATTTTCTATCCCTCTGTATGAGTATTGATTCTTGCTCTGTTGAATGCAGGCCATAGCTTCCTCGTTGTGGCACAAGTATTTAAATTGGTCCACCTGTTGTTTGCCTCCATTAGGGCTTTGTTCCCTGCTTCGAGTTTAAGTGTGCAAGGCGGGATGCCAGCGCTCTAAAGCTTTATCTTCTGCTTTAACAGGGCATATAAAGATTTTAAACAAAATTCCGCTGCTAACCGCACCAGCAGTGTGAGCATCTGACCTGAAATCCTGAAAACCTGGGTCATCCCTTCAAAATCAAATCGAACCTACTGGGAACTTCCTCAAATAGATCGACAAATCAATTGGTACACCGATGGCTCACAAAGGGCAAATGGTGTGGATGCCGGAATTTTTGGTCCCAATTTCAAATCTGTCGCACCATGAGTTCAAAACACTTCTATCTTCCAAGCAAAGGTCTATGCTATAACGCTATATGCCAGAGAATGCGGCAGAAGAGGACTTCGAAGATCAGACATAAACAGTCGTATCAGATAGCCAAGCAGCTCTAAAAGCTCTGAAATCTTTCAGCTTCGAGCTTAAATTAGTTTGGAATTGTCTCATTACCCTCAAGAAGCTTGCTGCCCACAACACTCTCTCACTTGTTTGGGTCCCTGGTCACAAGAACATGGCAGGTAATGAGACTGCTGATGAACTAGCCAGATCTGGCTCCTAACTCAAAGTCATTGGTCCGAACCCTTTTTGCGGCCTACCTATAAGCCAAATCAAAATTGAACTAAATCGTTGGGAACAACGCGAACTCGCTTATACTGTGACTCACAAATAGGTCTAAGACACACAAAGAGATTTATTAATCTCTCCAGTAAAAGATTGAACAAAATTCTAGCAATGAACAAATATAATACAAAGTTGTTAACAGACTTCCTTACTAGGCATACATACATACATACATACATTTTCAATGGCCCACTAATCCTTCATGAGGGTCGCGTGGGTAGGATGCTCAGGTGGACTCTCCATCCTTCTCGATCCTCCGCCATCGACTCCAATTCATCAGGAGGAATCCCTAGGCGGCTCCAGGAGAGATGTCGGACTTGATCCAACTATCTATTTCTAAGCCTTCCGCGGAGTCACCTACCTTATGGCACGGCACGGTCTGGGGGCATACGCACTACGTGACCAAACCATCGAAGCATAGATCGTTCCGTTCGTAGAAGTAGTTGCTCAACATTGAGCGCCTCGCGTACTCTGGTGTTGCTTACTCGATCCCTACGAGTTATTCCAGCAACACCGCGAAGGAACCTCATTTCGGCAGCTTGTATCCACTATCTTATTCTTTCGGTCACTACCCAAATTTCATGACCATGGGTGAAAGTTGGAACATACACCGAGTTAAAAACCGATAGCTTAGCTTAAACACTCAGTTCGGCCTTCCTTATAACAGATTGGCCGAGCTCTCTCAAAATTGATCCAGCTTGACCAATTCTACAGGATAACTCGGCATTGATCCTCCCAATACTCGTGAATAAGACCCCGAGGTACTTAAACTTATCCACCTGCTTCAGTGAGACTCCACTAACATGCAGAGTGCACTGAATGGGTTTTTTGGAAACGACCATTACTTCCGATTTGTTCACGTTGATCTTCATTCCAGCATCATGACAAACGGCTACTAACCTTTCGAATGCACTGCCTTACTAGGCATTGCTTTCTCAAATACCACCTTTAAAAAATTTGCATTAGTCAATCTGACACTTGCAGACTATGTCTTGAGGACACTGAAACTGCTGAGCATATTATGTGTGAATGCTCGCACATCTAAGAGTAAATTTTATTAATGAATTGTACGACGCAAGTTGAAAATGAAGAAAAAATGTAGAAAAGAGTTAATTTTGGTATAGTGGTTTGGAACTCAGGTGATCTTAGGTTTCAGTATATGCTTACTCCATGGATGGTGTCTGAACTAGTAGGGGAGAATTTGCTGTGACTTGAATTCAGCTCTAATTTTTATCTTAACCCACATCTTACTTTTTTTCGTTCGGCATCGTATATTATGGTAATTTCTCAAGTACTGCACTTGATTACTAATATTACTTTCAGGTAATATTAGGTTTCAGTACATCCTTAATCCATGGGTGGTGTCTGAACTAATTGGGGAAAAGTTGCTGATTTTTGCATTCGGTTTTGATTTCTAGTATTTTTTTCGAGTGTGTGTTGTATTATTTAATTTTATACAGACAACCTATCACTCAGTAACTAAACACGCTGCTGTTCTTAATTCTGGCATTTTCTTACAAGTTTGTCTTGGAGAACCTACTATTTCTTTTTCATTGAAAGAAATCCGGATCGGCTTGTTCTTATGTAGATGTTTCACATGCTGAAAAATAAAAATCTCTATAGACCAGACTTTCTATAAAAAATTTATCCGACTTCAAACAATCCAGTAATTTGCTTGCCATTCAGGTACACAAGGAAACTCCAATTCAAACGCAGCCTGTCTGTCTCAATTAGCTTACACGCAACTGTAGCCAAAAAATATATGTTTCATTGTTTATGAAAATTGCTAATAAATTATTGTTTTCGTTTCATTCCCTTTTGTCCAGATGGACTTCCGTTCTTATTTCTGTTTTCTCTCCTGAAATATCTACCAGCACGCTACACCAACCGCACATGCATTTACTCGTAATCAAAACAAAAAAATGTTCCAAAATAGATTGATAGATACATCATATCTGGATACACAGCAAAAAAAAATAAAAAAATAAAAAGAAGCCAAGCCCCACATTAAATAGCACACTAATAGCTAAATAAACATCAATAAAACTACCAACAACAGTTTTGTATTTATTTTTTAAATCGTCTCTCGGTAGCGCACATAACCTTCAGAACCGAAATTTTACGTGCGGCGAATAGAAAAGAAATAATTTCCCATTGTTTTGTGTGTTTCTCTCGTTCCAAAGTGACACAACCAACTAATTACTAATACAAAAACTCACTGCTGAACTGTTCAAAACCGTTTCAAACAGTGATTATTTGCTTCTAATCAAGGTTGTCAGTTGCCGCCGCCGCCGCCGACGACAACAACCGACGACGCCACACTGCCACCACACGTTAATCAAACAATGACAGCTCGAATAATAGACCGGATAATTGTACAAAGTCGCATACATAACGATCTGTGGCCCGGGCTTGGATGGAGCACCGAAAAAGCGCATTCTCAAACGCCATCCATGTCAAAGACCAAATTAGATAGTGGCGCCCTCCACTCTTACCATTCAACCTGTCAGTTCAGTCAGCAAATTCAACTATAGAGGGAGCTACTGATGTATTATTAAATTGAATGGTTTATGGTTGTGGCCCAAGCCAAAGAGGTCATAGTTAAACTTGGCTTTTTGACATGTAACGAGCGTGTGTTGCGTGCTCAGATTGTGCGTGAGTCAGTGGCTTGAACTATGGAATCCCCACCGTGGCAGATTTGGATACAATTGCTTTTTTCGCAGTCATGAGGAGAATACTCAAGTGGCACGTACGGGGACGTGTTCGACATGGAAAATTGCGAATTGATTTTATTTTTTTGTCTAATCAAAGTAAATGTAAGGATTGTGTCTTTGAATGCATTATCCGGTGAAATAACTTTGAAAAATGTTGAACGCAAAAGTGGGTTATGAAGAGAGTCGTGCTTAGAGAATTTCCGGGGAAGGCTGTCTATAAAAGTGCGTATTGACGAAGAAAGACGTAGGCCTGGAGAGTCCAGGGCTCTATAACTGTGTCTTGGGTTACTCACTAGACCTGCTTTAAGAACGTGAGTGTTAAAGGCGCTTGCATAGATCTGACGTTTAGTGAATCTGAAACGCAGAAGGCGTCTATCATCTGATTAGTTCTGTAATAGGCCTTGCGTCCCTGTCACCCTGTCGTAACCTGTACTAGTGCATAGAAATAGCAGATAAAAAATGCAGTCATGGTGTAGACTAGCTTTAAGATCTCCTCAAACCAACGCAAAACATGGCAGTGAGAGCAATCAATTTTTACTCGGGAAGTAAATACATGGCGGGATATGGGATCATACAAACAGTTGGTTTGAGCAGACCTTTACTTCGAACGTATTTGAAAGCAGGTCTTGGTGATATTCACAGTTTAGATCGGAACTCCTCTTCTTGAGACCACACTCTAAAGTGTGATCTGTTTAAGGATATCGAGGGCTTTTTATACTTTGTATACATACTCTCGGATGTTTGTCAAACGTTCGCGAGAGATACAAATACAAATATTTGGCGCAACTACACTTTAAAGTGCCAGGGCCTAGCTTCTCGCAACCACTCATGTTGTGTGCGTTATATTTTTCACACGAATGGAAGGGACTTACAGTTTAATGCCGAATCCGAACGGCGATTTGAGAAGCTTTTTCGTGACAACAATACTCTCGGATGTTTGTCAAACGTTCGCGAGAGATAGGACCGTGAAAAAACTTGTTGGTGTTTCCCTCGATTCGAACATGGAACCTCACGTGCACCACGGCGCCCTAATTGATATTTTTTTTATTTTTTTATTTTGCCTAAGGGGTGGTGGAAAACGCTACTGCTCACGAGAAACAGGCTCGCTCTGTTTGAAGTAGTGTGGGACTTTCTACTCACTAAAAAACCACCTTAAACCCTTTTTCAACTTGACCCCATCCACTCCGGAACCGCTTTTGCATTACTTCAGAGTGGTGTCGTTTTTTTTCTCCTTTCGTGGCCGGCTTTTTCATATTTGTCTGTTACTTGGGGGTTAATTCTTTCTTGCCGGTCAGGCTTACATCAGGCTTACATAAATTTCATGAGGGTGATTATTATGTCTTCCTCTCTCTTTTTGTTTTAAGCACTTTTTCTATAAACGATCGTTCTTGATCCCAGCTCTGGTCACTGATTGACATTTTTGACACTATATTTTCCGGGGTGATGACGCCGATTAGAGATTCTAGCGCCCCCCTTTCAACTTCCCATCTGTTGCACTCGAAGAACGTGTGGTTTGCGTCGTCCAGTTCTGAGTCGCCATATTGGCAAGCCGGGCTCCCTGTTTTGCCCATGAAGTCGAAGTAGGCGTTTAAATAACCGTGTCCGGTAAGAAATTGGGTGACGTAATAATTTACTTCCCCGAATGTGTCTTCGGGCATTTCCATACGAAGAATGCCGTCGTAGGAGATGTTCCAAAGATCGGGTCCCAGGATTGATCCCTGAGCTGATCCAGCAGTAATCTCCTTTATGCGTGGTCCTTCTGTGGTGTTGTATAACAGCTTCCGGTCCTTGAGATAGTCCTTCACCATCCGCAAGAGATATTCGGGAATATCAAAAATACTTTCGAGGGCGTTCAGCATATCGCTTCATCTGGCTGAATTGATCGCACGTCCAGAGTTGCTAGCAATACGATTTTCCTTGAATAGTGGTTGCCCTGTTGAGCCAATTGGACGGTCCTTACCACTTCTTCAATTGCTCCAATCGTAGAGTGGCCCTTTCTGAATCGGTGCTGTCTTTCGGAAAAATCTCCTGCTCTCTGCACGGCTGCTGTAAGCCTTGGTTTTAGCAACTTTTCTAGGAGTTTCCCTGCGGTATCCAGCATACACAAAGGCCTGTACGCTGATGGGGAATCCGTATCTCCTTTTCCCTTGCTGATCAGTACCAAGCGCTGTAACTTCCAGCTCCTAGGGAAAACTCCATCGTGGAGACAGCTATTGTACATGTTCAGCAGCAGCAGAGGACATGTCTGGGCAATCGTCTTGAGCACCTCTGCTGGTATTCCATCGGGTCCCGGTGACTTTCGGTTTTGTAGTGTTTTCGACGCGAGGATCAACTCTTCTTCACTGAACATCGGGGTTTCTGGTCGTTGGGCCGGAGAGGTGTCGGGAGGCCGAGCACGATGCGTTGGGAAGAGTGTTCACTATAAACTTCATTCTTTCTTCGCCGAGGACAGGGGCCCTAATTGATATTAAGAATAAACAAAGCAGGCATCGAGAAAACAAAATGCATCGTAAGCAAAGAGTGAGAAAACCTATCCAAATCGGTGCCGCTTCTGGAATGGCGCACAGAGGCGACATGGTCAAGAAATATTGCTTTGAGGGAAAATTTGATTTACGATTGAGCAATAAAAAGGATTGGAACAGAGATTCCATTATGTATCTACCAATTCAAACAGCGTACTATTAAATGGTACACGGACGGATCGAAAACATCTACAGACTTTGTGGCAGGCGTGTACGGGCCCAGGACTATATACTCAGATTCTATGTGAATTTTCCCCAGCATATTCCAAGCAGAAGTTCACGCGATCGAAAGATGGGCGCAATCCAATCTCGACAGAAAATATCGCGGGCAATACTATCAGATAGCTAAGCCGCAATTAAGGCACTTTGCTCACACGAGAGTAGATCCAAACTAGTCTGAGAGTGATCAATAAAGTCAATAAAGTAACTCTCTACTGGGTACCAGGAGTAGAATCCTGTAAGTTGATAGTTGATTGTTGACGATCAAAATCATCCCTTTTGCTCTCTCCAAGGTTACCATCAGCGTGATCATCACCTTTTTGCGATCGTTTTTGTGTGGCTTTTCGATCGTTTTACGGAGAGCTTACAAAGTGTGATCATCAATTTTGACTGTCACAAGTGTGACTATCAACTATCACCTCAGAGGATTTCACTCCAGGACATATGGGAAAGGAGAGGGGGACGAAGTTGATACACTTCAAGAAACGACTCAAACACACCCCGTTTCTGGGCATGTAACTTTTCTGTGGCATAGAACCACGTAAAATATGTGGATTATGAATACCCTTAACACGTTTTTTTTTTTACGCAGTGCGGGCGTTGGAAAGGATAGAAAGAGAGAAAGAAAGATTTGGTGCGGTGGTTTGAAGCTCAGTTGCTTATGCTTCAGAGAAACTCCGTGGGTGGCGTCCAGGTAGCTAGGGAGATTTTTTTGTTATTTTTGTCTTTGCTTCTAATTCACAGTATTTTTTTTTTCCAACCACATCATCATCCAACAGACCAAACCATTTTTCCAGCCGCATGACCAAGCTTCTGCCAGTGTTATGCTTTCGAAGTGGTGTTCACACAAGCTGATTTTATATATTCCATGAGAAATAAATAAATCCTTGTTGACATCAGGATTTAAAGCCATGAACCATTAGCGTGGCAACTGACGACTTTACCACTACACCATTGTCACCAAAAAAATAAAATAAAAAAATCAGGAAAAAAGAAGAGAGGAAATGGGTCAAGCATTGGAATGATATTCCCCAACTGAAACAGGAGAAATAACTTCTGGGAAGCCACAACCAGAAAAGAAGCAGAACCTGCCGAAGGCTTAGCAAGAATTGACTTCGCATCTTGACAGGCATGCTTACGGGTCACTCTAGACGCAAGGAGCACCTTATGAAACTGCGAATAGAATGGAACGGACACTGGCACTGGAACGAGGCACTAATCCACAAAAGAAGAAATCACTTAGGTGCCTATCTCTTATCAGTGATGAATCTACCTTCGCTGGATCCACTTAAGAGACTCCAGTTCACTAAACTAAAACTAAAAAACTAAAACTAAACTTAAAAGTTACAAATAATACTTATTTTTCTTTAATAAGTATTATTTGTGAGCAAAAGGATACTTAGGAGAAGAGGCAGAGACTAAGTAAAGAAGGATATGGGGTCTGGAGGATGTATTGTAGCGGAGAGGGAAATGTATTGGTTCTAAATGTAAAGGTAGTCCTGCCAAAATTAAAGTCCAAAGTTGCTTCAAAAGTTATGAAGAAAATTAAAGACATTCAGTGGTCTCATTACTTTGTACACCACTGTATGTACTCACATTCACAATAAAACAATGCTCTTTGTACTATGTATCCCAAATTGAGTAAAATTATGTAAAAATGTATGATACATACATACATACATACATATGTATGTATTTTCTGATTACATTCCACATTTCAGTCAGAAAAAATTCCATAATGACCCATCGCCACTTTAGTTATGTGCTGACAGGTCTGTCTTAATCCAGCTCGAAGCTCATTCGTCACTCTCATACTTTATGCAAATCCGTAGTTTTAGCATAAAACCCTCAAACCCCATCATCATAAATTTAAAATACGTTGATCTTTCCTATTTCCCATAACACATACAACAGCAAGTCTGATAACAATTTCCATAAGCCCTTTATCAAATTTTAAAAAAAACGACAAACAAAAAATGTCGATAAAAATCAATAAATAGTTTCAAAAGAAAATTAATATATAAACTTAACAACAAGCGACCGACCGACCGGTTTGTTCTTATCATTTGGAAGGCCTTCACCAAGAAACAAAAATAATTGCCTTTACTCTCGCAAAATGTCAGAGAGAAGAACAAACGCATTTATACTTATACCCCAAGCCTGGAGGTTCTAATTTAATATTCATCAAGGTTAAGCGGAAAACACATACACACACCCGAAAAGTAAGCGAAACAAGCGAGAGAGAACCGAAAAAAAAACATAATCAACGGGGTAAAGCAACGAACAGAAAAAAAAATGCCAAACCCGAAAAATGTATAAAAATATACACATACGAGTATAGAGATACATTAGGTTTGGATACATACATATGTATCTGCAATAAAAATGACTTCCTATAAAAGCATCAGTCTCCATGTATTTTTTTTCTTTTTTTTTTTTTTTTTCTTTTCCTGGCTCATCTTTTCTCACATGCTTTCGTCGTGTCGTTCTATTCGATTTTTTTTTTTATTTTTGCCACACTAATAAAAAGAAACACATTAGACCAAAAGAAGAATCCACAGCAAAAAAAAAAAAAAAAACTGCCGAAAATTAGCTGAAAGGAAATACAAAATAGCCATCCACAGAAAAAGAAAAAAAAAAAATGCTAATGAAGGAGACGAAAATGGTGAATAATAAATTACCAAAAATCCAACAGCCCCAGCAATAACAACAACAACAAGTAAATGAAGTACGATATTCTGTACATACTCGTATGTATATAAGAATTAAACTCAACCCTAGTGGCACCGGCACTATAGCAATGTGACGCTGCAGCAGTGTGCCACTGTGTCACCCGATAACATTTCCGAAATTTGAGAATATTCTTCCCACTATGTTAATCATGTGCACATACGTATGTATACACACATATCTTTCACTCAACCTGAAATTAATTTCATATGCATGCCTCTGTAGATACATTTTTTTTATAATTTTAGTACGTGCCAAATTGGTTTTCAGTTTTTCGTCAAACATTTCTGACAGATGTCATTATTGTCGTTTATTTTTTTTTTTTTTTTTTTACAATTCCGTGACGCTTTGAAATGCGATATTTTTTTTTGCCAAGATCGTTATTGTATCTACATTAGGTTTTTGTAGAATTCATTTGACGCATTGTGCCCTACAGCTTTTTAAGCTAACTTTCTTACTTAACGGACTTCCGAGCCATGTAGAGTCCTTACCTCAGACACAGTATCGTTGCATCCTCGTCGATTCTCGGTACGCTGCTTCCAGTTACGCAGGCCAAGTTTTCTGGCATCCGGTGTCTATTAGCTTGTTGTGCCTATTGCCGATGTAGTCGATGTATTTTAGTTTTTTGGACCACATCCACATCGTGGTACAGCTCATGGGTTATGGTTGGGTTGGGTGGCTGTCACCGCTCAGCAGGGACACACTTAGACCAAAAGAAAGTCCATTGTGATACCACTATGGAGAAAAACCGGACTACCAGCACCGGGGTCCTACATGGAGAATTCCCAAGAGAATGGGACAAGAGGCAGGACAACCGGTATCGGTGTGAACCCATGATATTGTTCCACCTACTGTTTGCCATTCTAATGGCTGCGGTATCTAATTAGAATTTTATCGATTTAATAGGTGCTGAAGGATCCCCCTATTGTCAGGAGGCTCCGGTCTGCATCCTTCTTACCTAGCTTGTCCGCCTTGTAATTGCTTGGAATATACCTGTGGCCTGGAACCCAGCACATGGATACATCGCACCTGATAGCGATGACCTGAGGCATTGCATTACCAACTTGGATCTAATTATTGGCGATAACAAGGGTTTTTTTTGCAGCTTGACTGTCTATGTAGAAAACAATAGCGCTGCACTTTATCGAGTTAATTGAAAGCCAGGTCGCAGCTTCTGGAAGGCTAAAGCTGCGTTCGGAATGCTGTCCAAAATCTGGAAAAGCAATGTTATCAGCTTAAGAACCAAGCTACGACTGTTCCGCTCCAACGTAGAATCAGTGTTGCTTTATGGGTGCAGTACCTGGAAGGTGGACACCATTAACACACGCAAGCTGCAAGTCTTCGTAAACAAATGCTTAACAATCATCTTGAGGATTTGTTGGCCGAACCGCATCTCTAACGAACAATTTTATCTGAGAACGGGCCAAGAACCTATAAGCATTACTATACGAAGAAGAAAGTGGCAATGGATTGGACACACCCTACGGCGCGAAGACAACTCCATTGCGAAATACACCATGCAGTGGAATCCGCTCACCCAGGCAGGCAGAATAGCGAGACGCCCTAGGTAAACGTGGCGCAGAACAGTTGAGGAGGAATCGAGCTCTTTAGGAATGAGTTGGAGGCAGCTCAAACGCGTTGCAGAACTCCGAACACGATGGCGCGCAGGCGTGGTTGACGCCCTATGCCCCCCTAGGGGTTAAAGGATATAAGTAAGTAAGTAAGGTCACAGCTTTACGGACCACTGTGACTTTTGCTTGAAATACACTACAGTATGGACAGCAGCCTTCATAACTTTTATGTATAAAGGTGGGAAGTCCAATAGGACAAAATGATAGCCTCAATTGTGAGCAGTGTTAGTACGACTTGGGGCATTTTCTTCAGAACGAAATTTGAAATTTCGTCAGGTCCTGCTGATTTTTTGTTTCGCCCACTCTGAATTATGTCGGAGATTTCTTCAGTTGTGCGTAGCTCTCACGGGAACGTTGTTACAAAAGCAGGGGCCATTCGCCCAATGCTGTCAATAACTGGCGCCGGAAGAATACACAACCTGCATTTATCTATAACTAACAAACCTAGTTCTCCCAAAAAATATCTGAATTGCAGTTCTTTGGGAAATTTTATACAAAAAATCAAATTATTTTCGTTTTATGTTTTATGGTGGGTTTTGTGATACGTTAATGTGACGACGTTTGGGGTCTTGTTTTATTGCTCTTTTCCGGTCTTTTTTCTTAAAAGCCTTTATTACTTGTTTGAGAATGTCATAATGTCTACTATCCATCCCTACAGGATTTGAAGGAATTTTGTTCATTGGAGTCCTGCACAGGACTCCCCTATTGGATATGTAATATATGGTATGGACTGCTAGTAACCAACTTCCGCTCCGAACCAAGAGGGCTAGCTATATTGGCGTAATTTTTTTGGGCAGGGATTGTATGGAACTGACATTTCATTAGCAGTATTGTAGTATGTCAATGGATAAACGTATAATTGTGGGGAAAAATGGTTTGTCCGGAAACTTATGGACGGCAGTGTATGTAGTACGAAGGCAAGGTGAAAAGTTCTCGGCCTGACGTAGAGATAGCGTTCCAATCAGCAAAAAATTATGTTTCCTGCCTGGGTGCACTTCTCATTAGTTCGTATGACAAGGTTCAACTTGTTCCCTCAAGTTGTTTGCTTACACGAATTTGTAGTAGACGTTTTGCGTGTTTTTCGTTAAAATGGATAAACTTGAATACTGTGCGGTCATAAAATTCTTCGTTTTGGATGGGTTAACCTCTAAGGAAATTCATCCAAACTTGACAAAAGTTTACGGGGACTCTGTTCCTTCCATGTCAACCGTTAAAAAGTTGGCAGCTGAATTTAAACGTGGTCGCACGTCCCTCGAAGATGACCCACGTGAAGGACGGCCAAAAACCGCAACCACACCCAAAACCATCGAAAAAGTGCATGATATCGTGTTGGTCGATAGGCGAGTGAAGGTGAGGGAGATAGCTGAGGCTGTGTGTATATCGGAAGAGAGGGTGCGAAACATCTTGCAGAAAAACTTAGGGATGCAAAAGCTCTGCGCATGATGGGTGCCGCATTTACTAAATGCCGATCAAAAACAAATGCGCAAACGATTTTCGCGGCAATCTTTGGACCGATTCAATAGGAATCCGACCGAATTTGTGTGGCGATTTGTCACCATGGATGAGACATGGGTCCACCACTACACGCCAGAAACGATACAGCAGTCGAAGCAGTGGGTGGAAGCCAGTGGTTCATCGCCAAAGAAAGCGAAGCCGATCGCATCTGCCGGAAAGGTCATGGCCAGTGTGTTTTGGTATGCGAAAGGGATCCTGTTTAATGATTACCTTGAGAAAGGCAGACCAATTACAGGCGAATATTACTCCAACCTTCTTGACCAGCTGGATGCCAAAATTCGCGAGAAGAGGCCTGGCTTGAAGAAGAACAAAATCATCTTTCACCAGGACAATGCACCTGTACACAAGTGTGCATTGGCGATGGGAAAACTGCGGGATTTGGGGTACGATTTGCTCGGCCATCATTCATATTCACCTGATTTGGCACCCTCAGACTTCCATCTGTTCCCAAACTTGAAGAAATTTGTTTCTGTGAACCGCTTCGCATCCAATGCAGAAGTTGAGAGTGCCGTAGATGAATATTTTCACAGCCTTCCAGACTCTCACTTCCGAGAAGGAATACTGATGTTGGAGAAACGCTGGACTAAGTGTGTTGAAGTCAAGTGAGATTATGTAGAAAAATAAAATCATTTTTTAACTGAAAATCGCAGTCTTTCATTGTCAGGCCGATAACTTTTCACCTTGCCCTCGTACACGTGTTTGCAAAGTCGGTGATTGGAACTGGAGGTAGTTTCCAGAGAAAAAACAAAATCGAGGATATAGACTACCCATCGCCGCCACACATAGTCACATGTACGGATAATAAAAACTCAAATTTCACTTCAAAATTAGAATGTTTGTCACATGCAAAAAAATAAATGATTTCAACCAAAAATTTAATTTCCCCTGCTATATCTTTCATCAAAGTCGAGGGAAAAAATTCCAAAAATGTGCACAACACTCAAATTTTATCGTAGTCCCCCCAAAAAAAAATCGACTCCGTTCGCCTTTTTAGTTCGTTCTCTCCTTTTTGCCAACTCCATCTCCAGATATATTGCTTGAGATTGTTTTCTTGTTTCTCTAAAAATGAAATGGCCATTCCGTGCTTCTTTTTTGTTTTTTTTTGTTTTCATGTCCCGACTTCAAACGCGCATCTAACATTTTTTTTTTTTTATTTCTGTACGTCCGTTGCGAGAGAAAGAATGAAGATTATTGTTTTGTAAAAAAAATATATATATATATATATATACAAAAAGAGGAGAAAAAGAGAATATATAAAAGTGAAATAATAATAATAAAGTGTAAGACTACCAGGAATGTTAAGAGTCAAGTTTATGAGGGGTACACTTAAGTGATGGCTTTTATTTTGGTTTTTCATCTTCCGCGGGGAGCTGAACCCCTTCCTTTTATTATTCTTTTCTTTACAAGTGAATTATTATTTTTATATGCTTTCTACGTAGAAAAAAAAATAAAAGAATTATAGTTATGTTGTACTCAAAACAAAGCTTTCATAAAGCCTCCCTCATTACATAGATAAAAACAAAGGAAATATTGTTAAAACCATTAAATACCTATGTGAGCCTACGATTAAAAATCAATTTATCATGCTCGCCGCATACAGACATTCATCGTTTTTTTTAAATATTCGGAATATATATATATTTTGATAAATGAAATGAAATAGAAAACACAAATATTCAACTAAATTATTGTGCTGTACGAGTAGTAAATAAATTATTGGGAAAAAATTCGGAAGTCTGGAGGTAATCTTTTTTTAGAACACGATGTGAAGGTCGCAACAATCATAAATCTTAGAAACGATGAGTTAGTAACAATAATTAATAAACAAATGTCGAGTCGTTTGGAAAAATTAATTTCATGGTTACTTACAAGTATTTGTTGAATTTTTCTTTTTTTTTATTGTTTAGTACTTAAATCAGAAATTTATGGCTTGTAAGGTGAATTTTTGTTATGAAACCATCTTTCATATCGTTACTACTGTACCCTGGTTTATAGTCAAGTCTTGCAGGCAGAACAAGTGTCCTAAAAACACAGATAGTTTGTATCTAATGCAAGATGCACAAAATAATTGCATTCATCAAATTGATGGTCAATCGTATATTAGCTTCTGCAATCCAACATGAGCCTACAGTTCAACTTTATTGGCGCAACAGCTCTTCAGGGGGCCAGGGTCAACCTTAAGATTGCCAACCTAATATTTGTTATAGAACTCGGATCGTCGAATAAAGTTGACCGAATTACAATTATGTAAGGAAGGTTCATTTTAAGCCAGGTGCCATTTTTTCTTTGCAAATAAGTGCCAAGAAGTGGCAGATCCAAAAAAAAAAAAATTATAAGAATCGCAAGAAGGACGACGTTTGAAATTCATATCAGCACAGTCGGTGCTGAGAATATGGAAAAACTGCTTCTGCAGACTGTATAACGGCGACGAAGACCAACATCCCACTGTCAGGCAGAATGAACCATTCAACATAGACGATGATAGTCAAAATTTCCGTCCACCTGACCAAAACGAAGTGAGGATAGCAATATCCAAGCTAAAATCCAACAAGGCTGCTGGACCTGACGGCTTACCGGCCGAACTTTTCAAGTCAGCTGGTGATGAATTGGTAGAGTGCATACACCAACTCATCTCTAAGATTTGGTCAGACGAGTGTATGCCTGATGAATGGAATCTCAGCATCGTTTGCTTGATCCACAAGAAAGGAGACCTCCTCAACTGTGTCAATTATAGAGGCATCAGTCTCCTCAACATCGCATACAAGATCTTTTTTGCGATATTGTGTCAACAGCCTGATTGGACCCTATCAGTGCGGTTTCAGGCCCGGAAAGTCCACCATCCATCAAATCTTCACACTTCGGCAGATACTGGAGAAAACCCAAGAAGTCCAAATCGATACTCATCATCTCTTTATCGATTTCAAGGCCGCCTACGGCAGCATCTATAGAGAAGATCCATTTCTAGTTTTGACATCCCTGCCAAAATTTTCCACCTGTGCAGGATGACGATGGAGAATGCTCGCTACTCAATCAAGGTCGGTAATGACCTCACCGAGACCGTTGATGTCAAAAAAAAAAGTTTTAGACAAGGTGACGCACTGTCATGCGACTTTTTTTAATATTGTACTTGAACGGATTGTGCGAAACTCACAAGCCAACACCAGAGGCACAATCTATCAAAAGTCCATAAAACTGCTGGCATATGTCGACAAAATTGACATTATTGGAAGAACTCAGCGGGCTGTCACCGGTGCGTTTGCAAGCATTGAGGCAGAAGCGGCCGAAATGGGTTTAACGATAAACGAGGGCAAGACGGAGTACATGCTGTCAACAAGAAGGGACAATCAACACCGACGAGTTGGACAGAACGTCACAGTGGGCAGCTATAACTTCAAGGAAGTAAGGGACTTTGTTTACCTTGGCTCTGCTATAGACTTCAAAAACAACATCAGCGCAGAAATCAAGCTAAGAAAAACTCTTGTCAATCGCTGTTTTTTTGGGCTTATAAGGCCATTCAACAGTAAAGCCATATTTCGAACTATGGAGACTCTGCATAAGACTCTGATCATCCCAGTCCTGCTATACGACCGGCGCTGAAACATAGACTTTATTAAAAGAGTATGAAGATATCCTTGGTCGCTTCGAGAGAAAAATTCTTCATAAGATATTCGGTCCCGTTTGCGTTGACGGGTTTTGGAGGAGAAGATTCAATCACGACCTATACGAGCTGTACAGGCGGAAGTTTTTGCTGTACGTGAGGCATGCCGCAAACTCAAGCAATCCTCTACACCCGAAAATACCATTGCCATCCTCATTGACAGCCAGGCGGCTATCAAGGCTATAATATCTGCCACTTCATCCTCAAGGCTAGTAGAACAGTGCAAAAAGGAACTCACCTCGCTTGGTCACTGGCTAAGGATCTGTCTCCTTTGGGTTCCGGGTCACAGCAACATTAAGGGGAATGAGCGGGCGTATGAACTCGCGCGGCGAGGATCTGCACTTGATGCTTCCCTAGCAAAGGAGGTGAACGTCCCGTTGGGGGCCCTTAAGGGAGGCATCTTCGCGCACTATCTGCTAAGGGCGGATAGCAGATGGCAGGGGGTGCGGAACTGTGTTATCTCCAGGCAGATGTGGCCCAAATACTTCCTGAAAAGAACGCAAGATCTACTAAACAGAAACCGTACAGATATCGCAAGAACTCTGGCAGTTAGTATTGGCCACTGCCCCATCGGGGTTCATGCGGCCAGAATAGGCATTGCGTTTAATGCACACTGTCGCAGCTGCAATACAGCGTCACCTAAGTAAGTGAGTAAAAAAGTAGGGCAAACAGGAGTGATATAAAACCTTGGTCCTGTCACAGTCCCAGATAATTCCATAGTGTTTGTCATGCATATAAATCAAATTCGAAGGCTTAAAGTTCCGCACAAGCAAACCAAATTTAAATTGTCACTTAAAGAAGTGGAGCCGGATGTTGTTTTGACAGAATTTCATCGAATTAACGATGAATTTTAAACAAATTGCAAAATATCCCCTGGAGCCGTTGAAAGTGCCTCAAAGTTTACAGAATTTATTATCCAAATTCATTGGCAAAACCGCATTACTGCTGCAAATATTTCCAAATTCTGTTTGTCCACTTCATTACGCCTTAATGACGAAGATTACTTTTAGGAAAACAAAAAAAAAAAAAACATCTCTCAACTGTTTGCGGTTTAATGACCCGCCACTGGCAAGCAAACACTGACTAATCCAAGGAGTCCCAAAATGTGTTACCTCTATACTGTCGATAGATACAAATATTGATTTCTTTGAACAAAAAAAAAAGCCATCAACAGGTGGCGAAAATTATATTTAAAAAAAAAAATAAAATATTCTGCATGAAACGTGGGTGTAAGAGTTGTTGCAACCGCATAGCCCCCAGCCGTCTGTAGGTGTTGTAGATATTTACCAAAAAACTCGAGATACATTTTCTCATAAAAGTGGCATAAATTAAGCTTTTAGCCAACAACAAATGTGCTGCTGTGGGTAGAAGTACACAGTATCGGGCGGATATAAATGTAGGAAGTCGAAACGGAACGAAACCCACATAACACCATACAACAATTGTGGATAGAGAGAGAAAGATTCAAAAATTACTTTCGACCTTCTTGTGCAGGTAAAGGTTGTGTTTTATTATTGTTCTTTTTTTGTTTTTTAATGAAATAGTAGAGTGTTTGTGCATGTTAAGCACACCACACACGAAATGGTAAAAACTTAAGCGGGTATATGGTGATATTACTGCGTCGTGGAAGAGGCCTAATTCTAAGAAAAATAAAGGAAGCTAATCAACTTAATTGGTTGGGATGTGTATAGTTATGTACGTGTAGCTACCAGAACTTGAAATTGCTTCCCATTTGCATTAATTGTTTTTCATTTCGTTTTTTGCTTTTTTAGAAACTTTAGTTCTGGTTGGTCTATTAAATAGGAGGGTAGAGTAAGTAATTTACTGGTTTTGTGAAAGTGGGGAGGGCGGTGTTGTCCATTACCAAGGTTGAGTGGGCTAAATTGCAGACGTTCAGGCTATTTGGGAGATGAATTGTAGATGAAGTCTTTTCTGTTTCTTTGTCGGTTCAATTTTAATTTTTCAATGCCGATAATAATGAGATATAAGTGTCCAGTCTTACACTTTGTAACAATTATTTTATAGTCCCAAACTTTGGATCGTCATTAGTACGTTGCAACAACACGAAATTACCTAATAGCCTTAAAATCGATTCTTGTGGTATTATTTACTTACGCCGTGGCGTAAGTGGTTAGTGTGTCGGATCACTACGCATGAGGTTCCAAGTTCGAATCCCAGAAAATACCAAAAAGTTTTTTCACAGTCCCACCTCTCGCGAGCGTCTGACAAACATCCGAAAGTATTGTTGTCACACGAAAAAGCTTCTCAAATCGCCGTTCGAATTCGGCATTAAACTGTAGGTCCCTTCCATTCGTGTGAAATATATAACGCACACAACATGAGTGTTTGCGAGAACCTAGGCCCTGGCACTTTAAAGAGCTGTTGCGCCAAATATTTGTTTTTTTTTTCTAATAGGCAAGCATGCTACTAGACCTTTTTGCGAACGACTTTTGTAGAAGCTGCATCGATGAAGAAGAGGAAGAAACTATTTCTCACCTTCTTTGTTTCTGCCCAGCACTCTCCCGCAGAAGGAAGCTTTACTTAGGAGCCTCCTATTACAACGATTTAGTCGACTTGATAGATATTGATATAAGAGGCTCCTACTCTTAATACTTACTTGGTTAGGTTAGGTGGGCTGTCCACACGAGAGTGCAGACACACTTAGACCAGTGAAGGTCCTTTGTGATACCATGGATCAAACCATTAGGCCACTCACTAACAAAACCAACCGGAGCTTTTGACAAAGCGATGAATGCTCATGACGTCCAAGGACGCCAGATCGCAGAGGTCGTCAAGGAAGGGGGACCCTAGATGAAGCATTCTTTTATGCGACAGGGCTGGACATGTGCATAGGAGGTGAAAGATGGTTTCCTCCTCCTCCTCGTCTCTACAGCTTCTGCAGAAGTCGTTGGAGAAGAGACCAAGTCCTTTGGCGTGTTGGCCAGTGTCCAGTGAGAACACCGTCAACGCAGCTGATTTGTGTACGCTTTAACTTGATCAGATCGGCATTACGTTTTTGATCCAGCTTAGGCCAGATCTGTCTCGAGATGTGACACGTTGAGCCGTTTACCCATCTGAGGTTGGTCGTGCTAATACTTACTTACTTTACTTAGATCCTTTAACGCCTCGGGGGGCAAATGGCGTCAAGCACGCCTGCGCGCCATCTTGTTCGGAGTTCTGCAACGCGTTTAAGCTGCCTCCAACTCATTCCTAAAGAGTTCAATTCCTCCTTAACTGTTCTGCGCCACGTATGCCTAGGGCGTTCCGCTATTCTGCCTGGGCGGTATGTAGCCTTGATAATATAATATCTGTCAGCTTGCTTTGGAATGCCTCTCCTGCGCAAGGCCAACCAGATAGCATCTGGATTCAAGCTGTCGAAAGCCAAGCTGTCGGAGACCTGTACTCAACGCATTGTTCGATTATGATCCGTAAGGAGTTTATGTGGTCGATGCAGGAGGATCCAGCACGATTCGTTCCAAAGTTATTCTAGCTGTTATTTACCAAATACCTCTCCAGTTTCCGCATTCCGTCAAGATTCCTTTTTTTACTCCTGCGGAAATTCGATACATCTTCAGGTGTCTGCAGATAGCCGTGTGCAATGGTATTTCTGCCTTTTATTGACATAGGTGCGTGCCCCAGCCGTAAAAGCATTTTTCACTGCATTCCAGTGGTCATCCATGCTCTCCTGCATTGTGCTGCTGATTGCTTCTGCTTCTAAAGCAAGCTGGTCCCTGAACTGTTGGCACACTTGGGGAACCTTGAGCCTATCGATATTAAACCTCGTGGTGTTAAGTAAGTTTGAGCGGTTGCTATTGACGGATGCAGTACGAAGACGTGTATGAGGCGAACCCCACAGGCGGATCAGTAGAAATGCGGTGAAGTGGGAGGGTTGTGATCCCTTGTTTTCGGATCATAACCTCGCTGATAAAAGGAAGAAGAAGAAGAAGTACGAATACGTAAATGAGCTAACTCCACATCAGTTTCGGAACTCCAGGAGACAAATTCACGCTTCATAAGAAGCTCAAAATGGTTTTAGCGAGTTGATAGAGAGATTTTCTCCCATGATCCACGTGGTATCACAATGGACCTACTATTGCCTAAGTGTGTTGGCGATTCTTAGCTGGCAGCCACTTTAACCTAACCTAACTGCTACATCGGATACCTTCTTTACATGGACAACTTTTCTAAAATCTTTTTCATTTCCTCTGTCACAGAAGAAGACTAAAAATTCAGAAAAGCAAACATTTCTGACAAACGATTCTATTCAAACAATATGCGACTAATTTGACAGCCTTGAGGTACCTCATATGATTTATTTGGCAACACATTACGACGATAAATTATACTCAATTGAGGAAACATCATATTTCGCATGGTTAAATCTAATCAAAAGTTACCTTTAAATTAACTATAAGCCCTACCAATGACAATGAGCAATTTAATACCGCAACACGAAAAAGATACATAAATAACACTCTTAGATACATATCCGCCCAACCAAAAAACCAAGCGGTTACGCCTGTTTTACCTTCGTCGTCCCCCACAATCAGCTCCAAGATAATAAATAACTCATCAGTGGAGTTTGATTAATTTTGTTTCACCAACAAAAAACGTAAAAACGTAAAAACCTACCGAATATCTGTGTTCGTATATTCTTCGTATCTTCCCACAACATACCCAAATTTGTTGTCAGACAATAAAAATAAAAAATCTTATCTATTCTGTCGTTGCGAATTCGACCTGAAAATATCAAACAAAAAGTCTTCATATTTTGACTAAGATTGTTGAGGTCTAATCATAAACAACTCTCGCGACAGTTTTTTATTTGATTTTTTGTTTTTGTTTGTCAACTCAAAATTCGGTTTTAATTTGTTACCCAGATCACCTTCTGATTATCTGATTACTACCACCTACTCTTCTACTCGTCTATTCATTGTTCCACTCTCAATTTCTTTTTCTATTGTTATGGTTTGTATTTGTTGAATTTATTCCATTCCCACGTCACATGGGCGCACAACAACCCTATCTGAGCTTTTCCTTTACTATTCCAAAACCAAAAGTTAAACGAGCAACAAACATCGGACAACGAACGAACAGCGGAAGCGCGATGAAAAATAAAACGAGACCAGAGGTTAGGTGTTAGATACTTTTCTGTGATCATAAAAGAGGTTCTTAGTGACCCAAGTGTCAAAAAAATAATAACGTATGTCCAGGGAGAAAATAAGAAACACCAACAAATTAAATGTTAAAAATTCATAATTTTTACGACCTTCGTTGTAGATGTGGAACTTAGTTTTTTTTTTGTTTTACTTAACCTAAGGGCCTTGGGAGTTCCGAATTTGAGAGTTGTATTGCTTTTTTTGTTTCGCTGAAGTAGGAAGCTTAACTGGCATTTTATTGTACTTGGAAGGCAATTATTAATTTTGTTAGAAGTTTGGTTTATGACATCTGATTCTTAATAGGGTTTGTAACTATTTAAGATTAGCTTAGAGATGAGTTATGATGCTGATAGTTAGGACTTTGTAGGCTGAGCTAAAGAACTTAGAATCCGTATGCCCAATTTAGTTGAAAACTATAGAACTCATATACATAAGCTGATGGAATAACCTTCAGTCTATACGGGCTTGAGCCCAATCTAGGTATAGGTATGTAAATAACTTACTAAGTTTGACCTCAACGCTTTGTAGCTATTGTATTAGAACACCTGAGGGCGACGTATTGTGTCGGAATCTTCAGGAAGTATTACGATATTTCATTTCGGTTTAGAACTATTTACTGACTTGTTTTTATACGGAACTAGTTTGGAAAGCTGTGGCAAAATATGGAGCATAGTTGTATCTATAAAGAAGTGATTAAATTGTTCATTACTTAATTATGTTGTGTATCCCCTTGTGGGTCCTAGGGCCTCTACTACGCCTAGGCGGGATCGTGTCCGATTTTTGGCAATGTGCCTCAGCTCTTCGCAACTACTGTGCCTCTTTCTCGACTGTTCTACGCCATGTTCTGCTTGGACCGTCAGGTCTTCTCCCAACCTGAGTTAAAGGGTTTCATTGAATGGCATGGTTAGCTATGGAACTGTCACCTTTTCGGAACGTGTGACGAATCCACTGCCACTTCAATCGCTGGATGCTAGTGCCTTTTGGTTTCTGACCCGTTCTTTTGTAGAGCTGTTCATTAGAGATACGGTTAGGCAAGAAAATCCTTAGGATATTAACGAACGTTCGCAGCTTTCTAGTGATAGTTACGGTCACTCTCCATGTGCTGCATCCATATAACAGCACAGATTCAACGTCGGAGCGGAGCAGTCTTAGCTTGGTGTTCGAATTGATTGCATTGTTTCGCCATATTTTGGACAACATCCCGAACGCAGACTTTGCTTTGGCGATCCTGTTGGCTATATCCAGTTCGGTTTCACCATCGGTCGAGACAACACTCCCAAGATACTGGAAATCCTCTACTCTTTCTACCGGTTGTACAGCAATGCATATTTGAGCTAATGAGTTGGTTCCAAGGCTGATAACTTTAGTTTTTGCCGTATTCAAGCCCGACGACGCCTGCCTCCCTCTCCACATCTGCTATCATTTGATGGAAGTCCGCCATTCTGTGAGGGAGTAAGCATACATCGTCAGCGTAGTCAAGATGTTTCAGTTGGGATGTAAGAGTCCATCGAATTCCTTCGTTTTCCGTCGGCAGAGCTGCACGAAGCACATCGCTAATCACCAATAGGAATAATATTGGTGAAAGGATACAGCCTTGCCCTACCCCACTTTGGATTTCAAATTCCTTAGCCAACCTTCCTCTGTGTAGAACGTGACATTTGGAGCCTTCATATGTAGCTCTGATAATAACAATTAATTTATCGGGAATACCTCTCCTGTGTAAGGTACGCCAAATAAATTTCCTGTTGACACTATCGAACGTCTTCTTAAAATCGATGAACAGCAGGTGAAGTGATCGATCGATATTCAACGCAGGGGTTGATGTGGCCGACACAGGAAGATACAGAGCGGAAACCTGTTTGTTCGACATCGAGTGTGTCTTCGAGATGTTGCTTGATTCGCTCCAGGATGATTTTAGCTATTATCTTAGCTACAGCAGGCAGCACGCAGATACCCCTCCAGTTTCCGCACTCCATTAGATTTACTTTCTTAGGAAGCTTGACGATCATTCCCTTTTTCCACTCGTTAGGAAAGCTCAGCTTCCCAAGCTCTCTCTATAAGTGGAAGCAGAAGCTCAGCCGATGTTGTTGGTGCTGCTCGAAAGAGCTCTGCTGGAATACCGTCAAGTCCTACCGCCTTGTTGGTTTTGAGTGCCTTGATCGCGGTAGTGATCTCATCCTTACTGGGAGTCGTGGTATTTATTCGGGCATTTCTCACCTCAGGTACCTCAGTCTGAATTCGCTAGCGAATACGCGGTTCAAAACCGTAGCAAAATGTTTCTCCCATCTGTTGAGCTGGGCCTTAACTGGGAGTTGACTGGAGCTGCGACCAACTGTCAGCTCTTTGGTGATTCTGTAGACGGTCCTGCTGTCGCACCTCCGTGCAGCTTCTTCTGCTTCTGTAGCCAGCGCGTTGATGTAGTTGCGTCTGACACGACGCACGCTACGCTGAACAACTTCTCTCATCTTCATCCGATATAGGGACTCTAGCTCGCTTCTCCCTCCTGCTGGAATAGCTGCAATGCGAGCTTTCAGCTGTTTTCGTTCGTCAATCCGTCTCCAGGTATCCTCGGAAAGTCACGCCCTATGTCTTCCCTGCGATCGACCGACAATTCCTTCAGTATTAGTTGTAAAAACAGTTTTCACAGCACATCAATGGTCTTGGACGTTTCCGGGTAGTGAGCTGCTGATTGCTTCCACACCTTGCGAAAGGTGCTCCCTTAATTGTTGGTGCATTGAGGGATTACTAAGTCTATCGATGTTGAACCGTTGTGGGATCTTCGAACTGCAGCAATTAGTAGTTGGAGAGTAGCTATCATAAGATGGTGATCACGCACTATCCCCACATCTGCCCCTCGTCTGTTTCGGATGTCCAGGAGACCACTTCTAAAACGGCGGCTGATAGCAAAATGGTCAATTTGGTTGGAGGTTGCTTGACTGTCATTGGAAACCCAGCTGACTTTGTGGCAGGTCTTGTGCTCAAACATGGTGCCACCTATAACAAGGCGGTTGGCATTGCAGAAATCCACAAACCTTTCGCCGTTGTCATTGCGGTTGCCTAGTCCATGCTTCCCGATTACATTTTTGAGCCCTTTGTTGTCGTTGCCTACCTTGGCATTCAAATCCCCCATCAGTATGACAATGTCTCCATTTGTTGTTGTATTGAAGACGGCATTGAAGAGGTTGTAGAAGCTCTCCTTTTCGTCCTCAGACGAACTATTCGTTGGGGCGTAACACTGTATGATGGTGACGCGTCGTACTCTAGTCCAGAATCTAACCATCTTACTTCACTTACCCCCAAAATGTCCAGTTTATATCACATGAATTCGTTTTCCTATTGGAGGAATCTGGCATTGTAAGGACCTTCTCTTCCCGAGTCGAGGAGCGTCTTTACATTCCAGAAACCTATCTTTGTCCGGGTACAATAGCCAAAAGTTGTCAACATGTGATCATTCCTTATCCGAGGCATAGTGTCGGTTTCTGTAGCGGGCAATATTCGGTAACGCAGGTTGCTGGCCCACGTAACATAGCCTAGAATCTCATGGTGATCTCGTTTTCATTTTTCATTAATACACTAAGACCTTCAGTCTTAAACCATTACTGCGTTAACGTGTAGTCACATTCATAGTCATCTGTACTATGAAATTGATTGTCTCGTAAGAAAAATTAAGGGGTTTTACGAGTATCTTGGCTAAAGAAAAACGTGATATCCGCCAAGGACATCCGTATCTTTTCAGTTAGCTAAGCTGCAATCAAATCCTTGGAATCGATCTGTATAAATTCAGTAGTAGCCCAAGACTGCCATTCGTCTCTTGAGGAGATATCGGAGCAGTTTAATATTCACCTCGGTTTGGTGCCGGGGCATAGGGATATTCCGGGCAATTGTAAGGCTGATGAACTCGCCAGAATAGGAACAACTGTACCCATCCTTCCAGACAAGGATAATCTAGGTATGCCAATCGCTACTAGTAAATTTAAATTCAATCTGGATGCAATTGAAAGAACAAATCTTAGGTGCACAAGTGGTACAACATGTCTAGCGACTAAGCAGACTTGGCCCAAGTTGGATCTGAAACGCTTTAAGAAAATTACAGGACACTGTCTGATAGGCAAGCATGCAACAAGGCTTGGCGTATATTCAAATGATTGTTGCAGAAGCTGCATGGACGAAGAAGAGGAAGAAACCATTCCTCACCTCCTTTGTGCGTGACCAGCTCTCTCCCATAGAAGAAAGCTTCACCTAGGAGCTTTCTATTTTAACGATTTAGGCGATCTGATAGATTTAGACATCAGGAGCCTCCTTCGCTTCATTCTTCTTCTTCTTCCTTTTTCAGCGAGGTCGTGATCCGAAAATAAGGGATCACAACCCTCCCACTTCATCGCATTTCTACTGATCCACCTGTGGGGTTCGCCACCTTCGCTTCATTAGAAGCTCTAATTGGTTCTTACGAGTAGGCTGGGATTACATGATCCTTCGTGGTACCACAACGGACCTTCCTTGGTATATGTGTGTTGACGTAAGCTGGCAGCCACTTCAACCTAACCTAACCTAAGAAAAATTAAATTCAAAAACGTTCAGACTACCGCCCTACACTTGATGTTAAGAGGCTAGTATCTAGCAGATTAAATACATGCAATAGAATTCATTTCTTTGTATATACCTATAGATTGACTACATACCTTGATTGTCCAAATAGTTGTTAAATCTTTATAAGACTGTAAGTTTTCAAGCACTTGCTGTAGTTGAAAACTATTACAAACATCAAGTAGCCAACAGTAGTAAGTATACTTTATAATCTCCCACAAGGTTTTTTTTCCCCGAGACTTTTAAGGTCTAACGTTCTTGAGCAAACAAATAAATTACCAGATATTCAAATCTAGTGTTGTGTCTACAACATCCCACGTTACTACATCAAGCTCCAATAAACCACACACGCACACTCCAATATGAGAGATTTTCAACCTCCATCTAACAAGCATTCCGACTTTGACTTGTGTTCTGTCAAAAATGCACATTCAAAATGTGTAACCCCAAATGTCATAGGAATGCGGGTCAAGTGGCAGTTTGTTGGCGCTGCTATTAGATGTCCAAATTAAATTGATTTGTCAACCGTTTGTCACCATCATTCGCCAACAAAAGCAAACAAATGACACTGAAAGCGGGGAAATTTATGAGACTTCATTTCAATGCTGAATCGATTGAGATACTCGTATCTTATGAATGCGCCCTCAACTACGATGCAAAGCCAAAGTCGTTGTTCTGTTTATCTTAAACCCAGCTAACAAGTGAAACGTAAATTAAAGGCTAAGCTTAAAAATCTATATTAATTGCCATCGTACGTGACTCAAATTAGCCCTTTTTTTGCTTAGCGAACGACTCTCAACAGCAAATTGGCTTAAGGTTGGGCCGTTGCGCTATCGTAATCTTATCTTGTTTAGATGTATCGCCGCCTTACCCTATAGCCATTGAACTTTACTTTTAAGTCTGATTTCTGAATGATTGCAATTGAAGAGATTTTGTAAGATTACTCGGTCAGTTGCCCGATGATTCAGAGTCGCGACGAATATGTCGTAAAATTATAATCAAATTCATAACCTAACAATCATTCAACCATCAACACCATCGATCCAAAGCCATTGACCAACAACGCCTGTGTATGCGGCATGGTGAAGCATTAATATCTACCAACCTACGTGGGACGAATAAAAGTAATGAATGAACATTTTCAAACAATTTTTACCCATTCAATCGAACAGCCAAACAGAACTTGGACTAGAAGGCCCTTTTTTGGAACGATATGACAATTTATACATCCTCAGGTTGATTCTGGCGACTATTAGCAAAACGTCACTCTACTAAAATACACAAATTTATTATCACGTTTCGTGGTGGCCATTTGGGGAAGGTACTCGTATACCAAAGAGAAAGAGGAAAGAGTTGAAGGCAAAAAAAAAAAAACAAAACTGGTAGGTAAAGCTTTTTAGAATTTCAAATTTGCTGTCAAGTGGATTGGGAGGGGGAGGGTGAGGTTTGGTTGGTGGACTCTTCGACTGGTTAGATATATTCAAATGTCCAAAATGGCAGACAGAGAAGAACATTGGACATGGACAAGGCAGCTTATACTGACTGTGCGTGGGTAGATGGTGAATTTTTAATTGATTTTTGCAAAATTTCGCTACGATAGGACTTGTTTGGTAGAAAAGTTTGCAAAAAATTTTGAACCAAATGTGTCGATGTCAGATATTGAGTGATGCCTGTGTGACGCGAAAGATTGGTGTTGAGTGTTTTTGAGGGGTCAACCAACTGAAGCGATAGATGTGTTAAGTTGGCGCTATGTTAATATGTAAATGTGTGTAAGTATGTTTTATCCTCGCTTCCTCTGGGGGTTTATACATTTTTGGGCATAAGTTAGGTTAAGTTAGAGGAAAGTGCACCTTGGTGCTTCTCATGGGGCCAAACGGTCCATTGTGTTTTCCTTTCTGCTTGTTTGTGGAACATGTAAACTCTTTATATTTCAGTCGGTCCAGTAGCGAACCTACCCGACCTCTTTATGAGTCGTATCATGTTCCTTAGGGGAGGAGCAGTGCAGTTTTCGTCCCGGTCGAAGCACAATCGAGCAGTTATTCACCCTCAGAATGGTTCTGGAGAAGGCCTGGGAGTATGCTAAACCTGTCTACACTTATTTTGTGGATTTGGAAAAAGCATATGATAGGGTTCCTCGAGGCAAATTCTGGAGTGTTCTGCAGGAGTATGGGATTGATGGTTCCCTGTTAAGGGTGATTCAGTCTTTATATATTATACAAACTGCAGAAGCTGTGTTCGGATAAATGGAATTAAATCAATACCTTTCACTGTGGGCATTGGACTTCGCCAATGGTGTGTTTTGTCACCTCTCCTCTTCATCGTATATATGGACTGGATGTTACACCGCAGCCGTGGACAATGTTTCAAAGTGAGAGACTTAAGGATTAGTTATCTGCCCTTTGCGGATTATTTGGTCATCCTTGGGTCCTCTCAAACCAAACTTCAGCGCGCACTTAAAAGGTTTATAGCCGTTTCTGATGATGCTGGAATGAAGATCAACGTGAACAAATTTGAAGCAATTGTCGTTTCCAAAATACCCATTCAATGCACTCTGTATGTTTGTGGAGTCCCGCTGAAGCAGGTGGTTGGCTTCTTAAGCCAAGATAAGACTTCTTTAATCGCCATTATTTCCGCCTGCAATACACTACAATGATTTGGAAGATAGAAGGAGAGCTTAAGATTAAACCTGTCAGAGAAGACACCTGCACTAACTCCGTCTTTGGTTTTTGACCCGTGTAGAAGTGAATTGACTCATTTTCTAGAAATGCATCACCCTCCCAGAGTGATCTAGAAGGGATCGACGAGGAAGTTCTTATCAAAATTTAGACGTGGGATGGTGTAGTCCGTGTTTTTTTGGGAGAAATTTTGAATTTATTCAGAATGGAGGTAGGTAGGTAGGAGTGGTTGTGTCAGCAAAGCATGCGGACACTTAATTAGTGCAGAAACGCCGTTTTATTACCACAACTCAAGTGACCTAACGGATGTAACAAGGACGTTAACTACTAGGGAGAAGAAGAAGAAAAAGGGGGTAAGGATTATTCAAATCCACCCTGTTACATTGAGGAACCTGATAATATCCCCAATGCTAATCTCCGCTAGTTCTATAAGGTTGTCGAAAAAGAGTTTACCCTAGGTGCGCTGTCTGGCCTTGCCGAAAGCCGGACACTTGCAGAGGAAGTGTAAGATTGTTTCTATCTCGTCAGCAGTATTGCAGAATGGAAGCGTGGCCAAATTCTTTTCTTAACCACTGTTGGGTAGCTTCAAGGTGAACAATTATTCGTCAAATTGACCTTTCTAGAAAGTCAGGTCTTGCCTAAACTCAACCTCAATCTGATCATCTAATAAACAATTTATATCATATCCTCTACTACTTAAGTGTTACGTAAATGACAGTCAATAACAACGGATATCAATGTCAGGCTGGCATTTGTAAAACAAAAACCTCTTTCGACCCGCAACAATTTCGCTTAATTACACTTAATATTGCGTCTTAAACGTGCTGCAAACTTTATTACTATCGATTAGATGATATCCCCTTATTTATACATTTTTATTGATTACCAAGGTGTTTCGAGACTACCACCACAGTTGTCCAACTAAACTACCATTACCACCACTCAGAGAAAAGTAATGACTAAAGTGCTAGACATTAATTAACCACCGATTATCACTCGTAAAAATTTCAGTGTGATTATGCCAGCTGACCCAACAAAGTACAATCATTTTTTATTACAAAAAAACAAAAAAAAAAAAGTGAAACAAAAAGTGTCATACAACTATGCATATCCTGTGATATATATGTCATGTAATACATTGTATTTCGGCATAATTAAAAGTTATGACGGAAATTCTTTTCTCCCATAATATGAGACCATAAAATTCTACTAAATATGCAAATTGTGCGCCTTGAAATCGTCATAAAAATGTATTTTCCACAATGTTCTTATATTCGGTTTTATGCGCTCAGTCTATCATGCAACAATGTTACATGAAATTAAAACACTATCAATGTCATTCTCTACTGACAGTGATCTTTTTTTTTTTTGTTTTTCTATTTTTTTTTTATAGCACTGTCATTCAATTTGTTTATATAATTCTTACACAAAATTCATTCATCAATTTGATTCATTTCCTGTGCGCTTTGAATTAAGTTTAAAACTCTTTCGCGATAAATTCAACAAAGGAGGAAGCCATTCAGAGGAAACAAAAAAAAAAAAAAAAACTCTTGACACTTTGCCACACTGTATACTATCTGCCAGAAAATTTCTGTTACTGTAAGAGAACCCAAATTCTTTGGCCCTAAAACGTATTTGGCTTGAATTCTATTTTTTTGGGCCAAAGTTCAGATGACATAGAGTTCTTGGGCGCACTTGCAGAGAAGTACGTTTGTACTTAGCACGTTGAGTGGCGCTTACACTTGAGTAATCTAATAATAATCGTTGTGATGTATCTAAGCATCTGAAAAAATAATTTTTAACGAGGTCACCGCATGAATTGTCGTACACACAGTAACATACGTTTTATTAGATTTTTTATTATGATAATTAAAAGTAATTTAGAAAATTTATAGTCATGTGAATTAAAGAAAAAAAAAAACTCGAGCAGACATTTTGTTTTTTTTTTTTATGTTTAAACTGTTTTCTTTTTTTATATAAATTTTTTGCCTTCTGGCAAGTGAGCATCCTTCCGTTTTTTTGGTTGGTTTTGTTTTTCTTAATTTTTTTAGCTTCTATATTTTTTTTTTATATTCGAATTTTGTGGAGAGTTCGAGATATATAGTCTTTTAAGTGTAAGTGCGCGTGCTAATTGATGTTCCGGACGGGTAGGCACTTCAGTTTAGCTTTCAAATTTATATTGCAAAGATATTTATTTATTTTCCTTTTGGTTGGTTATCGAATTATGTATGAATAGCTTGTTATGAGAATTTGATGGTTCAAAGGCAATTGGAAGATCAAAGCGCTCATCTAATCGTATTCCATTCCAACTTTGGGTTTAATAGCAACAAAATACAATAAATTTCGCCCTATTAATAGATTTAAAATGTAAATTGAGCCTTAAAAATGTATACTATCGACAGATCAGTGCATATTGTATTTAGAGAAAAGTACTATACATGACGAGTGGTATATACAATCTCCAAATGATAGAATAAATTGACTTTTTCATAACAATCAGAGTGAGTTGACAATAAAATTTTCTTTCAAAAACTGAAGAATCAGAATATGACAGATAGAACGACAGGCCCAGCTTCAAGGAGAGAGTATGGAGGGCCTGCATCGGGAGCTGGAGAAAATATCTTCCCCGGTGCTGATGCAAACCAGGCTATCAGGAGCGCAACCATCTTCAAAATAGCCGCTCAAAGAAGGAGGAATGCTCAGGAGATTCGTTCGCCAAAGTTCATTAACAATGCTCATGGCCAGCTTCTTGTGGATGACGACAAAATTCTGCAGAAGTTGTGGCAGTATTGTGAAGAAATTTTGAATGAACAGTTTCCCCGACTATACTTTCCAAGAGCCACCCCTAACTTTGAAGAAATACCCGAAATTACAGTCGAAGAAGTTCGTAAGGCGGTCAAATACTCAAAAACAACGAAAAGCGCTTGGGCCAGACGAGATGCTCTCTCAGTTCTGGAAAAAGATGGTCGACGTCGGGTTCAGAATGCTCAGAATTTTCATCTTCAAATTGATGAGAAGTGATCCAATGCCAAATCAATGGAGGGAAAGCTACCTTCTCCCTGTATACAAAGGGAAGGGCGATACGCGAAACTGTGATAACTGCCGTTCAATCAAGCTGATGTCACATTGGGTATCGCATTAGTTCAAAAAATACAGAGTCCTTGTGCTGTGCGTTCTCTGATCCACTCAGGCCTATTCCAGACTTTATTTGAATCGAACAGTGCTCCCAAGTGCGAAAAGTCCAAACATGTCTGGGATCTATTATCATCGGGCTGTCACCGGTGCGTTTGCAAGGATTGAGGCGGAAGCGGCCAAAATGGGTTTAGCGATAAACGAGGGCAAAAGCAAGTATATGCTGTCAACAAGAAGGGAAAGCCAACACCGACGAATTGGACAAAACGTCACAGTGGGCAGCTATAACTTCGAGGTAGTAAGCGACTTTGTCTACCTTGGCTCTGCTATAAATTCTACAAACAAGATCAGCACAGAAACCAATCGAAGAAAAACTCTTCCCAATCGCTGTTTTTTTTTGGGCTTCTAAGCCAATTCAACAGTAAAGCCCTATCTCGAACAACTAAGGAGACTCTATATAAGACCTTGATCATCCCAGTCCTGCTTTACGGCGCTGAAACATGGACTTTATTAAAAGAGGATGAAGATATCCTTGGTCGCTTTGAGAGAAAAATTCTTCGTAAGATTTTCGGTCCCGTTTGCGTTGACGGGTTTTGGAGGAGAAGATTCAATCACGAACTATACGAGCTGTACAGCGACATCGACCTAGTCAAAAAACTGCGTATTGGACGTCTGAGATGGCTAGGACATGTAGAGCGAATGGACACCAACGCTCCGGCCCACAGAGTCTTCGAATCTAACCCTGAGAGACGACGTAGTAGAGAGAATCATCGCCGTAGGTGGCGCGCACAAGTTCAAGGGGACCTCGACCAACTTGGAGTGCGCAACTGTAGGCAATTAGCCAAAGACCGAGCTAAATGGAGAGGCTTGTTGGTTGAGGCCCAGGTTCACCCCGAACTGTAGCGCCACTTAAGTAAGTAAGATCTATTATCAATAGCAAAGCAACATGTGATGAGTATACGGATATTAATCATCTTGTAATCGTGGAGTGGATGAAGTGGCGAGAAATCTCTGCTATCTTCTGTGACCGAAAAATGTCCCCTAAGTTGAAAGGAAAAGGAAAGGTTCTACACCGCAGTTGTGCGTCCAACGCTCACATACGGTTCGCAATGTTGGACGATATACAGGCGGATCAGTAGAAATGCGGTCAAGTGGGAGGGTTATGATACCTTGTTTTCGGATCATAACCTCGCTGAATTAGAAAGAGGAAGAACGGCACACGCTGCCTCGTCAAACGAACATCTGACTACCATTGGCCTTAGGAAGATGGGCCCTCCGGGAAGAACAAATAATTGAGCACAAAGTGCTTTTGTTATTGTTCGGTTTCATCCGAATCGAAAAGGTGGGTGACCACGGTGTAGTGCTAATAAGTTTGCGCTTATAGCTACAAAAAAAAAAAAAAAAAATTCGACAACGCACCACTTAGAGTATACATACAACCACGTCCTACTTGAAAAAATACTAGAAAACCCGACTGCAAAAGTTCCACCAATTTTCCCCGATTAGTCCGGACACCATCCATCCAGGCGAATCCCACAGGCCAATCAGTAGAAATGCAGTGAAGTGTGAGGGTTATGATCCCTTATTTTCAGATCATAACCTCGCTGATAAAAGGAAGAAGAAGTCCGGACGCCATCCATGGTGAAATGAAACCGAACACCACCCAAGTTTCAAACCACTGAACAGCTTAGTTGCTTTGTTAAAGGTATACTTTAAGGCGTAGTTCATTTTTTTACATCTCATCGTACACGATCAAGACTAGCTAAATTGTTCCAGACTTTCAATGAATCTGCAATGAAAAATTCATACATGAAGGCTAATATAGATTTTAATGCGTTTTGCGTAGCAAAAAGGAGAATGCATTATGAATCAGAGGCTCAAAGACTAGTGCAGTGTAATAATCCCTCAGAATTCTGGAAATTGGCTAAAAAACTAAATGGTGGAAATTACAGTGGACTCCCCCTAAGTCGAATTTTCACGGGATACCATAATTTGTTCGAGTTAGAGGGAGTTTCGACTTAGAGGGAGTTTGACTTAGAGGATGCTTTTGTATGAAAAATTGAGGGGAATGCTAAAATATGGCGAAATAATTCGAGTTAGAGAGAAATTCGACTTAGGGAGAGTCCACTGTATGTCATAGACAGGGTACTACTTAAGTCCAATGGTCCTTCAAGTTCATTTCGAAAAGCTTCTGAACCCATCTGTGGCAGTATGCTTAGAATGCAGTATGCTATGCCCGGCTTCTAGAACGAAATTTTGGGTAGGCCAATTGTATTGCAGGACGTTGTTGAGGCACTTAGTAGTCTTAAGGATGGTAAAGCTGCAGGATCGGACGGGATACCAACCGAATTCTACAAATATGGTACCAACGAACTGAACACTAATCTTACCTACTTATTCAACATTTTGGAAAATGGCATAATTCGCAGCACTTCAAGGAAGTCCTGATATTTCCGATTCCTAAAAAAGGTTGTATGGAGGACCCAGGGAACTACCCTGGAATTCTACAGATATGGTACTAACGAACTGAACATCAATCTAACCTACTTGTTCAACAACATTTTGGAAAATGGCAGCGCTTCAAGGAAGTCCTGATCTTTCCATAAAAAAGGTTGTATGGAGGACCCAGGGAACCACCCTGCATTTTGTTCTTAATGCGTCATATAAATTGTTTACATCGATGTTGCAAAGTCGACTAACTGCATGGATAGGTACAAATAATCTGCTCAAGCAATGTCAAGCGGGTTTCCGGCCAGGATATTCCACTGTTGATCACGCGTTTGTCTTAAATAGTATCTTGGACTCCTTTCTCTTGAGGAATAAGAAATTCTATGCACTGTTCGTGGAGTTCAAGGCAGCTTTTGACTCAAAAAAACAAACAAACAAATATTTGGCGCAACAGCTCTTTAAAGTGCCAGGGCCTAGCTTCTCGCAACCACATGTTGTGTGCGTTATATTTTTCACACGAATGAAAGGGACCTACAGTTTAATGCCGAATCCGAACGGCGATTTGAGAAGCTTTTTCGTGACAACAATACTCTCGGATGTTTGTCAGACGCTCGCGAGAGGTGGGACCGTGAAAAAACTTGTTGGTGTTTTCTGGGATTCGAACTTGAAACCTCATGCGTAGTGATCCGACACACTAACCACTTACGCCACGGCGCCCACTTTTGACTCAGTGGACCGAAATTCTTTAGTCTACAAGCTCTTTGTCATGGGTATGTCACTGAAGTTCGGATGAGTGATTAAAAATCAATGATGAGTGCTTATCAGAATGGTTTCGTTTGGGATCAGGGGTGTGGCAAGGTTGTGCTCTCAGTCCACGTCTATTAGCACTCTTCATTACGGATATAGTGGATATCTTACCTGGAGGGGATGAGTATGCAGATTAAAGCCCTTCTTTTTGCAGACGACGTAGTGCGTTTGGCGTACTGACCCAAATCTCTACAGCTTACAATAAACCGACTCTCCGAATACTGTAAAGTGTGGAAACTGGTGGTAAATTTGAGCATGTCTCAAATAATGATTTTTAGAAGAAGTGGAGGCAGAAATTGCGCAAACGAAAACATGCCATTTTAACGGGGAAACTATCCAAGTGGTGAAAGAGTATCAGTACCTCGGAGTGTATCTTACGAGAAATCTCAATATGGAAAGGCACCTTTTTTTTTTTTATATATAATTTGCGCGCACTCAAAGGGTTATGAATACCTTTAACATGTTTACGCACAGTGCGGGCGTTGGAAAGGATGGATAGAGAGAGAGAAAGATTTTAGTGTAATGGTTCTTGAAGCTCAGTTGTTTATGCTTCAGCTATTCTCTGGGAGTGGCGTCCAGATAACTGGGGAGATTTTTGTTATTATTGTCTTTGCTTCTGATTCACAGTAATTTTTTTAACCGATGTCAAGGGCAAATCATCATCAACGGAGCGAACGATTTTTCCAGCCACATGACCAAGCTACTGCCAGTGTTATGCCATCGCAGTAGTGTTCACAGAAGCTTTTGCAAATGATCGGACTGACTTTATATATTTCATGAGAAATAAATAAATGCTTCCTGACATAAGGATTTGAATCATGAACCATTAGAGTGGCAATTGACGCCGTTAGCACTACACCATTGCCACCCCTTAAAAATAAATTGTAGAAGTCGAATAGCCATCAACATTGCTTGGAGAAAATGTTTCAGCAACAAATATATAGCTCATAGCAGCAAATATAAAGTTTTTGAATCAGTTTCGCAATCCATTTTCTTCTACGCTGCTCAAGTATGGGCAGGAAAACAATTTGAGACGGGGGAAAATCTACTTAGGTTATACTTTTATGAAGAAAGCATTTAATCTTCCACCGAACACGAATTACATGCTCATGTTGGACACAGGCTTGTTACCACTCTTTGTAAAAACCTTAAAGCCACAAGTGGATTACGTGCTTAGAGTACTAAACATGCCGAACTATAGACTTCCGAAGAAAGCAGCTCTACAATATATACGAAATAAAACTGGATGGTGCAAAGAGTGGTTCGAACTAGCTAGTAGATGTGGAATGGAGCTTAGGAGGAGATGGAAGCCTAAACTTTACCAATTGATCACGCGTGTGGGTAAGCAGATCATAGAAAGATTTCTAGAGGAGGCATCAGGGTCACTCCATAGAGCAGTCTACAGCCGGTTATGCCACATTTTGGAGAACAATAATTACTTCCGGGATGAGTACAGCATAGAAGAAATAGCAACGGTCCTAAATCTGCGTGGAGAGCTCCTGCAACTGAATTTTGTACCCCATAGGGATGAACTACCGATAGTCTGCAGCATGTTTCAAAAAAGAAAGAAAAGAAATAAGAAAAATAAATAATTAATTCATTTCTGTGCTGCTTGGCTATAATTAATTATTTTTTTTTTTACTTTTCGTCAATCAAGCAGACGGCATTGCTATGCTAACCGATTTTTGTTGATACACTATTTTGTAAAATTGTTTAGTATACAAATAAAAATCTATCTATCTAATAAATAAAAATTTAAAAAACTATCTAATAAGTCGGTTCACAACCGAACTTGCTTGCTCCTTAGAAGGACCTCGAGAATGATTATAAATATATACAGCTATCTAACACAATGTAATGAAATTTTACTCAAATTTTCATTTTCTTCTGACATACATTTGATATCATCTCCTGACAGTTTAGACACTTCTGACACATTGAAGGTTTTCATCGTCTCTTTGAAATACTAGGTGTGTTACTTTCTCAGAATGCCTTTACCAATACACCCACCCCGCTGACATTCATTGAGAAAATAAAAACATCAAAAAAATATCAACGAATACATGTCAAATCTGACACTAGTGTGGCATGGCATGGCGTTTCCATAATGCAATTACAATTGCCAATTAACAAAAAGCCAACAAACAGAAAAAAAAATTCAAAAAATAAAAATCAAATTTCAAAAGAAATCCGCGTTTAAAAACGATTTTTCGCATGCCTGCATGCATTTCATTTCATTTGCCCCCATCTTGCTTGCAGCAGCAACAACAAACTGTGGCTGCCAAAGCTCTGCCGTCTAACAACACATACATGTCTGGCGGAGTGTCAGATTGGCATGGTGGCATAGTCGTCGTCGTCGTCCATTAGGCGTATTGAAGTCCATCGTGTTGGATAATAATTTATAAAAACGGTCGGAATAACTGGGATCCCATGCGGTGAAGATAGCTGGCGGTGAGTTGCTGCCACACTGTCGGACGCATGGTGTACCACCCGCACCACACATAGAGTCTACTGCGAACCATGCCCGCCCAAGCAACAACAAGTTGTAATCTATGGCTAAAAATGTTTATCTGTGTATTATGCATGCGGTTATGGGCGCTTATCCATTTACACACATATAAATGGACTCTGGGTTCGTCGAGTTCGTCCCCAAATAAGGGTGCGTTCATTGTGGCTAGTTGCAGAACTCATACTCCACACCAATGTGTGTATGAGGCGAGCAAATAGAAACAAATGGAAAATATAATTCACATGCAAGTCTACAAGAGGAAGCAGACTTTTTTTTTTTTTTCCTCTTCTGTTCGCTTGCTTTCTTCCTTACTCCTCTCCTTTGTGTTATTTTTTAGTTGAAACATGGGAATTTTGGAAATCTTATGAGAAATGTTTTCGAAAACAAATTGATAGGTGTGTTGAGTTGCATGCAATTTTCATCTTTAGATGAATTAATCTATTTTCGTAATGAGGGCGTATGTGGAACATTTCTTTCAGCATGAATGTCTGTGTAGACTTCTTTGTCTGACAAATGTACTGGAAAGCAAGTCAGTTCAGTGTGTTTGGATGGTCCTAAGATATTTTGGGCTAGAAGTTGATGGCGATGGCATTTTTTGCAATATTTTTGGAGTACCTCAAGTCTTCCATTTTGGACCGCTTTTGTTAATTTGTCGTTGGAATTTTTCAATATCTCGAAAATGCTTTAGGATTACAGGTGTTTGTTATCAGGACACGCTAGAGACAAAAAAAGGCTTCGAAATATATCAGAAATGTCTTAAGGGTCACTATTGTTAATTATCAAGATGATCATTCTGTACCAAGTCACGACAATTTTGCAGACAAATGTAATACTGTTTCATAGTAAATGCAAAGGTTACCGTCGTCATCGTCTAATATTACATTACACAGTCAGCATCAGGCAGATGTTCTCCCAATCATCTCAACCAAAACAACCACACGAACCTAATGAATGTAATTTCCCGACCGACACAACTGCAACTATTAAAAATCCATCATTGACGGTAACATTGTGGGGGCTTATGCTATTTCCTCTAGTGGCAATTTGAAATTACCACGACTGAATGACTATATACTACCACTCAAAAGCTGTGATTAATCTTGAACTTTATGTCTGGCTTTTGATTATATCTTTTCAGTCAGACAAATGTGCGAGATATACGCACCGCCATGCTAAGTGAAACTGCATCATTAATCAATATTTACAAAAAAAAAAAATAAGTTTACAAAAAAAGGTGCTTTTAGTGTGGGAACGAATTGAAAAGCGAACAAAAAATATGCATGTGTAATCAATCTGCTGATATCCGAACGATTAGTGTAAGATAATTGGTGTTATTAGTTATGGAAATTAACTCTAATGGAATTCGTTTAAACGTCTAGGGAGGATGCTAGACGAAGTTTAGTATGTGAAGGATTTTGTGCCAGAAGGACTGGATTTTGTTTTGCGACACGTCTATAAGAAGCAGGCAACTGCAAAAATTCTTTGAAATTAGCAAACTACTCAGTTGTACACCCTGTATTTGGAAAACTACAAAATTGGCTACTGCAGATAAGTTCTATTAGTATCTAAGGTTGCTGAAAGTAAAACGCAGAAAGCGGATAGTTGTATTTGAATGAAGAGAAGTTCAATGATATTTTGTATCTTTGCTTGTCAAATCAGAAAAATTATTATAACCGTAATTGTATATAATTACGTCTTTAATGTTCCAGTCTGCTGTATTATGTGAACGCCTAACACCGCTCGTCAACAACCTGATATGTCCTTATCAGTGCGGTTTCAGGCCGGGGAAGTCCACCATTGAACAAATATTCACACTACGGCAGATATTGGAAAACACCCATGAATATAAATTCGATACGCACCATCTCTTCATCGATTTCAAAGTTGCCTATGACAGTGTGTATAGAGACGAGGTATACAGAGTCATGTCTAGTCTTGGCATCCCTGCCAAGCTCGTCCGTTTGTGCAGAATGACGATGGAGAACTCTCGCTGCTCCATCAAAGTCGGAAAGAACACCACCGAACCGTTCGAGGTCAGGAAAGGTCTTATACAAGGTGACGCGCTATCTTGCGATCTCCTTAACATAGAACTTGAGAGATTTGTACGAAACTCACAAGCCAACACCGGAGGTACAATCTTTCACAAGTCTGTACAACTACTCGCTTACGCCGATGACATTGACATAGGCGGAAGAACTTAGCCGGTCGTCAGTGCGGCGTTTGCGAGTATTGAGATCGAGGCAGCAAAGATGGGTTTAGCGGTCAATGAAAGTGAAACAAAATATATGCTGTCTACAAAAAAGGACACCCGACATCGGCGTCTTGGACAGAACGCCACAATAGAGAGATATAATTTTGAGGTAGTAAAGGACTTTGTCTGCCTAGGCTCTATGGTGAGCTCCGAAAATGACACCAGTGGGGAGATTAAACGAAGAATTACTCTTGCGAATCGCTGTTTCTATTGACTTAGAAGGTGATTGAGCAACAAAGCCCTGTCTCGAACTACTAAGGTAACTCTTTACAAGACACTAATCATCCCAGTCCTGCTATATGGCGCAAAGGCATGGGCTATGTCAAAATCGGATGAGGATGGCCTTGGTTATTTTGAGAGAAAAGTTCTTCGAGTGGTCTTTGGTCCCGTCTGCGTAGACGGCGAGTGGAGGAGAAGGTACAATGCCGAGCTATACGGCCTGTACAAGGACATCGACTTAGCCAAAAGAGTTCGCATACAGCGACTAAGACGACTGGGTCATGTAGAGCGGATGGAGCCCAACGTTTCCGCCAAGAAAGTCTTGGAATCCACCCTGGATGGACGGCGCAATAGAGGACAACCTCGCTGTAGGTGGCGCAAACAAGTGAAGAGGCACCTCAACCAACTTGGCGTGCTCTACTGGAGGCAGCTGGCTCGTAACCGGGCTGGCTGGAGAGGTTTGTTGGTTGAGGCACAAGTCCACCCCCGAACTGTAGCGCCACCTAAGTAAGTACGTCTTTATAACTTTCGAATGAACAATTTTCTTGTGTAGTGGATGATTTCTACAAGGAAATATTTTACCCGGAATTAGAATTTGAATTAAAATTAACAAATAGCCGAGAACAATAAGCTGTTTCTCTCGTATAAAAGGTTTTTGGTTAGGAACAGACTAGCACTCCTATCAGTACCCAGCTGCAGCATTTTCTATTCCGGATTCTAATGGAAGGAAGTTGTTTTTAAATGGATTGCTTGGTGCGCCTCGCAAAGATCCACTAGTTCTTCTAGTTCTTTGTGGCAAAGAGCCACAGCAGCAATGGTTCAGCCAAATACTCGGCCAAGACAATCCGTCAAAAGGTCCGCTCTTCGAAGGAGGTTGTTCTTAAATGGATTTCTTGCTGCGCCCCGCAAACTGCCACTAGTTCTTCTAGTTCTTCGTGGCAAAGAGTCACAGCAGCAATGGTTCAGCCAAATACTCGGCCAAGACAATCTGTCAAAAGGTCCCCTCTGCAAGCAGAGATACTTCGTTAAACACTAAAACCCGGGTGGACTGATATTCATCATGATCGCTGGCGATGGCAAGAAGAACATCAAATGGGTGACCACTGTCTGTTCTAAATTGTATGCTCAGTGCTCCTGTTTAACATATCGATGGACAAATTTTAGTACCTTCGGAGGAAGCACTCACCAATTTCCTAGTTCTTTAACTGCATGGACTTTATCACAAAGGACCTTCGCTGGTCTAAGTGTGTCTGCACTCTCGTGTGGACAGCCAACCTAACCTAACCTAACTGCATCGACATGGGAAAAGTATCCGGAGTTGATTCATGGTGCTATAAACTTCAGTAGACCCTTGTTGGCTGACTTTGACTTCGAGGGCTACTTGCTGCAGTGTGATCCAGAACTCACTGGCATTGTATTCGGAAAAATTGTGTCAAGGCGGTCGGTGTAGAGACCATTTATTTAGTTAGAAATCTTGCTCCGTTCTTGCTCGTTCCAAAGACATGGCGAGGCAGGGGAGGCAGGGAAGGCAGGCCTATGAACGCCTGGATCACACAAAAGCAACGACACAAGCATTTGATTGACCTCAGTAATCCAGTGATCCAAAATCGGGAGGCATGCCGATATTTTCTGAATTCAAATAGGAGAACCCCACAGGCGGATCAGTATAAATGCAGTGAAGTGGGAGGGTTACGATCTCTTGTTTTCGGATCATGACCTCGCCGAAATACAAAGAAGAAGAAGCTGGAGATCTTGCTGAGGCACATGATTGGGCAACGAGAAGGCAATGAAAAATCCTAGCTCTGTGATCCAGTGAAGAAATCCATTGCGAATCACCTGAATATTTCGAATTTATTTATAAACTTCGCTGGCAACTTTGCAGATGTTGTGCAATACAACAAGGACGATTCTCTTCTTCATGTTTCTATAACGATGAGATCTGCGATGATTCGGCCTTCATTACAACTAAATGATTGCCGATATGCAGAATACAGCATGGAACGAGAACAAGGCTATGCACCAATGGACCTATCCGACATGCAATGAATTTGGCTTCTATCAAACTTCAGAGAAGAAGGACTTTTTCATCAAACAATGCATGGATATATACTCGGACAAAATGGACTCAAAGTACTTGCAAGCTGTGGTTACATAACAGTACAAATGACTTGTATGATCAATGGATCCATGACATGCATTGGGATTGATTTCGTTGGGTAATCTGAATACTCCAAGTATATTACTTGAAGGAACTGCTCAGTGTATCAATATGTACAAGCCAAGTGAACATGATCTTGTAGTGCTGACAGAGGCAGGCAAATCCGAGCCTATACCTGCCGTTTGGTTGGTTAAGATCGGTCTTCAATGAGGATGCACTTATATCAGAAATAGGTGCATATGTGAGTGGGACACCCTCTTACTTTCTAGGAACTATTTGCTTCGTTGTATGAATGCGTTAATTTTAGCCGTGCAGGCGTAGTCGAGATCATTTAGATCATTGAAAGAGTATTTACTTAGGCGAACCCCACAGGCGGATCAGTAGAAATGCGGTAAAGTGGGGGGGTTATAATCGCTTATTTTCGGATCATAACCTCGCTGATAAAAGGAAAAAGAAGAAGATTGATAGAATATTTACCCAGCCTGGACTTTCTAATGTTGACGAGCGCAGAACAAGCGAATAGGAAGTGACTTATGGTCTCTTCTTCCTCTTCATCCCTACAGCTTCTGGAGAAGTCATAAGGGATGGCTAGCTTTTGGGTATGTCTTCCTATGAAGCGGTGCCAAGTGAGAGCATTTGTTATTTAAAACAGGGTTCCTCTCTTGTGTTTCAGGAGTCTGATGGACATAGATTTGTTCAGTGTTGGCCAAAGTTGTCTGGCGGTGTTGTATTGGCCTAGGTTTTGCCATCGGTGATTGGCAACCTTCTCCGCGTCGATTTGGATAAGGTAGTTAACATACGACGTTGGAGATATCGGTAATGCCTATGCTATTTGTACCAGAGGAGCCTTGTCGAGTCAGATCATTAGCTGCGGAATTCCTCGGTATGTCACAATGCCTTGGTACCCAGCTATCTCGTTAAACATGCCCTTTGCTGCAATAGAATAAAATTGAGCGTGTAAAAACAGCTATTGCATCACAGACGTATGCCTTAAGTGCAAAGGCTCTTATTAAAAATACAAATATTTGGCGCAACAGCTCTTTAAAGTGCCAGGGCCTAGCTTCTCGCAACCACTCATGTTGTGTGCGTTATATTTTTCACACGAATGTGTGTGTGTTTAATGCCAAATCCGAACGGCGATTTGAGAAGTTTTTTTCGTGACAACAATACTCTCGGATATTTGTCAGACGCTCGCAAGAGGTGGGACCGTGAAAAAACTTTTTGGTATTTCTGGGATTCGAACTTGGAACCTCATGCGTAGTGATCCGACACACTAACCACTTACGCCACGGCGCCCACCCTAGGCTCAAAGTAAAGTAAAGTAAATTTTGTAACTTTTTCCCTAACATCAAGCATGACCCAATTGTCAAGTTATAACTTTTATTTTAGTACAAAGTACTTTATTTTAGTACTGCCAAACTATGATACATCCCTTTCAGCAGCTAGCATCCCCTGTTCGTCAAAACCCAAATGACCCCCACGGTGTACTTATTGAAGTTTAGTAGAGTTTCTCCGCCTCCTATTGCCGCTCCCAATAGAGAATCAATTAATTGTTCATTGAATTAAAATCACGTTTGAATGCGCGCGCCCCCTTTTAATGATGATTGAACAATTTAATTCCGCATGAATTTACGATCACGACGATAAAGTTTCCTGACAACACAACATTTGATGAAGTCGAAATTATAAACCAGGGTGGGGTGTCAAACATAATGCCTTGTATATGGTGTAAAAGGATCTTAAATATTGCCGTCAAGGCGCCAATGCAGGGTCATTTCATGAAGGTGTAGCAGGATGGTTAGTCCTAAATTGAGTAATAAACTTAAACCCTTGTCTGGGTCAAATGGTCCCTTAAAGATCTAAAATGACATTTGACTTTGCCTTTGCCTTCCCGCTCTTAATAGAATTCACTTTTTACGTACTTTTATTATGTACTATATTTAACGCCCGCGCACACTAAACAAAAGTAAAAAAAAAAAAAACAAGTTCGTGTTATTCATTAAAACGGTCACGTAGTGACTAAGAAAATTTATTCAGGTGAATTCCTTCGTGTTTATTTTGACTAGCCGCAGTATGTCAATATGTAGTACAACCCAGGAAAGGCATTTTTAAGAATAACATAAACATGGTAGGTGGGTGTTTTTGTATTTTGCTCTTTATCTTAACTATAACAATAAAATATATCTCGCAGGCATGCATCCAAGCAGACCATTTGTTTAGATAACACGCGACATGCATGACATGACTATGAATAGTAAAATATTCTACGAATGGTAACTTTGCTTATCTTTATCTTATTCCCCATAATTGTGATATGACTTTCAAACTGCGAAGTTAAAAAGTACACACTTACGAGTACTCGTACTCATATATGGAAAATCGATGTTAAAATTATTTCCTGCTGCAATAGGTTAGATATGGATTTTTCAGTCACTTTTTACCCAGAGGTGAATTTCAAAGATACGAGTAAAACGTCCACCCTTTCGTCAGAAATCATTTTTCATTCTTCATCTTTTTTAAGTGTACCTTGATTCACATTGAAGATACTAGAGGTTTCTGAATTGTTTCCAAAACGAAAAAAGTATCCCCAACCCAAAGAAGAGGATAAAACAAGAAACAAACTCTCAACACGGAAAAAAAAACAACTCAAAGCTGTGGGCATGGTATCGGTATAATTATTTTTGTATCTAATACCCCTGACCTTGAACGAATTTCGTTCTCGTCGTGAGTTCTCTCCAAAAAAAAAAAAAAAAATATATATTGTAGTCGTTTTTTACTCATTTTTTTGCTGCTGTTGTTGCTGTTTATTTATGACCCAAGCTGGTTCTTTAATGCTCGCATCTGAATCGAGGAACGACAAAACAAATACACAAAAAAAAGATACTCTCTGATGATTTTTGGAGAACTTTTCTTATATATTTCGGCTTTTATTTTATTTTTTTATTATTTTTGTTGTATTACTCAACGCAGTGAACATGGTGTGTATTGGTGGTGGAGTTACTTGTGTGCCCTCTGTAGACAGATAAAAATGATTGTTTGGGTCATTAAGTTGTTTCAGCTGGATTCATATAGAATTTTTGGCTTTTCAACTGAGTTATTTGTTTGTTGGATAAAAGCTTTGTACTGTGCAAGTTTATGGATGATTATCTCCGGGTTATATTTAGTCGAATTGCAATGATTTTGTAGAGCCATAAGCTCGTTAGATCAAATAGACCTTGAACTTCACATCTGCACTTGTTTACGCTCAAATTAAGCTAAATAAATTCAATATTTGATGCGGCAAGATCTACCAGATACACCAGTGCCTGATCTGGTAATTTATTCACAGTGATCGAATGCAATAAAATTTACTTTTAAATCATTTTCTCCTACTGATTCGTGAAGCCATGATTAACATTTTACGAGTATTTTTCATCATTTCTTCAGTAAAAAATTTTAATGAACCATTAAGAATGGTAAACCTTTCTCCACGATCAATGGTGATCGCATTCAATAGTCGTCTTTACTGACAACAACTTATGCATATCTTAATAATAAACTAATTATAAGTTGTTTGCGTCCTGTATTCTGTTTCTAAAGCTTCCAAAAACCACGGCCATTCAGCACGATCAGCGATGATCACAACTATCGTACGAATCCTATACGATAATATGAAGTTGTACCGAAACACTTAAAATTTATTTTCTAAAGTATAATGTTCACAGCAACAAGTCAGCGTACACCGTGAATCTCGACAAAGAGGCAGAAAGCGTCCTTCTTCTTCCTATTTCGACGAGATTATGATCCGTAAACAAGAGATCATAACTCTCCCACTTCGCTGCATTTCTACTGATCCGCCTGTGTGGTTCGCCACGAGACAGAAAGTGTTGAAGGGCTAAATATGAAAAATCCAGTATTCCATTCCAAATTACATGATCTGTTGATTAATGAGATCGGTACGATTAGTGAGGATCGCTTTAGGTAGACCACTTTAGAAGGGCGGGCCATCAAACAGGCCCTAGAGACTATGAATTTCGAGCATAGCATTACCAATTGGCTCTGCAAAATACTCAGCACTAGAAACATTAGCTCCACTATCGGATATAGTTCAATAAGAAAATCCGTTACCAGGGGGACTCCCCAGGGACGCGTTATCTCAACCCTCCTCTGGGGTCTACTCATCTATGGGATACTTAAAGAACCAAGCAACACAGGCATAAGCGTCACTGCTTACGCGGACGACGTGGTGATTCTAGTCCAGGGCAAATTCCTAGACACTTCTTCCTTTTATCAGCGAGGTTATGATCCGAAAACAAGGCAACGCAACCCTCCCACTTCACCGCATTTCTACTGATCCGCATGTAGGGATCGCCTGGGGCAAATTTCTAGACACATTAAGTGAAATGATGGAATCAGCTCTTAATAGTCTCGGAAAATGGGCTAGAGGATGTGGACTGCACGTCGACGGGGATAAAACAGAATTGGTACTCTTCAGCAGGAAATACAAGATACCATCCTTCAAACTGCCTAAGCTAGTAGGGGTGGGGCTTTCCCTTTAATATTGCGCCTGATATCTTGGCATAATAAACTAAAAAATGGAAACTTAACATACAGGAATGTTAATGCTCTCTTTATCTGTAAAAGGACTGCGGGGAAGAAGAGAAGCCTGAAGCCTGCAATGATGCACTGGCTATACATTATGATACTCAGACCCATTCTTACTCGTACGTATGGGGGTCTTGTGTGGTGGAAGGTTACGATTACGAAAAATATACCGGTTATGCTGGCCATGGTACAAACAACAGTCTGCATTGCCATCACGGGTGCTCTAACCACAATGTCTACGGCTGCACTCGAGATTTTTCTGTATCTTTTACAAACTAGACCTACAAATCAACAGTGCGCTTCGGCTCACAAACGTTGGTCTCTTTAAAACTAGTAATGTGGGACATAGCTCCATTCTTAAGAAATTATTCCTCACATATCGGACGACATCATTGGTACCTTGGACTTCGTCACACTATCCGAAGTAATATATCCTGCTAGAGAGGAATGACAAAGGGAGACAGTCTCTGTCCACAACGGGATTGCAATATACACAGATGGTTCTAAGACCAGAGAGGGCACGTACTTAAAGCTGCGAAATTACTTGAGATGGGATCAATATCCGACAAGAATATCGCCGCCTATATTGACAGTCAAGCTGCGCTAAAGGCACTGGAGTCTTACGTCACCAAATCGAAAATCATCTGGAATTGCCGCACAATGCTTAAGGCATTGTGTACGCAGAACCGTGTCAGATTATGTTGGGTACCTGGACACAGCGATATAAAAGGCTGACGAGCTGGCCAAAAGAGGAGTGGAGCCCCCCATACGGACATAATCGATAACACCAAGGTGTGTGGCTAGGGGAATTATTCGTGATAGAATCATAAACATGGCTAATTTAAGATGGTACAACTTAGATGGTTATAAGGTGTCTAAGGCCTTGGGGCCTGTGTTAGGCCACAGGAAATATGGGGAGATCATAAAACTAGAAAGAACATGGCTAAGAACATCTCCCTGACCATTGTCTTCTAAGGAAGCATTCCATCTTCTTCTTCTTCCCTTTTCAGCGAGGTTATGATCCGAAAACAAATGATCTCAATCCTCCCACTTCACCCTATTTCTACTGATCCGCCTGTGGGGTTCACCTATTTGACTTCAGAAAATATCAGCAGGCCTGCGATTTTGGATCACTCGGCTACTAAGGCCAATAAAATGCCGATGTCGTCGCATTTGTGTGATCCTGGCATCTATGGGCCTACCTGTCCTGCCTCGCGATGCCCTTGGAACATTCATTGATATTGCCTTTTTAACAGGCTTCAAATGATCTCTCCTTTGAACGTGACAATACCAGGAAGGATTCCATGAGACTATGTTTATCAAATACGGATGTTTGTGGGTATTGCAATGACCTACATGTCTCAGAGGACATAACACATATACTTTGTGAATGTCAAGGCATCGCCAGGACAAGGATGAAGTACTGTATCTTGGAAGATACTTCTTCGATAAACTAGAAGAGGTAAGGTCCTTGAACCACTTCAATGATATTTTCAAAATTCTATGGGGAAATTAACTGTACAGGAGAAATGGTTTAGGTCTTTTTGCCGTGAAGGTTCCCTAGGGATCGCGGTGGGCCCACCTTGGTGTATAGTGTTTTATGAAAACCTCATAACTCTACTCAACCTAACCTAACCAAAAAAACAAATACAAATATTTGGCGCAACAGCTCTTTAAAGTGCCAGGGCCTAGCTTCTCGCAACCACTCATGTTGTGTGCGTTATATTTTTCACACGAATGGAAGGGACCTAGAGTTTAATTCCGAATCCGAACGGCGATTTGAGAAGCTTTTTCGAGACAACAATACTCTCGGATGTTTGTCAGACGCTCGCGAGAGGTGGTACCGTGAAAAAACTTTTTGGTGTTTTCTGGGATTCGAACTTGGAACCTCATGCGTAGTGAACCGACACACTAACCACTTACGCCACGGGGCCCACAACCTAACCACCTGATCTTTCAAAAACTGGTAAAAGGTTGCAAAAATCTTCCATTAAATGCATTTGAGTGGAGCAGTTTGATCGTAGATTTTACTATAACAGGTATTCTAACCAAATTCTCTAGAAAATAAATAAAAATTATACCTCGATCGGTGATCTTCTTATGTATTAATACTATGAAAGGACGGGGGTGGATCTTATATCATTCGAAAGGTACTGTGTCATAGATGAGCAGAAAATAAAATAATATAATAAATCAGTGTGTATGTTACCGTTAAGTTTGGTAAAATAAAGTGAACATACACACACGATTTCCCCATACAAAACGTTTTAACCAATGAAATGAAAGCATTTTGATCACATTCATGGGTGTATGAGCTTGGTTCCCTTTGCCTTCCCTTCACGGGAGGTCGAATTTCGATCACAAACGATACTAGTAATTATAAAACAACGAACCGAACAACACTGAAAGACCACACAAAATATTAAGTGATTCTCAAGGTAACAATTTGATTCAAAATTCGATATTATCCGTAAGATTGGTTGGTGTGACAGCTGTCTGTACGATCAGAGAGGATTATTTTAATCATTGCCTGAATGCCCTTTAAAAGAAAACAAATTGTGATATTTATTTTCACGATCAGTGAGGATTCCTACTTTGATAAAAAATGTAATTTTATGATGTGACCAGTTGAGGGTCAAACCATGTTCCCCTCAGTGTTTTGAAACACAATCAGTCCTTCATCCAACAACTTTGAAACGGTCACGCGAACATCGTAAATAGACTTTATATTCAAAACATCAAACGAAAGCATTAACATTTTCACCGCTTTAATGTCTTATTCTTCTCCTAAATTTTCAATAAATTACCTAAATTTGTATTCCAAGCGAATGGGGGGAAAACATCTGAAATTTCCATCACAGTTTTTGTGACATTTATGAAACACATTTCACTGAACAAATTTCTCAGTCCCAGTCCATCGATTGATTTATTTCCTCTATCACCTAATCAACGTCACAATTGCTTACGATCCTCTAGTCTACACCTTGTGAACACATCCCTTTTTGCTTCAAATTTATGTGAAATTAGCTGCCAACTTTTGTCTATTGTGACACATTAGACATTCTTTGTTTTGCTTTAAAAATATTTATCACAAGGTTACAAATACAAAATGAAAAAAATAATATCCAGCAGAGATATTTTTAAAACTTTAACATCAAGTTTATGTAAATATACCCCTGAGCGGTACAGGTGTGGAACAAAAACAGATACATACAAACGACGCATTTAAATAAAATCTGATGGATTTCCACCAGGAAGTTATGTGTATTTTCCATTTGAATAGTGGCAGGCAGCAGCGTGGGGAAAAATACAGAAGATACAATTCATCAGCACCGCACATCATTCATAGTATCTCTTCCACCATCAGTGATACACAAATGGATTTTTTCTTTCTGTGTGTGAGAAAAGAACAATAAAATTAATTCCAATTATTTATATTTCACTAATTCAGGGTCAAATTTAAGTGAACATATCTTTTGTTTATTATAATATTTTTGGCGGGTCTAATTTGCATTTGTAATTTGTAAAGTGCGGACAATATTGCAATTTGTTAAAAGAATCAAAAAATCAAAAATATCATTTCGCTTAAAGATTAAATAAAAATAAACTTAAGCTTAAGCTATTTGTGTTCCTATTATCTGAAAAATTAAGAGTAGGGGCAGGTGAAGGCGGAGGAGGTTGTATTGTGTGTTAATGGCGACGATGGAGAGATGTATGACCTAGATTACCTTGAATTTTTTTTTTTTTATTTATGATCATTTGTTGATGTTTTTTTTTTTTTTTTTTTGCTTTTTTGCTGAACTGTAATAAATTTTGACGAAATGAGATATTTTTAGTTATGATTATTAGTTTCACGTTGATAATTGGAATTAATGATTATGTTTGTTAAATGAGACGTGTACCTGAAAAAGAACGAATAATTGTTGTCTGTCCCAAATAGACACACACTGACTTAAAACTAAAATTAATTCTGTAAATTTAAATCTCTTTTCCTTCAAATTCGATACAGTATAGGTATAGCAAGAAAAGAAAAAATTAATTAATCCCATTAATACCATGCAATACACTTGATTGGATAATAAAAACTAGGAAATGTGGTCGTTAATAGAGCATAACGCATTTCTGACGCCTATAAAAAGTTTTTTTTTTCTCTCTCTCCCTTTTTTTATATAGATGACGTAAATTGATTTTTTATTTCTTTCCGCACTTTTGAAAAAATAAATTAACCTATAAATACTAATTTATATTTATTTTCTATTTATTTTTCAGAGCTAAAAACGGTGCACAAACTATGGTAAGCATAATTTATATTCAATTCAATTTTCTTTATTCATATGTACACAGAAAAAAAGAGTTTACAATTAACCATCAAATTTGTATATACATTTATAGTTAGTGACATCTTTATTTAAAAAAAAATAGAGGTGATGCCAGATTTTAATAAATTTTACTTTGTGTGGGGTGGGGTGTACAAAGGTAGATAAACAGAAATTAAATTTTTTAAATTCCAGTAAGTGGGAAAGAGAAAAATTGATCTCTAACAAATAAAAAAGTGATACAATCAAAGACTAATTATAATTGGCAGAAATAGCTACGTACAGTAGTTAAGATAAGCAAATGAGCAAATCATTTTTTATTTATTTTTTAATTTTTAAACTGAATAACGCAATAGGGTTTCGATTTCGTGGTGATTAAAACCAGGAAGCCATGATTTAATTACTTTTGTAAACCGGGAAAATGTTCTTATGGACCGATTTTCCAAGGGTAGAGTGTTAAATAGAATGAAACAGTAGAGTAAAAGTTTCTGTAACTTGCAGTGCGAAAAACAGGAACATTTACAACAAAGTTTGAATGGCTACGTAAGCTGTGTAAGTCAGAAATTGGACTTTCCAGATACCCGCCTCTAATAAAAAAGACCTTCAGAACTTTAAAATAAAATAAATGACGCAAAGGAAGAATTTTTAAGGTCCTGAATAGGTCCATTGTGTGTGCTAAACGGTGAGAACTACAAACATTTTGAATTGCAGATTTTTGAGACACCGTAAATTGCTGTAGTTTGCTAAGGTAAGCGCCACCCCAACTACAAAATCCATATTGCAGTCTTGATTGGAATAAACCATAATAAACCCTTTTCATAGTGCTAAGACAGTAATACTTTCTAAGACGGAACAGACAACGAGAAGAAGAAAGAAGATATTTTTTCAAAGAAAGAATGTGTTTGGACCAGTTCAAATTTGTATCTATGGTAACACCAAGATACTTCAAACTATCTACACTTTCAATCCTGAAGCAATCAATACTGCAGTCAGGATTTCTTTTGAAAGTGTTACCACTTTGGATTCTGCATTTATTATTTAGCAAGTTGTGACTCATGCAGCCATGAGAATGAAATATTATATCTGAGTCGGGGGACTCCTGCTCAGTAAGACTGAAAAATAAGCCTATGATTGGCAAATCAACATCTTAGTAGGAAAACGTCATGGTATATGTCAGCAATTAAATCTAATGAACTTCTTCTTCTTCCTTTTTCAGCGAGGCCGTGATCCGAAAACAAGGGATCATAACCCTCCCATTTCACCGCATTTCTACTGATCCGCCTGTGGGGTTCGCCTATTTGACCTCAGAAAATATCGGCAGGCCCGCCGATTTTGGATCACTCGGTTACTGAGGCCAATGAAATGCCGATGTCGTCGCATTTGTGTGATCCAGGCGTTTATAGGCCTGCCTTTCCTACATCGCGATGTCTTTGGAACGTTCATTGATATTGCCTTTTTAACTGGGTTCAAATGATCTGTTCTTTGAACGTGGCAATACCAGCTGAGCCGGTCGCGCTCTATTCTTTGTACGATGGTTTCCTTGATGTGAAAGCTTCCACGGATCTTCGAACTTCTTATTCGAACAAGCTTTGTCACTCCTGCTGTCATGCGAAGCATCTTCATCTCAGTTGCCGTTAATCTACTCTCATACGTTTTGTACATCGTCCAACATTGTGAACCGTATGTGAGCGCTGGACGCACAACTGCGGTGTAGAGCCTTCCTTTCAACTTAGAGGACATTTTTCTGTCACAGAAGATAGCGGAATTTTCTCGCCACTTCATCCACCCTACGCTTACACGATGATTGATGTCGTCATCACAAGTTGCTTTGCTATTGATCATAGATCCCAGATATTTGAACTTTCGCACTTGGGAAGCACTGTTCCATTCAAATAAATGTCTGGAATAGGCCTGAGTGGATCAGAGAACGGGCAGCACAAGTACTCTGACTTTTTTTTAACTAATGCGATACCCATTTCCCTCCAGAGCGTCCACCACATCAAGTGCTCAATGCAGAGATGTAGGATCCTCACTTATGATGGCTCCATCATCAGCAAAGAATAACTGATGTACCTTGGGGTCCATCACTTTACCTTCAAGCAGATAATCAAGGACTCTAATAAAGAGCAAAGGACTTAAAACGCTTCCCTGGTGCACCCCGACTTTGATTGGGAACTCTTCTGTTACTCCAGCGGGGCATCTTACTCTTGTCTTTGTACACGTCCATGATCATCTGTACATAGGTTTCTGGAACCCCTCGATGTCTTAGCGCCACCCATATCAGATCTCATGGTTGTCTGTCGAATGCCTTTTCAAAGTCAACCAATACAATATGCAAATCCCTTAAGGAATCACGATGTTTTTCCATTATGATCCTTATACTTTGGATTGCATCTGTGGTTGATTTACCCGAGACAAACCCGCACTGATCATCAGATAGCCGTATTTTTTTCGTAGTCGGCCACCTAATACCCGCTCAACGATCTTCATGGTGTGTGACATCAGCTTGATCGAACGGTAGTTATCACAGTTTCGCGTATCACCCTTCCCTTTGTATACAGGGAGAAGGTAACTTTCCCTCCATTGATGCGGCATTGGGCACCTCTCACGAATTTGGAGATGAGAATTCTGAGCCATCTGAACCCGATGTCTTCCATCTTTTTCCAGAACTCAGAGGGTATCTCGTCTGGCCCAACCGCTTCGTTTTTTGGAGTATTTGACCGCCTCACTAACTTCTTCAACTGTAATGTCGGGTATTTCTTCACAGTTAGGGGTGGGTGCTGGAAAGTATAGCCGGGGAAACTGTTCATTTAAAAGTTCTTCACAATACTGCCGCCACCTCTGCAGAATTTTGTCCTCGTCCACAAGAAGCTGCCCATGAGTATTGTTAATGAACTTTGGCGAACGAATCTCCTGAGCATTCTTTCTTCTCTGGGCGGCTATTTTGAAGACGATTGTGCTCTTGTTCATACTGTGTCTTCGCAGCTCCTGGATAGCCTGGTTTGCATCAGCAACCGGGGAAGATATTTTCTCCAGCTCCCGATACAGGCCCTCCATACTCTCTGCTTGGTTCCTGGTGCCATATCCTAGTCCTCCATGGCAGTCTTCATATTCTTGGTTTGACTTCCCGACATGTCCATTCAAATCTCCTCCAACAAACAGAAACTCTTCCTTTGGGATGTTCTTAAGGAGATTGTGGAAATCTACCCAAAATGCATCTTTATCTGCCTGATTGCACCCATTTTGGGGAGCATATGCACTGACAATATTCCACACCTCTCCTTGTATTACTAGTTTGAAAGACATCAAACGGCCGCTGAACTTCGAAATGCTCAAGATGTTAGCAAGTAGCTCTGCCGCAAGTATGACACCGATTCCGTTCCTAGCCTTTTCCGTTCCATAGTAGAACATTTTGTAATCTTTTGTCCTATCGTCCAAGAAACGCGCCCAATTTCCGGTGTTTTTCCATTTCGTCTCTTGGACACACAAGATATCCACCCGCCTTCTATTCATCATCTCTTCCAGCTCGTAACTTCGACCGGTCATGCTTCCAACGTTCCAACTCGCGACCCTCAAATTGCGTCCAAACTGTTTCATTATTTTGCTCGCCCCCGGAATCCGTATAGCTTTGACCCGAACATTTCTGCTCGGTCCAGGATCAGTACCTTGTACAGCAGTGGTAGTGCCTGGCGGGGTAGTGCCTTTCCTTTTAGCAAGTATTACCATAATGATACAGTTTTGCAATATTACCATATTGCGATGGTGTTTTTTGTTTTCCACGTGCATGCTCCTGTTTTAGTATTGTTTGATCTTTCTTTTATGGCACCGATGATCTCCAGTCGTGTCAACCCACGGACTCGCATGCACACTTGTGGGAGGGTTTTTAAGGTGGTATATGTGTCGCTAGGCTCACTTGGGTGTTATATTGCCTAGATCTGATTTGTCCCCTTAGTCGCCTTTTACGACAAGCGCTAGTTGTTGGGGGTCGCTGCAGTGATATTCTTAACCCGTCCCTGCACGTTAAATCTAACGAACTGGCTGAACAATATGCAATTTCAAGATTGTCGGCAAAAGCTTTAGTTTTACCCACGAATGGAGGAGAAAATAAGGAATTTATGTATATAAGAAATAAAATTGGGCCAAGCACAGAACCTTGGGGCACCCCCAGGTTATTGGTTGTTGAACTGCTTATAATGCAACCAATTTTTAAGTATTGCATTCTGTCTTTAAAATAAAACTCAAACCAATTATATATGAATCCTCTGAATCCGGCCTTATATAATTTATCTAAGAGAATTACATGGTCAGCCATGTCAAACGCCTTAGTTATATCCACAAAAAGGCCAGCGTTTTATCTAACCCCTTATATAAAACTAGCTGACCAGTGCTCGCCTTGCTTCGCCCGCATTTTAGTTGACGTAAATAACCGTCAATTGTTGAAACATAATTATAATTGTCAATGTTACTAAACAGGTGATCAGACCATGTGTACGGTTAAGGTTCATTTCAATAACCATCCAGTAAAAAAAATCTACGACCAAATTTTTATTTGAAAAATTAGTAAGATCGACAGAATTGTACGCAAAATAAAGCTACAAAATAAAAAAAGAAGATAAGAAGAAAATGATTGTTTTCTTAAACTTTTGAACTTTGAAATCTGTTCAAACGGAAACCTATCGATGCTCATGATCAGTAATTTCCAGACTGCGCCTACAGCGATCTCAGCTCTTGAGTCAACATTATGGCATGATCTCTTGAACATGATGTAATCAAAATTGATCAAACAGAGTTTTCGATCTAAATGACCTAAATGGGTTGTAATATTTCTACAAGTTCGCGTCAACGAGTGATAAGTTTAGTGTAAGAGTTGGAAATGAAAGAAGTATTAATGAAAAATACCGGGGCAGTTTATAAATGTAAATTAAGCATGCCTTCGGGCAAATGTCTTCACATATGCACGATCAAGTCAAGCACATTTACAAGTTATGTAGGATCGTCTTCAGGAGTAAAGATACGCGTATGATATGCTTTCAAATGCTCCGATATATTGTACATATACAACACCTCATAACCGACTGTAAGACTAAATGAAAATTTTCATTCTGCTAGTTTTTGGCAAGGTAAATAGTTATCGGTCTAGCACAGAGATGGCGTTGCTGTCGATGAATTTCGAAAACTTCTGACAACACATCACACAATGTGGAATACATTTGACCTAAATTGGACAGTTTTCACAAGCGTTGATTGAATCTAGATCTGCAGAATTTATAATCGAAACTTTTGGTGTTCTTCTCGGAACGTCGGGACAGAGTTAAAAGAGGGGATAGCCCCTGTACTTTAAAATCAACTGCAATGTTCAGTTAATTAGAACTGGAGCAGGTAATTGGATGTATGATAGATAGTGGGAATGAATGAACGCGGCAAGGTGTGCCAACACAGTGTACGACAACCTTGAGAGCAGAAAAAAGCATTTCATTACGAATAGGAGTGTCGTTGAAAGACGTTAAACTGTGTAATTAACATCTTATGGTCCTCAAGAGACTGGCTCATGGTCATCTATTCCAATTAATTTTAAAATAACTACTTACATAACTCCAAACCGCAATTTTAGACCTATATTTTGTTTAAAAGCATAACACGCATGATACGAGTAATTCATTGCCTTCATTCATCATTTCCGGTACGTCCAGGAATTCCACCAACCCCTCCATACATTTCATTATCCTTGCGTGAATATTTGCACTCAGAACAACTTAACTATCGTACCATGCCCGAAAAGCCCAACAATTAATTTTACTTAATCTCTCTCCTAATGAATGCCCGTAACGATGAAGCCATACAAATAGACGTCCTTTACGGTTAAACACAAAACGGCAAACTCACTTTTGTGCGTATATGAGTGGAAAGTCCTTCGGCGCCAGGACATTTCCTAAGGCGACTAACACACACTTATGCCTATACAGAGACATTTTTTTTTACAGTCGTTATCCTTATTCCTACCGTGAAAGCAATATCCCACTCAAACTGGAAAGTCAAAAGGATTGCTGTGATTTCAGGCTCGAACTGAAATCATTTGAAAAATATTAGATTACCATTTGCGTCAAAACTCGAGCCCTACCCCTCGGTGGTTAATTGATTTTCCCTGGACAGAAGTAGGTTAAAACAAATCCAAGGATAAAAAAGTAAGGAAAACTGACATCTGCCAGTGGTCGTGATGGTGGTGGTAGTGTGCAAAATTCCATTAGGTTCGGATTACATCAAACACTCACACAAACGGAGAAAGAAATATTTTCATTCGTTTGTGTTAAAAGTAAATAAATGAAAGCAAACTCTTCGAATTGGATGGTAAGTTTTGATGTCAAGGACAACACCAAGGAGCCGAGAAGCCCTTCATCAATAATTCCAAACACAAGTCGTGACTTTTGGCATACACACACGCACGCATAAAAAAAAAAAAAAAACTTTCACAGGAGTAATATAAGAATAAGAAGTCCTATAAACGCCTTTAATGAGTGTCTGTCCGAGGCGCAAACTTTTAAGGTGACAATCACACGCAATTTTCTCATTTCATTGTGAACACGTGGGTGTGGATTTTAACCTGGCCGCTCTGAGGTAGTAAATTGTCTTCTTTAACAAGGAGGAGATTTCTTAGAATAACTCTTGTAAAAGGATTTCGAAAAGGAAGTCAAAACGGAAAACGGGGAGCAGCAACAATCAAGGTGTGGGATGCATGCTGATACATAGTCCTTATTTATTATCACTGATAGAATTAGATTTATTTATGAGATACTTTTTGGAATCGTGCGTCAAATGGGATGGTTTACACCTACCCTTTTCTACAGATCATTCGTTTTGAAGAGATAAAATTTTATAGATTAATTTATTCCAATTCTTGGAGAGGGCTAATGAAAACTGATTGGAGGTTTCTTAGTTTTTTCTTTTTTTTTTTTCAACGTGACTGGACTTAAAAAATAGGCGCCCAACAGCAAGGAGTGTTCTGGAACAACTTTTTTGCATTTCTGTACTCAGTTTTGTCTTGTGATATTGAAGCAGTGCATTGTGAGGCCCGATTTTGGCCTATTATTAAGGAAGCTGGGTTCTTTAATACATTTAACGCATTAAAAGCGTTCAACTAGTATTTTGGATCCCCTTCGACCCCACGGAAATTAGAAAAAGAACCACAAGCAAGGTGCGCGCTTTATCGGATTGAAGGGTTGGGAGACCCATAAGGCTCCACAGGTCTTACCTACTGCTTGGTTGATGTACTTATCCCAAGCCAGATTTCGATCGAAGATCATACCGAGGTTCTTAACCGACTCAACATACTTAACAGGTTAAGAGTCATGGAATGGAAGTATCTTCTTCTTCTTCCTTGTATCAGCGAGGCTATGATCCGAAAATAAGGGATCACAACACTCCCACTTCACCGCATTTCTACTGATCCGCCTGTGGGGTTCGCCTTCATGGAATGGAAGTATGACAGGTCTAAAGTCTTTCTTGAAACTACAATGCACTTAGATTTATCGGAATTCGGAAACAGACAATTACTTCGCGACCACTGTGCGATACTTTCTAGATCTTCATTAATGCAGCTAGTGGCGTGCTCAATTAAGCCCAAGGAACAGCTCATTTTGAGCTGAACATCGTCGGGGTACATATGTATTGAACAATGTCTAATGCAAGTAGGAAGTTCATTAACGTATAAGGACAGCGGTTGAAGTCATCTAAGGTTCCTGCCTTAGGTATGAAGAGCTCGCACGTGGAACCAAAAGATCTCCGACCTATCAGTCTATCGTCCGTTTTACTTAAAACTTTAGAAAGGTTAATTGATATTCACCTCCGGCAAAGTATTAGTCCAGCCTTGCTCTCGCCGTCCCAACATGCGTACTGCAAAGACAAATCGGTTGAGACAGCCTTACATTCGCTTGTGCGCATCATTGAAAAATCTTTGAGCATGAAAGAATACATACACTAAGGAGGCTTTCCTTGACATTGCGGAAGCATTTAACAATGTCAAATCAAAGGCGATTACCGACGCACTTGCAAATCTGAAAGTCGATACTTCGGTCGGAGTGTTGATCAATCAATTGCTTACATGCAGGATTATATACACACAGCTGGGCGGAACATCGGCCAGAAGAATTGCTCGCTGCGGTACACCCCAAGGTGGAATCTTGTCACCTCTTCTGTGGAACCTGGTAGTAAATGAGCTACTGGTGGAGAGTGATCGCCTATGACGATGACATTGTTATTGCCGCCTCCCATAAACACGCAGACACTCTCAAGGAAATCCTCTAATATGCTCTCCTTCGGGTCACCATGGGCCTCCAAATGTGTGCTAGGGGTTAATCCCCATAAAACGGAACTCGTTCTCTTCACGAGGAAATATAAAGTTCCCCTCACAGACCCTCCTATGATAAATGGCACTAGTCTCACCTTCACTGATAGCGCAAAATATCTGGGTCTTATTTTAGATAGGAAATTCAACTGGAGAGCCAATCTACTAGAACGCGTCAGGAAAGCCAATGTAGCTCTCTATTCCTGTAAGAAGGCTATAGGTAGGAGCTGGGGTATGAAACCTCAAATCTGTACGCTGTACGAATCCGTTATCAGGCCTATGTTACTCAATGGCGTGATCGTATGGTGGCCTGCTCTTGACAGTGCTGTCCACCTCACTCAACTAGCTAAGGTGCAAAAATCTGCATGCATTTGCATCAGTGGTGCACTGAGAACTACTCCCTCTGCGGCACTGGACATTTTGTTCAACCTGCTACCTTTAGATATTTTCGGCAAACAGATAGATGGTTGCCTGTGCGGCCATCCGTCTGAAAGCCTCCTCTCTCTATCGCCTCGGCCACTCCTCGATCCTTGATCTTCTTAACTTCAAGCACGAAAGCACGGACTACACCCCGCCGAAACTGAGATTTGACCAAAACTTCCGTACGAGCATCCTTGATCGGGATGAATGGGACACCTCCCAACCGTCGGTGGTAGTTCGGTTCTTCTTCTTCTACTTCTTTACAGATGGGTGAGGTGGGTTGTAGTGTTTTCTCCGAAAAGCTCAATCTGAGCATCTCGTTCCGCCTCACTGATCATTGTAGCGTTTTCCAGGCGGAAATCATGGCGATTAAGGAAGCCCTGTCCTAGCTGAATGTGATGTATTATCTGTCAGGGCAAGCGGCAACTAAGACCCTGGAATCGTGCTTCTTCACTTCAAATGGCGCCGTAAACTGTCGTTTATCTCTTATGGAGATGACAGAGCAGTTCAACATTCACATATGCTGGGTGCCGGGCCACAGGGACATTCCAGGAAACTGCAGGGCTGACGAGTTCGCCAAACGGGGTGCCACTCTAAGGATTCTGCCTGATAGGCAAGCCCTGGGTATGCCCCTTGCTACTTGTAAGTATCTATTAAGGCTGAACGCTATTAGCACGACCAATCTCAGATGGTAAAACGGCTCAACGTGTCTAATTTCAAGACAGATCTGGCCTAAGCTAAACCAAAAACGTAGTGCGGAGCTGCTCAAGCTGAAGCGAACACATTTCAGCTGCGTTGTCGGTGTTCCCACTAGACACTGTCTTATAGACGCCAAAAGACTTGGCCTCTTCTGCAACGACTTCTGCAGAAGCTGTAGGGACGAGGAGGAGGAGGAAACCATATTTCTCCTCCTATGCACATCTTCAGCCCTATCATGTAAAAGAATGCTTCATCTAAGGTCCCCCTTCCTTGACGACCTCGGCGATCTGGCGTAATTAAACGTCATGTGCATCCATCGCTTTATCAAAAGCTCCGGTTGGTTTTGTTAGTCCCTGAGTGGCCTAATGGTTGATCCATGGTATCACAAAGGACCTTCACTGGTCTAAGTGTGTCTGCACGCTCGTACGGACAGCCAACCTAACCTAACCTAACCATAAGGAGAAAAGAAATTGTCCCAATATTGAAACGCCGGAGAGTTCCTCGAGATCCTCGAAGAAAAATTTACCAATGAACTTTTTCCTGGAGTGTTGAACACTCGGACAGTGGCACAGGAAGTGGGTTGTGTCCTCAAAAACTTCCTCGTCACCACAGCCTCTGCAGAGTTCCTCCTCCGTCAGGTGTCTCCATCTTGTGTTCGCCTCCTCAGTGACTTTATTCCCTGCAGCGAGCTTGAGTGTGCAAGGCGGGATACACACAGGGGGTCAACTTGTTCTGTTGGGGCTGCTTCTTCTTAGCAGGTTAAGAATTAGCTAGTTAAATGGCAAATGCGCTTCTAGCTTGCGACGAATAAAAAAGATGAATAAGTACGACAATTAACTTTCTGCACGTAGTCCACAATTAGTGTTTATTTAATTGGCGCCCAACGTGGGATCAAATTGGAAAACTGCTTAAACATGCATTCGAATATTTTCAAACCAATTTCCATTCACAGTGCAGAATAACTCGAAAACTATCGTCTCCACCACACAAACATAATAATTACAATTTCTTAGCGAACACAAAATTCATTTCCTTAACTTTCGTATAGACCAGACGAATTGTTTACACTACACGAGCCTTTCTCTGCACGCAGTGTAAATCTTGCATTATAGCCAATTTCGCTCAATACAAGTGATTATATCGCTGCAATTTAGATCTGAAATCGTTTCATTTTCTATTTATTTTTAGCTAAATTGTCCGAGCAAAAGCAATTCGATGAGGGCATGGCGGTATTCGGGGGGAGGGGGGCAGAAGGTGTATCCAATTAATTGCCAAATGTTAAAAAGTCGAATTTTGGAAAAGAAAGAAAGCACAATAAATGAATTATGAGGTTTTTGTCCTAATCAATAATTTATAGTTCAGTGAATGAAATAGATACACACTCACACACAAAGAGAAAGATATATTTTCGCTGTTGTCCACTATTCGAATGGATTAATGCGAACAACATTTTGTTTTATATTTTTCGATTATATTTGGAAAGAACTTGCGCGCACGATGGGGTTAAAGAACGTCAACGTTGAGGCAAAGATATAGCATAGATCTAGATACAATAACTATTACTGATGGGTGGGGTGGTTGGTTAATCACGTTCGCATAGAATGTGGATTCATTTATGAGGAATGAGGGCCAGAACGGCGCGGTTTGGGTCGGATAATTGCCAGGCGCCGAATTTATTGAAAAAAGGAAAAACTTTAGTCAAAGTCTTATTACTGAAACTTTCTTTTTGTTGTTGTTATGTTTTTATGGATTTGTTTATTTTGTAATTGGAAAATGATTTAGGGGCGGTGGATGGGATGGTAAAATACATTATCATTGAATATTGAAGAAGTTGCGGGTAGTTTAGTAAAGTGATATTGGATATTATATGTGCATATATGAATGAAAAGATTTGGACAGTTTGAGCCTGACGTTTATGCGAAAAGTTGTTAGATAGGGGGGCAGCTTATGACAAACCAATTGTGCAAAATTAACCAAAAAACGAGTATAGTCATGGATTTTATAACTAGTCTCATATAATGGAATTCTGTTTTCGAAATTCGTGGTTCTTTGGTCTGCTTACCTTAATTCGTATATCCTCTATATAGTATATCAACTAAACCAATTGGATTCCCCTATGAATCTGTATAAGTTTATAATGTCTATGTTAGACAGGTCACTCAAGTCTTCAAAGAAGTATTCCCCTAATATTTTCTTTCTCAGGGTAGCTAGCGCTGGGCATGTGCCGAGGAGGTGGAGATTGTTCTCCTCTTCCTCTTCATCTCTGCAGCTTCTACAGTAATCATTTGCTGGGACTCCCATTCTAGTGGCGTGTCTACCTAACAAACAGTGTCCTGTGATTATTCCTACTCTGAGGCTTATGTTCCTTCTATTTAATGAAAGGAGTTTTTTGGTTTTCTTTGCGTCTAGGAGAGGCCAGATCTTTCTGGTCGATACGCACGTAGACAGATTACTCCATCTGTCGTTTACAGTAGCTTGCGCTTCGTTAAACATATGAAGTTTCATCGTTTGTATAGGGGGTGCCGTTACCTCTCTGTTGACAGCTAGAGGTAGTACGGTGCCTTGTTTAGCTAGTTCATCTGCTTTACAATTGCCTGGAATGTCTCTGTGTCCCGGGACCCAGCACAGAGTTATATTGCATCTGTCCGCAGTCTCGTTACGAGATTCGCGGCAATGTTTGACCAACTTAGATCTTATTGTTGGCGTTTCCAGAGCTTTAATCGCTGACTGACTGTCTATGTAAAGGACGGTAAACCTACCATCATCATAGCTGCTTCAAAAATGCTGCAGTGGTCCGGAAGCCGGAGAGCTACGTTTATCAGAGGTACTTCCGAAAAAATACCCAAGCCTGTGCCCTCCGATGTTTTGGAACCATCTGTATAGATTTCGATTACGGCGTCATTTAGAATGGTTCCGTCATCCCATGCGGATCTGTCAGGGATCGTGGTGTTATATTTGATGTTGAAATCAATAAATGGGGATATATAATCTGTTTCTCTGAGATTGGAGTTTTGTAGAATTTTCATGTGGCCGATTCGTGAACTTGACTACTGGAGAGATTCTCTAAGTCTTAGGGCTGCTTTAGATGCTACCAATTTCCCAAAGATATCATTGGGAAAGATATTGAGTAGGGTTTCTAAGGCGGCTGTGGGAGTGGACCTGAGAGCCACTGTGATGCACCTACATGCTAATTGCTGTACTCTTTCTATAGAGTTTGTGTTGCACCTTGTCTCGAGTGCAGGCCACCAGACGAGAATTCCATAAAGCAGAATTGGTCTGACCACCGCCAGGTACAACCAGTGGACTATATTAGGTCGAAGACCCCATTTAGGACCTATAGCCTTTTTACAGGTGTAGATGTTTAGTCCGGTTAAGTTTACTATCAAGGGTTAACCCTAAGTATTTTGCTGTGTTTGTAAAGCTGAGTTCCGTGTTTCTAAGCTTAGGGGGAGCTATGATCAGGAATTTATATTTCCTAGTAAAAAGTACTAGTTCAGTTTTGGACGGATTTACGTTAAGCCCAACACTGTCCGTCCATTCCGCTACTTAATTTAGCGCCGAATTCATTAGATCTCTTAGGGTTTGGGGGAATTTACATGAAATGGCTATAGCGATATCGTCAGCATACATATGCTACGACCTTGTAGCCTTTATTTTCTAGTAAAGTGAGTAGCTTATTCACTACTAGTATCCAAAGTAGCGGAGAGAGAACACCACCCTGGGGAGTGCCTCTGTGCGCTAACCTTTTGGTTGAGCAGTACCCAAGCTCGGATAGAATTTGTCTGCTGTTCAGCATTCGCTCTATCCAGATGCGTAAGCAGCAATCAACCTCTAGGTTAGCGAGCGCTCCTATGATGGATTCTGTATTGACGTTATTAAAGGCGCCTTCTATGTCAAAGAAAGACAACATGGTATATTCTTTAACGGCAAGAGATTTTTCAATGGTGCCTACTAACGAGTGTAGAGCTGTTTCCACTTAAAAGCCTTTCCAGTAAGCATGCTGGGAATTAGATAAGGTTTGTACCTTGAGTTTAGGACGAATATAGTTATCGATTAGCCTTTCTAACGTTTTTAGAAAGAAAGAGGAGAGGCTAATTGGTCTGAAATCTTTCGCAGTGTAGTGTGAGGTCTTACCGCATTTCGGGATGAAGACCACCTTAACTGTTTTTCATGAGAATGGGGTATAGCCGAATTTAAGGCAGCTATTGAAGATTACATAGAGCCACGGGGCTAAGGGTTTTTTTTGCCCTCTTGCAGTTCTACTGTTGTAATACCATCTAATCCTGGAGATTTGTATAGAAGGAAACTATTAACAGCACAATGAATTGTATGGGTGTTTATTATTCCCGCCGGAACGTCCATGATTGAGTGGTGTTGGGGTATAGATATGTTTGTATCTATAGAGTTTCCTGGGAAATGCGTGTCTATGAGGAGGTTTAAAGTTTCTTCTGTGGACATGGTCCAGTCCCCGTTAGGTTTCTGGATAAAACTAGGGATATGAGGAGATTTGGAAAGTATTTTTCTCAGTCTACTAGAATCGTTTGTCCTTTCTATATTGCTACAGAATAATCTCCACGATTCTCGCTGAGCTTTCCTTATCTCTTTTTTGAAAACCCTGAGGCTGTTCTTATAGTTGTCCCAGTCTTCTGGAGATCGTGAAGACTTAGCTATATTGAACTGTTTCCTATTGTCATTTCGGCGTTTTGTTATGTTAGTATTCCACCAAGGTGGTTTATTGCCATTTCTGTGTCTGCTTAACGGACAAGCAGGGGTTTAGATATTTTGTCTACCATCTGGTCGATTTCAGATGGTGACCAAGGTTGAGTTGGCTCGGTGTTGAGTTCTAAAATGTATTATAAACCTGCCAGTTAGTATTCCTAGGATTCCTAAAGGACTTTAATGGAGGTTTGGTAAATTCCAAACTAAATTGTATGTACTTATGGTCCGAAAAAGAGACTTCTTTCGATACCATCCATTTACTAATATTTAGCTTCGGGGAGTTGGTGGCTAAAGTAATATCTAGTACTTCTTGCCTAATTCTGTTAGTAAAAGTAGGTTCAGAACCTATATTACATACTACGAGGTTAGTTTCTACGATAAAGTCGAAAAGACGCTCACCTCGATTGTTTGTGTCACTACTTCCCCAGAGGTTGTGGTGGGCATTGGCGTCAGCGCCTATCACTAGGGGAATGTTGCTTGCTTGGACTGATTTTATCGCCTCGCGTATATTAGTTGTTGGTCTGTGAGGGCCTGTGTCATCATAGGGCATATACGCTGACGATATCCATAGCCTGTCCTTCCCATCGCGGTCTAACTCCACACATGCGAAGTCCGGATCGCTGAAATTTGGTAAGAAGAAGGCTCTTAAGTTATTTTTCGCTAAAATGCAGGATCTTGGTTTACCTGATCCTTTGGTATAAAGCAAGGAATAGTTATTTGCCTTTAGTCCAGCTATGCGATTGTCGCTTGTCACCCAAGGTTCCTGGATAAGGGCAATGTCCTCTCCCCCTGACTGCAGGCGGAGTAAAAGGTTAGCAGAAGCTGCTATCGAGTGGTGTAGATTAATCTGTACCAGTCGGACCACCTTTGCTGACTGCTGCAGATACCTCTATTACTGTGGTGTCACCATCCTCCGACTCGGAAGATTCACCACTGGTATGCTTTGGCAGCACAACTACCTCTATGTCACCTGCTGACTCAGCTGGTGTACCGACCGGTTCGGTTATTTCTTTTGCGCCTGCTGACTCAGCTGGCGTTACGACCTGGGTCGAGGTGGGAGCCGTCGGTTGTGAGTGAGACGGAAGGCTATCTGGTTCGGTATCCAGTCCAAGGTTGCTTAGAGAGGAAACCATACCTGAGATGAGTCTTTCGTCCTTCTCGTGGACCTTCAGCACCAGTTCTTCCACGCCGTAGAAAATTTTATAACCCCTTTTGCAGGGATTCTTGGTTGAGGAGGAATGAGACTAACCTTCCTGCCTCTACCGGCTCGTCGGCTTTGATGATCTTCCAGTTGGCGATTGGAAGTTCTGGATTTTGAATTCGGATAAGTTTGAGGATATCCGACTCGTTACATAGTCCTGGAGGAATCCAAGTTCGGGCTCTTGGATGGACCTTAATATCGCTCCAGTGACAGACTGATAAGTCAGCTCAAGCCCATAGGTGGTTGAGTTTGGGCACTGCCTCTTTGAGGAACGCGATGGAGCTGCTGTTGCTACGTTTTAGGAGCTTAGCCCCGTTAAGGTACCAACCAGCGTCCGAGAACGTCGGTGGCGTAGCCGTCGGATTATTGAGACAATGCGCCAGCACGTCTGACGCAAGTCTTGCGTTGAGGAGCCGCCACTTGTCCCCACTGACACGGCCCTCCTCGTTTCCGCTGTCGCAGATACCGAACACCAGGTGATCCTTCGCCACCTCGTTGTAGGGCCTGAGCACCGACTCGGTATTCTTCGCCTTCTTCGGGGTTTTGGAGGTATCGTCCTGGGATCTAGGACGTTTAGACGTTGAGTCCGTTTTAGGAAACCCGCCCGAACGTCCTCCCGACTCGGGTTGACGGTTCGGGGTGTTGCTGAAGGGCCTATTGCCGTTCGCAAGTCTCACCGACTCAGGTTGAAACTTGCTATGCGTAGCCGAGCGTGCCCATTTTTGGGGTGGCCTCTTGCTGTCCAGTGGCTCGCGCTTACTCGTTGAAGGGGCCTGTCCTCCCGACTCGGGTTGACTAGTCTCTTCAGCAATAATGCTATCCGCCCATCGCGGTGTCTCTTTGTCCTTCTGCTCCCACGATTCCTCTGGTTTCTCGAGAATTCGTGCGAGCAGATGCTTTGCTAACCGAAGGTTTTCTGTGCTTCCCTGCACTGGGGGAATTCCTCTTTTGGATTGCGCGCCCGCAACGTGCCGATACGGCTTTTGCCTGGCACTCCGCATCCGAAGCGGAATTGTCAATGGATCTGGCATCAGAATCCGAAGGGTTCGTGTGATTGTCATTGTCTGTCGTCTCTCTGTAGGTAAGTTTGTCGGTCGGTTCGTTGTCCTTGTTCGTAGCGCTAAGAGGCAAAGCCTCGGAATATGTGTTTGTGTTAGTTTTTGTTTTTTGTTTGATTTTGTATTAGAAATTTTGTTCATGTTCCCACGAGTAAGCCGGTGAGAAGTGTCCACCGCCAGCATAGCTGGTTCTACTGGCGGTAAGGCTTATTACGACAGGTCCTGCCAGGGCACTAGAAAAATAAGGCTGAACGAATTTTTTATGTCAAAGTTGCTACAAAAGCTTTTTAAACGTTGTTTAAATTTATTTTTTTGTTTTTTTCTTAAGTAATTGATCTTGGTCTTAAAAAGTTAACTTTGAGTGCAATTGTAATTTTGTTATGCCTTATTAAGCTTGTATTAGAATTACACAGAAAATCACCCTTCTGCAAATAAGGCCCTTTGGTTTCGCAGAAAACTCAATGTAAAAGCTTAAATTTGATAAACGAAATAAATAAATGAAATGAATTGATGTAAACAGCCAATGAAACAATATGACTATGAGCTGAAAAATTGAATCTAAGCATCGACTCCCTAATCATCACTTTTCTAAGATTTTACCCATGACTCAGTCTATATATTTCCCCATCGCAGAGTAACTACAGAAGAATTATCAAAATTTAACTACATACATATGTAAACCAGATAAATTCTTTTAACTTTTGTAAATCCCCATATTCGAGGACACATTGTATCACAAAAAAAAAGAAAAAAATCGTTTTCAAAGAAGTAGAGAACATTAAGTTCAAACAACGAAATTACTTCCTAAACACCTTCTCTCGCCTTATCATACCTAACCTTTGGTTTTTTTTTTTTTTTGTTTGCCCAACAAAAGAATTTCCATATCTGATACTGGGCACATATTCATTAGAAAATGGGGACGAAGAGAGAAGAAATATTTGCTATTCACCAACTAATTTGCATAACGACTTACTTACTTTGTTGCCTAACTAATTATCAGCTAAAAATAATCAAATAAACATTTTACGATATTTTCGCCGTTCATAGATAGGAATTAGGATCTCCATTGTCTAGTAAATATTACTCTTATGTTGATCCCATAAATGTGAAAAAAAAACAGAAGCTAAAGAATCGAAAAAGTTTCTTCCAAATGATTAATCATTTTCAAAATGCCCCCTTGATTGATTTTGAAAGTTAAAACCTTCAAAAAGGAGGGAAGAAGAAGAGGAAGAAAGATTCATAAACACATTCCTTCGATTAAGTACATCAAACGTCAGAAATCTATATTTAGGTCTTACGAAAACATTTGATAGCTGATAACAGCTAAGACATTCAGTCGCCGTGATTACTGATTAAAACTGATTGCCTTAGAAGGGATGACAAAAACGAAATCAAATGATTAACGACTTTTAATTAAATTTGTGTGTCTCTCTCTCTCACCCCATCGTTGACACACCCTCACAATCCTTTAGTGAAGAAATATTTTAGCACATCCCTAACCTTAGATGGTTTTGATATATACACGCGCTAGGTGAATATACATTTCTACAGCATAACCCCACAGAGCAGCGGAAACGACGAGGACTCGCTAACATTAGTAAAATCGCCCTTTGGCGTCCAATTGTCTCGAACACCCATACCAGCAACCAAAGAACTCAACCACTTAGGGTGGCTATCGAAATTTTGTTCGTTCCTTTCTGCTCTTTCTGTTGGAGAGAGTACAAGCAGAGAGAAAAAAAAAAAAAGGAAAATAATAATGAAATGCCAAGGGTTTTGTGGCAGGGTGACCTCGAAATGTATACTTCAAAGCTTTCTTCTCTTTGTATGGAAGTCTTTGGATACTCTTTTGGCCCTAGCGTGAGTGGGAATCCATTTTTTTTTTTTTGTCCTTTATATATGTTTGCCATTATCACACATATATCACTAAATAAATACTTGGAATCGAGGAAAAAAGTGAATAAAATGCAGAAAAAAAGATTGACCCAGGGATTGAGGGCAAATAGGACTTTTGCATCAATCACTTTTGAATGGTTTTTTCTACGCTGTTTGGTTTTATGAATTTGATTTGAATGATTGATGATGATTTGATGTTTTCTTTTTTTTGTGTTGAATGTGATTGAAGATAATAATAGAAGACAGACACTTTCCTTAATTTTTATGGAAGAGAGTGAAAAGTGAAAATATTGGCGCCCAACGTAGGTTCAAGCTAATGAAACAGGCCTGGGTGTCAATATTCTGTTGCAAAGTGTGAGTAGTTCTATGGAGTAATCCGGAATATGTGCAATTATAAGCTTTTGCTCGATTTGAAATCGAGTTGAAAGTGAGATTTAAAGATTATAATGCTATTGACTTGAATTGCAACCATTTATGTAAGGGTAAAGACTGGAAAAATTGTTCGCTCTGTTGATGATGATTTGCCTATGACATTGGTTATCGGCAAAAAAAATACTGTAAATCAGAGGCAAAGACAAAGAAATAACAAAAATCTCCCTAGTAATCAGGACGTGACCCCCGGAGTTTCTCTGAAGCATAAACAACTGAGCTTCAAAGCCACTACACCAAATCTTTCTCTCTCTCTCTCTATCTATCCTTTCCAATGCCCGCGCTGTGTGTAAACATGTTAAGGCTATTCATAACCCCTTGATTGCGCGCAAATTATAAAAACAAGGGTGAATTGAAAAGCAGAAATGTTTTTTAATTCTAAACTGGTACTTCCCCCTTTTATTTCCCAACATTCTAAGAGAGAATCTATGAAGTTTCATTCCTTTTTTGAATCTAGCATTCGTAAAGTAGTTTTTAAGAAATAAACGTATGTTAAAAAAAAAAAAAATACTCAGAAGAAGATCCATGCAAATATGGTGAGAACTTTAGAGGAGTCTTCCCCATCGAAAACAATAACTAACATGCGGGTAACCGAATTTGAACGTGAACGAGAAAGCGCTGAAGACGAGAACTTTTGGTACTTGGAAGACCATTACCACAAAGGAACCATCCAAAAAATGTGTAATCTGATCATGAGAGGTTGAAGATATAGGAAATAAGATCGTGTCGGCATCTCGAATGGACGGATCCAAAACATCACTTGGATTCCGATACTGTTTTCAGTTGAATAAAAGTACGCAATTGACTGACGATGACTTGCGAATGTTAGAAGCTGTTCTTAACCGATCCAGAGAAATTTTGTCTGCACACATTTCTGACGATAGATGAGACTATGCCCCTGAAACAAAACAACAATCGAAAGAGTGAAGAAGATGTGGATCATCAGCCCCGAAGTAAGCTGAATTTAAGTGATCGGCGGATAAGGTAATGCCATTTGATTTTTGGAACTCAAATGGAGTCATTATGATTCATTACCTTGTCAAACAAATTAACTAAAAGAGGAAATAAAGAAAAAGCGTCCAGGGATATTGAAGAAAAAGGTTTGGTTTACCAACACAAAGCACGCCCACAAACGTCGCATCAAACCATTGCTGAAATCCATCCATTACTGCCGCATCCTTCCCCATTCGCCTGATCTGGCTCCGTGTGACTTTCATCTGTTCTCCAACCTAGTTTTTTTTTTTTTTTTTTTTTTTTTTTTTTTTTTTTTTTTTTTTTTTTTTTTTTTTTTTGTGATGACTACGACTAAGTTGCCTTAACGAGTAGTTTACGCTTCTGTAGTGTTAATCGCGTTAGGTAGGTAGCTTTCCAGTGAAGGCACCTACTAATACCGTCATTACATGCGGTTTTTCCTTACGGCGCTAGGTCGAAAGATCTTGTTCTTTGTAGTCGGCGCTCAAGGTTTGTCACGTCTCCAACCTAGTAAAAAAAAAAAAAAAAACATTTGGCAGGACAGAGATTTTCAGCAAGTGCAGAGGTCGAAGCTGCAGTAAATGTATTTTGCGAAGGCCTTAGGTTAGGTTAGGCAGATGGGTGGCTTGTGACAAAAAGTGTCACTGCTCACTTAGACCAACAATGTTTGTTAATAAGTGCCTGCGCAATATCTTAAGAATTCTCTGGCCCAATCGTATCTCTAACGAACACCTTTACGAGAGAACGGGTCAGGAACCAATAGGCACAACCATCCAATGGCGGAAGTGGCAGTGGATTGGTCACACGTTCCGTAAGAGTGACATGCTATGCAATGGAACCCTCTAACTCAGTATGGCAGAAGACATGGCGGTCCGAGGAAAACATGGCACAGAACAGTCGAGAAGAAGGCACGGCAGTTGGGGAGAACAAGCCACACTTCAGCGAAAGACTACAGACCCATAAGTCTCTCGTCATTCCTGCTCAAGACACTTGAAAGGCTTCTTGATATTCACATCAGAAGCAAGTGTTGCAACGGCATTCTATGCTAAGCTCAACATGTATATTTGAAGGGGAAATCGGTGGAAACAGCTTTACACGACGTAGTAGGGAAGATAGAAGCTAGCCTTCACTATAAGGAATATGCACTAGCAGCCTTCCTAGACATAGAAGGTGCTTTCAATAATGTAGAAGGTAGGGCCATCAAACAGGCCCTGGAATCTATGAATGTCGAGCATAGCATTACCAATTGGCTCTGCAATATGCTCGGCTCTAGAAATATTAACTCCACTATCGGAAACAGTTCAATAAGAAAATCCGTTACCAGGGGGACTCCCCAGGGAGGCGTTATCTCACCTCTCCTCTGGGTTCTAGTCATCGATGGGATACTTAAAGAACTAAGCAATACAGGTATAAGCGTCACTGCTTACGCGGATGACGTGGTAATTTAAGTTCAGGGTAAGTTCCTTGATACATTAAGTGAAATGATGGAATCAGCTCTTAATAGTCTCGAAAAATGGGCAAGAGGGTGTGGACTACACGTCAACCCGGATAAAACTGAATTGGTACTCTTCAGTAGAAAATACAAGATACCACCCTTCAAACTGCCTAAGCTAGCAGGGGTGGAGCTTTCCCTTTCGGATTGCGCCAGATATCTTGGTATAATGCTGGATAGGAAACTAAATTGGAAACTTAACATACAGGAACGAGTCCGCAAAGCATATAATGCTCTCTTCATCTGTAAGCGGACCGCGGGGATAAAATGGGGCCTGAAGCCCGCAATGATGCACTGGCTATACATCATGGTAGTCAGACCCATCCTTACGTATGGGGCTCTTGTGTGGTGGAAGGCAACGAATACGAAAAACACACGGGATATGTTGGCCATGGTACAAAGATCAGCCTGCATTGCCATCACAGGTGCTCTACGCACAACACCTACGGCTGCACTCGAGATCTTCCTGTATCTCTTACCATTAGACCTACAAATCAAATTTCAAGTGGGCAACAGTGCGCTTCGGCTCACTAACGTTGGTCTCTTCAGGACTAATAACATAGAACACAGCTCCATTCTCAAGGAATCTTTTCCCGGAATCCCTGACGAATCGGACGATATACTTGGCAGCTTAGACTTCGACACACCATACGAAGTACTGTATCCTATTGGAGAGGACTGGCGAAGGAAGACAGTCTCTGTCCACAACGAGATTGCAATATACACAGATGGTTCTAAGACCAGTGAGGGCACGGGGTCAGGTATTTACTCGCGAAATACGAACCTACAGGTGGCCCTGAGACTTCCGGACACATGCAGTGTGTTCCAAGCAGAGGTTCTAGCTGTACTTAAGGCTGCGGAATTACTTGAGATGGGATCAATATCCGATAAGAATATCGCCATCTACATTGACAGTCAGGCTGTGCTAAAGGCGCTAGAGTCTTACGTCACCAAATCTGAGTTAATCAGGAATTGTCGCACAATGCTTAGGGTATTATGTACGCAGAACCGAGTCAGATTATGTTGGGTACCTGGACACTGCGATATCGAAGGCAACGAGCAAGCCGATGCGCTGGCTAAAAGAGGAGCGGGGCTCCCACGTAGCGATATAATTGGTAGTATTAAACCACCAGGGTGCGTGGCTAAGGGAATTATCCGGGATAAAATCATTGACACGGCTAATCTAAGATGGTCAAACTTAGATGGTCACAGGGTGTCTAAAGCTTGTGGCCTGTGTTAGATCGCAGGAAATCTGGGGAGATAATTAAGTTAGATAGATCGAGGCTAAGAACAGCGATAGGAATACTCTCTGGCCACTGTCTCCTAAAGAGGCATGCCATAAGACTAGGATTATCCGATACGGATGTTTGTAGGTACTGCGATGACCTACATGTCTCAGAGGATATAACTCATGTACCTGGGTAGATACTTCTTCGATAACTTGGAGGAGGTGAGGTCCTTGAACCATAACAAGGATCTCTTCAGATTTTGTAGGGAGATTAATTGCTTGGAGGATTGGGTTTAGGTTTTTTGCCGTGAAGGTTTCCTAGGGATCGCGATGGGCCCACTTTGGTGCCTAGTGTTTTATGACAACCTCATAACCCTACCTAACCTAACCTAACCTAACCTGGGGAGAACTCAGACACATTGCCAGAAACCGTACACGATGGCGCGTAGGCGTAGTAGAGGCCCTAGGACTCACAAGGGGATACAGGACATAAGTAAGTAAGTAGACCAACAATTCGGGTCCCATATGCCCAACTATTCAACCCCGGAAGCACTGCAGAGATGTTCCGCTGTTAGAACCAGTCAGATAATGATATGAATCTCAGGAGGTCCATCAGCATTACCTAAGTCCTCCAGCTCCGAGAAAAAGTAACTGCCAAGAGTCCTCATTCTTCTGACAGGTAGGGCAGGACAATCACACATCAGGTGGCGAACAGATTCAATTTCTTCTTCGTCTCTGCAACTTCTGCAATAGTCGTTGCGCAATACACCGAGTCGTTCCACGTGAATGCCAATAGCACAGTGACCAATGATTATGCCGGAAATGACCTGTGCATTATGAAGTTTCACCAGAGAGGTTGATCTCTTCTTGCTTGCCGGCCATAGCGCCCTGGTCGTTGCGCATGTATCTAGATGAACCTAGCCTCTGTCTGCTCGACGGGTGGCTTCATTTTCTACTTTCTTTCAAATGGACCTAATTGGGGTCACTATAAAAGGAAGAGCCCACGATGCGTGCAGCGCCGACCCTTTCCAATCTTGTCAGCCCTTTCGCTTCCTTCGATATCCATATGCCCTGGTACCCATCAGAAGGTCACCGCATTGGCTCTAGATATCTAGTTTAAAAGCGATTTGCAGGTCCTCACAAGCCTCGACCTAATTACAGCAGAGTCCCGAGCTTTAACGGCTGCCTGGCTATCTATATAGACAGTGATCGTTTTACTAAATTCTTCTTCTTCCTTTTTCAGCGAGGTTATGATCTGAAAATAAGGGATCACAACCCTCCCACTTCACCGCATTTCTACTGATCCGCCTGTGGGGTTCGGGATCGTTTTACCAACTCTCGCGTATAATTTAGCAGCAGTCGTCGCTTATGCTAAAGGAGTGGTTTATTCCTAGGGCTTCACAATAAACTCCGGCTCCCGAGCCAACGTCCATCTTAGAACCGTCGATATAGAACGCCAGTTGCTTTTTCTTCGGCATTTCCAATACATTCTGTCAGGATTTCTTGTAGCAAATCTCCTTTCGAATGCTAGCATCGGGTTCATGTGATCAGTTTCCATTGATCCGCTGGCAGTCCCCCATCGGGACAAAATGAACGCATGGCCGTAAGGGCTTGGTGACCACAATCGGCCTTCTCTCAGTCTTTCAGCGGTTTTGACGCTGTTGGTGTTGTTCTCATTGATCCCATGACACCGATGCACGCTTCCCTCTGGATTTTGGTGAGGTTTGAAAGCTGGTATTGCTTATGTAAGTATGGGTCTTACAATCGCCTTGTATATCCGGTACACCACAGCTGGTTTGAAGCCCCACGTATTACTGAATGCCTTTTGCAGAAATAGAAAGCTATGCTTGCTTTTTTTGATGCGTTCGGCAATGTTATCCTTTCAGAATTACGCCCAGGTATCGAGCTGAACTTGAGATACTTAGTTCAATACCACCGATATTTGGCGGTCGATCTCTTCTTAGTAAAGAGAACTACCGCCGCCTTTGAGGGGTTCATTCCCAGCCCTTTGCTACTGACCCAGTTATTCACTAGCTGTAGTTCGAGATTGAGCCTTTCACTTAGGACCGGAGGAAATCTCCCCAAAACCAGGATAACCACATCGTCGTCATAGGCCGTCGCGTTGAAGCCATTTGCCTTCAGTATTGCCAAGATCTCATCCACTACAAGAAGCCTTATTACTGGAGACAGGACTCCACCTTGGGGGGTTCCTCTGCAGACCCTTCTGCGGATAGTTGCATCTCTTAGCGTTGAATATATGATTTTAGATTGAATCATCTGTGTAATCCAGTTGCAGGGGCCGATGTTAAACTGAGCTCTATATAGACTTTTCAGTATCGCATCAGATCTTACGGTGTTGAGCTCCCCTTCAATATCTAGAAACGCCCCAAGAGTGAACTCCTTGGGGTGGAGGGATCTTTCTTTGCATAGCCCTTGAGGAAACATTTCTTAAAACTAGACTAATGGCTTTAGAGACCAGAAGGAAGAAGTGAGAAGGCGGATCAGTAGAAATGCGGTGAAGTGGGAGGGTTATGATCCCTTGTTTTCGAATCATAACCTCGCTGATAAAAGGAAGAAGAAGAAGGAAGAAGTGAGATTACGTTACAAATTCAAGAAAGCTGGCAAAGTCCGAGTTTTGTTTTTCATTTCGTCGTCATTTGGATTGAAAGAATGTTCACGGAATAGTTTATTGGAAGAAGTCCATACAAAAGATTTTATTGGAGCTCTGATCATCATTGATCCTCTGACACGAATTCAAATCATTTCACAAGCAAAACTTTTAGAAATTGTCAAGACTGCTTTTCCATAGCTTTTACTAGAGACCCTTGAAGTTCTGGTCTTAGTAATCGCCCACAATAGTGCACAGAAATACCAAACCATTTCCGCAATTAACCAATTCCACTTAATGACACTTCGCAAGCGACATTCCTACGCCAAACAGCACCTAATGACAAGCAAAGGCTTTGAACACCTTCCCTTTGGTTCGTTTAGAAATACTCGTAAGTCAATAACGAATTTCTTTGAAAAACAAGTTCCATGCATTGTTATCGCTCGCGCTGGGCATGATTGATTGCAAAGAGGAAATATGACATTATACTGTCAAGTTCAATGTATTTGACAACCTCTTGTTGTTGTTTTTTTTTTTTTTTTTTTATGGTACCTATTCATAATTCATTTGGACACGATCCCCTCTCTGGTTTGACGTTACTTTGTTTGTTTGTCTCGTAGCGTAGGCGCGCAACAATATACCGCACCTCGAGTATCTGATTACCGTCGACAATTTCAATTTTGGATTTTAGGGATTAACACAACAAATTGATTGCAAAACACGCAAAATGCATTTTCTTTGAGTTATGACAGCTGTAACATACTATTCGCTTTGAAGTGAAATTTAACGACACCACTTGAGAGTTATTGTTATGCTAATATTCAAGGCCGAACAAAAGTGTGTCTCGAAAAGCTAGACAAAGTGTCAAATTTGATATGATGGATGCAAATCGAACTATTGCGTGCATAATTTAACTCTTCAGATACGAAGTATAATGAATCCATTTGTTCTGAATTTAATTGCGCGCATTCTTTTGAAGTACTTTCAGCTGTGTTGCGATGCCAAAACAATGTGGCATTCAATTGAGACTGAGAATATTTTTGTTATTTAAAGTTGAAACAGACACAGACACACAGGAGAACAATAGATTCTTTGATTAATAGGAAAAATATTGTTTGTCTGTTGATTTATTAACAATTGTTGGTCCTTATTTCTTGATGAGATATATACATTTTGTTTTGTTCCCAAGTTATCCGAGAACGTGTGTATGCATGAGAGAAATAAATAGTTTCTTCTGAATTATCGAGTAGAGTTCTTTGCATTTAAAAAGTTAGAAGTTTCTCCTATACTTACAAAAATAATAATTGTGAATCATCTGACGCGACCCCTTACTGTTGAAGTAAGCTTTTATTTTCCCAAAGAGTTTATCCTCAACTGTGGAAGGACGATCACTCCTATCCACAAGACTCGACTCTTTACTAAGTTCTTATGCATACACAAGAGCATCGTGTACAGTCAAGGCATGTCAACAACCAATAAAATACATCTCGAGTGCGCTAAACGCTTTAGAGAACATCAACGATGTCATCGCCAAAGATTTTAGTAAGGCTTTTGACAAAATTCCTCACCTCCTTTCTAAGCCAAAAGCCTTTTGGTTTCCAACCGCCATTTAGTTCATAGATCAAATTGTTCCTGGATGTCTGCCCACACGAAATCCGTTTTAGATCTTAAGTTTTTGACTCCATTACAATAACCTCGGGGTCCCTTAAGCCAGCCATCTTGGACCATTGATTTGTATCCTTACAATAAACTGTGCGGTAAGCATATCATCAGGAACTCTGATCTTCTGGTCTTCACTGATGACATATAAATCTTAAGAGGGATGCCATCTTCTGCTGACTCTCGCTTATGCAGAATGACCTCAACGGTTTCTCCATTTGGGATCACAAAAACTGAGCTTAATGTCATTATATTACCTATTCTCACAAGAGTCTTCCATCAACGTCCAGGGTCTACTTCATTCACGATGAGCTTGTATCCTCAGACGTTTGGGTATCTTCTGCGATAGTGAGACTTTCGTTCACACAGTATCATAACTCAGCACTCGGCCTTGTGAAAGGAAAGAAGGGAAGACTCTGGTCAAAAGAGTTCTTGGACCCATAAATTACAAAATATCTCCTCGAATATGCCAGTCAAGTACGGTCGCCCCATTATGCTGTCCATATCATAATAATCGAAAATGTCCAGTGCAGGTTTATACACTTCACCTTACGTGGTCTGTCCTGGGCTAGTAACCTATATCTTCCACTCTAGGTTGACCGTCTTAGACTGATTAACTTACAGGGATTGGATAAGCCGGTAGCTGGTTACATTGATTGTCCTGCCATGCTTTAAACGTTTTAGTTTTGAGTACTGCAATTTCTTGTATTAAGCTTTAAATAAACAATTAAATAGTTGCTCATTCTTAAGACAGCTTTTGCCAATGATAGCCATTATTCTAGATAACAGACAGAGTTAGTGCTTTTCACTAATAAAAGGAAAATCCCGAAATTCGAACAACCTTCCATTAAGGGAACATCCCTCAAGATCTCAGACAAGGCAAAATACCTAGGGTTACTCCTGGATAAGAAATTGAATTGGAAACTTGACATTGAAGAAAAAATTAAAAAAAGGCCTCGATTGCTTTCAACACGTGCAACCGCGTGTTGAGTCTAACGATCGCTAAGTACATCCAAAGAATGATTTTTAGGCATCTTCTGTAGAAATTGAGGTCAAAATTTCTACAGAAGATGCCTAAAAATCATTCATTCGATGTACTTAGCGATCGTTAGACTCATAATCACATAGAGTAACTTAGTCTGGTGGCAAGCCGCTGATAAAGCAACCAATCTCAATTTAATGACAAAAATACAAAGACTTGCATGCATCAGCACAACTGGCGCAATGAAAACAACCCCAACAGCGTGATCGGTAATAATCCTTGGACTTCCGATAGACCTCTATATGCAAGGGTCTGCGGAAAAATGTGCGCTAAGCGAATTCGCAACGAATGTCAGTAGCGACTATCTGCTGCTTTACATCGACTTCAGTAAGCCCTTCTCCTGTATCTTTCCAAGTAGAGAAGAATGGGATACAGGAAAAGTACTAGAAACAAAGCCTTTATCCATCAAAACAGATGGTTCGAAAATGGCATAGACATCGATCACACTCCCTGACAGCAGTGTTTTCCAAGGGGAGATTCTAGCAGTGACGACAGCTGCCAATATCACGAGAGGATATCACCATTTTCATTGACAGCCAGGCGGCTATAAAAGCAATATCTGCTACAGAAATAAAATTGAAACTTGTTAAGAGCTGTCGCGAAGAGCTCAATGTTCTTGGCTCGCAACACAACGTAAGAGTTCTGGATCCTCGGTCACAAGGGTGTCGCGGGTAACGAAATAGCGGACGATTTGGCGAGAAAGGGTTCTGCGCTGAAGCCTGAACGAGCTGATAAATCAGTCAGGAGACCACTTTGTAACCTCAGAGGAATAGTAGAGCGACAGATTCTAAAGGCAGCAAACACCAAATAGGTACTACTTCCCACCTGTGAAATATCTTGTAGACTGTGGCCAAAGTACGATAAAAACAGAACCAATATACTGTTGCAAAGAGAGAGGGAATCCATCTCCCTGCTATTAAACGTACTCACTGGTCACAATCTACTAAGAAGTCACACTTTTTTTAAATAACTGATCGTCCGAGCATAGTGATACTCATTTTAATTGATCTCCAACAAAACTCGTAGGAATTAAGGTATAGACTCCTTGGAAACTGATCATCAAGGAAACTATTTGTCAATATGTATGTACCTACTAATTTTCTGCTCAGAATAATGTTCGTCAATTCAATTGACCCTTAGAATATTTTGATTTTTGAAACCAGTCACCCTCAAAACAGTTACAGTACTTTTTTTTTTTCCTCTTGTACAACCCATGCCCGCGTGGCAACGACACTGCGACCTGAAAGATCTATTGTATCGGAGGGTTGGAGTTAATCTAACAGACGTCCTACCTCCCTTATGAAAGTGAGTATGTCTTTAGTAGCGGAGCATTTCAGTGCCATTGAAGTAAGTATCTCCTTGTGGAGAATACGTTTCCTTAACAAGTGTAGTGTCGGGTATTCACAGAGAATGTGTTCGGAAGTTTCATCCTCCTCTAAACAGAACCGACAGTCCTTCTCTTAGCACAGGTTCATCTTGTTAAGGTGGTATCTCAAGCCGCAATGGCCAGTAAGAAAGCTCACAAGCTTCTTGATGCTTTCCCTATCTAAGTTAAGGATTTCCTTTTAGGAGTAAGGCTTGATTAATCGTTTGGATTGTCTTAGACCTGGCCCACTAGTCCAGTGGTCTAGACGAAGTTTGTTTTCCCATTCGTTAATCAGCGTTGTAGCTGTCGCCCAATTGACGCCACAATAAGGTTCAGAACCTATGAACACAGATTCTGAGCCAGCCAGCCAGCCCTAGCAAGCTCATCTGCAGATTCGTTGCCCACAATCCCTTGGTGTCCAGGTACCCAACCGAGTTTTATCCTGTTGTATTTGACAAGGTCTTGTAATGCATCGTAGCAGCATTTCACGGTTCTGGATTCCATTTGGTTGGCCGACAGTGCCATAAGTACTGCAATTCTTTGCAACTTCTGCAACTTGTCTGCTGGAGAGTTTTTGGCCACCAGACAATGGCCGCGTATGTGATAATAAGTCTAACCATCATTATGTACAACCAATGTATCATCTTAGGAGAGAGACCCCAAGTTCTGCCGTATAGGCGTTTACTGGCCCACAGTGCTCTAGTAACGCGCTCAGTGGCGGACTTAATATGTGAATTCCAATTAAGTCGTTTGTCAAGAATTACACCAAGATATTTGACCTCCCTGGAATAAACTAGTGTGGTGCCTTTGATTGTGATAGGTTCAAGGTTGACCTGTGTCTTCCTTGTAAAAGGCACCAGAACGGTTTTACTAGGATTGATGGATAGTCCTTCTTTGTTACACCATTCTACAACTTGAGATATTGCACTTTGCATGACGTTGGAAATTGTCGTGCTGTGTTTACCTCTGATAAAAACCGCCAAGTCATCAGCATAACCGACGGTGGTGTAGCCTGATCTGTGAAGATCTACTAACAAGTTATCGATGACTATAGATCATAACAGGGGGGAAAGAACTCCTCCTTGAGGACAGCCTTTGGCTGCAGTTATGGACACCGACACTCCCCCAGAGGAGGAAGTAATGAATCGACTTACCAGCATGACCCTGATCCATTGGTTGGTCGATTCTTCGATACCTCTGCTACTGATCGCCCTTGCGATCGAGTCGTAACCAGTGTTATCGAACGCGCCCTCGATGTCAAGAAAAGCACACAGGGCTATCTCCCTTGAACTGAGTGTTCGCTCTATCTTTTTGACGAGATAGGGAAGCACACCTACTGTAGATTTGCCTTTCCTGTATGCGTACTGATTCGAGTGCAGAGGGTTAGACAGATCTAACCGGTCTCTAATATGTATATATGTATATGAGTCTCTCCATTGTCTTAAGAACAAATGATAGACTTATAGGTCTGTATGATTTAGGCCTGTATGATTTTGAACCACATTAACCGGAGGGTGGTTTTTTTTTTTTTTTTTTTTTCACTGTAATGATTCTTTCAGTCGCAAAGCCGATTTTATTGCTACCTCCTTCCCATAAATATCTAGTGGAATGGTATGTAACATTTTTTCCAGCTGCCGTAGAAGTTGTGCGGAGAGCGCCGGTAAGTCAGACACATGCTGAGCTCTGAATTGCAGTCCACCAGACTAAGATTCCATACATGAGCATTGGTCTTACCTCCGCTGTATAAAGCCAGTGCATTATTTCCGGACAGACACCCCACTTATAGCCCAAAATATGTACGCAACGAGATTTCAAAACGCTCGAGTGGAGTTTTTCGTTCTACTTGAGCTCGTGACTAGAATCTTTTACGTGCTCAAAAAGTGATCGTCACAAAACATATCATTTGTGCAGCTTTTGACTAGAATAACCGATCTTCAAAAATTTTATGTATAATAAGATCCTCAAAAATTGACAAATAAAGTGATCGTAGTTTGACTAGACAGACGAGACATTTTCAAAAAAAAAACTGATAGTTTCCCCAAAACACTCCCCTATTGCAGCAGGCGAACCCCACAGGCAGATCAGTAGAAATGCGGTGATGTGGGAGGGTTGTGATCACTTATTTTCGGATCATAACCTCGCTGATAAAAGGAAAAAGAAGAAGAAGACTCCCCTATTGCAACAAAACATGATCGAGGGAAGTGATCTTCAAGAGCTGGATAGAATTTTGTCTACGATAACTGATCTTCAAAATAATTGATATTCCGAAAATAGAAATAGCGCCTGATCCTCAAAAAAAAAAAAAAAAAAATACATTTTAGTACTGAAAGAGACATTAATGTGTGACCGCAATATGTGCTGCTGAAGAGGATTTTTGGCTGAAGCAAGTTCCAGCAGTTAGGGGATGAGCACCCCATCGACTTTGCTCCCTTACCCAGAACAATGAATCATACAAAATCTTTGATAGAGAGCACAGTGAAGAGTGACACATAACAATGAAGTCTAAAGTGTTCTACAGAATCACTTTTCCTTGTGGGTTCTAAACAAAAAAAATAAAAAATCTCAAACTTCAAAACAATCAACAAACTCTTAACTCGACGCCTTACGTCCCACGTAAAGCCATGCAAAATTTCATCTCATGACTCACGTTGCTTTTTGTAGGTGTCAATATTTTTGCAATTTTAAACTTCGTCATTTTTTATTTAACAAACACGCAAAAGAAAAAGAAAAAAATAAAACCAAATACAAATGTAAACAGTAGCAATGATTTCGATATTCTTTTCGTTACCACTTTTTTTACTTAACGATTTTTTTTTTTGTATCGCGCAATCAAGATTCTCTCCACACACACCGTGTAGGCGAACAGGATAAATGACAAAAACTGTCAAAATATTCCATAAAAAAAAAAAATCTGTTTGTATATAAAAATCACAACGTGATTTTGATCACGACAAAAAAATAATTCAAATCGTCGAGAAGAACACTTAAAATCATTACAAAAAAAAATTAGCAAGCAAACAAAAAATTAGCTTTAATGAGCTCCTTTTTAGAAGGTTAGCGACGACAGTGTTTCGGTTTTATATTCTTTTCTTGTGATTTGCATATTAAGTGTCGATTTTTTATTTTTTTATTTTTTGCCTTGCATTAAAAATAACGAAGTTAAATTTGAAAACCCATTCATGTTTATTTTGGGTTTATAAACGGACACGGATTGCATTAGTCATTTGGAATTTAAAATAATTTTTTTATGCAACATTTTTTGAGACGAATTCAGCGCGTAATTCTCACGAGACGTTATATGTATATCCGGTGGGAATTGCTTATAAGAAATCTTCTCTGGAGTTATAGCGTATGGTATTTAACCAATTAACAAACCGAACCATGCTCAAATTAATTTCAGATAAGTGAAGTTCTTAATTGAATAATTACTCCGTTTGGAGTTTGGAGTTGATTAAACTCGATTAGTTCTCGAATAGAACTACTATACTCACACACAGTTGCCCCCATTCGTCATCATCACATCGATAAAAAGTTGTTATCGAGAAAAAAAGTAATCCAATTGCGCTTTGTGACGTACTTACCTACATACATATTTACGTTGGAGGTAGAGATAAGTTCTTATAGATACAATTAATTAATTTGATATAGTTAAACACTTTCCCCCGCAAATATACAGACAGAGGTAGACTTTTTCGTTTTGTTTGTTTTTCTTATCAAACGTTCTTGACAAGGACGAACAAACGCATGAACTCATTTCAATGATTTCAATTGAAAACGAAACTGACGAGAGAACAAACGCAATTGATAACAAAGATACTGGCAGGGCGATATAAGACAATAATACAAGGGTTTTTGTGTTACAGAAATTGCATTTCGAAATATCAAGATTGATTCATTTTTAAGCTCGAATACTCGACAGTGATTCGAGAATGTGCAGAAAAGAAAAGAAGAAAAAAAAAATGTTGATAGGGGCTTCTTATCTGGCCTAGTATTTAATTATGACTGTGGGGGTATTTGTTGGACTCTGTGGAGAAGTGAGAACGAGCACGTAGTACTTTATATTATGAAAGGGAAGTGTTGTGTGGAAAGAAGATTTGAATCATTTTACGAGAAGTAGGGTACATACATATGTATGTGTATGTATATCTCTGGTCAAGTTCAAGGCTACGATGTGTAATAGCGTTATCAAGCATAATTTAGCTTATTCTCGAGGCTATGACTCCCACATTCTCAAAAAGACACTCTGAGATGCTTATCCGCTGAATAGTTAATCAGTTCAACAAAACGTTTCTGTGAACAAGCACAAATCAATTCAAAAACCGTAGACTCACGAATCAACTCAGAAAGTAGAAATAATTTACAAACACAGGCACGTCTCTAAACAAAGTCCAAAGTAAAATCTTCATTGTCCCTGAGTTCATACAAAATGCATCAAAACCGCTGCACTGCTAACCCAGTAATGCTCTACCTCATTCAATTCAACAAATTCAATATTCAATGGAGATATTATACAAGAACTTTACAAAGATATATTTAATGTATTTATAGGTTTGGTAGGTTTCAATATATTTAGGAAAGGTTAGGTTGAAGTGGCTGCCAGCTTACGCCAACGCACATAGACCAAGAAAGGTCCGTTGTGGTACCACGAAGGGTCATGTAATCCCAGCCTACTCGTTAGAACCAATTAAAGCTTCTAATGAAGCGAAGGAGGCTCCTGATGTCTAAATCTGATCAGATCGCCTAAATTGTTAAAATAGAAAGCTCCTATGTGAAGCTTTCTTCTATGTGAGAGAGCTGGTCACATACAAAGAAGGTGAGGAATGGTTTATTCCTCTTCTTCGTCCATGCAGCTTCTGCAACAATCATTTGAATATACGCCAAGCCTTGTTGCATGCTTGCCTATTAGACAGTGTCCTGTAATTACACCTATAACAAAGCCAATATGCAAACGATTGAGAGGGATCAATTTCTTAGAGCGTTTCAGATCCAACTTGGGCCAAATCTGCTTGTTGTACCACTTGTCCACCTAAGATTTGTTCTTTCGATTGCATCCAGCTTGAATTTAAATTTACAAGTTGCCTAGTATACCTAGATTATCCTTGTCTGGAAGGATGGGTACAGTTGTTCCTATTCTGGCGAGTTCATCAGCCTTACAATTGCCCGGAATATCCCTATGCCCCGGCACCAAACAGAGGTGAATATTAAACTGCTCCGATATCTCCTTAAGAGACGAATGGCAGTCTAGGGCTACTATTGAATTTATAGAGACCGATTCCAAGGATTTGATTGCAGCATGGCTATCTGAAAAGATACGGATGTCTTTGACGGATATCACGTTTTTCTTTAGCCAAGATAAGACCTCCTTAATCACCATTATTTCCGCCTGGAAAACGCTACAATGATTTGGTAGACTGAAGGAGAGCTTAAGATTAAGCCTGTCAGAAAATCACCTCCGCCAACTCCGTCTTTAGTTTTTGAGCCATGAGTATAGAAGTGGATCGAGTCATCTTCTAAAAAGGCCTCTTCATTCCAGGGTGATCTGAAAGGGATGGTGACAAGGAAGTTCTTGTCAAAATTTAGACCTGGGATAGTGTAGTCCGTGTTTTCGGGAGAGATTGTGAATTTATTCAGAATGGAGGCTCACTGGGTGTTGGGTGGAGCTGCGACCACCTGTCAGCTCTTTGGTGATTCTGTAGACGGCCCTGCTGTCGCACCTCCGTGCAGCTTCTTCTGCTTCTGTAGCCAGCGCGTTGATGTACATATAGTTGCGCTTGTCACGTCGCACGCTACGCTGAACTTCTCTTATATTCATGCGATATAGGGACTCTAGCTCGCTTCTCCCTGCTGCTGGAGTAGCTGCAATGTGAGCTTTCAGCTGTTTTCGTTCGCCAATCCATCTCCAGACAACCTCGGAAAGCCACGCCCTACGTCTTCCATGTGATCAAAAGATAATTCTTTCAGCACCAGGTGTAAAAATATTTTTCACAGCACACCCAGGGTCTTGGATGGTTTCGGGCAGTGAGTTGTTGATTGCTTTCACACCTTGCGAAAGGTGCTCCCTGAATTGTTGCCGCATTGAGGGATCACTAAGTCTATCGATGTTGAACCCGGGCATTCTTGTGTTGTCGTCGGATCTTCGAACTGCAGCAGCTCGTAGTTGGGGAGTAGCTATCATAAGATGGTGATCTCGTACTATCCCCACATCTGTCCCTCGCGTGTTTCGAGCGTCCAGGAGACTACTACTAAATCGGCGGCTGATGTCAAAATGGTCAATTTGATTGGAGGTTGCTTGCCTGTCGTGGCAAGCTGACTTTGTGGCAAGTCTTATGCTCAAACATGGTGCCACCTATCACTAGGCGGCTGGCATTGCAGAAATTCACAAACCTTCGCCGTTGTCATTGCAGTTGCCTATTCCATGCTTCCCGATTACATGTTTGAGCCCTTTGTTGTCGTTGCCTACCTTGGCATTCAAATCCCTCATCACTATGACAACGTCTCCATTTGGTGTTGTGTTGAAGACGGCTGTTAAGAGATTGTAGAAGCTCTCATACTCGTCCTCAGACGAGCTATTCGTTGGGGCATAACACTGTATGATGGTGACGCGTCGTACTATAGTCCGGAATCTGGCCGTCAAATTCTTTTCTTGACCACTATTGGGTAGCTTCAAGGCGAACGGCTGCATTCGCTGCCATTTGCTTGCTAAATATATCGAGGGGTATCAGATGAAACATAATGTCCAGTGCCGCAGAGGGAGTTGTACGTATTCAACGTATTCAAACTATTTAGACTTCAAATATTCCCGATTCAGCAGTCATAATGCATTTATGAACCCGGTATACGGCATTTCTGTTTGATGTTCAATCAGTAGGACAGGTATTTCTCAATTTTAGGTTAGGTAAGGTTAGGTGGCTTTTCTCCGTAATCGTTAGGATTCACTTAAACCAAATGAGGTCCATTGTGTTACCACGTGACCCAGTTATTTCCATTATTCTTGGAGCCATCTTGATTTTTGGACTAATATCCAGATGCTGTTGATATCTGAATCGGCGATATCTGTAAGTTCCTCAAAGAAGAATTTCCCAAGAGTTTGTTTCCTGGCTGAAGATAGTGCTGGGCAGCCGCAGAGCAAGTGAAAGGGGGATTCCTCCTCTTCTTCATCCATACAGCTGTGACAAAAGTGATTGGCCGGAATTCCAAGCTTCGCTGCGTGCCTGTCTAATACGCAGTGACCAGTAAACAGTCCAACTAGGGTACCTATGCGTGGTCTGCTGATCAGTTGCAGGTGTTTTGTTTTTCTTTTATTTAATTGTGGCCATGTTTGTCTCGCATGGTTACATGTGCCATGATTGGGCCGTCTCATTGGCCTGACTCAGTGCAGCTATAGAGATTTTATATCTCGCAACACTCCGGCCCGCAAAGTCTTCGCATCTAACCCGGAGGGACGACGCAGTAGAGGACCTCCTCGCCGTAGGTGGCGCGCAGAAGTTTAAAGGGACCTCGACCAATTTGAAGTGCGCAACTGGAGGCAATTAGCTAAAGACCGAGCTTAATGGAGAATCTTGTTGGTTGAGGCCCAGGTTCACCCCGAACTGTAGCACCACCTAAGTAAATAAGTAAGTAAGTAAGTAAGTTTCTATAGGTAGATGCAGAACCCCTTCCGCAGTAGAGAGCTTCTGTTTCGTGGGATTTTTAGCTACGAGTAATTCATCTGCACGGCAGTTACCTGACGAATGACCAGATCTTATTATTGGCGATTCAAGTGCCTTTAAAGCTAGCTGGCTATCGGTGTAAGTTACAATGTCCGTGTTCGATACCGATCTCATCGACAGCCGTTCAGCCGCTTTACGAATAGCCTTAGCCTCCGCTTGGAATACACTGCAATAATCTGGTATTTTGCATATCCAGGGGTGCCGAGAACATGCCTGCCCCTGTGCCATCCTCTGCCTTAGACCCATCGGTGTATATTTCTAATCCGGACTCCTTTTGGATGACATTCTCCGCGCAATTCTGTCGACTGGGAATGTTTGTGTTGTATGTATTTAATATTGAAGTCCAGGGACGGTGTTAATTAGTCTGTGACTTCTACCTTGTTGCTACATAAGCTTAGGACTTTGGCTTGCTCTGTATCACTACTGATCCACTGTAATGATTCTTTCAGTCGCAAAGCCGATTTTATTGCTACCTCCTTCCCATAAATATCTAGTGGAATGGTATGTAACATTTTTTCCAGCTGCCGTAGAAGTTGTGCGGAGAGCGCCGGTAAGTCAGACACATGCTGAGCTCTGAATTGCAGTCCACCAGACTAAGATTCCATACATGAGCATTGGTCTTACCTCCTCTGTATACAGCCAGTGCATTATTTCCGGACAGACACCCCACTTATAGCCCAAGGATATTTTACAGGCATATAGTGCCGTAGCGGCCTTCTTAATACGTTCATGTATGTTCATTTTGCAGCTTAGTTTTCTGTCCAGTATAAGGCCTAGGTATTATATTTGGCATGTTCAGAGAAACTAGGGTGTAAAGGGTGAACCAACAGCTAGTGTGGAACTTTTCATTTAATTAGACACACATTTATTGTGAAAACAATGTGGAACTTTATTGATTAATAAAGTTCGGTTCATTGCAATTATGAATGGAATACAACATCGTTCATGTGATCACCACGGCTTCTGTTGCAAGAAACCATCCGCAGGTCAAAATGATCAATGACTTTTTGAAGAACAAGTGGGTCAATGGTCAAATTCGACAAAATTGTCCTGGCGATCCAACATCCATTTAACAAATCGGCGACGTCATAGATGGTCCTTTTGAAGATTCTAAGTTATATTCAAAATGACCCTATTCTCAAAATCCCAGATACTATGATCAAGAGAAACCGGTTCTCCAGGAAATTCAATGTGGTCATAGGTGACCGCCACACATGAAGAAATGAAGGACTTGTAGTCTTACCAAACTCTCAAACTTGGTACACAGATGGTTCCAAATTGGAAAATGGTAGCACTGGCGCAGGGGTTTATGGACCGAGGTTCCAACGTGCGGCTGCGCTTGGGAAATCACCAACAATATTTCAGGCGGAAGTCCATGCGATCGAGCTCTGTGTACGAGAATGTCTGCGTAGAAGAGTCGAGGGTACTCGTATCTATATCCTCTCAGACAGCCAGGCAGCACTTATGGCTCTGAAATCGTACACGGTAGGATCAAAACTTGTATGGGACTGTCTAAACCTGCTCGAAGATCTCGGATCGAAAAACACAGTCACTGTGGTATCCAGGACACGAAGGCTTCGAGGGCAACGAACGGGCGGACTGCTTAGCAAGAAAAGGCGCTAGTCGCCCACTAGTCGGTCATGAACCCTATTTTGGAGTCGCACGGAGTAGCGTTAATATAAAAAAAAAAGAAAAGGGAAGATGATCATCATGCAGAGTACTGGGCCAAACTCAAGGGCCTCTTCACAGTGGTGAGGTTTTGGCGTGTACGTGCTGGCCGAGCATGCTGATATGGAGTTTGACCCGATACCGAACCAGTTTTTTCAAAACGCTTTACGATTGCACCAATTCCGGACTCACTAAGGCGATTATGTTGTCCGAAAAATTCACGAATTTTACGAAATGTTACTTTTACAGATCGCCCACTTTCATAATAGAGATTGAATAACAAAAATGCTTTGCTGCGTGGTAATCGACTCCATGACTAAAAGATTGTACTTGATATCTGTCAAAAAGATCAACCACATTGAATTCAGTAAATGGCAGAAATTGACAGCCAACATCCACACCATCTGTTGGCTCACCCTTTATTTCTTTAATTTTTGTTGGTGTGATCTCCGGAGTTCTGTGCATTTTTGTAAATAGCACTAGCTCAGTTTTCGCCGAGATCAATGTCTTAATTTTACTGAGATCATTAAAGCAACGAGACATTGATTCGAAAAGAAATGTATCCAACATAAGAACTGATCGTCAATACAGAAAACACTTGATGTAAAGATACTCGACGATAGCAGTCAAAAATTAGGGAAGAGATTGTCACAAATCTGATCTTGGCCTACATATACAGTTGCCAAAATAACTAAAATCCGATACTTAAAACAGAGGCTTCTTGGTTGAGGCCCAGGTTCACCCCGAACTGTAGAGCCACCTAAGTAAGTAAGTAAGATACTCAAAACAAATAACTAACGTTTTGCGATCAAGGAGTACTCTATATGCATCTCTCTTTGAATACTTTTTATTTTGTGAAAAATATTTTATGTATGTATAAAGCATTATTTATTAACAACAAAGCAAATCCTTTTGCTATGAGCTTTTGCTTCGAAGCATATGCTTTTCTTGGAAGCATTTGCTTCGAAGTATGCTTCGATTTTGTTCATGAGACTGACTGAAGGTTTTGAGATGAGGATCAGTTTCGAGATGAGATTTCTAGGTGAAAGACATTAAACTTGAAATGTTAGGCCGTACTTCAAACCTAACCAATAACTATGTATTCCTTGTCGTATTTGTTTCTGTTTTTGTTTTTTTCTTCAAACCGCATCCATCATAGAGTTCGATTTGATTAAGACCTTTTATCTATTTGGCTTCCAAACAACTAACCCACTTTCCACTATCTAAATCAATAAATAAAATCCTCTTTCTGATCCTTCTCTCCGTCCCCCTGGTCGATGTGCAAATTTCTACAAATAAAAAGACCTCCACCACCGACACTTATCTGACTCTCTAGTTTAATTAAAAAAAAAAAAAAAAAAAATCCCCTACCACACCACATTTTGTTGCCATTCCTTGAAGCCTAACCAACAAAACCACAATTTTGTTGGCTTTTTTCTTCCTAATTCAATTGAAATTGAATTATGAACGAGCAACGAGAGAGATCTCCTAATCAAATTGAATCAATCCATTCCAAACCACATTTCGATATTGCTACCGCCACTGATGGGAGCGCACAGCACTCTATCTATAAGCGTGTGCGTTTGATGTTTGTGTGTTATTTTTGGCAAATGTTTATATTGACTTGAACCATAAATTAAATTTGAAATTCAATTAGATTGGCAAAAATAAATATCTAAAAAAAAAAACAAAAACAAAAAGAATCTAGATAAAGAGAAAGAGAAATAAATTTAAAACGCAAGTGAAATCGAAGGACTGCAACTAATTCACAAGTGACAAGATAGATGTGAGCTACCGTCACCGCAGTGATATACAATTGATTGTTTATGCCTTAGGGGGTCGTTTTAGATACATATATGCATGTGCCCCCCACCAGCATCAGCATCATCATCCACTTGACTGAGAATGCAGTGATAGGAAAATTGCACAAACGATTAACTTTGCTGCAATCTCATTATCTGTGTGTCATCTGTCGATTTTATTTACCCCACATTTAGGGAGGTGACACAGTGGCGCCTCCCATTGACATATTCAAATAACAATTGTAATTCCCCAATTTAAATGTGCATAAGATAAACAATCATTACTACAACAAGGTTAATTGCACATAAAATGTATCTCAAAGTGCTTGGCATGAATCATTTACTATCGCGAAGATCGTTTGTTATCAATTTGATTAGAGAAACTAATCGTTTATATTCAATTCGTGCCTGAAAGAATCTTATACGAGTAGATACATGCTTTTGGGGTCACGGTTTGCATTGGAAATTTACTAGCACTTAAAATATTTCAATTTTTCACACCGTGTTCGCTATGGAAATTCTCTCAAGCTAAAATGCTTCGAGGTTTTTTTTTTTTTTTTTTTTTTAATTTTAAATAAACTTGAAAGGTGTAAATGTGCAACGAAAAAAAAAAGCTTTTAAAATTCTATTCGCCAAAAGCGAAAAGTACGAAAAAATGAAAAAAAGATCAACAAATATTGCATACACCGGCCGGTAACCGGTTGTTGCTGCTTGCTATAGTGCGATTGCTGCTTTGACTCTAGTTGCGGCGGCGGCGGCGACTGTGGCGGTATCTTTTCTAATTCACAATACCATATCTTTGGAATTTATATTTTATTACTATGTAAATAGGAGTAAGGTTGAGTTAGAGATACAAAAGATACAATAATTATTAATACCGAGATGGATTATAGATATATACACATTTTTCGTTTTGTCTTACTCGCATGTGTGTGTATACAGTGTTTTAGTTAATTGTTTGTGGATTTGACTGAATGATAATTTGTGGTCGGTAATTTTGTTTAATTATATACATACCATATATTGGAAAAGGAAATGGTTGTAATTTTGCGTGAAAAGCAAAATGCAAGTAAAGTAATGAAGGCGTCCCGTCCCTTCAGGCGGATATTGGCATTATAGTTGCGAAATAAATAGTTTTTCTTACTTAAAAATACACAACCTTAATAAATCGTTGAACTAGATATTAGTACTGCGTAGGAAAGTACTTCAACTAAAGAAAAATCTTCTCCAAATGAAACGAAAAGTGTACAGAGTCAACGACTGAATTGTACAAAACTTCTAAGTGCAACTACAAGATTTGGGTGAAATAAAAGATATTCAAAAATACCTTGTTATCTTTGTGAACTCCACAGATGGAAATTAATTCTTAAAAAAGTGAGAAAATACATTTCAAAATTAAATTTCAGAATTAAATTATTTTTACGAGTATTTAACGCACAATATGGTCTTTCTGTACTGCGCCCACTAATCTCCCACCGCGATTCTGCTGATCATCCGAAACTGATCCTTATCGACTAATATTCTCCTTTCAATTGACGCCCTATGCCCCCCGAGGGGTTAAAGGATCTAAGTAGTAGTAATTATCAGCTACCCGAGTATAAAGTAAAACGAATTACATCGAAGTTTTTCCAACCACTACACCAAAGAAAGGTTCCTGCCTGGTAGTACAATGGACCGGAGAGTCTGAGTGCTCTAGGATTTGGGTTTCCTTTATTTAAAAAAAAAAGAATTATCCTTAGATATCAAGCACAACTGCTGCTTCGAAAGATTTTTGCCTCAAACCAATATTATCAAGCGGTAAAGTTTATTTGGTTGATAATTACTTTTTCACTTAAAAACTACCTATCCGATTGTGATGAAACTTTTACCGACTAAAGATGGCCAATCCTTAACAGTCACTGGCCTTGTAAATTACAATATATGATTTATGTAGTCATCATTCATCAATATGTGGACTACTCATGTGGTAAGAGTGATGTTCTATATTTTTTTGTGGTGGGTTTCAGTGTATAACTTCCTTAGAGTCACGGTAGCGGTGCCCTTGTTCTGTCTGCAATGTTGGATTTCCTTACATTCGCACTCTGTGTGCCATTCAGCGAAGCAACTGATAGTAAGCAGTTTAATATTCTTCTCATATTGGTAGCCCAAAACTTTACTAATTCCCCAAATTCGCGATCTTTAGTAGCGCAATCTTTGAAAGCCATCGATCTGAGAAATTTCTTCAAATACTGTTTGCTTATGTCCCTTGCTCGTTGGTTAAAACGTGAGGTATGACTGAGAGCGCAATCACTGCTAGTCACCATTCTGTTCTTCTTATTGAGCAACAAACAGTTGAGATTACTCTATAGTATAACCGCTCGGCTGCTCAGTGTGAATCGCTTGTTTTTCTTTAATATCGTCCAGGTATATACCCGTATGTTCCTACCAAACCGTAATTTACATACTTACTTATGTCCTGTATCCCCTTGTGGGTCCTAGGGCCTGTACTACGCCTACGCGCCAATGTGTACTGTTTCTGGCAATGTGTCTCACCTCTTCCTAACGTTTCCCCAACTGCCGTGCCTCCTTCTTGACTGGTCTGCGTCATGTTCTCCTCGGACCGCCAGTTCTTCTGCCATCCTGGGTTAAAGCGTTCCATTGCATAGCATGGTTCGCACGTTCCGATAGGTGACAGTTTCCTTTTGGGCTTATCAGCTTCCTCAATGCAACGGGGTGGATTTGAATAATCCTTACCCCCTTTTTCTTCTTCTGTCCCCTAGTAGTTAACATCCGTTAGGTCACTTGAGTTGTGGTAATAAAACGGCGCTTCTGCGCTAATTAAGTGTCGGCATGGTTTGCTGGCACAACCACTCCTACCTACCTACCTTCCTTTTGGGAAGTGTGACCAATCCACTGCCACTTCCGTCGTTGGATGGTTCTACCTATTGGTTTCTGACCCGTTCTCTGGTAGATATACGGTTGGGCCAGAAATCCCTTAAGATATTGCGCAGGTACCTATTAACGAACGTTTACAGCTTTCTGGTGATAGTAATGGACACTCTCCACGTGCTGCATCCATATAACAGCACGGATTAAACGTTGGAACAGTCTTAAACTGATTGCATTGCTTCGCCATATTTTGCACAACATCCCGAATGCGGTTTTAGTTTTGGCGATCCTGTTGGCTATATCCAGTTCGGTTCCACCATCGCTCGAGACAATACTTCCAAGATACTGGAAATCCTCTACACTCTCTACCGGTTGTCCAACAATGCATATTTGAGACGATGAGTTTGTTCCAAGGCTGATAATTTTAGTATTTTTGGCGTATTCATTTTCAGCCCGACGACGCCTGCCTCCCTCTCCACATCTGCTGTCATTTGGTGGAGGTCCATACGAGTAATTCTGTGAGAGAGTAAGCATACATCGTCAGCGTAGTTAATATGTTTCAGTTGAGATATAAGAGTCCATCCAATTCTTCCGTTTTCCGTCGACAAAGCTAAAAATACCAAAAAAGTTTTTTCACGGTCCCACCTCTCGTGAGCGTCTGACAAACATCCTAGAGTATTGTTATCACGATAAAGCTTCTCAAATCGCCGTTCCGATTCGGCATTAAATATAACGCACACAACATGAGTTGTTGCGAGAAGCTAGGCCCTGGCACTTTAAAGAGCTGATGCGCCAAATATTTGTTTTTTTTGTCGACAAAGCTGTAGTTTACATGCAACGCTATCGTCTCCTTCACTCTTGTCCAAATCATCCATGTACTCGTATGAATACTACCAATGTGCTGGAATTGTGTACCGCACATTCGATTTATATCACTGATTAGGGCGTAGTTGTGATTGCTTTGTGGTAGGTACATACCAAATCACAGTTGTGATTGCTGTATGATATAACTGCTCGGCTGCTCAATGCTCTGTGTAAGTAGATACTAGAGATGGGCTAAGTCGTGAATTTGCATTCGCAGTTATAACTGTAAATACGATCTCTTATTCACTGTGAATGTAAATTGCTAATGCGAATTCGCAATGGAGTCATATAGATATACCTATCCAGCTATTTTGTCCGAATCAGACAAAATAAAATGTTCTTTCATAAGCGAATTTTCATTTCATGGTGCAAAGGCCCCAAATCATTTTACAGCTCCTTAATTCCTACATATGTACATTTGTATGCACACGTATCTATGTGCATACATATATCGTTTCATAAAAACAAACATACTCGCACATCTGGCTCCGATGAACTTGCTGACACAGTAGGATGCTTAATTTCAATGCGCCTCTTTAAATTCGGTATACTGCTACTGAAGCTCCCACTAGGAAATTGCAATTGCAACGCAATAGCACCAATAGCAACTTAGCAGGTATAACCTCTGTGCTGCGTGCTGCTATATATCAATCAACCAAACTTACAAATCAGCTGCGACTGCGATATGCAACCTTATGAGTTGGTTTGGTGCTTGTTGGCGTATCATATAAAGCTTCACACACACAATAGCACATGTTCGAAAAGAAAATTGGATGGAGACGTTCAGCAGATAACGTAAAAAAGGTATTATTTTATAATTTTATTATCACCCCTATTATGGTTAGCGAATCGAACGTTCGACTCAAGTCGAACTGTCAGCGAATTGCTTCTGTCGTGGTATTGCTGTTAGCAAACATTTTCATTCGAATAAAGAATAAGTGCTGATAAAGGAAAGAACAAATGAATGTCATCTGTGATGTGTATAAAGCGACAGAAGTAATTCGCCGGGAGGTTCGACTTGAGTCGAACGTTCGATTCGCTAACCATAATAGGGGTGTATATCCCTTCTTCTTCACGTTTTTCGTATGAGACAAACACACATGAAAAATGAAATTGTGGTTCGTGAAGAGAAGCCAGACAAAGTATCATTGGCAATAGCAGTTTATTTATAAGTTGTTAACAGGTTGCGAATGTGAATTTTTATTAGGAGTGAATGATTAGCAGGTTGCGATTTTTTTTTGTTCATCTCTAGTAGATACCAAATCATTGTGACTGTGATTGCTCTATTGTGTAACTGCTCGGCTGCTCAGTTCTCTTTAATTTAGGTCACGATTGTATTACTTGATTCACATTTGCTTACATTCGTCTTTCACTTACTGTTTTACGAGTATATTGTGTCCTGTTCTGTGCACAGAAGAAAAGGAGTAGTCTGCGGTCTTTTTTTTTTTTTTTTTTTGCCTGGGGAGTATTGGAAAAACGCATATGCGCAGAAACAGTCCCGCTCTTTTTCAAGTAATTCTAATCACTAAAAACCAACTCTAACCCATTTTCAACCTGACACCATCCACTCCGGAACCGCTTTAGCATTACTTCAGAGTGGTGTCGTTTTCTATCCCCTCTGGGGAACCGTCTTTTTCACATTTTTCTCCTGATGCGAATCTATAATCAGGGTTATCGTGAATAAAATTTCCCTCGGAATTTTTCCTCCGAACAAAAATTAGGTATCTTCGAAAAAGAGGAAATAATTCCGCAGGAAAGAAATAAGTATCATGAATGACAATTCAGGAGAATTTTCAACGCAATCATGATATTTAATTTTTTCCCTAATTTTGAAGGTACCTAATATTTGTTCGGAGGAAAAATTCCGAGGGACAATTTATTCGCGATAGCCCCGAATATCTTACCGGTAAGGCTTACATCAATTTGGTAAACTTACTCAGGGTATTTTTACTTCCTCCTCTCTCTTTCTCGATCTGAGTACCATCTTAATGAATAAAGATATTCCACATGTCGATACTCGAGACCATCTTCTTTACGGCATTTTCAGGAGAAAAGTTGCCTATCTCCGACTCCAGGCTATTTCTTTCTGCTGCCCACCTGTTACAGGTGAAAAAGCTGTGGTATGCATCGTCTTCCAAAGAGTCTCCGTATTGGCAGGCTGCGCTCCCTACTTTTCACATGTTGTGCAGGTACTAGTTGAAGTAACCATGTCCGGTAAGGAACTGGGTGATATAATAATTCACTTCACCGTGCTCCCGCTCTGTCCTACAGCAACGTCTCTGATCAACCGGTAGGTCCACCTTCCCCTCGTTTCGGCTTTCCGTCCATTTTGCCACTTCTGCTTTGAGAGTTGGTTCGCTTCTGTAGTTGCTGTTGCCGCGCGTACTTCCATCTTCTTGTTGTGGACGTCCTTCCTTGCTTCTGCTAGGATATCTATGGGCGTCACTCCTGCGACTACTAGGGCTGCTGGCTCCGACGCTGTTCGGTATGAACTCGTTATCCGAAGGGCTCCTATACGCTGCACCGCAGCCACTTTCTTCCTGTCTCTTTTTTGAGCGCGTCAGCGCAAATCTCTTAAGTCTACGGTCTTAAGAATGATCAAAACACTGCTAGTCTTAACAAGCTCTTTTGCTTAATTGTTCGTTATGATCACTGCTCACTGAAAATCGCTCTTTAACCTTTATATAATATATCTAACAGATATAGCGCAGACCCCGTTTATTTACTATGAACATTTATAAGATCAGCAAATGTCACATTTGCGAAAAACCCTAAGGTTAACTGTGGCAAGAAGTTAAAACGAAATAAGTACCAACTCCTACCCTAACTCCTGCAGACCGAAACTATAAAACAGAATACGAATCTCTTTTGCTTAACACATATTAACACAGAAGCACCTAGAATGAGTTACACCCCAAGGCAAGTGCTTAAAACGACATTAATATCAATAACCAAACCCGGATTTATTTCGCTCGTAATACATAAATATCACGAAAGCATACAAAGCACAAAGTTTCGTACCTTTCGTACATGGCTTCACATTTCATGTCATTTTTGAACAATGTATCAGTGGTAATGGCATGAGAATAATTACAAAATGGATATCATGTAGATCGTCCCATAAAATGTACTTTCATGATTTTATAGCTCACTTGTACCATAAAAATAATTCAATCCATGGAAGGTACGGATAGTGTGCCTACAATGTAAAATCAACGAAATTTAAACTGAAAGTACGTTTTCATTGCCATCCATTAATAAATTAGCCAGCAAGAAAGTCAGAGTGTGGAAACTTCCCAGCAAATAAGATATACTTGAGCTTCGTTGACGCCAGGCGTTTGCCCGTTCACGCGAAGAGTACAACTGACCGTAATTAGGTCAAGTGGGTGAGGTGAAAAATACATACATACGAGTATAGACCAAATCCACCCTTGAATCCTTTTCCCGACCATACACTCGCGCTCTCTCTCTCCTTGTCCTTCTTTCCGTTTGACATTTAGAGGATTGAACTGAACCGTACAACCATTCAGTTTGTCACGAAACTAAATGTGAAGAATTTTTAGCCTTTATAGCCGGCCTCATACACTGTGCGCGCTCTGTTTTAGGGGAGTGATAGCTAAATTTATGGCCGCTTTAAAATACCCCCAGTAGCAATGGTAGCGGTTAGCTGGAGCTTAGCTCAGCCCAGTCATGAAGGAATTAAAAACAGTAAAGTGCACATAAAATGTCAAATGAATGTGTACGTTTTTTGTTTTTATTTTTTTTTATTTTGCAATTTCCCAGAAACCATCGCAAATGGCGTGTATGTGGGTCAGACATACTGTCTGGAGCAGGGGGGTTTGGGATTTAACTTTTTTTTCTACTTTTCTCCATTCGTAGTCTCGCAGTGCATTTAATTTCACCCTTGCCCATTGTTTGTTTCTTATTTTAATTGTTGTGTGTGTATTATAGTTTTTCTGGTCGTTTTTATTCATTTATCGCTTGTGTGCTCCATTGTCACACATGCGAAGGAGTAATAAAATGCACATGTAACGCATAGGATGGCTGGCTGGCAAACGAGATGATGGAAGGAAGAAGTGAGAATTGAAATTAACACTTCAAAATAAAAAAAACAAGAGTAATTCGGTTTAATTGACTGCGGTTTTTTGTGTGTTCTCTGTTAATTATACTGATTAATAGAGTAAGAGAGATGGGGCCGTGGTAAATGATATAATTAGGGAAAACGTGGTGATAAGCCTTATTTTTATTTTTTTCTCAGGGAAGGTCAGGGCTAGTTGGACGTCTAATGTACATTTGTCATACTTAGGTGATAATTGTTTTTGTGAATTACCTTAAAAAACTGCGTTCTCCATTGAGTCAGCTAATAAACACAGCACGCGCACGCTTTCAAATGATCATATAGTCGAAAACTCTGAATTTAATTTGAGGAATTTGCATCAAGAATTCGTTGAGAAGCTCAGTGAAATTGATGTCTATATATAATATAAAAGCGATACACCATAAAAAAATCTTATACTTATATTAATACGTGAACACGAATCTTGTCGTACGTTTTTTTAGTATTTATAATAAAAGGAGGTGGATGAAACTTATATCAAGGTACTGTGCCATAGATGTGCAGAAAAGAAAAATTATATGCGTATGTAACCCTTAAGTTAGGTAAATTCCCCTCGGTCGAATCTCGACCACACAAATGCGGCTTTTTCACAAAAATATTTATTCTTGTTGATTCTAACTTACCCGACCTACAATTCTATATCCTTATGCTAGGTTAGATTAGGTTAGAGTGCCTGCAGAATGAAACCGCACTAAGGCCAGACTAGGCCCATTGTGGTACCACATGGATCTATCATCCGCAGGAAGAACTACCCCGGGAACCATTGGGAGCTTAGTATGAAGCGCTGGAGGCTGTCGATGCTGACGCTAGCTAGCTCGCTTAAATTGTGGAAGAGGTAGGCTCCTAAGTATAGTCTTCTGTGAGCGGAAAGGGCATGATACGTACAAATAAATCAAATAAAAGACTGTCTTAATGTACAAACCTTTTGTCAATAAATTGAATTGAATTGAATTGAAAATGCCTAGCCTGATTGGATGCCTGCCGATGATGCAGTGGCCCGTAATGACGCCTATTGTAGTTGCGATTAGCGACTTTTCCAGCCCAAGGTGAACCCCACAGGTGGATCAGTAGAAATGCGGTGAAGTGGGAGGATTATGATTCCTTTTTTTTTAAATATAGGAAGAAGAAGAAAAAATTTTCAGCCCAATAAGGCGGCTAGAACGTTTCTGATCCAGCTTAGGCCAGGTTTGTTTAGTAATGAGACACCTAGTGCCGCTGGTCCACCAGCGATTTGTCGCGCTAATGGTGTTGAACTTAAGTACGAGGGCAAGGTGAAAAGTTCTCGGCCTGAAGCAGAGATAGCATTCCAATCAGCAAAAAATTAGGTTTCCTGCCTGGGTTTACTTCTCATTAGTTCGTATGACAAGTTTCAACTTGTTCTCTCAAGTAGTTTGTTTATACGAATTTTGCAGTAGACGCCTTGCGTGTTTTTCGTTAAAATGGATAAACTTGGATATCGTGCGGTCATAAAATTCTTCATTTTGGATGGGTTAACCCCTAAGGAAATTCATCCAAAGTTGACAAAAGTTTACGGAGACTGCTCCTTCCATGTCAACCGTTAAAAAGTGGGCAACTGAATTTAAACTTGGTCGCACGTCCCTCGAAGATGACCCACGTGAAGGACGGCCAAAAACCGCAACCACACCCGAAACAATCGAAAAAGTGCATGATATCGCGTGTAAGTGAGATAGCTGAGGCTGTGTGTATATCGGAAGAGAGGGTGCGAAACATGTTGCACAAAAACTTAGTGATGCGAAAGCTCGGCGCAAGATGGGTGCCGCATTTGCTGAATGCCGATCAAAAGCAAATGCGCAAACGATTTTCGCGGCAATCTTTGGACCGATTCAATAAGGATCCGACCGATTTTGTCACCATGGATGAGACATGGGTCCACCACTACACGCCAGAAACGAAACAGCAGTCGAAGCAGTAGGTGGAAGCCAGTGGTTCAGCGCCAAAGAAAGCGAAGTCGATCGCATCTGCCAGAAAAGTCATGGCCAGTGTGTTTTGGGATGCCAAAGGGATCCTGTTGATTGATTACCTTGGGAAAGGCAGAACAATTACAGGCAAATTTTACTCCAACCTTCTTGAACAGCTGGATGCCAAAATTCGCGAGAAGAGGGGTGGCTTGAAGAAGAAAAAAATCATCTTTCACCAGGACAATGCAGCTGTACACAAGTGTGCGTTGGCGATGGGAAAACTGCGGGATTTGGGGTACGATTTGCTCGGCCATCCCCCCTATTCACCTGATTTGGCACCCTCAGACTTCCATCTTCTCCCAAACTTGAAGAAATTTGTTTCTGGGAAGCGGTGCGCATCCAATGCAGAAGTTGAGAGTGCCGTAGATGAGTATTTTCACAGCCTTCCAGACTCTCACTTCCGAGAAGGAATACTGATGTTGGAGAAACGCTGGACTAAGTGTGTTGAAGTCAAGGGAGATTATGTAGAAGAAAAAAGTCATTTTTTAACTGAAAATCGCAGTATTTCATTGTCAGGCCGAGAACTTTTCACCTTGCCCTCGTAGCAGTTTTACTGTAGCGAGAGGCATGTCGAGATTCGCCTTGCTAGACGAGATCGGCAGACAAGTGCCTTACTTGGCGAGTTCATCGGCCGAGCAGTACCCTGCAATGTCCCTGTGCTCCGGCACCGAAATTAGGTGAATGTTGAACTGTTTGGCCATCTTGTTAAGAGACAATTGACAGTTTAGGGCTGTTTTTGAGTTGAAGGTAACAGATTCCAGGGACTTGATCACAGCTTGACTGTCAGTAAAGATGGTAATATCCCGTCTGGATATCACATTGTACTTCATTGACATGGTCTCCGTCTGGAAGACGCTACAGTGATTAAGGAGGCGAAACGAGATGCTAATGTTTAGTTCTTGGGCGAAGACACCTCCCCCACTCCCGACTCTGTTTTGGATCCATCTGTGTAAAAGCAGATTCTAAAATAAATAAATAAATATTGTATTTAGCGCAACAGCTCTTTTAGTGCCAGGGCCTAGCTTCTTGCAACAGTCATGTTTTGTGCGTTATATTTTTCACACGAATGTGAGGGACAGTTTAGTGCCGTATCCGAATGGCAATTTGTTTTGAGAAGCTTTTCCGAGACAACAATACTCTCGGATGTTTGTCAAACGCTCGCGAGAGGTGGGACCGGGAAAAAACTTTTTGGTGTTTTCTGGGATTCGAACTTAGAACCGCAGTGATCCGACATACTAACCACTTACGCCACGCCGCCCACAAGGCAGATGCTAACAACTGTTTACAGAAAAGCTTGCTTTCTACATGTAGTCTGACAAATTGGCAACTATTATTCATAAAAAAAAAAACTAATTACTACGAAGAATTGTAATAAATAAAATCCTTCTTTTCGATTCTCACAATCTTGAGTGACCTGCAATTTGCCTCGTAAGTTAAATCTTTTTACGGATTTAATACGTTTTGTAGTAAGAATTTCCAGAAATATAAATAAAAATATTTCATATGCATAATTTGGAATTATGTGATGACACAGATATACGTAGTAAGCAAGAATTTTTCACAGAATTGTCTTCAAATGGCGACTTAAGTCTCTGAACGATCGTCAATTATAAAGACACTATAATCGCATTTCCTTCATACTTTATGTTATTAGCTTTATGTTATTATTGTTGCCACATTTTACCATAACCATAAGTTTTCTTTTTTTTTTTTTTTGTAAGAAGCAACATACCAAAACGGATTCTTAACGCTCTGTTCGTTATAACCGCGTAAACCTTCAAACTAATGCTTTAAAAAAAAAAAATTTCTGCCAAAAACCAGACAAATTCCATCCATAAAAATCATTCTACACCATAAATCAAAAGAAAAATAACAAAGTGGAATATGAATTACAAGAGGGTTCCCTCGCTAACTCTCTAACCATAACCAAATGTGTTTTCATTTGGCCAAAAAAAAAAATTAAATGTGTTTCCATTTATTCTCTTTTGCAATAGAATAATGTGTGTTAGTGTTGTGTTGCTGGTCTTCTTTAAAATAAAAAAATAAATCCTAATGATTGACAGAGTCAAGAAACATCTGGATATTTGAGAGCAGAGGGATTCTATTCCGAAACTTTCTTAGACTTGAACAGAGATGGGACTTATTTTTTTCTACAATACTTGAGGTTTTTATTGAATTTATTGGGTGGCAGAGAAACACATCTGTTTGGCAAATGATTTAAAAGAAAGAACGAAACGAAATACCCTATCCAGATGTAGTAGCATACATTCGTTAGCATGTGAGGGTTAATTTAATTATAATTGCTATTTACTCGAAGATTGATGGCAAAAGCATTCGAGAATAGATGGCGACTAAAGTTCAGTGTCATAAATCTACTATCTACAGAGTAGAAAAGAAAAAGATTCTTTTTTTTACTCCCACAATCGCTATATGTTTCATGCTCAATATTCAATTAACCATTAATTAAGGCATACTCTAAATTGGCTTGATTGAAGCAGGCACACACACTATTTTTTCGGAGGTTCTTAAAATTACAATTAATCCTAATTATTAACGCGTTCCATTCTTAATTCAACCGAAAGAAAACTGGTTCAGCTTTATTACCAACCTTGAATCAATTGAAAAAGGATAAAAGTTTTTTTTTTTTTTCTTTTTATTTAAGCAAATGCACTTAATTAAGAGCATACGACAATTATTTTTTATTCTTCTTCTCACTTAAAAGCAATTTATCAAATTTAACTAATGACATTCTGTTCTCTTTTTTGTTTCTTTTCAGTTATTTTGCGCAAAAAGACGGAAAAAAATTAATTAAAAGTAAAAAAATAAATAAATAAAAAAAAAAAATACATCTCAAGTGTTCTTATTTTTCAAATGGCCACAAATGTAAAGTTTAGTGAAAGAGAAAAGAAAAGTTTATCTATATACAACAACAACAAGAAAAAGTGTAAATTTTGTGATTTAAAAGAATATATTTATATTTATTTACCAAAACAACCAAAACTAACCATCTAACTGTGATTTTAAGCTTAATAATTATATTTATACAAAAAGAAAAAAAAAAAAAAAGAGAGAAAAGAACAAACACGGTCTTAAAGTTAAAATTATCCTTTGCTAGGTAAAGTTTCTGTGTTTTTTTTTGTTTTAAATTTAAAAGTTGAAAGTTAAAAAAAAAAAAAAAAATTCAATGAGAATGTTTAATTTAAATATACCACCAACCTCATCACTACTGGGGATCGATGGCAGTGGACTGTGTTCCACGCCAAAGACCCCGGAGATAGTGAACTCCTTGATGGCGATGTCAAATCCCTTGGATAATTATAATTTTACAACAACACAAGGGATTTCGGTGAGGAATTTCAATTCCATGAATCCACAGGTGAGTTTTTATTATTATTTTTTTTTTTATTTAATATTTATCTAGTTTCTATATAGTGATGCCTTTCATTGAATTACATCGAAAGTACACACATGTGTTAGGTTAGGTTCGAGTGGCTGCTTGCACCGTGGTGCAGACAGAAGTAGACCAGATGTCTATTGCGCTATCACATGGATCTAGGTGTTTCGCAGAACTACTCGCAAAACCAATCGAAACTAGACTTGAAGCGCTGGAGGCACCTGACGTTCACATTTGCCAGGTCACCAAGGTTGTGAAAGAAGTAAGCTCCTAGGTTAGTTTTCTATCTAATGGAGAAGTCCGAACAATCGCAAAGAAGGTGAAAAATCGTCTCTTTCTCCGTTCAGCCATTTAGTTAGATTGTAGATTGTAGATTGTTGAAGAGGCGGGCTTAGGTCACCTTATCACTGCGGCCACATTGGGCCTATTGTGATTTCCTCTGATCTTAAAATTCACTCAAAATATCCGATTTGGTGATGAACTCTACTATGTTTTTGAGTGAGCTTGCAGATAAGTCTTCTGCTTCATTATTTACATAAATAAGGATGACGTGTTCTGATTCGTGTGGGCGCCGTGGCGTAAGTGGTTAGTGTGTCGGATCACTACTCAAGAGGTTCCAAGCTCGAATCCCAGAAAATACCAAAAAAGTTGTTTCACGGTCCCACCTCTCGCGAGCGTCTGACAAACATCCGAGAGTATTGTTGTCACGAAAAAGCTTCTCAAATTGCCGTTCCGATTCGGCATTAAACTGTAGGTCCGTTCCATTCGTGTAAAAAATATAACGCACACAACATGAGTGGTTGCGAGAAGCTAGGCCCTGGCACTTTAAAGAGCTGTTGCGCCAAATATTTGTATTTGTTTTTTAGCCTTGCTATCTAATAGAATACGGATATAAATGTTCTTGTTGGTTATAGATCTGTTTATACTTTCTCTGATGCATAGTTCTATAGCGAATACTTTGGCTTGGAATAAGGAGTTACTTTTTTCCATGCACGAATGAATGAAGGTTTTCGTAGTAGCACCGTATACTCCAGCCCCAACTCCTTCATCTGTCTTGAATCCGTCTGTGTACCACATATAAGAGTGATTGGCAAATGTAGGTTTGTTCTGTTCCCAGTTGTTGCGATCTGGGAATGTAACCTTGAAGTAGTGACTGAAGTTGAATCTTGGCAGACATTTGTCCGTAATTGCTATTCCTAGTAGTTAGGTTAGGTTAGGTTAAAGGGGTTAGCTGCAACAAATTCGCGCAGCCTGCACTCGGATCTCAAACGGATCCATTGTGCTCCCCTGACGTGTTTCCTGGATGAAGAACTGTAAAGAGAAAAAAAAAGTAAAATAGCTAGAGTTCTGTGGTAGTGAAACGGCCTTCTCTGAACCACCATGTAGAAGTTATAAATTTCATAATGGTGGTTGATGGCTTTTCAGACAAGTCGCCCAGATGGTTGAAGAAATACTCTCCTGGTACTGCAGAGACTAGAGCATTCGCAAAGGAAGTGTTTCGTGTCCTCCTCTACGTTTGTATTGCCGCATCCTCTGCAGAGTTTATCTGTACTTAGCCGCATTCTCTTCCAGTGGGCCGCCAATAGGTTGTGGCCGGTAATGATACGAGAAGTTTTGTCTATTTTCACTAAGGATAAGTAGTTCATTGTGGTTGATTTCATGCGCAATATCCGAGTGAACTAGTTTGAAATTTGAGTTATCTTCTACGATGAGCAAAAGGCGTATACCATAGCTTCTTTCTTTATATGAAGCTTTAGGGGTGGTAGGTTTAGAATAACCTCAAGCGCTGCAGTAGGGGCAGTTTTCATTGCACCTGTTGTGCATACACAGGGGGCGCCGTGGCGTAAGTGGTTAGTGTGTCGGATCACTACGCATGAGGTTCCAAGTTCGAATCCCAGAAAATACCAAAAAGTTTTTTTCACGGTCCCACCTCTCGCGAGCGTCTGACAAACATCCGAGAGTATTGTTGTCAGCTTCTCAAATCGCCGTTCGGATTCGGTATCAAACTGTAGGTCCCTTCCATTCGTGTGAAAAATATAACGCACATAACATGAGTGGTTGCGAGAAGCTAGGCCCTAGCACTTTAAAGAGCTGTTGCGCCAAATATTTGTTTTTGTTTTTTTTTTTTGCAGGCTAGTCTTTGTAGTTTATTGAGTCTGTCCTGTGTAGACCTTTGCTTTATTTTTTGCCACCATACTGGTGCTGCATATGTGACAATTGGCTCTGCTATTGCCGAGTAGAGCCATAGCATCATTTTGGGGCTAAGGCCCCAATTCCTACCAATGAGGCTTTTGGTGGTCCATAATGAGATCCTGGCTTTGTCTATGGCTTTTGTTAGGTGAGAATTCCAGGTGGGCCATCATGTTATGAGATAAGCAATTTTTACAGTGGCCGTGAAAATTATGATATCCCGAGTAGATATCATATTATTATATCATACATTGCACTTCAGCCACGACAAGGTCTCTTTAATCACTATTATTTCCACCTGGCATTGGCTTCGACGGTTCATAAGAGAATGAGATACTTCTTCTGCTTCCTTTTATCAGCGAGGTTATGATCCGAAAACAAGGGATCATAACCCTCCCACTTCACCGCATTTCTACTAATCCGCCTGTGGGGTTCGCCTGTAAGAGAATGAGATACTATCATTAAGATATTTAGAGAAGCCGTCTCATCCTACCGCGCCTTCGCTTTTGGAGATCAGACCTCCTTCTCAGTCTAATCCTACATACATAATCCAATACACATTAAATCTTTAATATTATCCATGCCTGTCGTTTGTACTCTTTGTTTGGTTTGTCTTGATTGTCACAATGACGCTAGAATGTTTAAAAAAAAGTAGTCCCACTTGTTGATTCTCACAACTTCAAGTTATTTTAAAAACTGCATTCTACCTATAATCTCACGAAAATAAATCATTTCATTCATCGAAAAATGTATTCGTTGGATAGAAAGTTGAGAAATGCGTATTTTTCGTAAAACTGCCCTTCTTGTTGACTCTCACTATATTTTATCACTTGAAATAGGCTTCATACTTCTTCTTTCTCAATAAATAACTTTCTACATTCGATTTGAGAATGTCCAGCAGTAATTTGTTTCCTCAGTTTTTATTTTGTTTAAGACTGACACAATCTCGCTTATTCCAGTTTCCATCATTAGCATTACTTACTTACTTAGGTGGCACTACAATCCGGGGTGGACCTGGGCTTCAACCAACAAACCTCTCCAGCCAGCCCGATTACGAGCCAGCAGCCTCCAGTTGCGTACGCCAAGTTGGTTAAGGTCCTCCTCCACTTGTTTGCGCCACCTACCGCGAGGTCGTCCTCTATTGCACCGTCCATCCGGGTGGATTCGAAGATTTTCTTGGCGGGAACGTTGGGCTCCATCCACTCTACATGACCCAGCCATCTTAGTCGCTGTATGTGAACTCTTCTGGCTAAGTCGATGTCCTTTGCATTACTTTCAGTCGTTTTAAAAGTATTTCTTTGCCAATACGGGTAGTATTTCCTTATTTTACCACGTACCCTTGGTCAAGTGCACGACTCAAGAGTAGGTTATCTGAATGACTATACATTGGAGAGTGTTATCAATTGTTGCGTACAATTTGAGTCGTGTTCAACTGATAAACAATTTAGGTTGAGTACTTTCGAATATACCCAGCGTTCATGCTGTTCTTACAATGAAGTGCAGATACTCTTTGTGGATTAAATTGTAAAACCCATCGAAACAAATCGAAACTCTTTAATAAGTTAACTTGGACGGTGTTTGCATTTCCATCCATTCTTTCTGCACTCACTTTCGTTTCAAAGTTTGACTTCTTTCACAAAAAATTTGAATTTCTTTACAATCCAAATCGTTTGCACTTCTAAGATCATTCAATTCCATCAACTTTTCTTTAGTGTCAGTGAACTGTTTCGCTAATATTCTCGAGGGTTTTATATCATTGATCTTTCCACCGATATCTCGACAAGCACACTAGATCGCTTTAGACACATCCATCTACTGACAAGTGTCATATCCGAGTATCTTCAAGAATGCATTTCGAAAACGTTATTCAGTAAGCCGGATACACCTCCTGATCTATCAACTTATCATGTTGTCAACTAATAATTGGCTCTATTTATCGTTTAAAAATCAGTTTACATCATCATTCAGTAGTTCGATTTGTGGTTTTAAATTGCCTGCAGCTCCTTTTTTTTAAGGTCACACCGAAAAGTTTTTTCATCGATCTTCTTGTCGATACTCTGCTTCAATTGATTTAATGATTATCTTCCTTCTTTCCTCTCACCATTTTGCAATTTCCAAGCCTCATTCCAGACCTTGGGATAACTCCATATTAAAACTTGTTTGTCGATTAAAATCAGTCACAAACCTATACTTTGCTCATTTCATCTAACGAATTCCTAACAAATGCCACACCAAGTACTATACCTGTCAATCTTTTTTTCTTTTTCTTATTTTTAATGATTCTAATTTAATCCCATTTTATATAATAAGTGTTGTATATTTGAAATTAATTTCAGGCAATATCACAGGATAGTAGTCATTCCAGTTGTTCAGGTTCGCCGCTTGACTCACCCGCCGGTACAGCTACAACACCCAGCGTCCAACAGGTAATTTATTTTATTGTTTATTTGATTCTTTTTACTCTCTCATTGGAAGAACAAACTAACAGAATCAATTACGATCGAATATACAAATTGAAATCAATTTTTCAATGCATTAGTACTTCTTTAATTAAAATGTAAATTTTATACAAAAAAAAATCGAGTATCCCGACGCGGTACATTGAAAATTTTCGATGCGACATTCGCGCAACATTTGATCAATGATGTACACACCAACCGCCCACGAAAACGCCCACTTCGATTCGAGCGCCCCATTGAGCACAATCAAAGTAAATTACTATAGAAATAGAAATAAAAAAAGAATTTAGAACAAAAACTCAGGCGCGACATTGACCCGTATATGCAAAATGGATGCAAATTAAAAAAAAAATTATAGCAAAAAAAAATGGCTAAATATTGTTGTAAGGCAGATTAATCGTGGGGCGCGCTCATTGAAGAAAATAAATCGGTGTAATGCATCTTAGACAGAGAGATGTAGTTGTAGGTAATCATTTAATTATAATCGCAACGCCCATCGGTGATCTTATAGGTTGACTTCTGTTCGAAAGACGGATGCAATAAAAATTATCTACTGACTTGAGCGAGAGAAAAAATATGCAAATTAGATTTTTATTTTATTTTATATGACTTATTTGCTTTGATGATGTTACCAATAGTGTGTCAAGAAGAGCCTCTTAGACAGAGATGCGTCATTTGAAAGGTTATATGTGCCTATCGTAAATCTTGTAATCGTTAACTAACAGAAAATATACAACAGTTCAGATTTGCTTTTTATATACATATACTAGTATCCATTGTGGTCAAAATTCGACCAGAGGAATTTTCCTAACTTAAAAATGTTACATGCGCACATATTTTTTTTTTTCTGCACATCTATGGCACAGTACCTTTCGAATGATATAAGTTTCACCCCCCTCCTTTTATAAAAAATTCTAAAAAAACGTACGATGAGTTTCGTGTTCACGTATTAATATATAAGATATAGGTACATACATGTAGAAATGTAAGCAATAATTGTACCTAAAACCATAACAATTATGGCTCTATCATTGAAAGTAGCCCATAAGATCTGACCCATATGAGGCTTCTTTAATCCGTTCACGGCTTCAAAACACATTTGTTCGTTTCAATTGAAATACTTTGCATCAACTATTCCTTAAAAGTACTAATTCTGTACTAAAGCAAATCGTATTATTAAGCAATTTCGTTCCTTCCTTCTTATTGATTCTCATCATCCCAAGCCACATACACTGGACATATGTATGTACGAGTATGTAACATTTTTTTTTTTTTTTATTGAATCGTTGATTTTACGCCAATGATAGGTTAGGTTAGGTAGATGGGTGCCTTGTAACAAAGAGTTATGCCAATGATATATGATATGTATGTTCATTAAAATACGTTCCTTCCTTTAGATTCTCATTTCTTTAATTGGTTCGTTATTCTTCTCTAAAACGAATAAATGCTTTCAAATGAATAAAACATTTTCTTTTTTTTTTTAATTCAAAGAAACGGGTATTAAATGTTTTAATATTAATTTAAAATTGTGTAACTACACAGATGACAGGATAATTTTTCATAGAACGGGCTTCAAATGGCTACTATAGTATCTTATTGGGTATATAACTTAATTCGTGCGGTTTTTCATATGGAACCCAATTTCCTTGCTTTTGAATATATCCAGCTGCTTTTAAACGTTTTGAAATGGCTGCTTGAGTGACACCCAAAGATTCTGCGAGCTCTTCTTGTGTTTGGCAACAATCTTCATAGAGTAATGCTTCCAGTTCTTCATCTTCAAACTTTTTTGGCTGCCCAGGACGTTCATCGTCTTCCAAGCCAAAATCACCACTTTTAAATCGTGCAAACCACTTTTGGCAATATAATATAATATACAAGATGCGTTCCAAAGTAAACAGGACTTTTTAAAAATAAAAACAACAAACAGTTTTGCTTTTACTTATGTACTTACTTAGATCCTTTAATCCCTCGGGGGACATAGGGCGTCAACCACGCCATCTTGTTCGGAGTTCTGCAACGCATTTGAGCTGCCTCCAACTTATTCCTTAAAAGCTCAATTGCTCCTCAACTGTTCTGCGCCACATTTGCCTAGGGCCTCCCGCTATTCTGACTGCCTGGGTGAGCGGATTCCACTGCATGGCGTATTTCGCAATGTAGTTGTATTCGCGCCGTAGAGTGTGTCCAATCCACTGCCACTTTCTTCTTCGTATAGTAATGCTAATACGTTCTTGGCCCTTTCTTGTATAAAGTTGTTCGTTGGGGATGCGGTTCGGCCAAAAAATCCTCAAGATGATCCTTAAACATTTGTTTATGAAGACTTTCGTAACCAAAGTACCTTCCAAGTACTGCACCCATAAAGCAGCACCGATTCTACGTTGGAGCGGAACAGTCGCAGCTTGGTTCTTAAGCTGATAACATTGCTTCTCCAGATTTTGGATAGCATTCCAAACGCAGCTTTTAGCCTTCCCGATTCTGCTGCACACATCCAGTTCGGTGCCACCGCGATAAGCCTAGACCACACTTCCTGAATAAAGAAAGTTATAGACTTTCTCGACTTCCTGTCCGGCAATGTTAAACTGAGCGCGGATATTAGAAGTGCTCAGAGTTTTTCTTTTGGTTGTGTTTATTTTTAGCCCCACTTTGTTTGCCTCAGCTTTTAGATTTTGGGCCATCAAATGATGATCCATTATCCGATGTGAAAGTAGACAAACATCGTCAACGTAATCTAGGTGTTTAAGGTAAAATGTCATAGTCCAACGAATTCCATAGTTACATTCCGTCAATGCTGCACGGAGTATATCGCTGATAACCACCAAGAACAATAGTGGCGACAGTATGCAGCCTTGACGTAATCCACTTTGGACTTCAAAATCCTCCGACACCCCCCGCCCTCGTATGTAGCCTTGATAATAGCTATAAGTTTTTTTTTGGAATGCCTCTCGTGTGCAAGGCCAACCAGATAGCATCTCGATTCAAGCTGTCGAAAGCCTTCTTGAAGTCGATAAACAGCAAATGCAGCGGAGACCTGTGGTCACGCATTGTCCGACTATGACCAGTAAGTTGTTTATGTGGTCGATGCAGGAAGATCCAGCACGAAAACCTGCCCGTTCGACGTCGAGAGTTGAATCTAAATGCTCTTTGATTCATTCCGGAATTATTCTAGCTATTATTTTGGCTATGACTGGAAAAACGTATATACCTCTCCAGTTTCCGCATTCCGTCAAGTTTCTCTTTTTCAGAAGTTTTATTATCATCCCCCTTTTCCACTCCTGTGGAAATTGTTCACTATCTCAAGCTCTCCGTATTAGAGGGTGCAGCAAATCTGCCGATTTATTGTATTCAAAGTAGCGACTGCACGGTGTAAAAGCATGTGTCGAATGAGTGTTTTAGATCGTCGCCCAGGATGTCCTTCAAGATGTTGGTACAAGGATTGCTTGCAATCATTTCCAGAAAGGTAAAAGTCGCACGGTGCCATATCAGGTGAAGTGGTTTACAGTTAAAATGCGATTTTTAGTCAAAAAATTGGTCACAAGTGTCGATCGATGAAATGGCGCATTATCTTGCAACACACGCCAACTTCCTTCTGCGCGATATTTTGACTGAATGCGACGAAACGATGCACCAAACGCTTCAAAACACCAAGATAGAATTGTGCATTAACGGTTTGGCCCGGTGGAACGAACTCTTTGTGGACAATGCCCTTGGAATCGTAAAAGCAAATCAACATTGTCTTCACTTTTGATTTCCCCACATTTTGTATTTTAGCTCGTCTGGCGCCTTCCACTCGGCACTTTGACGCTTGGTTTTTGGATCATTTTGAAAACACCAGTCACAATGTTGTAAAAGAAGTTTTTGTTTTTATTTTGGCCTCCTTAATAATGTCCTTCGAATATTGAATTCTAAACAATTGGTGGTCGTCAGTCAACTTGTGCGGAGCAAACTGTGCACATATTATACTTTTCGGTAGTCCAAATGTTCGGTAGAAATGCGATAAATTGATGTTTTTGAGATGTTTTTGTTCCATTTCCATGAATTTCAATGAAGATTTTGGCTGATCTTTGATGAATTTACGAACAATTTTGATAGAATCTGCGGTGATCACGGATATCGGTTGGCCAATATGTTGCTCATCATTAATGCCCTTACGACCGTTTTTACCACTCATGAACTCTGCCATGAGATAAGCAGTCATCACCATATACTTGGTGATCTATCAATTGAAACGTTTCGGTAAAAGTTTTACCAAGCTTAAAACAAAATTCAATATTAGCTCTTTGTTCGATGCTCATTTTTTTGTACCGATGATACAAACTTACTGTCACTTCAAACGCAATAGCTCCGCTTCCATTCGTCCAAATATCATAAAATGTTGACAGAACATCAATGAAGGATCTACCTTCTATCTACGACGTATGTAATTGCAAATAGATGGCCTCACTAGAAATACCTAATTTTTAAAAGTCCTGTTTACTTTGGAACGTACCTTGTATTGTACATAAATATTTAAATGAGTGTCAGAGATTCGTTCTCCATACTCGATGCTATTCTGATTGCTTGTTTTAATTTGTGTCATAATTTGTAAGAGACAAAATAAGTATTAAAATCTTGGTACCTGAAGCTTGTCTACTATCGACGATGCTGTTTCTATTCTCAGAAGAGATTCTAGGTACAAAGACCGGCAAAGTTTTGAACTATTCGAGCCAAACTGTATTTAGTGAATACACAGAGCTCCATTAGAGAACGGATTAAGTATATAAGCACCATTCCACACAATTACCACCAACCTAGATTGATTTATAAATTTTCTTTCCTAGAAGGAATCCCTTATAGCTTTCATGTGACAGGTGGAAGTGGCTGCCAGCAAGCGCCAACAAATTAAGACCAATGATAGGTCCGCTGTGATACCTATCATTCTCCATACCTACTCGTAGAACCAACTGGAGTTCCTCATGAAGTGTAGGAGACTTCTAGAATCGGTTCTTATCAGATCATCTAGATTGTTTTAGTAGAAAGCTCCTAAGTGAAGTGGGCGCCGTGGCCTAAGTGGTTAGTGTGTCGGATCACTGCGCGTGAGGTTCCGAGTTCGAATCCCAGAAAACACCAAAAAGTTTTTTCACGGTTCCACCTCTCGCGAGCGTCTGACAAACATCCGAGAGTATTATTGTCACGAAAAAGCTTCTCAAAATCGCCGTTCGGATACGGCACTAATCTGTAGGTCCCTTCCATTCATGTAAAAAATATAACGCACACAACATAAGTGGTTGCGAGAACCTAGGCCTTTATTTTTTAAGTGAAGTTTTCTTTTTTCGGAGTGAGCAGCTTCTTCAGAAATCGTTTGAGTGCACACCAAGCCTTGCCTATTATACAGTGCCCAGTGATGACACCTATTGTAGTGCTAATATGCAATCTGTTGAGAGCAATCAAATTCTTATAGCGTTTCTGATCCAGCTTTGGCTAGACACGTTGTACCACTTGACCACCTAAGATTTGTTCCATCGATAGCATGAAGCGATCAGTATACCAAAGGTATCTTTTCTTTGTGTAGCCCGTTCAAATAATTTGTAGAAACTTTCAAACAACTACTACCTAACAGATACAACGAATATTGAAGTTTATACAATATGAATCATAATCTGCCGTGGGCGTGGTCGATAAGCCCAAAAAATACAGAGCGCCTCTAAAACCAATGAAAAATGAAAACGACGTGCAAGTTCTGTCAAACCAATAAATTTTCCTAATCCGCTCAGACAAAAAACAAAATTACAGTTTTTTTTTTTTTTAGCGTGGGTGACTCTCCCTTTTTTCTGAATTTCCTCTTCTTTCTCTTCGCCTCATTCATTTATCGTAACCGTCATAAAAAACGAACAACGAAAGTCAAAATTTTATGCAAAGTATGTACTCAGCCTAGCCTTTGATTTTTTGCCTGAGATACAGCCACGGCCAAGTCCTGGAAATCCATCCATCTACCGACTTGTATCTTTTTACAATTTTACTTCAATCTACTTGACCCAAAACTGTCGTAATTTATATTCACATGCAAAATAAACAAATAAACCACGCCAAATGAAAGGAGCAGAGCAGAGCTTAATTACTTAAATGCAATCAAACACAATAAACATATCAACGCCAGGCGGTGGCCAGACCTCGTTACGCATGCATATGGAATAACAAATTCGGTACAAAAATTATGAAATCATAACCATCTGTATGTGTATTTGTGGAGAAAATGTATATTTCTGGGATTCACTTGAGAGGGGGGAGTTTTCAGAATGTGAACTATATACGGATCGGATGCCTCATCGAGTACACTTGTCATCGTGATCGTCATTTAAAAGGAAGGAACAGAGGCATGATGATGATTAGAGATGAAAAATTGTTTAGCTAGAAAGTGTGTGGTGAGTGAGAAGGGCACCCACAAAACCAAACTACTGCTCAACATCATACCCTAATCAATCAAACCGTCAAAACCTCAGCATTTCACTCGAAAGTCATGTTCGGCCAGAGTAATAACAAATTCGTGTGTTTGGCTTATAAATCACGTTTTGGCAATATAAACATGTTCACTATCGTACTCAGTTTTATCATTTCGTAGAATTTTTTTTTTTATGTTTTTGCTTTTATGGCATACGGCGGCGTTGGGTTATTCAGGCGTCACAACTCCAAAGCATCACCGGCTCTCAGCGTGTTGATGGTGACCGATAAGAATCTGCAACTTTAGTTGTAATTTTAATTCGGCGAGCATGAAAGTCGGCAGGCGAACAGGCATCGCCACACACCTTAACTCTGACCTAGATTTTATTGTGTACGCAAAAAACCGCGGGTCACCACTAGTGTTTCACAAAAAATAACGAAAAAAAAAACCGAAAACCTTTTGACCATTTTTGGAGAATACACACAATAGGTCGGTGCTGGATAAAGGTGAATACAGGCAAGTGAAAGAGCATTGTAATGCAATCGAAATGGACAAGTGAAACACAAATGGCCATGTGGTCAAAGTGAGGCACGTAAAGTGGTTTCCAAAAATGGCCAAAAACATGATTTATTGTCATTTTTTGTGGCCTGAATTGGATTTTGAGTGCACTACACCGAAGGAAGCAGTTTTCATTCAACTTATGAATGTTTCATGCTGATTGTCGATTTTAAATTCATTTCACTTTCCTACAGAAAATAAAAACAATGAATCTAGTCCTGGATTGAGTCCATCGTGATGCCGATGTCAGAAGTGGCAAAAAAGATTCGCCTTTCGAATTCATTCTGCACAAAATCAAACAATACGAGTACCTTTGCATTATGTTCTTCTGATGGTAAAAGCAATGAAATTCTGTTTTTGAATTAATCCGGGAAGCCCATTGCATTGAATGTGTCAGAAGTGGAGTGAGTTTGTTACCTGATCGTGTTGCACTGTCAGAAGTAGCGAAAATGTTTTGCCCTTCTTAGGTGAGTTTCGTAGAAAATCGTTACATGTTTACGTTGTGCCCTTCAGAATAAACAAACAATAAAGTTCTGGCTTCGAATTCATTGCATTGCATGTGTAAGAAGTGGTAAGCGGTGGCTACCGTGCTCATAAGGCTACTTCTAATTTCTCTAACTTTAAACCTTGTGCATACTCTTTGTCTCAATATATTCTGTTGATCTCTTGACACCTCCCATCTGTAAATCTAAAATATGACCGCTATATACCCGCAAAACTTGTCAGCCAACTATTTAACCCATGTCGCAGTAAATCTCTCGCAAATGCTTCATGCACGAGTAGTTGCATCGAATAGATTTCTATCACCAATACCATATTGATCACTATACAATGTCTCTTATTCATTTATCTAGAAATTCCATTAATGAAAATCAATTTTAATATAATAGAAAACAAAAATTCCTACTGGGAATTTTTAAGGACAAGGCACCACAAGTACACGTTAATCACGTTCTTTTATTGTAAAATGATTAAACAACATTAGTATTACAGCGTTTTTATTTTCCCACAGAAGTATATGTAATGTAGTGTAGAAAAATATTCTTTTTATAGCTAGGTTTGACTTAAATGCTGGATTTTTTAACGTCATAGCGTGTAACATGCAATATGGAGGTTAGTTGTTGATAGGAATCTTACAATATTTCTCAAGTGAATCACCTTTGAGTTCCCTTTTTTTTTGTTAGTCTGAAAATTGGATGGTTTAATGTTTGAAGAAGAACATTTTTGTATGCAGAAGCCAATGTTTCCACTACGACAGATTCTGTGATAGCAATTTTGGAATTCGGAATGCAATTTCCTCTACGACCGCAGAATTCTGTGATGGGGGTATTATATGAGTAGATGTTCTACTACGGAACGGAAAATGCTAAGAACGGAATCGGTATCATCCTTGCGGCAGAGCTACTTGGTAACGTCTTGAGCATTTCGAAGTCCAGCGACCGTTTGATGTCTCTCAAACTAGTAATACAAGGAGAGGTGTGGAATATTGTCAGTGCATATGCTCCCCAAAATGGGTGCAATCAGGCAGATAAAGATGCATTTTGGCTAGATTTCCACAATCTCCTTAAGAAGATCCCAAAGGAAGAGTTTCTGTTTGTTGGAGGAGATTTGAATGGACATATCGGGAAGTCAAACGAAGACTATGAAGACTGCCATGGAGGACTAGGATATGGCGCCAGGAACCCTCCTGGTGAAGACATCGTAAGTATGTGCAAATCACACGGTCTTATCGTGTTAAATACCATGTTCATCAAACAAAGCCGACACCTGATCACTTACAGCAGTGGTGGAGATGAAACTCAGATTGACTACTATTTGGTAGCCAGTTTCGTGAAACCTCGGGTAAAAGATTGCAAAGTGATCCTGGGAGAGGCAATCGCTCGGCAACACCGTCTCCTGCTAACAGACATTTTTATGAAAACACCGAAGAAAAGCAAACAAACAAGGGTCTCTGAGAAAATCAAGTGATACAATCTGGACAAAGAAAAATGCGAGGCTTTTGTTTTCGTAATGAAAAATTACTTCTCTCACACCATCAACGGAGCTGAGGATGAAGAGTGCAGAGCACAAAATATGTGGGACTCCCTACAGCGAACTTGCTTAAAGAATGCCAAATCAGTGCTAGAAGCTCCAAAAGGCCACCATCAACACGCCAAAGAAACATGGTGGTGGAGTGATGAAGCTAAGAAGGTGATAAATGAGAAGAAAGCGGCTTTCAAAGCTTGGTCAAAGTGCCCCTCTAATAATAATGATGAAAAAGTTCGCCTCGAAATGGAATACAGATGCTGCAAGAAAAAAGCGAAGAAGAAGTGCGCCCAGCTTCAAGCAGAGAGTACGGAGTGCCTGTATCGGGAGCTGGAGAAAATATCTTCCCCGGTTGCTGATGCAAACCAGGCTATCCAGAAGCTGCGAATGCACAATATGAACAAGAGCGCAACCATATTCAAAATAGCCGCCCAAAGAAGGAGGAATGCTCAGGAGATAAGTTCGCCAAAGTTCATTAACAATGCTCATCTCTAAATTCGTGAGAGGTGACCCAATGCCGAATCAATGGAGGGAAAGTTACCTTCTCCCTGTGTACAAAGGGAAGGGTGATACGCGAAACTGTGATAACTACCGTTCGATCAAGCTGATGTCACACACCATGAAGATCGTTGAGCGAGTATTAGGTGGCCGACTGCGAAAAATAATACGGCTATCTGATGATCAGTGCGCGTTTGTCTCGGGTAAATCAACCACAGATGCAATCCAAAGTATAAGGATCATAATGGAAAACATCGTGATTCCTTAAGGGATTTGCATATTATATTGGTTGACTTTGAAAAGGCATTCGACAGACAACCACGAGATCTGATATGGGTGGCGCTAAGACATCGAGGCGTTTCAGAAACCTATGTACATATGATCATGGACATGTACGAGGGAGCAAAGACAAGAGTAAGATGCCCCGCTGGAGTAACCGAAGAGTTCCCAATCAAAGTCGGAGTGCACCAAGGAAGCGTCTTAAGTCCTTTGCTCTTTATTACAGTCCTTGATTATCTACTTGAAGGTAAAGTGATGGACCCCAAGGTACATCAGTTATTCTTTGCTGACGATGGAGCCATCATAAGTGAGCATCCTACATCCCTGCAACGAGCACTTGATGTGTGGGTGGACGCTCTGGAGGGAAATGGGTATCGCATTAGTTCAAAAAAGACAGAGTACTTGTGCTGCCCGTTCTCTGATCCACTCAGGCCTATTCCAGACATTTATTTGAATGGAACAGTGCTTCCCAAGTGCGAAAAGTTCAAATATCTGGGATCTAAGATCAATAGCAATGCAACTTGTGATGACGACATCAATCATCGCGTAAGCGTAGGGTGGATGAAGTGGCGAGAAAACTCCGCTATCTTCTGTGACAGCAAAATGCCCCCTAAGTTGAGAGGAAGGCTCTACACCGCAGTTGTGCGTCCAGCGCCCACATACGGTTCACAATGTTGGACGATGTACAAAAGTATGAGAGTAAATTAACGGCAGCTGAGATGAAGATGCTTCGCATGACAGCAGGAGTGACAAAGCTTGATCGAATAAGAAGTTCGAAGATCCGTGGAAGCTTTCACATTAAGGAAACCATCGTACAGAAAATAGAGCGCGACCGGCTCAGCTGGTATTGCCACGTTCAAAGAAGAGATCATTTGAATCCGGTTAAAAAGGCAATATCAATGCACGTTCCAAAGACATCGCAATGTAGCAAAGGCAGGCCTATAAACGCCTGGATCAGACAAATGCGACGACATCGGCATTTCATTGGCCTTAGTAACCGAGTGATCCAAAATCGGCAAGCCTGCCGATGTTTCCTGAGGTCAAATAGGCGAACCCCACAGGCGGATCAGTAGAAATGCGCTGAAGTGGGAGGGTTATGATACCTTATTTTCGGATCATAACCTCGCTGATAAAAGGAAGAAGAAATGAATGCTCATTGGTCTACAAATACTTTTATAGCAATGGCAAAAGCATTCAGCCAGAATGACGGCTTTAATTCGAATGTTAAATTGGTTGAAAAATAACAAAAAATTAAATGAAAATTGATTGTGTTGAACTATATTTCTATATATATTGCTTTTTGTACTCTAATGCAGCCGTTATGTTGTAAAATAGTACTTTCCAGTTATTACGATTTAAGATTTGAATTACTTCATCCCACGACAACAGGGACGTTAATGCAATGAGTAAGTAATTGAACGGGGAGGAAAAGTCGCCTTTTTTAGGGACGGGCTGGGCAAATGCTGTTTTCCATCTTCTCGGAAAGAGCCCAGAAGAGTAAAGGTTTCTCCAGCGTGGAGGAATACCTCTTCAGAACTATGGGGGAGATACCATCTGGACCAGCGGATTTGTGTATGTTAAGACCTTTGAGTACTCCTGCAACTGTACGAGTGCGAAAGTGGAATCGTCACATAGAAAATTCGATGCTCTCAAATACAGGCGATGACAAAGCAGATTCTCCTTGTCTAAGGGACTGACAGCTAGAATGTCATTGTAAATGAGCGTTGAGATAGCAGACGAGGCAACATTTTTAATATTTTTAACGAATACTACATTGCCATTAGTCAGTAGATGGTATGTCGAAACTAGCACAATTCCCCTTCTATTCTCCAAAATAGGCAGCTCCAACCGAGTCTAATCAAGAATTTCTGACAAATAATCCATCAAACGATCATCTTTTCAAACAGATGGTCCTCCTACAAATAACTATACAAAAAAACATTGTTTAACTTTCGCTTTCATTTAAATTACTGGGGAATTTCACTCTTAATTCGCCCTTCAATTCATTTTATTTTTATTACTTATTTGATTCTCCGAAGAAATCCACATGCATGCCATACACATGAGACCGATCTCCAAAAAGACGTTATGCTGTGCTCGTTATTAATAATAAAAATAAAAGATTAAAAGTAAAACCCAAACGACGAAATAAAATCTCAAACACGTCTGTCACCAATAACCAAATTGGTCGGTAGTCATGTGTTGTGACTGCAAGGCCCAAAAATGGCAACTTGTCTTTTTGTTGGTCACTCTCGACTCGACTCGTTTTAAATTAAAATCAGTTGCATATGCATGTGTCTGAATTTTTGTGTGCGCGCTAGTTATCAAATGTGCACATGCAGAGTATTCGTTTGATTTTGTTTATTGTTTCAGAGAGAAGAATGTGTGTTGAATACCATTAAGCCTTTCTCTATTCTTTTTTTTCAGACGTGTTCCCAACTAATCAAGGCTGGATTGAAGCTCTCCATTCAGAGTAAACGAAAACTCTCCACTTGTGAATCGAGTTCAGGTTCTGAGCAAACCACCTCGAAATGCTCCCGCAAAGATGAAGATACCAGTGATGAGGATTGTGATAGCAAATCAATCAAAGGACTCACTCCAGAGGATGAAGATCGCCGTAGAAGACGACGTGAACGCAATAAAATCGCTGCCACCAAGTGTCGCATGAAGAAACGCGAACGCACTCAAAATCTCATCAAAGAATCCGAACAACTCGATACACAGAATATCGATTTGAAGACTCAAGTGCGAACGCTAGAAAAAGAACGTCAGCAACTGATCGATATGCTGCAGGCGCACTCACCAACATGTGTTCGACGTGGAGGTTTTGATCCACCTGCAAAACTTTTGCAATCACCTGCCCTAAAGTATCTTGCTGAGTTGGAGTTGGATATTAAGCCATTGCAGCCATCGCAATCACCTTCGCCAGTTACAACGCAAACAGCAACACCCACCCAATCACAATCGCAACAGCAACAACAACGAACAGTTATACCACCGATGTCAACAATCAACAACCGTAGTAATGTCTTCAAAGCCACCACAGCGGCGATACCTAATTCACCACACCACCAGCAACCATCCAACAATCAACACTCATCAGACATTATTCCGAATGGCTATTGTAAGCCATCTCCAACGGCTCAAGAGCTTGGCTATTTGAGTTCTCCTACCCAAGATATCTGCCTGCCACAAATGCAACAACAATCCCACCTTCACCACAGCAATCATCATCATCAGCAGCAGCAACAACATCATCAACATCACCACCACCTGCAACATCATCCAGTTGTCAGCCAGGCGCAGAGTACAACTCTAGCCGATTTATCCGAGTACATTCCAAATTGTAACAGCGGTTTGACACCAACCTCTGATACAGCCTCTGACTTCGTCAAGAACGAGCTGGTCGACTCGCAGAGTCCCTACACAACTGCTCAGAGCGCCGAACGCTTCCTCTTCGAGGCTGAGAACTTCGACATGAAGCACGGCGGCAATGGCAGCAATACCTGCAATAACAATAATACCAGTAATCACAACGCTAACATCGTCGACTTCCATGGCCCCATGGGAGGCACTACAACGATAGTTCCGTTCCAAGATCACCTTTCAAAACACGATCTGCTCTCAGTGCAGGAATCCGATTTCCTTTCACAGTTAACCGGCGATGCCACTGATTCAGAGTTCGTCGACTTGGACACTGGTGTTGCGGCTGCATTCTCGCAAATGACAAACGGTGGGTGCTTGGCGTGAGATGAGTTCCTCCTGTTGGAGCCGGAGGAATAGTTGTGGTCGGACTATTTGTTTTTTTACCAATTATCTTAACTAATCATCTTTTTTTTTTTGTAAGTATCTAGCTATGTATAGTAGGAAGTTGTTGTGTTTAAAACAAAACAGAAAAAAGCCACAGATAGACCAAGAAAGTCATACATGGCGTCCATTATTGTTTAAAAATCAAGCTTCATAGGCTTGTGATTGTTGAAAGAAAAAGAAACGAAAAAGGTACTATTTCTAGACGGTTAGGTTTTGTTGTGAAGCAAATATTTCCATCGTCCATTCCCCAGATTCATGTATGTAATTCAGAGGTTACTAAGGTTAATCAACAGCCTTGCATTCCTTTTCAGTACGATCAGCATTATTCCAGCTTACGTCCAAGGACTATAAAAGATTATAATAACGTGCAATTTTTCAGATAACTGATACTACATTGTCTTCAGAAGACTAATAAATAAAGACATGTCTGGCAGTGGATCGATCTATTCAAGAACTCCACAAAGCTAACTCCAAGAGCAAATCATATCCCTAACAGGTTTTTCTTTACATAAGAGAAAAGATCCTACTGGCAGTTACGTAGTTTTGTTTAAATTTTAGACAACTTTTGTTTCTCTTTTTATATGTTTTCACCAATAAAAGTTTATAGCTACAGAATAACCCCCTTTAAGTCAACCCCACTTCAACCTAAGAGATGGCTCCTGCGAGAGTGTCTTTCACCCTCTCTCCTATGCAAACAATCACTAGCTGAAGCATCTCGAATATTGTAGTATCGAATTGACTTTCTTATATCTGTGGCTTAACTACCTCAAAATGTAAAAGAAATCAAAGAAAAAAAAAGTAAAAAAAAAAATAAACTTCTTATTGTTGATTTGCCTTCTATTAAACATAAAAAAAAAAACTAAAAACAAATGCCTTAAACATAAAAAGAACATTTTAAAGTTAAATTTCATTCATAAAAAAGCTTTTAAAAAATATATGACATTCCTTAAAAATAACGTTCTAAATGTATGAAAAAAAAAGTAAAACACAATTTTTGTTTTTGCTTAACAATAAAAAATTCAAAACTCATGATTAAGCAATCAACTTTCGATTAAAAAAAACAAAAAAAAAAACAATTCAAAGAGTATAATTATTATATAATTATTTTCGTTCCCTTAATTTGGCTTTAAAACGGAAGAAAAAAATTAAAATTTGCTATTAAACTTAAGCGTAAACAAAAACGAAAACATTTTAATGATATTTCGTAGGTGATATAATTCTAAACAAATAAAACAAAAACAAGCAAAGTTAAATGTAATAAAAAAAAAGCAAAAAAACAAAAACAAAAAAAAAAGATAAATTGTGTCCTTAAAAAAATTCAAAATTTTACTTTTAAAACCAAAACTAAAGAAAAAGAAAAAAAAAAGAAACAACTAATTGTGGTAACGATTGCCTATAAATATTATTATACCTAGGAAACAACTAAAATTTATATATATATATTTAAGCTTTATATATATACTATATATATGTATACATAAATGTCTACCAGTTTTAAAATATTTTGATGTAAGTATAAAACATTTTTTTTTTATTTAATAATGGAAAACGCTAAACAAAAATCGATATTTGTCTGTGAATATAAATTTGAAAAGAAAACAAAAAAAAAATTAGTTTTTAGTGATACTAAGTGTAAGCTTGTTGATATTGAGTGACTTAGTTTTATGTAGGTTTAGAAACAGTGGAATAAGGTGAATTGCAGTAAGCTTTAAAAGTATGATACCTACCCTAGACCTTATCATATAATCCTTCTTCTTCTTCCTATTATTTCGGCGAAGTTATGATCCGAAAAAAGGGATCATAACCCACCCACTTCACCGCATATCTACTGATCTGCCTGTGGGGTCGCCTTATCATATAATCCAGTTCCATTAAAGTTAGCGTCGTATTGGAAGCTACTCCTTAGATACATATTCTTCAATTTTATAGAAATTATATGAAATTACGATTTTTCAAAGAAAAACGCCCTCAAAAAGTGGGCGTAATAATACATATTTTTGTGTTACAGATTCCAGAATACCATTGCCCAAAAATACTAAATTTGTATTCATCATTCTGTGGCTTAAATAGAGCGTGGCCACCCTTGCCTTCCCCAGGAACGTCATTCCCATGAATGCAGTGTCTACATACAAAAAAAATTCCTCATTGGAATGAAAGCAATTTTGAAAGCTGCGAAACGCTGAAATCTAAAACATAAGATATCGTTGAAGTAGGTTGACACGGATGAAATTCCGCACACTGCTCACCATTCGACGATTAGCAAAAGATGAAGAAAATGTGTGGAGGGAACGCTTTGAAAATAGAACACTCATACCTTCACAGGGAATTTTATTTTTGAGTCTTCCGTACGGTGTGAACCCTACGACGGTCGAAAATAAATTATAAAATGTGTCAAAAACGTAACGCTTTGAGAAAAGAACATTCATTCTTCCACCGAGAATGGTATTTTGGAGTGGCCTTTCGGTGGATTTTCGACGCAAACAACCCCTCCCTTTATGTCTAGCGCGACACAACTTTCATTCCCATGATGATGATAAACGTACTAAATGTAGCCAGGGGCTTTATTTTGTATTGCGTTTCTGTAGCAAATGTATACAAACTCAATTTCCAAGTTATTTAAATGACGTTTGATAGATGTTTTGACAATCTAACTTTCCGAAATATTTGATTTTGAGTTGGAAGCACTTACACCCAATCCGAGAACCATACAAAATACCCATTCATTTTAGAATCGGATTACATTTTCGAATGGCAATCCGAATCCGAAAGCAGTACAAAATAAGGCCCAAGATGTTAAATTACTTGGGAATTGAGTTTGTATACATTTGCTATAGAAACGCAATAGAAAATAAGGCCCCTGTTGCAAACAATGCCTCAACAATTTGAATTTTAACCGTTTTACTTAGCAAATCCATACAAACTCAAGAGGTGTCTCTACCATTCTATAGAGAAATTCAAGTGGGTTGGGAATTTGTTTCCACATTTTTCCGCTCCGAACCAAGAGGGCTAGTTATGTTGGCGTCATTTTTTGGGCAGAGTTTGTATGGAGCTGACGTTTCACTACCAGTCCATATATATTATGTCAATGGGTATAACATCCTAACACTTAAATTCAGGCCTATGCTTCAAGGTCCCAAAGCGGCTCACAATTGAGATACATCCTGTGTAAAAGCAAAACTCTTTGTGCCCCAAACCTTGGAATAATTTTCATAACTCGACTAATAAGTTAAGCAATATACCAATTTAAGGGTCGCATGGTTTTCGAGAAGATTCTGTTGCTTAGAAGTGTTATTTCTGACAGACAAAACGATACTTTCGCATCTATACACCACTCCAATGCATCTAGATATGAAATTTAAGCTCAGTGAAGTATTTGTCTAGACTACCCTTTGCTATCCAGGGGTTGAATCGCGTCCTCCGTCAACGTATGACTGGCGATGTAATCTGTATTGTGTTGTTGTCAGATCTAACAACAACATACATGCAAATTACGTGACGAGTTATCCGTTCACGGAGGACGCGATTCGAGGACGTGTTCGAATCACGTCCTCTGTTAACGGATGACTGGTGATGTAATTTGTATTGTGTTGTTATCAGATCTAACAACAACATAAATACAAATTACGTGACGAGTTATCCGTTCACGGAGGACACGATTCGAACCCAGATATATATTTTATTAAACATTGGTGGGTGAAGCCACTAAATCCAGTTTTATACTTGTTGGTGTTGTATCAGATGATTGCAAAAGTTCGTGCCCGATTTGAAAACACACACAAGCGGTTGCATTTTAAGAAAAACAATTTTATTAATCGATTTTATAGTCTTCTTGATTTTCTACAGTTGTCTCCCTACGTTTCACAAGCTTGCGGATTCCGTTTTCATAGAAACTGCGTGGTTTTCCCTTCAAAAATGTCGTAAAGTAGTTCTTGGCGGCTTCCACGAAACGAAATTTCTTATCATTCAAATCATTCTGAAGAAACCGAAACAGATTAAAATCTTGAAGGAGCAAGGTCTCAAAAAGACGATGGGTGCTGAAGGATTTCCCATTTTATCTCCTTGAGTTTTTGCAGCGTCTGTCGGGCGACATGCGACCTGGCGTTATCATGGTAGAAGGTGACGCCTTTTCGGTTGGCCAATACCAGACGATTTTCTTGAACTTTCTCATTGAGCTTAGAGAGTTGCTCACAGTACTTGATCGCATTGATTGTTTAGCCAGGTGAAAGCAGCTCGAAAAAAATGATTTCCATAGAATCCTACCAAACAGACAACAATACCTTCATTGGATGCAAGCCAGATTTTGCCACGGGTTCTGCATCTTCATCTGCTTGTTTCCAGCTCCTTTTCCGTTGCTCCAAGAAAAGGTTCTTTTTCATGGCGTCTAAGCAGAGATATTGCCACGGAGCTTATTTTTTTCCTTCAAAGAATGCAGCACCCACGTTATTTATTTCTCATGAAATATAAAAAAGTCAGTCCGATCGTTTGCGATCTGTGAACACTACTGCGAAGGCATAACACCAGCAGTACCTTGGTCATGTGGCTGGAAAAATTGTTCGCTTTGTTGATGTTGATTTGCCCTTGACATCGATTATTGGGAAAAAAGTACTGTGAATCAGAAGCAATAACAATAATAAGAAAAATCTTCCCAGTTATCTGGACGCCACTCCCGGAGAATAGCTGAAGCATAAACAACTGAGCTCCATGAACCACTACACCAAAATCTCTCTCTGTCTCTATCCATCCTTTCCAACGCCCGCACTGTGTGTAAGCATGTTAAAGGTATTCATAACCCTTTGAGTGCGCGCAAATTATAAAAAAAAGGCAATCTCCTCAGTTGAAATCCGTGGGTTATTTTTCACAAAGGCACGCATAATGTCGTCATCAATGCCGAAGGCCATCCAGAACGGGGTTGATCGTCCAAGTCAATATCACTGTTCCGAAATCTACCAAACAACTTTTTAACTATCCTTAAGCAGGAGCACGATCCGAAAAAACCCTCTAAATGTTTTTTTTATTTTTTACGTAGTTCCAACACACTCCTTTTCGAAACTCGTATAGCATTAGATGGCGATGGTAGCTGATTATCCTCCATTTTAATATTTTTTTGTTACACATAAATACAACACATTGATACACAACAAGTCCATAAAACAAACACTGACGCGTCATACAGCACACTTTCCGCCACGTATGAAGATCGGGTACGAACTTTTGCACTGTGTTTGTTTGAAAGGTTTCAAATTCAAGTACCAGATGAGCCTTCCTGGTTACGAACAGACTCTTTCCAGTTGGAGTAATAAGATAAACAAATAAGTCTTGAAATGCTGCACATAAAAATGGGAAACGAAATAAAAAAAAGATAACAATGGTCTGGTTGACACTTTGCTTTCTATTTTATTCGGCTTGGATTGAAACCACGAACTTGTCCTGCATATTTTTAAACCTCATATAGACCCCCCTTTGGGATACATACAAGACTGCAGCTGACTCTCATTACTAGTATTTTGCAAGTAGCCAACTCAGTAGACCCAAAATGTTAACAGTTCCTTTCAAATTATATTTTACACGAAAAGTGTTCCAATTTATTCTTAAAAGAAAGTCCCTAAACTAAGTCACTCTATACTACATCGATGCTTATGTAAAAAAAAAAAAAAAAAGTTATATAATACTTATATAGAAAACCAACTAAAAACGCAGTGCTTTAATATTTTTTAATTAAAAAGTCTTAAAACAAAAATAAACTACGAGGAAAAATGAACAAAATCTATATTAAAAAGCAGAATTTTAATATTTTTTTATAAATTCTGATTGAAACGCTTTAATATATAAATGTATGTATATGTACACCATAAATCGTTTTAAAGAAAAAATAAAAAAAAAAAATAAACAGAATGAGAGAAGAAACTAAAAAAAAAAAATTATTAACAATATTGTCAGACAGAAACAAATTTGAAAAAAAAAAAATATTTAAAATGCCTTCCTATTTTCGATGAATAGGCTTAGTGTGCATAATATATATATGTATGTGTAAAAATAAATCAAAATACAGAAAAAAAGAGAAATCAATGTTTACCTCAGTGAAATATTAATTTAATAAACAAATTAATGCCATACCTAAACTGAATGTAATAAAAAAGAGAAAAAGCAACACATTGAGTAAAAAAAAACAAAAAACAGTGATAGAGTCAATGTGCTAAGGAGAAGATGATTTATTTTGTTTTACATTTTGTTTTATAGTTTAAAGGAAAATAGTAATCTAAATTATTTTTTGTGTATCTTTTGTTTTTGTATGTCTTTTAAGTTTTGAACATGCACTTTGGTTTTTAAAGTATATTGTAGTCGCACTTTGTGTAAGAAGTCCATTGTATAACAGTTTGTATATGTATAAGCAAAATGAAAGGGAATTTCGACATAGTTTGCCAAGAATTCTATAGCTATATAGCCTGGCACCTGCTGAGAAGATTTCTGAAGATTTGCCGGTAAAAAGAATCTAAACAAATTTGTTTATAAAGCAAAACTTCAGAGACTAGAATCGCGTGTGGTAGAAATTCGACTTAGAAGAAATCAATAAACAGCGACAGAAACAACGTTATGTATTTATTGTAATATTCTCCCGTGCAGGGAAGGCAAAGGAATCTAAGCTTAAAGACCCATAAACGTGATCAAAATGCTTAATTGGTTAAAGCGTTTTTCATGGGGAAATCATGTGTTTATGTTCACTTTATTTTATCTGACTTAACAGTAACATACGCACATGATTTTTACTTTCGGCACATCTATGGCACAGTACCTTTCGAAAGATATAAGTTTAATTCCTCTCCTTTTATCATAAGTACTAAAATAGCGTACGATAAATTTCGTGTTCACGTATTAATATATAAGATGCTGAAATTCGCAGCCGTTAAAAAAAAGTAAAGGAAGCCCTCTGTCAGCTTTGTCCTTCCTTCAAAAATATTAAAAAGCAAAAAACCTATTCTGCTTTGGAATTTTTGTTATAATTATTCAAAGAACGAGTTTAGGGATAGTGTGTCCAATTTAAGAGCACTTGAACAATGAACTGGATCTTCATTCCAATGAAACCAATAAAACTTTTAATTTGCTGTTTTTTTTATAAATGATAGTAAAACAATCAGTAGTAAAACTCCACAGGCGTATCAGTAGAAAAGCGGTGAAGTGGGAGGGTTATGATCCCTTATTTTCGGATCATAACCTCGCTGATAAAAAGAAGAAGAAGAAGAAGATAGTAAAACAATCAGAAAATTCATCTTCCAAAACATCGCTGCGCCCCATCTTGTTCGGAGTTCTGTAACGCGTTTGAGCTGCCTCCAAATCATTTCCAGAGAATTTGATTCCTCCTCGACTGTCCTGTGCCACGTTTGGCTAGAGCGCCCCGTTGTTCTGCCTGCCTGGGTAAGCGGATTCCACTGCAAGGCGTATTTCGCAATAGAGTTGTCTTCGCACCGTAGAGTGTGTCCGATCCACTGCCACCTTCATCTTCGCACAGTAATGTCTATAGGTTCTTGGCCCATTCTCAGATAAACTTGTTCGTTGGAGATACGATTGGGCCAAAATACCCTCAAGATGATTTTTAAGCATTTGTTTACGAGAGTTTGCAGCTTGCGTGTGATAGTGGTATCCACCTTCCAAGTACTGCACCCATACAGCAGTGGGTACGGGTTCTACGTTGGAGCGGAACAGTCACAGCTTGGTTCTTAAGCTGAGAACATTGCTTCTCCATTGCTTCTCTTTCGATAGCATTCCGAACGCAGCTTTTGCCTTCCCGATTCTGTTGCACACATCCAGTTTGGTGCCACCGCGGTTAGCCGAGATCACACTTCCTAAGTATAGAAAGTTGTCTACTTTCTCGATATTGTCCGACAATGTTGAGTTGAGCGCGGGTGTTAGAAGTACTCAGGGCTTTTGTTTTGGCTGTGCTTATCTTAAGCCTCACTTTATTCCACTCAGCTTCTAGATTTCGGGCCATCAGATGAAGGCCCATTATCCGATGTGAAAGTAGGCAAACAGTCCTCCGACACCTTACCATTGTGTAAGACATGACACTCACCCTGATTGTCGTTGACGTTTGTCGCTTTTTGACGATTGTCGTTTTATTCATAGTTACGACCTGCTGACCGTTAAACATTACTAAGCAATTTTTTTTGTCGTATAGAATACTATTACAACCCTTTCACACTGAAAAAGTTGTGAAAATTGATTCGTACTACATCTGAAGAATAAAATGACAATCGTCGAAAGGCAACAAACGCCAATGACAATCAGGGTGAATTACTCTACTTTTGGAAGTGTGAGTCTTCTGTTTGTGATGGCACGTAGCTGGACATTGATTGCTAGAACTAGTTCGCAGAATCGGTATCTGACAATTTTCATTTCACAGATTGTGACTCGCTGAAATTGTATTTCGACTCGCAAATGGTAATGGAGTCATACCTTTCAAACGCTGATAAATGCATTTCAATTCACTCAAAGTAGAAAGACCACAACGTTTTTATACATCACAACTCGTATCTTATAAGAGTAACATTTTGGTACACCAAAACTTTCTATATTAACAGCTCAGCTCAGAAGGACTAGTGTATAGTCGACATTTTAACTCGTCATAACTGTTCGTATAAATATTGCAACTATCCAATTCATAGGTTTTGTCCTATATTCAAAGCTGAGTTAAGTAAAGAAACAACAAATTGTTATACAATGCACTAATATGTTTTAAAACTAGACTTATGTATTTTATTTGGCGCTACATATGTACCTGTTACTTTAAATAATTTTGAGACAATTTATTTGTTTTTTTTTTTACAGTAAATTCATTAAAACGAAATTGTAAAACAAAGTAGATTCCAACTTCTTACACTAAATAATCGGCATTAAATTGCAAGACCAAGTAAAGAATTGTATAAAGAAACCTATTTAACAAAAATCCATGCACATAACTTAAAACTAAACATTTTCTGATCTTTTTTTCTTTTTTTTTTTAATAAAACATTTTTGTACTCTAATTTGAAAAGAAAAATTTTGAAAAATTCCTACTCTTAAAAATGTAACCTAGCCGTAGAAAAAGAAAAATTAAATAAAAAAAAAAAAAAAACAAAACAAAAGAGTAGAAGATTCCAAAATGAGTTGATAATATTATTACATTTTTGACCTGAGCAAAAATATAATGTAATATTTATTTGTATAGAACAATCAAATTCTAATTGACACCGTTAAAACCTGCTTATTTTTTTTCCAAAAACAAATTAAACAAAAAAAAATATATAACAATAAATGATGTAATTTTTTTTTTATTTTTTCTTTATTTTTTGTTTTATGTTGTGTTGTTAAATTCACAGAGCATATATATGATTTGTTTATAAATATATTTTATGTATGTATAACTTTGTTATTTAATGTCTAATACTTAAAGCACAATCAAGACAAAACAAAACGCAATCAAAAATCAGTACACGTCACAATCTACAATCACTAATTGTAATAATTTATTTCGCAGCTTATTGTTAATTATTATTTTATTTTATTATTATTTTTTTTTTTATCTAATTGCATAGGAAACCAATAAATGAAAAAAATATTGATTTAAAAAAGAAAAGTTGCTTTTATTATTTATTTAATTTTTTGTTTTTAAATTTTCAGTGAATTTTTAGTTTTTTTTTAGTCCACACTGCAATAGAATGGAAACAGATGAATACCGAGAAATAAATCTAAACAAATGAATGGAGTAAACTCTTTTTTTTTTTTGTTGAAATTCATTAATAAATCTTCTACTCATGTACCTGTAAAAATTAAATAAACGTTGTTTTATTTGCGCTCGAAATAAGAGAGTTTAAGTTGAAGCAGTGGTTTGGCTATAAATGGTCAGCTTTCGTCAGACAGGAAGGTCACCAGGTTGTATTGGTTGACTTTGAAAAGGCATTCGACAGACAACCACGAGATCTGATATGGGTGGCGCTAAGACATCAAGGGGTTTCAGAAACCTATGTACAGATGATCATGGACATGTACGAAGGAGCAAAGACAAAAGTAAGATGCCCCGCTGGAGTAACCGAAGAGTTCCCAATCAAAGTCGGGGTGCACCAGGGAAGCGTTTTAAGTCCTTTGCTCTTTATTACAGTCCTTGATTATCTGCTTGAAGGTAAAGTGATAGACCCCAAGGTACATCAGTTATTCTTTGGTGACGATGGAGCCATCATAAGTGAGGATCCTACATCCCTGCAACGAGCGCTTGATGTGTGGGTGGACGTTGAAATGGAGGGAAATGGGTATCGCATTAGTTCAAAAAAGACAGAGTACTCATGCTGCCGGCTCTACACCGCAGTTGTGCGTCCAGCGCTCACATCCGGTTCACAATGTTGGACGATGTACAAAAAGTATGAGAGTAAATTAACGGCAGCTGAGATGAAGATGCTTCGCATGACAGCAGGAGTGACAAAGCTTGATCGAATAAGAAGTTCGAAGATCCGTGGAAGCTTTCACATCAAGGAAACCATCGTACAAAAAATAGAGCGCGACCGGCTCAGTTGGTATTGCCACGTTCAAAGAAGAGATCATTTGAACCCTGTTAAAAAGGCAATATCAATGCACGTTCCAAAGACATCGCGATGTAGGAAAGGCAGGCCTATAAACACCTGGATCAGACAAATGCAACGACATCGGCATTTCATTGGCCTCAGTAACCGAGTGATCCAAAATCGGCAGGCCTGCCGATATTTTCTGAGGTCAAATAGGCGAACCCCAGGCGGATCAGTAGAAATGCGGTGAAGTGGGAGGGTTGGTATTCCTTGTTTTCGGATCATAGCCTCGCTGATAAAATGAAGACGAAGAGGAAGGTCACCAGGTTGGGGAAGACGGAATAACGGGTGGGCCATCTAGTGATTTCTTTTTAAATCATAGGTAACTTTGACACAGAGCTGTTTCCTGCTCGAAATCTTGACAGAAAGTCAGTATCATACCTTCGCGGAACGAAATGAGTCGCTTTACGCTTGAACAACATTGGGAAATATTGAAAACTTATTTCCAAAGTGAGTGCTGTGTAGCCCAAATAGTGCGTTTTTTGAAAAGAAGTTTTGGCCGAAATGAAGCACCCACCGCGCCTGCTGTACGCAAGTTTGTGCTAGTGGACAACACTCATGGTCCCCGTCGTTGTACGGTGCGCACAGACGAGAAAGTTGGCTGCTGTAGCTGAGAGTGTAAGACTCAATTCACGAACATCAACTCGTCATCGATCTCAACAGCTCAACATTTCACGCACTAGCCTGAGGAGAATTCTGCACAAAGATCTGTGATTATTCGCTTACAAGGTCCAATTGATTCAGCAATTGAAAGCGCACGACCATCCGCTTCGTTATCGCTTCGCAGTTTGGGCCTTAGAGCAGCTTGAATTGGACAACGATTTTGGGCGAAAAATCATCTTTTCTGACGAGGCACATTTTCGTCTCGGCGGCTACGTTAACAAACAAAATTGCCGCATCTGGGGCTCGGAAAACCCACACGTTATTGTCGAGAAGCCAATGCATCCACAGAGAGTGACAGTTTGGTGCGGATTGTGGAGTGGTGGCATCATTGAACCATTTTTCTTCGAAGATGAGGCTGGGAACAACGTTTTGGTCAACGGTGGGCGTTACAGAGCCATGTTAACGACGTTTTTTTTTTTTACTGAAAATGAAGACATGGATTTGGACGACCTCTGGTTGATGCTGGATGGCGCGCCATGCCACACAGCCCATGCCACAATCGGTTTCTTGCGCACCAAATTCCCAAATCGTGTTATCAGCCGTCTTGGTGATGTCAGTTGGCCGCCTCGGAGCTGCGATTTGACACCTTTGGGTTTGGGAAACCGTGAAGGACCGATGTTACGCCAACAATACGGAAACGATTCAAGCACTTAAGGCCAATATCATCCAAGCAATCCGTGAGCTACAGCCCGAAACCATCAACAAGGTCTTGGAAAATTTGAGTGATAGAATGCGCTACTGCGAGGCCAGCAGCCACTTGAACGACGTTGTATTCCATAATTAATGGAAATGTTTGCTCTTACTAATAAAGCCATAATACATGGAAAATGCGTGGCTGGGATGTGCGGATGGGGTAACTTAAATAGTTATTCCCATCCATACAACCCAGTCACGGCTAACAAAGCGCACACCCCATGATGACACGAAGAAGACGACCGGCCTCGGATATTGCCAAGCCTGGTAAGCCAGGGCATCCTTTGGAGCCAGACCTGAAGGGTGTCAGGATGCGAGCGTCTGGAGGTCGGCTTGTCCCGCTCGGCAGCCGGCCGGGTCAAACCCGAAATGGCTACGAGCTTCCTATCAATGGTATCGCGAACCATTACGGGGGTCAAGGGGTGAACGCGCTGTGCACCGATAGGGGCACAGATGGACTTTCTGAGATTCGACAACGGCATCGACTTAGGATAGGCACATGGAACGTCTCATCGCTCACAGGGCAGGATCTTGAGCTTGTTGGGGAGGCTGTTAAAAGTCGACTAGATATAGTTGGCGTCTCTTCAACAAAGCAGAGAGGTTCTAAAACTGTGGACCTTTCGGGTGGGTGGAAGCTCTTCCTGTCAGGAGTCGCACCCTCAATGTCTGCTCGGGCGGGAGTGGGGATACTCACAAGTCCCAGGTTGACAGACAGAGTATTGGAGTGGATACCATTAGGAGGGAGAGTTGCGATCTTAAAGCTCAAGCTTGAAAGATCAACTCTGGCATTGGTGCAGGTGTATGCACCGAACCTTCTGTCAGAGTACGCAGCTTTCTTAGATGAAGTTGATGTTGCCCTTGAAAAGGTTGCAGATATGGATTCTTTTGTCCTGATGGGTGACTTCAATGCTCATGTGGGTGTAGATGTTATGACATGGGGGAGTGTGATTGGGAGGAACGGTGATCCTGATCAAAACGCGAACGGAGAGAGGTTGTTGGATTTTTGTTGTGAAAATGGCTTATCCATCATGAACACCATCTTTCCACACAAAGACATTCACAAATACACGTGGTACCGTCAGAGTCTTCAGCAGAAGTCGCTGATCGATTTCTTTGTGGTACCATCGTGTCTGAAGAGAATGGTTTGTGATGTTCGCGTATTGAGAGGGGCCGAACTGTCAACTGATCATCACTTAGTGCTGTGCAAATTGTATCTTAGCGAGAGAGTGCCTCCCCTACCAAAGCGTAAGCCAAGGATGGTTACACGCATACGATGGGAGAGGTTACAGGACGATGAGATACGGGAGACATTTGCACGGCAAATATCTGAAAGGTTTGAACGAATTCCAACTGTTCCATCAAATGTAGGGGAAGAATGGCAACTGTTTTCAACAGCGGTTATTGCCTCTGCGGGAGATGTTTGTGGAGTGAAGCGGCTTGGTGTGGCGGCTGGTGGTGAGAAAAGAACTGCTTGGTTTAAAACGCATGGAGTTCAAGTAGCCATCAGAGAGAAGAAGAGAGCCTTTAAGGTGTGGATTCACTTGGGGAACTCCGATTCTCGAAATCGGTACACTGAGGCGCGAAGAACTTGCAAATTAGCTGTGAAAACAGCGAAAGAACAGTCTTGGAAGGAGTTTGGCGAGAAATTGGAACGTGACCACAGATCTGCAAATAAGATGTTCTGGCAGACCGTCCGCCGACTCAGAGGAAAAAAGTTGAATATCGTTCAAGGAGTCAAATCAAAGACGGTAGACTTCTTTCCAATGAGGAGGGCATCTTACGCAGATGGAGCGAGCACTTTTCAGAATTGCTCAATCCCGAACAGGGCACCGAAGATGACAGACCTATGGTCGAGAGTTGGGCGAAAAATAGTCCTACGGTAGAGGAAGTAGCTTTGGCGATCAAAGCGCTAAAAGTTGGCAAATCTGCTGGTGTGGACGAAATTCGGCCAGAAATGCTCAAGGCTTTAGGTAAAGAGGGAGTGCAATGGCTCTCACGTGTCATTAAATTGGCCTGGGAATGCGGTGAAACACCTGGTGATTGGCAAATGGGGGTGATAGTTCCTCTTTTTAAAAAAGGGGACAAAAGAGATTGCGCCAACTACAGGGGTATATCTCTTTTAAGTCTCCCTGGAAAAGTCTTCGCTAAGGTGCTAGAAAAGCGTTCCAGAGCTGTGGTTGAGGACAGTTTGGGGGATGAGCAGTGCGGTTTTCGTCCCGGTAGAAGCACAACCGACTAGTTGTTCACTCTCAGAATGGTTCTTGAGAAGGCCTGGGAATATGCCAAACCTGTCTACACTTGTTTTGTGGATTTGGAAAAAGCATATGATAGGGTTCCTCGAGGCAAACTCTGGAGTGTTCTGCAGGAGTATGGGATTGATGGTTCCCTGTTAAGGGCGATTCAGTCTTTATATACAAACTGTAAAAGCTGTGTTCGGATAAACGGTGTTAAATCAATACCTTTCACTGTGGGCGTTGGACTCCGCCAGGGGTGCGTTTTGTCACCTCTCCTCTTCATTGTATATATGGATTGGATGTTGCAGCGCAGCCGTGGCGGGGAATGTTTCAAAGTGGGAGACCTAAGGATTAGTCATCTGCTCTTTGCGGATGATTTGGTCATCCTTGGGTCCTCTGAAACCGAACTTCAGCGCGCACTCGAAAGGTTTGTAGCCGTTTGTGATGATGCTGGAATGAAGATCAACGTGAACAAATCGGAAGTAATGGTCGTTTCCAAAAAACCCATTCAGTGCACTCTGCATGTTAGTGGAGTCCCACTGAAGCAGGTGGAGAAGTTTAAGTACCTCGGGGTTTTATTCACGAGTGATGGGAGGAGCAATGCCGAGTTATCCTGTAGAATTGGTCAGGCTAGATCAATTTTGAGAGAGCTTGGCCAATCTGTTATAAGGAAGGCCGAACTCAGTATTCAAGCTAAGCTATCGGTTTTTAACTTGGTGTATGTTCCAACTCTCACCTATGGTCATGAAATTTGGGTAGTGACCGAAAGAATAAGATCGCGGATACAAGCTGCCGAAATGAGGTTCCTTCGCGTGTTGTTGGAATAACTCGTAGGGATCGAGTGCGCAACACCAGAGTACGCGAGGCGCTCAACGTTGAGCAGCTACTTCTCCGAACGGAACGATCTATGCTTCGATGGTTTGGTCACGTAGTGCGTATGCCCCCAGACCGGCTTCCAAGACGCGCCATGGTTGCCGTGCCATCAGGTAGACGACTTCGCGGAAGGTCAAGAAATAGATGGTTGGATCAAGTCCGACATCTCTCTTGGAGCCGCTTAGGGATTCTCCCTGATGAATTGAAGTCAATGGCGGAGGATCGAGAAGGATGGAGAGTCCACCTGAGCATCCTACCCCCGCGACCCTCATGAAGGATTAGCAGGCTATTGAAAATGAATGAATGAATACATGGAAAAAATTTCATTTTGTTCATTTTATTGCATTTTTAAAAAGAAACTTGTAGTTGGCCCACCCTGTATTCTTATTCGGGGTTACCGTGAATAAATGTTCCATCGAAATTTTTCCCCCAAACAGAAATCAGGTATCTTCAAAAAATTGGAAATATTTCCCCGGAAAAGAAAATAGGTATCATGAGTAAGAGTACGTCCATAGTGGACCAGCTTCTCGCTTTCCAGCCGCTGTGGCTTACGCCGGTTAAAAATAAAGCCAGCGATATCCATACTGAGCCCGCTTCCTGCTTTAACCAGTTTTTACCGGCTTCTACCGGAATGAATATTTAATTCTTGTTGACGCCGGTAACCAGCCCTCAAGCGTGTTCTGTGTGCTTTCTTTGGGAAGAATTCTATTTTGATGGAGGTTACACCAATTCTTCGATACACAATGTTCTGTTTTCTTCTGAATGTACTCAAAAGTTAAAGTAAACCTTTTTTGGATGAGTTTTGAATTTTGGAAGTAAGTTGTATCGATTATCTATTACAATTTATATACTTCTTCTTCCTTTTATCAGCGAGGCTATGATCCGAAAACAAGGGATCACAACCCTCCCACTTCACCGCATTTCTACTGATCCGCCTGTGGGGTTCGCCTATTTGACCTCAGAAAATATCGGCAGGCTTGCCGATTTTGGATCACTCGGTTACTGAGGCCAATGAAATGCCGATGTCGTCGGATTTGTCTCATCCAGGCGTTTATAGGCCTGCCTTTCCTACATCGCGATGTCTTTGGAACGTGCATTGATATTGCCTTTTTAACCGGATTCAAATGATTTCTTCTCTGAACGTAGCAATACCAGCTGAGCCGGTCGCGCTCTATTTTTTATACGATGGTTTCCTTGATGTGAAAGCTTCCACGGATCTTCGATTTTCTTATTCGATCAAGCTTTGTCACTCCTGCTGTCATGCAAAGCATCTTCATCTCAGCTGCCGTTAATTTACTCTCATACTTTTTGTACATCGTCCTACATTGTGAACCGTATGTGAGCGCTGGACGCACAACTGCGGTGTAGAGCCTTCCTTTCAACTTAGGGGACATTTTTCTGTCACAAAAGATAGCGGAATTTTCTCGCCACTTCATCCACCCTACGCTTACACGATGATTGATGTCGTCATCACAAGTTACATTGCTATTGATCTTAGATCCCAGATACTTGAACTTTTCGCACTTGGGAAGCACTGTTCCATTCAAATAAATGTCTGGAATAGGCCTGAGTGGATCAGAGAACGGGCAGCACAAGTACTCTGTCTTTTTTGAACTAATGCGACACCCATTTCCCTCCAGAGCGTCCACCCACACATCAAGTGCTCGTTGCAGGGATATAGGATCCTCACTTATGATGGCTCCATCGTCAGCAAAGTACCTTGGGGTCCATCACTTTACCTTCAAGCAGATAATCAAGGACTGTAATAAAGAGCAAAGGACTTAAAACGCTTCCCTGGTGCACCCCGACTTTGATTGGGAACTCTTCGGTTACTCCAGCGGGTCATCTTACTCTTGTCTTTGCTCCTTCGTACATGTCCATGATCATATGTACATAGGTTTCTGAAACTCCTTGATGTCTTAGCGCCACCCATATCAGATCTCGTGGTTGTCTGTCGAATGCCTTTTCAAAGTCAACCAATACAATATGCAAATCCCTTAAGGAATCACGATGTTTTTCCATTATGATCCTTATACTTTGGATTGCATCTGTGGTTGATTTACCTGAGACAAACCCGCACTGATCATCAGATAGCCGTATTATTTTTCGCAGTCGGCCACCTAATACCCGCTCAGCGATCTTCATGGTGTGTGACATCAGCTTGATCGAACGGTAGTTATCACAGTGTCGCGTATCGCCCTTCCCTTTGTATACAGGGAGAAGGTAACTTTCCCTCCATTGATTCGGCATTGGATCACCTCTCACGAATTTGGAGATGAGAATTCTGAGCCATCTGAACCCGATGTCTCCCATCTTTTTCCAGAACTCAGAGGGCATCTCGTCTGGCCCAACCGCTTTTCGTTTTTTGGAGTATTTGACCTCCTCACTAACCTACTCGACTGTAATGTCGGAAAGTATAGCCGGGGAAACTGTTTAAAAGTTCTTCACAATACTGCCGCCACCTCTGCAGAATTTTGTCGTCATCCACAAAAAGCTGGCCATGAGCATTGTTAATGAACTTTGGCGAGCGAATCTCCTGAGCATTCCTCCTTCTTTGGGCGGCTATTTTGAATATGGTTGCGCTCTTGTTCATATTGTGCATTCGCAGCTTCTGGATAGCCTGGTTTGCATCAGCAGCCGGGGAAGATATTTTCTGCAGCTCCCGATACAGGCACTCCGTACTCTCTGCTTGAAGCTGGGCGCACTTCTTCTTCGCTTTTTTCTTGCAGCATCTGTATTCCATTTCCAGGCGAACTTTTTCATCATTATTATTAGAGGGGCACTTTGACCAAGCTTTGAAAGCCGCTTTCTTCTCATTTATCACCTTCTTAGCTTTATCACTCCACCACCATGTTTCTTTGGCGTGTTGATGGTGGCCTTTTGAAGCTCCTAGCAGTGATTTGACCTTCTTTAAGAAAGTTCGCTGTAGGTAGTCCCACATATTTTGTGCTCTGCATTCTTCATCCTCAGCTCCGTTGATGGTGTGGGAGAGGTAATTTTTCATTACGAAAACAAAAGCCTCGCCTTTTTCTTTGTCCAGATTGTACCACTTGATTTTCTCAGAGACCCTTCTTTGTTTGCATTTCTTCGGTGTTTTCATAAAAATTTCTGTTAGCAGGAGACGGTGTTGCCGAACGATTGCCTCTCCCAGGATCACTTTGCAATCTTTTACCCGAGGCTTCATAAAACTGGCTACCAAATGCTAGTCAATCTGAGTTTCATCTCCACCAGTGCTGTAAGTGATCAAGTGTCAGCTTTGTTTGATGAACATGGTATTTAACACGATAAGACCGTGTGATTTGCACATGCTTAGGATGTCTTCACCAGGAAGGTTCCTGGTGCCATATCCTAGTCCTCCATGGCAGTCTTCATAGTCTTCGTTTGATTTCCCGACATGTCCATTCAAATCTCCTCCAACAAACAGAAATTCCTTCTTTGGGATGTTCTTAAGGAGATTGTGGAAATCTAGCCAAAATGCATCTTTATCTCTCTGATTGCACCCATTGTGGGGAGCATAGAGCTGCAGTGATATTCTTAACCCGTCCCTGCACGGGTAGATTTATACCTCAATCTCTTCAGCAAGAAATGTACTAAACAAAGAATCAAGTCACTTTTAAATCAATTCAGCCATTTTGTAGACATATGTATGTAAAGCATAGGAAAATGGTTTTTGTCAGTTAAGAAAACATAAAATGGGCTTAAAAGCCCGATAACGGATTCAGGATACTAAAATTAATCCTATACTTTACCTCTTCTCAAGACAAATCCAATGATATATCTATTGTTGGGGTATCATTACGTACCTGCTCCCTACTCGCGGACAAACAGAAAAAATATGTTCTCTTTTATAGAAGTAGAGATAAGTGCTTTCTTTTTAACAACCAGCTTTTGGTCCAACAGGATCTTTTATTTTTTTCTTTTTCTGTAAAACTAAAAGCGCCGCCACTGCCAACAATGTGTTGTTATCCATTTTGATACAACGAGCGAACTGAATCAAAAAACCGTATAATGCGAATACTTCTTCGTTGTTCATTGTTCGATGTACGTTCATTGAGAAACGAACAACGTACACTGAATGAAGAACGAAAGTGTAAAGCCAGCTTAAGATTTAAATAAAAATATCACCACTTTTCATAAAAATGTTGCATTTTCCTATTAATTTAAAATTGTACCTCTTGTTTGATGACCCTTTACTTGCATATGAAGACCAATTGGCAATCGGGAGTAATTAATCCCATTCCTCTGCAGAACACTCCAGAGTTTCCTTCGCTTCTGTCAGGACAGAAGCTTTGCTTATTCCTCAACCACAACTCTGGAACACGCTTGTTTAGACAAAAACTTTTTAAAAATAAGGACAATCACCCCAGTTTGCCAATCACCGGGCGTTACACCGCATCTACAGGCCACTTTGATGACACAGGTGACATGAGAGCCATTGCTCCCTCTTTAACCAAGTCTTTGAGCATTTCTAGTCGGATTTGATCCACCCCAGCTTTTTCGTGATTTGATCGCCAAAACGACTTTCTCTTCCTCTGCCGTGGGACTAAATATTTAGTTTTGATTTAGCAAGAAAAAGAGCAACGCGATCGAAAAAAAAGAAAAAGAAAATTGTGTCTCATCTTTCGGCACCCAAAGATCGACTTAATTCTAGATTACATCGGGCTTCCATCCGAGACATTTTTTGATCTCCCTTTTTAGCGTTATCTTCCTTGGCAACGTTTGAACACCCATAGATGGGGCGACAACGTGTGGCGGAAATGGAAGAGGGATTTATTTTTCGCGTAAATAAAAACTGCCTAAGACGTGTATTCGAACCTAGGGCGAATTTCTATTTAGAAATGCTGGCAACGACGAAGACACGTCGCCACCGACCTTTCAAACAATTAGCTGCAAAATGGCAGACATAAGTAAAACTATACAAATGTTATTAAAAGCAATACAAATGCCATATAGTTGTCCGCACTATAAGCACATTTAGCCACGAAGTATTGAGAAAACTCTACAAATACCACTTAGTGGAATTAGGAACCACATTGTCCGTGCTAAACAAATCCAAGACACAAATCGAATAAAACACTACAAATGTGAAAGTTGTGTCTGTGCTAATTTATCAAAAAAATTATTTCCCTGATAGCAATGCCTATAATCGATAAACCAAGAAAATTGCTACAATTTTCAATGAAACAACAATGTTCAATGGGGCCCAGGCAAGTACTTCCAAGCACATCTGGCTGCTGGCAACTACATGTGCTCTCAGCGACGATAAGATGTGCTATATAGTTACGGTTGAGCTCTCCGTCAGATGGCGGCGGAAGCGAAAGAGGGATTTTCCCGCACAAACATTTCGTAAGGTTAATGTCTATGCTACTATAATTAGCAAAATATAAAAAAGTGCAGTAAAAGGTGTTGCCGTTGTTAAATGATGAAAGACTATGCTTAAAATTGAACATACACCGATAAAGTGATACGAATTTGCGGTTAGATTTTACTTATGGTGAGAAAGTGTTTTCCATTTAACATGTACTTCGAAGTGCTTGTCCAAGCCCAATGAAACACGTCTATCGCTTTGCTAACGAATTTATTTACTCTCTCACCAAATACATTAAATGAGCTGTCCGTGGCAACAAATACCCGAATACGTATCAGTCTTCGCAGTCACTTGGGTCCGCATTTTTCCTTAAAATTCGACTGCATACATAGAACGCAATGTACGATTTCTTTATTCTTTCAGTTGTATTGTCTCTTCAGCTCTTACTCACTTACTTAGGTGGCGCTACAATTCGGGGTGAACCTGGGCCTCAACCAACAAGTCTCTCCATTTAGCTCGGTCTTTAGCTAATTGCCTCCAGTTGCGCACTCCAAGTTGGTCGAGGTCCCCTTGAACTTGTGCGCGCCACCTACGGCGATGATTCCCTCTACTGCGTCGTCCCTCGGGGTTAGATTCGAAGACTCTGCGGGCCGGAGCGTTGGTGTCCATTCGCTCTACATGTCCTAGCCATCTCAGACGTCCAATAAGCAGTTTTTCGACTAGGTCGATGTCGCTGTACAGCTCCTATAGTTCGTGATTGAATCTTCTCCCCCAAAACCCGTCAACGCAAACGGGACCGAAAATCTTACGAAGAATTTTTCTCTGGAAGCGACCAAGGATATCTTCATCCTCTTTTAATAAAGTCCATGTTTCAGCACCGTAAAGCAGGACTGGGATGATCAAGGTCTTATATAGAGTCTCCTTAGTTGTTCGAGATAGGGCTTTACTGTTGAATTGCCTTATAAGCCCAAAAAAACAGAGATTGGCAAGAGTTATTCTTCGATTGATTTCTGCACTGATTTTGTTAGAAGAATTTATAGCAGAGCCAAGGTGGACAAAGTCCCTTACTACCTCGAAGTTATAGCTGCCCACGGTGACGTTTTGTCCAATTCGTCGGTGTTGGTTTTCCCTTCTAGTTGACAGCATATACTTGGTTTTGCCCTCGTTTATCGCCGCTTCCGCCTCAATGCTTGCAAAAGCACCGGTGACAGCCCGCTGAGATCTTCCGCTAATGTCGATATCGTCGGCGTATGCAAGCAGTTGTACAGACTTGTAATAGATTGTGCCTCCGGTGTTGGCTTGTGAGTTCCGCACAATCCGTTCAAGTACAATATTGAAGAAGTCACATGACAGCGCGTCACCTTGTCTAAAGCCTTTTTTGACATCAAAGGTCTCGGTGAGGTCATTACCGACCTTGATGGAGCAGCGAGCGTTCTCCATCGTCAGCCTGCACAGATGGACAAGTTTGGCAGGGATGTCAAAACTAGACATGGCTCTATAAAGCTCTTCTCTATAGATGCTGTCATAGGCGGCCTTCAGCTCACTTTGGGGTCAAATACACGTATGCATTCTAAATACCGTGGTTTATCCGAAACTTGGAGTGGAGTGCCATCGAGTCGTTGAGGTTCTAATGCTGGGATTTTATTTTTTTATTGGCGAAGAGGACCACCTCTGTTTTCGTTGGGTTGACGTTCAGTCCACATCTTTTCGCCCTGTTACGGTGATACTTAGGGCCGTTTGTAAAAGGTCGGTAATTGTGTCGAGAAATTTGCCGGAAATTGGTAGAACGATGTCATCTGCATATGCAACAACTAATTTCAATGGGATCTCGTTTATGACTAGAGTCCATAGTAGAGGAGATAAGACTCCACCTTGCGGGGTTCCGCTAAAGGCCAGTGCATTTACTTGGCTACCACCCACCTTCGAATTGATGTGCCTCGACTTGAGCATACATTCTATTCAGTCTGAGAGTGTGAAATCTACGTTAAGTTGGTCTAGTGATAGTTTTATCGACTCGGTTTTCACATTGTTAAAGGCTCTTTCCACGTCTTAAAAAGCCGCTAGCGTGAATTTTTTGTAGTAAAGTGATTGCTCGGTCATTGTAACCACTTCGTGCAGGACTGCTTCACTTAACGCCTTAAAGTCGTCTAAATGGTTTAGGAGATCAGAAGTCCAGTCTCTTGACAGGGTGTTGTTTAAAACTCAGGGCCTCCACCCATCGACCAGTTCCTTCGTAATCCTATAAACGGTCCTGCTATGGCATCTATTTGCAGCTTCTATAGCAAAGGCATTTGCCCAATTCCGCCTTCTCCGTCTCACACTGCACTTCCTTCCCGTTCATGTGCTACTGGGGTTCTAGCTCAACTTTCTCTGCTGCTGAGACAGCTGCGATTTGAGCCTTTCTCTTCAATTCGTTTCCAGGGTCTCTACGGATAGTCACATACTGTGGTGTTTCTACTTTATAGCCTCTAGCTTTGTTTAAGATAACTCTGAGGAATACGTATGTATATAAGATGAGAAACATCATGAAATAAATATTTGGAGCAAACTCTCTCTCTCTCAAACTCTCGCAAACTTCTCGTCACCATTCGTGTTGTGTGTATTATATTCTTCGCACTAATGGAAGGACCTATAGTTTTATGCCGCATCCGAAGGACATTCTTTTTTCATTTTTATTTTAAGCTTTTTCATGACAACAATGGTTGGTGTAGGGATAGAAATTCTCTACACCACACTAAGGCAATATAGATCCATTATGATCCCCATGGGGGAAAAGAAGATAGAATGGATCCCTTCCTCGTGAAGAATAAACGTATATGTACATAGCCCAGCATTTAATACTTACTGTGCCCGAGATACAAACCATCCAGAGGATGTAATGAAGTTTGCCATGTCGTTTACCGGTCTGTTGTACAATTCTTCTAAATCGTTAAAGATGTATTGTCCAAGGAACTTATTTCTTAGATGGTAGAGGCCTGGACAGTGGCAAAGAAAGTGGGTGATATCCTCCTGAACCTCCCCGTCACCACAACCCCTCCAAAGGTCTTTGTTCGTCACACGCAATTTTTTGTGGTATTGCATAGTGGTATGCCCCGTGATGACTGCTATTAGGAGTCTCCTATGAGAGTAGCGGAGAATTTTCTATCCCTCTGCATAAGTCTGTTGGTTCTTGTTCTGTCGAATGTAGGCCAACAGTTCAGGTCCATTGTGCCCAAATTATTTAACCCTGGAAACGCTGTAAAGTTACAAAAATACAAATATTTGGCGCAACAGCTCTTTGCCAGTGCCAGGGTCTAGCTTCTCGCAACCACTCATGTTGTGTGCGTTATATGGAAGGGACCTACAGTTACACGACGTTACACGAATGGAAGGGACCTACAGTTTAATGCCGAGTCCGAACGGTGATTTGAGAAGCTTTTTCGTGACAACAATACTCTCGGATGTTTGTCAGACGCTCGCGAGAGGTGGGACCGTGAAAAAGCTTTTTGGTGTTTTCTGGGATTCGAACTTGAAACCTCATGCGTAGTGATCCGACACACTAACCACTTACGCCACAGCGCTGTAAAGATAGTCCGCTGTTAGAACCACCCAGATAGTGATATGAATCTCAGGAGGTCCATCAGCTCTACATTGCTTAAATCATCCAGCTCCGAGAAGAAGTAACTACCACAAGTCCTCATTCTTCTGACGGCTAGGGCAAAACAGCCACACAGCAGGTGACGAATAGATTCAATTTCTTCTTCGTCCCTGCAACTTCTACAATAGTCGCTGTGCAGCACACCGAGTCGGTCCGCATGGACGCCAATGGCAGAATGACTAGTAATTATGCCAGAAACGACCCGTGCGTTATAACGACTCAGTTTTACCAGAGAGGTTGATCTCTTCTTGCTAAAAACCGGCCATAGCTCACATGTTTCGAGATGAACCCAGCGTCTGTTTGCTCGACCGGTGGTTTCATTTTCTATTTTTCAATTTTCTTCGTAAGGAACTGATTGGGGTTACTACAACAGAGAGGGCCCGCGATAAGTGCAGCGCCGACCCTTTTCTATCAAGCTCGTCAGCCCTTTCGTTTTCTTCGATATCCATATCCTGGTACCCAGCAGAGGGCGACCGCATTGGCTCTAGATATCTCGTATAAAATAGATTTGCAGATCCTCAAAAGCCTCGACCTAATAACAGCAGAGTCCAGAGCCTTAACGGCTGCCTGGCTGTCTATATAGACAGTGATCGTTCTACCAACGATATTACTTCCGCGTATAGTTTCAGCAGGCTGTATGATGGCTGTGACTTCGGCCTGGAAAACGCTGCAGTCGTCGCTTACTCTAAGGGAGTGGTTTATTCCTAGGGCTTCACAATAAACTCCGGCTCCCGTGCCAACGTACATCTTAGAACCGTCGGTATAGAACCCCAACTCCTTTTTCTTAATGGTTCTTCGGTTCTTCCATTATATTCTGTCAGGAATTCTTGTAGTGAATCTCCTTTCAAACGCTAGCATCGGGTTCATGTGATCGATTTCCATCAATCCACTGAGAGTCCCCCATCGGGACAAAATGGAGGCATGACCGTAAAGGCACGATGAGCACAATCGGCTTTCTCTCAGTCTTATAGCGGTGTTGGCCGCCAGACTGCTACAGGGTATATCAAGCGGAGTGAAACTGAGCATGGTTTCCATTGCCGCTGTTGATGCTGTTCTCATTGATTCCATGACTCCGATGCACGCTGTCCTCTGGATTTTGGTGAGGTTTGAAAGCTGATATTGCTTCTCAAATACCATCCACCATACTAGTTAACCATATGTGAGAAAGTGCCTTACTACCGCCGTGTATATCCAGTACACCGCAACTGGTTTGAAGCCCCACGTATTGCTGAATGCCTTTTTGCAAGAATAGAAAGCCACGCTTGCTTTTTTGATGCGTTCGACAATATTTTCCTTCCAGTTTAGTTTGGTATCCAGAATTACGCCCATGTGTCGAACTGAACTTGAGATACTTAGTTCAATACCACCGATATTTGGGGGTCTAAAGGTAGGAATTGATCTCTTCTTCGTGAACAAGAGCCCTTTAAAGGGTTGACCCTTTAAAGGTTGCTGACTCAGTTATCCACTAGTTTTAGTGCGAAGTTGAGCCTTTCACTTAGGACTGGAGGAAATTTCCCCGAAACCAGGATAACCACATCGTCGGCATAGGCCGTCACGTTGAAGCCGTTTTCCTTCAGTATTACCAAGATCTCATCTACTACAAGGAGCCATAAGACAGAACTCCACCTTGGGTGGTTCCTCTGCAGACCTTAGGTTTAAGCTGGACATCCACGATCACTCATGAATGCCATTTCCGGCGCGATGATGTATTTTTTTTCAACATCGACTATAATTAATGAATGACAATCCTCAGTTTTGCTCTCCTCCTCTGTCCCCATACGAAAACAGTCAAATGCAAAGTGATGAAGGAATAACACACATGGCAAGCCACTATCACGCATAAATACGGAATACAAACATTTTTGAAATCCGTATTATGTATAGACTCGGGGAAGGACGTTCCCTGTCTATAGGCAATAGACATCTTTCAGATATTTTAATTTCTAGTAAGTCTTTGCTGAATTTACCCCAAGCTATTAATGTAAGGATATCCTCCAATGCTATTCTTAAACAACAGATATGGTTGCTCCTCACATAGCCTCCATTGATCCACAGTGAACCCCGCTGTGGCTAGATAGCATTAACTTACAGATAAGCAGTTAAGGTCTATTATGGTCGCACTACATAACTATGACAACACCTTGAAGATAAACGCAGCTCCCCCAGAAACAGAAACAACAATTTCTTGTAAATAAAATACTTCTGGTTTTAATCACATATAAATTAGCTTCAACTACAATTGGGCGCGCTTCTGTCGGAAGAACTTGGCGGTGGACCCCTGGACCATTCCAAATGCGGATGGAATCTTCAAACTTTTCGAAATCCACTGTGGCAGCTTCTTACGCACCTTCTCGTTGGCATACCTCTCATCTATCAGAAGCACCGATGCATAGTCATTGATGTGACGGACAGAACGACCTGCAAAGAAAGTTAGTAAATGCTCACAGCGATTTCATGGTTCACCCACCTATACACTGATTGACACTCTTCATACAAAGATTCTCATAGTACTCCCCTCCAGAGCCAGCTCCCAGTGTGGCATCCAAGTATTTCATTCTCTCCTGCAGTTCTTGAGAGTTCTTGTTCGGATAGGGCATCCCCACCACAATTACACATCTTCCCAGATCGTCAGCAAAATTCAAACCTTCGCTTAGCTTCCCCCCAACGACACTAAAGAGCAGAGCACCACTTCGTTCTGGATCCTTGACTGCCGCTGCATAGTCGGTGAGAAGTTTCTCCACCACTTGTCCTCCACCACCACGAGGCTCTCGGAAAATGTACTTTTTCTGCGAAATTTTCGAAATGAATTGCTCTTTGATGAAGTGATTGTAGACGGAGTCGAGGTAGTCATAGGAGGGGAAGAAGCAGACAATTCCCGCCGGGACCACGTTGCAGATGTTCTGCATGGTCATTCCTAGTTCAGAGAGCTATAGGAATTGAAAGATATATCGATCAACAAGAAAGAAGGAAGGGAGGCATGCTAACCACTTCAGGATTGCTCCTTTCGGCGAATGTGAAGAGAAACTTCTTCCCGGTGGGCCCTTTTTGTAGGACAAATGGTGCCACTGCCTCGTCAGACACCACATGATCATAGAGCTTCAGTTGAACCCTCTCTGGGCAGGATTTGAAGAGTATGTCGGTGAGTTCCTCTGTCGGGCGCATTGTTCCTCCAGCAATGACTATCTAAGGTACAGTGTTAGAGAAAACTACTAGTGTCTGCTACGCATACTCACCGATCGTGCCTCCTTGATGATTTCCTCAAAGTGTCCCCCGGGATTGAGCAGAATAAACTTCATCGTAGCCAGCTTTGGGTCTGTGTTCTTGGTGATCAGAACACCTCCATCATCCGAACACTCCGTGAGTGATTCCCAAAAGGCTAACAACGGTCGTATAACCGAAGGCACTGGATCGTTCTTCACTTCCTTGACTTCATCTTGGGCCACTTCTACCACTTTCTTTCCCTTGGCAGTCTTTTTGAGTAGATTTTCCCCCTCCAATTTCTTCAAGAGCTCAATGGCAGCACTCCGTGGTTCCTGATTCTCGCTTGGAGCAGGCTCTGCATTCATTCTCTTCGCAAATCCCTGTAACTTTTGCGCAAATCTCGTCTGCTCACAGAACTCGAGAATGTGGTACAAGTTGATGTTAAAGAACTCGCCTTCGGCCATCAGTTCATGTGTTTTTAACATTCGAGTGCCCCCCTCCGCCTTCCCGCTATCACACGAGAGCATCTTAGTCAGTCTTTTGGTGACGAAAATCATCTGATTGATCTTCAAGAGATTCTGTGTACTGAAATGGGAACAGTACTTCATTTTGTAGGCAGTCATTTGGCACAGAGCCGTAGATAGCTGGTATAGGCTCATTTCTGAGCTATAGATGCTCGATATTGTGTCCAGCAGATTGTGGGCTTCGTCGATCACGATGATGCTGTTTTTGAGAGAAATTCCCGTCTGAACACGTGTCCGTTTGTGAAGGAGCAGCTGATAGGGTAGAATCACTAGCTGGGCATCCTTTATTGAAGCTCTGGTGGCATAGTAGGGACATGACTTTACTGATTTGCCAGCTGTTACAAGGTCCTCGATGTCCAGAATGTCCACTAGGGTGGTATCGCGAAGATTTTCAACTGCAGCCTGGTTCTTGTAAGGACACTTGCAGTGGGATGACTGTTTTAGGCGAGATTTCTTGGTACATCGCCCATCCGAGTCGGAAGAGGTGGCTTTCGACTTGGAACGCTGCATGTCTAAGCAACGCTCATTGACAAGAGCACTGGAACCGAGCTTCTGCACTTCAGGGTGAATGCAGAGATTCTGACGCGAGGCCAAGGACACACAGCGGACGTGTTTCCCATACTCTGTTCGCTTAACTTCACCAACAACCTGTGAGAGTTGCGAATGGGTGCGACTGCAAAAGTAGATCTTGACGTCTTGATGGAGATTCTCCTGCTCCTCTTCCTCGTCCTTTCGCCCGTCCTCATACTCCTCCAGCTCGAGGTCCTCTTCCAAGAATTTCTCCACCTCAACGAGTCCATCAGCACTCCTCACCCCACCAGCTTTCTTCCCAGTATTCTTCTCCTCGGCTCTCTTCTCGCGCAAATCTCGAATCCTGTTCTCAAAGTCCGCAATGGCATCTCTGATTTTCCGCAGACTCACCATTTCCTCCTTCTTCTTGACCGTCTCAAACTGTGACTCAATCCAATCCGTCACCCGGCGCCCGTCCAACTCCAGCTTCTTGATGTCCTGTGCCAGTTCATCGAGTCGCCTCTGTAAATCCTCCTTAACCAGGGCTTCATGGTCCAGCAACCACCGCAGGGCACTACAAGTCAGTGTCAGTGACTTACCCGTGCCCGTGGGACTTTCAAAAATCCCGATTCGCCTATTCTCCAGGATCTCGTACAGGGATTCCATGAAACTCTGTTGGATGGCGTACGGCTCGTAGGGGAAGTCATAGTGCTGTGGGGTTGCGAGTTTCGTCCGCGGGGAGAACATTTAACACTGGAGACAAACTACTGTTAAAACATTTATAACGCTAGGCAAACACAAATATTTAAAATAAAAGATAAACAAAAAACAAATAATAAACGGCCGGCGGTGGAATGTACTCAGACAAGTGACAGTTGAGTTGGATTTTGAGTTGAAATTGGCGGGATGAAACGAGACTCGTTGGTGTGTCCAGTGCTTGTGACTAGTACTTCTTCAGTACTCCGCTAGAAGGAAGCAAACGTTACATTTGAATTTTTATTTTAAAAATATTGTAATATTCTGGCTGGGATTCGTACAAATAAAACCGTCTTTTGTGTATTTGAACTGTTTATTTATTAACAATTATCACTTCGCTTTAACACAATATTCAAATCATTTTATTCTTTATCTATTTCAAATTAAACCGATGTGCACACTTTGGCAAATAGGTGGCGTTGTTAGAGTTAGTTGGTACACAAACCATGCAGTGCGATGGTACTTTTTGTCGATGCTACACTGCCCCCCTATTAAACTTGTTCGTTTCGAACAAGCTCATCTGGGTTATTGCCATGATAACGATGGATACGATCTAGTTGAACAATTTCCATCTTGTCTCTTACTCCACGCTGCCAGCATCTTCCAAGCGGAATTACTCGCCATTCGCGAAGCCAAATCAAGTCACACACATATACGAGTATACTACCAAAGCAAAAAATTGCTATTTTCATTGATAGTCAAGCTGCTATCAAAGCCATTTCCTCGAAACTAGTACTAGAATGAAGAAAGGAGCTGGCCTCGCTGGATAGCCAATGTATGGGAACCCTAGTCTGGGTTCCAGGTCACAGCAATATTGATGGCAACGAACATGCTGATGAACTAGCCAGGCGAGGCTCAGCCTTGCACTGCTCACTTGCGAAACTTGTTCACACCCCGTTCGGAGCAATTAAGGCAAACATCTCCTCAATCTTTCTTAGAAAGGCTAACCTTAAACGGTCTAGGTTGACGAACTGCTTCAAATTCAGAAAAATATGACCCATACAACAAGACTAAAATAACCGCACTATTAAAAAGAACGCGCTAAGATATTGTCGGAATAACCACGATAACTACGGGACGCTGGCCAGTAGGAGAGGACGCTTCCAAACTAGGTATCCCATAAAATACATACTGCCGCAATTGCAATACAGCCACCGAAAAGGAAACAATCATCCACTACATGTGCACTTGTCCGGCACTAGCCAGGGCTAGATATCAAGCACTAGGCAAGCCCTTCTATAATCCACTTGAGGAGATCTCGGGTAAGAACATAAATGAGCTAATCCTCTTTTTAAACTTCACAGGCTGGCTCTAGATTCTCCTCACCAACACACATCAACATCCAAGGTCACATGAGTCATGGTATCAAAGCGGCACAACTGTGCTAATTGGGTTTCTGTTTACAGAACCATCACTTCTACCTACCTATCTACTAATATGTATGCGAGTGGAATGAAACAACCGGTTCGATCAGTGGTAAAAGAAAGACTTGCTTTATTTTGTCATTCGAAATTACAATAGAATATAATGTTATACTTATTGTGGAAATAGCACATTGCAGAAGTAAGATTAAATAAGTGCTGACCTGATACATTTCACCTACCTACCTTACTCCACGCTGGATCGGATAGACAACGTCATTGATGCATGTAACCACTTTATAGGGGCCCTCCCAGTCTTGCTGCAGCTAAGGTGACCTCCATTTTTGTCGGTGTGGGTCGTACAACCATACTAGATCTCCCTCATGAAAGCCGGACGTTCTACCATTTGTGTCATACCTGGTTTTCATACGGTCACTAGCGATCCTTATCCTCGTCCTGGTCCTCTGATGTATGTCTCGGATTCTTTCTCTGAGATCTGCCACGTAGTCCTCTTCACATTTGTGCTCACCGTTAGGGGATCCAAACTTCACCTCACTAAGTAGCCGGACTGCTCGACCAAACAAGATTTCAGATGGAGTATGTCCGGTTGTACTGTGCACTGTATTTCGGTAGGCCATGTTGCCGAACATGAGCGTTTGGGTAAGGCCCACATTAAACATTTTGCAAAAACATTAAGCATGCCGTCATATCATTTTCCTTGTAGGTACATATGAATAGACGAAGAGAATTAGGTTTAAGAAAAAAAAAATTTCTAAAACTTCTCACCATTTTGTGTAAAGGTCAAAAAATTGTAACTCATTGGTATCTTTGATTCTATGTAGAGATAGATAGATAGATAGATAGATTTAATGAATTTTCAGATTGTACAAAATTTACATAAAATAAAAATACTTAAATCTTAAGGACATGGCTCAAAGCCGTCTGCCAAAGACTATCAACCTTTTGGTACAATTTTAATAACTTTTTCAGTAATGTTTACTTCTTACTTTTTAATTTTAAAAATCTTCTTCAATGATCTTTCTTCTATAACCTAGCGTTGATTTACAGTATGATATAATAGCTTTCCAATTAGAACCATTTAATAACTCAGCTACTTCTTCGCTGGACAATATGGCTTTTCCAAAGTGAAATCTCCTGATACCCCGGAGTATTGGGCACATTCCCAGGAAGTGTATAGAGTTCTTTCTTTGAGCTAAGTTGCAAATTGAGCAGAGAACTGGAAGATCCTCCCTGTGTGGCACGAAGTTGAGTGCCAATATCTCTCATCTGGCACGAAAAATCAAAGAGATACATCTTACGCTGTTAGAATCCTTAAAGTAATTAAGGGGACCTAGGTTGAACCGCAGAGTCCTATAGATTTCCCTAATCCACGCTCAGCTTAAGAGTCTGTATGAACAATGGGCCAAGTCCAGTTTCGATCATCAGCATGTAGTTTGGGGCAGTGGTTGGGAGTTGAAATTACCTTCGAAGATAAAACCTTAGTATTAAAACCTATGGATTTGGATACAGCTTCAAAGACTATGTACTTAGAACTGTGAGGTATATTTCGATTCTGGAAAGAGATTCGCCACGTGGAGTTTATTGCATTCTTAGACTGCGCTAATTTTTTACTTAGATGGGTGTCTAAACTCAAGTTATTCGATAGCACAACTCCCAAGTATTTATAGTGTTTAACCACCTCAATCGGTTCACCGTTAAATGTCCATTCTTCTGTTCTACATAGCCTGCCACCTCCTCTCCTAAAAATCGTAATTTTTGATTTGTCCAGGTTTAGTTTTAAATTCCATAATGTGCAGCAGTCGTATAGCCGGTTTATCATAAGCTGCAAGGACTCTAGTGACCTAGCCAGCAGGACAATATCATCTGCATACAGAAGAGCCTTAATAAGATTACCTGCGAATGTGACTCCTCCTGGAAGGTAATCAATAATATCTTCTATGTAAAGGGCAAATACTGACGGGCTTGCATTACATCCTTGTCTAACTCCTATTTTTGTAGAAAACCACTTCGACAATTCATCACCGTTCCAGACTGCTGCTTTTGTACTGTTGTATAAGTTTTCATCTACATTTCCAAACTTATAAGACAATCCGTACTGGTACAATTTATAAAAAAGTCTTTACCGGTCTACGGTATAGAAGGCTGCCCTAAAGTCGATGACGAACGTGTAAAGCTTCTGTTTCCGTTCGACGAATGTTTCCGCTATGTTTCGCAGTACAAAGATGTGATCCGTAGTAGAGTAGCCAGCTCGGAACCCAGCTTGAAACTCTTTCAGAAGTGAGTTCTCCTGTATCCAATGCATTAATCGGGCTTGCAGAATACTTGTAAAGATTTTTGCTGATGCATTCAGAAGGGAAATGCCCCTATAGTTGGATGGGTCTAACGAGTCACTGCTTGTTTAAAGCTCTCCGGGACATTTCCAGTTTCAAATATGGAGTATGGAGCTATATTTATACAATTCGACTGGAATTCTATCAAATCCGGGATTCTATGTACAGTAATAAGGCAAAGAATATCCTCAGTTCTGCCACGAGCAGCGGAGAACCTAATGTCTTTTTATAGTAAGTGAATGGCAACATTGCAATATGACACCAAAATCGAAGATGGAAGCATTTGTTTAAGAGTTACTTTTGGAGCACTCACTGATGATCTCCACCAAAGCGCAGAGTATCCTATATTACGAGTATTTCTATGTATATAAGTATTGAAAAAAAAAAACTTTTGGAAAATTTCTAAAATTCTTTGAGCGTAAAATCTACCTTCACAAGTTTTTGTTTACATAACTAATCTCTTAAAACGCTTAAATTATATCCACATTTTTTTTAACTCCGTTGTCGTTTCTCATATTTTTTATATTTAATCAGGGGTCGCAACAGTATCATCCTGGGGGTGAATATGATAGTTTACCACCCTCAGAATTTTTTTCTATTTACATTTTGATTTCGTTTTTTTAAATTGTTTTTCCTCGTTAATCGTTCAGCGGTTATGAAATAATATTTTCCAAATACACCGTGAATAGCATTTACACCCTTAAGCCTTCTATTGTGTGGCTTTTTTCACTTCTAATCCGCGTGCAGTCAGTGGGGCATAGATTTCTCATAACCACTTCTGATCTTTATCGTACCATACACAGTGACAGGATAACATGGTTGATGCCGGAAAATTGAAAAATATTATCAAGACCATCAGCATCATCATCCCCCGTTTCGAATGTAGAAATTATGGTGGTTTTGCTAATGGGTTCGCGGTTATTAAAACGCAGTCAGATGAAAATCGCGGATGTGTAATGTATAACCTTTCGAGTTTATTTTTTTTTTTCTGGTATATGCGTTTTCAGGAGCTAATTCTAAAATAGAAACGAAATGCACTGTGTTAGTCCGCGTCCCTGTGATTGACACTAGGATATCACGGATGTGATTGACATTTTCCGTCCGGGTGGTGCAATGACTGCAGTTGGTTATGCTACACTGAAAGACTGAAATTGAAAATTATTTCTATTCGAATGATCTCTTTGTGCAAGAGTATTTGGAGGATGTTTTTTAAGGAGGCGTGGAGCTGAAGCTAAAACAGGATTATTGGATTTGACAGTTTCTAATAAATGTCAGTTCACGTAATTTACTTCAAAATCAAAATTCAGTTTTGTTTAATGGATGTTAGAGCTGCGCAGGATGCACTCAAACTGATTTTTTTGAAAATTTACTCGCTGGGATTTTTCAGTTTTTCAAACCTCCTAAAAGAGCTGATTCAAAACAAAATCTTTAACCATTCTGCTCTTAGAAAGTGCTTGACAATATAGCATATAAATTTAAAATTGATAAGCCTGCAATCTCATACACGTATATGGTATGGTATGAATAACCGAACCCGTTTCTCAGCATTGTCGAAGGCTCCGAAGGGGTAGCTAATCTGTCAGAAACCCTTACAGAAAGCGTGTAAGATTATCTCTTTTTCGTCTTGTTTGGAGTTCTGCAACACATTTGAGCTGTTTCTAGCTCATTTCTAAATAGCTGGATTCCTCCTCGACTGTTTTGCGTCACTTTTGCCTAAGGCGTCCCGCTGATCTCCCTACCTGGATGGGCGGATTCCACTGCATGGCATATTTTGCAATGGAGTTGTCATCGTGGCTGATTCACTCCTACTTTCTCCTCTGTATAGTAATGTCTATAGGTTCTTGTGTCGTTCTCCGATAGAGTAGTAAGAGATACGATTGGGCCAAAAGATCTTCAGGATGATTCTTAGACATCTGTTTACGAAGGTTTGCAGCTTTGTGATAGTGGTATCTATCTTTAAAGTAGTGCACCTATAAAACAGTATTAGTTCTATATTGGAGCGGAACAGTCGGAGCTTAGTTCTTATGCTGATAACAGTGCTTCTCCATTATTTAAATAGCATTCCGAACACAGCTTTTGCCATTCTGATTCTGCTGCACACGGTAGATACAAGGTGGTTCGGTGAAACAGCGGTTAGTTGAGACCACACTTCTTAGATATAGACAGCCTACTTTCTCAACTTACAAATACAAATATTTAGCGCAACAGCTCTTTAAAGTGCCAGGTCCTAGCTTCTCGCAACCACTCATGTTGTGTGGGTTATATTTTTCACACGAATGGAAGGGACCTACAGTTTAGTGCCGGAACCAAACGGCGAAGCTTTTTCGTGACAACAATACTCTCGGATGTTTGTCAGACGCTCGCGAGAGGTGGGACCGTGAAAAAACTTTTTGGTGTTTTCTGGGATTCGAACATGGAACCTCATGCGTAGTGATCCAACACACTAACCACTTACGCCACGGCGCCCACTTCTCAACTTGCTGTCCAGCAATGTTGAGTTGAGCGTGGGAGGTTGAACTGCTAAGGGCTTTGTTTTGGCTGTGTTTATTTTCAGCCCCGCTTTACTTGCCTCGGCTTCTAGATTGTGGGCCATCAGGTGAAGGTCCAATACATTATCCAATGTGAAAGTAGGCATATCATAGTCCATTGGATTCCATGGTTTCCTTCCGACAATGCTGCACGGGAAACATCACTGTTGACCACCAAGAACAACAGTATGCTCCCTTGTGGTACTCCGCTTTGAACCTCAAAATCCTCTGATACCTTACCATTATGTTAAACGGGATACTCTACCCTTGTACGAGTCGTAGAAAGCCTTCTCGAAGTCGATAAGCAGTAGACGTAGCGAAGACCCATACTCGACGCATTGCTCTATGATGATCCGTAATGTGTTTATGTGGTCGATGCAGGAGATCAAGCACGAAAGCATGCCTGCTCGACACGAGCTTCGAATCTAAATGAATGTTCTTGGATTATTATCTTGGCTATGGTCGGGAGAACGCATATACAATACTTTTTCAGTTTCCACATTCAGCTTCCACAAATTGGCTTTTTTCGGAAGTTTCATGATCGTCCCCCTTTTCCACTCTTGTTGTGTTGTTTGGAGTTACGACCGCTAATCAGGTCCTTGGTGATGCTATAGATAATCGTACTATCGCACCTCCTTGCTGCTTCTTCAGCCATTGAGGAAAGAACTTTGATGTGCTGATGTTTGTCTCATCTTACACTACGCTGCACTTTTTCTTCTTCACGCGATACTGGTCTTCTAGCTCGGGTCTCTCTACTGTTGAGGCTGCCGCAATACGAGCCTTCATTAGTGCACGCTCATCGATCCGTCTCCGGGAATCTGCCGATAGTCATGTACTCTAATTTATCTGCCTTTTACCGACGTAGGTACTTACTCCAGTTACAAAAAGACATTTTTCATAGCATTCCAGTAGTCGTCCACGTTCCCCTTCACTGCGCTGGTGATTATTTCTACTTCTAAGGCAAGGTTATCCCTGAATATATTAGTGCTCTTGGGGATCCCAGAACCTGTCGATGCTAAACCTGGGTACCTCGAAGACACACTCGATGCCGATCAAGCAGGTTTTCGCTCTGGATCCTCCTCTGCCGACCACATCAACACCCTGCGGATTATCATCGAATAGTGCGTTGAATATCGATCGCCACTCCACCTGCTGTTCATCGATTTTGATAAGGCGTTCCATAGTGTCAACAGGGAGTTTATTTAGAGTGCCTTACGCAGGAGAGGTATTCCCGATAAACTAATTGCTATTATCAAAGCTACATATGAAGGATCTAAATGGCACGTTCTGCACAGAGGAAGTTTGTCTGAGGAATTTGAGAACCAAAGTGGGGTAAGACAAGGCTGTATCCTTTCACCAATACTATTCCTATTGGTGATTAGCGATATGCTTTGTAAAGCTTTGTCGACGGGAAACGGGGGAATTCGATGGACCCTTACATCTCAACTGAAATATCTTGACTACGCTGACGATGTATGCTTACTCTCTCACAGAATTATTGACCTCCACTAAATGACAGCAGATGTAGAGAGGGAGGCATCGTCGGGCTGAAAAGGAATACGGCAAAAGCTAGAATTATCAGCCCTGGAACAAACTCATCGGCTCAAATATGCATTACTGGACAACCGGTAGAGAGAGTAGAGGATTTCCAGTATCTTGGGAGTATTGTCTCGACCGATGGTGGAACCGAATTGAATATAGCCAACAAGATCGCCAAAGCAAAGTTGGCGTTCGGGATGTTGTCCAAAATATGGCGAGCCTATGCAATCAGTTTGAACACCAAAATAAGACTGTCCCGCTCCAATGTTGAATCCGTGCTGTTATATGGATACAGCACGTGGAGATTGACCACTACTATCACCAAGAAGCTGCAAACGTTCGTTAATAGTTGCCTGCGCAATATCTTAAGGATTTTCTGTCCCAATCGTATCTCTAACGAACACCTTTATGAGAGAACGGGTCAGGAACTAATAGACACAACCATCCAATGACGGAAGTGGCAGTGGATTGGTCACACGTTCCGAAAGGGTGACGGTTCCATAGCGAACCATGCTATGCAATGGAACCCTTTAACTCAGGATGGCAGAAGACCTGGCGGTCCGAGGAGAACATGGCGCAGAACATTCGAGAAGGAGCCACGGCAGTTGGGGAAAAGTTGGGGAGAGCTGAGACACATGGCCAAAAACCGTACACGATGGCGCATAGGCCTAGTAGAGGCCCTAGGACACACAAGGGGATACAGGACATACAGGACATTACTGTTAATGGACGCAGTACGAAGGTGTATAAGATCGCTATCGCCTTCTTGTCCAATATCCGTTCCACGGATGTTTCGGATTAGACTGGTTGGATGTTCGTTGACTGTCAGTTGAGACCCAGCTGATCTAATGACAGGTGTTGTGTTTAAACTGTGTGCCTCCAATGACTTAGCGGTTGGTAATGCAGAAACCCATCATTCCAGTCTCCAAGCCGCGAACTTGTAGCACGTGCTTAAGCATGGTGTTGTCCTTTCTTATCTTGGCGCTGCAATCCCCCATCACAATTACGATGTCCTAATTAGGCGTTTGGTTGTAGGCACTTTCTAAATGGATATAGAAATAGTTCTTTTCATCCTCAGTCGGTTTTTTATCGGAGCATACCACTAAATGATTGATTTTCTTACTCTACTCTGAAGTCTAGCCGTCAGTATCCGATCGGTGTGAGGTTTCCAGGATATAAGGCTGCTTCGCGAGGGAGGCTCTCCATTTATCCTCTTCCGCTTGCAATTTCCGAAGAAATTCTCAAGTGGCACCACGAGAAGATGGGAGTATGTCTTACTATCAGAGTTGATAGGTTTTCCGGTTGCAGTGGCTCTTTTTCGGTATTTAACCGACTAATGCATATCGTGGTATGCTTCTCCTACGAGGCCTTTTATTAGTTATCTACCACCCAGCCGATGAAGGCTCATCAATGTCCAGCTTGAGTTTTACAATTACGTTCCACTTTAAGTGATCAGTGAAGTGTATCAGAACCAAGTTCACCTTCTGCAATAAATCGTCTGTTAATCCTCTAAAATTATTATCTTCCAGTGCTAATATTCCTCATTCAAGTAGAATTTATGTTGATTACCTTACAGCAAACCTCACTAAATCCTGTTTGCCCAACATTCACCATAAATATGACATTCTTTCGCCACCGCGTTCCTGTTTTTCCAAAAAAAAAAAAACTTTAAACAAATAAACCTAAAAAAATGGTATGGCACGCGTAATGTAAACACTACACGAGCCACAGAAACTTGACAAATAACGGGAAAAAGAATTCAACAACTTTAATCGTGATCAAAATCTGGATTTTTCCTCCATCAAACAAGGTGATCAAATTAAAGCAAAAAAGGGTCAAACAGGGCTATCCTTTCTGCCTTGCTTCCGCGAGACTGATCCCCGCCTCTAATGCTAGTTCAGTAAATATGAATTTAGAAACAATACCCGCGGAGGTATAAAAAAATCCCCGGGCACGCGTTCGCGGAACCCCTCTCCAATGTCCACGGGTGGACAGAACAAACAGGGGTGTGTGGTCCTTCATAATTAGATTTCATGCAAATAAGGGCATTTGTTTGTTTGTCCCCGTATCTATGGCGTACCATAGCCGCGTACCGAATTGAAACGCGAAAACAACTATGTTAAATATGAACTGTATCCCTTAAATGTCCATCAGTATCATGGGATATCATCAAACTATCCTATCAGCGGTCAGAAAGCCTGTGCGATGGCACGGGGTGACAAAAATGCATAGCGTCAATATTCTATGAGTCCTTCAAGCAGATTTGCATCCCTTCTGCAAAGGCAAGTCATCATTTGTCATTTTCTTCACACTGTCGAACTATTTTGCATATTATCGACAGGATGCTTGATTTATAGATTGTCTATGCTCTACACCAGGGGAAAGGATATTCTGCCGCGTCATTGTAAGCGGATTATTATTAATGGTGTGTGGTAGCTTCATGTATAGGTACATTTCTTGTTACTGTTTTAAGGAGATAAGTGTGAGAGTCCTTACACTCAACAATACGCTGATGATGAGTTGGCGGAAAAATTACCCCTTTTTGATCCTTTTGAAAGTGATTCATTGTTAAATTATGTAAAGTGAAACCAGGAATGCATATTTCGATTTTCAATCTCTTCCTACAATTCACACAACAATTTGTCGTCAATTCAATTTCCATGGAAAATTCGAAAATTTATGGCAATTAATTTGAAGAGAAAAAAGAAGGCACAAACCTCACCCAATAAAAAGGACATCAAAAATGTCAACCAATAATACAAAAAAAAAATAAGAAAATCCCACAGAAAAAATTGAACAAAGGAAGTAAAATAAAAATCCTCCCCAGATGCTGCTGTCAAGCGCCTTCTTCCTTCAATTGATTAATCTCGACCGACTTTCGCAACAAACAATGAGATCCTAGTTCCGTTAGGTACAATGATCATTTCCTTTTGTTCAAAGAGGATATTTGAGTTGTTTTCCTATAAATTATGCCACAATTGTGCAATTTTTCTTCTTCGTTCTCTTTATACATCATGTGTCCCGTGACATGATCACAGCTGAGAATGTCTGAACTTTCTTTTGGAAGAAACTATTCTCAGATTTATCACTTTCTCCCCCTCTTGACAAGATGGCATACGCCACGGAGAGTCCGGAATCCTCCTTCTGAAGGATACATACTTTTTGATGAAAACTCTGAGAGAAAATCCGAAAAATAAATAAATTTCTTTTCTCAGGTGATGCAATCCAGGTGTGGTGTTTGGTTGTCCAAGTGAGATGCAATTGATGTTCATCTGAGTAGAATATGTCGATAGATAATGCAATCTGACAGAAAGGTAAGGGATTTCATCTTTTTACGAACCTTTTTTTAAGAAATTTTGCAAATAATACGAATGGAGGATTATACGCATCATTGGAAGAAATGGGAGCAAGTAGGGGAATTGTAAAACCTTTTAAGATACGGGCTTCAATTCATTTAAAGAAAACTGGCATACGATGGTCCTGGGTAAGGGAACATGGTCAAATGGCTATACCGGTTGGCACTTGAAGTCTCTATTAATTAAGTTGATTAAGAACAGAAGGTCCGACGCGCCTTGTCAATTGGCGCTGAGAAGCACCGAATATGCCAACTGAATATCGAAGGTATAAGTAAAGCCAAAAGTGAATACTTATCAAAACTTTTATTGACAAACAACATCGATGTAGCCGTCATCTAAGAGACACATACTGCCTCCGACGCGGCTCAAAAGGTTAGAAGGACAATCGCCGGTTACTTCCAAATAGGATCCAACTACCACCAGTCATATGGACCAGCAACCTATGTAAAAAACGGTATAGATGACGTTCAACTTTTAAGCACTAGCTCCAGAAACAACATCTACACAATTACTATCCAAATTGGATACCTTCAAGTTGTAAACATATACAAACCTCCCGCTACACCATGGCCGCCTAACGTACTTGATATTCCAAATCAACCAACGGCTTTCATTGGTGACTTCAATAGCCATCATAGCTTGTGGAGATATGATAATAACGATGACAATGGAGATAAGCTAATAGAATGGGCGGACTCAAACCATTTACATTTAATCTTCGACGCCAAAAATACATCCACTTTCTACTCTCGCAGATGGCGAAAAGGCTACAACCCAGACCTGTGCTTTGTTACCTGTGATGCAGAACATCTTCCAGCTTCCAGAAGAGTGCTGTAAGATTTTCCGAAAAGCCAACACCGCCCGGTCATAATCGTCATCGGTATACAGATACCACTAACTGATTCAGTCCAAAGGCCACGATGGAACTTTTCAAAGGCCAATTGGAATAACTTCGCCAATGAACTTAACTCATGCTAACGGTTCATTCCACCACTTTCTCAAAATTATGTCAGATTTGTAAGAATTGTAAAAGCAACCGCCAAAATTCATATTCCCCGTGGTTTTCGGAGGGACTATATTCCAGGTTGGACTGAAGAAAGCGAACAGCTCAATGAGGATTTTGAGGCATCTGGAGACCCGGAAGTTGCCCACGAATTGATAAAATCGCTTGATGAGACTCGCAAAAGGAAGTGGACATCAACTGTGATCCACCTCAACTTCACGCACTCTAGCAGGAAAGCATGGAGCCTCCTACGCAAACTTGGAGGAAATAACATCTCAAACACCACAAGTCCTTGCATCGACCCAAATAAAGTGGCTAGCCGCATTGTAGACGTTTCCCGTACCCCCGTCGACAAGGCCACAGCCATCATCAAACGTGCACTTAAGAACCTCAAGAACAATACCCCACAAACATCACAGTTTTCGAGCGATTTCACAACAGAAGATATCAGCACTGCTCTGACCGCAGTAAAAACAGGGAAAGCGGCAGGATTTGATGGTATGCATCCGGAGTTTCTTGTGCAAAGCGGGAAAAATACAAGACGGTGGTTAGCAGGATTCTACAGCAATATACTGCAAACAAGCACAATTCCGACTGCATTCAAGCGAACGAAAATCATTGTAAAGCAGAGTAAAAAAGCTAAACAATGGGCTTCCCCAGGGTTCCGTCCTTGCCCCTCTGCTATTTAATCTGTATATCAGTGATATTCCTGCGACCGTATCGAGAAAATTTGCGTACACGGATGATCTGGCAATTGCTACCCAGGATAAGGACATAGCAAACACAGAGAGGACTCTAACTTTAGATCTTGAGCAACTCAACATATACTTTCGACAGTGGAGACTGTGTCAAAGTATGTCTAAAACGGAAGTCTGGTGTTTTCACCTTACAAACTAAATTGCAAACATCAAACTTAACGTCCAGTTTAACAACACCACACTTAACCACAGTCGAAACCCTAAATACTTAGGCGTAACATTGGACAGATCCCTCACTTACAAGCAGCACTTAACAAACGTGGCTGGTAAACTCAAAACTCGCAATAACATCCTGCAAAAACTAACTGGATCGACCTGGGGTTCATGTACATTAACGCTTCGTACCGCAGCACTTGCCCTAGTGTACTCTACAGCGGAATACTGCGCTCCAGTGTGGTTGAATAGTGCCCATGCACAGAAGGTGGACGTGCAACTGAACAATACCATGCGACTCATATCCGGTACTATAAGGTCAACACCAACAAGATGGCTTCCTGTGCTGAGCAATATTCTTCCACCTCCCTTGCGCCGCCTAAACACTCTTCTAAGGGAGCGCAACAAAATACAGACCAACGCCGAACTTCCCATTCACGAAGATATTACTACCCTCTGGTCACATCAGCAAAGACTTAAATCTCGTCACCCAACCATAAAGCTAGCTGATGAACTGGGAAATAATGCCTTTAACACGAACTCTGCCTGGATATCAGAATGGGCACCGTCTACGCAAACTGACACCATTACCGTCTCGAACCCATCATGCCAACTCTTTGGGTTTGACCTACCTCGCAACCTCTGGTCGACTCTTAACAGAATCCGAACAAATCACGGAAAGTGTGCAGACACTTTGTTCCGCTGGGGAAGCGTCAGTTCTTCAGCATTCGACTGCGGGGCCCAATGACAAACCATCCACCATATTGTTGGGGAATGTAACAAGCGTTCCTACCCTGGTGACATCCAAGATTTTGCTGATACTAACAACAGCATATCCGTGATAGACTGGTTACGAAACCTAGATGTTGTGATAAAGCCTAGCTGTTTTTGAAATTACCTTATGTACAAATATATTAGAAATTTTTCTTAAAGAATATTTATGTTAGTATAAGTCCTATAAGTTATAACTTTATATGTGCAATAACAAAATAATGTAATAATGTAATATGTAATTCCATACGCTAAATAAATAAATAAGTTGATTAAGAAAGGTTTCAGAAGACCTTTACATTTTTTTTTTTAGATTTCATCTTAAAGATTCTCAGAACTTCCATTGATCTACAAAAGAGTGCTTGAATTGGTGGCTATATTTACTTCTAGTGCTTCAAGTCGATTGGCTACATCAGCTTTTCAGACTATGGTATGCCACTGTAGATAAGAATGAGAAAGCGGGAAAACTATACTCATTCAGTTCTGACAGTAAATATTCCGCGGTTCTGATTTATAAGTTATGAAAGCCTTCGAATGAAGCCTTCGTATTTTGTAATTAAGGTTATCGTACAAGAGAGATGTAGTTAGATAGGTTAAGTTAAGTTGTTAGGAAGGCATTATACTGTACGATAAAGCATTCACCCGAATCTCTGTCAATCCGTTGTATTCCCAAGTTGTAAGATGTCAACTCGAAAGTAAGAAAAATGGGAATGGAGTCCTGACCCTAATATGAATTTTATAATTGCCTTTGTTGGCTTTTGACACTAGGCATCAGTAGTACAACTAACACGGTAAACAGAGGAACTCCACAAGGCGGAGTCATTAATAAAATTTTGGTGCGACTTGATAGGGTTTTAAGGTGGTTGCGTACGCGGATGATGTGGTTACACTAGTATCAGGAAAGTTCCTCTCCACGATAAGTCAACTCATGGAGAGGGCTCTGGATAAGGTACACTCATGGGCTACGAGCTGTGGCCTCGGAGTAAATCCGGAGAAGACTGAAATGATGCTGTTTACCACTAAAACCAAGGTACCGGCATTCAGCCCCCCCAAACTAGACAGTCAGCCTCTCTCGCTTTGCTCCAGTGCAAAATACCTAGGCACGGTTCTAGATCCGAAACTTAGTTGGAAACTCAATATAGAACAGCGAATTAAGAAGGCAATGGTAGCTTTCTATGCCTGTAATAAAACATTCGGTAAGAAATGGGGACTCCAGCCAAAAATGACCCTTTGGATGTACACAGCCGTTGTGGGTCCAATTCTTACTTACGGCGCTATCGTTTGGTGGTTAGCTTTGAGCAAAAAGTACAATATCGACAGAATCAAAAAAGTTCAGAGATCGGCGTGCGTGGGTATCACAGGAGCAATGAGGTCTTCTCCAACAGATGCTCTCAGTGTGATCTTGCATCTGATCCCCCTCAAACTTCACATCAAAGACACAGCTATATGCAGCGCAGTCCGGCTCAGGGAATATGGATACTGGACCACAAGGCCATATGGTCACGGCAAGGTCCTGGAGACGATAACAAGTGAACTGGTGCGTCCTCGACCGACTACACGATACCCAAACTCAACTTCAGAAAATCCTTCTTAACAAAATTCCCTTCCAGAGAAGAATGGAAGAACGGAAGCGTTACCTGCAACTATGATATAGGGATATACATGGACGGTTCGAAGATGGACTGCGGAGTCGGCGCACGCATCTTCTCTGACCAGCTGAATATATCAAGGTCTTTCCGTCTCCCAGACTCTGCTAGTGTTTTCCAAGCGGAGCTTCTTGCGATTCGAGAAGCCTGCCACCTGCTAAACAATCTTCCAACATCTAACCACAATATCGCTATTTTTCGGATAGCGAGGCTGCCATCAAGGCCATTGATGCGGTTTGCACCTCTTCAAAACTGGTAGAGCAATGCCGGTTCGAATTGAATCAACAAAGCACTCACTCGAGAATCACTCTCATCTGGGTCCCAGGGCACAGCAACCATGAGGGCAATGAGCGTGCTGATGAGCTGGCCGGGCGAGGATCGGCCCCGCTTGGTGCCGTTAAGGGCTATATTCACCTTCACTTCCTCCAGCTAGCCAATCGCGGGTGGAACAGCCTCACAAGCTGTGTCATATCTAGGAAGACGTGGCCCAGTTTCAACAAACCCAGTTACTACAATAGGTAAACCAAGACCAAATCGTAGCTATTATCACAGGTCACTGGCAAGTTGGAGACCATGCGGCCAAGCTTGGTATCCCCTACAACACCTTTTGTAGGAGCTGCAAGGATATTAATGAGAAAGAATCTCTATGTCACTTCCTTTGCAGATGTCCGGCCCTGGCGAGGATCAGACAACAAACTCTTGGCAAACCCTTCTTCGAGGATCTGAGAGAGATAGCGGACAAGAGGATTGGAGAACTAATCCTCTTCCTGAACTCCACGGGCTGGGTTTAAACTTAACATCCCTTTTTAACTAACCACTACAATAGGTATACACGAGTCCGTGGTAACAAAACGGCCCACCCTAGCGCTAATTGGGTTCTTTTGGAACGCCACTTTACCTACCTATCTACCTTGTTGGCTTTGTTTACAGTTCGCCCAAGTCATTGAAATCTTGATCTATATAGATTTTCAGGTTCTATATAGCTTGCGCATTCGCATAGTGCCTGTTCAGATAGGTAGTTCGATTTTCCTTTCGTAGCACTGTAAGGCGTACATTACTTCAAAACATTCACTCCAGTCCTTGTTTTAAACACATTCTCCTCGCAATCGAACATCTTGAATAGATATAATGAAAAAATATGGAATAGAAAGATTATTTAACCAAAATGTGAACATGGATTCGAACTCTCTTCGCTTTAAGAAATTTCGCCACGAAAGTAAGCTTTGATTTTCTACTTGGATCACTGTAGAGTGAACGTTTGTTCAATAGGTTCGCTTTGAGTCATTGCTTCACCTTAACCCTTCCACGTATAGTCATTTCATCATGATTTTAAATTACGATTTATTAGTTTTGTTTGTAAGCATTTTTGGGTTTCCTTCTTAACTTTTGTTTACCTCGCTTTAGGGGGTTTACACTTGCATCGATCCCACAATTAAGGAATGCGGTCAACCTACGGTCATCATGAAAGTTCGCTAAGACGAAGCACGTCTGACTAAGCACATAGTCCGCGTCTACGAGTATTATCGCCGCAGCCTCTGCACTGCACATGCCAGTTGTACTTTAACGCATTATTCTTAAGTTCGCTACCTGTAGTTTGTGACTTTTGATGGTATCTATGAGGAGTGTTAAACAGATCTGGTAAGCCCCAAGATGTGCCTTTCATTTTGTCGTTCTTTGTCCAAAGTGCGTGATATGGGAAGTTTTGTACCCACACGTCCATCTGACAACTGACTAAGGCTAATCGACTTCGCAGTGGAGCGAAACGTCACTAGAGCAAGCACATAGCTCCATCATCCCAATATTCACAAGCAGACATGGCTTTCCAATCATCATGTAACGATCAATAAAATTTATCATATTGCGATCGATGTAAGACATGCCTTCAGTATTCTAGATGTCCGGACCTTCAGTCGGTGCTGAGAGTATGGAAAACTACTTCTGCAGAATGTATAACGGCGACGAAGACCAACATCCCGCTATCAGGCTGAATTAACCATTCAATATGGACGATGATTGTCAAAATTTCGGATTATATCGGCCGAACTTTTCAAGGCAAAGAGCATACACCACGGTAGAGAGCAAACACCAACTGTTCTCTAAGATTTTGTCAGACGAATGTGTGCTTGATGAATAGAATCTTAGCATCGTTTGCCCGCCATCCATCCATCGTCATCCCAGTCCTGCTTTACGGCGCTGAAACATGGACTTTATTAAAAGAGGATGAAGATATCCTTGGTCGCTTCGAGAGAAAAATTCTTCGTAAGATTTTCGGTCCCGTTTGCGTTGACGGGTTTTGGAGGAGAAGATTCAATCACGAACTATACGAGCTGTACAGCGACATCGACCTAGTCAAAAAACTGCGTATTGGACGTCTGAGATGGCTAGGACATGTAGAGCGAATGGACACCAACGCTCCGGCCCGCAGAGTCTTCGAATCTAACCCCGAGGGACGACGCAGTAGAGGGAATTATCGCCGTAGGTGGCGCGCACAAGTTCAAGGGGACCTCGACCAACTTGGAGTGCGCAACTGGAGGCAATTAGCTAAAGACCGAGCTAAATGGAGAGGCTTGTTGGTTGAGGCCCAGGTTCACCCCGAACTGTAGCGCCACCTAAGTAAGTAAGTATCGTTTGCCCGATCCACAAGAAGGGAGATCCCCTCAACTGCGCCAATTATATATGTATAGAGGCATCAGTCTCTGGAAGGCCAATCTTCTAGAGCGCGTCAAAAAGCTAATGTAGCTCTCTATTCCTGCAAAAAGGCTATAGGTAGGAGCTGGGGTATTAAACCTCAAATCTCTCAATGGATATATGTGTCCGTTATCAGGCCTATGTTACTCTATGGCGTGATCGTATGGTGGCCTGCTCTTGACAGGGCTGTCCACCTCACTCAACTAGCTAAGGTGCAAAGATCTGCATGCATTTGCATCAGTGGTGCACTGAGAACTACTCCCTCCGCGGCACTGGACATCTTGTTCAACCTGCTACCTTCAGATATTTTCGACAAACAGATGGCTGCCTGTGCGCCCATCCGCCTGAAAGCCTCCTCTCAGTGGTCTAGCCATCGCTTTGGCCACTCCTCGATCCTTGATCTTCTCAACTTCAAACACGAAAACACGGACTACACGCCGCCGAAACTGAGATTTGACCGTAACTTCCGTACGAGCATCCCTAACCGGGATGTATGGGACACTTCCCCCCCTGTCGATGGTGGTTCGGTCCACTTTTTTACAGATGGATCTAAGACGAAGGGTGGGGTGGGTTGTGGTGTTTTCTCCGAACAGCTCAATCTGAGCATCTCTTTCCGCCTCCCTGATCATTGTAGCGTTTTCCAGGCGGAAATCATGGCAATTAAGGAAGCCCTGTCCTGGCTGAAATGTAATGTATTATCTGTCAGGGATATTAGCATTTTCACTGACAGCCAAGCGGCAATCTAGTCCCTGGAATCGTTCTCCTTCGCTTCAAAGGCCGCCTTAAACGGTCGTCTATCTCTTATGGAGATGATTCACCTATGCTGGGTGCCGGGCCACAGGGACATTCCAGGTAACTGCAGGGCTGACGACCTCGCCAGACAGGGTACCACTCTAAGGATTTTGCCTGACAGGCAAGCCCTGGGTATGTAAGTATCTACTAAAGTTGAACGCTATTAGCACGACCAACCTCAGATGGGTAAACGGCTCAACGTGTCACATTTCGAGACAGACCTGACCTAAGCTGGATCAAAAACGTAGTGCCGATCTGATAAAGTTAAAGCGTACACAAATCACCTGCGTTGTCGGTGTTCTCACTGGACACTGTCTTATAGGCCAACACGCCAAAAGACTTGGTCTCTTCTCCAACGACTTCTGCAGAAGCTGTAGGGACGAGGAGGAGGAAACCATCCTTCACCTCCAATGCACATGTCCAGCCCTGTCGCATAAAAGAATGCTTCATCTAGGGCCCCCCTTCCTTGACGACCTTGGTGATCTGGCGTCCCTGGACGTCATGAGCATCCATCGCTTTGTCAAAAGCTCCGGTTGGTTTTGTTAGTCCCTGAGTGGCCTAATGGTTTGATCCATGATATCACAAAGGACCTTCACTGGTCTAAGTGTGTCTGCACTCTCGTGTGGACAGCCAACCTAACCTAACCTAACCTCAGTCTCCTCAACATTGCATACACGCTCTTTTCTGCGATATTGTGTGAAGCCCTGAAACCTTTTGCCAACAGCCTGATTGGACCCTATCAGTGCGGTTTCATACCAGGAAAGTCCACCATCCATCAAATCTTCACACTTCAGCAGATCCTGGTGAAAACCCAAGAAGTCCAAATCGATACTCACCATCTCTTTGTCGATTTCAAGCATCTATGGAGAAGAGCTATATAGAGCTATACGACATCCCTGCCAAATTGTCCGTCGGTGCAGGATGACGATGGAGAACGCTCGCTCCTTTTATCAAGGTCGGTAATGGATAATGGACACCAACGCTCCGGCCCGCAGAGTCTTCGAATCTAACCCAGAGGGACAACGCAGTAAGGGCCTCCTCGACGTAGGTGGCAAACAGAAGTTCAAGGGTACCTCGACAAACATGGAGTGCGCAATTAGAGGCAATTAGCTAAAGGCCGAGCTAAATGGAGAAGTTTGTTGGTTGAGGCACCGGTTCACCCCGACTTGTAGCGTCATTTAAATAAGTAAATAAGTACTCACACGATTTGTTGTCCAGCAATATGTACATACTTGTTATGTTAAGGATCTTAGGAACTTAGTTTTGATCTTAACCTACTACGCGATTTTTTACAAAGCTCCTTTGGTCCTTCTTCATACCATAGGGATGAAACTCTTCCTTATTCACAAACTACACCATCAAAATAGATGATTTTTAGAAACATTCCAAAAGTATACATTTTAGTTGAAGTGCCCTTAGGTAGGCATTTAGGGACTGTTTTGTTAATATTTCTTTTATTTGATATATTTGCTCACAAATGGTTCTCAGTGGTATTTTTAAAGAACAGTGAAAATATTTTTACAAGAATATCCTTTTTGCTTTTCCTTCTTTCACATTAGTTCTTCCAAAATTTATTGCCACATAAATCTGCCATATATCAATTCCTTGGATCATTAACCACAAATTAAATAAATCGATTGCAATACAAACAAAGAGATATATTCCATAAAGACACTGAAAAAAAAATTCAAAAAAGATCCTGAACCGCAACAAACATTTGACGGTAAAAAAAAAGACTCAACCTCATCCCTTTTATCGGGTGACATATTCTGTGACTAAACAAATATTTTCCTTACGTTGAAGGATTTTTTAGAAGAAATCTTTTGCATAAGCCGCATACAAACTCCTTAAAGGTGCTTGAAAAAATATTTTTCCAAGGATTAAATGACGAAACGAAGACTGAAAAATACCAGTAAGATCCTGTGAGAGGAAGATGTCCTTTATTTTCAATTTTCCCCGGATTAGTTCAACTGGCGTGTTATAGTGGAAAATTCGTTATCGACAAATCGATAGCATATCGAATAGAAGAATCTATCATCCTGCAGAATATTGCAATAGTCCTGAGAAAATTTTATCCTTTTGAAAGTAGAACTTATTGATCTTGATCCTACATTATGGACGAGGCAAAAGAGAGGGAGAATTGGAGAAATGCAGCAGCGTTTCTATGGGATAGGGGGTTTTAAAAGAAAGCAACAACGCAAAAGTAAAAAAAAAAAAGGCTTCGATGTCCTTGCCCTTTCTTTTCCTTATTGCACAACAATGAATTGGTTAATTTCGCAGATGATGAAGAATCGAAAGGAAAATTGCTTAAGGCGATAGCACCAGGTGCTGGTGAAGGATCCCGGAAGATCAGTTACTCATGTTCATTCCTTTCGAAAGGATCTGTTCTATTTGTACTTACAAACCACTTTGGTAGCAAACGCAGAGGTAATTTTAGCGCCTACGGGCGTTTTTCCCAATGATCCGATTTCAAGAGTTCAACACAGAGTAGAAGAAATCCAATGACTGGGGTATAATGACTCCCAGGCAGGATCAACAACATAATGATATAGATACAGAAAACATGCGATGTCGTGCACGGAGAACTGCAATACGATGAAAGAAATCATTTAAATTTGTAATTTATTATTCATGACAATGATCATGATGACTTCATCATCTATCGCGTGACAAGGATCCTTTCAAGAGACAATGTATAAAATGATGTGTCTCCCGAGATTGATTGATGTCATGTAGTTGAATTATGTACATGTCCTGGTGTATTCTATTGAATTGCGTTCTTCTTCAGATTTCTGATTGATTTTCTTTTAATTTTTTTTTGTTAGTTGGTGCTGTGATGTATTGAAAGGCATGTGAAACAGATAAATGTACAATATCAATGCGCTGCTTTTATAATTTGTTGCAAACATATGAGTTTTTTATTAGGCTTTTGTTCAAGGAATACAACACCAACAAATTTTATATTTTGTAGTAAATAGGAAATTTCTTATCTCTTTACTTAAAGAAGAGAACACTTGACGAAGATCAAAAATTGACTCGATTCGCAACCGACTCACAGTTGGCTTCGGCTTGAAATTTTATACACAGAGCTAGTTAAGGTCCTTTCTACCTTAGGTGGGGTCTTTCTTTACCCCAAACTCGACTTGCCTAAGCCCAAACCTAAAGTTGGCGATTTCGTGTCAAAGAATATCCTTCTTTGGAATGTTTGCTTTCAAATTGCTACCGCAATATGAACATAGACAGGTAGGTAGGTAGGTGTGGTGGTTCTTCTTAGAAAAGAAGAACCCAATTAGTACTAGGTGCCGTTTTGATACCACAAAACTCGTGTACCTGGATGTGAAAGGTGTGTTGGTGGGGAGCCTCTTGATTATTAAATCTTTCTGAGACTTTCTCAAGGGAATTGAAAAAGGGTTTTCCTAAAGCTCATTGTCTGGTCCTAGCTAGTACCGGACAGGCACATAAAAGTGGATAAGAACTTCTTTCTCAGTTACGACATTGCAACTGTTATAGTGTATGTTGTGGTGGGATGCGTAGTTTGACTGCATGGTCTCCTATAGGCCAGTAACCCGTGGTGGTCACTGTTATTCTGGCATTCTGTTTAGGAAATCGATTGTTTTTGCTTTGTTGTAGATTGGCCACATTTTTCTAGATATGACACAGTTGTTGGCCTAGTCGATCTGAGGTTGGCTTTGGCAAGGAATTTTGAGGATATTTCTGCTTTAACTGCTCCAAGCGGAATCTGAACTGGCTCTGCAAAACAGCTGTGAAGGGCTGAGCATTGCCTAGCCAGTTCATCAGCAAGTTCGTTTCCATAAACGTTACTGTGCCCTGGAACCCAAATCAGAATTACCTTGAATTGGCCATCTAGCGAGGCTAGCTCATTTTGGCATTTAAGCACCAACCTGGAGGATGTAGTAATCGAGGCAATGCCTTTGATGGCTTCCTGGCTATCAATAAAAATAGCGATCTTTTGCCTTGGCGTTGTATTAGCGTGTATTTTTATCTGACGACAGACTTCCCAGAAAGCGAGTAATTCTGCCTGAAACACACTGGCAGAATCTGGAAGCCTATATGATTTAGAGATGTTTAAGAATTTGGAAAACACACCCGCACCGGCTCCACGGTGCATCTTGGACCTGTCTGTGTAGATTGTTACGTCGAAATCCTTAATCACCTGTTTATCTTGCCATTCTAATCTTGTGGCGAATTGAACATCGAAGTGCTTTGTGAAATTCAATTTGAGTTGGGGTTGGAATTGCATTATAATCTGTTATGGGCAAAACGAGTTCTCTCGACAGAGAGTTTAAAATGTTACTTTGCCCATAGGGGTTCATAATCCAGCACCCAGACTCCCTTAGTCTGACCGCGCTATGTGAGTGATGTTTATTATGCGTACGACTAAAGCTAGAAGATGCAAAAAGACTGTTAGAGCATCGGTCGGGGTTGACCGTAGAGTGCCTGTGGTGCATATACATGCCATTTTTTGTACTTTATTAAGCTTGGTTATATTATAGGCTTTTTTAGAGCCGGCCACCATACTATTGACCCATAGGTGAGAGTTGGTCACACCAAGGCGTGGTACATCCAAACGGTCAATTTTGGTTGCAGTCCCCATTTTTGTTCGAAAGTTTTGCTAGAAGCATAGAAAGCTATACATGCCTTCTTTGTCCGTTGTTCCATATTTAGCTTCCAGTTAAGTTTAGGATCTTAGGATGTTAATACAATTTTAGAGAGATTTGTGAAAAACATCTTCTTATTTTAAGCTGATTTTATTTAATGTATACATAGTATTATCAGAGTTCGCACATTCAGCATGCAAATTGAGATTTGTGTGCTTATTCCATTTGCTGAACTTGTCAAAAGTCAAGCAATCCTTACTCAAGAATTGTAACTATTATTTTTTGAAAGCTAGGCCAGTTACAGTCTAAGGTTAGACTTGTTAATCGCATTGGGAGATGCGATTTTTGCCATTGGCCGATTCAGAATTTATTCGCCACCATCTCTAGTTGAGATATGTGGTTTATGGGGTGCATATGCAATGCCACTGAATTGAATATATTGTGCCCCCCAAAACTAGGACTCCAGTCAATGAAATACTTGAATTATAGCATTTGCTCTAGTCTAACTGCTTTCATAAACAAGAATATCTAAAGTGGATTCAGCGAAAATAGATCCATATCTGGCTGCCAGGTGGTGTCTTCTTTTGTGGATTGATGCTCCGTATTCCACAAAAAGGTGTATTGGTGATTCTTCGAAGTCCCTGAAGAATCTGCAGTGTCAATTCTCTTCTGCCCAATTTTCTGAGACGCTTGCCAGGATGCAAACTCGATGTAATGTTCTACTTCTTTTCTAATTATATTTCTCCAGAAGTTCTTTGACTTGTTTCAGATGACGGATATAATCCCAATGCTTGACGCATTTGCTCTCTTCCTTTCTTCTCAATTCTTCCGCATTTTGTACGGTCCTAACCCACTAAACCCACGGTCCCACCTCTCGAGAGCGTCTGACAAACATCCGAGAGTATTGTTGTCACGAAAAAAGCTTCTCAAATCGCCGTTCGGATTCGGCACTAAACTGTAAGTCCCTTCCATTCGTGTGAAAAATATAACGCACACAACATGATTGATTGCGAGAAGCTTGGCCCTGGCACTTAAAGAGCTGTTGCGCCAAATACTTACTTAACCCACACAAAAGGGCTTCGCTCCAAAGAACGGGGTTTCCGATCACTTTCTTGTAAGTGAGTCAATTGCTTCATTTCCCTTCAATTCTAATTTTTTTTTCGAGGGTAGATGAAAAATCTTTCATAGACACTATGAGAATAGCAAGCGCGTGCTCTTAGTAGTGTCAGATTCTTACTGACTAAAAAAACACCACCCTTCGATATAAATTTGATAGATATCGCAACTAAGTATAAACTTACCAAGAAATCAGGTTACTTTCCACTGAAGGATCCTGCATATTCCGCAATCTAGACGCTGTGAATCATTATCTCGCCAAGTCGAAAGGTTTCGTCCTTTGTAGTCGGCGCAATAAATTGCTCTCATCCAAAATTTGTAGGACTGTATTGTTAACATGTCCGATCAGTCGGTTTCTATGCTTTCTCGCGAAGCTTCTAGTAATTCCGAGATCCCTGTGGATATCGTCGTTTCTACTATACGACGGTGCTTGGACAATTTCTCTTAGCACTTTATTTTGAAAAGCTTGTAAAATATTTGCATTTGTTTTCTTGGTACAACCCCAAAGTTGTATACCGTAGGTCCACACCGGCCTTAGCACTTGCTTGTATAAAATCAATTTATTCTCAGTACTGAGCTGGGAATGTTTTCCGAGTAACCAGTACATTTCTCTATATTTGATTTCGAGTTCTTTTCGTTTCATTTTCACGTGCGAATTTCATTTCAGTCTTGCGTCGAGTGTCATTCCCAGGTATTTGGCCTCGTTTGCAAAAGGTATTCGGGCCGAGTTTAGGAAAATTGGCAAGTCATTAGTTTTGTTGTAAGTGAAATTCACGTGAACAGATTTAGATTCGTTGAAGGCGATCCGCCAGACCCTCGTCCATTCATTTACATTATTCAGTGCGTTTTGCAGTTTTTCAGTCGTTTCTTCGATTATTTTACCTACTGCTAGGATAGCGGTGTCATCGGCAAACGTAGAAAGGATAGTGTCATCTTCGTTCGGTATATCACGAGTATATGGCAAATAGAGAAGCGGCCCAAGAACGCTTCCTTGTGGTACGCCGGCCGAAATTTCCTTGAGGTCGGAGTATTCGACTCCATGTCTAACACGAAAGAGTCTATTCCCGAGATATGATTCTAAAGTATCGTATAAGCATACAGGGAGAACTTGTCGTAGTTTGCATTTCAAGCCATCATGCCACACCTTATCAAAGGCTTGCGAGACGTCAAGAAATACGCTTGAGCAAATCTTTTTTTCTTCAAGTGCTTTCTCGATTACGTCAGTAATTCTATGCACCTGGTCAATCGTCGAATGCTTACTTCTGAACCCAAACTGGTGGTCAGGGATAAGATTATTTTCTTCTATAACCGGTTGGAGACGCCTTAATAATATCCTCTCGAAAATTGTCGATATGATTGGAAGAAGCGAAATAGGTCTATACGAATTTACCTCACTTGGCGGTTTTCCTGGTTTTAAAACCATTATGACTTCCGCAACTTTCCATTAGCTCGGCACGTGTTTTAATCTGAGTGCAGCATTTACAATATGGAGAAGCTTAATCAATGCTTTTCTAGGTAAAACTTTGAGAATTTCTCCGGTAATCAAATCATAACCAGGAGATTTCTTAGGTTTTAGATTCTCGATCTCATGTGTGAGTTCCCTTAGCGTTGCACTTGTGAGCGTCAAATCGTGAGATGGTAAATCCAGCCTATTGCGGCTGTCATAAACCACTTGACCATCGTACGGTTTAAAGGTTTCTTCCAGGTGGGCCGCAAAGACGTCCGCTTTTTCTTTATCTTCCCTCGCCCATTCATTTTGATTTAATTTGATTGGCAGCGCGGGGACTTTGGGCCTTTTGTTTCTGGAGGATATCGTAAACCGTATCTGTTCAGCGTTTTCCTTAGATTGAACGTATTATTCCAAGAGGCGAGCTGTACGATCTCAACGAAGCGATCAACTTCAACCTCAAGTTCATAGGGTGTCGCAAGTGGAACGCTCAGTTCAACATTATCTTCAATTTCGTTCCTAAACCCTTCCCAGTTAGTTGATCGACCAGTTAATCTTGCTGGCTCTAGGTTATAGACTACTTTTTCGCTGATTGTTAAATTAACCGGGGAATGATCAGACGACAGATCAAAGCTCTCTTTGACTTTTATGTGGTTGGTAGATATTCCTTGCACAACGAAAAAATATATCAGGTCAGGTATTTTCGAAGTATCAGTTGGCCAGTAAGTCGGTTTACCCGCCGAATGGAAATCACAACTGTACTCCATACCTGCCCCATAGAGCATTCTACCTTTTTTCGAGCTGTATCTTGAGCCCCAGAACGTATGTTTCGCTTTAAAGTCGCCGCCGATGATAAAATTAAGTTTCAGCGATTCAAACAAGTTAGTAAAATCAGATTTTTCAAGCGCGGAACGCGGTGGACAGGAGATATATGAGATTTTAAGAGTACGCCGACTCGAATCGAATCGTGCACAGTTGCAAAGTTTCAAGCTCTATCTTTAGGTCTTCGGATTGTTCGATGCAGTCTTTAATAAACAAGGATGATCCGCCTCTCGCTTTTCCCTAAGGATGACAAGCGTGGTAATCACTATAGCCTTTAATTTTTAAATGCGATTCCTTTTTTACGTGGGTTTCAGAAATCAAGCAAATATCAATATCGTTTTCACACATGAATATTTCCAATTCGTTGAGTTTTTGCAAAAGTCCGTTTGCATTTCTAGTACATATTTTTAACATTCGTTTGTTATTCATATTCCAGTTGAAGTACGCGTTTTCTAAGAATTATTTTCAAGCTTAACCAGCCTATCGAGAATAATTTTATTTATTTGGCTTTGTTCTTCAAATTTCTCGAGAATAACCGACAAAACATGAGAGACAAGGTCCGTCAACGGTTTTTGGTTTTTCGGATGCCGCAGCCTGAGCGTAAGTCTGCACTCCTGCTGTCCGAGGGCCATTACCTGGCGGCTTTTTCGATGTTAGCTTTCCAGTACAGTTTCTTTTAAGAACTGAGGTCGAGTACTTTTCTGTTGTCACTCTTTCCCTCACTTTTTTGCGCTCTGAACCCGGTAGTTTTAGTTTAGCTAGTTTCTCCTGTGCATACTTACGCTTTGGCTTAGTTTGCAGCTTAGATTTTGCATTTAGGCATTCTAAATGCCCTAGTATCGAGTAGAGGGTTTCCTCATTAGCCTGAAATTTGATCTCGGGTTAATTCAGTGCCTTGATTGCGGTCTGGCTATCTGACAGTATTGTCAGTATTGAGCGTATCTTTCACTTGCCTGAGCGTCTGCTTGGAATATCCTAGAGGAAATTTCCAGATATTCTGAGTATCTACTCCTCGGCGCGTACATGCTTGCTCCAGTTCCTGTGGATTTTTTTGATCCATCCGTGTACCATTTAATTGTGTGATGTTTGGATTGGTACTTATAGAATTCACAGCTCCAGTCTCTTTTGTTGCTCAGCTTTTCGTCCAATTGTCATTGAAAGCAATATCGTCTCTGCCCAGTCCAAAAGCGGCACCAATTTGGATAGGGTTTCTCGTTCTTAGTTTGTGATGTACTTTCCGATGTACTCTTTGATTATTCTTAGTATTATCTCCTTAGCACTATTTGTAGAGCGGAGAGTCCTCCGATCACATCTAGTCCTGCTGTTTCGTGGCTCCTGTTATACAGATGTAGGCTAGTTTTTGAACCTTGTATAAAGGTGTCCACGTTGTGCTTGTCATTGTTCTGCTGACCCAAGCTACTGCTACGTATGTAAAGGTCAGTCTGGCTATTATCGTATGCATCCACTTCAATAAGTCTGGACTATAACATGAGATGTAGTCCTCCACACCGTAAGTGATCAAGTGGTCTTGGTTAACATACCTTCTACGTATTCCTTCCAGAGAAGTTTGTTACCTACTGATATACATAGATACTTGAACTGATTTCGTCTGTTGACTCTAATCCCTTCCATTAGGATTGATTACATGTGCGTCAGCCCTGATTAAGTTAGTAGGAGCTCACCTCTTGGAGGTGGATTTGGTCAACACTAGGCAAACACCATCTTTCGAGCGTTTCGGTAGTTCCTAGTAATAGCTATATTGAGAAGATATCCAACAAAACAACTAAACCTTAAATGTTTTCGGAAATATTTGAGTATTTTTGTGCTGCATAGAAAATAATTCTACTATAGAACTACAAGTATCTTCTTTTCTTCTTCTTTAAATTCTTGAACCCCTCGAGGAGCATAGGCCGTCAACAACGCCTGCGCGCCATCTTGTTCGGAGCTCTACAATGTGTCCGATCCACTGCCACTTTCTCCTTCTCAAAGTAATGTCTATAGGTTCTTGGCCCGTTCTCAGGTAAAGTTATTGAACTTCAAGTATATAATGGATTATTTACTGGCTAGGTTATGTTCCTAAAGCATGGCGGGAGGTGCGCGTTGTTTTCATTCCCAAAGCGAGTCATACAAACGCAAAAGACCTGAGACCTATCAGTCTATTGTCCTTTTTGCTGAAAACTTTGGAACGTTTAATAGATGTATATATAGGAGGTGTGATCGGAGATGATTACCTATCTAAATCACAACATGCATACATCTGCGGCAGATCGGTAGACACGGCCCTCCACCGGGTCGTATCGAGCGTAGAAAGATCCCTCCACTTCAAGGAGTTCACTCTTGGGGCGTTCCTGGACATTGAAGGAGCGTTCAACAACGTAAGCCCTTACGCGATCCTGAACAGTCTGCACAGAGCACATCTCAACACCGGCCTCTGCAACTGGACTGCGCAGATGCTTCAATCAAGGATTATATCTTCAACGCAAGTGGATGTAACCATCCGAAGAAGGGTTTGCAGAGAAACATCCCAAGGTGGAGTCTTGTCCCCGCTAATATGGCTCCTTGTGGTGGATGAGATCTTGGTAATACTGAAGGAAAACGGCTTCAACGTGACGGCCTATGCGGACGATGTGGTTATACTGGTTTCGGGAAAATTTCCTCCAGTCCTAAGTGAAAGGCTCAATTTCGCGCGACAACTAGTGGATAACTGGGTCAGCAGCAAAGGGCTGGGAGTGAATCCTTCAAAGGGTTTTTGTTCACGAAGAAGAGATCAATTCCTACCTTTAGACCCCAAATATCGGTGGTATTGAACTAAGTATCTCAAGTTCAGTTCGACACATCAGCGTAATTCTGGATACCAAACTAAACTGGAAGGAAAATATTGTCGAACGCATCAAAAAAGCAAGCGTGGCTTTCTATTCTTGCAAAAAGGCATTCAGCAATACGTGGGGCTTCAAAGCAGTTGTGGTGTACTGGATATACACGGCGGTAGTAAGGCTCATTCTCACATATGGTTCACTAGTATGGTGGATGGTACTTGAAAAGCAATACCAGCTTTCAAACCTCAATACCAAAATACATGGGATCAATGAGAACAACATCAATAGCGGCAATGGAAACCATGCTTAGTTTCATTCCGCTTGACATATACTGCAGCAATCTGGCGGCTAAAACCGCTGTAAGACTGAGAGAAGGCCGGTTGTGGTCATCAAGCCTTTACGGCCATGCCTCCATTCTGTCCCGATGAGGGATCACCAGCGGATTGACGGGAACTGATCACATGAACCCGATGCTAGCATTCGAAATGAGATTCACTACAAGAATTCCCGATAGAATATACTGGAAGAATCGAGGAACCATGAAGAAAAAGGAGTTGGCGTCTATACCGACGGTTCTAAGATGGAGGTTGGCATGGGAGCCGGAGTTTATTGTGAGGCCCTAGGAATAAACCGCTCCTTTAGAATAAACGACGACTGCAGCGTCTTCCTGGCCGATGTCGCAGCCATTATACAGGCTGCTGAAATTATACGCGAGAGTAATATTATTGGTAAAACGATCACTGTCTATATAGACAGCCAGGCAGCCGTTAATGCTCTGGACTTTGCCGTAATTAGGTCGAGGCTCGTGAGAAGCTGTAAATCACTCTTAAACGAGATATCTACAGCCAATGCGGTGACCCTCTGCTGGATAACAGGTCATATGGATATCGAAGAAAACGAAAGGGCTGACGAGCTTGCTAGGAAAGGGTTGGCGCTGCACTTATCGCGGGCCCTTCCCTCTGTAGCAACCCCAATCAGTTCCTTGCGGAAAAAAATTGAGGATGAAGCCATCGATCGAGCAAACAGACGCTGGGTTCATCTGGAAACATGCGCAACGACCAGGACGCTATGGCCGGCCTACAGCAAGAAGAGATCAACCTCTCTGGTAAAACTTAGTCGTTATAGCGCACGGGTCATTTCTGGCATAATTACCGGACATTGTGCCATTGGCGTTCACGCGGAGCGACTCGGTGCGCTGCATAATGACTATTGCTGAAGTTGCAGGGACGAAGAAGAAATTGAATCTGTCAGTCACACCTGTTGTGTGACTGTCCTGCTCTATCCGTCAGAAGAATGAGGACCCTTGGTAGTTACTTCTTCTCGGAGCTGGAGGACTTGGGTAGTGTTGAGCTATCGGACCTCCTGAGATTCATATCAAGTTGGGTTTAACGATTGGGCACAATGGACCCGTACTGTTGGTCTGAGTGAGCAGTGACTCCTTGTCACAAGGCACCCATCTACCTAACCTAACCTAACCTACTGACTATCATCAGCTGAGAATCTTTTGAGTGTTTTCAATGCAAAGTTGGGTAAAAATGGAACATGGTAAATGATCTCAGCTTAAACTAATATTTGGTATAAAATGTTTAATAGTTCCTGGGCCACCGATCAAAAGAGCATCTCCAGCATCTCCAACAACCTCTAAGCTTTTGCATAATTCTATACATTCTAATTTATTGTGTCCTGGAATAAATTAGAAATTAAATGGTCCTGGAATCAGTTAGCTTAAATTTCTTCTCAACTGAAATCAACCAATTAGTCCTTCCGCCCCTTCAAAAGCAATAAATTCCAAAAATGCGCATAAATCAAGATCGCCCTGTAGGTCTGTCACAATTGCATGCATGCCACCGTGGGCCACTTAAATGTCTTCCAACAAAAGACACAAAATGATTCAGCTTTTCAAATTTCCAACCAAAAAAAGGGTTAAAACTCCGAAAGAAAACTGTCCCACTTCAAGAACCCAACGCAAGGACAATAAGGATCAAATTGTAATTATTTATTTTTTTTTTATTTCGTAAACATGTTCTCCTATTTCAATTTCATAACAATCCGTACGCATCAAGGTTGTCATAATCTTTTCAGAAATAATTTGCATATTTAATTTCTCCCTCTAGAGCAAGCATTTTCAAGAAAAATCCTTTTCCCAACTTTTCTTTATATTGTGTAGGTAACGTTTTGTTTCTTGGCGGCGTGATCCTTTATGCATCAGCTATTGTATGGCCTAAATGAGAACAATGTCGAGATTAATCCTGTTTGTTGGAATATATTGATATTCATGAGAGTCCAAGTATTAAATTGAAATAAATTTTCGAAAATTCAAAATATTGAAAAATTTTAGTGAAATTAGAGATCAGGTTTTGAGTCGAAAATTAAGGGGATTTAATTTGAATGTTATACTGTGTCACACTTCATGATGTTACTTTTGACTAGAAGAGCGCTTAGTTGTTAGATTTATCTAAGATCAAAAGTAAGTAAACATGTACTCCTCAAACCTTAGCCATATATGCGTATGTAGGTCTTACTGCCTGTGGGCCTGTCGTCGTATATATGGCAAAACCTGGGGTCTGTCCCCAAAATTCATTCTGGTTATATACCAGGGTGGTTATACCCATCCTTACATACGCGTCCATTGTCTGGTGGACAAAAACTAAGGAGGTCACAAACAAACTCACTAAACTTGAAAGATAAGCTTGCCTCGGAATCACAGGTTCTATGCATAAATGTCCCACAACAGCAATAGAGGTAAAGGCTATAGTCGGACTTACTCTGCTACATATATTCATCAAAAAAGTGTTAATTCGCCGTCGGGTATTGTTAATAGTACATGGGATTAGCTAGATATGCTCAGCACGGTTTCAGACTTTACGCCTAAATCACTCTACTTTAGTAGAGTGAGATTGAGATCCTAAGCCCTGATACATAAAATAATGGCGGGCCGTTGCTTGATCCAAAAGGAATCGTGTGGTATACCGACGGATCAAAAATGGATTCAAGAGTTGGTGCCGGAATGTATGGACCCAAACTTAAAGTTTCGAAACCACTTGGAAAGAGTTCCAGTATTTTCCAGACCGAGCTTTACGCTATCGAGACTTACGCAAGTATAAACTTGCACTCAGGCATCAAAGGTGCCACTATCGACAAGCTCACCGATAGCCAGGTGGCACTGATCCCTCACCTGATCAGTTCAAAATCAGTTCTAAGCTGCTTCGACAGTTAAAATAAAATTGTGATGGGTACCGGGTCATGTAGGCGTTGACGGCAATGAAATTGCGGATCTGCCAGCCAGAAAGGGCTCCTCTGAGTTGTTTACTGGGCCTAAACCATTTTCCGGAATGTCTGATTTTGTCTTTAAATATACCCTAAACAGTTGGGAATGCAATATTTGTGCATTTCTCACTAGAATAACTCCCAACGTCCCAGACAAGCTAAAAGAGCTGTCCAACCCTTCCACAAAAAAGACAGTTGATATTTTTAAATACAGCAGAAACGACTTAAGTAGACTTGTGAGCTTCCTTACCGGTTATTGCCAATTACTCCACCGCTTAAACAAAATGAGAATATCGGAGAATATCATCTGTCGCCTCTGCCCAGAAGAGGACGAAACCGCAGAACACATACTATGTGAGTGTGTAGCTCTGTGTAGAATTAGAAGTTTTTCCTTAAGGGGTTCATACTCGTATATCCAACAGAGTTAAGGAACTCCTCCGCAGTTGTAATTATCGCTTTCATAAAAAGAGTAGAAGTACTGCTGTCATAAAAGTTTGCCCCTGGTACAATAGATAGTAGAAAAGAAAAGCATCAAACTTTGCTCATATACGTTTATGCATATTCCCAACAATTAAACTTGGTTTTATTTTTAATTGAAAAGAAAAGTCTAAGCTGTATTTGAAGTGTTTTGTCCCACAAGTCTTCTACGAGCAGATTCAAATCAAAGGCATTAATTCTACTAAAAGTGTCTCTAGGTTGGTATGTGGGACCTGGTTTCTTAACATTTATTTCATTTGCTAAAAATACATCTGTACATTACCAGGTTGCGTTCACCATAAAATGAACTCAAAACATTAATCCTTGTCACTAACATAAAGCATACAAATTGCAACGCCACCGTACAATTTATCTTTAACTGTCATTATTAATTACCATTTTATTCCCTTAACTTTCAATGTCATCCTCGGTAATTAGATTTATTTACAAAAAATTAGGCACGGCCAGGACTAAGCATGTCGCAAAATTCTATCCGTAACCTTCGCAATCATTTCGCGAACATTGATCATTAATCAAATATACAAAATATCTTCATTACTGCACTTCATGTATATAGTTGCAGCATTCACTTCCGCCTGTCACCCTTCATGTCTGCAAATGGACAATTACTTCCACCGATATGTCGTTAAAACGTCCTAAAACTCATGTAACTCAATGTTTGACATCATTAACCCACCGTCGAGCAGACATACAGCAAACACCACACACCTTCAGGGTCTAACATATGGCGCACTTAGTTACAGTAACATTGCACACCGTGGTGACTTATGTCTGTCAATCACCAGGCAAGTCCAGCAATGCACCACACGGTGCATTTTCTTAAACGCCGCAGGAACGAATGCTAAAAAGTCGCCAGTGTCCAGCAGAAAACGAAATCAGTCAGCTCTTAGATGGTGACTATAGATTGCTTGTCAATCTGTCAAACTATAGAGTTTGGGTGTGGTGGGTGGATGCTCTCATTACTGGAAGCACTCATGCATGACACCGACCGGACCAAAGCAAACATTGGCGACTGTGGCCACACGTATCCCGCAGATAGTATCAGATGTCAAAACCAAAAAATTAAAGTTCAAACGGAAACGCCATAATGCACTTAAAATTTGATTGTCTTTATCAGCATTAATGACAGAGTCAAATTAAAACCATTGTCGCACAACAAGGGTCGTGTGTGGTATATGACCGCAAGCTAGTGGTTAACTCCATTTTTTTAGGGTTAATGGTTGATATTTCTGCTTTGCAGTAGCTTCTATGAGCATTTGTCAATTTGTAAAGTAATAATTACTTTATTCGATGGCCGATAACGTCGCGTCGTGTGTGTGCACAAAAGTCACGTGCCTGAGGTCGTAAAACCATTAGATATGGTTCAGTTTGGTGGTTAAAAATGTATGAAAGAGCTTGAATTTCATTGACCTTCTGTGCGGCTGTGAAGAAACATCAATAGAGTTTATGGCGGGTCATGTACATATGATATATGTATATGGCTCCAGCTGTTATTTCCTTATTTCCTTTCCAGGAAACAACTTAAGAGAAGAGAATATTTGATTTTTGAAACATAGAGCCGTACAAAGAACTTATATTTCAATTTATTTAGGTTAGGTTAGGTTGGCTGTTTGCACGAGAGTTCAGACACACTTAGACCAGTAAAGGTCCATTGTGCTGCCATGGATCTACGATAAGACCACTCAGAGACTAATTACAATAAACCCAAGCGGAGCTTTTGACGCCTAAGGACTCCAAATCGCCGAGGTTATCAAGGAAGTCGGCCCCTATATGGAGCATTGTTTTACGTGATAGGACTAGACATGTGTATAGGAGGTGAAAGATGGTTTCCTCCTCCTCCTCGTCCCTACAGCTCCTGCAGAAGTCGTTAGAGAAGAAGCCAAGTCATTTGACATGTTGACCTATAAGACAGTGTCCGATAAGGATACCGATAACGCAGCTGATGTGTGATCGCTTTAGCTTAACCAACTCGGTGCTACGTTTCTGGTCCAACTTAGGCCAGATCTGTCTCCAAATATGACACGTTAAATCATTCTCCCATCTGTGGTTAGTCTTGCTAATAACGTTCAGCTTTGCTTATATGTAGCGAGGGGCATACCCAGGGTTTGCCTATCAACCAGGATCCTTAAAGTTGTACCCTGTCTGGCGAGCTCGTCCGCCCAGCATAGGTGAATGTTGAACTGCTCTATGATCTCCATAAAAGACAAACGGCAATTTAAGGAGAAAGTGATTGAAGTGAAGGAGCCCGATTCCATGGACCTTATTGCCGCTGTCAGTGAAAATGTTAATATCCCTGACAGATAATACATTACATTTTAGCGAGGACAGGGCTTCCTCAATCGCCATAATATGGGAAGCGGAAAGAGATGCTCAAGTTGAGCTTTTCGGAGAAAACACTATAGCCCACTCCACATTCGGTCTTAGAGCCATCTGCAAAGAAGTCAACCGAACTACTCGTACCATCAACAGGGGGAGAGTTGTCCCATTCGTCCCGTTTAGGGATACTCGTACGGAAGTTTCGGTCAAATCTCAGTTTCGGTGGGGTGTAGTCCGTATTTTCATGAGTGAAGTTGAGAAGATCAAAGATCGAAGAGTGACCAATGTGGTAATTAGACCACTGCGAGGAGGCTTTTAGACGGATGACCGCACTGACAGCAATCTGTTTGCCGAAAATATCTAAGGGCAGCAAATGGAACATAATGCCCATTGCCGCAGAGAGAGCAGTTCTGTGGACAGCCTATAGTGTGGTGGACAGCCCTATCAAGATTCATGACGCACCGGTGACAGCCCGCTGAGCTCTTCCGATAATGTCTATATCGTCAGCGTATGAAAGCAGTTGTACAGACTGGTGATAGATTGTGCCTCTGGTGTTGGCTTGTGAGTTCCGCACAATCCATTCAAGTACAATATTAAAGAAGTCACATGACAGCGCGTCACCTTGACTAAAACCTTTTTTGACATCAAAGGTCTCGGAGAAGTCATTACAGAACTTGGTGGAGCAGCGAGTGTTCTCCATCGTCATCCTGCACAGACGGACAAGTTTGACAGGGATGTCAAAACTAGACAAGGCTCTATAAAGCTCTTCTCTATAGATGCTGTCATAGGCGGCCTTAAAATCGATAAAGAGGTGGTGAGTATTGATTTGGAATTCTTGGGTTTTGTCCAGAATCTGCCAAAGTGTGAAAATTTGATCAATAGTGGACTTTCCTGGCCTGAAACCGCACTGATAGGGTCCAATCAGGCTGTTGATAAAAGGTTTCAGGCGTTCACACAATATCGCAGAAAAGATCTTGTAAGCGGTGTTGAGGAGACTGATGCCTCTATAACTGGCGCAGTTGAGGGGGTCTCCTTTCTTGTGGATCGGGCAAACGATGCTGAGATTCCATTCATCAGGCATACACTCGTCTGACCAAATCTTAGAGATGAGTTGGTGTATGCACTCTACCAATTCATCACCAGCTGCCTTGAAAAGTTCGGCCGGTAAGCCGTCAGATCCAGCAGTCTTGTTGGATTTTGGCTTGGATATTGCTATCCTCACTTCGTTTTCGCCAGGTGGACGGAAATTTTGACTATCATCGTCTATGTTGAATGGTTCCTCCTGCCTGACAACTGCATGCACTCGCCGGCATTCTTCGTCAAACCAGGGGTTTCGCTGTGTTAGGAGAGCGAGACCCAGCACATCAGTCGCGGCGTTTCTGATGGCATGTTGGCAGCGTTGCCACTGGTCTTCGGCACTTGATGCTGGCGGCATAGGGGTGATTGGGAGATTTCGGGATACGCGTTCAGCGAAGAGTCTGGCAGTCTCTTGCGATTGTAGTTTTTGGACGTTAAATTTTCTCACAGTGATTCTTCTTTGTTGCTCAGTTTGGGATATCCGCATTCGTACCTTGGCCAAAACAAGGTAATAATTCGAGTCTATATTGACCACACGGAACGTCCGGACATCCAGAATACTGGAGGCATGTCTTGCGTCGATCGCAATATGATCAACTTGGTTGATCGTTACATGATCATTGGACTGCCATGTCTGCTTATGAATATCGAGATGAGGAAACCATGTGCTTACTATGGTGACATTTCGCTCCACAGCGAAATCAATTAGCCTTAGTCCGTTATCAGACGTGGTGTCGTGTAGGCTATGCTTACCGACTGCCCTACCAAAGACGTCCTCCTTTCCTATTTTGGCTTTAAAATCGCGTTAAAATCGTATTTAGGACATTGGTCGTATGTTTTGTCGACGAGCTCGTAGAAACACTCTTTGGTGGCAGGGTCCTTTCTTCCGTTGGGGCATGAACACGTATTAGGCTTATGTTAGCGAATTTAGCCTTGATCCGGATCATAGTCATAATACGCTCGCTTACGTGTCGGAAGCTTAAGACTTCTTGCTTAAGTCTGCCGCGTATGACAAATCCGTATCCGAATAAGCGTTGCCTGTTGCTTCTGTAGCAATCACCGTAGTAGATGTCACAGTTTTTCATCCTCTTTTTGCCCGGCTCATCCCATCGCACTTCCTGGATGGCGGTAATATCTGCTTTATAGCAGTCTAGGGCCTCTGCTAGTTATTCGGCTGTACGTGGTCTGTAAAGGGACAGAACATTCCACGTACTGATCCGAAGGTCGATGTCCTTATTTCGTTTGCTGGGGTCGTCCTTATCCGAGACTTTTGGTTGTTTCGGAGCCATAGGTTTTTTTAAGTGGTAGGGAAGTTACCCCGACGGCAGAACCCCCAACCTGGAGGGGCAGTTCCTTAATTATTCCCCTAGGACGAGGGGCCGGGTACAACGGTGCCAGTAGTCCACTACGGGAGTATGAGCGCTGCCGTTGGCCCATTAAGGGCTCCTCCGCCACCATCTCTATTCCAATGTCCTGACTAACATTGGAAATTCCTTACCGACCTGTGATCAGAATACGTCGAAGCAGCTCGCGCAATGTATTCACTAAGTTTAACCCAACTGGAACTATAGACGCCACTGTTGACTCCGTCTAGGGAATTCGTCCACTGCCGACTGGAACAGGAAGTGCTCTAGTGAGGAGGCACTGCTCCGCCCCTTTTTCATCTGCTGACGCCAAGAATCCGCCAAACGGGGTTAGTTACCCATATCTTGGATTAAGGTACTAGGCACCCGGCTGTCACCGCATGGAGGTTGAGAGTAGGAGTTGGTAGACCTCAGCTAAGTGAAAACGCGTGTGTTTTCATATGATCGCATGCACTACCGTTTGACCAGCCAGGTTCACTACTGCCAAGAAGATTTTTCTAAAACTTGTGGCTTACTTACACATGCTCCTTTGCAACTGCCAAATGAATCATATTCCACAACCGGCTTACAAAAAAGGTCAACAAATTCGCAAATTTTTTTTTTACTATTGCACCGACTACTGTACTCGTACATGTGCAACACTAGTTTATCAAATTTATTGCCCTCACACTGATATTTTGACAGTATTTCGCACTCAGTATTCGCTAATGAAGTACACTTCACATCTAACAACATTGTAGCCCTTTTTTTCTACAAAAATGTACAAAAAATAAATCAAAATGAAAGTAAATTACTGATAAATGGAAGTTGATAGATTGAAATGCACATTGGAAAAAATTAAGGGCCCTCTTTTATCCCAATAAATCACATGAGTCCTCTCAGCGGCCACTTAACCCCTTATTTCATTAATTCTTCACAACAGGACTACCAGCAAAAACCTACAAAAAAGGGTAAAACCACGGAAAAACATTCGATAATAATAAAAAAAAACTATAATCAAATAATAACGATCAAAGTGCAATACATAGGTTCACTAGCTAAGGGCGCAAGTGAGGTGAATCCATTGTTATCCTAGCAGCGCGCTTTGCGCTCTAATGAGCGATGCGATCGGGCAAAGTTGATAGCGTGTGCTGTACTGAGATCGAACTCAGTAGATAAGTGAAAAAGAAAACTAACAGAATTCACCTAATTTTAATTTAATTCGCCGTTTGAAAGGAATGCGACTGTCGTGTATGTTCCGGTGACCTACTGGGAAGGTTGGTACCTTAGTCTTCAACTTTTTGGCAATTAAATGCGATATTACCGCGTAATTGTTGTTCTTTTCTTTGCTTTTAATTGTTTTGTTTGTACAGTACATTCAAATTGTCCACCTTGAGTGAGGTTTGTCGACTGGAAAATTACTTTCGGTTCTTGTCAAAAGAAAGCATTTAAGGAAGACAATTAAAATGAAATAAATTATAAGGATGCGCTACGTGGATTATACTAAATGCTGATAATTTATTTTGACGAAAAAAGAAAGTAGAGCCAAAACAGTATACAGCTTTCTTTCAAGCCTTAGCATCTTTCTCAGGCTTCTCATTTTTCTTATTTTACAAAACTTCAAATGGTCCACTAATGCGTTGTCGACGTAAGATCGTATTATCCTTGAAAATGTTACTATCCAGCATCATAGTAATCATTATCGGCCCCCAGAGAGAAATGTATTCATAAAGAAATCCTTGAGAGAACCTTTGCCACATCATCTCACTTGAGTATTCTCACCTCAGCCACAAAGCATTATATCTACGATTTCTTCTTCTACTTAAAATAAGTAAAAAAAAAATGATCCTTTTTTCTTCCCGAAACACACCTTGAACATTAGCAAGATCTCGAGAAATACTTCTTGAGTATAATTTACCGCGAACATAATTCTGCAACCCCTTCCTCAGGGCTGACAGCTGATGTCAAAACTGAGATGCGTAACATCCGTGCCAGGAAGATGTGCATTTTAAATTTTTAAATAAAAAAAAAATGTTTAATATTTTTTTGTATCCTGTATGCTGCCTGCAGAATCCTTTCCACAGTCGGAAATATTGTAGATGCATGTTCAGTGTACCGAAGAAGGTTATGCTAATGTCATGCAAAATGACTACAAGGAAATATCCTAACATCTTGACTCGAAAGTGTCAAGAGAGACATTCCTTTTCCCTTTTCAACGGTGCAGGGGGAAGCGGATATTTATGACATGATTCTGTTGCATCTAATAACAGCGCGCCTTCTAATGGAAATCGAATAAAAAATAAATTACGCTTAAGTGTAGACGGTAACCCATGACAGAAATTCGAATAACTTACGTGGAAGTGTCACTTTAATGGTAGATTCCTTTCAAAGATCATTATTCATTTAGAGTAATTACGTATATAATATTCATGATAATAATACGTAATATTCATCCAACAAGCCTGCTGGACCTGACGGCTTACCAGCCGAACTTTTCAAGGCAGCTAGTGATGTATTGGTAGAGAGCATACACCAGCTCATCTTTAAGATTTGATCCGAGAAGTGCATGCCTGATGAATGGAATTTCAGCATTGTTTGCCCGATCCACAAGAATGGAGACCCCCTCAACTGCGCCAATTATAGAGGCATCAGTCTCCTCAACATCGCATACAAGATCTTTTCTGCGATATTTTGTGAACGCATGTAACCTTTTACCAACAACCTACCTTGGCTCTCCTATAAATTCTGAAAATGACACCAGAGCAGAAATCAAGCGAAGAATAACTCTTGCCAATCGCTGTTTTTTGGGCTAATAAGGCAATTCAACAGTAAGGCCCTATATCGAACAACTAAGGAGACTCTATATAAGACCCTGATCATCCCAGTCCTGCTTTACGGTGCTGAAACATGGACTTTATTGAAAGCGAATGAAGATATCCTTGGTCCCTTCGAGAGAAAAATTCTTCGAAGATATTCGGTCCCGTTTACGATGATGGATTTTGGAGGAGAGGATTCAATGACGAACTATACGAGCTGTAGAGCGACATCGACCTAGTGAAAAAACTGCATATTGGACTGAGATAACTTGGACATGTAGACCGAATGTACACCAACGCTCCGACACACAGAGTCTTCGAACCGAACCCGGTGGTACGGCGCAGTAGAGGGCCTCCTCACCGTGCATAGGTAGCGATTACAAGTTCAAGGGTACCTCAGCCAACTTGGAGTGCGCAATTGGAAGCAATTAGCTAAAGGACGAGCTAAATGGAGATGCTGGTTGGTTGAGGCCCAGGTAACTAAATAAGTAAATTAGTAATAATCATAATCTGTGAAATAAAGGAGGTCTTCAAAGTAAGTTATATAAAGTTGGTTTTCTTTTGCAAAATATTGATGTTAATTTTTTTTTTATTTATTTTATTACAACTGAGTATAATCTCATCTAGCAATTTGCATTTCATAGTACTTGTTGGGTTGGAAGGCAGGATAAACCCCAATGGTTTTACCCTTGATTATTAATCTTTAACAAGTGAAATTAAGTTGATATACACTCCATTTCATAACTATATCACCACCCGTGTATTTGAATATGTTTTAAGATTAAAATCTTTTTTTTGCAAGTAACTATTTTTACCTGAAAGAGTAATGAAAACGTAAACAATTCTGTAAAAAGTTGAAAAGTTCCGTTATCCTTTCTTAGAGAAAAGACAAGAAAACTGTTTTTTGCATTTTTCATAACTATATCACCACTTCAGTTTTAATTGCATACAAATTTATTACACTTTGAAAACACATAATTCTTAAATGATCAGTAATTGGTGGGATCTCCTTTCTTTTCCACTAAAGCGAAAATCCTATTTGGCATACTGTTGATTAAGTTTCTTAACATATCCTGTGGGTTGTGGCCCAAGAAGTATTTATTGCTGCTTTTAGGTCGGCCACGCTGTTAAACTGCCTGTTATTGGCGTAAACCTTTCGCATCAGTATGCCCCAAGGATTTCCTATCCGGTTTTGATCTGGTGAGCAAGCAGGCGATTCAAGAACATTGATCTCATGTCGATTAAACCACGATTTGGTTGCTCTGCTGGTGGGAATAGCGGCGTTGTCCTGCTGGAAAACCCATTCGGTGTCTTGATTATTTGCCAAAAATGGCAAAAGTTGTGTTTAAATGACGCCAATGAATTCGTCACTATTCATCCTAGTGGATGGCAAGCCTAATGGTAATGTTGCAGCTAATGAAAATCCGCCCCAGACCATCAGACTTTCACCGCCAAAATTTCTTCTTGAAAAGTGCACGGGATCTTTTCGCAGATTTCTCCAGTAGTATTGAAAACCATGTGGACCGTCAAGGTTGAATTTGTTGTCGTCGGAAAAAATTACCTTTGCTTAAAAAAGCAGCAATAATAAGCATATGCAGAGTAGAAAGGGAACTCGTTTTTGATTACCTTGCTCCAGTCACGGTTCATGTTTTTTCGAGCGAATTCTCGGCGAGCAGCCTTATGACGCATTGTCAACCGCGAAACAGCCCAAATTTTTTGGATTTACAGGTACGTACAGTTCTTCATAACTCGGTAAATGGTTGAACAGGACACATTTAAATTAAGTTCATTCTTGAACTGTTTTAAGATCTTTGTTGAATTGCTGGTTGCCTTGACAATGCAACGCTCTTGTCTTGAGGATAACTTTCTTTTCGGACCACCAGTTTTCTTAGCACCATAAGAGTCTTGGTTTTTAAAAAAATTTGAAACCGTTACGGGATCACGTCCGATTTTTTTACCAATTTTACATAAAGACAGCCCTTGATCATGGTAAGCAATGATTTTACCTTTTTCTTCCCCCGATAAATATTTTCCGCGCGGCATTTTGTTAGAAAAAACTCGAAAAACTTCTTATTTTAACCGTTAAACAGATTTGGAAAAAATCATTAACTCAAACTGTTGACATCACTTATGTGCAGCTCGTGGTGATATAGTTATGAAAAATGCAAAAAATTGTTATCTTGTCTTTTCTCTAAGAAAGGATAACGGAACTTTTCAACTTTTTACAGAATTGTTTACGTTTTCATTACTCTTTCGGGTAAAAATAGTTACTTGCAAAAAAAAGATTTTAATCTTAAAACATATTCAAATACACGGGTGGTGATATAGTTATGAAATGGAGTGTATATGCATATATTTTGATGACTTCATGAACGAATAGCGAGGTCTGCGGGTAATGTTCTCTAGAGTCGTCTGGATTACGGTAAGTTCACTAGGCTATAGGTTGATGATGTTTTTCTACAAACATAATTACATCCTCAAACACTAGTTTAACATTCAAGTCCTTGTGAATGTTTTCATTGCGTATGTACCATGGTGCATTTACGATGGATCTAAGGACCTTATATGACATGTAAATTCGTTATCTTTGTACAGGCCCAAAGCTGGATTCCATATGTCCATACTGGTTTTAGAACTTGCAGGTAAAGTAGCAGATTATTGCTTATGGATAGCTCCAATTTTTTTTGCAATAAGGCAATACATTTTTTTGAATTTCAGGTTGAGCTCTTCTCTATTTTTGTTCACATACTTCCATCTTAATTTATTATCTAGGGTCATGTTCAAATATTTGGCTGTATTTGAATATGGAACTAAATTAGAGTTTATATAGAGAGATGGATTATTCATGTTCATATTTGCGAAGGTTGTGTTTGTCGATTTAGTTTCGTTTAATTTTATTCCGCCACTTCTTCCTTCACTGTACTACTTCATTTGTGGCGTTTAGCAGTTTTGTGGTGGACTATGTGGGGTTCCTTCCAATCGATAAGATAGCCGTGTCGTCAACGAACGTAGCTTGCGTCTGGTGGAGTTGGAAGGTCTCTTGTAAACAATAGATATAAGTCCGGACCCTACCTTGGGGGACACCGGCTCTTATTTTGTGTAGCGTAGAATAGTTATTTTCATACTTCACACGAAAGTGTGTATCAGTTAAGTACGCCCCTCGAATTAGGTAAGACTCTTTTGGTAGATATCTTTGCAATTTGCTAAGAAGCCCTTGGTGCTAAACTCTATCGAAGGCTTGTTGCACATCTAGAAAAGCAGCCGAGCAAATTTTTTTCTGATCTAGTGCATTTTCTATTACGAGTAGATAGATAGATACGAGTAGATAGATAGATAGATAGATATTTATTTGGTACAAATTTACAAAATTGGTTTGTTACCGTACATTTAAAATACAGAGATATGATATTATTTTTTATTTATTGATAGCTTAATCAATATTCTTTACATTTGGGTGTAATCGCACAATTTACACAGAGTTATGATTTTATCTTACTGCTGAATAATGTTATAATATGTAATACAAAATATATTTTAATGAATATATGTATTGAAAGGAAAACGCTATAAGAAAAAAACCTTTCATCTAAAAAAAAAAAAAAAAAAGATTTAGTAGTAGTAAATGAACAACTAATCTGTCTGATAACAAAAGATTACGAATAGTAAAACTTAAATCTATTATCACAGTTGGAAAAAGAAAAAATAAAAATCTATATAAGTAAATAAATATTCAATAATTAGTTTTCAGATAAATATATAACAAATAAACGATAAATAATAATTTAATAAATAACAAATAATAAATAAATATACAATAAATAGTAATAGATAATAAATAAATATATAAATAATAAATAAATAAATAAATAACTAAATAAACAAGTACATAAATAAATAAATAATAAAAAGATAAGTAAATAAATGAATAATGAATATATAAATAATAAAGAAATGGGTAACAGGTAGGTAAATATTAAACAAATAATAACAGAATGTAATAAATAAATAATAGACAATATTTAGTTTATGACTAGATTATTAACAAGGATGTTATCAGACATCTCACAAATTATTCTATATTTAACATAAAGCCTTTCTATTCTCGTAGAAACAAAATCGATGTTGGCTAGATCGTGAAGTTCGAGCGTCGAAAAATACCACGGAAGCTTCAGCATAAGTTTTAATAACTTGTTTTGCGCTATTTGCAATTTGTTGATGTGTGTTTTTGCACATTTCCCCCAAACTGGACAACCATAAAACATAAAGGACTGACAAATTACCTTAAAAATAATAAGCTTATTCTCTTGACTCAGCAGAGAATTTCTGTTAATGAGAGGATACATAATTCGTATCGTTTTATTTATTTTATCTAAAGTATTAATAACCTGATTGCTGTATGTTAGTTTTTTATCTAAAGTTATGCCAAAGTATTTAACACATGTCCGTCCAGGTTGTACTAACATTATTGCTTGGTGAAAAACAAGCTTTTCTTTTTTTAGTAAAGAAGATACCCTGACTTTTTGCAGCATTCACTTTAATTTTCCTCTTATCAAAATAACTCATAAGAGTAATTAGAGCCGATTGAAGGTTGGTTTCGATTGCGGAACCAAGTACTTCGGACGAAAATATACACGTATCGTCGGCAAACATTGCAGACTCGCAGTTGGGAAGATGTGGAAAATCAGACCTATATATGTTAAATAATACGGAGCCGAGGACAGACAGACAGATACATAATTCGTATCGTTTTATTTATTTTATCTAAAGTATTAGTAACCTGATTGCTGTATGTTAGTTTTTTATCTAAAGTCATGCCAAAGTATTTAACACATGTCCGTCCAGGTTGTACTAACATTATTGCTTGGTGAAAAACAAGCTTTTCTTTTTTTAGTAAAAAAGATACCCAGACTTTTTGCAGCATTCACTTTAATTTTCCTCTTATCAAAATAACTCATAAGAGTAATTAGAGCCGATTGAAGGTTGGTTTCGATTGCGGAACCAAGTACTTCGGACGAAAATATACACGTATCGTCGGCAAATACGTGAAATAACGTGAAATTTATTTTTCATTATTTTAGAAATATTCCAAAATGGCCTGCTGCATTTTTCAAGTTTTAAAAGTTTGTTATTCCGTGTTCTATTGCGGAACTTTTGAATTTCTTCCTTGATAATATTATTGAGAATTTTTACGTTTTCAAAGAACTCGTAAATCCTAAATCTCCGCCAATATCTTCTGTATGAGTTCCTTAGTTTAATCAAATTCAAAATATTGTTTGGAAGGATTATACAATTTTGGAAAATTTTATTTTTTTTGGTACTGAAACATTTATTGCATTCCGAACAGCATTTTCAAAGGTATTCAGACATTCATCCACATGAGTAGCAGCTGTGACGCTGTCGAGATTGATTTCGTGGCATCCCAAATAATTGCTGACTCCCGTTTATATCTCCCCCAGTTTGCGTTTTTGAGATCAAGGTAATAGTTATTGGCGTTGCATTCAGGCCTTTGAGGTATAGTACAAACTACTGGAAGGTGGTCCGAACATAGATCGTTTAGCACTATTGGATAATTAAATAAGTGTGGAATGTTAGATAGAAATAGATCTAGGGTAGAAGGGTTGCTTCTACTGTTATATGGGATATTAGTTGGTGTATTGGGATACATTATTTGAAATTGGTGACTCGAGTTAAGATCATGTAGGATGTTTCCCCAAGAATTGGCCCTAAGGCAACCCCAACTTCTATGGCGACAGTTAAGATCGCCACCTATTAGGTAAGGATTGGGAATGTTAATAAGCTTATTTAAGTCATTTTTCAGCCAGTATTTGTTACTTTGCGAGCACGGATATGATATTATCTTCCAACTGAAATATTTATATATGCTGCAATCAATGGTACATATTATATAAAAATGTATTTCAACTCTGAAGGAAATTACCATAAAAACCTTCAATTAAACACAAAAAATAAACACAAATAGGAAATATATAAATTAATAAATAAATAATTAAATAAATAAATAAATAAATAAATTAATAAATAAATTAATAAATAAATAAATAAATAAACAAATAAATAAATTAATTAATTAATAAATAAATAAATAAACAAATAAATAAAAAGAAATAAATATATAAATAGAACAATATAAATAAGTATATGCGACATATAAAATTTTCTATTAGGTTTGTCAGCCGATGCACTTGTTCAATTGTTATGTGCTTGTTTCTGAAACAGAATTGGCGCGCTGGGATCAGATTTCTATCATTAATAATTGGTTGAAGGCAGCTCAGAAGGATTTTTTCGTTTGTTTTGACACAGTGGGAAGAAGAGATATGAGCCGACATGATTTTGTATCGGTGGTTCTCCTGGTTTAGCGATCATAATAACTTTTGCTAACTTCCACTGGCTTGGTACATACCATATTTTAGTCTAAAAGCTGCATTGATGAAATGTTGAGGTTTCCTAACAGCTCTCTCAGGTAGTTCTTTGAATATCTCTCCAGTTATCAGATCGTATCCCGGGCTCTTTTTGGCTTTCATTTCCTTCTGAATAATCTTTTTTAACTTCACTAGACTTACTGCTTGAATATGTAATTCATCATTTATTATTAGGAAGGGGTGTAAATGTATCTTCAAGGTAGTTTGCAATACCTTGAATAGTTCAATGTAATAGTTCAGCTTTTTCGGATAAGCTTCTTGCCCAAGTATTGTCTTCCTTTGTTAAAGGAAGATTTGGTTGCGTTGGCCCTTTTATCGCTGTTGATGCTTTCCACAATGAATATTCTGTGCCTTTTTCAGCTAATAGGTTTCGAACATATCTGCCAAATGTTTCGTTTTTAATTTCCTTTAAGAGTGCTTTTAGCTCATTGCAGTATTCAGTAAATAGGTGCCGTGAACTAAGGCCATATGAACTAACGCCATAATGGTGCTAATTCATTTTCAAATGCGAATTAACGCCATAATCCACTTATGGCCTTATTTCACTTTCAAATGAGAACTAAAGTCATATGGTGTTAGTTCGATTTAGAAAATGGCCTAAGTTCTCATTTGAATGTGAATTAAAGTCATATGAAGTTATTTCTCACCTATAAAGGTGGGGATGAACTTCACTTTCTTATGGGAAGTTGGTACACACTTGAAAACATGAAGAGGGAAGTAACCTAAAATAACTAATAATATATGTTTCTTAATACATATGTATATCGACATAGGTATAAACATTTTACGGCGTATAAACAGTGAGGTAGGTATGGGGGGGCATGCAGCCCCCCTGCAACACCCCTGCCTGGGGTCACTGTTGGATTTGAGGTGGGTGCGAGGATGGGTGTATGTAAAGTTCCTTTATATCCCTGCGCCATATAAGCCATAAGAATAGTTTTGAACTTATGGCCCACTTCTTCTTTAAGATTGTGGAACTATGGCCCTAAATGTTGTGGACTGTTGGCCCAGGTGGGTCAAAAGTTTATTGTGGGCTAGACGTGAGCCGATCGTGGTGTGACATTGGACTGGTAAAGTTTTATCAAAACTGTTGCATTGCACTGGCTGTGCTTCAGAGCTCAAAAACATTTTATGGGATTAGTTCATATTTGAATGTGAATTAACACCATATGGCGTTAGTTCACATTAAGTGGTGGCTTTAGTTCTCATTTGAAAGTGAATTAAAGCCATAAGTGGATTATGGCGTTAATTCATATTTGAATGTGAATTAATGCCATTATGGCGTTAGTTCATATGGCCTTAGCTCACGGCACCAGTAAATATTGCACTGTTTTCTATTGTCCGACAGGTTTGCCAATTTTTTTCTTGCTTTCCGCTTTTTATTTAACAGAGTTTTGTCTTCAAGTGGGTATATATTTTCGCTACACGTCTTTTTCTTTGGCGCTGGAGTGCTTTCCCAATATATTCTAATAGAGAAAAAAAATGTGCAAACAATTCGGTAAAAAATATGAATGAATTTCACGGACTGCTAGGTAGGAAATAACACGTCCCGATAGATTATTGTCAAATGTTTACACCATGTACCCACTTCGTAAATCAAACAAATTTGCGAGGGATTATAGAAAAGCAGGGGAGAGAGAAATGCATAAGTGGTAGTCATCGAAGTAGATCGTCACGTTCATAAATCTGTTTACAGTCTACCATTGCCATCCACTTAATAATTTGATGGATAGATTTATACACTATAATCTAAAACAAATGAGGACAATAAACTTCTCAAATATAGTTTTACTAACAAGCAATAGATTAAGATTAGATAAAATATTTATTGCAATTATTATAGCATATTATTACCTTAAAACTATGTAAGCCAGCCAAGGGTATTATATAAAATAAATAGACGACCCGCTCTGTCGCATTACAGCCTAACCCGGATTAGGGGGAAACGACAACGGTGTTCCCTCTTCTTCAATAAGCCACAAAAATTTGTAATGCTGCCTACTAAGTTAGGTTAGGTTAGGTTGAGTGGGGTTATCATGAGACACTAGGCACCAAGGTGGGCCCATCGCAATTCTTAGGGAACCTTTACGGCAAAGACCTAAGCCAATTCTCCCATACACTTGATTTCCCTACTAAATTTGAAGATGTCCTTGTTATGGTTCCGGGACCTTACCTCTTCTAAGTTGTCGCAGAAGTATCTTCCAATGCGCTTGGCAATGCCTTGGCATTCACAGAGTGTATGTGTTATATCCTCCGAAACATATACGTCAATGCAGTATCTGCGAACATCCGTATTTGATAAGCCCAGTCTCATAGCATGCTTTCTTAAAAGACAATGGCCAGAGAGTATTCCTATCGCTATTCTTAGCCCTGACCTTTTTAGTTTTATGATCTCCCCAGATTTCGTGCGGTCTAACACAAGCCACAAAGCCTTAGACACCTTATGACCATCTAAGTTGGACCATCTTAAATTAACTATGTTGATAATTCTACCCAAATAATTCCCCTAGCCACACACATTGGTGGTTTAATTTTACCGATTATGTCCCTATGCGGGAGCTCTGCTCCTATTTCGGCTAGCTCGTCAGCCTTTGCTTTCTATATCGCAGTGTCCAGGTACCAAACATAATCTGACACGGTTCTGCGTACATAGTGCCTTAAGCATTGTGCGGCAATTCCTGACGATCTCAGATTTAGTGACATAAGACTCTAGCGCCTTTAGCGCAGCCTGACTGCCAATGAAGATGGCTATATTCTTGTTGGATATTGGTCCCATCTCAAGTAGTTCCGCAGCTTTAAGTATAGCTAGAACCTCTGCTTGGAACACACTGCCTACTAACATCTTCAATGTCGCGGTATGCAATCGCCCTACTGTACCGGAGACGCTCTACACTACTCTGTGCGACGTCCCGGTCGTAGTTGAGCCGCCTATGCTCAGTTGTTCTGGCGACGTGGAAGATTAGCGGCACCGCTAACTTATCCTGGATCATACCTCTTTGATCGATATAGGAACGCTTTTGGAGGGATAAAGCCATTAAGGCGCATACTATCGTGATAGAGATTTTTGGCGTAATAAGCCTCAAAGATCAGGCCATTCATCGAGATCATTGCTCTTGCAATGTGCCTTCGAATCATCTTGATCTAGAAATTATACACTCTGATCAGATTCGCCCTAAGGTAACCCCTCTCAAACACCCGCATCTTTCCCAACAAGCTTGGCCCCACATTGAACCACACGGGACATCTATATGCGAGCATAGCCCGAATGAGGGCCATGTAGCAGATTACCTTCACCCTCGCATCGAGTTGGCTGCTATAAAAGAGTCGCTTTGTAAAGGCGAAAGCAGCTTTGGCTCTGGCCAGAGCAGCATCTATATGTCCCACGATAGAGAACTTTCGCCAATTCTTTCTGGTGTCCTAAGTGGCCCCAGACAACTACGTTCTGAACAGGATGGTCTCCGACCTCTGAAAGTTGATCTTTAATTTCCAGTCATCGCAGTATCTCTTAATCTTATCGAATTTACGGTGCAAGAGTATTGCAATGACCTCGATCTTAGGCCCTGAGCTGTACGCGACCAAGCCGTCTGCGTGCGCTATGGCATGGAGAAGTGAACCTATGAGATCGATCGTGTAAATATTGAATAGGATTGGCGAATTAATCGCACCCTATTGCAGACCATTTTATCCTTCAAAAGTTCCAGCAGACTCAAGACATAGTCTGCCTGGGTCTCATTGGCTAAGGCCTATTTTCTAAAGGTAGTATTTGAGAGACGTTATACTTTAAAAACTGTTCCCTATGGAGCATAGTGCATGAAGAAAACAAAATCCAAACTCTGGTGGATCGTTTTTGTGCCGTTTACAGTGAAGACATTCACCAAAATTTGAATATTTTGTAAATTTATTCACACTTGTGAACGCATAACTGTCAGTAAGACAAAGCTAATTGAATTCGTAAATCATAAGAAGAATTGTTTTAAATTATCAAAATTCTACCACTCTCCCTACGAAATATGCATTCATACGCAATACATATGTACGTACGTTGCAACGACCCATTAATGGTTCAACAAATTAATTCTAACCATTTAAAGCGATACCCACCTGTTCTCAGCTATCATCCCGCATATCAATCCACATCGCCTTAGTCAATCTACACGATGTTCTTACCAGCTTATCTGCCTTCTTCGTTTTACCCGACAACGACCTCATTCGAAAATTGTACAATGTTCAAAAAAAAAGAAAAAAAAAACATTTTGGACGCGTGCGGGCGGTGTTGAGCAGTGCACACCTTAGATCCAAGATGAAAACGAAACCAGAATATAAATAAAGAAAAACAAAACAAAAATCGAACAAAGAAGATGTTAAAAGATCCTTATCACCCATACAATGCGGTGTAGTCCTTCTGGTAGTGGACACGAGTCAAGGCAAGCCAATTGGCGGGCAAAATCATTCACATCCGTATAGAGAATTCATTCAATTTATGTTCAATCGCATTCAACATGGAGGTTTGTTTGTGTTTGTAACTTTGTGAGAAAGAATTTCAGTCTCTCTCTCAGTCTCATTTTAAGGGATGATCACAATTTCACTCCCTTTCTGCTTCTTTTCCTTCCCAAAAACCAAATAGTCAAACGGTAGCCGAACTCGAACGAGTGCGACAATCATTCACCTTTCGTGTGTCCTACGGAGTGGATGTATTTGTATCTGCTCGGCAAATTCTATTCGTGTAAAAACTTTGTATGAAGTGAAGTTAAATACAAAAAATATAGTGAACTCAATCGACAGAGTTACTGAGGAAAAAAAAAGGATTTATTCAAAATTATGTGAACAAAAAAAAGTGAAAAAGTTTGTGACGAACAAGTTAAGTGATCTAAACAACAAAACTCTTGGATTTTTATCTTTACAACATCTAGTGGTAGGTTTTATTTTTATTTATTTTTTTTATTTTTAAGGTATAATTCCCTACACCAACCCCTATCACACCCCATCCATTGTAGGAGTAAGAAAGATCTATTATCTATTCAAAAAAAAAAAAATACAATGTTCCCGCTTCCGTGTGTGATCCACCCTCATTATGCAGGAATGCATATCCTTTCTGAATGCCTCTTCCGCCATATGTTCCCCAAATGAATGATAAATATCATCCGCACTTTACATACCTTTTCAATGGTATTGTCTGTCTAGGCTTTCACAATAAATATCAATTAATATTAATCGTCCTTTTAAGAGGAGCAATGATGTACGAAGGATGTCATCCTGTTATGATTTTTAATGGAAAACATTTGTATTTGCATCAAGTAATGTGTCTCCCTAGTAGCACTTTAACAGTGGGAATGTGCACACTAATTAGCGTATTTAATGGAAATGGAAGTGAGGGACTGTTGCAGATCATTTCAGGATGTTTTTGGCGGTCTGTTTTGTGTCCTGTGATGATTTATATGACTTTCATGATCACTTGTAGGAAGATATTCTTTTTTTATTTAAAGGAGGATGGGAATCCTTAAAGTCTAGTAGAGAAACTGGTTGACAGATATTAAACTACTGAAACTATCCCTAAATTGTCACCTTTTCAGACCGTCGACAAGTATTAAGCCACGGGTCAGGCTTTAGAACTGCTTTTATTGGCTGTCTACACTTCTATGTATTTTTCAGTTTTCGTTTTCCTGCTGATAGAAATTATTTTTATTTGGATTTGGTTATTTTCCTCGGTTCATCATCCGGTTCACAGGAAATAGATTAAGCCTTTCCACCGCGACAAGGTAGGGATCAAGGAGAGGTAGGATGAACTTAGTACTACGGTCAGCCGGCACAAGATTTCCCGAAGTTCCTCTCTTCCCTCAGTAAAATTTAGATGTATAAGAAAGGAATGTTCTGACTTTTCCAGCACCTTGATTGGCAGTTTTCGTATTTTTGTATATAATTCTATATGGGTATTTATAAAACCATGCCAACAGTTAGGCTTTAATTCATGTTGTCAACGATTTACTCACGCCGTTAATACACCATGGAACTGTATGGATCTCCATCGCACTATTTCGGAACAGTTCCTTTTTTGTTGGACCCTCAGACTTATTTCCTTTACCCAACATAAGGACTTTGTACCTCACCCGCAGAATATGCAGAGAACTCTTACGGGTAGAGCACTCCAGCTTAGCACTGAGCACACTCAGCTGAAATGAAATAAATTTCGTTCTTAAGAGTAGATTGGTAGGAACTTTGTTAAGCACTTACTATCGAATTTTACACACTAAATAGAAGCAGTATTCGACTATACCTTGAGTTGCCTGTATTTGAAATTATTCGCAACACTGTGAGCCTACCTACAAATGTTGTCATAGATGATCTCTGTATGAGAGCATTCATTACCACAACGATATTTGAAAATATCTGCAAGACGATATCCTGGACTTCCTTACACATGATCTACACTGTCTCAGTTTTATGTTCGATCAGCTTTAGTCCAACCGAAATAAGTCTCATGATAGATTCCCATTACATTGTCTTAGTGTTTATCAACTACGATTGCAGCAATATTGTCAAGGTAATTGCATGCAGGGTTTCAACATCATGCACATAAGAGCAGTGAGTATTCATGCGGCCAGAATATGGTAGGCATTGCATTTAATGCACACTGTCGCAGCTGCAATACTGCTGATGAAATAGAAACAATCTTACACTTCCTCTGCAAGTGTCCGGCTTTAGGCAAGGCCAGACAGCGCACCTTAGGTAAATTCTCTTTCGACAACCTTATAGAGCTAGCAGAGATTAGCATTGGGGATATTATCAGCTTCCTCAATGCAACGGGGTGGATTTGAATAATCATTCCCCCTTTTTCTTCTTCTTTCCCCTAGTAGTTAACATCCGTCAGGTCACTTGAATTGTGGTAATAAAACGGCGTTTCTGCGCTAATTAAGTGTCGGCATGGTTTGCTGACACAACCACTCCTACCTACCTACCTAAGAGCAGTGAGCAAAGTATTGCGCCTTGCGGAAAAAAATGTAAGATACATACATAATTTAGTCCTCTTTTACCATAAGGTGTCGAGGTTCTGTCTCCGGTTTTCGTCTTCCTCTCCTTCATAAATTTTCTCCACCTCTTCCTGTCTCTAGCTGCTTCATTTGCTGAGTTTCAGCTTTCTATGGCATCCTTGAAAATGTTCTCTATCACGTTGCTCCACGTTGTTTTCGGCCTTCCTCTTCTATTTATGCCTTCCGTTCTAGCTTCCCAATTTTATTAACACTTGTCTGTTATCATTCATTCTCACTAGGTATGCAAACTATCTAAGTCTCTTATCTTCCATAGCTTTCTTCACTGATTCCACATTTAGCTCCTTTCTGATGTCTTCATTTCTTTTTCTATCAGTTCTCCTTGCTTCTATCACTCTTCGAAAGTACTTCATTTCCATGCCCTGTACTTGTTTTTCGTGTCTATCAGAAAGGATCCAGTTTTCACCCCCATGTAGCAGTACTGGCAGGTACATAGATTTGAAAATTGATAATTTAGTGGTTCGAGTTATTTCTTTGTGTATGCATTTTTTTCTGCAACACCGCATACAGCCTATTTGTATCTTGAATCCTTGCCTTGAAATCATCCTCTGAGACACCCTTGTTGTTGATGACGCTTCCTGGTTACTTATAACTTTCTAGCTGCTCAAAAGTCACTCATCTACAATACACTAACTCTTACCAGCCATTTTTCACCACCATCAACTCAGTTTTCTCGACATTGAGTTGTAGATTTTGAGATGCAAGGACGTCTTTCCATACTTTCAAGTTTTTCTCTTACTTCTTCTTAGAGTTTGCAAAGAGCACAATCTCACCGGCAAAAACGCAGGCAAATAAAAAGATGAGTTTGAATTGACTATATCCCACGTAAAATCCTTCCATCCTTTCCTGACACTGTCTGATTGCTTCTTCCACGGCGCAGATGAACAAAAGTGGACTAAGCATACTCCCTTGTCTGATTCTTCCGATGTTTTAAATTCATCTGATATTCTGTTGCTAGTTCTAACAACATAGTATTGTAGGTCTCTTTATACTCGTACGAGTATATACTTTTAATTGCATTTATAAGGCCTTCTTTCATTCCCTTATTCCTTAGGCTCATCCAGATTTTCCTTCTACTTACTGTATTGAATGACTTCTTCATATCTATGAAGCAGATGTAGACTTCCTTATTGCTTGCACTGTAAAAGTATGGTCTTGGATACTATGGGTTGGTCGAAATCCACTTTGCACCTCCGAAAGTTGCCTTTCTATAGTCCTTCTTAATTTATTTTTGAGTAACTCTGAGAGCAGCAGTAAGCAGTGTAATGCCTCTGTAGTTCCCACAATCCTTTGCGTCTCCTTTCTTATATCGGTGTATTAAAAATAAATCCATTATTTTTGCATCCCAGGTGGATGCATAAGAGCCTCCCAATCAAGCTCCTGGAGCTTCTAGCGAGTCGATGTGTGTGGCCTGGCGTTGCCCTAATGGAACACAATTCCTCCCCTATTGGCCAAAGCTGGCTGCTTCTGTGCCATTGCTGCCTTCAGACGGTCCAATTGTTGACAGTACAGGTCCGGATTAAGAGTCCGTAGCGGAGCAGCTCATAGTAGATGATTCCCTGCCAATCCCCCCAAACACACAGCAAAACCTTCCTGGCCGTCAATCCTGGCTTGGTCACCGTTTGTGCGGGCTCAGCGCGATTCGACCACGACCATTTTCACTTTAAGTTGTCGTAAGTGATCCACTTTTCATCACCAGGTACCATTGGCTTCAGAAATGTGTCGATTTTGTTGCGATTCAGCAGCGATCCGCAGATGGAAATTCGGTCCATGAGGTTTTTTTGCATTTTTTGTGTGGCAACCCTGCATCGAGCTTCTTATTGTATCCAGCCTTATTCAAATGGTTTCAACTGTTTTTTTTGCAATGTTTAGCTCCTGGACAATCAAAGCAGTGCTTTCATGACGGTCAGACTCGACAATTTCTCGATGATTTTATCGACATTTTTGACAATTGGCCTTCCAGAGCGTGGTGCATCTTTGACATCGAAATTACCGGCACGGAATCGACGAAACCAAAACTGCGCATGATTGACAGTTACAGTATCAGGAGCATAAACACTATTCCCATTTTCAGACGCCTGGCTTGTGTTTTCGCCTTTATCGAAGAAAAACTGTAAAATATGGCGTATTTTTTCTTTGCTGGTGTCCATCTTTGACGCGCGCTCAAACAAAACTGAGTCACAGAATCACAAAAATGTCAGAGAAGTTTTTTTGTACGAAATGTCATCTTTCTAACGCCATTTAGGCGTATTTACGTATACAACACGAGAGACAGATTACTAAAGCCATCTGTTGAAATAATAATGGATTTCCTTTTACTACACCTGATATATAGGCAGAATCAGTCCATATTTCAATTCCTGCGGAATTTGTTGGCTCGTCCACATCAAGTTCAGAATCTTTCTCAGTTCATTCTCTCCTTCTTCTCCGTGTTACTTAATGTACTCAGGTCCAATTTCATCTATTCCTGGAGTCTTTGTCAGTTTAATTCTTTTGAATGCAGCGGTTAACTCCTCCTTAGATATGGGGCTTTCTTGGTTGAACTCTTCCCCGTGTGTTATATCTGTTAGCAATGTTTCTTCTATTTCTTCGCGTTCTGAACCATCGCATCTGTATTCAAAAGTTCTTTGAAGTGTTCCTTCCATCTGCTCACAATTTCCTGTTTCCTTCCGCCAACATCCTTCCGTCTTCCATACTTTTCCCATGCTTTTTGTTTGGCTTCTAACACTTTTTTTTTGACTTCGCTTCTCTGTCTTTTGAAGGCTCATTCTTAAGTTGAAGAATTTAAAAGATCTTAAAGTTTTTTTCTAGAAGTAGGCATACATATACATAAGTTTGATCATAACCTAAATACATATGAAAAGAAGCTTTTAATGTCTAGGATAAATATATTCGAGAGCAGCTACTCCACTTGAAGTTCAAATATGACCTAAGTTCGAATCTTTTTTCTTAATCGTTGATCTCTTGATGATGATCGCTAAAAAAAAAATATTTGGCGCAACAGCTCTTTAAAGTGCCAGGGGCTAGCTTCTCGCAACCACTCATGTTGTGTGCGTTATATTTTTCACACGAGTAGAAGGGACCTACAGTTTAATGCCGAATCCGAACGGTGATTTGAGAAGAAGTTTTTTCGTGACAACAATACTCTCGGATGTTTGTCAGACGCTCGCGAGAGGTGGGACCGTGAAAAAACTTCTTTTTTTTTTTGTATTTTCTGGGATCCGAACTTTGAACTTCATGCGTAGTGATCTGACACACTAACCAATTACGCCACGGCGCCCACGCCGAGATGATCGCTGATACTATAAAAAAAAACATTTCTATAAATTTCTTTCGAATCGACTTTTAAATCAATAACTTAGCTAATCAAAATGCCACCTCATTTGCACACTGATTCGTAACCTTATTCACATCATCGTTTCACTATTTCATCCCTCGACTGTATGTAACCCACCACTCTTCCATGTAATTTACACACTTCGTTGCTCCTGACCGGAATTACATTCAAATTGATCTACATTATCCTCTCGTTCTCAACATTTAACCCATAAAAGACCAATCTATTCAAATTTTACTGAAAGTGCGCGCCAGCTCTTCAGAATCCGCAAAAAAGTCCGAACGTAATACTTATACCCACTTCTAAGCACTCTAACTCACTTCAAACTTCATTAATTTTCCATTACACGCTTTCGTTATTTTTTTGCATATGCTGCAAAAAAAAGGACACTGGTCCTCGATTCCATCGGCACTTAATGAAGTGGAAGTAACCGAATAAAATTCTGACCATTAAATTCCAAAACAGAGGAGGGAAATATCCGTAGCACAAATGCCAACAGTTTAGTCGATGATTGAAGAATATCCCTGAGGTTGGACCACGAAACTTGTTCCCTAAATCGCATATTCATTTCATCATAGTCTTCCAAAAAAAAAAAAGAAGTAATCCTTTCCTTTGAATAAAGCTTCACGCTAAATCAAACACTAACAAAAAAAAAAGAATTTAAAACACTTTTTGGCGCGATTTTCTTTTCCATTCTTCACAAAGAAATCCTGTTCCTCAAAGTCTGAATTTTTTTTTTTTTTTTGCGAAATCTTGGTGACGCCTATTTTCAATTTCCTGTTCCGTTTTGATTTCTTCCTTCCGAGGAATTCTTTTGTGTTTCTCGCGAAAATACCCAGAGGTTATTATTTGTGTGTACTCTGCTATGTTTCGCGATATCCAGCTGATCCTGTTTTAAGGACAATGGAATGGAAATCACGAGACCTTGTTGATCTTGAGAAAACTCATTGGGCTGTTTGTTGGCAGCCGCACAATTACGCGGATTTCTACTTGGTTGGCAGTTAAAATTGAATAATTAGCGGTGAAGTTTCGCAATGATTCATATCTATTGGACGAGATTTACTGGTTTAACTGAATCTATTAGAATGGTATTTCCAAAGTGAATAAAACCAAACCAGTCGCTGGGTATAAATATATTTTGGATTGGGATCCGTCTGGTTTGGCAAAAAGGGTGGTTGCTCGTTTTCCATAACCTTAGTCCGAATATGATGTTTAAGAGGGAATGTGCTTCGTTTTCTTAAAATCAATCGAATGACAGGACATGATTCTAGTAATCAATCTAAAAATCTATCCATGGACGATTTGCAAATTCAATAGTTTTCAAGTTCTGAACGATTTGTAATCAACCTTGATACATATAAGAATTATCTGATAATCGATCGAGCTAAAGTTCAGCTTAAAATCCAGTCCTAAAAAAACAGTCACAAGTAGCTTTAAGCCTCCAAGCCCCAGAAAAGCAAAACGGTTTTCATACCATATACCTTTGTTAACTGAGTAATGCATTTTCCTTTGCTATCCATATCCTTCTTATAATAAGAAAAAACATTGGCAGTTCCCTTAAATTCCTTAGTTAACCATTGCCTCCAAAATTTACTGTAGCAACACAATCTAACCATAGATGACTACATGAGGCTTTCCAGCATTCGAAAGATCTTGTAATTCAGATAAATACTTAGAAACCTTTTGTGATATTCGAAATGAATGAATGATATTCCTTAAGTCCGTTAATTCATCGCCATGGGCTATCAGATCTGCCAACAGTTTGTGTCGAGTATGTCTTCGTCTGTCTGATGAACAATGACATAGACCTATAGACGTACGTGATCAAATTAGTTGTACAAATAATAGTTCTCCATCGTTGTCATTTTTGAACATTTGCAAGTAATCATGATTTTAACTTTCAAAAATCACATCCATTCTTTTGATCAGATACGCTCCACAACCATCATCGTTGCTTTACAAATGGCAAGCAGAGCGATGTGATCATTAATGAATTTGTCTGGCCCCGAAAATCTTATCTTTCATCGACATGATCATTAGCAAACAATGAAGATCGCAGCATCCTTATTCATCCTAGGACCTTCTCAAGAACCCCTGATATAATTTGTCATATGTCCTTTTACCTCGCAGCAGTGATCTTGATCACGTAATCTTATCATGATCATTAGTTCAGAAAAAACAGCAAATTTTTCCCTCTAACGGTGATCGCAATAATCAGAGATTTTCATTAATTAATGAGACAGATACAAAGATACAAATATAAACAGAAAAAATCTCAAATTTCATCATACTCGTTATCTGTTGTTTTGATGAGAGAATTAAAGATGACGAATAAATTTTTAATCCTTCCAAAATTATCTTAAAACTCGAGGAAAAACGGAACAAGTTTAACCCTTCTCGATTGAAGGAATTAAGAAAAAAAAAAAAAACAGGACACAGGACCCGCTTCATATCTTGACAAACAGTTGACATTGACAAAACGTAAAAAATTACACGGCAGGATAGAAGATATGTCTCCCTTCTTCCTCATGCCCACTTTCTGCGATTGTATCCTTAGTTTTTTGTTTGTGTCCTCCGAAGGCTCAATGTCCCATTTCGGAACAAGTTTTCCGCTTCGTTGATAATGCAACATGACGACTTATGGGCGATTTTTCATTTCATTTCATTTTTGTTGCATCAGACCAGTCAGCTTGGTAAAATTCTTCCCCTGACCTGGTTTTCTTTTCTTGGATACACACATAAAATATTAACAGAAACAAATCAAAAATTTAAACAGGATCTTTCACACCGACCGACGAGCGACGTTGCTGTGAGCGAGTGTTTACATTGTAGTTATCGGCCGATAGTGACCCATATCCTGTGCTATAAAAGAAAAGGTGGTATTGTCCTTCTCAGTGTGCGTATATATATCGAAGTCCCTTGGTAACACTTGAGTGAACTTTTCAATTCGCTCGCTCTAAGCAGTGACATTGGAAATTTTTTCCTATTTTTCCAACCGAAAACAGAGTGGAAAAGTGCGCGGAAATAATAATTCGAAGCAATAAGGACATTCAAGTGGGAAAGGTGAAAGTCATGAGGTGAATAGTGGTAGTAGTAGGGGGCAACGCTTTTGAAAACAAACAAATTTTATGTTTTCAAGTGACATACTGTGGAAAGGATGTTGGAAGGATACTGTAAATAAAGCGATGTTTGTTATACCTATTGATTGAGTATTGTTGTGCTTGGCTAGGTCCTTTATTAGTTGTTAATGATTCAGTTTTCTTTTGAAGTAGATATTAAGTCAGAATGAGGAGGGCAACGTTGCAAGTCTTATAACGATCAGTTTTTGTGAAGCAGCATGCGAGGAAATCATTTTTAAACTGTAGTGATCGTGTCGACTATTGCAATCGTGTGGAAGGCAGTGAATACATAGACAATCGTTAAATAGCAGTTTTTTTTCCGCGACAAAATAAAATGGAAAAAAAACCGGCATAAGTTTTCAGTACACTGATCTTCAAAATTTTAAGAGATGGAGACAATCGTTTACTAAACTGATCTTGCCCCACAATATAGCATACAACTTCTAGTAGAAGATATGATCGTGACAAATATGATATTATTTCTGTTCTCCTCAGAGACGTGATCGGAAACAAAACTTTTCAACTAAACTGATCTTGCCCCAACATTTAGCACACAACTTCTTGTGTAAGATATGATTTTGACAAATATTATTTTTGTTCTCCTCAGAGACGTGATCGGAATCAAAACTTTCCAACTAAACTGATCTTACCCCACCATGTAGCATACAACTTCTTGTACAAGATATGATTTTGACAAATATTATTTCTGTTCTCTTCAGTGACGTGATCGGAATCAAAATTTGCCAAAGAAGCATTGTATCTTTTGTGTGTTGATCCTTAAACTGATAATTTTCGCCATGCCTAAAGGGCAAAAAGCAATAGTTAAATCGATCTTTTGAAATGAAACACTTGATCTGTTGTTGAATAAGATCCACCCCACATCTTACACTATATCTCAGGGGATCGTTGGATCGTTGGCTGAAGCTACCTAAGACGATAATGCCCCATTATTCCAACTGATCTTCGGATGGAAGATCAAGAAAATTAGTAGCTACAAACACGATGTTCCACACTCTTATTCGTGCTTTGTCCTTACGATCAGCCAAACCAGATCTAAAGACCTTCAAAAACTACAACAATAAAGAGAAAAGTACTCATCCTCTTGTTTGCACTCCCTTCGCCGAGTGACAATTAAAATTCGCAATGATATACCTTCTGCAACAATAAGTCTTTCAACCCTGAAAAAACAAGACCATAGCGAAAAGAAAACATCGCACCACAGCGACCGTAGCTAAAGAAGTGATATCCTTTTGTTAAAGAGCTGTCTCCTTTTTTTTTGGCAATCTTATGCTAATTTTTAGTCTTTTATATACATATATGTACGTTGTTACATATTCGCGCAACCGTTAAACCGGAAATGAACTTCATTCGATATTTAGGACAAAAAGATTCGCACACCTGGACTCAATACATTGTTGACACCTTTAATCGTTATGCGATCAAAGATATTCGAATTTCAACATCTCATCTTGCACAATGAATCGATCCTTCTCCCATCTCTGACACTCCCCAGATCCTTGTATATATCCCAGTACACTCGTGTGGAAGAAGAATAAACATTTTTATACATTTGTTTCCACTTTATGTATCCTTGCAGATTCTCTTTCGAAATGCTGAAATGGGCAGTAAACGGTCCCTATAGGCAATCCTACCTGCCAACAGTTGGGGAGAATACTACTACGACCAACATCACTACTATAAATCAAGATTACACAATCCGCCGTAGGAGTACAACAACTGCAGCAGATGCATCTTCTACGTCTCGCCGTCGTTCCCTTCCAGCACAATCGAATGCAGTAAGGAAGTTGCGAAGAAAATCATCCGATATTTGTTCGTTACGAAGAAAATTGCACGTGGCACAGGATAAAGAGAATCATATGACATCGACACCCTTGCCGGTGGGCCTGCGAAATGCGAGTCCTCTAAGAAAGCTGGGCAGTTTGAAGGATCTAAGTAATATCACTCCGGAGAAGTTTTCTTCTAGTCCTTTACACACACCTAAGGGAATTAAGACACCTGCAAAAACTTTACCCCAGCATTATGCTTCGACGCTTCCAACCTTCGATGTCGAGTATTCCCCATGCGGGCTGGTCCCAGGACCAATTTTGGCACTCCGAGGGATTGGTATTGCTGACAATTACTTCGAAAAACCCCGTTATCTTACACAAGAGTTCCAAGAACTAAATCGAAAGGATGAGAAACGTGCAAAAATGTCCATCTCATCTCTTCCAATTCATGAGGAATCTTCACTAAGCTCTTCAAAAATGGGTGATCTCACCTTGGAACGCATGATCGATGCAATTTTAGAGAGTGCTCGTAAAGATCGAAAGATCCCAAAGTCTAAACAAACCACCCACCAACATGTGATGTCTCCAACTTATACTCCAGCCGATGATCCTGCAAGTGATCTTCATGAATTCTGGGATTCGAAGAGTAAGAAATACCAGCAAGAAAAAGATCCACCTCCTCCAGATCCAAATATAGCTTTCAATGAGCGCGAGGTTCGTACCCCAGAAGCATTTGAAAACCATGTGCCGCCCTTGGATTTCCAAGATGCTGTCGCCTCTTGCCAATTACGACGCCAACGAGCAGTACGACGAAAACGAAAACTCACTGAACTAAAATCGAGTGTTCGAAACTCTGCTCAAAAGCTCCTAAAACGAAAGAGCCTAGGAGACCGATTAGATAGTCCTAAGAGGGTAGATAGTCCGAAGACAATGCGAAATATCAGTCCGGACAGCGGGCGAAATTCATCCAGTGATCTTGATGATTCTAATCTCGATGCGGGCAAATATACAAAACGAAGACTCTCTTTCTCCGCCAATGATTTGAAGGATACTTAAATATCAACCAGGATCACTTTCATCGAAATTCGGCATATGTAACAGGAATTAGTTAGAAGAATTTATTTTTTGTTATTTTTATTTTTTATTTTTGGAATGGATTTATTGAGTTGAAAGCAAAATGCGCTTATTAGTTTTTATTTAATTTATTTAATTTTTAAGTTCGTATTCTTTTTCATATTTAAGTTTTTTAGTTTTAAGTTAAAAATTAATGATGGTGAATTATGTGACTTTTTTTGGCCAATGAAAATGGAAATTTTATTTTAAATTGAAATATATATCTAAATTAAGAATAATTGTGTTTCGCATTATTTTATTAATGACTAGGTCCTCAATTTTAAAGTGAGTAACTATAAAGCGTAATGAAGAAGGTATTGTAGAACGAGGAACAGATTCGTTCGTATCCAATACCAAAGCAAAGCTGAATAAGATGGGTTATCTTTGTTATCATGTAAGTGCAAAGAAATCACATCCCTGTTAAAAAATATGTGTAAAACTCGAAAAGCGCAGGTAAGTTTAAATAGCAAATACAGTGGTTGCCCGAAATAACGAATGCTTTCTTTTGAGTTGCATTTTGTATGCCCAGTTTAATGTCCACGAAAATAAATATTTTTTAAGGATATTTCTCAGAAAACTGAATAAAAAAAAGTTGTAATTTGTTAATAATTGCTTATAAACCTGTCATCTAGCTAGTCCTGTCTTAAGTAATTTTATTTCTTTCTCTTGTTGAATTTTCTTTTATAGCAATTTCTTTTAATGAAGTGCCGCGGTCGTAACAAATTTAGTATTTCAACTTATAGTTTTGCGAAAAAAAGTGCCTTCTTTATAACAGACACACGTATGTCCCGCTCTATATGCCCCGTATTAAAAAAAAGGCGATCCTATGTCTTGTAAGAACTATTGAGGCATATCCCTGCTAAATGACATATATATATAACATACTTACTTATTTATGTCCTGTATCTCCTTGTGGGTCCTAGGGCCTCTACTACGCCTACGCGCCATCGTGTACGGTTTCTGGCAATGTGTCTGAGTTCTCTCCAACTTTTCCCTAACTACCGTGCCTCCTTCCGAAGACCGCCAGGTCTTCCGCCATCCTGAGTTAAAGGGTTCCATTGCATAGCATGGTTCGCTATGGAACTGTCACCCTTACGGTACGTGTGACCAATCCACTGCCACTTCCGCCGTTGGATGGTTGTGCCTATTGGTTCCTAACCCGTTCTCTCGTAAAGGTGTTCGTTAGAGATACGATTGGACCAGAAAATCCTTAAGATATTGCGCAGGCAACTATTAACAAACATTTGCAGCTTTCTGGTGATAGAAACGGTCACTCTCCACGTGCTGGAACCATATAACAGCACAGATTCAACGTTGGAGCGGAACAGTCTTATTTTGGTGCTCAAACTGATTGCATTGCTTCGTCATATTTTGGACAACATCCCGAACGCGGACTTTGCTTTGGCGATCCTGTTGGCTATATCCAGTTTGGTTCCACCATCGGTCGAGACAATACTCCCAAGATGCTGGAAGTCCTCTACTCTGTCTACCGGTTGTCCAGCAATGCATATTTGAGCCGATGAGTTAGTTCCAAGGCTGATAATTTTAGTTTTTGCCGTATTAATTTTCATCCCGACGACACCTGCCTCCCTCTCCACATCTGCTGTCATTTGGTGGAGGTTCATAATTCTGTGGGAGAGTAAGCATACATCGTCAGCGTAGTCAAGATGTTTCAGTTGAGATGTAAGAGTCCATCGAATTCCTCCGTTTCCCATCGACAAAGCTGCATGAAGCACATCACTAATCACCAATAGGAATAATATTGGTGAAAGGATACAGCCTTGTCTTACCCCACTTTGGATCTCAAATTCCTCAGATAACCTCCCCCTGTGCAGAACGTGACATTTGGAGCCTTCATATGTAGCTTTGATAATAGCAATTAGTTTATCGGGAATACCTCTCCTGCGTAAAGCACGCCAAATAAACTCCCTGTTGACACTATCGAACGCTTTATCAAAATCGATGAACAACAGGTGCAGTGGCGATCGATATTCAACACACTGTTCGATGATAATCCGCAGGGTGTTGATGTGGTCGGCACAGGAGGATTCAGAGCGGAAACCTGCTTGTTCGGCATCGAGTGTGTCTTCGAGATGTTGTTTAATTCGCTCCAGGATGATTTTAGCTATTATCTTAGCTACAGCAGGCAGCACGCAGATACCCCCCAGTTTCCGCACTCCATTTAATTTCCTTTTTTAGGAAGTGCTGGACGATAGAAGCAGAGTAAATATTGGGTACCTTTGAACGAAAAATGCTTCGTCGGATATTAGGTCCCATGTGCGAGGAGAGCGAATGGAGGTGAAGATATAACCGCGAACTCTATGAGCTGTGCCAGGATGTGGATGTAGTCCAAAAAGCCAAGACACGTCGACTATAGTGGCTCGGTCACATCGAGCGAATGGACAACAACGCTCCAACCAAGAGAATCTTTGAATTGCAGCCCCCAGGTTCGAGACAGCGAAGAAGACCTAACATCAGGTATAAAGACCGAGCTGTTGCGGATGCCAGAGAACTTGGTCTTCGCAACTGGAAGCAGTGTGTCGGGGACCGCAGAGGATGGAAGGCAGCCGTGTGTAAGGCAGATACTCTTCAAGGGTCGGGAGCCCTTTAAGTAAGTAAGTAAGCACTTGGACAATATGGTATATAGTTCGTTATATTGCACTGCCACTGTACGTGGTTTTAATGAAATGGTATCGTGTTCAGTCATTGTTTTTTTCCTCCTGTTAAAGACCATTTTCGAAAATGTCATCTGCGTCAAAAATACAATTGCAGCTTGTTCTCAAACGCAAACTGCAAAAGTTAACTATTCGAATACTTGACTTTATTTTGACGCTTTCAAAAACGGCCATATTTGACGATTGCAACTTTTGCCTCATAAAATGACGTCAATTACCGGTCAAATTGACTTTAATTTGACGTTTTCGAAAATCGCCAATTTTTAATAAATAAATAAATAAATATTTGCGCAACAGCTCTTTAAGTGCCAGGACCTAGCTTCTCGCAACCACTCATGTTGTGTGCGTTATATTTTTTACACAAATGAAAGGGATCTACAGTTTAGTGCCGTATCAGAAGGGTAATTTGGTTTGAGAAGCTTTTTCGAGACAACAATACTCTCGGATGTTTGTCAGACGTTCGCGAGAGGTGGGACCATGAAAAAAAACATTTTGGTGTTTTCTGGGATTCGAACTTGGAACCTCACTCGCAGTGGTCCGACATACTTACTTACTTTTTATGTCCTGTATCCCCTTGTGGGTCCTAGGGCCTCTACTACGCCTACGCGCCATCGTGTACGGTTTCTGGCAATGTGTCTGAGTTCTCCCCAACTTTTCCCTAACTGCCGTGCCTCCTTCTCGACTGTTCTGCGCCATGTTGTTCTCGGACCGCCAGGTCTTCTGCCATCCTGAGTTAGAGGGTTCCATTGCATAGCATGGTTCGCTATGGAGCTGTCAGCCTTTCGGAACGTGTGACCAATCCACTGCCACTTCCGCCGTTGGATAGTTGTGCCTATTGGTTCCTGACCCGTTCTCTCGTAAAGGTGTTCGTTAGAGATACGATTGGGCCAGAAAATTCTTAAGATATTGCGCAGACACCTATTAACAAACATTTGCAGCTTTCTGGTGATAGTAGTGGTCACTCTCCACGTGCTGCAACCATATAGCAGCACGGATTCAACGTTGGAGCGGAACAGTCTTATTTTGGTGCTCAAACTGATTGCATTGCTTCGCCATATTTTGGACAACATCCCGAACGCGGACTTTGCTTTGGCGATCCTGTTGGCTATATCCAGTTCGGTTCCACCATCGGTCGAGACAATACTCCCAAGATACTGGAAATCCTCTACTCTCTCTACCGGTTGTCCAGCAATGCATATTTGAGCCGATGAGTTTGTTCCAAGGCTGATAATTTTAGTTTTGGCCGTATTAATTTTCAGCCCGACGACACCTGCCTCCCTCTCCACATCTGCTGTCATTTGGTGGAGATCCATAATTCTGTGGGAGAGTAAGCATACATCGTCTGCGTAGTCAAGATGCTTCAGTTGAGATGTAAGAGTCCATCGAATTCCTCCGTTTCCCGTCGACAAAGCTGCATGAAGCACATCGCTAATCACCCATAGGAATAATATTGGTGAAAGGATACAGCCTTGTCTTACCCCACTTTGGATCTCAAATTCCTCAGACAACCTTCCCCTGTGCAGAACGTGACATTTGGAGCCTTCATATGTAGCTTTGATAATAACAATTAGTTTATCGGGGATGCCTCTCCTGCGTAAGGCACGCCAAATAAACTCCCTGTTGACACTATCGAACGCCTTCTCAAAATCGATGAACAGCAAGTGAAGTGGCGATCGATATTCAACACACTGTTCGATGATAATCCGCAGGGTGTTGATGTGGTCGGCACAGGAGGATCCAGAGCGGAAACCTGCTTGTTCGGCATCGAGTGTGTCTTCGAGATGTTGTTTGATTCGCTCAAGGATGATTTTAGCTATTATCTTAGCTGCAGCAGGAAGCACGCAGATACCCCTCCAGTTTCCGCACTCCATTAAATTTCCTTTCTTAGGAAAGCTCTCAGCTTCCCAAGCTCTATCTATAAGTGGAAGCAGAAGCTCAGCCGATGTTGTTGGCGTTGCTCGTAAGAGCTCTGCTGGAATACCGTCAAGTCCTACCGCCTTGTTGGTTTTGAGTGCCTTGATCGCGCTAATAATCTCATCTTTACTGGGAGTCGTGGTGCGTATTCGGGTACTTCTCACCTCGGGCATCTCAGTCTGATTTGGGAGCATATCGCTTGCGAATACACGGTTCAAAACCGTAGCAAAATGCTCTTTCCATCTCTTGAGCTGGTCCTCATCCGAAATGAGCAAGGAGCCGTCTAGGCTTTTCACTGGGTGTTGGCTGGAGCTGCGACCACCTGTCAGCTCCTTCGTGATTCTGTAGACGGTCCTGCTGTCGCACCTCCGTGTCCGACATACTAACCACTTACGCCACGGCACCCAGGCCAATGTTTAATAGGATCCTTAAAAGTGAAGGTTGAGGAAATTGTGATATTTCCTACAAGTTATCCATAACTCAGGGGAACAGTCAACACTTATGGGGTCTCTTTTTATTACAGCTAGTCTTAAGCCGCGATATATTATACACAGCGAAAACCTTAGGCATCACGGTGCGGTGTCTATTAGAAAGAAAAATACATCATAATACAACGAAGACCAAGGTGAAAGGCAAAACGATAACGATTGATGAGACTGTTGGTGAGCAGATCATTAACATAAGCAGCTAGATATTTTCAGCACGGTTTCGGATTTTACGCCTAAATCACTCTATTTCGGTACAAGGTTTGAGATTGAGATCCCAAGCCGTGATAAATGGAATAAGGGCGGACCGCTGCTTGATCCAAAACGAATCGTATGGTATACCGACGGATCAAAAATGGATACAAGAGTTGGCTGCGGAGTGTATGGACCAATGATATAGTTTCGAAACCACTTGAAGTCCCAGCGTTTTCCAGGACGCTATTGAGACTTGCGTTAGTATACTCGTAAACTTGCACTCAGGCTTCAAAGGTGCCACTATCCACATACTCGCCGACAGCCAAGCAGTACTTAAAGCACTGATCTCCCACTTGATCAGTTCAAAATTAGCTCTAAGCTGCTTCGACAGGTTACAAAACTTGACCAAATACAATAAAGTAAAATTGTGGTAGGTACCGAGTCATGTAGGCGTCGACGGCAACGAAACTGCAGATCTGCTAGCCAGAGAAAGTTCTTCTAAGATTTTCACTGCACGTGAACCCTTTTACGGAATATCTAATTCTGCTCTTAAATATACCCTAAATAGTTGGGAAGTTGCATTTCTCAATGGAACAACACCCAAGGTCTCAGACAAGCTAAAAGAGCTGCCCAACCCTTCCAAAAAAAAAGGCTGTTGATATCCTAAAATATAGCAGAAACGACATAAGAATGCTTGTGAGGATTCTAACCGTTCACTGTCGATTACAATATTTTTTTTTATTTATTTATTTAAATTGAATTACAGGGTTTTGTGCAAATAAGATATTATATCTTTTTAAGTATGCCCAAACGTAATAAGGATGATGAGAAAGATAAAAACAAATTAAATAAGATTTCAAAGAAAAAGCATATAATGAAATTAGAAATCATACTTTAAATATAGTCAATCAACTTACAGATCTTACTACATGTTTGCTCTTTTAACTTTATGATAAAGAATGTAATGTACAATAATATGAAAATAACTTTCGCTTGATAACATTAAATGAATTGATGCTGATTGATGCTTTCAAATGGTGAGGCAAAGAATTGTAGAGCTTAAGAGTATGGCTGAAAAAGAGACGTCTGGTAATAAGAAGATTAGATCGTGGAATAATAATATTACAAGTTCTTCTGGATCGACTGAAAGTTAGGTATTCAAATACATATCTTGGACAGCTATACTTAATAATTTTAGCCAACAAAGGCAAAGAACGATAGTCCAAGAACGTTTGAAGACTGCATCCAACAATTGAGTTCCTATAGTTAGAAACATGATCATATCTACATTAACATAGTCAAGTTTGCAGTAGATTTCACATCCATAAGTTAAAATAGGGATCAACATGGATCGGCAGGGAGCATTCTAGTACTAGTTGGAGTAAAATAGCTTGAGGCCCATAATGCGCGGTAAGCCACCGTAGATTTTTCGAACTACACAATTGATGTTGTCTGCCCAAGTAAAAGATGAGTTAAAAGTAACTCCCAAGTTACGAGCAGATTTAACAAATAGTATGATAGATCTATTGAGCAGGGGGCGGGGGGGTGGGGGGGGGGGGGATTCACTTGTATCAAGATCATGCTTGTATATAACCAGGCCAAGCGATTTCAAAGGATTAAGGATAAGCATGTTTTCAATGGACCACCTATTAATTGAAACTAAATCTTCATTCAAACAGGAGATACTTCAATAAGTCCTAAAGGTCTGGAAACGTCGGCATAGAGATGGAGTTCGCAGTAAGTTATGCAGTCAAAAAGATCGTTGATAAACATTGTAAAGAGTAAAGGGCCTAAAATTGACCCTTGAGGAACTCCAGAACATACAGGAAGAAACGCTGACATTCATTCTACCATTTGCGGAAACCGGCTGACTTCTATCACTTAAATAGTTAAATATAAGCTTAGCTGTATGAGATTCAAAATTGAATTTTGTAAGAAGCTTCTTACACAAAATTGTATGGTTAATAGAGTCAAATGCTTTGGAGAAGTCGAGCAAGACCAACAAATTTAACTTGTCTTCTTCAAGTGCGTCATGAAATTTATTAACTATCTTCAAGAGAGCTGTAATACAGCTATGGTGGCGTCGGAAACCTGACTAATGCTCGTGCAAAAGATTGTTAGATTGCAGATATAAAGATATTTGGCGTTGCATTACTTTCTCAAAAACCTTGGAGAGGAACGGCAAGATACTAATGGGTCGATAATCAAAAGATTTCGAGTCTTTTGGAATGGGAATAATCTTAGCTTTTTTCCACTGGGTAGGAAAGATGCCAGACATAAGGTTTGTGTTGCAAACATGAGTCAGTGGAGAAATTAAATACTCCCTCAGAAGTCCGATGAATTTAGGATGCAGTTCATCAACCCCAACTGCATTAGACTTGAGCCCGCGAAGAATTTGGAAAATTTCATCTGCTGAAACTCTTGAGAAACTAAAAACAGCGCCTGAATGTAAAAATGCACTACTAAAATCAATGTCAATAGGACTGCTAGCAATCACCGGGGGAACCGTATGAGAGATAAATGATCTGTTCAAAATGTCAGGGTCAACCGAGCAAGCATTATTTGACTTAGAGATCACGCCTGCCTTCCTAATATTGTTCCACAAGACTTTAGTTGATAGTTTGGTATTTAAGATTTGTGCAAAGTGCCTTCTTTTAGAGTTCCTAATTGCAATTGTAGTTTGGTTTCGTAGACTCAAAAGTTTGAAATTCTGTATTTTCTCCAATTCGAGTAAGCTTCATCACGAAGGGTGATTAAAGTATGGATACTATGCGTGAACCAAGGACATCCTTGGTGCTGGATGGTTCTGCGTATATTAACATCTGGCAAGGACTGGATAACATCCCACTCTCCATCGTGAAGCTTCACATAATCTATCAGGTTGTAGTTATAATAGGATATCGACTTAGGAAGATAAACAGGAGAAGGATCAAAATTGTAGATAAGCAAAATAAGATCATGATCAGTAAAACCCGGAAGAGAAATTTGATTGAAAAAGAGTACTTCATGGGGATCTGATGTTATAAAAATATCCAGAAGGGATGAAGAATCTTGAGTAACTCAGGTAGCCTCATTATTAACTCTACTCAAGCCTAGAAGGGATAAAGAATCTTGAGTAACTCGGGTAGCCTGATTATTAACTCTACTCAAGCCTAAAGAGTCGAATGAAATTTGAACGCTGTTCGCTAAACCACCCGGGGATAAAAAATTTAAATTTGGATCGACGCCAATAATTATGTGCTTATAGCAGGGTGAAAGATCTCTTAGTGAAGCAATAAAAGGGTCAAGGCTACAAGCAGTTTGAGGTTGAAAAACGCTAGCGATGAGGCATTTATTAACTCCTGCAATAAGTTCGCAGAAGATATATTCTTCATTTTCATTATTTGCTAACAAAAAGCGACTTTCTTTAGCGTAAATAGGAACTCCTCCACCACGACAACATAAGCGATCTTTGCGAAAAACTTTATAATTTTGCAACTCAATAGCAGGATTAAGTACGACAGGTATAAACCAGATTTCGGTAACACAGATTATGTCGAGAGCAGAACTTTTGAAAATTTCACGGATTTCGTCAATCTTTGGCCTTAGACTTCTGGCATTATAGTGACATACTCTTAGTCCAATTCTTCGACTTGCAAGGATATTTAAAATAACACTTTCTGAGGACATAATATTTTGTACAGCACTAACCAAACTCAAACACAAACATCATCAACACAAACATCAAACAAAGTGAGAGTAAAATTACATAAACGCGTGAAAAGAGCAAACATACAGTAGTGAACTGGTAACAAACTAAAGCTAATAATAAAAAAAAATAGAAAGTAAAATGAGAAAAATTACATAAACGAAGCAAAAACATAAGATAACTGTGAACATTAGAATTTAATTAGGCGTTCATCTGCTCCAGGTAAGATAAGGAGGCAATCATCAAGGCATCACTCTGTTCGGTCTTTCTCACAAAGACTCGTCCAGATAAGGTAAAGACAGACACTAGACATCGTTTCTTCCTTAAAGCCATCGCTGTTTTCTTCAGCATATAGTTAGGCGGAGTTAAACTTTCATTGACATGTATAGGACTAGCAGCATCAGAGGATTGCCACAGCCCAAGGTCAAGAAGAGTCAATGACTTTAATTCACCAGAACGCCGCCGGTTTCTGACCGTAGTCCACATAGCAGAAAAAAATGTGTTTTTCTCGTCGACACTGTTAAGTTTAGCAATGATAGGCGATTCCCTCGAATAATGATGGAATTGATGATTCTCAATAGTTTTTGCGAGGTTATAATCGATCTCACTGATCAAAACTTTTCCGATTTAGCCTTGAATTGTTGTATAAAGTTTGAAGCAAATCCGTTCAGCTATTAAGGCTGCTGTCGATAGTAAGTATACACACATACAAAATTATTGGGAAACCGACTTTTTTTACGAAACTGACTGGCTACATGTAGTAATGTTCCTCGCATCAAGCCAAGCAAAAAAGTTCTCTTAATAAAAATTTGTCCCTTTCCTTACCGATATCGGGTTATAATGGTTTTAAGGTTTTTTCGGTACTACAGTCTACTTTTGGGCGGTGTCTTCATCAAATCGGTATCGATTTTAACAACCGTAGTCAAGTGTGGTAGAATTTGGAACTTGGTTTCAATGTTTGCCTTTCTAGGCAGCCAATAACTGTTCGAACAATTTGAAAACATTGGACTTACAATTTGTGTCTTTCAACATTTTCGAACGTAGGAGCCAACTTAGGTTAAAATATCTTCCGCTCATCTATTATTTAACTTTGATTTCTTGATTTGGGTTACGTAGCCTTGAGTTTCGGTGCAATTGGTCGCATTATACCGCTCCCTTCCTAGCAAGGCATAACCTTTTCACAGGGAACTGAATTCAACAAATCGTTATGAAACTCAAAACATGCAATTAGCCCAAAGGCACATTCTTCTCTCACAAAGTCCTTTTGTTTTCGTGATACAAAAATATTAAGAAAGAAACATTTAACCATCAGGCCCACAAAAAATCTTCTAGAATATGTCAACCTCGTCTCAAAATAGTTGAAGATAACTGTCACATAAATTTACATAACATTCGCAGGACCTTAATTCTTCCTTCTTTCAATTCACTTCACGTCTAAGGAACTCAGGTACAAATATCCAGCTAATCACAGCCTCGAGGCTCTCTGATATAGTATGTACCAGTTCATAACAGCAAAAAAAAAGGACACCAACAAAATTTGATTCGCTTTGATCGAGGAGAAACTCTTGCCCTCCTCAATCCTTCCACAGGACAACTAAATTTTTCTAATGAAATTAAATAAACATCCCCGTAATGAAGATTGCGTTCCATTAGCATTTATGCAAATTATAAAGGCGATACTATCAGGCTACCTCTTTGTATCCTTTTTCTACGAATCGACCACGAAGAACTGATATGAATACAATATATGCCGAGCCTTGATTACAGCGTTTTTTGTTATGTTACCTAAAAAAATAAGAAACGGATACAAAGCGCAAAGATGTTGGTCGTTTCCCACGTCTTCGGTATCCCTGGATTTGATAGTGTGTTATTGCTTCGATTAAATTTAAATAGAAACATTTTTTTTCTACTTCCTGAATCGCCCGAAAGGACGAAATTTGGCCGACAAGGATGCCGAGACATGAAGATGAATGTGCTTCCTGGAATAGGCATAGAAAATATCCTCTGATCTCTTAATCCAATTATAAGCGATGGTAAATTGCTTGTTCTGTGCATTGTTTACCCGGGGTATCTTCTTTTCCAAAAATCGCGGTCTAAAGCAAATATTGCTTTTGATAGATGCATGGATTTTCAGTCGACCGTTCGCTGTGTTTTATCGTTTCATCGTGTGTTGGGTGACCAATTGGACATGACATTTGGGATTGTTATTGTGGTGTTTGCCCGGCGCATGACTTAGGAGGAAGTTCTCTGTTAATTGCGTTAATCCTCTTTATTGGTGGTTCGTGGTTTTGGGGAAATGAACAGCATACTCTGTTGAATGGCACCGATCAGTTGCTTTAAGGAATATTCAGGGGTAATCGTAGAAAAATCGTTGAACGAAAACGGTGGCATAAGAAATGAAATACGACGTTACAGTCTGATGACTTTTTACCAAGTCTCTGTATTTTCAGAACTTAAGGTAGAATACCTTAACATATTTTATGCCTAATTTGCAAAAATGTTCGCTCTGGTATCCGTTCTCACGAGTTTCTGCTCTGGTGTCTTGTTATGTTGGATTAAAAGTGATAATTCTCACGGCTGTGGGTTAAGGGTGTCTGGTTGCGATGCGCGTGTATCAACTGTCTGGTTGAGGTGCGCGAGTTTCTGCTGTGGTGTCTGATTGGAGGTTCAATGCTATGCGTCTAATAGAGGTGCGCGTGTGCTAACTTATGCAATGCAACCAGCATTGCCACCAAAATCCAATACCGCTGTAGTATACAGGTCATCAAGAAGTAGTAAATACAGTCGAGTCTCGACTCTAGATAAAATGAATCGGTAAATTGAAAAACGCTGTGTGTTTATCTTACTTACTTACTTAGGTTGCGCTACAGTCCGGGGTGGACCTGGGCCTCAACCAACAAACCTCTCCAGCCAGCACGGTTACGAGCCAGCTGCCTCCAGTTGCGCACACCAAGTTGGTTGGGGTCCTCCTCCACTTATTTGCGCCACCTACCGCGAGGTTGTCCTCTACTGCGCCGTCCATCCGAGGTGGATTCGAAGACTTTCTTGGCTGGAACGTTGGGCTCCATCCGCTCTAAATGACCCAGCCACCTTAGTTGCTGTATGTGAACTCTTCTGGCTAAGTCGACGTCCTTATACGAGTATAAACCGTATAGTTCGGCATTGTACTTTCTCCTCCACTCACCGTTTTTGCAGAGGGACCAAAGATCGCTCGAAGAACTTTTCTCTCAAAATAACCAAGGGCATCCTCATCCGGTTTTGATAAATCCCATGCCTCTGCGCCATACAGCAGGACTGGGATGATAAGTGTCTTATAAAGAGTTACCTTAGTAGTTCGAGATAGGGCTTTGTTAGTCCAATGCCTTCTTAGCCCATAAAAACAGCGATTGACAAGAGTAATTCTTCGTGTGATCTCCCCACTAGTGTCATTTGCGGAGCTCACCATAGACCCTAGATAGACAAAGTCCTTTACTACCTCAAAATTATATTTGCCTATTGTAGCGTTCTGTCCAAAACCCTAATGCTGGGTGTCCTTTTTGTAGACAGCATATATTTTGTTTTGCGCTCATTGACCGCTAAACCCATTTTTGCTGCCTCACTCTCAATACTCGCAAAAGCCCTACTGACGGCCCGCTGAGTTCTTCCGACTCAATGTCATTTCAATGTCATCGGCGTAAGCGAGTAGTTGTAGAGACTTGCAAAAGATTGTACTTCCGGTGATGGCTTATGAGTTCCGTACAATTCTTTCAAGTATTTTGCTAAAAAGATACCATCACCTTGTCGAAGACCTTTCCTGACATTGAACGGTTCGGTGGTGTTCTTTTCGATTTTGATGGAGCACCGATCGTTCTCCATCCTCATCCTGCACCGACGGACAAGTTTGGCAGGGATGTCAAAACTAAACAAGGCTCTATATAGCTCTTCTCTATAGATGCAGCCTTTAATTCAATAAAGGGATGGTGAGTATCGATTTGGACTTCCTGAGTTTTCTCCGGGATCTGTCAATGCCCAATCAGACTGTTGATGAGAGGTTTAAGGCATTCACGCAATATCGCAGAATAGATCTTGTATGAGACTGATACCTCTATAATTGGCGTAGTTGAGGGGGTCTCCTTTCTTGTGGATCAAGCAAACGATGCTAAAACTTCATTCGACTTGTCTGACTAAATCTTAGAGATGAGCTGGTGTATGCTCTCTAAAAATAATACAGCCTCTGAGCCATTAGGTCCAGCAGCCTTGTTGCATTTCAGCTTGGATATAGGTATCCTCACTTCGTTTTGGTCAAGTGGACCGAAATTTTGACTATCATCGTCTATGTTGAATGGTTTTTCCGATCCATGATTAATATAAAAGCGTTTTATTGAAAGGTACCAAAGGAGTCGGATTAAGTATGGATCAGCCCCGGGCAGGAAGACCAAGGAAATTGGTATTTGTACCTATATACCTACACAGCTGGACAAATAGTAGGTGGCAGAGCTTAGGGCAGGAATCTTCTTAGAAGAAATTATGTGTCATCGAAGTCTGGTAGTTAAACCTCAGCGTATTAAAGTTTTTTTTTTTTTTTTTGATGCGCAGGTAGGGGTAAAAATCGTTTATGGATACTTGTGGCCCGTACTATGAATTATGCCCGACTCCATGCTCTTGCATGGTTACGTGCTAAAAAAAACCCCTCCTATTTCTCTGTCCTGTTGTTCCCTGCGACACCGCCAGTCAAGGCATTCTTTCGCAGGGGCAGGTTTGATATTTCGTCCTTTCGTATCTCCTCTAAACCTTTGCGTGTTGTTGTTGTGTTCGCATGTTTTTGTTTTTTTTAGGTTGCGCCAGGGATGTGTAATCTTCATAGATACTAATAGCCCGAGTGCTACTAATATGCACGATTCGCAAACCTGAGTAATCGATTCCAGGAATACGCCTACGTATTAAACACACACCCTACACACTTCAACCACTCTTCCCGCGGGACTGCCGTTAGGTATTTCTTCGCGTGGCTGGTTAGCAATTATGCTCTAGTCTCCGAGGCCGCCTCTTGGGCTCTTCTTAGGGCTTCTGCTCTTCGCAGTGCATTCTGCACACATACTATGAATGAGCAGATCTCCATCTACTCGCCCTCTGATCGTATCATGTGACTTACAAGATTTTCTGGACTTGACAGGTTTGCTCTATCTTCTGCAAAGCGTCTGCAGTGGAACACTGCATGCTCCGCGCCCTCCTCTTCGTTTGGACATTCTGGACACAGAGGCGAACTATCGTGTCCAAATCTATGGAGGTATTTCCGGTAGCCACCGTGTCCGGACAGGAACTGTGTGAGGTGGTAGTTACAGTTCCCCCTCGGTCTCTCTATCCATGATTTTATAGTGGGACTGAGCTTGTAGGTCCACCTGCCTTTTGTAGAGCTGTCCCACCTGGTTTGCCACAGCGTTGCTGATGCTGCCCTTTCCTCCTCCTTAATCCTTTTTGCCTCTTGCCAGTTTGAGGGACGCCTAAGGTATACCCTCTGCATCTCATCAGCGAGGGTGTCGATTGGGACCATCCCCGCTAAAACGCAGGCTGCATCGTCGGAGATAGTTCGAAAGCCGCTGATCACTCTGATTGCGCAGAGCCTGTGAGCTGATGATAGCTTCTTCCTGCACTCATTTGTCACCAGTGCACCTGCCCATATCGGGGCAGCATATAGAAGTACCGAGCTGACCACTCTGGACAGCAGGATCCTGCGGGCGCTTCCAAGCCCGCCGATGTCCAAGAGCATTCGGGAGAGTGCTGCCTGCATCAGCGATGCTTGCTTACTAGAATACTCGACGTGGACTTTCGCATGTATGTGCATATGTCCGTCTGCCTGTGCATTTGCGTAGGTATGTTTTAGTATATACCTGCGTTACCTTTGTATCTACTCGCATTCACGATGTTACTTCGTGTGTTTTCCTCGCTCTCTCTCCTTTCTCGCTTTAATCGCCTCAACTCTTGGCATACGAGCTCACTATGTTCCACTTATTTTCCGAATCTAGCATGTGGTGTACTATATTCTCAGGGGTTGGTGTTTCTTCGAGTACTATTTCCACTGCTTCTCTTACTAGCTGGAATCGTGGGTAGTAAAAGAATGCATGCTCCACATCTTCGGGAGTATCACTGCATGATGGACAATTGGGAGTCATCATTCTTAAAGCGGTATAAATATGACCGCAAGCTAACATGTCCCGTTAGTAGTTGTGTTATGTAAAAGTTAACTTTACCATTTCTGCGGTTTATCCAAGTCTTAATTATTGGGATAAGATGGTAAGTACATCGGCCCTTGGGCGAAAGGCTCCAGAGCTGGTGCCATTCCCTCAGACTTGTGTTTCTTTCTGTTGTGTCCGCATCAGTGCGGGATAGCCGTCCCTCCTGTCTATTTTTAGTAATTTTCTTTGTAACTTTTCCGCTAGTATATCGACTGGTAGCGTTCCTGCGATGACGCAGGCTGATTGATTCCAGGTGCGGAAAGCGCTACTTATTCTTAGTGCACATAGTCGATTTACTGCTTTGATATTTCTTTTGTATGGAATCACTTTCATAGCTCCGGCCTTTCTATGGTGACCCATAGAGCACTACTAATGTAACGATCCTAGCTAAAAGAAATCTCCGGCTGTAGCTCGGCCCTCCTATGTTCATTCAAACATACTCCAGATGTTCTTTAAATGTGAGCCTTAAGTCAATCATAAAGCCGTGGTATTTAATAGGTGGTTTGGATACTATTTCATGCCCACTTACTGTAAGTGTGATGGTTTCACGTCGTTTTCTACTTGTAATTAGTACCGCTTCCGTTTTGTGTTCAGCTAGCGTGAGTCCGACTGATGCTAGCCACCGTCAAATAATTTAAATGGTTTCATTGCTGATTTGAACAACTTCTTCCAGTAGTTTTGCTGTAACAACTATAGCGATGTCGTCAGCAAATCCACGATTTTAGACTCGTCTGGTATTTGAAGACGACGGAGGTGAACCCCACAGGCGGATCAGTAGAAATGCGGTGAAGTGGGAGGGTTATGATCCCTTGTTTTCAGATCATAACCTCGCTCATAAAAGGAAGAAGATGAAGAAGGTATTTGAAGACGAAAAACGCCATCGTACATGATGTTCAATAGCATCGGTCCCAGAACCGAAACCTTTGGGACTCCTCCTGTGACTGTGTACTCCTTCACACCATCATCTGTATCATATAGCAACATTCTCTGTCGGAAATAGTTCTTCACTATTTCCCTGATGTACATTGGTACTCTCATATTTCACAGCGCTTCCAGGATGTGCTTCCAACTCCCGGTGTTGAAAGCGTTCAAATCTATCTTAATCCCACTATCCCCCTAATTCGTTCCTTTTTCTTTCCTCTTCTATGTATTTGACAACGCAGGATCCAGAGCGCTGAATAAGGAGTTCACAACGTTCTCTGTTTGACGAAACCTTTAGCTACAGTATTTGAAGATTCACTTGAATAAAGGAATATAAACTTCTGAGACTTACAACATGAGGGGTATAGTCTTATCCATTACTGGCTGCTCATATGCAGCAAATATGTAATTTAACTCCCCCAGCTATAGAGCGCAAGTCGAATTCTTTTAACTGGTTGGCAGATAGAATGACGACTTACATCTCAATATCATTCTAAAACACTAGTGTTTTTCAGTCACCAATCATTATTTACAATTATACTCCTTCTCTAAGCATAACCAACTATAAAGCAACAAACAAATTAATTGCTTGATCCTTAAATAAACTACAACTCCTCATAATCACCATGAAATTATGTAAATTTTAACTTTCTTTTTACGGATTCTAGACCACCACCTGTTCTCATTGCCTACACCCCACCCCGCATACATTACTGTGACCGAAAACTGACTTCAGTAAGATCTGCACATAATGTCCTGCTGCTAACCATTTACTTTATGGGGTCCTTATCGTTTTATGGACCTACACGGTACGGAACCGCTTGTAATTTTATATGCAAATCAAGTGACTACGGATCACTAAGGCAGAACTAAGTTATTCCGAAAAGTCCTTGTGCTCCATTCAAGTGTTCATAAAGTCGGAGCAGACACCATGTGTGGTTTGTCTTCCTGACCAGTGACCGCGTGGATATGGATTGCTTGGGTGACTTGTTAAATGTTGCTTTTATTACGATTTTACTGACTTTCGCGCTGACATCTGAACAATGTGTTAGAGGAAACAACAACAGACAACAGGGGGCCTCCTTTTAAAGGAGTTTAACGGATCGCGGAGGTATCAGAAGCATATGGTGTAGCAAATTTTTAATCGACATCATTTAATTGTTTCCTCAGACATATCCTGATCGCGTTTTTATTGCTAAACATCGCAGATGGTTCGGAACTAATGTTTTCAATTCAATTTTGATCCTCTTTGGATACACTCGTACGAGTACGTATAAAAAGGTCTGTCACGAGCCAAAACATAAGAAAATCCATTCATATGCCTTAAAAAAATGTCAACAAACACCTTTTGATTTCTTGAACTGTTCCTTGATTTAACCCTCATTAGGATTTATTCCACTTTAGTGTAGTGTATTATTGTACCTCACCCACACTCAAGTGTTTCCAGATTCTTTTCAATTTCAATTTGCGTTTCTTTTCGTGTTTATTCGACAGATGTGCCATGCGACACATTCATTGCCTATACAATTTGGCGCATTCTCGCTTTGTCGCATGTGCTCCTGTTGCCTGAGGACGAAGAAGTTGAACTGAATTGCCCAACACAATCACTGCTCCTGAGACCGAGACGTAACAGAATATTGTTTATCCTTTCTCAGACGTAGTCATGCCAGCTGCTTGCCGCAAGGACAATTGATGTTATATTCTTTCCTTTTCCCCATTTCCTCAACATTCGGAAGGATGCGAGGTGAGGTATGCATTCATATGTACATACACATATAAAACCCGTGTAATCGCGGGTAAAGTGTGGACAACCGTAAATTGTGTGTAGGTTGACAAATGTGGTCAATGGTTGATATAATTTGAAAAGTGGAGTTCAAGTGGACATGCACTTAAGAGCGAAAGTGCTGCTAGTTTAAGTGCAACGATTTGATTCACTGTGGCCTTTAAAGAATATCTACCCGTCTTTATGACTGTTCCAGATAGTTCTTCCGTCTTCCTGTCAATCGATATACTTGTTTTCCAAGTATTACCGTAGCCTTCTTGGTGCTTTCTTTGATGCTATGTTTCTAGATGATGTTAAGCTGCGGGTGTGGATCTGGGCACTCTTATTAGCCAACTGCCCTCAGTTGCTTATAACGAGTTGCTAGAGGTCTATGTCCACTTGTGCGGGCCAGTTTTGTTTTTCTATACTACACTGTTCCTCCTTGAGCCAATGTGATGACTCGCTCCTGGGTACCGGGCATATGGATATCGAAGGAAACGAAACGGCTGATCAACTTGCTGGGAAGGAGTCAGCGCTGCATGTATCGCGGGCTCTCCCTTTTGTAGTGCTCCCAATCAGTTCCTTACGGAAGAAAATATAAGACCCCATCGGTCGAACAAACAGACGCTGGGTTCATCGGGACACATGTGCAACGGCCAGGGCGCTATGGGCGGCTTTTAGCAAAAAGAGATCAATCTCTCTGGCGAAACTTAGTCGTCATAACGCACGGGTCATTTCCGGCATAATTACTGGTCACTGTACCATTGGCATTCATGCGGGACGACTAGGTGTACTGCACAACGACTATTGTAGAAATTGCAGGGACGAAGAAGAAATTGAATCTGTTTGTCAGCTACTACTGTGTGATTGTCCTGCCCTATCCGTCAGAAGAATGAGGAGATCTTGGTAGTATAAGTGTACTTCTTCTGGAGCTGGATGACTTAGATAATGTTAAGTTGATTGACCGCAGATAGATTCATATCACTAACTGGGTTGTTCTAATAGTGGACCATCTCTACAGTGTTTCCAGGGCTAAATAATTGGGCACAATGGACCCAAATTGTTGGTCTAGGTGAGCAGTGACTCTTTTTTCCTTTTTCATCTACAATACGTAACCTAACCTGACTGCTCCATGATGAATTCGGGGCCCTAGCTTTGATGTCCATCCTTTGTACACGTCCCAGATATCTTAAACCAGAACCGAAATGGAGGAGCACAACAAAATCACATATACATATATACGGAAAACAAGCACAAATGAACAGAACAACATATTTCCCAATAGCAATGGGTCGCATTTGACAATTCGTCCTTTTTCGTTTTGTATGCTCCTTCGTGCTTAATTGTTGAGGGTAGACCCGGTTTTAGACTAAATATTGTATTCGAATTCTTGTGATGCCACTCTGTAAACCGAACAGTTCGTCATCTACTCTTTTGCCCGTCATATCCAATTGTACTTCTTCTTGTGGTAATGCATATATATTTTGCAGAAATCTAGGGCATCGACTAGAGGTGAGACTATGATTGTGATCACTGCTAATCACCGCTCTGTTCTTTGTACTGAGCAAGAAAAAGTTGCGATTGTTCTATAGTATAAGTGCGCGACTGTTCATTGTGATTTACTGCTTTGTACACCGCGGACGACACCACATAATACCCACACTGCTTGCTCATTGTGTTTCAGTAACATCGACCAGATATATGCCTACCAAACCGTAGTTTAGTAGTAGACTCTTGTCCATCTTCAACATGCTCGAATTTGTATATCGTACTAAATAAGGTATAGTTGCGATTGTTCGGTGGTAGATACATTCATACCCAATCACAGACCATAGTTGTGAATGGGATTGTGATTGTGATTGTGATTGCGCTATTGCTCAGGGTACTTACTTACTTAGGTAGCGCAACAGTTTGGGATGAACCTGGGCCTCTCCATTTAGTTCGGTCTTTATGTAATTGCCTTCAGTTGCGCACTCCAAGTTGGTTGAGGTCCCCTTGAACATATGCGCGTCACCTACGGGGAGGAGGCCCTCTACTGAGGCGTCCCGTATCATGTAAGGATATCTTCATCCGTTTTCAATAAAGTCCATGTTTCAACACCGTAAAGCAGGACTGAGATTATCAGGGTCTTATGTTGAGTCTTCTTAGTTGTTCGATTTGCAAGGAGTTATTCTTCGCTTTATTTCTGCGCTGGTATCATTGTCAGAATTAATAGCAGAGCCAAGGTAGACAAAGTCCCTTACTACCTGGAAGTTGTAGCTGCCCACTGTGAGGTCCAATTCGTTTGTCCAATTCGTCGGTGTTGATTGTCGCTTCTTCTTGACAGCATGTACTTGGTTTTGCTCGCGTTTATCGCTAAACACATTTTAGCCTCTTCTGCTTCAATGCTTGCAAATGCATCGGTGACAGCCCGCTGAGTTCTTCCAATACCGTGTGCGTATGCAAGAAGTTGTACGGACTTTTGATAGATTGTACCTCTGATGTTGGCTTGTGAGTTCCGCGCAATCCGTTCAAGTACAACATCAAAGAAGTCACCTTGTCTTAAACCTTTTTTGACATCAAATGTCTCGGTGAGGTCATTACCGAACTTGATGGAGCAGCGAACGTCCTCCATCGTCATTCTGCACAGACGAACAAGTTTGGCAGAGATGTCAAAACTAGGCATGGCTCTATATATCTCTTCTCTATAGATGATGTACCCACCCCATCGTCCTAAGGGTATAACTAAAGGAAATGGCCCTCCAGGTTGGGAGTTGTGCCGTCGAGGTAACTTCCCTACCACGTAAGAAAAACCAATGGTTCCGAAACAACCAAAAGCCAAAAGATCTTGTATGCGATGTTGAGAAGACTGATGCTGCAATTGGCACAATTGAGGGGGTCTCCTTTCTTATGGATCGCACAAACGATGCTGAGATTCCATTCATCAGGCATGCACTTGTCTGACAAATTTTTAAGGTGAGTTAATGTATGCTCTCTACCAGTTGATCACCAGCTGCCTTGAAAAGTTCAGCCGGGTCCAGCAGCCTTGTTAGATTTCAACTTGGATATTGCTATCCTCACTTCGTTTTGGTCAAATGGACGGAAATTTTGACTATCATTGTCTATGTTGAATGGTTTATTCTGCCTGACATCGGGATGTTGGTCTTCATCGCCATTATACAGTCTGCAGAAGTAGTTTTTTTTTGCTCAGGTAGGTACATACCAAATCGCAACGCAATCGTTTCTTCTGGCTTTATATGTACTTATGTACATAGGTATGGTAAGATTTTACGGATTGAGCGAAGTGTAATTCTGTAAGGTATATGTATTTTACTTTATCTGCTAAATACGGCTGGCAATACAATTAAGGAGGATCAACATGGAAGATCTTGTGTTCAATAATAAAAAGAACCATACTTAGTTCTATTTGGGTTTACTTTCCCTCTGCGTATGTATGTATGTTAGCCAATACTAAGGGTTTAAGGCGGGCACCCTGTAGGAAGGGGAGCAAAATGTCACTTTGGACAGAAAAAGGGCAAAATTGTACCCACGTTTTTAATCCTAGGTCGAGACTACACATACGAGTACAGCCATTATTCTCGAATAACGAAGGGTGATCACAATTTTAAACTTCAACTTTTTAAACCGTGTTACTCGTATGTATTCAAAGATCCAATTGTGTTTAAAAACCACACAACTCCCATTCAAATTTCAAATTTCCTTTTGAATTCAATTTTATTTAATTCCGCGTCATTAATTTCTGATGAGTTTTCAATTCTCTCCCTCGCTCTTTGATTTTAGTTCAACCGTGAACCCGCAACAAATTGATAAATTTTTAACCCCTTACCAACAGTCTAGGTACATATTTAACAAATTTTATTGCATATCGTTAAAGATATTTTGGGCGTTATGTTCATAAAGCATGAAAATTTGCTCTAAAATGTTAAACTCCGCATGAGGGAGTCCACGCAAATCATGTTAAGTGCTACATGTAACCACCATCAACCCTCGCTTTAAAAAAATCAGGATGTTCTACAGAAACCATTTCCCTTATAACTATTGTTGCAATTTTGTTGTATGTGCAGATTGTTTCACGGGTCAACAGATCGCCATAATCCATTTTTTTACTTCATTAAACTAGTTCTTTTTTTTTTAAATGTAACCGAAGTCATTTTAACTATAAAAAGTTTCAAATCACTTGTCCATTGATGTGGAAAATTCGTTCGAAAACTAGAATGTATACAGAATCCATTAAAATGTAGGAAAATACTCGAATACAGAAAAATAAATCCTAATCCTGTAAAGGGTATTGGGAGACTGGTCAGCAGTCAGTTGAACACGTGGCACACGACTAGGAGCAGATAGGAATCTGTATTTTTCTTATGCAAGGATTAGGCCACCTACAAACAGGTAATTATGTCAAAGTGTGTTGGTCTTAATAGTTTCTCTGTAATCCTTTCCGAATCTCCTACATAAATGGGTATTTCCGGATATTTTTTTTTTTTTTTCAATTATTGTAAGCTGATTAGACTTACATATAGGGAACTGTCTACACCTTAGGTAGGATTGCTACTGATTAAAGAACAGGATTAACCACCTACAGATTAGGCGAGGTAGTGATACATTATTGCAATGGAAATTCAATTTAAAGAATGAATAGGAACTCCATTCATGAAATATGTAGAACTATATTTTAATTTCACTTAACAAATACTTTGTCAAGAGAATTCATTGCGAAGAAAAGACTTTAAGTTTTTTCTTTTACTTCACGTCAAAGAGTCTTCGTGCCTGATTGAAGAATGAAAAATGGTTTACGTGTTTTAAGACTGCCCCTGAAACCTTTTAAGAGCTTTATCTATGACTTTAGTTCCTACCTGTGTTGAGAGAGGTCGCATTAATTGACGAAGAGATACTCGTGAGTTAGGGATACTAACTACATGCGCACTCTGGAAAAAAAAACAATAACGACAGAAACCTCCCGAAAAATGCTTAAACAGATCATTTTCGATCTTGCCAGCTTAATTTACAGCATAATGTATAAATCAGTGCATATGTTTTTTTGATGCGCACGTAGGGGTAAGAATCCTTTCTGGATGCTTGTAGCCCGTGCTACGAGTTACGCCCGACTATAACGTGCTAAAAAAAAACTTCTCCTATTTCTCTGTCATGCTATTCCCCTGCGGCACCGCCAGTCAAGGCATTCCTTCACAGAGCCAGGTTTAACATTTCGTCACTTCTTTTTTAGCTGCCAGAGTTGGCAGGATCTTCGTTCCTTTTGTTTCCCCTTACTCGTTCCTCTATACGCAGTTGCTGCATCATACTCTTGATTACTTCGTTTATGGTCTCCCAGCCTTCGCTTCTCGCCACCATAAATGAGATCAGGCTTCTTTGGGTCACTTGGCCGACAGTTGCTCTTTCTAGGACGTTCCTAGCCCTTGTATAACCTTGGTATTCCATCTGTACATGCTTTGAGTTCTGAACTTTTTCTTCACAGTTCTGGCAAAATGGGTAATCCGCGTGCTTGTACTTGTATAGATACTCCCGAAAGCATCCACGCCCCGATAGAAATTGTGTAAGGTAGTAGTTCTGCTCCTCATCACCAACAAAAGAAAAATCCCCGGCTTTCGGACCCCTAAGACTCGGTGGCACCCCACTGCAAGACTCGGACAAAGCACACTATTTAGGATTCATACTCGTACTTGACCGCAAACTGAACTGGAGAGACAACACAGCTGAAAAAAAAAGGAAAGCGTACATTCCGTTTTATGCTTGCAGTCGAATTTTTGACAAAAAATGGGAACCCAAACCTGTCATCATCCACTGGATGTACACAGCCATATTCAGACCCATTTTAACATATGAGTGCATAGTCTGGTGACCAAAAGCAGAGAAAATCACACATCTCAAGGAACTGAAAAAACTCCAGAGACTCGCTTGCACAGCATCCACTGGCGCCATCAGAACCACTCCGACCACAGCCCTGCAAACAATCCTCGCACTGATCCCACTAGACATATTCGTTAAGAAATCAGGCACGACGCCCTGTGCCCTGTGTATTAAAGAATCCAACTTATTGAAAAAGGACCACAAAGGCCACCGTACTATTGCTAGATGGGCTTACCTAGACGCCACCACAGACTACCTTCCGGACACAAAAGTATCCCAGGAAAACTGGCAAGAAAGGGATCAGAACAAGACCTGTCAATGGTCCAAAACGTACTTCTCCCTCCCCTGGAACTTATTAAAGCAAAATTAGCACTTGACGTCAAACAGCAAGCAGGTGAAAAAGCACTTCCATCGTGCCGTGTCTCCGGAAGTATCTGGACAAAACATGACAAGGGGAAAGCCAAGCTCATCCTCACTCAAAACAGACAAAACTTGGCGTCCTTCACAGGAATTATCACCGGCCACAACTTTTTTGGCGGCTAAGTACAGATGAAATTTGTAGAGGCTGCGGCAACACAGACGCAGATGAGGACATAGACCACTTCCTATGCTAATGCCCTAGTCTCTGCATTACCAGAGAGACGGCCCTCGGAGAATATTTCTTCAAAAAATCTGGGCGACCTGTCTGAAAAGCCACCAACCGCCATTCTGAAATTCATAGCATCTTCAGGATGCTCTCACAGTTTCTTTTTCCTCCTTTTTCTTATTGTTCTGCCTTTTCAGTGTTCCAGCTAGGTAATTTGACGTCAGGGGAGCACAATGGATCCTTTTGAGATCCGGGTGCAGACTGTATCCATTCGTCGCGGCTAACCCCTTAAACCTAACCTAATCTAACCTAAGGTAGTAGTTTATCCCACCATGCTTTCTGCTAATTCATTCATCAACTTCGGGGATCAATGTGTATGCCCATCGCACTTTGGTTGTGATGTTCCACCTATATTGCCATTCGGCTATTATTACTCCTACAGTTGTTGTTCTGTCATCATGCTCGTTTTCACGTAGATCTGCGGTCTTCTTTGCATCTAGATAGATAGGCTTTCGACCTAATACATATTATACTTATCGCATCCGTTGACACTGTTCTAAAGGCGTAGCGTACCCTTTAAAATGCGATTCTAATTCTTTGTATGACTTGCGGTGTGTCACTAATGCCCATATTGGGGCCTCATACAGGAGTACTGACTTACTCCGGTCGTTAGAAGATTTCTGATTGGATGCCTTGGTCCCCCATTATTTGACATTAGTCTGCATAGTGCCGCTACTGCCCGAGATGCCTTCTCGCCTCACATTAGGTGATCCCTGAAGCTGAGTCTGTTGTCCAGCCACACTCCCAGGTACTTGCCGACTCGATGACCTAACTGACCTGTATGGTAAGGTGTTCCACATTTTTACGGCTGCTTATGAGAACGGCTTCAGTTTTGTGGTCCGCTAATTCTAAACCTAATGTCTGTAGTCATGCCTTCGCGTTTGTGATTGTTTTATTGCAATTTTGCATGACTTTTTCTAATGCTTTGGCCACTACTGCAACTGCAATATCGTCAGAATAACCGATAATGTCTACCCCATTCGGCCTTTGTGCTCTTAGAATGCCATCATACATTATGTTTCAAGTCCCAGGACCGACCCTTGTGGAACTCCTCGCGTGATCTTATACCTCTTAGGTCCCTCTTCCGTGTCATAGTAGAGGGTTCCGTCTTCGAAGTTGTTCACAATTATCCGCAGTAAGTAATGTAAACAGAGGATACGAAGTATCCAAGAAAATCAACACATCCACTCCACTACTAAGTACTTTATGTAGCGTGGAACTGCCAATGGCAGCTCCGGCATATTTATTTTTTTTATTTTTATTTTTTTTTTAGGTTGCGCCAGGGATGTGTAATCTTCATAGATACTAATAGCCCGAGTGCTACTAGCATGCACGATTCGCAAACCTGAGTAATCGATTCCAGGAATACACCTACGTACTAAACACACACCCTACACACTTCAACCACTCCCCCGCGGGACTGCCTTTAGGTATTACTTCGCGGGGCTGGTTAGCAATTTATGCTGTACTTTCTGCTTCTCGACGTATTCTTTCTTGAATTCGAAGCTGCATTTGTACGTGCGTAATAAAAGCACAAATTTCCATGCATTTTTCCTCATATTGTACCATATGATCTATGAGGAATGGAGGCCTGGGAAGTTCGTTTCTCCAGTTTTCAAATCGCCTACAGTAGAAGACTGCATGTTCCGTATCTTCCTCCTGGTCTGGACATTCTGGACACAACGGAGAGCTATCGTGTCCAAACCGGTAAAGATATTTGCGATAACCTCCATGGCCAGACAGGAACTGCGTGAGGTGGTAGGTGCAGTTCCCATGTGCTCGGTTTATCCAAATGTCGATGGTGGGGATTAATTTATAGGTCCATCTGCCTTTAACCGCATTATCCTATCGATCTTGCCACACAGCTCTTGAAGCTGCTTTTTCTTCTTCTATAACCCTTCTTCTTTCGCTAGCCTCTTGATGGCTCGAGCCTCTCCGATTGTAGATTCTCTGCATCTCGTTCGCGAGGATGTTGATAGGAACCATTCCTGCTATGATAAAGGCTGCTTCGTCAGAGATAGTTCTAAAACCACTGATGGTCCTTATAGCGCAGAGTCTGTAGGCTGATGTAAGTTTCCTCCTTGTTTCTTTGGTCGCTAGAGCCCCCGCCCAAACCGGATCCGCATAAAGAAGGACTGAGCTAACAACTCTGGATAGTAGGATCCTCCTAGCGTATCCAGGTCCCCCAATGTTGGGCATTATCCTTGAGAGTGCTGCCTGAAGTCGTGACGCTTTTTTGCTCGAATAATCAACATGCTGTTTAAACCGCAGTCTATTGTCGAGCATTACTCCTAGGTATTTGATTCCTTCTTTGGATCTGATGATTTGGGTTCCAACCTGTACATTCATATATTCCACAGATTTCCGACTGGTTATTAGAACAGCTTCAGTTTTGTGGTCAGCTAATTCTAAGCCGGCGGATCCTAGCCAGCTTTTGATTTGACTGATTGCCACATTTGTAGCTGATTCTACTTCACTGATTTGTTTTGCTACTGTAACAACAGCAATGTCGTCAGCAAAGCCAATTATATTCACTTTATGTGGCAGTGGTAGTCGTAAAACTCAGTCGTACCTTATGTTCCATAGTAATGGGCCCAGCACCGATCCTTGCGGGACCCCAGCTGTAACATTGTAGTACTTCACTCCTTCGTCGTCATACCTCAGTTTGCTGTTGGTAAAGTAGCTCGCCATTATCTGCAACAAGTAAGATGGTGTATCCATCCTAGCAAGAGATCTTCTTATAGTGGGCCAGTCTGCCGAATTAAACGCGTTTTTGACATCTAGCGTCACTACTGCGCAGTATTCCTTGGTGCCGTATCGCCATCTTTCACCTTCAATTGCTTCCGCTGCTATATTAACTACAGGTTTAATGGCGTCAATTGTTGAGCGAGACTTTCGGAATCCGAATTGGTGGTTGCACAAAGCCCCTTTCTCCTCCGCTATTGTGAGCAATCTGTTGTAAATGATTCGCTCCAGGATCTTTCCCATCGTGTCCAGTAGGCATGTCGGGCGATACGACGATGGGTCTCCTGGGGGTTTGTTTCCTTTTGGCAATAAAACGAGATGTTGCAGTTTCCATTGATTAGGGAAAATTCCTTCTTCTAGGCACTTTTGCATTGTTGCAATAAAGATGTCTGGCCTTTTTTGAACAGCGGCTTTCACTGCTTTGTTAGGGATGCCGTCAGGTCCGGGCGTCTTGTTGTCACCTATCTTTCTGGATGCGATTGTCAATTCCTCTGTTGTAATCACTGGAATTATCTCTGTAAAGTTTTCTCTGGTGATTGCGCACATAGTAGATGCTCTCCTTGGAAAAAGATGTTCTACTATTGACTTCAGCATTATCGGGCATGTTATCTGCGGGGAGTTGCCGCCCTTAAGCTTTGTCATCACCATCCTATACGCCGTGCCCCAAGGGTCTACGTTAGCTTCATCGCAGAGCTGCCGGAAACATCTCGCTTTGCTCTCCTTGATAACTCTGCTTAACTGTTTTCGCGCCAGCTTAAAGGACGATAGGTACTCCTGAAAGTTGGGTGTGTTTCGCGAACTTTGTACTTTGCGTCTTGCCCGTAGATACTCTGCTCTAAGCACCCTGATCTCGTCGTTCCACCAATAGCAAGGCAGGCGTCTTCTACTTGGGGCCCTCCTGGGCATTGATGCATCGCACGCTATGTTGATGGACTGGGTGAGGTGGCGAGCTGAATTTTCTGCCGTAAAGTGGCAGACCCCAAGGTACATTAATTATTCTTTGCTGACGATGGAGCCATCATAAGTGAGGATCCTATATCCCTGCAACGAGCACTCGATGTGTGGGTGGACGTTTTGGAGGGAGATTGGTATCGCATTGGTTCAAAAAAGGCTGAGTACTTGTTCTGCCCATTCTCTGATCCACTCAGGCCTATTCCAGACATTTATTTGAATGGAACAGTGCTTCCCAAGTGCGAGAAGTTCAAATATCTGGAATCTATGATCAATGCCAAAGCCAACCTGTGATGACGATATCAATCATAGCGTAAGCGTAGGGTGAATGAAGTGGCGAGAAAACTCCGCTATCTTCTGTGACCGAAAAATGCCCCCTAAGTTGAAAGAAAGGCTCTACACCGCAGTTATGTGCCCAGCGCTCACATACGGTTCACAATGTTGGACAATATGCAAAAAGTATGAGAGTAAATTAACGGCAGCTGAGGTGAAGATGATTCGCATGGTAGCAGGAGTGACAAGGCTTGATCGAATAAGAAGTTCGAAGATCCGTGGAAGCCTTCACGTCAAGGAAACCATCTTCCGAAAGACAGAGTGTGACCGGCTCAACTAGTATTGTCACTTTCAAAAAAGAGATCATTTGAACCCATTTAAAAAGGCAATATCAATGAACATTCCAAAGACATCACGAGACAGGAGAGGCAGGGCTATAAACGCCTGGATCACACAAATGCAACGACATCGGCCTCATTAACCGAGTGATCCAAAATCGGGAGGCCAGCCGACATTTTCTGAGGTCAAGTAGGCGAACCCCACAGGCGGATCAGTAGAAATGCGGTGGAGTGGGAGGGTTATGATCCCTTGTTTTCGGATCATAACCTCGCCGAAATAGGAAGAAGAAGAAAAAACATGCTGAAAAATCGTCAGATTTAGCTATTGCTACTCTTTTATTCACACCACTCACAATCTCCAAAACAGAAGAGAGTCTCTAGAAAAACCTATACCAATTAAGGATAGCAAAGGTGCTTGTACTAAATGGTTCAATTTTACAATTTCCACGAACTATGTTTAACATTACAATGTATCCCCTTCAGATGACGTAAGTTATCCAGAACAGCTGCATAGCTTTGCTTACAAATCACTTTATCTATCGTTTGTCCTAATCCCTTTTGAACTACATACGTACATATGTAGGTATATCACATATTCTGTTTGAAAGTGTCGTTTTTTTTTTTTTGATCAACAAAAATATGAAAATTGCAAGCAAATAATGTTCGCCCTATTTTTCTTGAAAAGTATCGCAATGTCCTTTCGTTTTACTTTTTTTTCTCAAATTTCTATCTAATTTTTGAGGTAAGAATGTTCTCTTAAATCGCCCTAATTTATGGATACACATACAATTATTATGCATTTCGAATAAATTTTCGCAATAGGAATGACCCTTGAACGGTCCAACCTCACTTTCCCACAGGATGCACAGATAAGGATCTTTTGCATCGAAGGGAGAACTTTTTCATAGAATTCTTAATATTTTGTGTAATAATTTTCCCATGCTTGACATTTTCTTCGCATTTTCTATTGATGACCTAATTTATACTCTAGGTAAAATTTAGAAAGGAAATGACCCAGAAGATATTTCGGTGAAAAATGATATTAGAAACTTACTAAGTAAGAAGGGAGAAATGTAAAAAGGCCTTTCTAAAGGTGATGTCACAAATAAATGGCTAGTCGAATTTGCATATCCTTAAAATGAGTACAGACCGAAACACTTATGTTCCAGATCGCAATAACTGGGAACAGAAGAAACGCACATTTGGCAATAACTCTTATGTATGGTACACAGACGTATCCAAGATAGATGAAGGAGTTGGGGCTGAAGAATATGGTGCTACAACCTTCATTCACCCGTGCATGGAAAAAAGTAACTCGTATTTCAAGCCGAAGTATTCGAACTATGCATCAGAGAAAATATAAACAGATCTATAACCAACAAGAACATTTATATTCATCAGATAGCAAGCCTGCTCAACTAGCGATTAAGGATTATGAAATAACATCCAAACTAGTATGGGACTGCCTTCAGCTACTCATATCACTAGCCAGCGCGAACAGAGTTCATCTCATTTGGGTGCCAGGACACAGTGGGTATGAAGGAAATAGAAAAGCCGACCTGCTAGCCAGAACAAAAGCTGCGTCAAACTTTATGATGCCAAGACCATTCTATGATTTGCCAGTGAGTACTGCAAAAAGCTGTATCATCAAAAATTAGCTAAAAGAAAAAGCGCATCATTACTGGATGGAAGTGAAGGTAACAGACAAGCCAATATCTTTCTGCCAAATACTTCCCTCAAAAGAACGAAACAACTCCTACAATTAACTAGGAATCAGATTCGAATAGCCACAGGTTTCCTTACAGGGCGCTGTCAAGTGAAAAAACATCTCATGGCTATGGGAATAGCGCAAGACAGTATCTGCAGAATGTGCAACGAAGACGAAGAATTAGCAGAACACATCTTATGCTCCAGTAACTGTCTAATCAGAACACGTCATAGTTACTTAGGTAAATTCTACCTTGAAGCAAGAGACTTATCTGCTAGCTCACTCAAAATCATAGTGGAGTTCACCACCAAATCGGCCATATTAAGATCAGAGGAAATCACAATATGCCCAAGGGGTTATGAATACCCTTAGCATATTTATACACAGTGCGGGCGTTACTCATGTCCTGTATCCCCTTGTGGGTCCTATGGCCTCTACTACGCCTACGCGCCATCTGAGTTCTCCCCAACTTTTCCCCAACTGCCGTGCCTCCTCTCGACTGTTCTGCGCCATGTTCTCCTCGGACCGCCAGGTCTTCTGCCATCCTGAATTAGAGGGTTCCATTGCATAGCATGATTTGCTATGGAACTGTCACCCTTTCGGAACGTGTGACCAATCCACAGCCACTTTCGCCGTTGGATGGTTGTGCCTATTGGTTCCTGACCCGTTTTCTCGTAAAGGTGTTCGTTAGAGATACGATTGGGCCAGAAAATTCTTAAGATATTGCGCAGGCAACTATTAACAAACGTTTGCAGCTTTCTGGTGATAGTAGTGGTCACTCTCCACGTGCTGCAACCATATAGCAGCACGGATTCAACGTTGAAGCGGAACAGTCTTATTTTGGTGTTCAAACTGATTGCATTATCCATATCATCCATATTTTGGACAACATCCCGAACGCGGACTTTGCTTTGGCGATCCTGTTGGCTATAACCAGTTCGGTTCCACCATCGGTCGAGACAATACTCCCAAGATACTGGAAATCCTCTTCTCTCTCTACCGGTTGTCCAGCAATGCATATTTGAGCCGATGAGTTAGTTCCAAGGCTGATAATTTTAATTTTTACCGTATGCTGCTGTCATTTGGTGGAGGTCCATAATTCTGTGGGAGAGTATGCATACATCGTCAGCGTAGTCAAGATGTTGAAGTTGAGTTGTAAGAGTCCATCGAATTCCTCCGTCGACAAAGCTGCATGAAGCACATCGCTAATCACCAATAGGAATAATATGGGTGAAAGGATACAGCCTTGTCTTACCCCACTTTGGATCTCAAATTCCTCAGACAACTTTCCCCTGTGCAGAACGTGACATTTGGAGCCTTCTTGTGTAGCTTTGATAATAGCAATTAGTTTATCGGGAATACCTCTCCTGCGTAAGGCACGCCAAATAAACTCCCTGTTGACACTATCGAACGCCTTCTCAAAATCGATGAACAGCAGGTGCAGTGGCGATGGATATTCAACACACTGTTCGATGATAATCCGCAGGGTGTTGATGTGGTCGGCACAGGAGTATCCAGAGCGGAAACCTGCTTGTTCGCCATCGAGTGTGTCTTCGAGATGTTGTTTAATTCGCTCCAGGGTGATTTTAGCTATTATCTTCGCTACAGCAGGCAGCACACATATACCCATCCAGTTTCCGCACTCCATTAAATTTCCTTTCTTAGGAAGCTTGACGATCAGTCCCTTTTTCCACTCGTCAGGAAAGCTCTCAGCTTCCCAAGCTCTCTCTATAAGTGGAAGCAGAAGCTCAGCCGATGTTGTGGGCTCTGCTCGTAAGAGCTCTGCTGGAATACCGTCAAGTCCTACCGCCTTGTTGGTTTTGAGTGCCTTGATCGCGGTAATGATCTCATATTTACTGGGAATCGTGGTGTGTATTCGGAAACTTCTCACCTCGGGCATCTCAGTTTGATTTGGGAGCATATCGCTAGCAAACACACGGTTCAAAACTATAGCAAAATGCTCTTTCCATCTCTTGAGCTGGTCCTTATTCGAAATGAGCAAGGAGCCGTCTAGGTTTTTCACTGGGTGTTGGCTGGAGCTGCGACCACCTGTCAGCTCTTTCGTGATTCTGTAGACGGTCCTGCTGTCGCACCTCCGTGCAGCTTCTACTGCTTCTGTAGCCAGCGCGTTGATGTAGTTGCGCTTGTCACGTCGCACGCTACGCTGAACTTCTCTTATCGTCATGCGATATAGGAAATCTAGCTCGCTACGCTTCTCCCTGCTGCTGGGGTAGCTGCAACGCGAGCTTTCAGCTGTTTTCGTTCGTCAATCCGTCTCCAGGTATCCTCGGAAAGCCACGCCCTATGTCTTCTCTGCGATCGACCGACAATTCTTTCAGCACCAGATGTAAAAACATTTTCCACAGCACACAAATGTTCTTGGATGGTTGCGGGCATTGAGCTGCTGCTTGCTTCAAAAAAACAAATACAAATATTTGGCGCAACAGCTCTTTTAAAGTGCCAGGGCCTAGCTACTCGCAAACACTCATGTTGTGTGGGTTATATTTTTCACACGAATGGAAGGGACCTACAGTTTAATGCCGAATCCGAACGGCGATTTGAGAAGCTTTTTCGTGACAACAATACTCTCGGATGTTTGTCAGACGCTCGCGAGAGGTGGGACCGTGAAAAAACTTTTTGGTGTTTTCTGGGATTCGAACTTGGAACCTCATGCGTAGTGATCCGACACACTAACCACTTACGCCACGGCGCCCACTGATTGCTGATTGCTGATTGCTTCCACACCTTGCGAAAAGTGCTCTCTTAATTGTTGGCGCACTGAGGGATCACTAAGTCTATCGATGTTGAACCTGGGCATTCTTGTGTTGTCGTGGGATCTTCGAACTGCAGCAGTCCGTAGTTGGAGAGTAGCTATCATAAGGGGATGGTCACATACTATCCCCACATCCGCCCCTCGCCTGTTTCGGACGTCCAGGAGACTACTTCTAAAGCAGCGGATGATAGCAAAATAGTCAATTTGGTTGGAGGTTGCTTGCCTGTCATCATTTTGGGGACTTGCATTGCGATAAATGAATTCATGCGATATAAACTGGACATTTTGGGGGTAAGTGAAGTAAGATGGTTAGAAGCGGGCGAGTACCAGTCCCCAACGCGTAGCACTGTACTACTCTATTCTGGAAGACCATCCGGAAGTCCGCGGGAATATGGAGTCAGACTACTGCTAACAACAACAGCACACAAAGGCCTAATTTCCTGGCAGCCTCATGTTGATAGGATTATGACGGCCAGATTCCGGACTAGAGTACGACGCGTCACCATTAGACAGTGTTATGCCCCAACGGAGGGCTCGTCTGAGGACTAAAAGGAGAGCTTCTACAATTTCTTAAGTGCCGTCTTCAACACAACACCAAATGGAGACATTGTCATAGTGATGGGCGATTTTAATGCCAAGGTAGGCAACGATAACGAAGGGCTCAAACATGTAATCGGGAAGCATGGACTAGGCAACCGCAATGACAACGGGGAAAGGTTTGTGGATTTCTGCAATGCCAACCGCCTTGTGATAGGTGGCACCATGTTTGAGTACAAGACCTGCCACAAAGTCAGCTGGGTTTCCAATGACAGGCAGTGCGGGCATTGGAAAGGATAGATAGAGAGAGAGAGAAAGATCCCCCAGATAACTGGGGAGATTTTTGTTATTTTGTTTCCTTTGCTTCTGATTCACAGTATTTTTTTTCCTGAAAACCGATGTCAACAGAGCGAGCAATCTTTCCAGCCATATGACCAAGCTATTACCAGTGTTATGCCTTCACAGTAGTGCTCAGACAAGCTTTCGCAATTAATCGGGCTGGCTTTATATAATATATAATATATATTCAAAAAAAAAATAAAAAATATTTGGCGCAACAGCTCATTAAGTGGTAGGGCCTAGCTTAAGGGACCTACAGTTTAGTGCCGTATCCGAACGCCGATTTGAGAAGCTTTTTTGTGACAACAATACTCTCGGATGTTTGTCAGACGCTCGCGAGAGGTATAAATGCTTGCTGACATCAAGATTTGAACCATGAACCATTAGCGTGGCAATTGACGACGTTACCACTACACCATTGCCACCCCAAAAACATTGTGTGTACCTATGTTTAAAATTTGGTGTACCTATGATTCTGCAACCTCGTTAAAAAAATGAAACAAGAGTTATCTTCGCCCTGCCAATCATCATTAAAATATCTTTCATTTCTCCAAAATCCATATAAATTTCCAGTTTTCGGATTAAGTGTACCGAAACTCATTCTCTAAATATATTTGACAATCCAATGGAATCCACTAGCCACAGCCACCACCACCCATGGTGATCTGGCATTTATATTTATACACCGGGTGACAAGACGAACAATATGAGCCTCCCGTAGAGAAAGTCCTCCATGATCTACAAAACACATTATCACTTCCAAACGATTTGACTTGACTGCCCTGTGAAACTGCATTGAATCCTTACTCAGCATAAAACAGATGATTATGTGATGCTCCTGCTGTAGCCATTGTTCGCATCTCATAATCCTTTTTTCATCACAAAACTCGTCCTTTCTACATTGTTTACTGGTGAAAGGAATAAACTGACTATGAGGAGCGAATTTTCGCCTATTTTCCATATAAATAAAGCGGTTTTGATGTTGCCGTTGGGCATTGCTAATGTTTGAACACTGAAATCCATAGAATGACTTGACACGTGCCCATTTATGATAAACGACTTTGTAATGAGTTAGCAAAAATTTTAATTGATTGGCAATGTTTTGGGAATGTTTACCGTGTTTGGGAATAATTTTCGAAGGGATATGTGAGGAAAGGATAAATATTTGTAATTCGAAATAGTGTTTTCTCCCCTAAAGTATCGTTACAGATGACTTTCGTACAAATTTCTCTAACCCATCAGTGTGAAAGGAGCCATTTGTTTCTACGAGTATAAACTCCGACATAGTAGTCTCAATAGTAGAGAGAACAATTTGACCTATTCCTAGTATTATAGGTAGGTAAGACGAGACAAGCTTGAAGCATAAGCGCCCTCACATCACAATTTAAAGAAGCAGCAAACAGGTGCGACCGGACCGTTTACCAGATTGTCAGGAAGGTGAAGATGCAAACAACTCAAAATAAAATGTGCAGATACATATGTAGCTCATAGACCAAACACAACTAGTTTCTTGATGCGTACCAATATCCAATGTTGGTCGGTACCTTGGAATAGAGATGGTGGCGGAGGAGCCCTTAATGGCCCAACGGCAGCGCTTATACTCCCGGAGTTGACTACTGGCACCGGTGTACCCGGCCCCTCGTCCTACGGGTATAATTAAAGGAACTGGCACTCCAGGTTGGGGGTTGTGCCGTCGGGATAACTTCCCTACCACGTAAAAAACGTATGGTTCCGAAACAACCAAAAGACTCGGATAAGGGCGACTCAACTGATGACGATCCCAGCAAACGAAATAAGGACAACGCCCTTCGGATCTGTACGTGGAATGCTCTATCCCTTTACAGACCACGTGCAGCCGAACAATTAGCAGAGGCCCTAGACTGCTATAAAGTAGATATAACCGCCATCGAGGAAGTGCGGTGGGATGGGCCGGGCAAAAATAGGATGAAAAATTGTGACGTCTACTACGGGGATTGCTACAGAGGCAACAGGCAGCGCTTATTTGGATGCGGATTTACTATACGCGGCAGACTTAGGCAAGAAGTCTTAAGCTCCCGACACCTGAGTGAGCGTATTATGACTATCACGGAGAAAAATAAGTTGTTGGATCTACCGAAACGACAGTCAATTTAACAATTTCCGGTCTTGATTTTCAGCTAATGTCATAAAATGTTGAATTTACGATTTTGCTTAATTGTTAAATCAACTACCAATCTGTTGAATTTATCGGTGATCTGATAAGAGTCTTACAGACACTTCGGCAAAAACAACTGAAATATCTGTAGATTTTGTTGATTCAACTACTGGCACAAAAGAAAATCGGTAAAAATTCTTGTACATTACAGGACTAGACCTATACGATTGAAACTGAAATCAGTAAAAGCAACTAAAAAATAAGTTGAAATTTTATTTTGGTGGTAAATGTATTTCGATAAGATCAACAAACTCTCCGTTGCTTTTACAGATCCTATTGTTATTGAAAAGTATCCCAAATCAACCCATCCATCGGCTAAATTTACTTAAAATTGGCGATTACAGCAGTTTTTGCTGTTGACATACATTTTTGAAAGAAATTTTCTACCCATTTGCTTTCGACAACTTTGAGATGTTGAATTTACAATTTTTTTTCTCTCTGTGATCCGGATTAAGCCTAAATTCGCTAACATAAGCCTAATATGTGTTCATGCCTCCACGGAAGAAAAGGACCCTGCCAAAGATTGCTTCTACGAGCCAAAAATAGGAAAGGAGGACGTCTTTGGTAGGGCAGTCGGTAAGCATAGCCTACATGACACCACATCTGATAACGGACTAAGGCTAATTGATTTCGCTGTGGAGCGAAATGTCACCATGGCAAGCACATTGTTTCCTCATCTCAATATTCATAAGCACCCATGGCGGTCCAATGATCATGTAACGATCAACCAAGCTGATCATATTGGGATCGACGCAAGACATGCCTCTAGTATTCTGGATGTCCGGACCTTCCGAGCGGCCAACATAGACTCGAATCATTACCTTGTTGTAGCCATGGTATGAATGCGGATATCCCAAACTGAGCAACAAAGAAAAATCACTGTGAGAAAGTTTAACGGCGTGAAGCTACAATCGCAAGAGACCGCCAGAGTCTTCGATGAACACAGTGCGGTGTCAAGCCAGGAAAGTCCACCATCGATCAAATCTTCACGCTTCGGCACGTCCTGGAGAAAACTCAAGAAGTCCAAATCAACACCGACGAATTGGACAGAACGTCATAATGGGTAGCTACAACTTCGAGATAGTAAGGGACTTGGTCTTAATGGTCTTAATTGAAAACGGATGAAGATATCACTGGTCGCTTCGAGAGAAAAATTCTTCGTAAGATTTTCGGTCCCATTGGCATTGACGGGTTTTGACCTGGTCAAAAAACTGGATTTATTGACTTTTGGACGTTTGAGACGGCTAGGACATGTAGAGCGGATGGACACCAACTGTCCGGCCCGCAGAGTCTTCGAAGCTAACCCGGAAGGACGACGCAGTAGAGGGCATCCTCGCCGTAGGTGGCGCGCACAAGTTCAAGGGGGCCTCGACCACCTTGGAGTGCGCAACTGAAGGCAGTTAGCAACCGAACTAAATGCAGAGGCTTGTAAGTTGAAGCCAGGTTCACCCTGAACTTTAGCGCTATCTAAGTAAGTAAAGTGTACTTAAAACACAAAAACTAAATTCTGTGTTTATAACGTATCCAGTTGTGATGAAACTTTTACTGACATATTAGGCGTTGTATCCGAAATGACATTGGCTACTCTCATTAAAGGGGACCGAACAGTAGCGATAAAAGTTAAGTAAGTCGAAGAAAAATGCCGTTCGGATGGGTTTTCTGCTTACTCTAGCTAAACGGTTAAAGATACATCAAAATGATTTGTGGAAGAATTGTTGGCGACAGCATACATCCATCACATGTAGTGTTTCTTACATGATATTTCCCAGGTACGATATGAGGTTATATCTCCCGGGCGAAGCTAAGCAAAAGCTGTACAAAAAGTCCGAAAAATTTGCATTGACCATTCCTCCTTTCAAACCCGTTTATCAGTTTGAAAGAATATCATTTTCGCAATCACATCCAATCATGCATAATATTATATAACTCAATTTTCAAAGGCAGATGTGCCTCTGAGAATTACAATTACATTACCCCGCACACATGAAGTACAAGGACGAGCCAACAGTAAATTTTTTGCTCTCTACATCATAACGTTAAACAAAATCCGTCACACATAACAGATGAGAGCGATCGTATCCTTTTCTAAATTGCTTCCTTTTCAAACTTGCGGTAGTCGGCTACTCTGTCTGTGTTCTGTTGCTCCTGGCGCAGCAATTCAAGGTGTTCAAGTTTTCGTCCTTAGGATTTTTCTTCCAGAAATTCCTAACTACCCTTGTCCTCTCTCACAAATGCTCTACTCTATATCCGTCAGATTTGGAAATCCATCATCTTTTCACCTTTTGCCAATGCGGATGGGAGACATGTTCATGTGACCGAAAACCAAAGATATCCAAAAGGATCCGTTTTAATTTTTTTTTTATTTTCTTTGTTGCATTTGCCCTTTTTGGTGTGATTAATCGTTCTAGAAGGATCACTAAGAGTAGAATTTTTTTCACGTAATTTTGCAGTGAATAGACATGGAAAGAAGCAACAATCGAAGGAAGAAAAAAAAAGAAAGGAAATGAGAGGAAAGCAAAGGATGTACAATACGCTCTGATTAATTTTGAGAGATAAACATCAGGTAATGTCCTTGTAATTAGATTGTATGTAGGTACGTATGTACATGCATATGTACTAAAAGGAGATTGCAAGAGAGGATGCTTCTATATATATGTACGTACAAAATGTGTCCATCTATATGTACGTGTGGGGTATCCTTCATTGATAGAAGATTTCATTTTGCGGTTAGTTTTATTTTTTTATTCTCTGATAAGAATGTCCTTGTGGGCCCATGGCATGTACATATTTGGTGAGTTATGGTTTTAGAAAAGATTAATGATGTTTGCGTAACAGTGACGACAGGACTGGTTGGTTAAAATGGTCATGTGAAACGAATATTCAGAATCAGTTTGACATGGTTAATGGTTTTACATTTGGTTTTGAGATGACTTGCCTGTTTTATCACACATTGAAACATTTTCTGTTTTGTAAGCCGACAAAGATTGAATTGAAAAACCCATTGTTTCATACGTTTATTATTTTCTGTTTAACTAGGTACATTATATGGAAATGAATTCATCAATGGAACTCGTGTTTTATTTACAAATCAGAAATGAATGAAAATTCATTCAAATAGATTTCTTTTCTATCAGAGGAATCCGGTTATTTCTGGTTGACAGAAAAACAAACAACCTACAGGTAGGTATCTTCTGTTTGATGTGACGGACGCCATCAAAGGACACAAAAACTGTGGGATTAAGTCACCTGTGAACCTCAAGCAGGTAGCGACTAGTCTGCGTATGAATTAGTTTTGCGCAAGTAAGAAAACTATTTAAATCTTAACCTAAGGGCTTTTGAAAGAGAAAGTTTATTCACTGCTAGCAGTTATTGTATCTTATTTTATGGTATCTCTTTAGATATTATCACATTTTTAGATTGAACAAAACAACATTGCATCCCTTTGATAGGGATGTTGATGAACAGGTAATGCTTCTTCAGCAGCAAATACTTTTGTTATATGATAAGCACGTTCCGTTGAAGACAAAAAGGAAAAATCATCGGTCACCTCAATGGTTGAACTCAGACATCCTTTATCTCATGGAAAAACGAAATACGGCCTACAGGAAATGGAAAAAGTATCGTCTTGAAGAGTTTCTTATTAGCTATCGTTTTTTATGAAACTGTTTAAAAAATTAGGGAAGCTAAGCTTGCCTATTACAGTAGCAAACTTAACTGTCCCGCACAGGGGACAACTCTGTAGAAACACCTTCGTTAAGTAGACATTGGTAGCCAAAATTGAGAACTTCCTGATAACATTAATTGCGATAAGCTAAATGAAGAATTTATTTCCTCCTCTGGCATTCTATCGAGAGGTACTGATGTCCTTGAGCAAAATTAAAAAATTAAAAGCGGTGGTTACTTCTGGTTTAGCAAGGTTTTCGAAGAGGATGTTGCCGAAGCATTTCTATCAATTAAGTCCAATGCCATGAGTCTTGACGGCTTAAGTCCGAAATTTTTAATACTTCTGCTGCCTTTCATCTTGCCTTTTCTAACTTACATCTTTAACTGCATTTTGACTAATTCTTCTTTTCCTACTGGGTGGAAAAAAGTTGAGGTAGTCCCGGTTCCAAAAATAAAACGAAAAGTCCCGTTGAATATAGGCCCATAGCTATTCTACCCTAATTGTCAAGGGTTTTTGAGAAATTGATGATATTCACCCCGATTACCGTTGGCGTTTTACGCTTTTCGACGATTGTCGTTTTATTCATATCTACGACCTGCTGACCGTTAAACGTCACTAAGTATTGTTTTCGTCATGTGGAATACTATTACAACTCTTTCACATTGAAAAAGTTATGAAAATGAATTCGAGGTACATTTGAGGAATAAAACGACAATCGTCGAAAAGCGTAAAACGCCAGCGGTAATCAGGGTGATTACCAATGCGAAAATATTTGATTAGAAATCACTTACTCTGTGAAAACCAGTCCGGTTTTCGCCCTAAAAGAAACTGTAAGACAGCTTTATTGCTTGTAGTTGAAGAGTCCCGAAATGCAATGGATCAAAACTACCCCATTTTATTAACACTTCTTGATTCCTCAAAGGCCTTTGACACACTTAATCATTCGATTCTTTGCAGCAAACTAAGAAGTACATTTAAGTTTTCGATACCATCAACTAAACTTATGATGTCCTATTTGTGTGACAGACTCCGAAAGGTAGTTGTTGGTAAAAATTCCTCTCGCTTTATGAACGTGCTAAGTGGAGTACAGCAAGGGTCTATTCTTGGCCCCATTCTGTTCTTGTATGTGAACGAATTACCTAATAGTAATAAAGCATTGTAAAATTCTCATGTACGCAGATGACATTCAACTTCTTTTCAATTGTCCCTTAGGTAAAATAAAAAAATCAATAGATCTTTCAAGTATATACAAATGGTCATATATATGCCAACATATATAACTGAATGCCAACAAATGCAAAGTGCTTGTCATACTCCGTAGAGCTATTGATCTTTCAGATGTTCAACCTGTTTTTCTCAATCAAATGCCCATAGAGTGGGTTGCTTCTGCCAGAAATCTTGGTATGGTCTTTAATCGTACCCTTTCTTGGGATACACACATTCATTTAACTATCGGCACTTGTGCGCGCCACCTACGGCGAGGATGCCCTCTACTGCGTCGTCCTTCCGGGTTAGCTTCGAAGACTCTGCGGGCCGGACAGTTGGTGTCCATCCGCTCTACATGTCCTAGCCGTCTCAAACGTCCAAAAGTCAGTCAATCCAGTTTTTTGACCAGGTCGATGTCGCTGTACAGCTCGTATAGTTCGTCATTAAATCTTCTGCTTCAAAACCCGTCAATGCCAATGGGACCGAAAATCTTACGAAGAATTTTTCTCTCGAAGCGACCAGTGATATCTTCATCCGTTTTCAATTAAGACCATGTTTCAGCGTTCATGTTTCTCCTTAGTAGTAAGAGATAAGATTTTACTGTTGAATTGCCTTATTAGCCAAAAAAACAGCGATTGGCAAGAATTATTCTTCGCTTGATGTCTGCGCTGATCTTGTTTTTAGAGTTTATAGCAGAGCCAAGGTAGACAAAGTCCCTTACTACCTCGAAGCTATAGCTGCCCACTGTGACGTTCTGTCCAATTCGTCGGTGTTGGCTTTCCCTTCTTGTTGACAGCATATACTTGGTTTCGCCCTCGTTTATCGCTAAACCCATTTTGGCCGCTTCCGCATCAAAGCTTGCAAACGCACCGGCGACAGCCCGCTGAGTTCTTCCGATAATGTCTATATCGTCGGCGTATGCAATCAGTTGTACAGACTTGTAATAGATTGTGCCTCCGGTGTTGGCTTGTGAGTTCCGCACAATCCGGTTAAGTATGATATTAAAGAAGTCACATGATAGCGCGTCCTCTTGGCTAAAGCCTTTTTTGACATCAAAGGTCTCGGTGAGGTCATTACCGACCTTGATGGAGCAGCGAGCGTTCTCCATCGTCAGCCTGCACAGACGGACAAGTTTGGCAGGGATGTCAAAACTAGACATGGCTCTATAAAGCTATTTTCTATAGATGCTGTCATAGGCGACCTTGAAATCGATAAAGAGGTGGTGAGTATGGATTTGGTATTCTTGGGTTTTCTCCAGGATCTGCCGAAGTGTGAAGATTTGATCGATGGTGGACTTTCCTGGCCTGAAACCGCACTGATAGGGTCCAATCAGGCTGTTCATAAAATGTTTCAGGCGTTCACACAATATCGCAGAAAAGATCTTGTATGCGATGTTGAGGAGACTGATGCCTCTATAATTGGCGCAGTTGAGGGGGTCTCCTTTCTTGTGGATCGGGCAAACGATGCTGAGATTCCATTCATCAGACATACACTCGTCTGACCAAATCTTAGAAATGAGTTGGTGTATGCACTCTACCAATTCATCCCCAGCTACCTTGAAAAGTTTGGCCGGTAAGCCGTCAGGTCCAGCAGCCTTGTTCGATTTTAGCTTGGATATTGCTATCCTCACTCCTTTTTGGTGAGGTGGACGGAAATTTTGGCTATCATCGTCTATGTTGAATGGTTCATTCTGCCTGACAGCTGCATGCACTCGCCGGCATTCTTCGTCAAACCAGGGGTTTCGCGGTGGTAGGCGAGCGAGACCCAGCACATCAGTCGCAGCGTTTCTGATGGCATGTTGGCAGCGTTGCCACTGATCTTCGGCACTTGATGTTTATATATATTTTTTACGCCAAGGTGTTTCATAAAATAGTTTAGGAGTAAATACATTATCAAGTTTCAAAATCGCTCCCCTGAAAATATTTAAAATTGTGACTTAGACTAATTCTGCATTGTAGCGACGAATTGCTCGGACTTAGTCGCAGTGACGCAGTGGTCATATCTGGCATCATTACTGGACACTCCATGCATGCAGAACGTCTCGATGTATTTCAAGGACAGTGAATCTGTTCATCAACTGCTGTTTTAATATCTTGCCCTCGCTGACAGAAAGATGAGGGCTCTTGGCAGCTACTTATGCGCGGATCTGTAAAACTTATGGTATACTTATGGCGCGATTCTAAATCAGTGGTTCTCTCCCTACGGGTCGCCCAGGGTAATGAGAATGGGCACAATGGATCCATCTACTTGAGCAGTGATTAACATCACAGAGCACTCATTCAACCAAGTGTAAAACTATTATCGAATTTAATCAGTCTTAAACACTGCCACACGATAAAGAGTCAAGTGTTTGGTTATATGTGATCGTGCTTGCCAGTAATTTTGAAACATATATCGCAAACCTTTGGACAAAATGAAGATAAATATCAATAAATTTGGTCGATACACGGAAAAATTGCCTGTGGATAGTAGTGCTGATAACTTACTTCCTTACTTACTTAGGTGGCGCTGCAGTCCGGGGTGGACCTGGCCCTCAACCAACAAACCTCTCCAGCCAGCCTGGTTACAAGCCAGCTGCCTCCAGTTGCGCACGCAAAGTTAGTTGAGGTCCCCCTCCACTTGTTCGCGCCACCTACCGCGAGGTCGTCCTCTACTGCGCCGTCCATCCGGGGTGGATTCGAAGATTTTCCACGCTGGAACGTTGGGGCCCATCCGCTCTAAAGGATCCAGTCATCTTAATCACTGTATGTGAACTCCTCTGGCTAAGTCGATGTCATTTTACAGGCCCTATAGTCCGGCATTGTACCTTCTCCTGAACTCGCCGTCTATACAGACGGGACCAACGATCACTCGAAGAACTTTTCTCTCGAAGTAACTAAGTGCATCCTCATCCAATTTTGACAAAGTTCATGCCTCATACAGCAGGACTGTGGTGATTAGTATCTTATAAAGGGTTACCTTAGTACTTCGAGATAGGGCTTTTTTAACTCAATTGCCTTCTTAGCCCATAGAAACAGCGATTGACTAGAGTAATTCTCTTGTGATCTCCCCATGCACTTGTGTCATTTGCGGAGCTCACCATAGACCCTATGTTGACAAAGTCATTTACTACCTCAACATTATATTTGGCTATTGTGGCATTTTGTAAAAAAAACCCCAATTTTGGGTGTCCTTTTTTGTAGACAGCATATATTTTGTTTTGCTTTCATTGACCGCTAAACCTATCTTTGCTGCCTCGATGTCAATACTCGAAAACGCCCCACTGAAGACACACTGAGCTCTTCGGACTATGTCAATGTCATCGGCGTAGACCGTAGTAGTTGTACAGACTTGTAAAAGCTTATACCACCGTAGTGCTAATTACTCGTAGTGTATTTTTCAAATACTAATCTAATTCCTAAATACTAATCTATGTTCTCAGCTGAAACCTCAAATACAATACTCAATCATGCGCATTGTATCCTTGCATTTATAACGTCATTATTTCATCCTAATTGCAGGGGAAAACATCACAACGACATGTTAATCAGAGCCTTTTACAAATTTTAAAAACTAATTTGAACATCTGAATACACCAAAACAAATTGAATTTTTGTATAAAAAAGAAACAACACCAATTGCTGTTTTGTACCATCTATTTGCACCACTGCATTCTGTAAGAGAAAAAAACAAACAGCCTAAAACAGTCCGAAAAACGAATTCAAAATCCTCGATTTATTGCAATAAATAAACAGATTTGTCCTCGAAATTGCTCTTTCATGATCGCGCATAAATTAGCTCTTTGTATGATACTCGTACAACAGGGTAACTAGCAACAGTATCCGCCAAGTTAATTCCGATTGTTTCAGTGATTTCGGTAAACAAGTCGTCCCCTTTCGCGTTATGCACAAACCACCCCGCCGACAACGTGACACTTTGCATCCTGAATAGGATGATAAATAAAATTCGTTGGTGGGTTTTACTGGTTCCATGGAGAAAAGGTCATGTCCCAGTTTTGCATAGCACATCAATGCGTTTTGAAAATTTTGATCCTGATTATCCTGGTTAAATGTTAATGAGGCAATTTATATGCCGGCTTTTAAGCCGGCTCTATATCGTTTCTCTCATTTTTTTTATTGGAATGAAGTACTTGGGGAAATGTATATGAAATTTACGATTTGTATAATAATTTTGTTCTCTTTGATTCAGAATACAATAGAATTGGTATTTCTCAATTACATCTGGTAATTGATCGATTTGCATACAGATGGAGAAATTATGAAAATCTTGGTATTGATGAGGTTCACGACAGATAAATTCGAATCGAACAAGTTGTAAATGTGTCAATTTTAATAGTTGTTGGCGATGTGAACCGAATTTGTTCTATAAGTTGTGAGTATGAGTATGAGAGAGTTTTACAAGACTATGAAGTACCTACCCGATGGGGTGGCAATGGTGCAGTAGGTATTGTATTTGCCGATGTGTGTTATACTTCCTAGGTATGTAAAACAGTTTTTTATTGCTGAAAATTCCAAAAGAAAATATCGACGATTTTTCTTTTCCTCTAATTGCTTTTTTATTGATCCCATGAAATAAAAAAATAACAAAGAACCTGTATCCGTTTAGAGTTTCCTGTAGAAGGCCTGGTAAACGATGCTTTTATACTTTTGCAACACACTGTATGATTGTGCAGTTGTACGTGATCTGAGCAAAACATTATTTTTTCCGTTATCTACAGGTTAAGTACTATGAGAAACAGTATAAATACATTATGTCCGAGCATTTTTCCTTGTTGCCCAGTGTAATTTACAGGGATCTACCCTTCGAATTTTATAAGATCCTAAAATCCTATCCATCTGAACGCTACTTTAGAGTACAGCATGTTGAAAAATACACCAATGTGAAGAAAATGAAAGCAGGTGTTCCTCCTGGGAGCAAATTACGACCTTTATTGTATCCACATACTACACAGGAATGTACCCAGTGCAGTCGACGCAAGCCTAGCTACATTTGCTGACGACACTGCAATACTAATAAATGCCAAGTTATAAATATCGATCCACAGTAGAAAAAAATTTCCTAAAGCCAGCCCCATAATCTGCCACAATATTGTTTTTTTTTTTCACCCATGCATAGTGCCATCATAATCTTTGCAATGCAGTTCATATATGAGATACCTCTGTAGTTTCAAAGTTGGTTTGGGTCTTCTTTTTTTAAAATGTAAAAAATGTTTTATTGAACTCAACATCTATTCTGCACTCCTAAAGCATTCTGCAGTAGACTGTAGCATTTATAAAAAAAAAACAAAAACTCGCACGTACTCGTAAGTCAGTCTACCCCTGGTGCTTTGTTCGATTTAACTTTAAATTAAAGTGTATATTACTAGATAGTTGTAGTTCCGTTGCACTAATTTTAATATTTATTATTTAATAATCTTTTATTTTTTTTTGGTTGCGACTGGAGGTGCAGGAATCTTCAAAAGATACCAATGGTCCGTACCATTGGTTATGCCCGATTCATATATCTGGCAATGCCATCAGTGCTAGTCAGTATATGCCTACGGGCTAAAGCTCACCCCTCAGAGAGGCACTATGAGAACCGGCTGCGCGTACTCATAGTAGTAGGAAAATCGTCCCTCTCATTTTTTTCATTTTTGCGATGACTACGACTAAGTTGCCTTAACAAGAAGTTTACGCTTCTGTAGTGTTAATCGCGTTAGGTAGGTAGCATTCCAGTGAAGGCACCTACTAATACCATCGTTACATGCGGTTTTTGCTTACGGCGCTAGGTCGAAAGGTATTGTTCTTTGTAGTCGGCGCTCAAGGTTTGTCACGTCCATAGTACGGATTATTTCATTATTGCAGTGAACACGAAGTCGGGTACGAAGTTTGCGAGCAAAGTTTGTTATTTCGTCGCTCACGGTAGCAATTCCTAGATCTCTGTGAATATCACTATTCCTTATATACCAAGGAGCATTCACGATTGCTCTTAGTATTTTGTTTTGAAATGCTTGCAGTAGAGCCATATTGCTTGGTTTGGTACAACCCTAAAGTTGTATACCATATGTCCAGGATGGTTTTAGAACTTGCTTATACAGAAGCAGTTTGTTGTATACGCTTAACTTCGGGTATCTTCTAAGTAGCCAATACATTTCTCTAAATCTGATTTCGAGCTCTTCGCGCTTCTTTTTAACGTGTGGTTTCCCCTTAAGTTTTGCGTCTAGGGTCATTCCTAGATATTTTGCCTCGTTTGCTCGTTTGTTGTTTATCTTTCTTAACGTAAAATTTACATGCGTTGATTTTGTCTCATTGAGGACTATTCGCCAGGTTTTTGTCCATTCGCATACTTTGTTCAAAGCTCGTTGGAGTTTTCCCGTTGATGATTCGACTGACTCATCCGTTACGAGGATAGCCGTGTTGTCTGCGAACGTTGCTACAACGGTCCCTTCATCTTGTGGTATATCTCTTGTGTAGAGCAGGAACAGGATTGGACCGAGAACACTTTCTTGCGGAACACCGGCGTAGATTTCTTTGAAATCCGAATATTCACTCCCGTGTCTAACACGGAAAAGTCTGTTTTCAAGATAAGATTCCAATATTCTGTACAACTTTTCCGGTAAGATTACCCTTATCTTATACCTTAGTCCTTCGTGCCATACCTTGTCGAAGGCTTGCGATACGTCGAGAAAAGCGCTAGAGCATATTTTTTTCCCCTTCTAGAGCTTTTTCAATTTCGTTCGTTATTCGATACATCTGATCGATTGTGGAATGTTTGACCCGACAGCCGAAATACTGGTTGCAATCGTTTCAGCAGAAGTTTCTCGAAGACCTTAGATATTATTGGCAGAAGTGAAAAAGTCAAAAAAGTCCTTTGAAAGTCATATGCTGATTTTCCCTATTTGTTTGTTTCTCCAAGCAAGAAAAAGAGCCTTTTTCTGTGCCTAAGGATAATTTCCTGTGTTTCAAAAGCCAATGGATCGTGGCTTTGTAGTTGGTCATTCTGTTCAGCGTTTGGCGTTACTTCGTAGTATGAGAATAATAATCTTGCATGGACTTTTGTTTTTATTTAACTTATACTCCGCTCCTTCAAATGGGATAAGCACTGGTAAGAGAAGATAGACCCTTACAAAGTTTGAGCAATTGAAACATCACAATTTGCTGATTGTGGTCATCCCAACCACAAGTTGTGAGAAATTGGACAACACGGTTTGTATTTTCCAGAGGCTCATATAGCGAAGATAAAAGCCTAACGTAACCGTGGCATTAAAATTATGTTTACATCTTTGTGGAAGTCGGGGCCTTATCTTTTACAGCAACCGAAATCTACTCATTCCTGTAGAGATCTGGTATGTGTTCCAAGCATTGATAAACTTGTATTCCTTTTTAGAGGCAAAAGAAGGGGTTTTTGTCGCATTGTTCCACTTGCTCTAGTAATATACTTCCAAAAAATTTGAGCAACACCCTGGGCTTAAAGTTTCGCTAAGAAGGACATCATGTTGCACTCTATAAAGAAAAGCTTTGGTTTTATCAATAGCAGCTACCTGCATGAGTAGCTATGCTACAACATGCTCTAACTAGAATCTCGTCCTTACTTACTTACTTATGTTCTGTATCCCCTTGTGGGTCCTAGGGACTCTACTACGCCTACGCGCCATCGTGTACGGTTTCTGGCAATGTGTCTGAGTTCTCCTCAACTTTTCCTTAACTGCCGTGCCTCCTTCTCGACTGTTCTGCGCCATGTTCTCCTCGGACCGCCAGGTCTTCTGCCATCCTGAGTTATAGGGTTCCATTGCATAGCATGGTTCGCTATGCAACTGTCACCCTATCGGAACGTGTGACCAATCCACTGCCACTTCCGCCGTTGGATGGTTGGGCCTATTAGTTCCTGACCCGTTCTCTCGTAAAGGTGTTCGTTAGAGATACGATTGGGCCAGAAAATCCTTAAGATATTGCGCAGGCAACTATTAACAAACGTTTGCAGCTTTCTGTTGATAGTAGTGGTCACTCTCTACGTGCTGCAACCATATAACAGCACGGATTCAACGTTGGAGCGGAACAGTCTTATCTTGGTGCTCAAACTGATTGCATTGCTTCGTCATATTTTGGACAACATCCCGAACGTGGACTCTGCTTTGGCGATTTTGTTGGCTATAACCAGTTCGGTTCCACCATCGGTCGAGACAATACTCCCAAGATACTGGAAATCCTCTACTCTCTCTACCGGTTGTCCAGCAATGCATATTTGAGCCGATGAGTAAGTTCCAAGGATGATAATTTTAGTTTTTGCCGTATTAATTTTCAGCCCGATGACGCCTGCCTCCCTCTCCACATCTGCTGTCATTTGGTGGAGATCCATAATTCTGTGGGAGAGTAAGCATACATCGTCAGCGTAGTCAAGATGTTTCAGTTGAGATGTAAGAGTCCATCGAATTCCTCCGTTTCCCGTCGACAAAGCTGCATAAAGCACATCACTAATCACCAATAGGAATAATATTGGTGAAAGGATACAGCCTTGTCTTACCCCACTTTGGATCGTAAATTCCTCAGACAACCTTCCCCTGTGCAGAACGTGACATTTGGAGCCTTCATATATAGTTTTGATAATAGCAATTAGTTTATCGGGAATACCTCTCCTGCGTAAGGCACACCAAATAAACTCCCTGTTGACACTATCGAACGCCTTCTCAAAATCGATGAACAGCAGGTGCAGTGGCGATCGATATTCAACACACAGTTCGATGATAATCCGCAGGGTGTTGATGAGGTCGGCACAGGAGGATCCAGAGCGGAAACCTGCTTGTTCGGCATCGAGTGTGTCTTCGAGATGTTGTTTAATTCGCTCCAGGGTGATTTTATCTTAGCTACAGCAGGCAACACGCAGATACCCCTCCAGTTTCCGCACTCCATTAAATTTTCTTTCTTAGGAAGCTTGACGATCATTCCCTTTTTCCACTCGTTAGGAAAGCTCTCAGCTTCCCAAGCTCTCTCTATAAGTGGAAGCAGAAGCTCAGCTGATGTTGTGGGCGCTGCTCGTAAGAGCTCTGCTGGAATACCATTAAGTCCTACCGCCTTGTTGGATTTGAGTACTTTAATCGCGGTAATGATCTTTACTGGGAGTCGTGGTGCGTATTCGGCAACTTTTCACCTCGGGCATCTCAGTTTGATTTGGGAGCATATCGCTAGCAAATGCACGGTTCAAAACCGTAGCAAAATGCTCTTTCCATCTCTTGAGCTGGTCCTCATCCAAAATGGCTTTTCACTGGGTGTTGGCTGGAGCTACGACTACTTGTCAGTTCTTTCGTGATTCTGTGAATGGTCCTGCTGTCGCACCTCCGTGCAGCTTCTTCTGCTTCTGTAGCCAGCACGTTGATGTAGTTGCGCCTGTCACGTCGCACGCTACGCTGAACTTCTCTTATCTTCATGCGATATAGGGACTCTAGCTCGCTTCTCCCTGCTGCTGGGTAACTGCAACGCGGGCTTTCAGCTGTCTTCAGGTATCCTCGGAAAGCCACGCCCTATGTCTTCTCTGCGATCGACCGACAATTCTTTCAGCACCAGATGTAAAAACATTTTTCACAGCACACCAATGATCTTGGATTGTTGCGGGCATTGAGCTGCTGATTGCTTCCACACCTTGCGAGAAGTGCACCCTTAATTGTGGGCGCACTAAGGGATCACTTAGTCTATCGATGTTGAACCTGGGCATTCTTGTGTTGTCGTGGGATCTTCGAACTGCAGCAGTGCGTAGTTGGAGGGTAGCTATCATAAGAAAGTGATATCGTACTATCCCCACATCTGCCCCTCGCCTATTTCGGACGTCCAGGAGACTACTTCTAAATCGGCGGCTGATGGCAAAATGGTCAATTTGGTTGGAGGTTGCTTGCCTGTCATTGGAAACCCAGCTGACTTTGTGGCAGGTCTTGTACTCAAACATGGTGCCACCTATCACAAGGCGGTTGGCATTGCAGAAATCAACAAACCTTTCGCCGTTGTCATTGCGGTTGCCTAGTCCATGCTTCCCAATTACATGTTTGAGCCCTTCGTTATCGTTGCCTACCTTGGCATTCAAATCCCCCATCACTATGACAATGTCTCCATTTGGTGTTGTGTTGAAGACGGCACTTAAGAGGTTATAGAAGCTCTCCTTTTCGTCCTCAGACGAACTATTCGTTGGGGCGTAACACTGTATGATGGTGACGCGTCGTACTCTAGTCCAGAATATGGCCGTCATAATCCTATCACCATGAGGCTGCCAGGAAATTAGGCCCTTGCGTGCTGTTGTTGTTAGCAGTAGTCCGACTCCATATTCCCGCGGACTTCCGGATGGTCTTCCAGAATAGAGTAATACAGTGTTACGCGTTGGGGACTGGTACTCGCCCACTTCTAACCATCTTACTTCACTTACCCCCAAGATGTCCAGTTTTTATCGCATGAAATCCTTTTCCAGTTGGAGGAATCTGGCATTGTAAGGACCTTCTCTTCCCGAGTCGAGGAGCGTCTTTGCATTCCAGAAACCTATCTTTGTCCGGGTACAATAGCCAAAAGTCGTCGACATGTGATCATTCCTTATCCGAGGCATAGTGTCGGTTTCTATAGCGAGCAATTTTCGGTAACGCAGGTTGCTGGCCCACGTTACCTAGCCTAGAATCAAGGCCCTAGACAACCCGCACTTACAATTTTAGCCTACACGTATAAGGGTTTATGCGTATAGTTGCCCGGGGACCACCACTAGGAGGTAATGTAAGCACTTCATCACGAAGTTGATTGTTGCGCTACTGGCTCAACCCAAGTTTTGGGCAGTCAGTAGTTTCCCGATCAATCGCAATGCAGGTCCCCAAATCTCGCCCTGGCTTAAATTAATTTACCGCAGCTGTTTAAAGTTTGGTTACGTACCGAAATGCTGGAGAGAAGTAAGAGTGGTTTTCATCCCTAAGGCAGGAAGACCAACCAACTACACCGCGAAAGACTGATCAATCTCCCCTCATTTCTTCTGAAACACTGGAGAGATTAATTGATCTACACCCGGGAAGACTTCTCAATGAACACAACTTGTGTAGCACTCAACACGCCTACCTAAAACGCAAGTCGATATAAACTGCACTGCATGACGTTGTCTCATTCATAGAGAAAAACCTTTACCTTAAAGAATATACTCTGGCCGCTTTTTTAGACATCGAAGGAGCATTCAACAACGTAAATACGACATCGATAAATGCAGCACTAGTTGAACTAGGAGTAAAAACAGAGATAATCAGCTGGATAGACAAAATGGTTAAGAGCAAAATAATCAACTCCGAATTAGGTGAGAGAATCGTAAAGAAAACAAGAGGAACCCCCCAAGGAGGAGTAGTTTCTCCTTTGCTCTGGCTCCTTCTCGTTAACAAAATTCTAAAGATTCTTAAAACAAAAGGAATAAAAACAGTTGCATATGCGGACATAGTAATCATGATCATTGGGAAATACTTACCTACAATCAGTAACCTCATGGAATCTACATTTCTCCTGGGCAGAACAAAACGGCCCAGGTGTAAATTCGACAAAGACCGTACTGGTTCTGTCTACTAAACGAAGGAAAATAGACGAATTAGAGCACCCAAAACTGAATGAAGCTCCTCTTGTTTTTAGACAAGATCAGCGCAGAGCCAAGGTAGACAAAGTTCCTTACTACTTCGAAGTTATAGCTGCCCACTGTGACGTTCAGTCCAATTCGTCGGTTTTGGTTGTCCCTTCTTGTTGACAGCATATACCAATAGTATAGGAGTCAGTAATATTCGTATGATCTTCGCCATTCTTTAAACGTCAAAACTCATGAACTGAATAGTAAGACTTTCAAAATGTCAACCTTTAAACGCTTGTCTCTCTAATTAAATTCCCAAGACTTTCTATGTATTTATTTGATTTTGATTTTTTTTACCGGCATGTGCAATTATGTGAGCGCTCCAAATTGAAAATTACACAGTATATTGTCTGCCATTGATATATGAATTTAGTTCATCAGTGCATGTTGAACCCTTTTACATGTCCTTTTCCTGCATCATGTGCCTTTTACCCTCCCAAAAGAAAGTCTCCTTAGATCTTGATTTACCCTATGCGTCACTTTAATTCAGAGCCGTCACCTACAAAACAAAACAAGAGAAAGAAAGTCGCAAGGGTTGCCCTCCCCTTTCATCCTGAGCGCTGTAAATGGGATTGGCTATAAGAGTGCACCAGGAAGAGATGAGTTTTGATGTTGTACTAGAGGCACTGCAGGAATTTGCCAAAAACCATGATTGGCAGGCCATGGTCTATAATTTACTGATTGCGAATGCGATTAAATGGGTTTCTATGCGCAAAAGAAGAAGGACACGAACTTCCTTCATTCGATCATAGGGTGCATTGTGGCGGTATGTTTGTGTTGTTGTTTTGTGTTGTTATATAAATTTCACAGAAGCGGGGTAAAATTGCATTTTCCAAGACGTGTTGAGTTACGGGTATGGATTTTCTTTTGATTTGAATTATGATGGGGAATAAAATAGAATAATTGCTACTTTTGCCAAGACAGCGGGAGCCGTAAATTGATTACAGTCTTGAGTGATGCCAGGACTTTAGATGAAAGTGTGAAATCGTAACGCTTAGGTGCAATTCCAGATATGGCTTGAGAGCTAGAGATTGAATGGGGGTCGGATTTCCGTTTGTGACCACAGGAAATTTAATTTTTTTTTTTAAAAACACGATATTACATTTATAGTGCTCAATAATCCAACTGATATTTCTTACCCAAGTCTGGTCGCATTTGGGGATCTGCATTGCGATTGATTGGGAAACTACTGACTGCTCAAAACTTGGCTTAGGCCAGTAGCGCAACAATCAAGTTCGTGATGAAGTGCTTGCTTTACCTCCTAGTCGTGGTCCCTGGACAACTATACGTACAAAACCTAATACGTGTAGGCTTAAATTGCAAGTGCGGATTGTCTAGGGCCTTGATTCTAGACTAGGTAACGTAGGCCAGACACCTGCGTTACCGAAACCAGCCCGCTACAGAAACCAACACTATGCCTTGGATAAGGAATAATCACATGTTGACGACTTTTGGCTATTGTACCTGGACAAAGATAGGTTACTGGACTGTAAAGAAGCTCCTCGAAACAGGATGCGAAGGTCCTTACAATACCAGATGCCTTCAATTGGAAAATGAATTCATGCGATATAAGCTGGATATTTTGCGGGTAAGTTAAATGAGATGGTGAGAAGCGGGCGAGTGCCAGTCCTCAATGCGTAACACTATACTACTCTGTTCCAGAAGACCATCCGGAATTCCTTAGGAATATGGAGCTGGACTGTTGCTAACAACAACAGCACACATAGGCCCAATTTCCTGGCAGCCTCATGCTGATAGGATTATGACCGGCAGATTCCGGACTAGAGTACGACGCGTCACCATTAGACAGTGTTATGCCCCAACGGAGGGCTCGTCTGAGGACTAAAAGGAGAGCTTCTACAATCTCTTAAGTGCCGTCTTCAACACAACACCAAATGGAGACATTGTCATAGTGATGGGCGATTTTAATGCCAAGGTAGTTAACGACAACGAAGGGCTCAAACATGTAATCGGGAAGCATGGACTAGGCAACCGCAATGACAACGGCGAAAGGTTTCTGGATTTCTGCAATGCCAATCGCCTTGTGATAGGTGGCACTATGTTTCAGCACAAGACCTGTCACGAAGTCAGCTATGTTTCCAACGACAGGCAAGCAACCTCTAATCAAATTGACTATTTTGCAATCAGCCACTGCTTAAGAAATAGTCTCCCGGACGTCCGAAATAGGCGAAGGGCGCCATATCTGCGATATATATATATAGTACGATATCACCATCTTATGATAATTACTCTCCAACTACGCACTGCTGCAGTTCGAAGATCCCACGATAACACAAGAATGCCCAGATTCAACATCGATAGACTAAGTGATCCCTCAGTGCGCCAACAATTAAGGGAGTATATTTCACAAGGTATAGACGCAATCAGCAGCTCACTGCTCGCAACCATCCAAGACCATTGGTGTGCTGTGAAAAGTGCTTTTACACCTGGTGCTGAAAGAGTTGTCGGCCGATCGCAGGAAAAACATAGAGCGTGGCTATCCCAGGATACCTGAAGACGGATTGACGAACGAAAACAGCTGAAAGCTCGCATTGCTGCTACTCCAGCAGCAGGGAGAAGCGTAGCGAGCTAGATTTCCTATATATCGCATGAAGATAAGAGAAGTTCAGCGTAGCGCGTGACGTGACAAGCGCAACTACATCAACGCGCTGGCCACAGAAGAAGCTGCACGGAGGTGCGACAGCAGGACCGTCTGCAGAATCACCAAGAGCTGACAGGTGGTCGCAGCTCCAGCCAACATCCAGTGAAAAGCCTAGACGGTTCCTTGCTTATTTCGGATGAGGACTAGCTCAAGCGATGGAAGGAGCATTTTGCTACGCTTTTGAGCCACGTATTCGCTAACTATATCCTCCCAAATCAGACTGAGCTGCCGAGGTGAGAAATGCCCGAATACGCGCCACTACTCCCAGTAAGGATAAGATCACTACCGCGATCAAAGCACTTAAGACCAACAAAATGGTAGAACTTGACGGTATTCCCGTAGAACGCCAACAACATCGGCTAAGCTTCTGCTTCCACTTATAAAGAGAGCTTGGTAAGCTGATTGTTTCGCCAGGTGAAAGAAGTTCAAAAAAAATGATACCCCTAGAATCCCTCCAAACAGATAACAGTACCTTCATTGGAGGTAAGCCAGCTTTTCCCACGGGTTCTGCACCTTCACCTGCTTGTTTCCAGCTTTTTTTTCGCTGCACGTTGTTGTACAGAATCCACTTTTCGGCACCTGTTACGACTCGTTCGTACGGTTCGTTTTCATGGCATGTAAGCAGAGATATGGCCACGGAGACGCGGTCCAGCTTATTTTTTTCCGTCAGACAATGCGGCACCCACGTATCGAGCTTGAAAGTGAATCCATACTATTACCCGCTGATGAGTACCAGGTTGTATTGTTTCTTGTCACAGTTCTTCAACAGATCTGCCTCAAAGGAAGCATTAATCTCTCTGCTCTAGAGTACATACATACTCGTATGTGCTCGATAATGCATTAGATGGATATTGACACTTCGACAAGATTTAAATGGTGCTAAAGGCTCTGTATCCAGAAGGATGCTAATCGCTGGCATTCGTATTTCTGTTTTGATTTTCACCTGTGCAACGAGTTTGTTGTCTTCTCCGAATCTTCGTAGAATGGTCATATGTTGGTTCCTTCTACGTTTCTGTTTTCGACTGCCAGGCCCTTATTAGACCTCTACAATAAGAACATAGTTTCATATGGCGCCATAGAACATTTTAAATCCTTTAATGATTCTATCAATCGATGGACATAAGAAGGATGTAAAACTAGCCCGTCCGATGTCATTTTCGGACACGAAACTCAACAGAGTGGAATAATTCGCTGCACAAAATCGAAATGTTTGTTTACATAACTAAATGATAGCTTTGATGTGTCCATTTTATAATATATGCAAATCAGTTTGTTATTTTTGACAATCAGCGATTTAATACTTGAACGCACATGGGACAATAACAGCTTCGTCCTGGGAATAAGAACCTCAATCTCAAAATGAATAAATCTGCCACAACAACAATTACATAAAAATAATAATAAAACATAAAACTAAATAGCCATGGAAAGGTCACTCTTCGGGATTGACCCTTGTCAAACAAATACAAAACAAAACGTCAAAGTTCCTGCGACCAACCCCTTTTTTTTCAATTCTTGAGATAGAAATCACGGTGGTGATCTTACGCGGCAGCGATCTTATCTTATCGCGGGAACAAGGTGAAAGTCCAGAAAATAAGGAGAAAAGGAGTGATAGGGTCTGACCCTTCTCCCGTTTGGTCATCTTTCCGTCTTAAGTGATCTTATGCCTACGGCGATCAACGCTGTAATAAAGATTCCACATTTCACGGTAAAATTTGTAAAAAGGACTAAGGGATTTTAGGGTTTGGAAAAAGACGCAGTATTTGACATTTACATGACACATTTACGCGTGTGACGCGGTTGACCATCTGTGATCCTGTATGGACAATGGAAAAGCCGCGGAAGCAAGTTGTCAAATTCTTTGACGGACGGTGATGTTTACAGAGAAATTAATTGTAATTGCTGAAAATGTTTTTTTGGGAAATTTTGGAAAAGGGTTAAGCGCTACTATTGAATTCACATAAAGTAAAATCCTTGAATTGAACACCTAATGATGGGGTGAGTTACGTTTTGTCTCACGCAATTTAATTCCCACTGATAGAAGGTTGGAAATTTTCGGTTGATTGTACATTATAGTTGTGCTCAGGCAGGACTTAATTGTCACAAATGGATCAGACACAATCATTAGCTATAGGCGACATTTGAGTGGCAGTCTTGATGTATTAATTTATGTATGACAAAGGAGACATACAGTCTTTTAATTACAAATTTATGTACATTCATATGCTTGTCTGAACGTTCTCATGTTGACGTTAAATAGTTTGCCTGAATCACAAGGCTCACCTTGGTTGGTTTGCTAGGATCGGCCCTCGATGAGGATGCACTTAGACCCGAAATAGGTCCATTGAACTGCCGGTGTGTAAGATAGATGAGTCACCCTCCTACTACTTACTCTAGGAACCATTTGCTTCGTTGTATGAAGGAGTTGATTTTAGCCGTGCGGACGTTGCCGAGACCATTAAGATCATTGAAAAAGTATTCACCCAGGGTGGCCTTCCTAATATTGGCGAGCGCAGGGCAAGCGCATAGGAGGTGACTGATGGTCTCTTCTTCCTCTTCATTTCTATAGCTTCTGCAGAAGTCGTTGTAGGGAATGCCTAGTCTCTGGGCATGTCTTCCTAGGGCGCAGTGTCTGGTGACAACGTTTTTTATTTTGGAGGAGGCTCCTCTCTTGTGTTTCAGGAGGCTGATGGACATAGATTTGTTCAGTGTTGGCCAAAGTTGTCTGGCGGTGTTGCATTAGCCTAGATGTTCCCATCGGTGGTTGGCCACCTTCTCCGCATCGACCTGGATAAGGTACTTAACATAAGACGTTGGCACCTCGATGGCGGTAATGCTTATGCTATTTGTACCGGAGGAGCCTTATCGAGCCAGCTCATCAGCTGCACAATTCCTCGGTATGTCCCAGTGACCTGGTACCCAGCAAAGGTTGTACTGTCCAACTATCTTGCTAAGAGATTAGCGGCAATCTTTAACTGCCTAAGATCTCGTAGGGCTGAATGCGAGGGATTTGATGGCTGCCTGACTGTCGATGTGAATAGCAATATCCGATGTTGACAGTGTATTAGCCGCTAGCCAGTCAGCGGCTTGGCAAACAGCGATAATTTCTGCTTGAAAAACGCTGCAATGGTTTGCGAGGTTAAAGGAGAGGTGTACATCCAGGTCTGTCAAGAAGATTCCGACACCGACTACGTCCTTGGTTTTGGACCCGTCCGTGAAAATTGACAGCGATTCGTTGTATAGGACATCGCGTTGCGTCCACTCAGTTTTGCCCATGTAGCCCCTGTTGAAATCATACTCAGTGGGCAGGTGGTCAATGAAATTTGGGAGATGACGGTGCATCGAAAGTATTTAGTCGTGCCCCATATGTTGCTTCCTCCATTGCTTCGAGCCTCTCAGTCTTATTACCGAGCTGATAGCAAATTGTTTACTGACGATATAAATCGGAAGAAGGAAATCACAATAGGCCCAATGTGGCCGCAGTGATAAAGTGACCTTATCCCACCTCTTACAATCTACAATCAAATGCTCTCCGCTTAGCCTACTTCGATTGTTTGATACTACAAGGTTAATAGTACCGAAGAAACGGAAGAAGCAGATAAACTCTAATTCTTTGGTTTATTTCCGAAAGAACAGATGTAAAATGACGGCTGTCAAAGTAAAATATTTAATGCACCTGATGTCCTTACCATGGTGGATTGGTCGAAATACCATAATAGTACAATCCATATATTGTAGCATGACTGGGAACTTTCTGGGTAGATTAAGCTTTATTCTTTAGGTACAGTCACTCCTCGTGGGCCAAAGGGCGTCAACAACACCTGCGCGCCATAGTGTTCGGAGTTCTGCAATGCGCTTCAACTCTCTTCAACTCATCCCCAAAATCCTAGATTTCTTCTCAACTATTAGCTATTCTAGCTAATTCAGTAAGCGGATTTCATTGCATTGCATGGCTTGTTCGGAAACAAAATTTTCTTCGCTCCAAAAGCGTTCAATCCACTGTCATTTTCTTCGGCGTATGCTGATTTCAATAGGGCTGTTGATTTGAGATGCAAATACACTAGGAAATCCTAAGGATGACATTGGAGCACATCATAGTAATATTGACTCGACATTGGTGTGGAACAGTCGCAGAGTTTTGTTGCTGTAAACATTAGTTCCCACATAGCATTCCGAACGCAACTTTGGCTTTGCTAATTCTGTTGCCTATGCACATATGTCAAGTTCTTTGCCACTTAGGATCGGCACAATACTTCCTAAGTAAAGAAAGTCCTCAACATTTTCAACCAACTGTCCAGCAATGTTTACCTTAAATCATTGTAACCCTCGAGGGGCATAGGGCGTCAATAACACCTGCGCGCCTGCGTCCCGCTCTTCTGCCTGTCTGGGTAAGCGGATTACACTGCTTGGCGTATTTCCCAATGGAGTTATCGTCGCGCTGTAGAGTGTATCCGATCCACTGCCACTTTCTGCTCGCACAGTAATGTCTATAGGTTCTTGGCCCGTTCTCAGATAAACTTGTTCGTTGGAGATACGATTTGGCCAAAAGATCCTCAAGGCGATTCTTAGACATCTGTTTACGAAGGTTTGCAGCTTGCGCGTAATAGTGGTTTCCACCTTCCAAGTACTGCACCCATGCAGCATTAGGAACGGATTCTACGTTGGAGCGGGACAGTCGCAGCTTGGTCTTTAAGCCGAGAACATTGCTTCTCCAGACTTTCAACAATCCGAACGTAGCTTTGCCTTCCTAATTCTGCTGCACACATCCAGTTTGGTGCCATCGCGGTCAGCCGAGACCACACATCCTAAGTACATATAGAAAATTCAGGAGGTACTGATGCAAATTACCAACTCAAACATAATGGTAATAGGTGACCTAAACGCACGAGTAGGCAAAGAACGTGGAGCAGCAAACAATGCGGCTGATATAAGGCGCCAATCGATGGATTCAACATGCAATGCAAACGGTACGAAACGTCTGGAACTCTGTGATTCCTTTGGAATGTGTCTGCTAAATGGTACCAGTGTGAGCGACAAAATCGGCAACTTCACATTTGTGGGAAAGCAGGGAACGACGGTTATTGACTATTGCTTATTAGGAGGTGATTGGAATTTGCGCGTTACGGACTTAGAGGTTAAACTGGTGCCTTACTCTGACCACTTGCCTATTGTTGCTACCTTTGAACATACTAGCACCCAGATGGAGAGAACCAGAGATATGAAGTTAGCCCCCGAGCTGGTGTGGAGTTTTGCGAAGGAATCCATGTATATGAGGCTTTTAGATGAAAACCTTATAGCCCAGCAGGAATTGAATCTTGAAGGAATAGAAGATAGTATTAAGAACTCTTACCCATGTTCCAATAGAAGCAACAAGCAGAAGACGCAAGGCATAAAACCGTGGTTTGATGATGAGTGCGAAAGAGCCAGACAGATTTCATTCGCCTGGCTTAAATTATTTCGAATCTGTAATAAAAGTGTGATATGTGACTCTTATATCGAAGCCAACATTAAGTACAAGACCCTGTGTATGCAGAAGAGGAAAAAACACTGCCAGCTAGAGGCACATAAATTGGCGCATTGTAGGAATGAAGCTGACTTTTGGAAGCGGATAAGAAATGTCAATAGCAGAAGGTACACTATTGCTAGGGAGCTGAGCCCTAACATTCTCCGACAGCACTTCGAAAGTGTACTGAACCCGGTTGCGTACAATGAAAGCTTCCAATATGCTACACCTGGCTTCGCGAATGAAATTCTGGACAATCCGATAACACATGCTGAGGTTACAGAAGCACTGTGTAATCTGAAGGATGGCAAAGCAGCAGGCTCGGATGGGATCCCTTCGGAGTTTTACAAGTATGGCACCAATGAGCTTCACGGTAGGCTGACCGGCTTGTTTAATAATATTTTGGAGTTCGGATGTGTCCCGCAGCGATTTAAGGAGGCATTCATTTTTCCTATCCACAAAAAGGGCTGTACATTGGATCCAGGGAATTATCGGGGTATTTCCTTTCTGAATGCATCCTACAAAATTTTTACGGCGATACTTCAAAAACGATTAAATGCGTGGATAGGAGCCAATAAACTACTGAATGAGTTCCAGGCGGGTTTCAGATCAGGTACTCTACAATCGACCATATATTTGTACTAAACAGCATTGCAAAGTCATTTCTTTCGCAAGGCAAGAAGCTCTACGCCTTCTTTATTGATTTTAAGGCAGCCTTCGACTCGGTGGACAGAACTGCCCTATTATATAAGCTCTACTCTTTGGGAATGTCGCTGAAATTTGGAAGGCTAATAGGATATCTATATGCTGATACTAAAGCTGCGGTTTGGGATGGAGATGTTCTATCGGCATGGTTCCAAACGCATTCAGGAGTACGACAGGGATGTGCGCTGAGCCCAAATTTATTTGCTCTGTTCATTCATGACCTGACTGACTGTTTACCAGGAGGTGTGGAATACGTGGGTGTGCTCGTCAAAGCCCTTTTGTTTGCGGACGATGTTGTTCTGTTGGCATACTCCCCGGATTCCTTACAACTCATGATCAATCGTTTGCATGAGTACACCAAATTATAGAAGCTAGTGGTCAACCTTAACAAGTCCAAAATTATGATTTTCGAGGAAGGTGGTGGACAAAATTGTTCCAACGAAAAATGGCACTTTAATGAAGGAGGAATCGAAATTGTTAAGGAGTACAATTATCTCGGGGCTTACATAACTAAACATATGAGCATGTAATGGCATCTCAAGGAAAAATTAATAAAATCTAAAACGGCCATCAATGTAGCTTGGTAAAATTGTTTCAACAGCAAATATATTAATCATAGCAGCAAATTCAGGGTTTTTGAAACGGTGTCCAAGTCGATCCTGTTCTATGCGGCGCAAGTATGGGACGGAAAGCAGTACGAAACGTTGGAGAATCTACTAAGATTTTATGTGAAAAGAATATTCTGCCTTCCACCGAATACACCTAACTACATGCTTATGCTCGAAACAGGCTTATCGCCTTTATTTATTAAGACATTCAAGCTACAGGTAGATTATAAACTAAAAGCTCTAAATATGCCAGCCCACCGTCTCCCAAGAAAAGTAGTTCTGAATGCTGTGCAAACAAAAACTGGTTGGTACAGGGAATGGCTGGATGAAACTGGACCACCAAATTGTACGAGATCATTATAAAGTTAGACGAGCAGGCTAGAGCGAGATATGCTGAAGAGGCAACTGGATCAGTACATAGGGCAATCTACAGTAAGCTCAACCACAACTTGCAGAGTAACAATTGTTTTCCATGATAATTACAAGGTAGAAGAAATAACTATGATATTGAGACTGCGTGGTGAACTCCTGAACCTGAACTACGTACCCCACAGGGAGAACTTGCCTATTTTATGCAACATGTGCAACTTAGTGGAGAGAGAAGATGTATTCCATTTTATGGGAAGATGCCCAATCTTACGAGTAACAAGACGGCATGTATTTGGATATGACGTCTTGACGGAGATGCAAGTGGTTTCCCTCCTTAATGAAGCGGATGTAAGCACACTTTACCAGTATTGCAAAATTGCTCTAAAGTATCGACAGCAAATTATAAATGAAAGCTTCTAACAAACTATTCCTTTTATTTTGTATAGTTTACTATAGAAGTTAAAATTACTATTTTATTTTTACTTGTGAACATTAATGAATTAACCAGGCAGACGGCAAAGCCATGTTAAACTTTGATTTTGTACTGTATTAGAAAATATTATATGAATAAATAAAATCTTTTAATCTAAAAAAAATCTCATTCATTTATTTCATTCATTTCATTCATTAATTTTCAATGGCCCGCTAATCCTTCATGAAGGTCGCGGGGGTAGGATGCTCAGGTGGACTCTCCATCCTTCTCGATCCTCCGCCATTGACTCCAATTCATCAGGGGGAATCCCTAAGCGGCTCCAGGAGAGATGTCGGACTTGATCCAACCATCTATTTCTAGGCCTTCCGCGAAGTCGAAATCTACATGTCATATCCGGTCACAGTGAAGTTTCCAGTATATAAGGCTGCTCGTGCTGCTGGAGTTAGATTCAGTCCAATTGCGGACCTTCGCCCGCTCCCAGCTGGTCCACCAGATTAGAGCCTGACAGTGTTTTTTGTTAGGTATTCCCCGGCATCGTACCATCTTATTTCACTCAACCCTTACATGTCTATATTACATCGCGTGAACTCACGCTCTAATTGAGAGAATTCAGGTGTTTTGAGGCCCTTCCTAGAGTGAGTAGAGGAACAAAGTATGCGTCCGTATCCGGGGCGTTGTACTCCGTTTTGGAGCAATTGGGTTTTTTTACGGTTACGACGCAGGGGGCTCGCCATTCGTCCTCTTCCGTTCGCAATTTCCCGAGAAATTCCCAGATGGCACCACGAGGAGCTGAAAGTAGAACTTACTAACAGAGCTGCAAGCTGTTCAGCTGCAGTGACTCATTCTCGTTGGCGGACCAACACCTATCGGGGGATGCTGCTCCTACGAGGCCTTTGTTAATCGTTTACCATCCAGCAATGTTTACTTGAACTATATTGTCGCCTTAAAAAGGATAGTAGTACCAATCTCTGAATGATTCCATTATTACTGGCCGTTACGTGATTAACGCCGCTAATATTGTACATATGTACATACATACATCCATACATACATTTTCAATGGCCCGCTAATCCTTCATGAGGGTCGCGGGTGTAAGATGTTCAGATGGACCCTCCATCCTTCTCAATCCTCCGCCATTGACTCCAACTCATCAGGAGAAAACCCCAAACGGCTCCAGGGGAGATCTCGGACTTAAGCCAACCATCTATTTCTAGGCCAACCATCTATTTCTAGGCCAACCGTGGAGTCGCCTACCTGATGGCACGGCAATCATGGCACTTCTTGCAATGTATTAGCGGCACGAAGACGTGCCACTAATACATTGCAAATATAATAAAATTCAACATACTCTGCACTCGTCTCAACTAATCTTATGTACAGATCCATTCAAAGAAAGAGATGTCGCTGGCTTCATCGCAGGAAGTCTGGCAATCTAGCGAATACCACGTGTATTACGTAGGCAGCACATCTACAGTATATTTTTACAAAACCCCTTACAAATGCACTGAACTGACTTAACACTCCCAGCTGATCACAAAGTTCATCCAGCTGTTATCTTGAACCCAAAACGAACGATTTAAATACGAACCACATTATTTGATCTTAATCGATCATTTAACCACACTTTTACATGTGTACGTACGAGTAGGACCTACAAAAATCATTTCCTTCACACCTGGCGTCAAGAATCTTACGGAGCGCGCACGCACATCAATCAAAATTCTTTGTACAAACAACTTACACTCACGGCATAATGCTCTCCAGACTTGGGACACTCATCCGCGTTCGACCCTTTCTCCTGGTTGCATTGAGCAGAGAAAAAAAGACATCTACGCATATCAAATGTAAACAACGATCTTTGATCCTTTCTTCTCAACCACAAACTCACCTCTCTAATTTTTATGGCGTTAATCAGGCAACAACGGACCTTGACTAAGACTCAAAGTCATAAATTAGTGAATCTGCCTTGGAGAAGAGCACACAATATACCACACAGTCACCGTTAATAGCACTTAAAATGAAAAGGATTTTAATTGCTTTTACTCCTTTTACATACATATGTATACGAGCATTGTTCCCCTTTGCAATGTGTGTGAATGTCCTTGAGACGTGTTTAGATTCTCACACGTTTTTAATGGACCACTACTTATTCGAAGGCACTGTGAAAAGTAATAAAAAGGAATTTGATGTCCTTAATTCTTTGAGAAGTTTTTTATTCAATAGTACTTCCTTGTCAGATGTCCTTACTGTTGTATCCTTTTTGCTTTGTATTTTAAAACATTGTGGCTAGCATTTTATGGGTAATAAAAGAGGTTTTATGATCTTTATACAAAATTTGCTGGAATCCCTTAATTTTGATTGGGATAAACTAATTACAGCCAATCTGGAATTAATGGCACAAGCTAGGATCGTAAAATTGCGTTTTATTTCGTAGGTTTCCTTTTGTATATTTTCTGTTTTTTGCTATGGCTAATGATATGAAGGGAGTTGTTACTTGCTTTTCATTTTTTTTAAACTATTGGTTCTAGGATTTCTATGGTAAATATTTGAAAAATGCGAGAATCTCCTCGGCGGATGTTTGTTTTCATTTATGAGTGACTGACTGCGTTAGAAATGAAATGTTCGTGAATGGTAGAGGCTTATAGGATACTTATTAAAGACTGCCATTTCTGCGAATTATTTGTTTTGCTTATGGTCCCTTTCAATTCTCGATTACATAGTGTAATATTCTTGCGTTTAAATAAAATTGCTTTTTGTGTATTTCAACTGTTTATTTATTAGCAATTACCAACTTTACTTTAACACAATATTCAAATCACTTTATTCTTTACTTATTTCATCTCACCTTCTCTGAAAACGCAAAATATCTGGGTCTTATTTTGGATAGGAAATTAAACTGGAAGGCCAATCTACTAGAGCGCGTCAGGAAAGCTAATGTAGCTCTCTATTCCTGTAAAAAGGCTATAGGTAGGAGCTGAAGTATCAAACCTCAAATCACTCATTGGCTATACGTGTCCGTTATCAGGCCTATACTACTATATGGCGTGATCGTATGGTGGCCTGCTCTTGACAGGGCTGTCCACCTCACTCAACTAGCTAAGGTGCAAAGATCTGCATGCATTTGCATCAGTGGTGCACTGAGAACTACTCCCTCCGCGGCACTGGACATTTTGTTCAACCTGCTACCTTTAGATATTTTCGGCAAACAGATGGCTGCCTGTGCGGCCATCCGCCTGAAAGCCTCCTCTCAGTGGTCTAGCTATCGCTTTGGCCACTCCTCGATCCTTGATCTTCTCAACTTCAAACACGAAAACACGGACTACACCCCGCCGAAACTGAGATTTGACCGTAACTTCCGTACGAGCATCCCTAACCGGAATGTATGGGACACTTCCTCCCCTGTCGATGGTAGTTCGGTTCACTTCTTTACAGACGGATCTAAGACGGAGGGTCGGGTGGGTTGTGGTGTTTTCTCCGAACAGCTCAATCTGAACATCTCTTTCCGCCTGCTTGATCATTGTAGCGTTTTCCAGGCGGAAATCATGGCGATTAAGCCCTCTCCTGGCTGAAATGTAATGTATTATCTGTCAGGGATGTTAGCATTTTCACTGACAGCCAAGCGGCAATCAAGTCCCTGGAATCATTCTCCTTCACTTCAAAGGCTGCCTTAAACTGTCGTCTATCTCTTATGGAGATGACAGAGCAGTTCAACATTTACCTTTGCTGGGTGCCGGGCCATAGAGACATTCCAGGTAACTGCAGGGCTGACGACCTCGCCAGACAGGGTACCACTCTAAGGATTTTGCCTGAAAGGCAAGCCCTGGGTATGCCCCTCGCTACATGTAAGTATCTACTAAAGCTGAACGCTATTAGCACGACCAACCTCAGATGGGGAAACGGCTCAACGTGTCACATTTCGAGACAGATCTGGCCTAAGCTGAATCAAAAACGTAGTGCCGATCTGATCAAGTTAAAGCGTACACAAATCAGCTGCGTTGTCGGTGTTCTCACTGGGCACTGTCTTATAGGCCAACACGCCAGAAGACTTGGTCTCTTCTCCAACGACTTCTGCAGGCGCTGTAGGGACGAGGAGGAGGAGGAAACCATCCTTCACCTCCTATGCACATGTCCAGCACTATCGCATAATAGAATGCTCCATCTAGGATCCCCCTTCCTTGACGACCTCTGCGATCTGGCGTCCTTGGACGTCATGAGCATCCATCGCTTTGTCAAAAGCTCCGGTTGGTTTTGTTAGTCCCTGAGTGGCCTAATGGTTTGATCCATGGTATCACAAAGGACCTTCACTGGTCTAAGTGTGTCTGCACTCTCGTGTAGACAGCCAACCTAACCTAACCTACAGATTTACTTTCAATCACAATGTCGCTTATTTTCACCACTGGCCGAGTCTCTCTTTTAATTGCTGTACTCGTATTCGGCTTATTAACAACTGTACCGACTGTAGTTGTGGTCGGTGTATTTATACAAAATACATGAGTTCTAGAACATGCTAGATGTCGCTAGGGGTGAATTGACGACTGCGGCGAATTGGTGAAATATGGAGTGAACATTGGCACGCAGCAGGTTTGGGGAATAGGTGGAGTTGTTTACCGGTTTGGTATACCAACCATTCACTGAGATGGTACTTTAAGTCGATGCTACAATAGATTGGCAGAAGAGAAAATGTTTTTAATGTTTTCTTCATATCATCATCCGAAGAACTGGCCACAAATTCGACCTTAAGCCTGCCGGACAGAGATACGTGAAAATACCAAAACCTCCTACATAGTGATTCACTACCTTCCATTATTTATGAGGCTAAAACAAACGAGGGAGTTGGTGTTGATATCTTCTCGGCAGACCTTGCTTGCACCTATCTTTCAGCCTACCGAACCATTGCAGTGTTTTCCAGGCCGGACTATTCATCAGGCTGTCATTTGGCTTCGAATGAATCCAATATAGTGTACAGAAATTGCAATTACATTGATAGTCAAGCAGCAATCAGATCTCTCACGATTGAAGCTAGTCATAGGTAGATGCATCTAAACTACTGCAGTAGCGCTAAAATTGTTTGGCCAACAAGTCCTGCGGCACGCACTAAAGGCACTAATGTTATCTATCACCAGACACTGCGTCCCCGGTAGACATGCTCAGAGATTGGGCAGAACGCTCGACTGAAACACTCAGGCGCAACTAGTCCATTGTACTACCAGAGAGCAAATCCTGGTTTACCCATTTTATTAGAATTTCCTTGTCTTTCTAAGAAAGCCAAGCAAGCACTTCAGTAATGAGGAGCTTACAGTGTCAGCACTCTTCACATCGGCACCGAGAATCTGCCACCTGATACGAACAAAAGCCGGACACTCGCAGAGATAATGTTCCGCACTGTCGCCGCTCTCTCTCCACAAGCGTCGCAGATTGTAGTGTCACTTAAGCACACGTTAAGGTGCTTGGCGAAAGCGAAGTGGCCTGTCAAGATGCCAATAAGTTTTCTTTTCTGCTTTTCGGCAAGAAAGCCGCTGGTTTCTTATAGACGTCCGGGAGTATTTGTTTGGTCAGCCTACACCCTGGAGAGTCATGCGACACACAATTATGTTCGTAAGATACCCAATCGTCAATGGAAGCCCAGACTGAGGACGCCCAACGTGGTTTCAGGACCTAAGAAAGCCTCTTTTGAGCCTTTTTTAGCATTCTCGTCAGAGATCTCGTTCCCCAAGATCCCAATGTGACCTGGACCCAGATAAGAGACAACAGAGAATTTCTTCTGCCAGTGCTACGCTTTTGCAAGAACAAGACTGTGCATGTGGACCTTCATTACCATTGGAATGGCTTTTGTCCGATCTCTTTCTCTAGCCGCAACTCTACGTAAGTAGAAATTTGACGAAGTATGTACTAACTAGGGGCTTAAGTACAATGCACCGCTTTGCGTCTGAGTGTTTGGGAGAAACTAACCTTTATCACCTTGTATTCTCGTTATCACTCTCTTCAAAAAAACAAATATTTGGCGCAACAGCTCTTTAAAATGCCAGGGCCTAGCTTCTCGCAACCACTCATGTTGTGTGCGTTATATTTTTCACACGAATGTAAGGGACCTACAGTTTAATGCCGAATCCGAACGGCGATTTGAGAAGCTTTTTCGTGACAACAATACTCTGGGATGTTTGTCAGACGCTCGCGAGAGGTGGGACCGTGAAAAAACTTTTTGGTATTTTCTGGGATTCGAACTTGGAACCTCAGTAGTAGCGTAGTGATCCGACACACTAACCACTTACGCCACGGCGCTCACAATCACTCTCTTCACTTCTCTTAAAAGGCTCCCGACCCTTGAAGAGTCTCTGCCTGAGATACGGCTGCCTTCATCCTCTGCGGTCTCGGGCACGCTGCTCCAGTTGTAAAGACCATGTTATCTGGCATCCGCGACAGCTAGGTCTTTATACCGGAGGTTCGGTCGTGCTAAGATTCAGACATTCTCTTGGCTGGAGCGTTGTTATTTATTCGCTCGATGTGGCCGAGCCAATGTAGTCGACGTGTCTTACATCTACATCCTGGTACAACTCATAGAGTTCGCGGTTGTATCTTCTCCTCCATTCGCCCTCGTCGCATATGGGTCTTAAAAGCCGACGAAGTACTTTTCGTTCAAACGTACCCAATATTTCCTCTGCTTTCTAACTTATCGTCCAACACTTGGCACCTAAAAGCAAGACCGATAGAACGCTTTTATAGAGCATTAATTTGGTCCGTCGAGTTAGGAGTTTTGAACCCAGTTGTTTTGCCAAACCGAAGTAGCAGCAGTTTGCTAGGGTTATTCTTCGTCGGATCTCCATGGAGGTGTCATTTGTGGAGTTTATGTTAGCTCCGAGGTAGGTAAACTCCTTAAATACCTCGAAGTTGTAGTCATCAAGAGTGACGTTCTGCCCAAGGTTTTGAGCAGATAATTTCTTGTTTGTTGGCAACATGTACTTATTCTTGCCCTCATTTACTTCAAGACCTACTCATTTCGCCAGCTCTTCAATTGATGAATGATGTCAATTCTCGTAATCACGCTCACGGCAAAGATGTGTACCTATAGTTGTTTGGAAGTTATCTCAAAGTAAACCGCTCTCCAGTTTCCCACAACTTGAACCAAAACTATTTTACCTCTTCGCTCAATTAATTTCAAACAAAACACCGGATTAATCAAATACTGTTTTCACTGTCCCCTAAGCACTCTCAAATCAATCCACTCGCATAAATTATGCATCACACACTCTCTCTACTCTACATAATGATGGTGTGTGAAAAATCAACATAACCTCAAAAGGACTAAATGGAATAAAATCGCATGTCACCAGAAAAGGGTTTCGCTTGGAACGTTGCATTACACACTTGAACCCTCAAAAATTAGTGCAAAAATGTCCCTCTAATGAAGTGTCACCCCTAATGAATATTCACCATTTCGCTAAACGTCCTTCCGAGTTCTCTGATTGATCTGATCGATTGATCTCATTTTTTATTTCTTTTCTCATCCCATCTATTGCTTGTGAATATTTACGAGCGAAATCAATTTGTGTCTATTTATCGTTGGCATCCTCTGATGCGTGATCTCATTTAAAGCACCTTTTCGGCGACAGTTTTTCGCAACACTTAAATGTCACCGAAGAGATGAACCCTTTTTTTGGACTCACAATTAACATAGGGCGGAAAATGCTAATGGATGCATCCTACTAGGTTGCATAGGATAAGGGTGACGATTTCACACGAATATCAACGATTTGCTAAATGGAATCACTCATATGCAAAAATTGCGCTAAATTTAGGAGAGGGCTCTGGTTTATTATTTGTTGATTTTGTAAGTTTAAATGAAATAACCAAAATGCGAATTGAATTTTGGTATTTTTCATTTTCTCACACGATCAAGGGAGATTGCTTCTTCGCCGGGCTTGGATAATGCGGATTTTGGGAATTTTATGATGTGGTGATTTGCTTTTGGGAGACATTGTTGCTTCATCGGAAGTTTATGCGAATATTATGGTAATCTTATGGCAACTTCGTTAATCGAATGGGAATTAAGTGTTCTTTATTAGACAGATAAACAGTGTTGGGATATATGTACATACATATTTAGGGAGCAAGGTGGGTTAGAGGAGCGGCTTCTTGCAAAATTGATATGCTGGAATGTATCTTAGGAAGAATTCGTTGTACGAAGATAGAGGATACCGGTTGCAAATGTGTAGCGACTCCAGCTAACTTTCATTTCTTTAAAGAAAAGATCAATTTTATTATATAGGTACATACTACATGCATAAGTATATAATCGTTTGTCTGATATTCTGCGGATACAGTGTGTATGTGGTGCGGGTGCAGTGCGGTAGCGATAGGTTGATCACCGATCAATTTAAAGGCTTGACGCTTAACAAGTAAACTCAAGCACGTGGCGGGAACTCCTCGCCCCCAGACATCCGAGAACGAGAGTAAGCTTTATATATCGTAGCTTAGTTTGTACGAGTAAAAAAAAAAACTAAATCGTATGAGGAATCCGAGGCATCTAGGAGGACATATATCTGGAAAGATGCCTGCAGTGTAGGACAGATGGATGAGCTTAGGTAGTGGTTTAGCTAGGGTGGAAGAACAGCTCTACAAAACAAGGAGAGAAATTTCATCTAGACCATTAAGAACACGGGCCATTGAAAGGGTTCGGAAGAATATTTGTCCTAAAGAATACTGAACCGCATTCTTGTCGGTCTTGTAAGAATGTTGGGTATTTAAAAATGATGCTGCAAGCGTTTCTAGTCCATTTGTAGAGACTTCGGTTTTCCTCAGAAGGTGTTTGGCGACATAGCATACAAAACATTTTTTTTTTTCCGGACGGCAATCACACAATTCGGATTGAACCACTATTCCATGAGGTGATGGCACATCTCAAGTAAAATAAGGTCTTCAGTCATGTTAGCTGTTGCATTAACGTTCCGATCAAGGAACCAGTTAAAATCCCTGAAGAACGAATTAAGACCGCTGTAATTAACATTCTACTATTGCCAGATTGTTCTTTTATGGTATTTTTTCTGAGCTGAATGCAGATGTTAACTGACACCAGACAATGATCCGACCTTCCCAGTTGAGCAGAAACTGAATACTTATCCAGAAGTGAAGTTAAAAACAGGTCCGGTGTGTTTTAACCGTGGCTGGCAACATCAGAAATCCGTGTAACTTTGTCTACTAGTTAAATAAGGTGGTTTAACTCAGCAAAAATGTCTGGTAGCGAACTACAGGTATTGTTAGTACAGATTGGAGAGCCAACTAGTATTGCGGAAATTAAAATATTCCATTAAAAAACCCAGGTTCCAAGGCTAAGTGAAATCAATAACGTATAATCTAGTTTTTCCTCTAATATACGAGTAGGTCAAGCAATGGTTTCATAAACATGTTCAGTCATAAGATTTTGTATTTCTGTCTTTCTGTAATAATTTCCAAGCTTAGAAACTGCAGATGAAAGTATAGCATATAGTCACAAACGGTCCACTAAAATAGGCATGGGTGAGCGTCGAACGTGCGAAATACGATGCGGCAAGATCATGGTTATAGGATCACCAGTGGATGCTTTGTCTGTCTTTTCGCGTGTCTGGTTCTTGCCTGCTCGTCTGTTTTTGAGCATCCGTTAACTGCTTATATCTCTTCCCGGGAAACGACAATGCAACTCTGCATATACTGCGACTGGACCACCATGTCCACGTCGCATTGTCTTTTCCTGTGTTTGATTCTCGCAGTTTACTTTCGGCATTCCTATTATAAATCTCTCATGTTTTACTATATGCGACTACACAACGCTAACGTACTATAATTTTTATTTGTTCCATGATAAAATGTGTCCGTCAGTAGGTCTCAAAACATCTGCCACTGCGGACCACTTCGGTATATTCATACAAACAATTGATAATACACAATTTGTTAACTCCAATTTAAGTAACACATGTCCATGCACACATCGTTCCAAATTTATTGATTCCAAATTATTGTCACCAGATATAAAAAAAAATGCAAATGTCCTTAAAGATAAGAGCTGCCAGTTCAGTGGTGATAACTTGCTTTCCTTCGGTCTCTCGGAATTCATACGAATAAGAGCAACGTCCTCTACCCACACAATATCTGCTGGAGCAGGTGAAATTTCATTCATTCCCTTTTCTTCCTTTTTGTTGTTAATTGATGGATTCTACTCATTCTTCTAACATTTTTTTTTTTGATGACTTCTAACACCTATCGTCTTACACGATCATGATTGATTGAATTTTAAACAAGCTCTCTATATAGAAAGACGTCAAAAGGAAATTCTGAAGCAAAACAAGAAGAAATAATGCGAGTACGAGTATATAATTAAAGGGGTAGATGAAAACCACCTGTTTATGTATGTTTCTTTGGTGCAAAACATGTAAATGTCCTGAAAACTGGTCTTACATCAGGACCAGGTGATGATCATTTGACATTTTCAAAGAAATTGGTTCATAAGATACATACGTACGTACATATGTACTTCTATGTAATATGTACTATATGAACTCATAAAGCAAAATTAGAAATACTCGTACGCCAGGACATCGCGCTGGTATCTATAGAGAAGGAAACAATGTTCAATGTTCTGATTAATATTGAAAACTTTGATATTGAAAATATCACATTTGTTGTTGAATTTCTTTTTTTTTTTCTTACATCCAACAGATAGTTTTTGCAGATGTGCCCTCTGATATCCATCAGACCGACTTCTAAGGATGCAGTAGGTAGGTACCACAGATTATAACGAGTCAAGTATGTCGAACGAATACTCTTTAGTTTACCTCATTGCTGAGTTGCAAGAATCATCATACACGTCTACGTATTCTCTTAGATAGACTATCGAAGCGGATGCAACAAAAGGATCTATTGAGTCAATACCAAGCTGAATTCCATAGAGGCTACTATTGACCTCATAGTCACATTGACAGGTTTGACAGGTCTGCAGCTGAAGAAAAGTAAGAAGTTGTACACATTTTTTGTAATTTAGTACGAACTTGGTTGTTGTGGTTGTCAAATATTAAACTGTCAGTAATTTCACGACTAATCGGTCGGGAATGATCTGCAGGCATCATCTCTTATCAGCCACACTGGACGACCATTCAGACGTAGCTGGTCCATTATACTACCAGGGAGTAAAACCCTGATTTACCTCTTTTATTGGAATTGTCTTGTCTTAGAAAGCGAAGCAAGCTCTTTAGTTATCAGGAGCTTACAGTATTAGCACACATCACATCAGCACCGAAGGTATGCCACCTGATACGAGCAAAGGCATGGCAATAGTAGAGGAAATGTTCCGCAGTATCGTCGCCCTCTCCACAAGCCACAAACATAGCAGACTAAAGTGTCACTTAATCCTAGCACATTAAGATGCTAAGTAAAAGCAACTGACTTGTCAATGATTTCTTACAGACGTTAGGGAGCATCCACACACACAATTGTGTTCTTTTCACAAAAGCCCCTTCCACCAAACAGCCAACGCATGTGTGAGAAATGGTCTTATCATAACCATATAAATCCAGAGGAGACATCTGAGCAATCCGGTCAAAACCCTCCTTCTTGTTAAAAAAACAACCTCGGTTTTTGGAGGATTGACCGAAAGTGATCTAGGGCGATCTGCGCGTCGTGTGCGTCAGCCCCGCAGAAAGTATTTAACTTCCACGAACTTGTATGCTTAAGCGTAGACGATAAAACTATTTAAAGTGTTCATCAGAAAGTCGACCACCACAGATCGTCGCCTTGCGGACAACCCCTGTTGACCCCTGCCATAATATGGGATATCAACCACAGTCACATCCGCAACCAAAGTTCTGTTCATTCGAATTGCTTTGATCCATAGCAATAAAGTTTTATCTACCCCGTGTTATCCGGAAGTCACACATGCATACATGATGCTCATCGGGAATTCCTTCCTCCCAAGCGCGCATTTAATTCTGGCCACTGGATTTCAAAATACCATCTCATAGGATTTCTCACCCTGATAAGCATGCTAAATTTCTAATAGTGGATGCAGCCTCAAAGCAACATCCTTATCAGTAACAAGGAAGTAAGACATATAGGTCTGAAGCTCGGTGCCAGGCGATTTGAAACCATCAAAAGATGCCACAGCACAATCTATCAAAAGTCCTTACATCTGCTTGCATACGCCGACAATATTGACATTTTGGGCCAAAATGGGCTTAGCAATAAACGAGGGCAAAACCAAGTATGTATATGCTGTCAACAAGAAGGGATAATCAACACCGACAAATTGGACAGAACGTCACACTGGGCAGCTATAACTTCGATGTAGTAAGGGACTTTGTCTACCTTGTCTCTGCTATTAATTCTGGAAACGAAACCTGCGCAGAAATCAAGCGAAGAATAACTATTGCTAATCGCTGTTTTTTTTTTGGCTAATAAGGCAAGCTCTATCTCAAACAACTAAGGGGACTATATAAGATCCTGATCATCCTAGTCCTGCTTTACGGTGCTGGAACATGGACGTTATTGAAAGCGGATGAAGATTTAAAAATTTATTACCGACGACGTGCGCCTAATGGTCACAACTTATTTTTATTTTTTTTTTTTTTTTCAAGGGTTGGTAAAAATCTTTCATAGACACTATGAGAATAGCAAGCGCATGCTCATAGTAGTGTCAGATTCTTACTGATCAAAACACACCACCCTTCGATATAAATTTGTTAGATATTGCAACTAAGTAGTAACTTATCAAGCAATTTTTCTATCATGAAATAAAAACGTTTGGCAGGTTAGGTTAGGTTAGGTAAGTGGGCAGGTGTAGGGGGATAGAAAACCTCCACACCACACTCAGGTCAGTATAGACCCATTGTGATACCCATGGGGAGAAAGGAGATAGAAAAGGGAATCCCTTCCTCCTGGAAAAATACCGTCTTTGTAAATATCCTAAAGAAAGAACTTAGTACTCACTGTGCCCTAGATACAAACCATCCAGAGGATTTGATGAAGTTTGCGATGTCATTTATTGGTCTGTTGGACAACTCTTCTAGATCCTCAAAGAAGGATCTTATTTCTCAAATGATAGAGGCCTGGGCAATGACAGAGAAAGTGGGCGGTGTCCTCCTGAGCCTCCTCGTCGCCGCAGCCTCTACAAAGGTCTTCTTTAGTCACACATAGTTTTTTCATGTGGTACCGCATGCTATTATGCCCCGTAATGACTCCTATTAGAGTAGAGAGGGATTTTCTATGCCTCTGTATGAGTCTATTGGTTCTTACTCTGTCAAATGCAGGCCACAGCTTCCTCGTGGTGACACAAGTATCTAAAGAGGTCCACCTATTGTTAGCCTCCGTTAGAGCTTTGTTTCCTGCTTCGAGCTTAAGGGCGCAAGGCGGGATGTACACCGAGGGGTCGAATTGGTCCGAGCTTATTGCTGAGCCTCCTCTAGCCAGTTCATCGGCTTTCTCATTCCCTGGTATGCCTTCATGACCAGGGACCCAGCAGAGCTTTACCTCGTGCTGTGTTCCAAGAACCTTGAGCTCTTCTCTACAACACTTCACAAGCTTCGATTTTATTTCTATAGCAGATATTGCTTTTATCGCTGCCTGGCTGTCGATGAAAAAGGTGATATCCTCTCGTGGTATTGCCCTCATCGCAGTCTCACGAGCTGCTATTGTAACTGCTAGGACCTCCGCCTGGAAAACGCTGCTGTAGTTCGGAAGTCGAGCTGACATGGAGAGGCCAAGCGTTTCAGAGAAGATGCCTGCGCCTACACCTATTTCCATTTTGGATCCATCGGTGTAAACAGCTAAGGATCGCTCGTTAGGCGTCCTGTCATTTTTCCAGTCTTCCCTGCTCGGATAGGTGCTAGAAAATGGGCTTATGAAGTCTAGGTAAGGCGTTAAGTAGTCTGTATTAGATACACTGCCTAGATATCTCTGCAGAATCGTGGTGTGACCCATTGCATTTGGTCTCCAGCTATCTGTTTGGCTTAATCTTACGGCACTATGAGCCATCGATACTTGTATAAAGATGTCTAGCGGAAGCAGATTGAGAATAGCATCGACTCCTGCTGTAGGTGTCGTTCTCATCGCACTGGTTGTGGCGATGCACGCTAGTCTTTGTACTTTTGTGATAGCAGCTAGGTTATTTATTTTGCTGGCTGCCTGCCACCATACAAGGCTGTCATACGTTAGTATTGGCCTTACCATAGCTGTATACATCCATAGGATGATTTTGGGGCTCGGTCCCCGAGTCTTCCCGAATATTCTATTGCACGAGTAAAAAGCTATCGTGGCTTTTTTGACTCTTTCGTTGATGTTTAGTCTCCAGTTCAGTTTCCTATCGAGCACCAGGCCAAGGTATTTCGCACTACTGGAGATACTCAGGGGAGTACCCCTTACGGAAGGAGTTACGAATTGTGGAATTATTCTTTTGTTAGTGAATAGTACTAACTCTGTCTTCTGGGGATTAACCGCCAGCCCAAATCTCTCCGTCCAGGAGTCAATGATTTCCAGCGCCCCTTCGATTTGTTCGCTCAGGGTCTGGAGAAATTTACCTGTTGCTAGCAGCACAACATCGTCCGCATATGCCATGGCCTTGACGCCGCTGTTTCTAAGTTTAAGAAGGACTTCGTTCAGGATAATTACCCACAGTAGTGGGCATATAACCCCTCCTTGAGGGGTGCCTCTTGAGGCATAGACTTCGAGCTTCAACTTTGATATGTCTTTCCTTTAGCATATTGACAATCCATTTTATCACGGAATTGTGAATATTAAGGTTCGTTAGAGTTCTATTGACCGCGTCCGTTTTGACATTGTTAAAGGCTCCTTCAATGTCTAGGAAAGCGGCTAGTGTATATTCTTTGGTTTTCAGTGATTTTTTCGATTGAGCCGACAACACAGTGCAGCGTTGTCTCTACGCTTTTTCCTTTCGTATAAGCGTGCTGCGCTGGGGATATGTCACCTGAGCGTAGTTTACTACGGATGTATATGTCAGCTAGTCTTTCAAATGTCTTTAGGACAAAGGAGGTAAGGCTAATTGGCCTAAAGTCCTTCGCAGTAGTGTGGCTTGCTTTACCGGCCTTGGGTATGAAGACCACTTTGACCTCTTTCCATGATCAAGGTATATACCCCCACATGAGGCTGTTGAGGTACAGTTCTTTAAGTACCGGGATGATTGTGGTTATTGTTTTCTGTAGCATGATCGGGATAATCCCGTCGGGTCCTGGGGATTTAAAGGGAGAGAATGATCCGATTGCCCACTCAATTCTTTCCTCTGTGATAAAATCCGTCGGAGTTTCCGTTACAAAACTACTGTTAGTTACGATGTTATTATCTGGATGGGTCGCACAACCCGGAAAATGCGCTTTTAGCAGGGAGCTAAGCGATTCTGCACAGGATCTTATCTCGCCAAGTTGAAAGGTTTCGTCCTTTGTAGTCGGCGCCGTATCCAAAATGTATAGCACTGTATTGTTGCCATTTCCGATTAGTCGGCTTCTATGCTTCTCGCGAAGCTTCTCGTTTTAGCTTCGATTGTCGGAATTCCGAGATCCCTGTGGATATCGTCGTTTCTACTATACCACGGTGCTTGGACAATTTCTCTTAACATTTTATTTTGAAAAGCTTGTAAATTATTTGCATTTGTTTTCTTGGTACAACCCCAAAGTTGTATACCGTAGGTCCACACCGGCTTTAGCATTTGCTTGTATAAAAGCAGTTTGTTCTCAGTACTGAGCTGGGAATGTTTTCCGAGTAACCAGTACATTTCTCTATATTTGATTTCGAGTTCTTTACGTTTCATTTTCACGTGCGAATTCCATTTCAGCCTTGCGTCGAGTGTCATTCACAGGTATTTGGCCTCGTTTGCAAATGGTATTCGGGCCGAGTTTAGGAAAATTGGCAAGTCATTAGTTTTCTTGTGAAACGTGAAATTCACGTGAACAGATTTAGATTCGTTGAGGGCGATCCGCCAGTCCCTCGTCCGCTCATTTACATTATTCAATGCGTTTTGCAGTTTTGCAGTCGTTTCTTCGATTGTTTTACCTACTGCTAGGATAGCGGTGTCATCGGCAAACGTAGCAAGGATAGTGTCATCTTCGTTCGGTATATCACGAGTATATAGCAAATAGAGAAGCGGCAAAAGAACACTTCCTTGCGGTACGCCGGCCGAAATTTCCTTGAGCTCGGAGTATTCGACTCCATGTCTAACACGAAAGAGTCTATTCCCGAGATATGATTTTAAAATATCGTATAAGCATACAGGGAGAACTTGTCGTAGTTTGCATTTCAAGCCATCATGCCACACCTTATCAAAGGCTTGCGAGACTTCAAAAAATACGCTTGAGCAAATCTTTTTTTTTTTCAAGTGCTTTCTCGATTACGTCAGTAATTCTATGCACCTGGTCAATCGTCGAATGCTTACTTCTGAACCCAAACTGGTGGTCAGGGATAAGATTATTTTCTTCTATAACCGGTTGGAGACGCCTTAGTAATATCCTCTCGAAAATTTTCGATATGATTGGAAGAAGCGAAATTGGTCTATACGATTTTACTTCATTTGGCGGTTTTTCTGGTTTTAAAGCCATTATGACTTCCGCAACTTTCCATTGGCTCGGCACGTGTTTTAATCTAAGTGCAGCATTTACAATATGGAGAAGCTTAATCAATGCTTTTCTAGGTAAAACTTTGAGAATTTCTCCGGTAATCAAATCATAACCAGGAGATTTCTTAGGTTTTAGATTATCGATCTCATGTGTGAGTTCCCTTAGCATTGCACTTGTGAGCGTCAAATCGTCAGATGGTAAATCCAGCCTATTGCGGTTATCGTAAACCACTTGACCATCATACGGTTTAAAGGTTATTTCCAGGTGGGCTGCAAAGACGTCCGCTTTTCTTTATCTGTCCTCGCCCATTCATTTTGATATAATTTGATTGGCGGCGCGGGGACTTTGGGCCTTTTGGTGCCTTTTACAGCTTTCCAAAGTGAATAATTGGAATCTTTTTTCGCTGTTAAACTTTCAAGGTAAGAGACTATTGCACGATTCTTAAAACCCTTAATAGTCTTCTTCAAAGAATTGCACAGACGATTCAAGCGTGCCTTATGGTGCGGAGCACGACTCTGTTGCCATTTTTTACGAGCTTTTCCTTTTTCCTTGACCAATTCTTTTATTTCCGGAGGATATCGTAAACCGTATCGGTCCGGCGTTTTTCTTGGATTGGGCGTATTATTCCAAGAGACGTTCTGTATGATCTGAACGAAGCGATCAACTTCAACCTCAAGTTCATAGGGTGTCGTTAGTGGAACGCTCAGTTCAACATTATCTTCAATTTCGTTCCTAAAGCCTTCCCAGTTAGTTGTTCGACCAGTTAATCTCACTGGCTCTAGGTTATAGACTTGTTTTTCCCTCAATGTCAATATAACTTGGGAATGATCAGACGACAGGTAAAAGCTCTCTTCAACTTTTATGTGGTTAGTAGATATTCCTTTCACAACGAAAAAATCGAGTATCAGTTGGCCAATAAATCGGTTTACCTGTCGAATGGAAATCACAACTGTACTCCATACCTGCCCCATAGAGCATTCTACCTTTTTGCTAGCTGTATCTTGAGCACCAGAACGTGTGTTTTGCATTCAGATCGCCGCCAACAATGAAATTAGGTTTCAGCGATTTAAACAATGGTCACAACTGACACATGAAATAAAACTAAGTTCAAATGAATTTCCAAGATCCATAAGGTGTTGCATGAAAAACTCGGCAAGGGCCCCAAATTTGTAATTACGTCAGTGACTAGGCAATTAATGATATAAACGTCTTCAGGTATTCAGCATTCTGTAGTCATTAAACACATGTGAAGAAAAAACTCAAAAACGTTGTTAACAGTTCACTTGTTCCAATTAACACATCACAAGAAATGACGGCATAAACGTTCTGTCAGGTGAACGATTATCCAAAACCCTTTTTCCTGAAAGCGAAGTCTATTGCTTGTCTGGGCAAGGTTGTGAACATAAGTTTCAGTCATTTAATTTTGAAATCGCCATATGGCCAGGACACATTGAATGAATTTAAAGAGGCGTTGTGAATGTTAAAGGGTTGAGGTTACAAATACACAATATTCCTCAATATGCTTGGATTCCTCAAGTTGCTTGGGCTTGTTGTGATTTCTACACAAATGAATCATTATACTATGCTTTTATAACACTGCAATGTACACATGTAATGAATGCAACTCCCTTAGAACATCTCATCACATTGTAATGTTCATTCAGAGTCCATTCGATCACTGACAAAAAAAACACCTTTCTACCCGCATTATGCCACCTCACCCTAAGAGCACGCGACTCTTACGACCAATATGCCAATAGCAACCGCATACTGCAATTCAATTACTTTTTGTAAAATGTTGATGACAAAAACATTGGCATAGGAAAAGAAATTGGAGAAATTTGATGGCATCGTACACGATCACCACCAGCAGCAACTATAACAACCACTGGCTACCGTTTTGGTAAGGGTTTGCAAAAAAATGCGCCCCTTCTTTGGCATGTGTCCACTTTCTTCTCTGCAATTGCTCGCACTTTTCGTAGAGTACCTCTCTGACAACAGTTGTTTCATGAATGTGAACCCTCCACATGCAGAATTTATGCTGGTTCTACGAAAGGTGTATATTGGTCTAATGACACGCATGTCATATCTTATCCAGCTTTCACCGATTGTTGTTGTAGTGATAAGCGGTGAAATTGCTATTTCATTACAATTTGGTATGCAGTCTATATGACATTTTATGTGTCCTGAAGATGAATTGAGTCTGTCATTGATGATGGGGGCCTACAGACAATTGTGATTCTATTGGATTACAAATGTAGAAACGTGTCAGTCGGTTCGCTTTTCGATGCAACAGAAATGTGTTTGCTCTATGTACTCGTACCATGAGAACGACCACCTACTCCGACTGTAATATTTATTTTTTTAATCCACCCTCACTAATTGCCTTATAATTACAAAAAAAAACCGACAAAAGTTTTCAGTTAAAATCACAACAAAAAAAATACATCAAATAGCATAGCATTAACATCAAATATCAATTACCTGTATTTTGATTTTAATAAGAGAAAGGGGATGGCCTACTATAAATTTTATGTCATAGGAATCAGTCAATCGTCAAAATGTGAAAAGAAACCCCTGTTGTAGGAATCATATCGTGGGAATGCCACAAAACCAAGTTGCGTTGTGTTACCACGTTAAATGCATTTTCGACACGGTGTTTGATTTAACTTTTTTTTTGTCCATTAAGGTGCTAGGAAAAAGTACGACTCCCATAAGCAAAAAGGATTTTTCCGTGAAAAGACACGATTAGAAGAAATGGGTTAGATATTGAAACAAGGTGTATTTTTTTTACAATCCTGGGTGGTATGTCGAAGTATTGTCTTCTTTGTCTTCGGCGAGGTTATGATATGAAAACAAGGGATTATAACCCTCCATCTTCACCGCATTTCTACTGATCCGCCTGTGGGGTTCGCCTATTTGACCTCAGAAATTATCGCCAGGCCTCCCGATTTTGGATCAGTCGGTTACTGAGACCAATGAATTGCCGACGTCGTCGCATTTGTGTGATCCAGGTGTTTATAGGCCTGCCTCTCCTGCCTCGCGATGTCTTTGGAACGTGCATTGATATTGCCTTTTCAACCGGATTCAAATGATCTCTTCTTTGAACTTGGCAATACCAGCTGAGCCGGTCGCGTTCTATCTTTTGCACGATGGTTTCCTTGATGTGAAAGCTTCCACGGATCTTCGAACTTCTTATTCGATCAAGCTTTGTCACTCCTGCTGTCATGCGAAGCATCTTCATCTCAGCTGCCGTTAATTTACTCTCATACTTTTTGTACACCGTCCAACATTGTGAACCGTATGTGAGCGCTGAACGCACAACTGCGGTGTAGAGTCTTCCTTTCAACTTAGGTGGCATTTTTCTGTCACAGAAGATAGCGGAATTTTCTCGCCACTTCATCCACCCTACGCTTACGCGATAATTGATGTCGTCATCACAAGTCGTTTTGCTATTGATCATTGCTTCCCAAGTGCGAAAAGTTCAAATATTTGGGATCTCTGTTTCATTCAAATAAATGTTTGGAATAAGCCTAAGTGGATCAGAGAACGGGCAGCACAGATACTCTGTCTTTTTTTTAACTAATGCCATACCCATTACCCTCCAAAACGTCCACCCACACTTCAAGTGCTCGTTGCAGGGATGTAGGATCCTCACTTCTGATGGCTCCATCGTTAGCAAAGAATAACTGATGTACCTTGGGGTCCGTCTCACTTTACCTTCAAGCAGATAGTCAAGGACTGTAATAAAGAGCAAAAGACTTAAAACACTTGCCCGGTGCACCCCGACTTTGATTGAGAACTCTTCGGTTACTCCAGCGGGGCATCTTACTTTTGTCTTTGCTCTTTCGTACATGTCCATGATCATCTTACTATAGACGGTTCCTTGCTCATTTCGGATGAGGACCAGCTCAAGAGATGGAAAGAGTATTTTGCTACGGTTGTAAACCGTGTATTCGCTAGCGATATGCTCCCAAATCAAACTGAGATGCCCGAGGTAAGAAGTACCCGAATACGCACCACGACTCCCAGTAAAGATGAGATCATTACAGCTGAGAGCTTTCCTAAGGAGTGGAAAAAGGGAATGATCGTCAAGCTTCCAAAGAAAGGAAATTTAATGGAATGCGGAAACTGGAGGGGTATCTGCGTGCTACCTGCTGTAGCTAAGATAATAGCTAAAATCATCCTGGAGCGAATCAAACAACATCTCGAGGACACACTCGATGCCGAACAAGCACTCCTGTGCCGACCACATCAATACCCTGCGGATTATCATCGAACAGTGTGTTGAATATCGATCGCCACTGCACCTGCTGTTCATCGATTTTGAGAAGGCGTTCGATGGTGTCAACAGGGAGTTTATTTGGCGTGCCTTACGCAGGAGAGGTATTCCCGATAAACTAATTGCTATTATCAAACCCCAAATGTCAGGTTCTGCACAGAGGAAGGTTGTCTAAGGAATTTGAGATCCAAAGTGGGGTAAGACAAGGCTGTATCCTTTCACCAATATTATTCTTATGTGATTAGCGATGTGCTTCATGCAGCTTTGTCGACGGGAACCGGGGGAATTCGATGGACTCTTACATCTCAACTGAAACATCTTGACTACGCTGACGATCTATGCTTACTCTCCCACAGAATTATTGACCTCCACCAAATGACAGCAGATGTGGACAGGGAGGCAGGCGTCGTCGGGCTGAAAATGAGTACGGCAAAAACTAAAATTATCAGAATTGGAACAAACTCATCAGCTCAAATATGCATTGCTGGACAACCGGTAGAGAGAGTAGAGGATTTCCAGTATCTTGGGAGTATTGTCTCGACCAATGGTGGAACCGAACTGGATATAGCCAACCAGATCGCCAAAGCAAAGTCCGCGTTCGGGATGTTGTCCAAAATATGGCGAAATAATGCAATCAGTTTGAGCACCAAGATAAGACTGTTCCGCTCCAACGTTGAATCCGTGCTGTTATATGGTTGCAGCACATGGAAAGTGACCACTTCTATCACCAGAAAGCTGCAAACGTTTGTTAATAGTTGCCTACGCAATATCTTAAGGATTTTCTGGCCCAATCGTATCTCTTACGAACACCTTTACGAGAGAACGGGTCAGGAACCAATAGGCACAACCATCCAACAGCGGAAGTGGCAGTGGATTGGTCACACGTTCCGTAAGGGTGACAGTTCCATAGCGAACTATGCTATGCAATGGAACCCTCTAACTCAGGATGGCAGAAGACCTAGCGGTCCGAGGAAAACATGGCGCAGAACAGTCGAGAAGGAGGCATGGCAGTTAGGGAAAAGTTGGGGAGAACTCAGCCACATTGCCAGAAACCGTACACGATGGCGCGTAGGCGTAGTAGAGGCCCTAGGACCCACAAGGGGATACGTGACATAATCTTGATCATCTGTACATAGGTTTCTGGAACCCCTCGACGTCTTAGCGCCACCCATATCAGATCTCGTGGTTGTCTGTCGAATACCTTTTCAAAGTCAACCAATACAATATGCAAATCCTTTAAGGAATCACGATGTTTTTCCATTATGATCTTTATACTTTGGATTGCATCTGTGGTTGATTTACCCGCGACAAACCCGCACTGGTCATCAGATAGCCGTATTCTTTTTCGCAGTCGGCCACCTAATACCCGCTCAACGATCTTCATGGTGTGTGACATCAGCTTGATCGAACGGTAGTTATCACCCTTCCCTTTGTATACAGGGAGAAGGTAACTTTCCCTTCATTGATTCTGCACTGGATCACCTCTCCCAAATTTGGAGATGAGAATTCTGAGCCATCTGAACCCGATGTCTCCCATCTTTTCCAGAACTCAGAGGGCATCTCGTCTCGCCCAACCACTTTTCGTTTTTTGGAGTACTTGACCGCCTCACTAACTTCTTCGACTGTAATGTGGGGTATTTCTTCAAAATTAGGGGTGGTTCTTGGAAAGTATAGCCGGGGAAACTCTTCATTTAAAAGTTCTTCACAATACTGCCGCCACCTCTGCAGAATTTTGTCGTCATCCACAAGAAGCTGGCCATGAGCATTGTTAAAGAACTCGCGCTCTTGTTCATATTGTGTATTCGCAGCTCCTGGATGGCCTGGTTTGCACCAGCAACCGGGGAAGATATTTTCTCCAGCTCCCGATACAGGCCCTCCCTACTCTCTGCTTGAAGCTGGGCGCACTTCTTCTTCGCTTTTTTCTTGCAACATCTGTATTCCATTTCCAGGCGAGCTTTTTCCTCACTATTATACTATATATACTATTTGTACATCAACTATTAACAGGCAATATTGATTGTCCTATGCTGCTCCAAACCATTTCACTCAGCACCAACCCACGTTTTCTGAGATCGGTACCTCTCTTCTGCCTCAAGTTTCACCGTACAAACTACGGCTGTAATGAGCCTATGTCTCGAATGCTTCGTTCTGCTAATGACTGTCAGAACCTTTTTGATTTCCAGTGCAGTAAAAACACCCTTAGAAACTCCCTTTACTCCCCTTCCTCACTCAGGTCTTGATATTTGTAAATTTTAACTAGCTTTTAAGTATACATTGTAAATTAGATTTAAGTTCTTTACAGCTTGTATTAAGCTAATTAAATTAAATTAAATTAAATTAAATTAAATATTATTAGAGGGGCACTTTGACCAAGCTTTGAAAGCCGCTTTCTTCTCATTTATCAACTTCTTAGCTTCATCACTCCACCACCATGTTTCCTTGGTGTCTTGATGGTGGCCTTTTGAAGCTCCTAGCAGTGATTTGGCCGTCTTTAAGCAAGTTCGCTGTAGGGAATCCCACATATTTTGTGCTCTGCGCTCGTCATCCTCAGCTCCGTTGATGGTGTGAGAGAGGTAATTTTTCATCACGAAAACAAAAGCCTCGTCTTTTTCTTTGTCCAGATTGTACCACTTGATTTTCTCAGAGACCCTTGTTTGTTTGCTTTTCTTTGGTGTCTTTATAAAATTTTCTGTTAGCAGGAGACGTTGTTGCTGAGCGATCGCCTCTCCCAGCATTACTTTGCAATCTTTTACCAGAGGCTTCAACTAGCTACCAAATGATAGTCAATCTGGGTTTCATCTCCACCACTGCTGTAAGTCGTATCGTTTTGTAATTATCGGCTTCGTTTGATGAACATGGTATTTAACACGATAAGACCGTGTGATTTGCACATGCTTAGGATGTCTTCAGCAGGAAGGTTCCTAATGCCGTATCCCAGTCCTCTATGGCAGTCTTCATATTCTTCGTTTGACTTCACGACATGTCCATTCAAATCTCCTCCAACAAACAGAAACTCTTCCTTTTTGATGTTCTTAAGGAGATTGTGGAAATCTTACCAAAATGCATCTTTATTCCTCTGATCGCACCCAATTTGGGGAGCACATGCACTGACAATATTTCACACCTCTCGTTGTACAGGTGACCTGATAAGGACGATAGGAAACAAAATTGAAATAAAACAACAACGGTGTGAGATATAAAATTGATTCTGACTTTATTTTGAAGCTACATTCATGCCATTATGTGTGAAATAGCACATCATTTAAATGGCCGCCTCGGCTTCACTGCAGTGATTCAAGCGATCGGTCCAATATGTACGGCGTTATTCTAGCAATAGCGTCTCGAATGTTGGCCTCAAGCTCGTCCAAAGCTTGGCTTGGTAGCGTAGACTAAAGACTTGAAGTAGCCCCAGAGAAAATAATCGAGTGGTGTCAAGTCGCATGATCGCCGTGGCCAATTGATGAAAGCTTGCCGTGAATGACCCAGTCGTCAAATTTCTCCTTTTTCTTTTTTTTTTATAATTTGCGCGCGTTGGAAAGGATAGAGAGAGCGTTTCGTCGCTTGTATGGCATGAAGCGCCGTATTGTTGGAACCCCAGCTCGGATATATCGATGTTCTCGAGCTCTGGCCACAGAAAGTCGGTTAACATCGCTACCTGTGACCATTGACGGTAACGGTGTCTCCTCATTTCGAAAGAAATAAGGTCCGATGATCCCGCCATGCCATAAACCGCACCAAACACTCAATCTTTTTTAGATGCATTGATGCTTGGTCGAACATTTGTGGATTGTGTTCTATCCAATAACGGCAATTTTGCCTGTTGACATAGCCCTGAGCCAAAAATGGGCCTCGTCCGACAAGATAATTTGCGTAAATTGTGTATTTACAGCTGAGCTGGAATTTTGATAATATTTTTAAATAATTTTTGTACGTTCGGCAAGCGTGAAACGACGTATGATGAAATGGCAAACCTTACTGAATATTTTGACAACTGGATGTTATTGGTAGCTTTGACAGCTACTGAAACACAACAATTGGAAAAAGTATCATTGCTATCCGGTCACCCTTTATTACTAGTTTGAGAGAAATCAAACGGTCGCTCGACTTCGAAAAGATACAATAATCGGTTGGGTGTCAAATCGCCCAAAACCAAATCGCCCAAATCGGAAAAATGTCACATCGCCCAAAAATTATGGGCGATATGACACAACGCCACATCGCCCAAAAATTAAAAAATGACAAAACGCCCAAGAAATTGGGCCTTGCTTCCGATCGCCCAAACCAAATCGCCCAAAATGCGAAAAAATGCAGAAAAATGTCAAATCGCCCAAAAATCTTTTTGGGCGATTTAACATTTTTAATTTTGGGCTATTTAGCATAATGTCAAATCACCCAAAAATATAACAGATTTTGGTCGGATTGGCATTTTCGTTAAATTGGGTTTAAGACTGCATTCAAAACGAATTGTAACAATTACATTAGCGGTCACAGCGCTTTCACGTCGCGTTCGCGCGCGAAGGACGGCCGGACGCGGCGCGATGCGGCGCGGTTACCGTTTCGCGTCCCGTCGCGTTGCGCCACGCAACCACGCGCTGTTTCTTTATATCCATGTTTCGCACCCAACCTCGCACCCGCCTCAAATCCAACAGTGACCCCAAGCAGGGGGGTTGCAGGGGGGCAGCATGCCCCTCCTTACACATTGCACTGTTTATACATTGTGGACTTATGTATGCCCCATCTTATTTGGCCGTTGTTTTCCTTGAGAGGTTTGCAGGTGGGACATAAGACCCAACATTTTACGTCCCAATGCGGTGGGACTTATGCCCCGGGGACTAATGTCCCTGCGCCCAAAATTGCGGAAAATAAATGTTTTCAACCTTTTTCAATTTGGTCGTCTTTTTTGACCTTCCTATGTGTTGGTATTTTCAAATTGCGATGAAATGCCCATTTCTGCTTTGGGCGATTTGACATTTCATTTCTTGGTCGATCTGTCATAGTGTTAAATCGCCCAAAAATGTTGGGCGATGTGACATTTTCCAGATTTGGGCGATTTTGTGTTGGGCGATATGACACAGATCCGTCTTAAGATAGCCGAAACACAAAATCGCCCAAAATCACTTTTTTGGGTGTTTTGACATCATGTCAAATCGTCCAAAATATAAAAATGTTAAATCGCCCAACCTGTTTTTTGGGTGATTTGACATTTTTTTAGTTTTTTGCATTTTGGGCGATTTGGTGTTGGGCGATTTGACACCCAGCCACAATAATCATATCAACTAATCATAATATTAATATTTCTTCGTTTTCCAAATAATTGTGTATCAGCTGTCAAATTGTATGGTACTAACTAACTTCAAAAACTTCGTCAATCGACCATGTGAATTGCTTCTGATCATTATTAATTGTACCAGATTTTCACACCTTGCACATCTCTACCATTGAAAAGTTGCGCACCTCTAGTGACATTCCAAGAAATACCATGCAGGGCACCTACTGCTTCAGTATGGTGGCCTGGTATTTTGCTTGGATTTTCGGCTTATTCACGCCACCGTTTTTTTCAATTCTGACATTTGAAAACAAAAACAGTCCGATATTTTTTCCCCTGCATCACCTTGTTTATTCTGTTATCTTTTCGCGCTAGATTGTTTGCCAAAAAAAAAAGAAATAAGTATGAGTGGCACAGAATTCCTCCGAAATTCAGATACTTGCCGTTGTTGCCTATCACAGGCGCCAAATTTCGTGGATGTTGTCACCTCAATCGACGACACTAGCGTCGCCGAAGCCCTCAAAGAAATCTGCGGCATAGACGTAAGCTGGAACGCGCTCCAATTGACTCAAAATAATGACGACCCTCTTGATTAGATTTCCCCACAAGACAACATGCCCCGTGTGATCTGCGACGATTGCCTAGAAATCCTCAAGACATGCCGAAATTTTCGGGTGAAAACCCGGCAAGCCGACCACACTCTTCGCAACATCCTTTCGGGCAAGATAGCCGTAGTAGGGGAGGAGACGGAGGCAAATGACCCTTTCTGCGATGAGATCCCTGATGACAGCTCTACAGAAATGAAAATCGAATCGATAGACGACCCATCTACAAGCTTGACTTGCCCGTATTGCTCCAAAATGTTCGTGCATCGACGAAACTTGCAAATCCACAAGCAGCGACACTTTATGGTCGGCAAGTATGGCTGTCCATCGTGCACGGAGAGGTTTCATACGAAGTTTGATTTACTGCGACACTCGTCCACGTCGCATTTGGCGAAACCTTACCAATGTGAGGAGTGCGCGAAAGCATTTCCCACGAAACCAGAACTGAATAGACACCAGAAGCTGCACAATCCGGTGAAGAGTTTTTCCTGTTCCGAGTGTGGAATGCAGTTCAAACTTAAAGCCAATGCCAAGCAGCATATTTATCTCGTACACAGCAAGGAGAGGAGTCACATTTGTGGTGTGTGTGGAAAGGCGTTTGCGTTTGCAGCAAAGCTGAGAGTGCATCAGACTTCAAAATGCGAACGCCCAGTGAGGATTAGCTCGATAAAGACAGTAGCCGAGGAGAATATTTAAGAACACAGAGTTGAAATAAAAAACAAAGAATTGCCTTACATTGAAAATATTTTGTTTTTTTAAGCTTAACTCTTAACTTTCATTCATCTCCAAGCTCTTCGAAAGCATTGTTTACTTCCACTACAAACTAATTTTCTCCCCAGTGCAGCATGGTTTCCTTAAATGTAGATCTATTACCACAAACCTAATAAAATATGTTTCTCGAGCAGAGCAAGCATTAGAGAATGGTAATGAAGTTGATGTAATTACAGCTAGTCTTTCGACAAAATCAAATAATTTTCCTCAAAATCCCTGGTTTTCCACCATCTTTTATTTCCTGGATAAGGAAATAATAGTTCAATTCAGTGTCTAACCCTATTAATTCGAGAATTGAGGAAGGAACAAGGGCAGGCGTGTTTGGGCCAAGGAAGAAGCTGAAATATGTGCTATAGATAGATGTATCCAACTCAATCTCGAAAGAACCTACACCCACTGCAATACTGCCAGTTAGTCAAGCAGCTATCAAAACACTTGACTATCCTATGCCATTAAGTCAAAACTTGTGTGGGAATGCCTACACAAACTTAATGAATTGGGTAGAAACAACAAAGTTATGCTTTACTGGATACGCGGTAGTCACCGGTAACCGAGGGAATCTTAACCTTTCTCATGAGGGTGTTGGCTGAGAATGCTGACTGAAAAGGGTAGAGAGGGTGACTGACTCAGTCAACCCTGAAGTCAAAGTGTACCGAGAAGGTATAGTGCGCAACAAGTGATGGGGGGGTGATTGATTCAATCGAACTCCCTATACTGTGTGTGCAAGTTATATTGGCAGGTTCCATAAACCGTGTAGGCGTAGAGGTGCATAAGTATAGTAGAGTGACTGATTCAAAGTCTAATTGCTGTTATGCATGGTATTGACTAGGTGGGGTGACTGATTTAGTCAAACCCTTCATTCCTAGGTGGACCGTGCAGGTGCAGAGGAGCATAGGCGTACATAGAGTGACTGATTCAATCGAACTCTAAGTACTGCTATGCATAAAGTGTGGACTAGGTAGGGTGATTGTTTCAATCGAACCCATACCTAGGTGGTCCGTGGAAATAGTGGGGAATGCAAAGTAGAGGGAGATGACCGATGCAGTCAATCTTGCACTAGTATGCAGTCGAACTTTAGGGAATGGTTTGGTTAGGTAGGGTGACTACTTCAGTCAAACCCTTAGTACCTAGTTCACCGTGTAGGTGGTGTGCATGTGAGTAATAGGGGGATTGATTGACTCAATCAATCTCTGTTACTCCTACGCAGTATTGTTATTTACAACCATTGGTCTAGTGATATGGGAGGTTTAACTATCGATCTTGGGAGGTGTCTGTTGCAGTACCTCTTGGGGATTGATAGTAACTGGCATGTTACAACCGGAAAAGATTCGAAACCTGTATCAAGAATAATCTACGAATCCTAGCAGGCTTCCTAACGGAGCACTGCAGACTCAGGGAGCACTTACGGAAACTATGTATAACAAATGAAGGTCTTTGCAGATTCTGCATTGAGTCAATCTAAACTCTGGAGCAACTTCTGGCATCTTGTGGAGCACTGGTCCACAAAAGATTGAAATACTTGGGCAAGTACCAAATATCAGAAGTCGATATGAAAACCATGAACCCACTTCTCATTCTCAGATTCCTAGAAGAAACTGGTTTGGAGAAAGAGCTCTAAGGTGAACTATTCTCGTCAAGGCAAAGTTAGAGTGTGTACGACCTTCAAGAAGAACTCTAACGAGGGAATAAACCTCCCCAAGGTACTAGCAGGGGGCACAGTAGACCACTAGGTCACAGTGCAAAATAACCCTATACAAATAATAATAATAATAACCCTATTAACGTTCCTCAAGGCAGTCAACTTGGAACACTGATCTGTGTCTTAACAATAAACAATGTTGATCTCATCTTAAAGGACTTCTATCTATCTATAACGGCAACAAAATCTTTAAAACAATTTCTTCCCCATCAGAGTGAATCTTTATTACTGCCAAACGACCTGAATTCGTACTTCGCATGATGCAAATATAATTTCTTAGAACTAAATGTTAGTACGTGTGAGGCCATTACCTTCTCCCGCAAGCATTTTCATCCTCCCAACTAGGACCTATTACTTCCACAACGAACCCGTTCCACCAATCAATTCAATCTGCGACAGAGAGCTAATTTTCCGTTCGCGCTTTGATCTTCTTATGGTGCCTTTCCTCTTAGAAGTTGGGTTATCATCCTTCTTGTGTTTTCTTGAAAACTAACTGTCCGGAAAACTTCAGTGGTGGACATATTTACTTTATTTAGTTTATTTCATCTACCGAGCTTAACTCTAATAGATTTCAGATATTGTACCAGTCACACAGGTTCCGCATCCAAGTTGTGCGTTGTCTACCAACTGGTCTTCCTCCTCCTCAACTCGTCCCTGTAACATGACATGCAGTAATTAATATTTCTCGTTCCTAATGATATGGTCTAGCTAGATATTGTAATTTTCGGATTTCGATTGTGTTCAAAAGTTCTCGTTTAGTTCTCATCCTTGTCAGGACCTCCACGTTGGATACCCTGTCTGCCCATGGAGTTCGCAACATTTTTCGGAACAGGCACATTTCGAGGGCTTTAAGTCTTTTTTGTGACGCTTTACGTAGGGTTCAGGCTTCCGTTCCATATAAGAGTGTGGACTAGACATAACATTTAGTTATCCTTATTTCCAGGTTCCACTGTAGATCACTCTCGCATAGCGCCTTCTTCAACTTGTTAAAAACTGCACGGGCCTGTTCAATTCTGGAGTGGAATCCTCTAAGGTGATAGTTGATCGTTGATGATCACAATCATCCCTTTTGCTCTCTCTAAGGTGATCATCACCCTTTTGCGATCGTTTTTGTGTGACTTTGCGATCGTTTTAGCACACAAAAACCTTTAGCTAAGGTTGACGATCCTTGGTCGAGGTATTGCCCTCGAGTCGCTCCGGGGCGTACGTACGTACGTAGAACCGATCGTCGTGAGAGCTCGTTGGTGCAGTGGTTGGAAAAACTTCGATGGTATTTTTTTCCATTTTATACTCGGGTGGCTGGTGATTGCTGTTCCCCGCTGGGGGCTTGAACTTACACTCATCGGCTAACAAGCAAACACTCTATCCACTGCACCATTGCCACTATTTCATCGTATAGACGCAGTCGATGTTTGTTCTACCGATCTTCAACTCTATATTTGCTATATGGTGTTTTGAAATTACCATAAATTTCGGTTTAGCCGTGTTGATCTTAAGTCCGAATTCGTTGCTGATCCGGTCGATCCTATTTAACATGTTGTTGATCTCTCTTTCACTTTTCGCGATTATAACCGAGTCATCCGCGTACCTTAAGTTGGTAATCCCAGTTCCGTTTACAGCGATTCCACCTTGCGTACATGTTAAAGAGGGAGCGACACAATGCAGCCCTGTCGCATTCCTCTCAGGATTTCTATCTCCTCCGATTCTCTTCCATCCAACTTTCTACTGGAGTGGAATCCTCTAAGGTGATAGTTGATAATCACACTTTTGACAGTCGAAATTGATGATCACACTTTGTTAGCTCTCCGTAAAACGATCGCAAAGTCACACAAAAACGATCGCAAAAAGGTGATGATCACGCTGATGGTTACCTTGGAGAGAGCAAAAGGGATGATTGTGATCGTCAACAATCAACTATCATCTTAGAGGATTCCACTCCTGGCTTTCTGACTCCAATATAATGATTCTATCATTCTACAATCTTTGCTGTCAATTCCAGCTCTTCTGAGAATTTCAAGCAATTTCTGGTCACGAACTTTATCAAATGCCTTCTCGTAGTCATTTCCAGGCATCTTTGTGCAAGTGTTTAGCGAAAAGATCATTGATCATATCATACATATCATAGACAACTGGTTGTTTCAAGTTAAGGCAAGTAACACAATTTTTTTTTTTTTTACAACCACATCACAGCCGAAGTTTATCTACTATAATAGGGGTCATATTTTCATTTCATAAACCTCCGTAAGTTCATCTCTGAACTATTGAATAATCTTATGCGAGCAATAGGTGGCTTGCATATCGTTCTTTGTTGAATTTTCAGGTCCATCTGTGTATTTGCAATGAAGAAATGTGGATGAGGTTGAGATAAGTTTCTAATGCGATAGTGCCAGCCTTAGACCTGAAAGATTTCTTTTTGTAAAAGTCTAAAATACAGTAGCGGCAAGATGTAAAGGTATAAGGTGTTATTGCAGATCTGGGGCGAAAATCTTTAATCATTATGAACCTGAGGGAAAACATGAGTCCATTGCTGTTGAAAAAAAAGTTCAGATCCTCCAAAGAAGTTCAGTCACCCAATATTCTAGAAAAGTGATGGCTAAAGATGGTTGGCACAGCAAATGAATAAAATACATTAACAGACGGGATAACGTGTGCTGCTACCCTGTACCCTGTGTTTCCGACAGTAGGAAATGTGCACATGTAAGCATTATAAGACGGAGGTGATAAACAATTCGATTATTCTGATCTTAATGCTTTGACATAAGCACCCAATTATTCTGCTGAAAAATACAACAAACATACCATAAATGTTCTTCATTTTCATCAGTTTTATTTTTACAAAAAGCTTGTGAGGAACAGAGTGCCCCTCTCCATTTTTACCTATGAATGTAACGAAATACTTTGAAATAAAATTTAAATACTTCGCTGTTTTGTCTTCTAATGCACGCGGCTTAGCGAATGTGATTCTAAACTTAGCAAGAGAGACAAATAAACAAACGTAAGTCATCAATGTATGTAACCTGAGCATCAACAATTCGCCTACGGTAATACGCTACGAAATAAAGTAGAAAATTAAAAAAAAAAAAAAAGTGTGATAACCTAAAAACTATTGTAGATCATTAACATGTTCTTTTTCAGTGTTTATCTGTTTACTGTTTGGGTGTTTCTCAACTGATTACGAATTTGTAGAAAATGCACCCCCTTCGTCAACGATATCTTCGATCGTGGGAATCATAGTCCCGCTCAGTAGCTCCAGCGCGATGGGTACTTTTTGACGGTTCTCGATATCGATCACGACTGCGACTGCGAGATTTATGTTTGTGCTTCTTTTTGTGTTTCTCATGACGCTCAAGGCGATCATTGTCCGATGGCGATCGATCATGACGATCTACACCGGCACGTCGATAGTCGTGACCGCCACCGCTGCTGCGTTCATCATGCTCTGGCCGATAGCCTCCTGTAGTGCCACTACCGCGAGCATAGTAGTCCCTTTCACGTTCATCTCCTCGTCGCCCTCGGTCAACATATTCACGCTCACCCTCATATTGATTGGCACCACCTCCACCTCCACCTCCTCCACCAACAGCACCAGCTCCTCCGCCATTACCCCGAGCATTAGTCGCCACAGGTCCGGCTCTCATGTTGTACTGGTTAAAATTTACCTTGTTCTGTATGCAATAGGTTTCCAGTCGCTTTTCGATTTGTTTCTGAATTGGGACCGGAATGCGCGGGAATAGAGTGGAGAACCAATCCAGCTTCGTCAGGAACTGATGCGTCATCTGCCCGATTGTCATTGTCTAAAAGAAACAAAGCACAATGGTCACCATTAACAAATCACACTCCCCACTATGGAGCAGTTAGTTAGGGTCATACTAGTGACTCACCTGGCCACCACCAGCCTTCACATCAATTTCTTCCTCATCCAACAGGTAATCCTCGTACCAATCGTACAAGTCGGCTGGTGGTTGGGTGTAGCGAATGTACATGAAGCCTGCGTGCGTGCATACCACAGAGGACAGATAAATAAAAGAAAATAAGCGTTAGTGGCGACTCTACACTTCCAGCACATACCTGGTCTTATTTTTTGGGTTTTTCTTTCAAAAAATAATTAGACATATGTATACGCACAGAAAGAAACTAGTTTTTTTTTTTTTAAGGGGTTTGGGGATATAATGTTTAACGTAGGTAATCATGGTATGCACCCGATTGACTTACCACCTACCTAGTGCCCGTATATATGGTGAGTCTGTGTGATTTAAGAGGCCATTAACCTGTTTCCTTGTTAGACGCAAAGTATATAGCTTGTACAATAGGCAAAAGGCGGTCGACACAATTCCACCGGCACCAACTCCACGGACCTGAAATAAGAAAAGATAAACTTATTAGCAAAATAAGAAGAAGCAAAGACAAACAACGAGATCATGATAAAGAACTCTGACTGCGAAAATAACGAAACTCTAGTAAAATCTCGTAGAAGAGTTGCAATCTTTTGGTCTATCTATTAATATTATAAAAAGGAAAAAATATGCATAAAATTGTCATGTCAACTATCCCCAATATTTTATAGATCAGCAACCTTTTAGGTTCTCAATGTTTACGAGTATTATTGATCATCAAAATACTTTCACATCAAGGAAACCATCGTACAAAAAATAGAGCGCGACCGGCTCAGCTGATATTGCCACGTTCAAAGAAGAGATCATTTGAACCCTGTTAAAAAGGCAATATCAATGCACGTTCCAAAGACATCGAGATGTAGGAAAGGCAGGCAAATAGGCGAACCCCACAAGCGGATCAGTAGAAATTCGGTGAAGTGGGAGGGTTGTGATCCCTTATTTTCGGATCATAACCTCGCTGATAAAAGGAAGAAGAAGAAGAAGATCAAAAACGAATATTTTATGTATTAAGGTAAGATTTAAATTTAATGCCTCTGTACTGATGTACAGTAAACCTTGATCTACAGAACCCTTTACAATACCCTATAGTTCATACCCAAATGCCAAAAGCTGTTAATATCGACGAGATGCAAAGTACGCCAGTAAGGTATTACTGGGTAGAGATCGGCTAAGGAGTGATTTTCAGTAAACATTGTTCACAGAGAACAATCAAGGAAAAGCAACAGTTAAAAGTAATAGTGGTATAATCACTCTTAAGATCACAGTTAACATTTATTGCTTTGTTATCGTTTAATTGCAATACTGGACATAAATTAAAATTTATGGTAAATGATCCAAGTCATCACTCCAACTTATAAAGCCACAATACCACGCTGCAATAAGGTTAGCTCTAAGAGCATATAGGAGTACTCCCATCTACAACATGTTAGTCAAATTCGGCCTTCCATCAGTTGAAGATAGATATCAATACCTCTCGTCATACCCCAACTATGCTGCTCGCCCAAACCACCCCTAACAGCGGTTCCCAGACAAGTCCTAATCCGACGCCACAACTGTCCATCAACAATTTATACCGCTCTATCGTTCGCTAAACAAATGGAAATTCCACTCCACGGCGAAGGAACAAACCTACCCACCATGGTTGCTGTCATCAAGTTCCATCATCACTGACCTCAGTAAATTACCAAAAACTTCAAAAAGCAATTAATGCTAAAGCATTATTTACAGAAATATCCGTTCATCATAAGCAAAAGAATTGGAAACTTATATTTACTGATGGTTCCAAAAACGAAAATGGAACAGGAGTGGAATCCTCTAAGGTGATAGTTGATAGTCACACTTTTGACAGTCAAAATTGATGATCACACTTTGTAAGCTCTCCGTAAAACGATCGCAAAGCCACACAAAAACGATCGCAAAAAGGTGATGATCACGCTGATGGTCACCTTAGAGAGAGCAAAAGGGATGTTTTTGATCGTCAACAATCACCTATCACCTTAGAGGATTCCACTCCAGCATTCGCTGTCGTAGACGAAAACGGTAAAGTTATAAATACATAAATGCGTCCTCTCACTATTCTCATCAATCCCGCCGAAACTGAGATTTGACCGTAACTTCCGTACGAGCATCCCAACCGGGATGTATCGGACACTTCCCCCTGTCGATGGTAGTTCGGTTCACTTCTTTACAGACGGATCTAAGACGGAGGGTGGGGTGGGTTGTGGTGTTTTCTCCGAACAGCTCAATCTGAGCATCTCTTTCCGCCTCCCTGATCATTGTAGCCTTTTCCAGGCGGAAATCATGGCGAATAAGCAAGCCCTGTGCTGGCTGAAATGTAATGTATTATCTGTCAGGGATATTAGCATTTTCACTGACAGCCAAGCGGCAATCAAGTCCCTGGAATCGTTCTCCTTCACTTCAAAGGCTGCCTTAAACTGTCGTCTATCTCTTATGGAGATGACAGTGCAGTTCAACATTTACCTATGCTGGGTGCCGGGCCACAGAGACATTCCAGGTAACTGCAGAGCACGCCAGACAGGGTACCACTCTAAGGATTTTGCCTGAAAGGCAAGCCCTGGGTATGCCCCTCGCTGGCTAGGCAAAAATCCTCATCCTAACCCTCCCCGTGGGTGCCAGCCGGTAATAACCTCCACAGCAGTCTTGTACGTTGTCAAGGTGGGGTTAGCCAAGGCCTAGAAGCATTGTATCGGGTTCTTACTCCTCAATAGTATTATCCTTTACATATGCCTCTTGACCATCGGATCGATGTACCTGATTTCAGTGGTGGTGTGAGCGCTTAACGCAGGAAACCGTGCCCAAGAATGCAAGGCTGGGGGTTAAACCAGCCGCGAACGAGCTCCTTCAGATGCACAGGCGAGGTCTGTCGTATCATAGCCTTATCCTGGTAAATCGGCTCTGCCAGGACGAATCTCTCTTCCGTACTACTCGTGGGACCACTTATGAATTCTCAAAAAAAAAATAATAATAATTAACTAAAAAACTTGGATAAAAATCAAAAAAAAATAAGTAGCACCTCATCGGAAGATGAGCTGCTGGCTTCAAGCCAAGAAGCCACTGAACCAACAGGCAGTGTAGCAAGTACCAGCCAAAGTACTCTACCAGTGTCTCAACCTTCTACCTCCTCCTCTGTGGATGCCGCCAAGGATACTAGCAAGAGTACTCCAAAGCAAAATCCACAAAAAAAATTCACTAACCTACAGCACAAACACTTTTACGAGAAGGCCGTCTTCATTCTAAACAAGATCGCCAGAATGAAGAGGCAGGCACTGTCACTGAACGTGACCAGGTAGACAAGTTGAGGTACCAGGCTGTTGTTGAAGACTACAATAAGCGCCAGGCCGCCAAGACGAGTCTAAAAACCCAACAAGAAGCCTTGAAGAGGAACCGATCTCAAGAAGAGATGGCTCACTCCTGCTAAGGGGCAGATCAAACAACCGGCAAAAACAACCACCTCCACCACACAGAAAAGCAGCACTGTGGTTGTTTCCTCACGCACCATCAGCGAAGTGGTCAGGGACGATCTCCAAGTTGCTCTGGTAGATGAGCTTTCTACCAGTGGCAAGTCCATTCTGAAGGCATGGGGGGCGATCGAAGCCAAACTCTCGCAGATGGTGCTTGACTACCTGGCGGAAAAAGAAGGCGGTCCTGTACCCTGGTTCGACTCAGCTGAGGTCGTTAGAGGGTATAGGGTAATCAAATGCGAGGATAGGTTCTCAAAGGATTTCCTTGGTGAATGTATCGCTAAGATAAGCGACGCATGTAGCGGCTTGAAGATCAAGCTTATCCCAGCCAAGGGCATCCCTCGAAGACCGAAGGCTCGCATCTGGTTGCCGACTATGCCAATAGACAGCGAACAGCTGATTCGAGGTCTGAAGCGCCAAAACCCTGCGGTCCCAATGGATGATTGGGCAGTTATCAAGACGGAGCAGCCGCAGAAAAACAGCATGACTTTTCTGCTCCTCATAAACGAGGATAGTTTGGAGGTGCTCGAAAAGTTGGACTACCGTCTAAGGTTTGGCATAAGAAATGCCAAACTTAAAATTTACATCTCTTCAGGCCCGGACGAAGACACAGACGATGTCAACGACGCCAACACTCTGTTGGAGGGCATGAGGATTGTCCCAGATACCCCAAATGCCCCCGTTGATCTGCGTGTCTTTATCAATGAAGAAGACATCGATATCGGCATCATCCAGGATCCCTGGGTAAGGGGATCTACCATCAGGGGACTTCAGGACAACCACTACAAACTCTACTACAACCACAATAACTGCAACGGTAAGCCTAGAACTTGCATTTTAGCTAAGAAGCATATAAAAGCTTTTCTATGTCCTAACCTTAGCTCTGCCGATTTAACGGTGGTTAAACTGGAAACTGCAAACGGTGAGGCCCTTTTCGTTGCATCTGCCTACATGGACCGGGATCGGCAAGCCCCGCCGGAGGAAGTCCAATACCTAACATCAACTATTAACACCAGTAAGGCCAACCTCTTGATGGGCTGCGATGCCAATGCCAGACATACGCTTTGGGGTAGCGCGGAGACAAATGACAGAGGTGAGTCTGTTTTCGATTTCATCATTAGCAATAACCTATCAATTTGTTATACTGGCAATTCTCCAACTTTTGTTTTTCCGAGTACGGATAACTTCAATGGGTGGGAGGCGGTTATTGACATTACTCTAGTATCTAACAATGAAACCATCAGGGTCGATAACTGGAGAGTATCCGATTTACAATCTTTTTCTGATCATAATTGGATACTCTTCAACGTCTGTCTCGAGATCGAGACCCCTAAACCTTATAGAAACCCAAAGCGCATAAACTGGACAAAGTTTAATCGTATAGTTAAGTCAAAACTGGGTAGCACATCAATGTATAAAATCGACTCGACCACGGAACTGGATTCAAAGGTTGAAATCTTTGAGAAAGCAATTAACGTTGCCTTTAAAGTCTCGTGTCCAATCAGTTATTGTAAAAAGAAAGTCCCAACATGGTGGAATGAAGATCTATCAAAGCTTAGGAAGATGACCAGAGCGATCTTCAATATCTGCTACATTCACAACTTCTGGCAGCCCTACAAGGACTGTCTAAAAATATATAAGGAGTCCATCAGAATGGCCAAAAAACAGGGCTGGAGAGATTACTGCCAGTCTATCGAGTCCCTTAAAGAATCCGCAAGGCTCAGCAAAATTTTGTCCAAAGGGCATAGCAACCCGTCCTTTATTAAAAAGACGGATGGAAGCTGGACAGATTCTTCTGCGGCATCTCTGGAACTCCTGATGAGTACTCACTTCCCAGGCTGCAGTGAGATTAGAGTAGAACAAGCTAGTTCCACCTGTACGCCACTGGCAGCTTGGGATAACATCACAAACATTATTACGGAGGATAAAGTCTCCTGGGCTATAAATAGCTTCTCTCCCTATAAGTCACCTGGCCCTGACTGCATCATGCCTATTATGATGCAGAAATTGCAAGACATAGCAATTCCCTGGCTATTACCGATTTATAGGAGTTGCTTAAACCTAAGCCATGTTCCCCAAACCTGGAGACGTGTCAAAGTGGTTTTCATCCCCAAGGCGGGCCGGCGAGGACATGAGTCAGCGAAGGATTTTAGACCCATAAGCCTGTCCTCCTTTGTTTTGAAAACTTTAGAACGTATCCTAGACTTCCATATCCGCGATAACCTAAGTTCTCCACTGTCGAAATCCCAGCATGCGTATCTCAAAGGGCGGTCCACAGAAACTGCTCTTCATGAGGTCGTGCGTACAGTGGAAAAAACTCTTCACTACAAAGAATATACTCTCGCCACATTTCTTGATATAGAAGGAGCCTTCAACAACATTTTCACTGAATCTATTCAGGAATCTCTCACCGAGTTAGGTGTAACTAAGACGGTAAACAGAGGAACCCCACAAGGCGGAGTTATCTCCCCCCTGCTCTGGTTAATGACAATCAATAAAATCTTGGTGCGACTTGATAGGGAGGGTTTTAAGGTGGTTGCGTACGCGGATGATATGGTTATACTAGTATCAGGAAAGTTCCTCTCCACGATAAGTCAACTCATGGAGAGGGCTCTGGATAAAGTACACTCATGGGCTACGAGCTGTGGCCTCGGAGTAAATCCAGAGAAGACTGAAATGATGCTGTTTACCACCGAAACCAAGGTACCGGCATTCACCCCCCCCCCCGCAAACTAGATGGTCAGCCTCTCTCGCTTTGCTCCAGTGCAAAATACCTAGGCACGGTTCTACACCCGAAACTTAGTTGGAAACTCAATATAGAACAGCGAATTAAGAAGGCAAGCGTAGCCTTCTATGCCTGTAATAAAACATTCGGTAAGAAATTGGGACTCCAGCCAAAGATGACCCTTTGGATGTACACAGCCGTTGTGCGTCCAATTCTTACTTACGGCGCCATCGTTTGGTGGCCAGCTTTGAGCAAAAAGTACAATATCGACAGAATAAAAAAAGTACAGAGATCGGCGTGCGTGGGTATCACAGGAGCAATGAGGTCTTGTCCAACAGATGCTCTCAGTGTGATCCTGCATCTGATCCCTCTCGAACTACACATCATAGACACAGCTATATGCAGCGCAATCCGGCTCAGGGAATATGGATGCTGGACTACAAGGCCATATGGTCACGGCAAGGTCCTGGAGACGATTCCTAGTGAACTGGTTGCGCCCTCTACCGACTACACGATACCCAAACTCAACTTCAGAAAATCGTTCTTAGCAAAATTCCCTTCCAGAGAAGAATGGAAGAACGGACGCGTTACCTGCAACTATGATATAGGGATATACACGGACGGTTCGAAGATGGACTGCGGAGTCGGCGCAGGCATCTTCTCTGACCAGCTGAATATATCAAGGTCCTTCCGTCTCCCAGACTCTGCTAGCGTTTTCCAAGCGGAGCTTCTTGCGATTCGAGAAGCCTGCCGCCTGCTAAACAACCTTCCAACATCTAACCACAACATCGCTATTTTTTCGGATAGCCAGGCTGCCATCAAGGCCATTGATGCAGTCTGCATCTCTTCAAAACTGGTAGAGCAATGCCGGTTTGAATTGAACCAACAAAGCACTTACTCGAGAATCACTCTCATCTGGGTCCCAGGGCACAGCAACCATGAGGGAAATGAGCGTGCTGATGAGCTGGCCAGGCGAGGGTCGGCCCTTAACGGCTCTCTAGCAGAAAGAGTCGACATTCCGCTTGGTGCCGTTAAGGGCTATATTCACCTCCACTTCCTCCAGCTAGCCAATCGCAGGTGGAACAACCTCACAAGCTGTGTCATATCTAGGAAGACGTGGCCCAGTTTCAACAAACCCAGGTCAAAAGAGTTACTAGGCAAACCAAGACCAGTTATTACCAAAATCGTAGCTATTATCACAGGCCACTGGCCAGTTGGGGACCATGCAGCCAAGCTTGGAATTCCCCACAACACCTTTTGTAGGAGCTGCAGGGATATTAATGAGAAAGAATCTCTATGTCATTTCCTTTGCAGATGTCCGGCCCTGGCGAGGATCAGACAGCAAACTCTTGGCAAACCCTTCTTCGAGGATCTGAGAGAGATATCGAACAAGAGGATTGGAGAACTAATCCTCTTTCTGAACTCCACGGGCTGGGTTTAAACTTAATATCATTTTCAACTAGCCACTACAACAGGTAGACACGAGTCCGTGGTAACAAAACGGCGCACTTTAAGCGCTAATTGGGTTCTTTTTTTTTTTTTTTTGGACCGCCACTTTACCTGCCTACCTATGCCCCTCGCTACACGTAAGTATCTACTAAAGCTGAACACTATTAGCACGACCAACCTCAGATGGGGAAATGGCTCAACGTGTCAGATTTCGAGACAGATCTGGCCTAAGCTGGATCAAAAACGTAGTGTCGATCTGATCAAGTTAAAGCGTACACAAATCAGCTGCGTTGTCGGTGTTCTCACTGGACACTGTCTTATAGGCCAGCACACCAAAAGACTTGGTCTCTTCTCCAACGACTTTTGCAGAAGCTGTAGGGACGAGGAGGAGGAGGAAACCATCCTTCACCTCCTATGCACATGTCCAGCCCTGTCGCATAAAAGAATGCGCCATCTAGGGTCCCCCTTCCTTGACGACCTCTGCGATCTGGCGTCCTTGGACGTCAAAAGCTCCGTTTGGTTTTGTTAGTGGCCTAATGGTTTCATCCATGGTATCACAAAGGACCTTCACTGGTCTAAGTGTGTCTGCACTCTCGTGTGGACAGCCAACCTAACCTAACGTATCAGGTGAATCCTCTGCAGTCCTCTGTGCCACCAAAATAAAAACAAATAATAAAATACTTATATGTACCGAACTCCGATTATCCAATGAATCAGAGACCAACTTTTATACTGATCTGGATACCAGGTCACACGGTATAAAAAGGGACGAAGGGCTGATAGTGCGGTAAAATCTGCAGCACAAGAACCATTGATCACTTTTAACATACCCAACGAAAATCTTATAAAAAAAATTGAAATCACACTGGGACAGTGTTTCTTGGACACAAATCAATCATCAACCGCACTGGAGTAATGGCAATTTATCCAACAAACTGTTCAAGCAACATGATCAAATGTTTCCTTCATATGGGCCACTCCTACTCAACACACAACCATTTGCTATCGAAAAGCGATCCACCACTATATTTCACATGTGCAATGCCGAAACGCTCACCATTAGTGATGAGCATAATCGAATGATTTAAAGAATCGAGACATTAGTACTCGAGTGATCCGTATAATCGAATTATCATTCGAGATATGAGTGCTATATGCATATGAGAACACACTCCTCCCTCACGTGGTTGAATACACAAACAAAGTTATCGATTCCACTCATATCATCTCATAATGTGTATCCGAGTAAAATAGTACATTCGCTTTGCTACTGTCTTTAAAATAAATCTATTTTACTCGATTACGCATTTCATATCTCGATTCTTGAGGAGTGTATTCTCATATGCATGTAGCAGTCATATCTCGAATGATCATTCGAATTCAGAATTGAGACATGTTACATGAGAGATAAGACACAAGTTTTTGTTTTGTGTTTACCCTTTGCGTCCGTTCCCGATTCTCGCTGCTTTGACAGAAGTACGTAGGTAAAGTAAATCATTCGAATGATTTCAGACGATGTCTCGAGATATCTCGAGATATTGGAAGAATCGATATTCGGATGCGCCCATCACTACTCACCATACCTCATCTACTCTTAAGGTGCAATAACACTAAAATTATTCTAAGTAATAATAAGACACGTGGGCGCCGTGGCGTAAGTGGTTAGTGTGTCGGATCACTACGCATGAGGTTCCAAGTTCGAACGCCAGAAAACACAAAAAAAAAAAAGTTTTTTCACGGTCCCACCTCTTGCGAGCGTCTGACAAACATCCGAGAGTATTGTTCTTCTTCTTCCTTCTTCTTCCTTTTATCAGCGAGGTTATGATCCGAAAATAAGGGATCATAACCCTCCCACTTCACTGCATTTCTACTGATCCGCCTGTGGGGTTCGCCTCCGAACAATCCAAGAGTATTGTTGTCACGAAAAAGCTTCTCAAATCGCCGTTCGGATTCGGCACTAAACTGTAGGTCCTTCCATTCGTGTGAAAAAACATAACGCACACAACATGAGTGGTTGCGAGAAGCTAGGCCCTGGCACTTGAAGCACTTTTTATTTTTGATAATACGACACTATTAGACATTCTTAAAGATCCGACAGACCAAAATGTTAATTTAATTTTCAAGCTATTAAAAATTATCAAATTTGACAAAATTATTTATAGAACATAGTGTCCGGCATGAGATTCAGGGTGGATGTACCCCGATATCTCAGGCTCGTTCACTTTCTCTTATACAAATATTTTAAAATCTAGCCGATAGCCCTGGTAGCTAGTGCTAAACATGTAACATTATTTTGTAATTTATTTGCACTGTACCTAATAAATAAAATAAAACCAAACCAAAGCCAGTGAAAATAGAACAATCAAACAAACACCATAAATGTAAACAAACTAATGACGAAGACGATAAGAATGTTACACACGGAATTCTACTAAACGATTGCTTTGCAATTTGGTATGTGCATATCCCGAGCAATAGAGCTACCACAATCAGAATCCTAATCACAGCTGTGTAGTGATATATCATAGATGCGATTATACACAAACGGAAGTGGCAAGGGATTAATAACGCCCTGCAAATGGACGACAACTGCATACACAATCACACTACGCATACTAGAAAAACTTGCGGAAAATGTCGGAAAGTAGACATGGCAGTTGGGGAAAAGTTGCAGCAAATAGAAATACGTACATACATACGTCAAAAACGAACATGATACACACCTAAGTAATACTCAGGGTCTAGTCAGAAAAGCAAAATCCGCAGAACTAGGAATTACAAGGTGTTCCATCTTTTATTTAATTTTTTTCCCCTGACTTCCTATTACCAAAGGATATAGGATTTTTCCTGACCTAAGAATAGAGTTCCATTAAAAAATATGTCGGTACCAGTCCTCAATATTTTATGGATCACTGAGTGAGGATTTCAATGCTAGAAAACTGTCTTTAGAGTGGCGTTGCAAAAAATAACTAAAGCTATCGTTCTGGCCATGGGAGGACCACAGATGTTGAAAATCTGAAGAGAACAGTTACATTGATCGTGTCATGACAACTAATTTTCCCACCACACTAGCAGAACATTTTAAGGCCGTAGGAAAGAAGGAAGGCTTAGAAGGAAGCATCGGATAATTTTAGGATCCATAGAAAAGGATACTGACTAGCCACCGATACAGAGATAGAAGCAGCCACTGACTTCTTTTTTTATCGCGATAAGAAACGCTCGACTGGAGCACTCAGATGCAACTGGTACATTGTACTACCAAAGAACAGCCCTGATTTACCCATTTTATTGGAATTTTCTTGTCTTTCTAAGACAGCCAAGCAATCATTTCAGTGATGAAGAGCTTACAGTACCAGCACTCACCACATCAGCACCGAGAATTTGCCACCTGATACGAGCGAAGGCCGGACACTCGCAGTGATAATGTTCCGCAGCGTTGCCGCTCTCTCCACAAGCGTCGCAGATTTGTCACTTAAGCCCAGCATGTTAAGATGCTTGGCGAAAACGAAGTGGGCTGTCAAGACGCCAATATGTAGTCTACAGTCTTTTCTGCTGAGAGACAGCGAGTATACCGCTGATTTCTTATAGACGTCCGGGAGAGTCATGTCACACAATATTGTGTTCGTAAGGACCCAATCGTCAATGGAAACCCTAACCGAGGACGCAGGGAGAGCCAAGGCGGGTTCGGGACCTGAGAAAGCCTCCTCTGAACCTTGTCTAGCAATCTCATCGGAGATCTCGTTCCGCAGGATCCCAGTGTGGCCTGGGACCCAGATAAGAGACAGAGAATTCAGCCTTGCAACCGAATTCAAAGAGTTTTTGGTTAGATACTAACCATAAAATCAGGTGAGTAAGGAGGCACTGATAAAGATATCAAGAAACTAAGACGCTGTATACAATTTTCATTCCTCCAGTGTGTTGTGTGTGGGTTAGCGGTATGTGGACGTAAGACCCTAACCACAAACTGTACCTTCAGCGATATGGATGAAGAACTGGAAAGAATAAAAAAAAATGATCTGACTGTAAAATCACACAAGAGGCAACTCAAAAAATGTGAAATGTTCAGTGGGTTACATTATTAAATAGACGTCTGTTTGAAATGCTTAAGAGGCGGGAAATACCCTAAATCTAGCCAACTGTAATAGCTAAATTCAATGAGTTTTGGATTGTCGATAGCTGTTGTATGATTGCTAATGGAAATACGTTCCTGGTTTGGATTTTAAGATCTCATCAAATGTAGAGCCGTATACAAATGCTCCCTTAATGTTTTAGCCAGCACCAGCACAGTCACCAGGTTTAAATTCGATCGAAAACTTATAGAAACTAGTAAAGGGCTGACTTGGGGAACAGCAATCATCAGCTACTCAAGTATAAAAAGGAAAAACGAATACAACCACTGCAATAAAGTAAGATTCCTGCTTGGTAGTACCATGGACCGGAGAGTCTGAGTGTTCTGCGATTTGCGTTTCCTTTTATTTCATTTTGCGATTAGTTAGATAAATTTATGTTTCACTTACCACTTTACATTTTTTTTTATATAGTTGTGTTACTAATACCCTAATTAACAAACAATTAATAAAATGTGTGGAGCTGGCTTATTGGTTTAGACCCTTTAAGCATTCCTGTGTTCACCTTGACATTCTACCGATCTTCTTTCTTCTTCTTTCTTTTACAGCGAGGTTATGATCCGAAAATATGGGATCATAACCCTCCCACTTCACCGCATTTCGAATGATCAGCCTGTGGGGTTCGCCTATTTTACCTCAGAAAATATTTTGGATAACTCGGTTACTGTGGCCAATGAAATGCCGATGTCGTCGCATATGTCTGATCCAGGTGTTTATAGACCTGCCTTTCCTACATCGCGATGTCTTTGGAACGTTCATTGATATTGCCCTTTTTAATAGGGTTCAAATGATCTCTTCTTTGAACTTGGCAATACTAGCTTAAACGGTCGCTAGTATTTTCTATTTTTCGTGAGATGGTTTCCTTGACGTGAAAGCTTCCACGGATCTTCGAACTTCTTATTCGATCAAGCTTTGTCACTCCTGCTGTCATGCGAAGCATCTTCATCTCAGCTGCCGTTAATTTACTCTCATACTTTTTGTACATCGTCCAACATTGTGAACCGTATGTGAGCGCTGGACGCACAACTGCGGTGTAGAGTCTTCCTTTCAACATAGGTGGCATTTTTCTGTCTCACAGAAGATAGCGGAATTGTCTCGCCACTTCATCCACCCTACGCTTACGCGATCATTGATGTCGTCATCACAGGTTTGCTATTGATCATTAATCCCAAATATTTGAACTTTTCACACTTGGGAAGAACTGTTCCATTCAAATAAATGTCTGGATAGGCCTGAGTGGATCAGAGAACGGGCAGCATAAGTACTCTGTTTTAATTAATGCGATACCCATTTCCTTCCACAACGTCCACCCACACATCAAGTGCTCGTTGCAGAGATGTAGGATCCTCACTTATGATGGCTCCATCGTCAGCAAAGAATAACTGATGTACCTTGGGGTCCGTCTCACTTTACCTTCAAGCAGATAGTCAAGGACTGTTATAAAGAGCAAAGGACTTAAAACGCTTCCCTGGTGCATCCCGACTTTGATTGGGAACTCTTCGGTTACTCCAGCGTGGCATCTTACTCTTGTCTTTGCTCCGTCGTACATGTCCATGGTCATCTGTACATAGGTTTCTGGAACCCCTCGATGTCTTAGCGCCACCCATATCAGATCTCGTGGTTGTCTGTCGAATACCTTTTCAAAGTCAACCAATACAATATGCAAATCCTTTAAGGAATCATGATGTTTTTCCATTATGATCCTTATACTTTGAATTGCATCTGTGGTTGATTTACCCGCGACAAACCCGCACTGGTCATCAGATAGCCGTATTATTTTTTTTTTTTTATTTTATTTATTATTTAATGACAGGTGCTTAAAAGTAGCCTGGTAAAAATAAACATAAAGAGCCTAGCTGCTAGGACTATTGGCTCTGAAGATGATTAGCGAGATTAAATTTTACATTTAAGATTAGATAGGAATTTGTTTACTATTTCAATGTTAGTAGAATTTTATTTTTTTTTTTAAGGGTGTCTCTTGGAAAGTATAGCCGGAGAAACTTTTTATTTAAAAGTTCTTCACAATACTGCCGCCACCTCTGCAGAATTTTCTCTTCATCCACAAGAAGCTGGCCATGAGCATTGTTAATGAACTTTGGCGAACGAATCTCCTGAGCATTCCTCCTTCTTTGGGCGGCTATTTTGAAGATGGTTGCGCTCTTGTTCACATTGTGTATACGCAGCTCCTGGATAGCCTGGTTTGCATCAGCAACCGGGGAAGATATTTTCTCCAGCTCCCGATACAGACCCTCCGTACTCTCTGCTTGAATCTGATGTGAACCAGATAAATAAAGTAACGAATTGGCCACGAAATCCTGATCCACAAAATCCTGTTCAAAAAATCCCGTTCACAAAATCCCGCACATAAAATCCCGCATAATATGATTGTGTGCATGTATAAGATCTGAAAGCATCTACCAATTTTAAAGTTGCCAACTATCCTTTTTTTCGCGGAATACTCCTTTTTTCAGCTCCCAAAAGCCTATCCCGCGAAAATTTTCTAAATCCTTGTTTTCATACAAAATTCCTAACTTATATAATATTTTGAATTTGATATGTGGCGAACATTAGACTGTTAGACTGAACGATGACAGCAGGCGAATATTGTACACGTTTACAGCGAACGAGTAAAGGCTGAATTATAATATAATAGTCGGAAGCAATCCGAAGCTAATTTTAGAATTCTGCGTTGTTTCCTTCAGTGCTATCAATAGCAAAAGTAGTCCATAATAGGCGTTTGTGTTCGGAAGCAATTGTGTGGTTCATAGCCATTCACAGCTGTGCAACTGTCACATTTTCGTGTGAAAGAGCGAATGGATTCGGTCTTTTGGAAGTGACCAAAAGTGAACGAAACTTAACGAATCGAAGCTAAAAGCTATTATGGTAGCACAATACAGATCGTTTGTATTCGCACTATTTCGGAAGTGGTCGTAGGAAACTATTCTTCTTTTAATTCAACCTTAAGCCATACACATTACTGCTATCATTCATGTGCGCGTCACTTTTTTTGAAATTGCTGCACGTCAGTTTTAGTGAACTTTTTCGCATCAGTGTTTCGTTAATCTAAAGAAAAAAGAATGTCGAAACCGAATGAAAATGCATCTTCAACGCAAAAGTTCGCTAGAGTCGACACATTGAAAGCGATTCTCACGGTTAAATGCAATTTGACATATTCATTCGTAGAGTTCTACCACTTTTTTGAAAACAAAGCCAGATTTGCATCGTGGTCAAAATCGAACCTATGCGTAAGAGCTCCAGATCGATCCCGCAGTGTAAGCGCTGTCAAGGTTTCAATCACACGCAGACTTACTGCCATAAAGAAGCGCGATGCGTTAAATGCGCAGGTGAACATCTCTCAGATGAGTGTCACCTACATAAGCAAACCCCTGCCACTTCCATTAACTGTAAAGGAAAACACCCTGCGAACTATCGAGGTTGCGAAGTGGCGAAAGAGCTCCAAAAAAGGCGTGATACGCTCAAAAATTCCATGGGCACGAATCCAAAACCAATTAAGAATAGACCCCAAATAGCTACGAAAAAAGCAGCAAAATATAGAAAAATCTGTCAATATTCTCTTAAGATCGGGTAATGAAGAAAAACCCAAACGTAGTAGAGAAAAGGTGACAGGAGCTAAATCCTCGAATATTGACGTGCAGTCGTATGCTCAAGCGGCATTCATTCATTCATTCATTCATTTTCAATGGCCCGCTAATCCTTCATGAGGGTCGCGGGGGTAGGATGCTCAGGTGGACTCTCCATCCTTCTCGATCCTCCGCCATTGACTCCAATTCATCAGGGAGAATCCCTAAGCGGCTCCAAGAGAGATGTCGGACTTGATCCAACCATCTATTTCTGGGCCTTCCGCGAAGTCGTCTACCTGATGGCACGGCAACCATGGCGCGTCTTGGAAGCCGGTCTGGGGGCATACGCACTACGTGACCAAACCATCGAAGCATAGATCGTTCCGTTCGGAGAAGTAGCTGCTCAACGTTGAGCGCCTCGCGTACTCTGGTGTTGCGCACTCGATCCCTACGAGTTATTCCAACAACACCGCGAAGGAACCTCATTTCGGCAGCTTGTATCCGCGATCTTATTCTTTCGGTCACTACCCAAATTTCATGACCATATGTGAGAGTTGGAACATACACCAAGTTAAAAACCGATAGCTTAGCTTGAATACTAAGTTCGGCCTTCCTTATAACAGATTGGCCAAGCTCTCTCAAAATTGATCCAGCCTGACCAATTCTACAGGATAACTCGGCATTGCTCCTCCCATCACTCGTGAATAAAACCCCGAGGTACTTAAACTTCTCCACCTGCTTCAGTGGGACTCCACTAACATGCAGAGTGCACTGAATGGGTTTTTTGGAAACGACCATTACTTCCGATTTGTTCACGTTGATCTTCATTCCAGCATCATCACAAACGGCTACAAACCTTTCGAGTGCGCGCTGAAGTTCGGTTTGAGAGGACCCAAGGATGACCAAATCATCCGCAAAGAGCAGATGACTTATCCTTAGGTCTCCCACTTTGAAACATTCTCCGCCACGGCTGCGCTGCAACATCCAATCCATATATACAATGAAGAGGAGAGGTGACAAAACGCACCCCTGGCGGAGTCCAACGCCCACAGTGAAAGGTATTGATTTAACACCGTTTATCCGAACACAGCTTTTACAGTTTGTATATAAAGACTGAATCGCCCTTAACAGGGAACCATCAATCCCATACTCCTGCAGAACACTCCAGAGTTTGCCTCGAGGAACCCTATCATATGCTTTTTCCAAATCCACAAAACAAGTGTAGACAGGTTTGGCATATTCCCAGGCTTTCTCAAGAACCATTCTGAGAGTGAACAACTGGTCGGTTGTGCTTCTACCGGGACGAAAACCGCACTGCTCATCCCCCAAACTGTCCTCAACCACAGCTCTGGAACGCTTTTCTAGCACCTTAGCGAAGACTTTTCCAGGGAGACTTAAAAGAGATATACCCCTGTAGTTGGCGCAATCTCTTTTGTCCCCTTTTTTAAAAAGAGGAACTATCACCCCCATTTGCCAATCACCAGGTGTTTCACCGCATTCCCAGGCCACTTTAATGACACGCGAGAGCCATTGCACTCCCTCTTTACCTAAAGCCTTGAGCATTTCTGGCCGAATTTCGTCCACACCAGCAGATTTGCCAACTTTTAGCGCTTTGATCGCCAGTTACTTCCTCTACCGTAGGACTACTTTCCGCCCAACTCTCGACCATAGGTCTGTCATCTTCGGTGTCCTGTTCGGGATTGAGCAATTCTGAAAAGTGCTCGCTCCATCTGCGTAAGATGTCCTCCTCATTGGAAAGAAGTCTACCGTCTTTGGATTTGACTCCTTCAACGATATTCAACTTTTTTCCTCTGAGTCGGCGGACGGTCTGCCAGAACATCTTATTTGCAGATCTGTGGTCACGTTCCAATTCCACGTTCCAAATGCTCAAGCGGCAATGACAGCTAATGGCAAGTACAAGACCGACAGCTCACGGGAGATCAAAGCAAGAAATCATCCAAACTTTAACGTTAAGACTCCTGCTCAAGCTGCGACATTGAAAAACGGTGATAGAGGTAGCTCACAAGATCATGTATCCCATGTGCAATCCAAAACAAACAAACTTATTTTGGAGAGACTAGTTGCACTAGAAAACAACATTCACAACATGCGCACTTCAACCAGAATATGAAAGAAACGCTTAAAATTCTTACTTGGAACGCCAACGGGCTTATACGAAGACTCGGCGAGTTAGAAATCTTTATACGAGAAAAAGACATTAATATATGCTTGGTGTGTGAAACTCATCTGACAAAGCAATCGAATGTTAAGATAAGGGGATATAGCGCGTATCACGCCTTCCACCCATCGGAAAGAGCTAGAGGCGGATCATCCTTGTTTATAAAAGAATGTGTCGAACACTCAGCGGAAGTAAAGATTGAATTAGAAGCAATGCAAGTAAGCACGGTACGCGTTAGAAATAGACATTTTGCTTTCAACATTTCGTCTATATATTGGTCACTGCGATGTAAACTTGAAGAAAGTGATTTCACAAACATCTTCGACTTCACTCGACGGGTAAACCAATATATTGGCCGACAGTATGCCAAATAGGATTTTCTCTTTAGTGGAAAAGAAAGGATGTCCCACCAATTACTGTTTAAGAATTGTGTTTTCAAAGTGTAATAAATTTGTATCCAATTAAAACTGAAGTGGTGATATAGTTATGAAAAATGGAAAAAACTGCTTTCTTGTCTTTTCTCTCAGAAAGGATAACGGAACTTCTCGACTTTTTACAGAATAGATTACGTTTTCATTACTCTTTCGGGTAAAAATAGTTACTTGCAAAAAAAAAAGATTTTAATCTTAAAAAAATTCAAATACAGGGGTGGTGATATAGTTATGAAATGGAGTGTATGTACATACATATGCACGTGTGCATAAATATATACATAGGTAGGAATTTAGGAGTTGTAAAATGATTTCGGGCACTTGCACCATAAAATGAAAATTATGTTATGTATGTTTATGGATGAATTTAATTTTGTGTGACTCAGACAAAATAGCCGGACAGGTGTACCTACATATACGACTTCTCTGCGAATTCGCATTAGCAGTTTACATTCACAGTGAATAAGAAATCACATTCACAGCTATAGCTGCGAATGCAAATTCACGACTTAGCCCATCTCTAGTAGAACGTACACCCACCCTTAATCATGGGGAGCACAATCTTTCGTTATTCCGTTGGATTGACGCAATTGTGTTGGGGTGATTTTATCCCTCAATTTCATGAAATGAAGAAGTAAAACATGTGCAAAAGTTGTATAAATTTAAATTCAAGACCCGCTTCGCGAGTTAAAAGGATTTCACACTATAGGACATTCTTCGACTCATGCAACGGACGGTCTTCACTTGCCGTCGTTTTACCAATTCTGCACGGGCTTTTGTCGATGCTCTGCAGGCGATATTTTATGCTGCGGGATTCTAAACATTTCTGATTATCCCATGGGGGATTATATGTATGCGTGGTTATGTAGAGGAAAAACGTGGCGTTCCCGCCAGTAACAGCTAGACCATGTCAAAGGTGGTTTTCAAAATTTCTTTCGGGTAACCTTTTTTTAAAGATGATCCCCGATTAGGAAGGCCATCAGATTTCGAAGATGAAGTGTTACGCAGTATGATCCCAACAAATCCTACCTTAACTTTCCTAGATGTAGGCTTCAAGCTTGAAGTTCATCACAAAACTGCGTTGGATCGTATCAAAAGATTTGGTTTTGTGTGAAACCATTGTTTGCGTACCACACTAATTAAGAGAGCCTGTGTTTAACGCGTTTTTTTTCTTTCCACTAATTAATGCTAATTCGTTCAAACTCCCTCAGCCGACACCATCCACCACCATCGATCCCGATTTCTATGCAAACCTAGCTCCCTAAAACAGCCACCACCTATACTAATCGCTGTACATTCAAGTTTTTTTCTATACCTACTATTTGTTCCAAATTATAATGAATTATCTTAGTAAATAAAAAATGTATGACAAAAAGGGTAGTTTCTCGCGATAATTTGCTCAAAAGCTGAGTCACTGTTGCATAAAAATAAAATAAATTAAAACAAATAAACATCTACTTTATAAACTCACACCGCCACACATTCCCGTTTGTCCGGATGTCTTCCTCGAGCCGCGCTCCCACGGCTCCAAGTGCTTCACCTGATAGTAGATCTCATCGACCACCTCGTGGTACGTCTTCAGCTTAAACAAGTGCACTGGCAAAATATAAAAGACAAGCCCACTTAATCGAATTCAATCTCAAGAGAATAGTTTAAATGTTCATTACGATGCTCAGGGTCATCCTCATCGACTGTACCTTCGCGGACGTACCTTTGAAATAGCTGGACCCCTGAATGTTGGCCAAGATCAGTGGATTCAAGTTCATTGAAGCCTCATTGCCCCAAAGAGGCAATGTGTTATGTTGCTTGCCAACTTTCTTTGGCAGGGCATGGTAATCTGTTAACAAAACAACTTTCGCAATTAATACAAATTTCCATCGGCTAAACGTTTAGGCGGTGGCGTCTTGTCTCGAACCTCGGGAGGCAGAACCTCTCCTTACCTTCCTGTTCCATATTTGGTTGGATATTCTTGCTTTCCTTCGTGGTTCGATTTTCGTTTGTTAAAAATGGAATTTTTTTTACCCAAACATGATATTTTGGAAACAGAAAATTTTTAAATAAAAACTTTGCCCAACAAATTTAGTTTTCGGAGATTTCCAAATGAAAAAAATACGAAAAAACGTTTTTTACGTTCCTAGTAAAGTCTGACCGCAGAGAACGAATGAGAAAATCAATATGGCGAAGTGACATTTGCTGTATTGCGGTACAACATTGCCAGGCGATAGTTGCAAAACGCTAAATTGTAGTGGAAGTGTGCTCAGTTCGAGTATTTAGGTCGTGTGTTAATAATGGTAACTCAAGCATTTTTCTTCTTTGAAGTGCTGTTTTCATTGAAACAATAATGAAGTTTTTACTACAATATATACTATTTGTGATTTTAGCACAATGAAAGGAAGAAACCCAAAAAACTAAATTGCAAAAAAAAGCTTTTGCAATAACAGGTGGTATTAATAAAAACTAACTTTGCTACAATATGAAGCAATTGCTAGAAAAAGTAACCATTTACTTCCATTTGTATGATAAAAAACTGACATTAGCAATCGCTGTTCGAAAATGGCGCTTGCTCAAATTGGTATGAATAAAAGACATAAAACTAAGCATTTACTAGGAAAATCCAAGTCATTTATTTGGTTGACTAGAAACGTTTGCTACGTACTTCTGACACGTAAATGAATTGAATTCTTACTGTTTCTTTTGGTTTCCGTGAATTTTCTTTAAAAGCTAAGCAAATAAATTTAATTTGAAATGGATTTGCATATCATAGCACTTTTGCCAATTACGGCTGCAAATTTTTTTTTTTTTTTCCGACAGCGCGTGCTCATAGTAGTGTGGGATTCTTACCCACTAAAAAACCTCCCTTCAAAGCAGACTTGTTTTCATTGATACTACAACTAAGTATTCGACTTATCAAGTAGTTTTCATTTCACGTAATAAGGACGTTTTGCAGGGACCTTCCCATTAGAAGTTCCTGCCAGCTCCGCAGTTATTTATCGCGCTAAGTCTAAAGTTTTGATTCTTTGTAGACGGCGCAGTAAATTTCTTTCTTCCAAAACTTGGAGGACGGTAATATTTACGTGACTTTCTAGTCGACTTCTATGCTTTCTCGCGTAGGTTTGAATTTCGTCTTCGATTGTTTTAATGCCAAGGTCTCTGTGGATATCGCTATTTCTGATATACCATGGCGCATTTACAATACCTTTAAACACTTTGTTTTCAAAAGTTTGTAAAATTGTAATGTTACTTATTTTGGTACAACCCCAGAGTTCTATACCATATGTCCATACAGGCTTTAGCACTTGCTTATATAAAAGCAGTTTGTTCTCTATATTAAGCTTGGAATATTTTCCAAGTAACCAATACATTTCTCGATATTTGTTATCTAGTTCTTTGCGTTTTTTCTTAACGTGCGTTATCCATTTCAGCTTTGCATCAAGTATCATTCCAAGATACTTAGCCTCGTTTGCAAACGGAATTTGAGCCGAGTTTGAAAAGATCGGCAAATTATTTATTTTCTTATAAGTAAAATTTACATGAACAGATTTGGTCTCGTTGAGTGCCATTCGCCAAACCTTTGTCCATTCATTTACTCTATCCAAAGCTTCTTGCAGTTTTTCTGTAGTATCATCGACCGTTTTACCTACTGTCAAGATAGCAGTGTCGTCGGCAAATGTAGCTAGCTCAGTGCCTTCTACTTGCGGTATATCACGGGTGTATAATAGATACAAGACTGGACCAAGAACGCTTCCTTGCGGCACCACAGCCATTATTTCCTTGAAATCTGAATATTCATTTCCACATTTGACGCGGAATAGTCTATTCGTAAGGTAGTTCTTCAAAATATTATATAGGTGCTCTGGCAGAACTTGTCGTAATTTAAACTTTAAGCCTTCGTGCCAGACCTTGTCAAAGGCTTGGGAGACGTCAAGGAATACGCTTGAACAAATCTTTTTTTCTTCAAGTGACTTTTCGATTACATGTGTTATTCGATGTACTTGTTCAACTGTAGAATGCTTACTTCTGAATCCGAATTGAAGATCCGGAATGAGAAGCCTTTCTTTTATTACCGGCTGTATTCGCCTAATCAATATTCTCTCGAACACCTTGGATATAATTGGAAGAAGCGAAATCGGTCTATAAGACGTTTTTTCATTCGGCGGTTTTCCGGGCTTAAGGACCATTATGATTTCGGCGACTTTCCATTGACTGGGAACATATTCTAGTCTAAGTGCGGCGTTTATAATGAACAGAAGATTAATTAGAGCTTTTCTTGGTAGGGCTTTAAGAACCTCTCCCGTAATTAGATCGTATCCAGGAGCCTTCTTAGGTCTAAGTTTCTTTATTTCTTCCTTAAGTTCGGTAAGTGTTGCATTTCTTATTACGCTATTGGCTATATAAGACGTATTTATATTTTCAATAAGAGCTTGTCCATCAAACGGTTTGAAAGTTTCTTCCAGGTGGGTGGCAAAGACTTGCGCTTTCTCTTTATCATGCCTGGCCCATTCGCCTTGATTTTTCTTAATTGGGGCGGCTTACGGTTGCAAATGCAAACAAAGTTCGTTGACAAAAGCAGTATGTGTAAGCCAAAATAATTTGGTGTCGATACAAATTTCAAGCTTATCTATCCTTTCACACGTCGAAATGTGGCACACCAATTTTTTCCCGAAAATTTAGAAACACGTGGTGGCGTGCTAATTTCGATACACTTGAAGATGTACATAGATGCTGTCGCCGTATCGTCGCCGTCTGATTGAGCTAAAACACATAACAAAACATTCCCCTAACAAATCACAAGAAGTGAAAATAATTACTTCGGATATTCCACGTCAGCGTAGGATGCTTCCATTTGTTGTTTTCCTTATAAACGCGCACGAAATATACGGTTTTTGACATGTCGTTTGATGTCAAGTGCCAAGCAATTGCTTAGATCGAATGTTCGAACTTGCTTAAGTAAAGTAAAGCATTATTCATACGGATTCGAGCGCATAAAGCGTTTACTTTGCTACGAGACTTATCTTCGAGCAATTGCTAATTTCTATTAATACCACTCAATGTATGAACAAATCTCGAAATGCAATTAAATTAATATAGACTTCTGCTCCAAATTAATGCATACTTTAAAAAAAAGACATATGTGCATTGGTTATATCTCCGCAATACAGCAATATTGTCTTTGAATAGTTTTTTATTCACTGATTTTTTAATAAGCAAACCAAGAAAAAAAACTTGACCTGTACTAAGACGTTTTCGATGTTCTAAGCTCGTTTCTCTTGAAAGACTAGAATTATATAATAACAATAAGTAGGATCATTTAAATCAGTTAGTGAGTTTATCACAATATTGCCAAAAAAAAAACAAATTTACTGAACTTTCTTTTATTTCTTTTCAATAAGACATAGAAAACTTAGAAAGATCAATTATAGAAGTTCTCTTTTAACAGAGTAGGCAATTCCTTTCTTCCATGAAAAATGACATTATTCAATAGCTAATTTTTGCATTTCCCTGGGTGTTGAATAAATTAAACCTTGGTGGGAGAATACTTCTTTATTTTGGGTTGAAAGCATTATCGATTAAAAAACAATTTTTTATTTAGAGTAAGGGAACGCTAGCCCCATCCCAATTTTCTCCATCTAATTCTTGGCTCAAGCTTGGTTACTTTACAAAAATAACACAGAAAGCATTCAAATTTACTTCTAGCCCCCTGAACTTTATTTGTATCTGTGCACAGTTCGGCATTCTTTTTACAGTGCTCTCTATTTCACGTGGTTACTGACAGGAAAATTAGAGAACACCTACCCTTAAATCATTCGTCTTTCTGACAACGTTCAAAAATTATACAATATTTTTTTACTATTCTGACAAGCGCTTATTTGATCAGTAAAAATACCTCTACAGTTTACAGCTTTTTAGTGAGGGTCATTAAAAATGATTTTCCTAATTAATTGTATTCAGCGATTACTCGGAGCAGATACGCTCATTATTTAACAATTGTTTTGTAATTCCAGTACTTAAAACTAGTGTATTCATAAGTTCTTCCTTGCTTGCAGTAAGACACAGCTGTAATCAACGAAATTAGGCTTTATCTAGTGACAAAATTAGACGAAAAGTCAACTAAAATGCTGCAAAAGTGAGAAGTCCTCAAACAAAACGCATCCCTTTTATTGAAAAAACATGTATTAATTCCGTAAATGCACAGTTACTTTTATTGATATTTGTTTATATTAAGCACGGTATACACCAGCAATCTTTGCTAGTTAGTTTAGTTTGCAAGAGGTTTTGTGTTTCAGAACCGAATTCTTTATGCTAACAGTTTCCTCTTTTTTTAAAACTACATTACGGCTAGTAGTAAGACTGTTTTACTGCAACTAAGGGATGCTGATGGTGTAGTGGTAACGTAATCGATTGCCACCCTAATGGTTCATAGTTCAAAGCTTAATGTCAAGAAACATTTATTTATTTCTCATAAAATATACAAAAATCAGTCCAAACAATTGCGAAAGCTCACGTCAATTATTGCGAATGCATAACACTGGCAGTAGGTTGGTCACATGGCTGGAAAAATTGTTCGCCCTCTTGGATAATTGATATGCCTATAAAAAAAATGATATGCCCGGGAAAAAATAAACTGTGAATCAGAACCAAATATAGAGTAACAAAACAAATCTCCCCAGTTATTTGGATACCACCGCCGGTCTTCTTCTGAAGGCTTATAGCTGAGTTTCATTTTTTTTTTTATTATTTCATTTCATTTCATTTGTATGAGAGTAGATTTACAAGATACTACAAGATTTTTATCTTTTAACTAAGTATCTAAAATCAGCTTAAAATTACGGTGTTAACAATAAAATTTGTGTAAATGGGTAAATGTATCATTATGTTTAAAAGAAGCTAGAAAAAAAGATAGATAAAAATTGTGTATGAATGCAAATTCAAATTCAAATTCATTTTATTTACTAAAGTTTAGATTTACATTGCTATACATTTATTTGCGAAGCCTGAGGGGCTTATCTGCAGAAGATTGCGTATCAAAGTTTTTTAAGAAAAAAAAAGTCTGTTAAATGAGCTTAAGTTATTACATAATCAAGGTAAAATTAAAAAAAAAAAAAATGGAAAGTTCAAAATTCAACATTTAAATAATTAAAATATAAGAATATAAGAAAAAGAACACACAAACGCTTTTTGCGGGTTTTGAAATTTATAATATTTTTCATGTTTGAGGGAAGCTCATTAAAAACATTTGGAACGCTATGCTCTAGTTGTCGCCTGCCGTAGTTGTTGTTGCATAATGGCGTTTGAAGCATACCTCGGAATCGTCTTCTCGTATTGTATTGATGGTCGACGGGTCTTTTAAATCTGATGTCATCATAGTGTTCTAAGCACAGTGTCAACTTGAATATTTGTTTCACTGTCAATACCTTGAACGAGTATTCCCCAGATGTGCTTGATGGATGTCTTCTGTTGATCTTCTTCACAATGGTGTTTTGAAGTTTTTGCAGCTTGTTGATATGTGAATTTGATGCGTTGCCCCAAGCGAGTATCCCGTACCTCAATTTTGATTCGACTAGTGCATAGTAAACTTGCTTCTGGACCTGAAGCGTCGAATAATTTCCCAGATGGTATAATGCGAACAGTGCCTTTTTGAGTTCTGAGCGTAATTTGTCGATGTGCTTGTCCCAAAATTACTTACTTACTTACTTAGATGGCGCTACAGTCCGGGGTGGACCTGGGCCTCAACCGACAAACCTCTCCAGCTAGCACGATTACGAGCCAGCTGCCTCCAGTTGCGCACGCCAAGTTGGTTGAGGTCCCCCTCCATTTGTTTGCGCCACCTACCGCGAGGTCGTCCTCTACTGCGTTGTCCATCCGCGGTGGATTCGAAAACTTCCTTAGCGGGAACGTTGCTCTTCATCCGCTCTAAATGACCCAGCCATCATAGTCGCTGTATGTGAACTTTTGAATGCAATTACAATATGTAAATCGAAAATACTGATAAAGTTCTCAAAAATTTCAAAAAAAAGAAAACAAGGTTTCTTAATTCCGTGAAATTCAATTCTGATTCGACATAAGCGAAAATAATTTCCTCCGAAATACAGCTGATGAGCTTATTCTTTGCAATTCGTATGGAAGACCGTTCCACAAACGAATTGCATTTACAAAGTAAGATCGTTTTGTAATAGTATGCGAAAAGCGCGGTATAATTAGTTTTAAACCTCTTGGGGACTGGGCAAACTGAAGCTGTTCATTTAAGTATTCAGGGCATTTGTTGTGGATTATACTATGCAGTTTCAGAATATTTTCTAAATCGAGGTTCAAAATCATTCCGAAAAGGGATGCTTTAAGATGAGAGACACTATTATGACGCGGAATATTGTGTATAAATCGTATGCAGTCGTTGAAAGCAACATTTATTCTACGGGTGCACTCATAATTCAAGCAAGGATAGACTAAACAATTGAACGTAAAATATGGTAAAATCAAACTTTTAACTAAGTGACTCTTCATAGTATATAGAAGTAAATATGATGAAGACCTCAAACTACGCAAACCCGAATATATTTTCCTTATAGTATCAGAGACAGCATCAAAACAATTTATGGAACTATTTATGGTATAACCTAGATACTTCAACGTAAGGAATAATATCACCATTTATAACAAGAGGCGGGTAATCTTGCGGAAAAACTTCACTTCTGGAACATATCATTCCAACAGATTTTCGAGGATTAAGTTTCAGTTTATTCGAGTTGGACCATTGATGTATATTTAATAGATCTTCGTTTAATCTGGCTACACAATCTTCTATCAAGCCAATTGGACGAGAAAGATAAATTGGCTATTGACAACTTTTGCAGGTAGATCATTGATAAATAAAGAAAACAGAATTGGCCCTAGGACAGATCCCTAAGGTACACCGGAATTGACAATGAGTGGTGTTTCTGCAATCTGTACGCAGCTCTTCAAATAATTTAAAATTAGTTTTAGCGCGATATTTAGAAAATAAAAATTGTGACGAAGTTTTTCGAGGAGGATTGTGTGGTCTATGGAATCGAAAGCTTTAGAGAAATCTAATAATACCATAATACAAACTTTATCACAATCCAAAACCGTGGGCATATTTGAAGTTAGTTTAATAACTGCAGATTCACAGCTATGTTTGTGGCGAAACCCGGACTGCCATTTAGAAAAGATTTTCCCTGCCTCTAAATAATTAAGAATTTGATTGCAGATTATTTTTTCAAAAACTTTAGCTAGGAAAGGCAATAAACTAATTGGTCTAAACTACGACGGGCCTTAGGGTTTGGATTTCTTCGGGATCGGAATAATTTTCGCGGCTTTTCAACACTCAGGGAACTGACTACTGAGGATACATATATTTACTGTGTGTTATATATGGAAACAAAATGGGCAAAATCAATTTAACAAACTTCGGTGAAATGCCGTCAAGACCAATTGCATTTGATTTAATAGACCAAATTGCATTTTGAACTTCACGAGCACCAATACAACCGAGGAAAAAGCTTTCATGGGCATAAGCATCAGCTGAAGAAGTTTGGAAATTTGTTGGACTTGACAAAGGTGGAGCTAAAAGCAAACCATTGCACAAATCTTTCTCCTAACCTTTCCAACTCCTGCACTGTGTAAAACATTTTCAAAGTGTTCATAACCCCTTCAACGCACGCAAATTATAAAAAAAAAAGTAAATAATTGCATGACGTAAGTTGGAAATGGGAAGATAAAAGAAAGACATGCGAGTACATTTTTAGATGCAGTGGTTGTGAAACCCATGTAGTATTAGATTTCATTGTATACCCCGTGGGCGGCATCCAAACTGGTCGGGAAAAAGGCAATTTTATTTGCATTCGTTTTTAATTCACAGTACTTTCTGTTCGATTACTCTAAGTGTTGTGCGGCGGCGCATTATTCAATTTTATTGCCGAAAAAATTAAATATTTATGGTAACTACATGAACCGACAACCCATCATTCCATCCCTGAATACATTACCACTACACCATGCCACAAAACGGATTTAACGAATTTTCTTATGCATCCCACGGATTAAAATATATTCCAGAACTACGAGTATGTGTTGGTTAAATCTGAACTAAATATACTGCAGCACAAGAATAATGAAGTAACACAGACCATTTTAACTTACAATATTAAATAATCTTCTTCTTCTTCCTTTTATCAACGAGGTTATCATCCGAAAATAAGGGATCACAACCCTCCCACTTCACCCCATTTCTACTGATCCGCCTGTGGGGTTCGCCTGCGAAGATGGTCTTGGTAATACTTAAATACAACAGTATGTACAGTATTAAATAATATAATATATAAGAAAATTAAACAATTTTTTCCCCAATTAAGTGCATTAAGAAATGCAAAGGTCTACAATCTTAGCGGAGCGTAATCAGACCGTGAATGGTTCCATAGTATGAATCAAGCTTAATAGCCTTTTTGATTCACACAGGGACCCAGAGAGGTGCACATAACGAATGAGTGACACAAAGTAAAGTGAATTGTTAAAAAAAAAAAAACTATTCGATATAACGAATTTTTCAATGCAACAAATACACCTAAACGTTATATTTGTTCGATAAACTCAACTACCACTATATTTTGTGAAAATTGTCTATGTATGTATGTACATTGTACGCAAGGGAGTGGCGATGGTGTGGTGGTAACGTAATTGATGGCCACGCTAAGGGTTCAAGTTGAAATCTTGATGCCAGGAAACATTTATTTATTTCTCATGATATATATAAAGTCAGTTGGATCAATTGCGAAAGCTTATGCCAACTTCATTTCTTCTTCTTCTTCCATATCGGCGAGGTTATGATCCGAAAACAAGGGATCATAACCCTCCCAATTCACCGCATTTCTACCGATCCGCCTGTGGGGTTCGCATATCTGACCTTAGAAAATATCGGCAGGCCTCCCGATTTTCGATCACTTGGTTACTGAGGCCAATCAAATGCTGGTGCCGTTGCATTTGTGTGATCCAGGCGTTTATAGCCCTGCCTCTCAGCCTCGCGATGTCTTTGGAATGTTTTAACGGGGTTCAAATGATCTCTTCTTTGAACGTGGCAATACCAACTGAGCCGGTAGCACTTTATTGTTAGTAAGATGGCTTCCTTTATGTGAAGGCTTCCACGGATCCTCGAACTTATTTCAACTCTACTGCGAACGTATAGCACTGGTAGTAGCTTGCCCAAATTTTTCTAGTTTGGAAACATGTTCGTCCTGTTTGATGATTGATGTTAATGCTATCAGGTGGTCGCGGAAAAAAAATACTTTGGATCAGAAGTAAAGACAAAATAATAATAACACGTTTTGTGAAAAATCCCAGTCCAGATAGTATCACATAAGTTTAAACAAAAGGTGTCTCTTCCTAGAACGCATATGATTATCCTGTATGTGTTTTTATTTTTCTCCGTATAATTTTAGGAGCCATTTTCCCAGTGAGATGTTCCACTATTTCTCTGGACCGAAATTTAATTATTCCAATTCACTCAAAATACTCTTAAAGATCACTCTGAAAAGTATGAAAACTTCTTGAGATCAGTCTACAACTCCCAAAGTCAAAACCGAGAAGCAAACAATAAGTCAAAAGGCTTCTCCAAACAAAAGGAGGACAACAATTCAATTTCACAGAGAAGAGGAAATAATTAGCTAATGTCTAAGCTCAACTCTAGGAAAAATAGAACACAAACCCATGGCCCACTTTTTCTATGTATACATACTCTCTTATTTTCAAGACACACTTCCCACTTTACACCTCTCGTATATTTCGCAACCAAACCAACCCCAAGATAAAAAAAAAAAAAAAAAAACAGCGAATATTTGCCCCCAACCCCACCCACATATAAAATGAGTTTTGCTTTCAACTACCAACCCCGTTCCAGACATGAAATAGTAAAAATGTCCTTGACCTGTTGGGTGTCCTGGCCTCTCCTTTCCGTATTGCTACGAGTATATTATCGTCTGTCAACAAGGAGGCTGACGGAGCGAACAAATCCACTCATCCCTTCTAAAAGATTCACTGCTCTTCAGTGCTGTTGCCCGGACTCAGCGCATTCTATCCCTGAACTGAAGTAACCTTGTTCGGCTATGTAATGTGTATGTACAAACAAAATGCATTGTCGCTGGTTAGCAACAGCGACATAATATTGCGCTTATATGTACTTCGCGCTTGCACCCAGTACCACCCCTTCTATCATTTATCTGTAACTTCTTCCTTTGACAGTTCAAATGTAAATTATATCGTGGACATTTTTTTTTTATTGAACAACAATAATATTATATACATTATAATGTGCATGCAGTGAAAACAACCAGCAGCAACTTTACTATCGTTGTCCTTCGGAATAATACTACTACTACGAGTGTATTGTTGCTACTACTACGAGGCGAACGTACTATACTGTGCCTATTGCATGCAATTTCCTGCTACGCTACACGACTAGTTTTCCCAAAGGGATGTGATATGCATGTACACTTCGAGCGGGATGGGGTGGTGTTGACCCCCATCTATCTAGTGCAAAAAATGCACGAGATTGTGGATACAGTTCGTGGTGAGCACTGGATGCTGTCGGATGTGTTGTGAAAGTGCTCTAGAGTTTATTTATATTTTTAATTTTATAGTACATTACATTTTGAATAGTATAGTGTAGTATAGTATTTGTGTTTAAAAAGTGAGTTAAATTTGTATCTAAAACCTTCTGTTTTCTTATTTATTTGTACAGTTTAATGTGGGTAGTTTTTTGTCCTTGACTTCAACCATTAAAATTCAGCAACACAACCTTGAATAAGTGCGATATCAAGGACAGTAACCAATATATCTACTTTTCGATTAAGAAAAGTCAGTTTTATTTCAAAAATAAAGTAAGGAAAGAAATTGTTGTAACTTGTTTTTAATGTGATCGCAGGTAACAATAGAATATCTTACTACAGCTAGTTCCAGAAAATTATTTTTTACTCCCGTCCTTGAGTGTAAAAAAAATATTTCATGAGAAAATGTCAGAGATTATGATCAGCTAGTTCCAGAAAATTATTTTTTACTCCCGTCCTTGAGTGTAAAAAAAATATTTCATGAGAAAATGTCAGAGATTATGATTTTTTTTTTTATTTCCAATGGTGGTATGAGAGCAAAATTTTGAATTGTATCGAATATTTATAGTGTAAATATGTAATGAAATAATGTTAGTAATTTTACAAAATTATTATAATTTTTTTGCTTTTCTGTCTGCAGTGATTATTGTGTTGTAGGCAAAGAAACAAGACCAAAATCCCACACGTTTTTGGGAAAAAGGGAAAATTTCAAATTCGTTTTCTGAGAAACTGTGAAAATCGACTTAAGCAGTTATCGCATGGGGCCACAGAAATAACTCTACGAAAGCGCAATTCGAAATTATAGCCAGAAGAGAATCAAACCCTCTCAGACTCCAAAATAAAAGGTATTGACATTAATTTGCCATAAGTGCATTGCACAGATATGTGTACATGTATATCATACATTTTTAGCTGCATAATAAGCCAAGAGTTATAATAGTCAAAACAACTTCATAATGTTCCCTGTTCATCAATTATGTATGTACGAGAAAAATCATTCTCATTTGATCAATTTTAATACTTCGCTCTATTAGGCGAATGTAAAAGGTGAACCCCACGGGCGGATCAGTAGAAATGCCGTGAAATGGGAGGGTTATGATCCCTTTTTTTCGGATCATAACCTCGCCGAAATAATAGGAAGAATAAGAAGACGAATGTAAAAAAAAACCTTACGCCAAAGCCACCTGTTGGAAATTATTCGTAGGTTCTTAATTTTCATTCCCAACTACTTTCAGGAATTCGCAATAGCCTATGCACATATGAAAAAGAGCACATTTAGTTGGCGGCAGATTTGCGTACTTAAGTATTGTATTTTCATTACGTGTTTTTTAATTGAAGATTTTTTTTAATTTTTACTTTTTTTATTCACATGTTATGCTGGTTAGAAATAGAGTCTTAACGTTATGTGGATACCTTACTTGAACCTGATGTAACGCTGTACTCACCATAGTAAACATGTGTGTGTACGTGTTTTTTTTGTTTTTTTTTCTATAAAAAAGTGGGATCTGTTACATTTAAAGTGACCGGTCTCGCTCGGGAGAAGGGATTTGAGATGTGATTCGAGTAATATTGCCTTTGTATAAAAAGACACTTCTGTCAGTCTAAAACGACTAACTTTAAAACCCTTATTCCCGAAAAAAAAGTCCCCTCATACAGCAAAACTAAAATTACATCATTAATAGGATACCATACCAGATTTTGTTCCGTTTAATAATAAAGTGAGTTACATGGAACATCGGGCATAAAACGCTAGAAGCTTGGGGAAATATTAAAACGAGAAAGGTTGCGTCATGATGAAATCACACGACTCTGGTTCTTCATTCTGCTACGAAAAAGGAATAGAAGAGTATAATAATTCAGTTATCATTTACCATTCGGGTCTATTCGGAACAAAAACGATTCATTAAGTTTTCGTGCTTTTCGTTTTTGCTTCATGAATCGAAATAAAATGCCAGTTAATGCCATAGTTGCGTGTTCCGCTGCAGAGTTGAAACTCTTTGAAAGTTTTGCAGTTATCTGATCTCGTTGGTCTCTAAAGAACATTGGAACATAAGTTTATTCTATTCATTAAGAACTTGATCTTTAAAATACCTCAAATACCTTGATCAAAAAGTTCCCGGAATTTATTCAGAAAATTAAAAATACAAGTTTATTAATCTAAATCTATATTGTCCCCTTCAAAGTAATCCCCATCGACTTCAACACACTTATGCCAGCGCTTGATCCAATCTTCGAAACATTTTTTATATTCGGTTTTCCATCATTGTTTCCTGCGATTTTTCCATTACTTCCTCTCGGCTGCTGAAACGCGTTCCCCGTAATGGTTTTTTAACTCGATTGAACAGAAAGAAGTCACAGGGAGCCAAATCAGGTGAATTCGGTGGCTGTTGGATGGTATTTGTTGCATTTCTCGTCAAAAAATCATGTCTTTTGCGACGTCAACACGGCTCTTTTTTGCATGAAATTGAGGTATTTTGGCACCAACTTTGCTGCTACACGACGGAAACCCAAATCATTAACCAAAATGTCTTGGATGGATCCATAGGCAATGTTCAAGTCCTCCGCTATCTATCTGATGGTTAATTTGCGGTTATTGACCAACATTTCTTTTACTTTATCAATGTTTTCGTCGGTGTTCGATGTCGATGGTCTGCCACTGCGTTCATCATCTTCGATTGACTCACGACCACTTTTGAACCGCTCGTGCCACTGGTAAACGATCGTTTTCTTTAGAGAAACACTTTTCCAACATTTCCAACGTTCGCGCACCATTAAATCCATTTTTACGCAAAATTTAATACAAGTTCGTTGTTGCAAATTTAAATCCATTTCCAAAATTGTAAAAAATCAAGCTATGACGCTAAGATTTAGAGGGAATATCAACAACAGATGTACCAACTTAACAAAGAACTCAAATCGGAACGATGGGAGCGCCACACGGTTTTTATTCCGGGCACTTTTTGATCAAGCTGGTATATACAAATACAAATACAAATATTTGGCGCAACAGCTCTTTAAAGTGCCAGGGTCTAGCTTCTCACAACCACTCATGTTGTGTGCGTTATATTTTTCACACGAATGGTATGGACCTACAGTTTAATGCCGAATCCGAACGGCGATTTGAGAAGGTTTTTCGTGACAACAATACTCTCGGATGTTTGTCAGACGCTCGCGAGAGGTGGGGCCGTGAAAAACTTTTTGGTATTTTCTGGGATTCGAACTTGGAACCTCATGCGTAGTGATCCGACACACTAACCACTTACGCCACGGCGCCCACAAATATGTAGCTTGAGCAAGATCATTTAATTCGTTTTCATATATTTTTTTTTAAATAGGTTTTTAATAAGGTACTGATATTTTCAAATATAATTGCGGGGACATTAGATATAAAGCTTAAAGGCAATCTGTCCAGTCAGGTAGTCTATATTCCGAGTTACAAACCTATAAAATTACGAAACCAGCTTTTTGAGCTTCTCTATTAACTAAATTTCACTACGCTACGTTTTACTATTTTTTTATTCCTATTGCGATAAATAAAAAAAAAAACATCAGTTTGAGTTTCCATGTACACAATTAAATTCATTATTCATAAGTAATTGAAGGGTCTATTTAATCATTTACAAAAACTTTTTGAATTTCGTTGATAAAAATTTAATTTTTTTGTATAGCTACTGAGCACAAATTTAAGCTTTCTTATCAGTTTAAATCATTAAAGATTGATTTTGCATACCGTGCATTCAGCTGTCATTACACGATTTTACAAATGATTAAATGTTTGGCTATTTTCATTTAAGCGTCATATTCAAACTGAAAAATTTGTTTTCGCGTGAATAATGAAAATATGACATGATCCTGTGAAAAGGTCAATCGCTGCTTTACATTAAAATGTCCATTTCGACTTTTTGGATGAACGATATCGAGTTTTCGGATGAGAGCAATACACACCTATTGATCTGTTGACTTACACTTACATTTAAATATGAAAATGTAAGTATTTGAATAAACTTTAAGAGCTTAGCTGGCTTAAAAAAAAAGAAGATTTTTTAAAAACGTTCCACATGAACGATATACGAGTATGTTTTTAAAATGGTCTAGATTTTACTTTATCGTAAATGAAAATTTCAGTTTTGGCTAGGTTTTACTTTACCGGAAATGTCGAAAATTGATTTTGTTTTTTTTTTAGTCCGATAGATTAGCTCACGCTAAACAAAAATCTGCAATGTTTTTTCGGCGCTTTCGTACCAGAGAACCTGTAACCCGCCCTCAAAGTTAGAAAAAGGACATACAATGATTACTAAAAACCAAATTAGCACGAATGTTTTACTATTATTTTCCCAAATATTCAATCGCCAAATTTCTTTAGAAACTACATAATTTTCCATTTTCTTTATCTTTACCCTTGCGCTCATTTTCTTACTGGATTTGTTTGCGTGTCGAGTGTGTATCAATTTTGCTTGGTGCCTCGGACACTCGATGTATTTAGTTTTGTTTTAACTTCGGTTGTTATGGACTGATTTTGATAAAGCTTTTTTTATTTGTTAATTTAGTTCTTTACATTTGCATTGCAGCAAAAGAATAATTTACGGGGTGCTCCATTCCTGAAATGTTGTTACAATTTTATATTGCCTTTATGAAACTTTGGGGGTGTGTTACGCCTCTCCGGTAAGAGAGCGCCGAAAAAAAATTCGCAGATTCGTGCTCAGCGTGAGCTAATCTATCGGACTAAATAAAAAAAATCCTTTTTCGACATTTCCGGTAAAGTAAAATTTTACCAAAAAAGTAAAAAAAAAAAAAAAAATCCCACACACCTGTGAGCACATCGAAAGCAAAAACAAAAATCCCTTCTGTCAAATTCGCCATTTTTCCACTTCTCCTACCTCGTTTCCACTTTTTCCGAACTGAAAATGGATAAAAAAAAACATCTGTCACTTTCACTTGTGCGGCTTGTCGTCAAATCCGATTCTCCTACGTTTTTCCGTTTTTGCATCTCGTCGCGTCAGCGAAAAACAAAAGAAAAATCCCCCAATTAGAAGTGGAAATTCCCTCAATTCGATCGTTTGTAACTTTTCAAATCGATTCCAAAAAAAAAGAAAATCCCCACGGTTCGACGAAGAAAAATCCAATAAAAATTTTCTATTCGCAAAACACAAGAGTGAGAGGGAAGATTTTTACAAATTCTGAGGAAAATTTCCCCAACCACCGTTTCTGCCTGCTGCTTCTACTGCTACAAATGTCCCCGAATGAGTGAAAAGTGGAAAAGTGTATTTCGTTCTCTCTTTGGTTTTTGTTTGTTTTGCGAATAAAATAAAAAGTATATGAAATGTGAAAATTGAGAATAAAATTTGCAAAAATCTAATTCCGTTGGTCACATTCTGTTTTTCTTTCTCTCTCCCCACAATCAAGTGTAAAGTAACTCGCGGTGTTGGGGGAGAAGAAAACGAGCAAAGGATACAACACAACGATGAAATCCCACTTAACCGGCGTATCTACTACGGCAGTAACATCGTCGACAACGGCGACGACGACGGCGGTGGCGGCGACAACAACAAACCCTGCAAACCGGGGAGCTGGGGACACACCACAGCTCCAGCATCAGCAGAAAATAATTCCATCGACAAAGGTGTCCTTCGCTCATGCTGCGCAGTGTTCGGCCGATGAAAAGATGTCCTCGTCGTCGACAGACGAAAGTGATGACTTGGACGGCTTGTCCGAGGAACTGCGAAACATTCAATCTGTGATCCATGTCACCAGGGAGAACATCGACGCATTAAATGCAAAATTCGCCAACCTGCAGGAACCTCCGCCGATGTATGTGACAGAGTATCAAGAGCTGACTTCCAAGTTGCACGAGCTGGAGAGTAAGGAGCACAAACTCATCGACCAGATTTCTCAACAGGACCATATACAGGATGTGCCTGACTATCATGAACTGCATGCACATGTGTTGACGGTGAGTTAAGCAGGGGGATCGGGTGAACAGGCACCGTTTTAAAAGGGTGTGTGTGGGAGATGGGGGGGGGGGTGAGTCGCATGGACGGAAACTTGATACACGATTCCTCGATGGTGGCTCTACGCCAATACAAGTGCCCTTTAGAAGGCGACTTGCGCTGTAGGAGCCTTGTTCCTTTTTTCTGTGTTTTCATACTTCTTTTCCATGGAGTGCAAAGAGATAGGTAACATACCCGACGACGACGACGACGACGATTACGGTGCTAGCAGACATCTTTGACGTCCATGAACTTAATTGTTGTTATTGTTGTTTTACTACTATGCTCCTATGTGTTGTATATATAGCGAAGGAGATTATAATTTGAGATGTGTCTGCTGTGGAAAGATTTTTTCACATCTTCCAGTATTTTCTAAATTTCTTTTTTTTTTACAGAGGAAATTTATTTTTTGTTGAACCATGCAATACTCCCGGTGTACGCAATTTAAGGTTAATGGAGTGGTAATATTGGCCACATAAAGGTATTTTTTTTGCAGGAATCTCCAGCGCAGCCTGGTAGGTCGTTGCAAAATTACCCGCTCTCTCTCTCCTTTAAAACTGCAATAGTATCAATTATCGTTGATTGTTTATTTATTGAAGAGTATTAACTGTCGTCAAGGGTTCTGTGTGCGTAGGCAACACGTTGTTTATTTATTTTTTTTTAACCTGTTTCGATGCTGCCTTATCTTTTGCGCATCTGCAACCACCACCCTAGATAAATGCAGATTCTAGTTATAACTACTATTTACAACTAACTTCTCTTTGGTAGTTGTGGTCAACGATTTCTCATCTTTCGGGCTCTTTGTTGTTTTTCACATTATTAAAGCTTTGACTTCGTTACCTCGTAAAATTGTACCAATATAGCAAAAAAGGCTGCAACTTTCAATATAATCCAACGCATTTGCTATTCTGGCTGTCTGCAAACTTTTCTTTTGAGGCTTACCTTACAGCTTATCTAAGACAATACTAACTCCCCATTTCAGCGTTTTAACTGTTCGTATTTATTCTTTTTATTTTGTTTAGACTTAATCAAGAAATCTCTCTAGTCAGCACTATACTTAGCTTGCTCATGCAATTTTGCACACCAAGTGGATTAAAGTTTCTTTTACTTCGAGATAAAAGCTCGTCAAGATCAAGCTGTCCATTCGCTACATGTCTTAGCCATCTCAAACGTCCAATACGTAGTTTTTTGACTAGCTCGATGTCGGTGTACAGCTCGTATAGTTCATCATTGAATCTTCTCCAAAATCCGTCAACGCAAACGGGACCGAATATCTTACGAAGGATTTCTTCATCCGCTTTCAAATTGAACAAAAATTCCATGTTTCAGCGCCGTCAAGCAGGACTGGGATGATCAGGGTCTTATACAGTATCCATAATTGTTCGAGATAGGGCTGTACTGCTGAATTGCCCTATTAGCCCGAAAAAAAACAGCGATTGGCAATAGTTTTTTTTTCACTTGATTTCTGGGGCCTTATTTTGTACTGCTTTCGGATTCGGATTGGCATTCGGAAATGTAATCCGATTCTAAAATGAATTGGTATTTTGTATGGTTCTCGGATTGGGTGTACGTGCCTCCAACTTAAAATCAAATATTTCCGAAAGTTAGATTGTCAAAATATCTATCAAACGTCACTTAAGTTACTTGGAAATTGAGTTTGTATACATTTGCTATAGAAACGCAATTCAAATAAGGCCCCTGTGCTGGTGTCGTTTTCAGAATTAATAGCAAAGCCAAGGTAGACAACTACTTACTTACTTATATCCTTTAACCCCTCGGGGGGCATAGGACGTCAACCACGCCTGCGCGCCATCGTGTTCGGAGTTCTGCAACGCGTTTGAGCTGCCTCCAACTCATTCCTAAAGAGCTCGATTCCTCCTCAACTGTAATGCGCCACGTTTGCCTAGGGCGTCCCGCTATTCTGCCTGCCTGGGTGAGCGGATTCCACTGCATAGCGTATTTCGCAATGGAGTTGTCTTCGCGCCGTAGGGTGTGTCCAATCCATTGCCACTTTCTTCTTCGTCTAGTAATGCTTATAGGTTCTTGGCCCGTTCTCAGATAAAGTTGTTCGTTGGAGATGCGGTTCGGCCGAAAAATCCTCAAGATGATTCTTAAGCATTTGTTTACGAAGACTTGCAGCTTGCGTGTGTTAATGGTGTCCACCTTCCAAGTACTGCACCCATAAAGCAGCACTGATTCTACGTTGGAACGGAACAGTCGCAGCTTGGTTCTTAAGCTGATAACATTGCTTCTCCAGATTTTGGACAGCATTCCGAACGCAGCTTTAGCCTTCCAGATTCTGCTGCACACATCCAGTTCGGTGCCACCGCGATTAGTCGAGACGACACTTTCTAAATATAGAAAGTTATCAACTTTCTCGACTTGCTTTCCGGCAATGTTAAGTTGAGCGCGTGTATTGGAAGTACTCAGGGCTTTTGTTTTGGCTGTGTTTATTTTTAGCCCCACTTTGTTTGCCTCAGCTTCTAGATTTTGGGCCATCAAATGAAGATCCATTATCCGATGTGAAAGTAGACAAACATCGTCAGGGTAATCTAGGTGTTTAAGGTAAGATGTCATAGTCCAACGAATTCCATAATTAGCTTCCGTCAATGCTGCATGGAGTACATCGCTGATAACCACCAAGAACAATAGTGGGGACAGTATGCACCCTTGACGTACTCCACTTTGGACTTCAAAGTCCTCCGACACCTTACCATTGTGCACGACGTGACACTTGCCGCCCTCGTATGTAGCCTTGGTAACAGCTATAAGCTTTTCTGGAATGCCTCTCCTGCGCAAGGCCAACAAGATAGCATCTGGATTCAAGTTGTCGAAAGCCTTCTCGAAGTCGATAAACAGTAATGAAGCGGAGACCTATACTCAACGCATTGCTCGATAATGATACGTAAGGAGTTTATGTGGTCGATGCAGAAGGATCCAGCGCGAAAGCCTGCCTGTTCGACATCGAGAGTTGAATCTAAATGTTCTTTAATTTGTTCTAGAATTATTCTAGCTATTATTTTGGCTACGGCTGGAAAAACGCATATACCTCTCCAGTTACCGCACTCCATCAAGTTACCCTTCTTTGGAAGCTTAATGATCATCCCCCTTTTCCACTCCTGTGGAAATTGTTCGCTATCCCAAGCTCTCCGTATTAGCGGATGCAGCAAATCTGCCGATGTATTTGGCACCGCTTGAAATAGCTCGGCAGGGATGCCATAAATAACCACCGCTTTGTTCTTCTTGAGGGACTTGATTGCTGTTATTATTTCAGTTTTACTGGGAGGTACGGTGCGAATTCGGGAATTTGTTACTTCGAACTGCTCATTCGAATTCAAGATCATTCCGCCGTCGTCTAAGTGATTTAGCACTGTAGCAAAATGTTCTCTCCATCTAGTGAGCTGATCCTCATCCGAAATCAGAAGGTTACCGTCTAGACTCTTCACTGGATGTTGTTTGGAGTTTCGACCACCAATGAGCTCCTTAGTGATGTTGTAAACAGTCCTACTGTCGCACCTACTCGCTGCTTCTTCAGCCCTTGAGGCCAGTGAGTTGACATATTGACGTTTGTCACGTCTCACACTACGCTGCACTTCTTTCTGCTTCGCACCGTATTGGGCTTCAAGCTAGGTTCTCTCTACTGCTGAGGCCGCTGCAATCCATGCCTTGATTGCTGTACGCTCATCGATCCGTCTCCAGGTGTCTGTAGAAAGCCATGTGCGGTGGTGTTTCTGCTTTTTACCGACATAAGTGCGTGCCCCAGTCGCAAAAGCATTTTTCACAGCACTCCAGTGGTCATCCATGTTCTCTATGCTGCTGATTGCTTCTGCTTCTAAGGCAAGATGGTCCCTGAACTGTTGGCGCACTTGGGGAACCTTGAGCCTGTCGATATTAAACCTGGGGATGTTAAGTAGGTTTGAGCGGTTGCTGTTGACGGATGCAGTACAAAGGCGTAAATGAGCTACCATAAGATGGTGATCTCGTTCAAGTCCGACGTCAGCTCCACGTCTGTTTCGGACGTCCAGGAGACTGGTCGCAGTGTGGTCGATCCGGTTGGATGTTCGTTGCGTATCAGTAGAGACCCAACTGATCTTATGGCAGTGAGTCCAGGAGGGTCTTAACGTTCCAGAATCCGATCGTTGTCCGTGTCCGATAGCCAAAGGTCGTCAACAAATTATCCGTCCTTATCCGAGGCGATTGTTGGGAGCAATAGTTTGTTTTACGGTTGCGGCTCGCTGGGCCACAGACCAACCGACACTTCCCGTTAGCAATTTCCGAAGAAATTCCCAGATGACACCACGAGGAGGTGGGAGTAGGGCTTACTAACAGAGCTGCTAGGTTTTCGGTTGCAGTGGCTCCTTCTCGTTACTTAGCGGACCAGCACCTATCGGGAGAGGCTGCCCCTACGAGGCATTTGTTAGTCGTTTGCCATCCTTGAGACAAAGGAAGGTAGACAAAGTGACCTTATTACCTCGAAGTTATAGCTACCCACTGTGACTTCTGTCCAATTCATCGGTGTTGATTGTCCCCTCTTGTTGACAGGATATACTTGGTTTTGCCCTCGTTTAGCGCTAAATCCATTTTGGTCCCTTCTGCTTCAATGCTTGCAAACGCACCGGTGACAGCCCGCTGAATTCTTCCAATTATGTCAATATAGTCGGTGTATGCAAGCAGTTGTACGGACTTTTGAAAGATTGTGTCTCTGGTGTTAGCTTGGGAATTCCGCACAATCCGTTCAAGTACAATATTAAAGAGGTCACATTACAGCACGTCATCTTTTTTTACATCAAAGGTCTCAGTGAGATCATTACCGAACTTGATAGAGCAGCGAGCGTTCTCCATCGTCATCCTGCACAGACAGCAGCGAGCCTTCTCATTCTATAGAGATAGATATGCATCTTTTTTTTGCATAAGTAGTCAAAATGAAGAGTGGAGGCCAAACTATTGTCTAGAATGACCTCAAGACACTTAGACTGACTTAAAGGATTATGACATGACTTAAGCAACTTCAACTAAGCTCCGACTATTTCGTTTTCCTCCATTTATCACTATGCCTTGATCCATTGTTTCAAAGGATCTTCTTGAAGTCGATGTTGTTTTTTTTCAATTTTCTGTTATCCAATTCAGAGATGTTTCACTATGAGTACCCTTACGAGTTATCAGTTGCTATCCTTTTTTCTTGTAAATGTCCCCCCGGTTGTTTTCTATAACGCCGCAGTGGCGTCGAAATTCTTCAGATTTCTTTGTGTTGACAATCTTCGGCCTTGCTGACGACCTAAATGTCTTAGTTATCATCAAGCACTTGACGCTAAATAAAAGGACTGGTAAGATCACCGCTCTGAAGAGAGTCAAATTTATCATCAACATAAAGACTCAACGAAACACATCTCTAATAGTTCCTGTCCGGAATTTTCATTACACCAGGTTGGGTTACTCGTTTCTCCAGGTTTCTTCCACTAGACAGACTATTCATTTACGGAATTTGGTATTATAATAAGACCGCCGTACTTCCAGAATACGTGGGAGGCATCTGTTGACAAAGCCATGTATTTTGTTTTTCAAAAGTTCGGAAATCAGCTACTTTTGCGCCTGTAAAGGACTACCAAACACACATTGGATTTGAAGATTCTTATCCTAGTGTTCACTGAAGACTAGAATGGTCTCCATATTTTTCGTAACAAGCCAGATATGTTAAAACTTCGTTGCCGACTCGAAGATGTTACTGTTGCTTCGATTTTAATTACCTATGTGCAGTTGGTAGATCTGTTTTTAGTGTTTCGAGTTTTGTTTGTGTATACGAATGTTTTACGAAAAGTCGACATGTGCATGTATTTGGCGTAGTGAAGATCTTTGAACTGCTCGGTAAAATTCCGAGGCAGTAACGACGTTCCATTTAATGTAGGCTGTGTACAGGTGTTGTTTCGTTTGAACACAGTATTTGCTTAATTTTTTTTAACTTTTAGAGTCTCGTGCTAATAGATTTTCAGCTTCCCCACAAGATTGATAAATCGCATTCACAGTTTTGAAAAGTTCAGATGCACTGCACAGTACACCTCACATTTTCATGTGTTGCACAGCACAGTTGGACAAATCTCCATGAGATCCCGAATTGACCCACCACCGACATACAAACATACAGCTTAGATTAGTTTCGATAAAAGATTTGTTACAATTTACAAATCTTATAGAGGAGCACGACAAGAACCGCCTGCTACGAAGATCATTTTTTATGAATATTTTATATGTATATATAAATCCATATATTATTCCAAGTCAAAAGTTTTTTTTGTACAATTTGACTATGATAAAAATAAAATTAATATTTGGCGCAACAGCTCTTCACACCACGCCCACATTTGACTATGATATCGACATATATATTTTGTTTAATTCTCTTAAACAATTGTGTCTTCGAAGTCACCTTAGCTATTGAAGTTTTTTCCGCTTAAAACTTTTCACATGATCTGAGCAGATGGTAATCTAATGATACTAAGTCGGGTTTATACAGGGTGGGCCAACTACAAGTTTCTTTTTAAAAATGCAATAAAATGAACAAAATTATGGAACACAACGTCGTTCAAGTGGCTGCCTCGGCTGGCCTCGCAGTAGCGCATTCTATCACTCCAATTTTCCAAGACCTTGTTGATGGTTTCGGGCTGTAGCTCACGGGTTGCTTAGATGATATTGGCCTTAAGTGCTTGAATAGTTTCCGGATTTTTGGCATAACATCGGTTCCTCACAAAAGAAAGTCCAAATGGGTCAAATCGCAGCTCCGAGGCGGCCAATTGACATCGTCAAGACGGCTGATAACACGATTTGGGAATTTGGTGCGCAAAAGACCGATTGTGGGATGGGCTGTGTGGTCGTCCAAATCCATGTCTTCAATTTTAGTAAAAAAAAAAAAAAAAAGTCGTTAACATGGCTCTGTAACGCCCACCGTTGACCGAAACGTTGTTCCCAGCCTCATTTTCGAAGAAAAATGGTCCAATGATGCCACCACTACACAATTCGCACCAAACTGTTACTCTCTGTGGATGCATTGGCTTCTCGACAATAACGTGCGGGTTTTCCGAGCCCCAGATGCGGCAATTTTGTTTGTTAACGTAGCCGCCGAGATGAAAATGTGCCTCTTCAGGAAAGATGATTTTTCGTCCAAAATCGTTGTCCAATTCAAGCTGCTCTAAGGCCCAAATTGCAAAGCGATAACGAAGCGGATGGTCGTGCGCTTTCAATTGCTGAATCAATTGGACCTTGTAAGCGAATAATCCCAGATCTTTGTGCAGAATTCTCCTCAGGCTAGTGCGTGAAATGTTGAGCTGTTGAGATCGATGACGAGTTGATGTTTGTGAGTCACACACTCTCGGCTACAGCAGCCACATTCTCGTCTGTGCGCACCGTACGACGACGGGGACCATGAGTGTTGTCTACTAGCATACCAGTCTCACGAACTTTTTGCACAAACTTGTGTACAGCAGGCGCGGTGGGTGCTTCATTGCGGCCAAAACTTATTTTCAAAAAACGCACTTCTTGTGCTACACAGCACTCACTTTGGAAATAAGTTTTCAATATTTCCCAATGTTGTTCAACCGTAAAGCGACTCATTTCGTTCCGCGGAGGTATGATACTGACTTTCTGTCAAGATTTCGAGCGGGAAACAGCTGTCAGTGTCAAAATAACCTATGATTTAAAAAGAAATCACTAGATGGCCCACCCGTTATAAGGTGAATTCACACTTACCATCCTAACACATTAAAGCATTAAAATGTTGACAGACAGTTCCTTTTTTATTGAGCAAAGCCGTGCGCTTTTCTTTGGTTTTGATATCTTGATACGGCAGCAGGTTTTTGGGTCCTTTCATATCACAACATATGTATACCGAGCAACCAAAGTGCTCAGAGTATTTCGAAACCAATGCTGATGAAATTTTTACTCAATTCGCTAAATTTCGTTAAGACAGTCATGAGGTACCCATGTAAGCTATGAAACGAATCTAAGTCTCTGAATGTGCTGCACTAATGTTGTTTGCGAAACAACTATATATCTTTTCGGTAAGTTCTGGAAGTGATCTGCCTCTATCTAGACCTTATGACGTCGTCAGCTGTTGATATGAGCCTTCGAAAACGTGGCTTAGATCAATAGACCGAAATCCCTTGAACTATCTTTCAACTGTACATAGATTACAAACTATCGGACCAGTAAGATTTGGTTGGTTGAAGTGGCTGTCAGCTGAGAATCGCCATCACACTTAGACCAATAATAGGTTCATTGTGATACCACGTTGATCATGGGAGAAAGATTCTCTCTACCTACTCGCTAAACCACCATTTTGATCTTGTAATGAAGCATAGGACGCTCTTAATGTCGATATTTTTCAGGTCGCCTATGTCGTAGTAATAGGGTGAAGCTTCCTTCTACGGGAGAGTGCTGAGCAGAAACAAAGATGGTGAGGAATAGTTTCTCCCTCTTCTTCATCCATACAGCTTCTACAAAAGTCGTTCGCAAAAAGGCCTAGCCTTGTAGCATGCTTGCCTATAAAACAGTGCCCAGTGATGACACCTATTGTAGCGCCGATATGCAATCTGTTGAAAGAAATTAAATTCTTAGAACGTTTTAGATCCAGCTGGCCCAATCTGTATTGTCGCTAGACATGTGGGTCCACTTGTCCACCTAAGATTTGTACTCTCGATAGCATCTAGCTTAAGTTTGCAAGTAGCAATTGGTATACCTAAGGAGCCTTTGTCCGGCAGGATGGGTGTAGTTGTTCTTATTCCGAGGAGTTAATCGGCCTTGCAATTCCCTGGAATGCGACTATGGCCCCGCACCCAACACAGATGAGCACTGAACTGTTCAGCCATCTCTGCAAGAAACGTTCGGCAGTCTAGAGCTATTAAGGAATTTATAGAGCTCGATTCCAGGGATTTGATTGCTGCTTGGCTGTCTGAAAAGATGCGGATATCTTTAGCAGATATCATGTTTTTCTTAAGCCAAGATATGACTTCTTTAATCGCCATTATTTCCGCCTGAAACACGCTACAATGATTTGGTATACGGAAGGAGAGGTTAAGATTAAGCCTGTCAGAGAAAACACCTCCACCAACTCCGGCACCAACACCAACTCCGCCACCAGCACCAACTCAGACCAGTAAACTCTGCACGAATTTTCCACTTGCCGTCGGCGGTGAATGTATAAGTTTCCAAATTGTCCATGATCACCTCCTTAACTTTTTTTTCTATACTTTATTCTCTACGTTTATTTATTTATTTTTTTTTTTTTGTAATAATTTGTTTTCAATTTCAAGACGGACATCCAATTTGGGACACTGAGACCACCGAAAATTCTACTGCGCGCGCATCTTCCCTATCAGCAGAGAACATCGGTTGAAGTAATACCCGGCGTTCGACTACGTGAAGCTCTAACGAAAGCATTAAAACTCCGTAAACTCACGCCAGACATGTGCGAAGTAGTATCCAGCCCAGATACAGGTAGTATAGCCATTTCTTGGGACATGGACATCGGTCGTCTTCATGTCGACGAGGTGCATGTTAATCTATTGGATAAATGTCCAATAATGACGCATATCTCGCATCAATTCATCCGTAAGACATTCTTCTCGTTGGCCTTTTGCGAAGGATGCCGTCGCCTTTTGTTCACTGGCTTCTACTGTAATCAGTGTAATTTTCGGTTTCACCAGCGATGTGCTCACAAAGTTCCGACTCTGTGTCAACAATTTCCTATGGACAACTACTACTATCAGAGACTATTGGCTCAGAATCCTGAAAACACAGTTGGTATCCTGCATCCAGGTAGTGGAGCAGCTTTAGGATTTCATGTGAGTTGTTTAAATCAGACCTCATTGAGAGTTGCTTCGAAAATATGCATTTTTTTCTTCCAGAATCGCCATCCTCGCACGATAAGTCAACAGGATCGATCGAATTCAGCGCCCAATGTGTGTATAAATAACATCCGACCGCTAACTGATGCCCAGAGAACGTTGGCGTCACAAGCTAGGGGCCCTCTACAGGTAGTTGACGTACGTACCAAATCCATTTGATCTCTAAATCTTCAACTCTTTTAGAATCACGTAAACAATGATCATTCACATTCAACACAGGCATCTCCCACAAACACTCTTAAGCATGTGAAGCGGGCGAGAGCACGTTCAGCAGATGAAAGCAATAAGAATCTATTATCGCCGCGTGATGCAAAGGGCTCCGAGGAAAATTGGGTAAGAGGTTTTTTTTTTCTGGGTTTTTATGAATGACTAGACTACAGCAGCATTTCTATTTTAGAATATTCAAGCGGAGGAGATTCTTATTGGACCTCGCATAGGGTCGGGTTCCTTCGGGACAGTGTACAAAGCACATTGGCACGGTCCGGTGGCTGTGAAGACGTTAAACGTCAAAACTCCTAGTCTAGCGCAGCTACAGGCCTTTAAGAATGAGGTCGCAATGCTCAAGAAAACCCGCCACTGTAATATTCTTCTTTTTATGGGCTGTGTAAGTAAACCATCGTTGGCGATAGTGACACAATGGTGTGAGGGCAGTAGTCTCTACAAGCATGTTCACGTGAACGAGACCAAATTTAAGCTCAACACGTTGATTGACATTGGTCGACAGGTGGCTCAGGGAATGGATTACCTCCATGCCAAGCACATTATTCACAGGTTTCATTCAAAAAGAACAAAATTATGAGAGCAAGGTCCTCATTTTCTTTCTTTTCAGAGATCTGAAGTCAAATAATATTTTCTTGCATGAGGATCTCTCCGTAAAGATAGGCGATTTTGGTCTAGCTACTGCGAAGACGCGCTGGTCGGGCGAGAAGCAAGCCAACCAACCCACAGGTAGCATTCTCTGGATGGCACCCGAAGTCATTCGCATGCAGGAACAAAACCCCTATTCATTCCAATCAGACGTTTACGCATTTGGCATTGTCATGTACGAGTTGTTGGCCGAGTGTCTGCCTTATAGCCACATCAACAACAAGGATCAGATACTGTTTATGGTGGGACGCGGTCTTCTAGTTCCAGATATGACAAGGGTCCGGTCTGATTGTCCACAGGCATTAAAACGTCTCGCCGAAGACTGTATTAAGTATGATCGTGACGACAGACCACTGTTCCGGCATTTGCTTAACACCCTCGAAAATATGCTGCGCACCCTACCCAAGATCCATCGCAGTGCCAGTGAGCCAAATCTTACACAAACCCAACTACAAAATGATGATTTTCTATACATGTGCCCGAGCCCAAAGACACCGGTGAATTTTCATAATTTCCAGTTCTACAATGGTGCCGGGAACATCTAGCGGTATTTTTTGCAAGACGACCTGCAAGAGTTGGTAGCAGCTGAGACGGCATCAGCGGCAGCAGATCGTAGCAACTTTAAAAGTGCCAATTTTCGAACGGACTACAATTACTGGACGAAGGTAATTGCTTAGCGAGAGACGGATGGTCAGCAATGAACTTCTAAATCACGGTTATCTATCAATTAAGGAGATATAAGACCAACCATAGAGACTTAACGCAAGCACACTGTAATATTTCAAACTGTATTTATTATTTTCCTGTTTTTCCCTTATTTTTTATTTTTTTTTTATACGATATAAGCTGCGACTGTGTTTTGGTTTTAATTTGTACTTTAGCGGATCGAGTGGCCGAATTTTTTTTTAACTTAACTATTTTTCACGCGCGTGTAATTTTAGTTTTTGTTTCATTTTCGTTTCGTCCAATGAATTGTAATTTATTTTACTCTAGGTACAAGTTAATGCAAATAATTTATTGTTAAACTGAAGGAGAATTGTATTTAAAAATAAAAAAATAAAAAAATCAGAGAAGAAATTGCAATTATTGTAAAGATAGGAGTATATAATAAAAGAACTTATGTAAAAATGCATATTATTATATATATAAACATAGTATTAATCAAGAAAATAACAAAAAGAAGCAAAGAGAAACAAAATAATTTAGATTGTGTGATACAACAATTAGAAAACAAACAAACAAACAAACAAGCAGCTGGAAACTAGCGTACGAGTAAAGTTTAAGTAACACTTATAGTTGAAAACAAATGAAGAATATTAATTATAAATTAATTTAAAAGAATTAAAAACTGCTATACAAAATAAAGAAAAATTAAATATTCAAATTAGTTGGGATTTTTTTTTTTTTTAATAAGAAATAGGCGCTACTGGGAAGAATTGGTTTAAGTGGATGAAGGCAAAACTCGAGTAATGACACCATCATGGAAATAAATCAATTAATCTGTCTTGGCAGTCACTGTTTCTCTGTGTTAAGGAGTACTTAAAGGTCTCAAAACCACAAATCCGCTGGTCCAGATGGTATCCCCCCCATAGTTCTGAAGAGGTGTTCTTCCACGCCAGCAAAACCACAGCGTAAGCTTTTCTATCTGTCCTACTTTTCTGGGTTCTTTCCAAGAAGATGGAAAATAGGATTTGTCCAGCCCGTCTCTAAAAAAGGCAAGTCTTCCTCGTACAATTACCGAGCCATTGCACTTACGTCACTTCTCTCCAAGGTCATGGGGACGCTGATAAATCGTCAGCTCATGAAATATGATTCTCGACAACTCCTCAATGATCGGCAGTTCGGTTTTCGTAGCAAGAGGGCGAGAAGTGGAACCAATCTCCATCACTTGGACGAAACAAAGATGATTGCGCTCGATATTTCTAAGGCATTTGACAAAGTTTGGCATCAGGTTCTTTCGTCGAAAATGCGTGCATCGATGGCATCGATGAGTCTCTTCTTCAATGGATTAGAAATTACCTTTCGGGCCGTTCAATACAAGTTCTCTTGGAAGGCTTCAAGTCTGCAATTCACCATATAAAGTGTGCCGTTCCCCACATTTAAAACCAACGCAAACCGACATCTTCTCCATCTCTTTCCCCCCTTTCCCTTTTCGCCCGTGCCCTAAGAACCAGTATAAGGGTATTAATAACCCCACTTGGCGAGCGCAAATTATAAAAAAAGGCGAGGTGAAGTCATCTCTCGAATAACTACGATAACCGTGTACAAGAACCTAAATAGACCATTCCTGCTATAGAGGCAGAGGCATAGACGCTATAGAAAGTGGATGGTATCTTTAAAAGAAAGGAGTGAAGGGAAAGACACAGTGATTAATTGTATGACCTAACCAGAAGAGTACGCATACAGCGACTGAGATGGCTTCAGCTTGTGGAACGGATGGACATCAACGCTCCGGCTTGTAAAATCTTTAAATCCACTTCGGACGGACGGAGCAGTAGAAGAATGACTGCCTTAAGTGGAAAGGGATCTCAAGCAACTGTATGCGCGCAAGTGGGGGTGACTGGATAATAAACTATCTACCTGGAGGTGCTTACTGGTCGAGACCCAAGTGCACCCCGGACTGTAGCGCCATTTAAGTAAGTAAATAACTACCGGTGAGAAATATAACATAATTTGCTTCTTTAGGCTAGTCACTTACAAAAAGTTTAACTAGGACAATACTTGAAAACACGGTCAAATGGTACCATGAGATCTGAACCTAACGAGAAAATCAAGATTATTTTCGACAGGCAGACAGGAACTCTTCCAAACAGAAATCCTGGTAATGAAGAAAGCGGCAAGCTCCTCATGTCGAAAATAATCATAGTCTTAGATAGTCAATGTGCTCTGGAACCAAAAAAACCATAAATAACAAATGCCGCCAGTCAAAGTCATGTTGGAATGCAATATGAAATTACCTTTATAATACATAACACTAATATAAATTTGTATTAGAGGAGGCAGGCCTATAAACGCCTGGATCACACAAATGCGACGACATCGGCAGTTCATTGGCCTCAGTAACCGAGTGATCGGAAATCGGGAGGCCTGCCGATATTTTCTGAGGTCAAATAGGTACGGTGACCATTTTTGCAGATGCAAAAAAGAGGACAATCTTTAATTAACTTAAACAAGTTTAGAAACAAACGATATTTATTCAAATATTTGTACTTCAGATTGCATCAACCAGTTCAGTTTTTAAAAAAAGGTTTAAAAAAAGGATGATTTAGTAAAAAGAGGACAAATTACTGTCCTCTTAAAAAGAAAAGAAAAAAAGGACACGATACCGAAAAAGAGGACTGTCCTCTAAAAAAAGAGGACGGATGGTCACCGTACAAATAGGGGAACCCCACAGGTGGATCAGTAGAAATGTGGTGAAGTGGGAGGGTTATGATCCTTGTTTTCGGATCATAAACTCGCCGAAATAGGAAGAAGAAGATACACGCAGACGGGTATCATCTCTGACGCTCAGCCTCCATTTTTCAATAAAAGAAAGAATGCAAAAAAACCTCCGCAGATCACACAAAAATATATCCTCAGGCAGCTTAGTCACGCTTAAAGCTTGGAATTCCTGCGATTTCGATTGCAAGACTCAATACTCTGAAAGGGTTAAGTTGGCACAGCATAACTGGAACCTCACTCAGCGACTTTGCCAAGCCTAATAAAGGAAAAACTGAGCAAATTTAACATAAATCACCTAACAGACTCCGACACTTCCAGTTGTTTTCTAAATACCTTTCCCAGAAAATAGGCAAAAGCTCCCCGGAAACATGCTGACTCTGACACGAAGACCAAGAAACTGCAGAATACATTTTATGAAAATGTGAAAGGCCTGAAAGTAATAGTAATGTGTTTGGTTATTGAGTGTTAGGTTGTCAGTTGAGGCCCCTATCAATGCATCTAGAAGTAAAATTAAATGATACGATAGCACACGGACAGTAGCAAAGCACATAATTAAAATAAATACAAAAATCAGAACCGTATGCAAAATCGTAACAATTCTCCACAATGAGTTCGGACAATGCCCATGGCGTATACCAAAACCTAAAAGTATACACTCTTGTGTGCAATTCCAAATAACATCGTGCGATTGAAGTGGGCGCCGTGCCGTAAGTGGTTAGTGTGTCGGACCACTTCGTGTGAGGTTGAAAGTTCGAATCCCAAAAAACACCGAAAAGTTTTCTCACGGTCCCACTTCTCGCGAACGTCTGACAAACATCCGAGAGTCTCGAGAAAGCTTCTCAAAAACAAATTGCCCTTCGGATACGGCACTCAACTGTAGGTCGCTTCCATTCGTGTGAAAAATACATACAACACACACAACATAAGTGGTTGCGAGAAGCTAGGCCCTGGCACTTAAGAGCCTGGCTACATTATCATGGGAATGAATGAAAGTCGTGTCGAGCGAGACGGGTAGATTTGATGTGAGTCAAAAAGAGAGAGGTTGATTGCACCGAAAATCCACCGAAAAAGTCCACATCAGAATATAATTCTCGGTGGAAGAATGAATATTCTTTTCTCAAAGCGTTTCGTTTCTGACACACTTTCGAATTTTTTTCCGATCGTCGGAGGGTTGCACCGTACGGAAGGCTCAAAAATACAATTCTCTGTGATTGTTTAAGTGTTCTGTTCTCAAAGCGTTTCCCTCCATATATTTTCTTCATTTTTGCTGATTGTCGGAGGGTGAACAGTGTGCGGAAGTCGAAAAGTAGAGTGTGCTTGAAGGAAAAAGCGAATAAAATCTCGAGGCGTGTTGCACATGTTGGTTATGTTGCTGTTGTTAGGTAGTAGATTTCAAAATATACCATAATTTTCTAAATGCCTGGCTGCATTACCATGGGAATAAAAGTCATCATCAAACAGTCATCAATCTAACTCATTTTGATTTTTTTTTAACTTCACAAAATGTTAACCGTGCGAACCTACCACTTCAACGATATCTTGTGTTCTAGATTTGAGCGTACCCTATATGTCATGGGTAGGCAAGTGTGGCCCGGCATAAAGAGATGTTGCACCAAATATTTATTTTTATGATTGAACTAAAAGAGATACTCTTAGGCGTAAATTAATATTTTTAAAACAAATACACTACCATAGCTTTCAAGACCCTGTTTATGCGTTAGCTGATGAGTCTGCTATGTCGATAGTCTTTTGATGAGAAGAGTAGTGGGTAACGAGAGGCGAACAGTAATGAAGAAAATATAAAAATCGAGAGGAAAGTCGCGTTCCACACCCGAAATGTTTCATTCTTTTCCCATTTTATCCACCCCGATTACGGTTGCCGTTTCTCGCTTTTCGACGATGGTCGTTTTATTCATAACTAGGATCTGCTGACCGTTAAACGTTACTTAGCAATGGGCCCAATTCTTCAACTGGTATAGTTAGTTAGTTAGACTATTTATTTTTCATAGAAAAAAAATATTTACAAATTTTTGGTATTTAGGTTAGCAAGTCTATTTGGTTTGGCTGAAGGCCGTCTACCAGACTGACATTAAAAAATAAATAAATGAATAAAATAAGATAAAGGCACATATGTATGATTTTTTTGTCTTTTCTACTATTTCAAATTATTTCAAAAAATATTTGCGATGATAGCTTGCATTTTAAAAGTTTTCTTCAAGAATACAGCTTCGATAACGTAGAGCATTACGGTATACCTATGTAGTAAATCCCAACCTCTGTCTCCGTTTAGTATGCTCATCGCTTCTTCCAGCTCAAGTAAATGTGTTCCAAAAAAGTTAATGCGAAATTCCTTTAGAATGGGACATACTGCAAGGAAGTGATACACATCTTCTCGCTCTTTGCGATTGCATAGGTTACACAGTAAGGGAAGTTCGGGGCGATGGGGTACATAGTTAAGGGGTAGGAGTTCTCCTCTTATTTTAAAGATGATGCTCATCATTTCTGACTTTTTGTCTGCTAAGAAATATGTTCTGTGGCACAGAAAGTGATTTAGCCTGCTGTAATATGCTCTATATTGTGATGACTTAGCTTCTCTGACATAATTGTCATACATTTTTTGGCCGGTTTTCTGCAACAGAATGTTGAACTTTTGTTTCATTGATGCTGGCTGCTCGTTGGGAGCAATCAATAAATCCAACCCGCAATCCGTTGCTAGCCTTTCCCATTCTTGAATGGTCTTTCCCCTAGTCGTTAGCATCTGAGTTAACACAATTTTCGGCACTCTTTCCTCCTTCATTGCCATAACTCTTACCACGTAGTCGAAGTGGAGCTTGAGTGTATCCAAGAACAGAGGTGCTATACCGGTCTCAAGATGGAGCATGTAGTTGGGTGAATTGCTCGGCAGCTTAAATATTCTCCTTATGAAGTAGCGAAGGAACTTTTCAACAGCTTCAAACGAATAGTATCCCCATACTTGTGCTCCGTAAAGGAGAATGGCGGTTGCAGTTGCACGGAATACTTTTAGCTTCGCAGTGTGCGTAACGTTTTTGTTGTTGATGCAACTTCCCCAAACAGAACCAATTGCTCGTTTAGCTTCCGCTAATTTGGATTTTAAATGCTTACTCATGCTCAGGTTGGATGCAATCAACACACCTAGGTACTTATATTCGCGGACAACTTCTATTTGCTCACTCTGATATGACCACTTTTCTCCTCGCGAATACCTGCCACCTCCGCTTCTAAAGATCATCATCTTCGACTTTGTTAAGTTAACAGACAAGTTCCAGGTGTTACAATAACTTTCTAGTCTATTTATCATGAGTTGCATGCCGTCCACTGTATCTGCGAAGAAGACAATATCATCAGCAAATAACAGAGCAGGGATCTTTGTTCGATTTATATCTATTCCACCTCTTACAGCTTCTGTTATGTCGTTAACATATAGAACGAACAGCAATGTACTTAGGACACATCCTTGCTTAACGCCCATTGAAGTTTGAAACTCCTCTGATAAGTGGATCCCATCCCAGACGTAGGCCACGTTATTGTCATACATAGCCCTCAAAACGTTAACTACCTTTGTTGAAAATCCAATCTTATAGAGCTTATAAAAAAGCGCATCGCGGGCTATAGTATCAAAGGCGGCTCGAAAGTCTACGAAAAATGCATATAGTTTTTTCTGATTCTTCTTATAATCCTCTGCGATATTTATGAGTGAGAATACTTGATCGATGGTTGAATAATTTCGCCTAAACCCTGCCTGGTATTCATGCAAAATGTCCTTATTTTCGACCCACAAAGTGAGCCTGTTGAAAAGTACTGCGGCAAACAACTTAGCCGATGTGTTTAAGAATGATATACCCCGATAATTAGCTGGGTCCTCGTAGTCGCCTTTCTTGTGCAACGGGTATATTATCGATTTTCGAAAGCTACCTGGTACATTCGCTGTTTTAAATATTTGGTCGAATTCCGACGTTAGTGCTGCTAGAAATTCTGACGTACAATTCTTGTAGAATTCGAAAGAAATACGATCTTCTCCTGGGGCTTTGTTCCTTTTAGCATTCTCAATAGCAATTAGGACTTCATCTTCCGTGATCGGTGCATCTAAAAATTCATCAACAATCAGAGGAGCTGCATAATGGAATGATGGCGAGGTTTGTGTTGCATTGAGAAGGTTCTTGAAGTGGTCTTTCAGCTTATCTGCTTGCAATCCCAGGCTGATAGTATTCCTCTTTCCATTGACGATCTTCACAGCCTTCCAGAACTCTGCTGAGGATCTTGCTCCATTTAGTAGATCTATGTTTCGTTGATCATACTCTTGCTTTTTTGAAAAGCAAAGATTTTTAAAATATTTGTTCGCCATCGCGTAAAGGACTTTAAATGAAGTGGAATTGCTGGTGCGTAGTAATCTAAGGAATGCAAAGGATGCATCCCTAGCCCTAATGCATTCATTGTCAAACCATTTTTGTTTATTTAATCTGCCATTTCTTCTCGTTAGAGCATTTTGCGGGGCAGCTCTCCTTATTATCTGCGTTAACGCTTCTATACTAAAGGAAGTGTTTGATTCGTGAAAACTTACGAGTTCTGTGGTAAGATTCTGTTGGTACAATTCTCGAAATTCATCTCTCCATGCTATCTTGGGCAATAGCCCCAACTGCGGTATGTTTGTAACATTTGACGCAGCAGACATTTTAAACGTAACCTCCAGGGGCATGTGATCGGAGAATGTTTTCATCGCTACTCTAAACTCGCTGAGTGAAGAAATCCAAGATCCGGAAATGAAACAGTAGTCAATGACTGAACAAGCTGTTCCGCGAAGAAAAGTTAATTCCCCATGTGGGAACAGTCGAATCCGACTATGGTCGCATTTAGTTATTACTTATGTCGTATTTTACGAACAAAAAATACGACTTTGTCATACTTAAACGCGACCATGGTCGAATACGACTATCGTATACGAGTTGAAAAATTGGGGTGAATATTTTTTATGTGTGGAATACTATTACAACTCTTTCACATTGAAAAAGTTATCAAAAAGGATTCGTGAAACATCTGAAGAACAAAACGACAATCGTCGTAAAGCGAAAATCAGTAATCAGGATGATTATTAGTTCGATCATGGACTGGAGTAGTGAGGATCGAGGGATGGTGTGAATATTTGGATGAGAGAACGCTGTCCGATACACAATTGTTTTAATTCACTTATTCCGCCCCGAAACGTTAGTAAGCAATACAGGACTGAGCACTACAGTGCGTGAACTGTAGAACTGTGACTGCCCACTACATAGTGGAAAGTTAACGTCTAAACAGGGTCCAAGAGGTCAAAATACTCCGTCTATGTACTAACCTCCCTTCTTCTCCACAGTGAGACAACAGTAGGCCGAGGGATAAATGATTTTCACTGTGTAATTGACATCGAGGCTAACCATTATTTTATTTTTTTCCCTGCTCAGTCTCTTCATTTTGTATCTCCACGTCTTTTTCAACTCCACCTCAGAGCGACGATGCTGTAAAGTAGGACTTCATATAAGGTTTTGCGAAAAAGTGGAAAAGAACCTCAGCCAACATGATGCGCGCAAATGGCGATTAATTAATGAGCGAGCCAGCTGTTGATTTAGCCCTGGTCCACACCAGACTGTAGTAAGCCATCTAAGTAAGCCCTTATTAAATAAAACCACAAGTTTTTACATCAAATGCAATTTTTTTTAGTTTATTTGTAAAGTATAAGTTAGCCAAGGTAGCGATAGGAAACAGCATTCCTCATGTGAAGACGAATATAAAATGCGTGGTAAAGATTAATAATACGAAAGAGAAATAAAAGTTACGTGTTTTAATAAATGACATGTGCCATCTGGCTGCCTTTTTATCCTTTAAGACTTGTCATGCCGGCGCGCATGACCTCATCCACAAGCAGGAGATTACTGGCGATGACAGAACAGGAATTAAGAATTTGCTTCTTTACGATGTAATTATCGTACACTCCCATGTCAACTGGCTTCATAGCCTCTCCCGTGGACAAATCCAGTCCTACTGGATCGGGATTTAGACGGTCCTCTTCCGTTAGCTTAACAATAGTATCCTGAGCATCATAACCGCTATTTATGGCTAAATTTTTCGGAATAACCAGCAGTGCTTCTGCGAATGCCTGCACTCCTAGACGAACCTTGCCTTTGATTGTATCCTTGTACTTCATCAACTGATTGTAGGCACGAATTTCGTATGCCCCAGCCCCAGGAATAAGGCACCCATCATTGATGGCGTTGTTAATAGCCCTCAAGCCATCACGAATGGCGTCTTTGATCTGGACGATGGTGTGCTTGTTCGGCCCCTTGATCAAAATCGTCACCGACTGTGGATTCTTGCATTCCTCCACAAAGGTGTACTTGTTCTCACCCAAAACATGTTCGTACACTACACCGGCGTATCTGGAAATAGGACACCCACTATTTAGCACAATATGCAGACATAAGGAGTTCCGAGTTAAACTTACCCCAAGTTCGACTCATCCATGTCGTCAAAGGAATTCATCGCCAAACCCCCACAGGCTAAAGCCAAGCGCTCCATATTCCTCCGCTTTGCACGACGCAACGCCATGATGCCTTCTTTAGCTAGTGCATCCAGGGACATGGGATCAATACCTTTTTGGTTAATCACAACGAATGTCTTGTCTGTTCCGTCACACAGCTTCTTCTTCAGCTCGATGATCTTCTTTACGCGCTGATCAATGAACTCCCGCTCAGCCAAGACAAACTTCTCACGCTCTTCCGCGGTTTTGTAGAAGAATCCCGAATTCACCTCCGACTTCTCATACTCTAACGAAACGTTACACGTCAAGATGTAGGCATTCTCCAATCGCTTTGGCATATCTGGATGCCTTGTACCGTGATCCATAACAATGCCACGAATCAGACTGGTGTCGGTAGCAGTCTTATGTTGCATTTCCATTAACTCGACCATGTGCAAATCGATTGGCCTTTCTCCCTGGCGGATAGCCAACAGACCATCTACACACACTTCAGTCAACAGATCGGCCAAACTGGCATGAACCTTTGTCTTCAAACTTGTCCTTGCAACATCGACAAGATTCTTTTTGTTGATCTCAATCGGGATTTTCATTGTCTCCAGGACTTCCAGTGCCTTAGCTTTGGCCTTCTCAATTCCTTCGGTCAGGATACGTGGATGAAGTCCTTCCGATAGAAATGAGTCGGCCTGCTTCAATAGTTCACCAATCAGAAGCACGGTACACGTGGTGCCATCACCAGTGGAGTCATCTTGGGCGGTGCTGGCACGAGCAATCATTGATGCAGTTGGGTGCTGGATCTGCATCTCATGGAGGAGGACATTACCATCCTTGGTGATTTTAATATCACCAGCGCCGGAAACCAACCTGAATGATGAGAAAGCGAAAAGAAAGGTTTCTTTATATTCTTGTAACGGGATTCATAGTTGAACACTTTCACGCACAATCGCACTCAAACTTACAATACTACGGAAACCTGATTTCAGGTAAAGCTACGTCTTTGACTCCTGTATTGGATTAGAGGCACAAGAATCCAATGAAAAGAGCCGCACCGCACTAAGCGGTGCACGAATTATATTCTAAGGAAATAAGGGCGTACACAAAGGGTGTACCTACTTCAACTAATCGCTGAGTAAAATTAAGTAGATAGACCCAAAGAAATGACCGAATGGGTATTCCGGTTTACCGGGCTAAAGTGACCAGAAGCTTCACAGGGAGACAGTTCGAGATTAAAATACTTAAAGCACTGTCAGAGGATTTTCGTTTCCCAAAAGCTTCTCTAAAAGTGAAACTACACCAACAGGATGCACGGTAAATGAGTGACAAGAAGAAACTGAACGAAACGTCAGTTTGAACTTCATAAAACCTGTAATACAGCGCCCTAGCCCTAGGTGCATAAAAGAAGCATAAGCATCGCATATGAGTACGGTGCAATGGGCCCCACCAAATGTTAGAACTCAATTCTCTCTTCAATTGTTCATGTTGATCTTTTGAACAGAAAAATACAGAAATGTTTGAAATCGGAGGCGTAATGGAACACATTGTGGTCATTGCAATGACGTATAGCCATTTTAATCTAGAATCTCACAAACCAATAAAAATTTGAACGGTCTTCTTGCCAGGCATTGATAAACCCGAAAAGGCTGCGAGGTTCGCGAGGGAAAAGATCTTGAACTTTTTGGAGAGGCTGTTAAATGTCAGATAGATATAGTTGGTGTCTCCTCAATAAAGCAAAAAGACTTTAAAATTTGTAGATGGATAGTTCCTGCATAAGGGGGGGCGCCATGTACATGGACTAGATGTTATCGTAGCAAAAAATGCTTCAAATTCAGTGCACACTCGAAAGGTTTTTAGTGGTGCTGTGATGGTGCTGGAATAAAGATAAACACAAACAAATCGGAACTGATGGTCGTTTCCAGTACGCCCGTTCAGCTCACTCTACATATTTTTTTTTTTTTTTAACAGGTGTGTGGCCACGCCCAAATGGCGTGTAGGCACTGCGACCAAGGAGATCTATTGTGCCAGAGGTCACTTTTCAGGGCAGCAGTACTTCCACTCTCCTTATGAAAGCTATAACTACGGCTGCGGAGGAGTTCCTTAAATCTATTGGAGATATGATCTCTTTAAGGACAAACTTTTCATATTAGTGGAGTCACATACAAGCAGGCGAAGAAGTTGAAATTGTTCGGCTTCCAAATCGCAGTGATGGAACGAGCAGTTTTGAATTATCTTGTAGGATTGCTATTGGCATGGTATACACGGCGGTTTTGTGAGACCCATTCTTACATATAGTTCACTAGTATGGTGGATGGTACTTGAGAAGCAATACCAGCTTTCAAACCTCAGCAAAATCCAAAGAGCAGCGTGCATCGGAGTCATGGGATCAATGACAACACCAACAGCGGCAAAGGAAACCATGCTTAGCTTCATTCCGCTCGATATAAACTGTAGCAGTCTGGCGGTCAAAACCGCTGAAGATTGAAAGAAGCCCCTGGTCATCGAGCCCTTACGGCAATGCCTCCATTTTGTCCCGACGGGGGACTACCAGCGGATCGGTGAAAACTGATCACATAAACCCGATGCTAGCATTTGAAAGGAGATTTGCTGCAAGAATTCCTGACAGAATGTACTGGAAACACCGAAGAACTATGAAGAAAAAGTAGCTGGCTTTCTATACCGACAGTTCTAGGATGGACGTTGGCACGAGGGCCGGACTTTATTGTGAAGCCCTAGGAATAAACCACTCCTTTAGAATAAGCGACGACTGCAGCGTTTTTCAAGCCTAAGTCACAGCCATTATACAGGCTGCTGAAATTATACGCGAGAGTAATATCGATACAAATGTAAAACCCCCTAAAGCGAGGTAAACAACAAAAGTTAAGTAGCAACCAATGCTTACAAAACCAATCAACCATCAGGTAATCGTAATATCGTTGGTAAAACGATCACTGTCTATATAATATAGATAGCCAGGCAGGCGTTAAGGCTCTGGACTACCCAGTAATTAGGTCGAGGCTTGTGAGGACCTGCAAATAACTTTTAAACGATCCATGCGAAACCCCACATGGCGGATCAGTAAAAATGCAGTGAAGTGGGAGGGTTATGATCGCTTGTTTTCAGATCGTAGCCTCTTCGAAATAGGAAGATCTAGAGCCAATGCGGTGACCCTGTGCTGGATACTAGAGCGTATGGATGTCGAAGGAAACAAAAGGGCTGATGAACTTGACAGGAGGGGGTAGGTACTGCATGTATCGCGGGCTCTCCCCTTTTGTAGCGACCCCAATCAGTTCTTTACGGAAGAAAATAGAAGAATAAGTCACCGGTCGAGCAAACAGACTCTGGGTTCATCTGGACACATGCCCAACGGTCAGGAATGTTGGCCGCTATGGCCGGCCTTTAACAAGAAGAGATCAACCTCTCTGGTGAAACTTATTCGTCATAATGCACGGGTCATTTCCCGGCATAATTACTGATCACTGTGCGGAACGACTCGGTGTACTGCACGCCTATTGTAGAAGTTGCAGGGAAGAAGAAGAAATTGAATCTGTTCGTCACCTGCTGTGCGATTGTCCTGTCCTATCCATCAGAACAATGAGGACTCTTGGTTGTTACTTCTTCTTGGAGTGGGAGGACTTAGGTAATGTTGAGCTGATGGACCTCCTGAGATTCAAATCACTATTTAGGTGGCGGACCATCTCTACAGTGTTTCCAGAGTTAAATAATTGGGCACAATGGACCCGAACTGTTGATCTAAGTGAGCAGTGACTCTTTTTGTCACAAGGCACCCATCTAAATATGTAGAATTAGACAGGCTGGAACAGTTTTGAGAGCTTAGGCGATCTTAGTGTCGTATCAGTCTTTATCTCAGTGTAGGTTCCAACTGTCACCTTTAAATATCGGTAGTCACCGAAATAATGATAAAGCGGATACCTGTGTAATGAAATGCATTCGTGGGGTTTGGTGGAATAACTTGCAGGGATTGAGCGAGCAATTACAGAATACGCGAATAGCTCAATGTTCAGCAGTTACTTGTGTGATGGTTTGGTCATATAGTGCACATGTCGTGCAATAACCGCTATGTCATCAGGTAAACGACCCCTTGGTAGGGCTAGGAATAGATGGTTGGATCAAATCCAACACATCTCCTGGACCCGTCGGGGGATTCCTCTTGATGAGTTGAAGTCGGTGGCATAAGATCAAGAACGATGGGAGAGTTCACCTGATTATCCTATCCCCGCGATCCTCAGCGGGCCACTGAAAATGTATGCATTCTACTTCAGAGACAGCACTGATCTGCGCTCGGCGAGTAGTAAAAGTCATATGAATAAATTGACGATAAATAACTGCAGCGACCCTGCTTCGGAGTTCTTGTTAGCACTGTGATCTGATTCGAATGAATAGAGAATGATTCATCAATTCAAATTGCAGTGCCAGACATATTAATTTAGCGCAAGCTTTATAGCAAATTTACACAATTGACATAAATCCACTGGCTAATTGCGCAAAGTTCGAGAGAATCAGTTAACTCCCTCAGGTCTGACCTGCATCGCACTCCCTGTACCATAACCTACAAATGCACGCACCCCCATTCAACCATCTGCATGTAAATTTGGCCATTTTCTCAATCAAAAATCATTCTATTTAGTTTTTCTAATGTTTTGCGTGAGTTCTATGATAAAAATCAATGAATTACTCACATTTTCATGGTTCCCTTCGGTCCTAAGTTAGTTCTCATCACATCCTGTAGTCCTTTGGCTGCCGAGATGTTTATGGCCAAGGCCTGAGCAGCCCGCGCAAATTCGGCTTTTGGATTCAATAAACTAATCGATGCCATGCTGCTTTAGAAATCAGTTATTCTATTTAACAATTTAAATGGAAAAATTATTTTCAGAAGTTTCGAGATCTAACACTGGGATAGGGCGGCTAATTCGATTGGAAAATGTGACCAGCCAAACGCCGATTTTGACAATGAAATGGATTCCACATCGTAAATTTTTATTTTTAACGTTGGTAGACTGTGGTGGAAAGAATGGATGTGTTCAGATATTGGAAATACTAACCATGCTGTAGATGGTCAATATTTTTGATCTTTTTGTAAAATAAATGCAAATAAATGAAAAAAAAAAGTACTTGTAGTAAATACAGTACATTATTTATTTTCATTTAAGGTTGTAATGATTAGGAAATACAGAGTCTGATAGATCATTACACAAACCTGTTGTGCGGCTCATAAACGAGTCCCTTTATTTGACAATTCGTCCGAAGTTGGGCTTGAGGGTGAACTGATGTGCATTCGAAGCATGGGGCGTATTGCGAGTGAAGTTTTGAAGGAGGGAATGCAACTGTCTTTTTCGCTGCAGCATTTTTTATAAAAATAGCGATAAAATGGGGAAAGACAAGAGACATTTCTACAATGTTCACCACTACACTTAACCTTTCTCTCTCTCTATCTATCCTTTTCAACGCCCGCACTGTGTGAAAATATGTAAAGGGTATTCATAACCCTTTGAGTGCGCGCAAATGACAAAAAAATTCTCTTGCACCTATACGTTTTAATGCGCCATTCCGTACCCTATATAGAATGTGCAGAACGGTCTTGGTGCACCAGACCAAATGTGAGCGATGTTGCAGTATTTTTGGTGACTTCTAATTGCGACGTGATCGTTGCATCGAAGATGGTTATTGATGCACATACCAAGAATGACAAGTCTTTCGGATTCAGCGTTATGTTTTTGTTGTGGAAAAACTTTGCCTAGGCCATTCCTTGCTTACTCCAGTGCGAGGCATGTGATCTTCGTCTTGTTATTCATTTATGCTACATAATCTGCATACGACCGATTCCGTTTCACGCACCACCAATCGTAATGGGTACGAACATGGCGGAGTAACCCTTAAAGATTCTTGCGGTGAATGTGAATTCACTGATTGGGATCGAACGTAGAGCCGTACTTTTCAAGTTTCTTGAAGACTATTCTCCCGATGTCCTTTTGGTTAGTGAAACTAAGCTATCCCAGAAACACAAGTTCAGGCACAGTAGTTCTAATATTATAAGAAGAGACCGACCCAACTCTGTACAAGGAGGAGGTGTCGCGATCTTCATTAGAAAAGAGTTGCGTCATAAAGTAGTGTACAGCGGTGAAGTGCGTAGGTTCCAGGAGCTGGAAGCATGTATTGTGTACATCCCCCTCCACAGTGGAAAAAGGATGTATATGGCCGCGGTCTATGCTCTTGAACCTACTCAAACCACTTGTTTTATTTCAGAGCTCGAAACACTTTTTCGAATACTGAGGCTGGAGTCGGAGGAGAACTTTTTCATTATAGCCGGTGATTTTAATGCCAAACATAGATATTGGAGAAATACCACTCCAAATTCTACAGGAAACCTATTTAATTGGTGGGGTCTGCACAGTGTTGAGTATCGACTAGATTTAAAAGCGACGGGTAGTCCGTCCTATCCCAGAAGCGGATCTTATATGGATCTAATGCTGTTCGACGTACGGTTACAACTGACCGACATGGACCGACAAACGATTAACTGCCTACACACTTTTGTGTATGACAGCGACCATTGCGGACTTAGTGCCGAAATAACTATTCATTCATTCATTCATTCATTTTCAATGGCCCGCTAATCCTTCATGAGGGTCGCGGGGGTAGGATGCTCAGGTGGACTCTCCATCCTTCTCGATCCTCCGCCATTGACTCCAATTCATCAGGGAGAATCCCTAAGCGGCTCCAAGAGAGATGTCGGACTTGATCCAACCATCTATTTCTGGGCCTTCCGCGAAGTCGTCTACCTGATGGTACGGCAACCATGGCGCGTCTTGGAAGCCGGTCTGGGGACATACGCACTACGTGACCAAACCATCGAAGCATAGATCGTTCCGTTCGGAGAAGTAGCTGCTCAACGTTGAGCGCCTCGCGTACTCTGGTGTTGCGCACTCGATCCCTACGAGTTATTCCAACAACACCGCGAAGGAACCTCATTTCGGCAGCTTGTATCCGCGATCTTATTCTTTCGGTCACTACCCAAATTTCATGACCATAGGTGAGAGTTGGAACATACACCAAGTTAAAAACCGATAGCTTAGCTTGAATACTAAGTTCGGCCTTCCTTATAACAGATTGGCCAAGCTCTCTCAAAATTGATCCAGCCTGACCAATTCTACAGGATAACTCGGCATTGCTCCTCCCATCACTCGTGAATAAAACCCCGAGGTACTTAAACTTCTCCACCTGCTTCAGTGGGACTCCACTAACATGCAGAGTGCACTGAATGGGTTTTTTGGAAACGACCATTACTTCCGATCTGTTCACGTTGATCTTCATTCCAGCATCATCACAAACGGCTACAAACCTTTCGAGTGCGCGCTGAAGTTCGGTTTGAGAGGACCCAAGGATGACCAAATCATCCGCAAAGAGCAGATGACTAATCCTTAGGTCTCCCACTTTGAAACATTCTCCGCCACGGCTGCGCTGCAACATCCAATCCATATATACAATGAAGAGGAGAGGTGACAAAACGCACCCCTGGCGGAGTCCAACGCCCACAGTGAAAGGTATTGATTTAATACCGTTTATCCGAACACAGCTTTTACAGTTTGTATATAAAGACTGAATCGCCCTTAACAGGGAACCATCAATCCCATACTCCTGCAGAACACTCCAGAGTTTGCCTCGAGGAACCCTATCATATGCTTTTTCCAAATCCACAAAACAAGTGTAGACAGGTTTGGCATATTCCCAGGCTTTCTCAAGAACCATTCTGAGAGTGAACAACTGGTCGGTTGTGCTTCTACCGGGACGAAAACCGCACTGCTCATCCCCCAAACTGTCCTCAACCACAGCTCTGGAACGCTTTTCTAGCACCTTAGCGAAGACTTTTCCAGGGAGACTTAAAAGAGATATACCCCTGTAGTTGGCGCAATCTCTTTTGTCCCCTTTTTTAAAAAGAGGAACTATCACCCCCATTTGCCAATCAGCAGGTGTTTCACCGCATTCCCAGGCCACTTTAATGACACGCGAGAGCCATTGCACTCCCTCTTTACCTAAAGCCTTGAGCATTTCTGGCCGAATTTCGTCCACACCAGCAGATTTGCCAACTTTTAGCGATTTGATCGCCAAAGTTACTTCCTCTACCGTAGGACTACTTTCCGCCCAACTCTCGACCATAGGTCTGTCATCTTCGGTGCCCTGTTCGGGATTGAGCAATTCTGAAAAGTGCTCGCTCCATCTGCGTAAGATGTCCTCCTCATTGGAAAGAAGTCTACCGTCTTTGGATTTGACTCCTTCAACGATATTCAACTTTTTTCCTCTGAGTCGGCGGACGGTCTGCCAGAACATCTTATTTGCAGATCTGTGGTCACGTTCCAATTTCTCGCCAAACTCCTTCCAAGACTGTTCTTTCGCTGTTTTCACAGCTAATTTGCAAGTTCTTCGCGCCTCAGTGTACCGATTTCGAGAATCGGAGTTCCCCAAGCGAATCCACACCTTAAAGGTTCTCTTCTTCTCTCTGATGGCTTCTTGAACTCCGGGCGTTTTAAACCAAGCAGTTCTTTTCTCACCACCAGCCGCCACACCAAGCCGCTTCACTCCACAAACATCTCCCGCAGAGGCAATAACCGCTGTTGAAAACAGTTGCCATTCTTCCTCTACATTTGATGGAACAGTTGGAATTCGTTCAAACTTGCCGCGCAAATGTCTCCCGTATCTCATCGTACTGTAACCTCTCCCATCGTATGCGTGTAACCATCCTTGGTTTACGCTTTGGTAGGGGAGGCACTCTCTCGGTAAGATACAATTTGCACAGCACTAAGTGATGATCAGTTGACAGTTCGGCCCCTCTCAATACGCGAACATCACAAACCATTCTCTTCAGACACGATGGTACCACAAAGAAATCGATCAGCGACTTCTGCTGAAGACTCTGACGGTACCACGTGTATTTGTGAATGTCTTTGTGTGGAAAGATGGTGTTCATGATGGATAAGCCATTTTCACAACAAAAATCCAACAACCTCTCTCCGTTCGCGTTTTGATCAGGATCACCGTTCCTCCCAATCACACTCCCCCATGTCATAACATCTACACCCACATGAGCATTGAAGTCACCCATCAGGACAAAAGAATCCATATCTGCAACCTTTTCAAGGGCAACATCAACTTCATCTAAGAAAGCTGCGTACTCTGACAGAAGGTTCGGTGCATACACCTGCACCAATGCCAGAGTTGATCTTTCAAGCTTGAGCTTTAAGATCGCAACTCTCCCTCCTAATGGTATCCACTCCAATACTCTGTCTGTCAACCTGGGACTTGTGAGTATCCCCACTCCCGCCCGAGCAGACATTGAGGGTGCGACTCCTGACAGGAAGAGCTTCCACCCACCCGAAAGGTCCACAGTTTTAGAACCTCTCTGCTTTGTTGAAGAAACGCCAACTATATCTAGTCGACTTTTAACAGCCTCCCCAACAAGCTCAAGATCCTTCCCTGTGAGCGATGAGACGTTCCATGTGCCTATCCTAAGTCGATGCCGTTGTCGAATCTCAGAGAGTCCATCTGTGCCCCTATCGGTGCACAGCGCGTTCACCCCTTGACCCCCGTAATGGTTCGCGAGACCATTGACAGGAAGCTCGTAGCCATTTCGGGTTTGACCCGGCCGGCTGCCGAGCGGGACAAGCCGACCACCAGACGCTCGCATCCTGACACCCTTCAGGCCTGGCTCCAAAGGATGCCCTGGCTTACCAGGCTTGGCAATATCCGAGGCCGGTCGTCTTCGTGTCATCATGGGGTGTGCGCTTTGTTAGCCGTGACTGGGTTGTATGGATGGGAATAACTATTTAAGTTACCCCATCCGCACATCCCAGTCACGTTGCCCGCCCCCCACCACGAGGAGGTCAGCTGCCAGGGGGGCCCGAAATAACTATTCCCAACGAAATTGCGGAATTGGAGGAATTTGTCCAATTACACGCCTACAATTACAGTAGAACGCGTTGGACCCACTTCTCCAGACAGTTGACGAGAGCACTATTCTGTCGAGATTAAAAACCTTGTACAGACAGTTTACTGACAGACAGAACTCGGAGGAGGTTAGGACACTGAAGTCGTTGATTAGAAACCTCTCGCAATTAATTAAAGAAAATTACAGACTTTCCGTAAATTTACACTGGGACAGGAAAATTCGGGCTGTAAAATTCAACAACCCGAGTATGTTCCCGCAAATAAACAAGATCTTTCGGAGGAATAATCAAAACGATCTTCCGCGTCTTAAAATCCCCCGAACTACTAACAATGTACAAATACTAGATCCAGATAACGCAGCTGAAGATGACGATTTCTTTGTGATCGAAGATCCGCAGGAGAAGGTAGAGACTGTAGGAGAGACTTTCCAGGACGTGTATAAGGTGAATGTGTATAAGGTCCTTGTGCACAACTTCTACATTCGAAATGACATGGAGCACAGGCGATCTGAGAACACTGGTTCTGGTTCCAACATTGTACTTAGACATCTTCCTCCAGAAGCGGTAAACATTTACACCATCCTGTTTAATAATGCATTGAATGATGCCCATTATCCAGCGCATTGGAAAACAGGGGTGGTGCAGCCCATACCAAAGCAAAATAAAGTTGGCTCCAATCCGGAAATCTCCGGTCTATAAGTCTCCTTCCGAACATCAGCAAGGTATACGAAAAACTGATCCATAGAGCCCTGGCTAAGTGGGTTGAGAACATGCATATAATTCCGGATAATCAATTCGGTTTCAAGGCGGGGCATGATACCATACATGCCGCGTCTAAACTGGTACCGGATATCCAAAGGAACAAAAGCAAGATGCAATGCACAGGTGCCTGTCTGGTTGACTTGGAGAAGGCTTTCGATACCGTATGGTTAGAGGAACACTTCTACAAGTTAAGCAGACTAGGCACAAGTAAACCACCGCTGTACATACTTTATGACATGTTCACCAGTAAGAGGTTCATTGTGAAGAATAGCAATGTGACGTCTGTTGGCATTTTTGAAGTAAAAAATGGTCTGCAACAGGGTGCGGTTAATTCGCCGATCTTATTCAATACTTACACGAGCGATCTCATAGGTTCACTTCACCATGCCATAGCGTACGCAGACAACTTGGTCGCGTACAGATCAGGGCCTAAGATCGAGGTAATTGCAACACATTTGCAGCGTGACTTCGATAAGATTAAGAGATACTGCGACGACTGGAAATTGAAGATTAACTTTCAGAAGTCGGAGACCATCCTATTCAGAACGCCGTTGTCTGGGACCTCTTGGGACACCAGAAAGAATTGGCGAAACTTCTCTATCGTGGGACAGCACGGACAGCCACTTGCGAGTCGAAGTGTAGTCAGGTACCTTGGGGTCTGGCTAGATCAATATCTATATTTCAGCAAGCATAGAGATGCTGCTCTGGCCAGAGCAAAAGTTGCTTTCGCCCTTACAAAGAGACTGTTTTATAGCATCCAGGATAAGTTAGCGGTGCCGCTAATCTTCCACGTCGCCAGAAAAGCTGTGGATAGGCGACTCAACTACGACCGAGACGTCGCACAGAGTAATGTAGAGCGTCTCCGGTACAGTAGGGCGGTTTCTAACCGCGACATTGAAGACGTGAGTAGGCAGCGCCAACAATTTTGGTGGCTTTTTGAAGAAGAGGGAACGCCGTCGTCGTTTCCTCCCAATCCGGGGTAGCCTCTAATGGGGCAAAGCAGGTCGTTAGCCATGGCCGGCTTATATAGTTTAAGGTAGTCGTAAGTTTAAAATAAAAAAAATTAAATAAAAAAAAAAAAATTTGAAATAAAAAAAAAAATTTGCAGCACAGCACTTGGCTAAAAAAAAGTGTGTATTTAATTACACATAGTAGTTAAGTTAACGTAAGATTATTTCAAGGTAGCTTATAAGTTTTATCTCTTAATTCCCAAGAAATATCAGTCCAGACACAAAGTTTTTTTTTTCTACAGTAAACATTTTTCTTAGTTTTAAATGTGTTAATTAGTTAGTTATAATAAATAAATTTAGTTAGGTTAAGTCGAAAGACATAGATTAAGTGTTAGGATTAACTTAGAGCGCCCGCATGGGGCCAGTAAGTCAGAATAAGATAGTTAAGTTAATTAAGCTAGTTTTAAGCGTTTTTGTTAGCGCGTAAGGCATACTGAATTAATTAAATAAAATGATTGAAAATGAAAAATGAAAATGACCGATACCGCTTCTTTTTTTAAGATGCGTCACTAGGCAGCTGTGTCTAGTTTTCAGTCTTACTAGTGATTCTGCTTCCTTTCTTGGTACATTACTTGGGCTGAGTAATGTAGCATTTATTTATATTTTGGTATTTCTTCCCTTTCACTGCTCTGTGTTCGTTCTTGGTTTCTTTTTCGCAGAGGTGTGTTTTAATTATGTGCAGTCTGTTTATCATGGTTACACTTCCTGCGATTGTGCCAATAAAACAGGCTACTTTTCGGCCAGCCTGTCAACTAGTTCATTCCCCCAGATGTCTGTGTGCGCTGATATCGGTTGGAATTTGAAGCAGTGTCTTCTTTGTTGTAGTGTGCAGTGAAATCTTTGCAGGTTCTTGACGGTTATGATTTATTTTCTGTTGTTGTAGCTCATTAACGATACCAAATTTTAAAGCAATCCAACAAAGTATTGATTTTTTTTCTGAGGAGTTGAGTAAGCGCACATTCTATAGATGCTAGATCTCCTTCAAAAACGGTAGAGTTTGTTGGTAGCGCGAAGAAATGGCTTAATTTATCGCAGTGGACAGCTGTTCTTGCGCCGATGCTGTCTCTGAGTGGAGATCCGTCTGCGTAAAATCAGATCCAGAGTTTATCTACGATTTTTTTTTTTCAATAGCTGCCAATTTACCCAAGAGATAATACTATTTCGAGTCTGTATTTAAAATTTCAGAGGAATGGATCAAGACTTTTTAGGTTGTCATCTGTGCCCACGCCAATTTTGAGCCTCGCGCTCTCCCGGAAGCAACCACCATGACTTCGCAATTTTAGATTATTTAAAAAAAAATTATATTTTCACACTAAGTGTACAAATAAACAATACAAAGAATTTCAAAAATTGAGTAAAAGAAAAAGATTCATTATAACTGGCAAGAATTTCTTATTATATTTAGATTAACCCCCTAAGTAGAGTTGCCGCTTGATTCTCGGTCAGGATATTGACTCAAAATATTTGCTTCATTACTTCCATAAACCGATAAATATTTTTCTTCTCCGCCAGAATACACATGCAATGGGTAAAATGGGTAAGTTTTTCCTGTAGGGTGTAATTCAAGAGCTCTCTCGCATTCTTAGAATCACCACTGTTTCTTCGATGCTATGATTGTCACGATAGTATTTGGTCTTCATTGACATACTATATATGGACTGCTAGTGAAATGTCAGTTCAATAAAATCTCTGCCCAAAAAATGACGCCAACATAACTAGCCCTCTTGGTTCTCTTGGCAGAAAAATTTAGAAACAAAATGCCAACCATTTTGAATTTCTCCATAGAATGGTAGAGACGCCTCTTGGGTTTGTGTGGATTTGCTAAGTAAAACGGTTGAAATTCAAATTGTTGAGACATTGTTTGCAATGGATGTCACCTCGAAAATGTGCTAGTTCAAATTATTACCGATAGATGGAACCAACAAAATATAAAAATAAAATAAAAGATGGAATAGAAGATGGAAAAGGTGCTGAACAGGTGGAGGCGACAGGAGTTTGGGTGTCAAGAAGCGTAGAAACGTGCTGAATTTCCTGGAAAAAAATTGATCTCATGAAACGATGCAAATCTTTTCATTGGAAACGTAAAATTCATCTCGGTTTTCCTTTGTTTTATACCAGTTGCAAAAAAACCGAGCACTAGATATTATAGGTGCTTTATAAATCGTGACAACTCATCGACGAATAGCATACCCAGCTTCGTAGGAAGTCGGAACAGTTCGAAAAAAATTGGTCAAAATTAATCTACATGAAGACATACATATGTACACCTCAAAATCAAAATATTGCTCTGGGTTCACAAGAGAGTGTGAGAAAACGAAACCAAAAATATTTTGTTTCGAGTTGAATACATCTCAAAGTATTGCTCTGGGTTCAAAAGAAAGAGTGACGGTGAGTAATTTACTTGCTCTTTAATACACTGACTATTATACTAACTATAATCAATAAATATACATATTTTCTTAAAAAACTAGTAATAGTTCATATATAACGATAGGATTCTAATGCTGAACACTTCTCAAAGCTAAAAAAAAATAACTAAAATCAAGGCAAAATGGCAGAAGGGACGTTCAACAAACACAAGCATGTTTCAAAATGAATGTAATACAAAAATATAGCCACTACATCTGTATCATCATTGCTAGTAGATCACAATGATGTTGCTGTCGTAGTCGTAGTCGCTGTCAATTGAGTTTGCGCACAATTTTCACCCTTGTCGCGCGACAAATATTAAAAATTGCCCAACTTTATACGACTACGACTGACTACAACCACGACAGCGACTTATTGACTGCTTTTAATTGTTGCAATTCGTTTGTTTTTCACTCGTTTGTTTAGGAGAGAAACGTAAGTTGTCCTAAAAGCTCAAGTAAACGAGTAACAAACAAACGAATCGCAAGCAAGAATTGCAACGTTCAAAAGCAGTCATTTTACCCACTTTTATCCATTTGTGCGTATTTCAGCTATTACCAGGATATACGAACGTGACTACGACTACGACGACGATACCATTGCAGAGTTTCCGCCAAAAAATTTAAAAAAGTCGCAAAAAAAGAGTCACGGCGCAACAAAAACAAATAATGCAAAATTGTGACGACGTTAGAACCACAGAACTGCATGAATAAACTCACTTGCAGTTGTGAATCATTAGCTAAAACACCGGCCATCCACAGTCTCGCGCACAAAGAAAACAAGCAAGTATGAATCGACACTCATGAATATTAGAATGCGTAGTAAGCTCGCACTCAAAGCATTCACTCAATCAGACTATTCACAAATTAAAGAGATTCACGAGCCTTCGAATGGTTTTAAGTAGCTCGTATTGAATAAGTGTAGAATTTTCAGGATACATATTATGGAGGCAATAAAGTGTGAGGGTAGCTAATCATTTCTAGGAATGAATGTGAATGTAATGGCGTTTTCCATTGGGCAAAAAGAAGCCCAATTTTGTCTTCCGAAGAGAAAAAACACTGCCGCACATGTTCCATTGGCTCTTCGGAATCATCTTCTGGGAGAGTTTTTCCCTTCCCGATTACATTTCACACATATAAAGTCTTACATCGAAATGCTTGTCAAAGTCATATGGTACAAGACACTTTTATTTTTATTTTATTTTCTTAGTTGAGAGAGAGTAGTCGGTAAAAAGCAATTTTGCACAGATATAAATAATAATAGGTAAATTGATAATAATGCCGTTTTCCATTGGGCAAAAAGAATCCATTTCTTGCTTTGGTTTTTGTGAAAAAGATAAGCAAGATATTGGCATTTCACCAATACACACATAATTGAGCGGAAGATAAATCGCATGTTCCATTGGAATCCAGAAGAAGCCAATTCTTGAGTGAAACCAATGGAAACGACATAAAGTTTAGAATGGCTCATAAAACGAATAACTTGCTGCAGTTCTCTGGTTAGAATTTCATATCCATGAATATGAAAAACTTAGAAAATATCATAAAAACTGGTATTTCGCAAACCAAAACAGAAACATAAAAAAAAACGCATTAGATTATACATACAAAGTAAATTAAATTAAATTAAATTAAATAAGCACAATTTTGTTTTGAAGGATTGTGATTGGCAACTAAATGGAATTTTTATTGGAAGAATATGTTTTATACGAAAAATTCTCAAGAAAATGAAAAGAGTCACACAGAGGTGTTTTTTTAAACAGTCGGATCATAGTCTCTTTGCGTCAAAAAGGGGTCAAATTGCGACTAATGTCATTTTCCATTGGTTTCACTCAAGATTTGGTTTCTTCTGGATTCCAATGGAACATGCGATTTATCTTCCGCTCAATTGTGTGTGTGTTGGTCAAATGTCACTATTTACATTTTTCACACTGTTTTTTTTTTATTCTTCCGCCTACAATTAGAAAAAGTTCTTCATCCGATGAACTCGAAGACAATGAAGAATATGAAAATAATTCGTTTAGTAGATCCATTTTATTATTATTTTTTATTTAACTTATTGCTTATGACTTTTTTTCGACGGACTTCACTGAATTGCGAATAATAAAATTGCGAATAAACAAAACAATGCCCCCTTTTCCATATGACTTTGACAGGTAATCCGATGTAAGACTTTATATGTGTGAGTGTATTTTGAGTGTCTTCCGAAATGAAATCGGGAAGCGAAAAACTCTCCCAGAAGATGATTCCGAAGAGCCAATGGAACATGTGCGGCAGTGTTTTTTCTCTTCGGAAGACAAAAAAATGCCCAATGGAAAACGACATAAAGTCGCATAGCGGGAACGCTGCACCATTGTGCTCTGCCAGTTAGTGTACGTAACGGCACTTTCTTTTTACTGAATTCGTCCTGAAACTCTACATTGTTTACTTCCAGACGCAGTGGCAAGAAGCGAATAAATATACCGTAAAAAACATATCGATATTCATCAATTGTCCAACAAGTACCAGCTTTTGTTAAAAAAATAAAACTGTTGATAATTTTGTGGCGGGTTACTGTAGTATTATTTAAAATAATAAATTATTACAACTTGCATAGCATGAAAAAAACAAAACAATTATTACCGCGCTGAACACGCCACTCACTATTGTGAACACAGTCCAAGCGCTGTTCAATTGACATTTGACATCTGCGAGCGATGGAATTTGCTGCCTTCGAAAGGAGTTTGGCGGTGGCGGCGTCTTAAGGACATGTTTTGCAAAATCTAAGAAAAATCGCAAAACATCAAATTTCATATAGATTCCTAACATCCCTATATCGAAAACTGCTAAATAACCAATTCTCTTGACAGCTATCCCACCTGGGTAAGTGTAAAACAGCGAAAACTCGTTCGAGAAAAATTTTCTTTCCATCCAAACATTTGTTTCTCTGTTCACCAATTTTTTTTTCATGTTTTTTTTTTCTATGCCAACACAGACCATCATGGCCCTTCCCTTACAATTCCGTGATCTATGCCGAGCCTGCATGAAAAGGCGCGACGATATGAGAATGTTTTTCTTTTCGAGAATCAACTCGGTAGATGTTGCCTCGATGCTAACGAAGATCGCGTTACTGCCCGTCGAACCGTCGGATAGTTTGCCAAAAGTTCTCTGCAGCGTCTGCATAAGGAAACTAAACGACGCATATAACTTTCAGCAGATGTGCATCAAATCACACATAACTTTCAATGATATGCTGCAGACGCAGCAATGGCCTCGGGAGGACTTAATCAAAAAGGAGCCATGCGAGTTTACTATTAGTTCAGTGGAATCTCAGGCCGCCGAGGGTGGTACTGGTGGGGATGATTTTTTGATGACACCTATTGTGCCGTCCGCAGAGGGAGCAGTATTTCAGGAGCCAAAAATAGAGCCGGACAGTGCGGAGAACTCTCAAGGGGATTCAATTAAAAATGAAAAGAGTACCAAGTAAGTTTGCACAGCCATATACGGCATGGTTGTATGTACCTACTGTTATCTGTTTCTCTAGGAGTGTGTTGAAAGGGAAGAAGTTTACGTGTAATTTTTGTCGAGATGTGTTTGAAACTTGGAATGAACTGGCAGTACATATCGCCGAGCATAAGATGAAGAGTAATGGTGGAGATGATAGCAGGTAAGTGTACTCTTGGTGCACGGAATGTGTGCATGAGTTTAAAAAAAAAAAAAAACATTTGTAGCAGCTGTGAAGTGCCAGAGAAGAAGAGAAAAATGTCCCAAGCTAGCACGTCCAAGGAGGTGTTTCCAGTTGAATTGGGCTTCAGAATTGAAAACTTTGCCTACGATGGACGCAGTGAGAAGTAAGTAATGTTTCCAATCAAAACATACTCTCATCTGCAATGCTGATTTCATTTTACCTCAGCAGCTCGATTGACGGCCTTCCTCTGGAACCAATATGCAATGTACAAGTTAAAGAAGAAATAGAGTCAGAACACAGCGGTTCAGAATACGATGAAGAGGATAATGAAGAATCCAAGTAAGTAAATGGTTAATTACACAAGAATTTTAGTAGAGAAATACGGTAAATGATGAAAAGATGAAAATTTAGAAATAAGCTTAGCTGTATCGGCCAGCGTGTGAGCGTCATTCTTTTCCGTGTTATCCCCCATTGGGAATAGGGCGTTGGTCAGCGGAGTATCCTACAATTTCTTAAAACCAAAACTGCTTTGTTGCCATGCGACCTACTCCAGCCATCCAGATGGCACCAAGGGGAAGAGGGGGTTGGTCTTACTAAGAGAGTTGCAATAGCGAATTGTAAAATCTGATACTTTACCTACCATAAAATGTGTAAACATTTTGTTCTTAATCGTTATTAGTAGCTTACTTTAAGTCCTGTATCCCCTTGTTGGTCCTGTGACTTCTACTACTTCTATGCGATAACTCCTATCTTTCCAGTGATATGTTTCAGCTCTCGTCAATTCTCTTTCAGTTGCCCTCACTTTTCATCCACTGTTCTGCATCATGTACTTCTCGAATAACCAGCTGTTCTGCCATCGTAACGGATTCTTTTGTATTGTGTACTTTGCTTGGAACTGCCGCTTCTTCAAAGTGTGTGAATGCAGTGCCACTTTCGACGTCGAATGGTGATGTATAGGTCTAGGTTCCTGACCCGTTCTTTTGTAAAGGTGTTAATTTAAAATACGGTTTGGCAAGAAAATCCTTAAAAGCATTCGTTGACATCGATTTACAAACATTTGTGGCTTTTTCGTGACAGTGGCAGTCACTTTCCGAGTGCTACACTCATATGGCACCGACTCAGAATGAAGCAGAGCAGCACAACATTCCGAAAGCAAACATTGCTTTGGCGTTTTGGCTTGTAATGCCCTCTTAGGTTCCATTATTGGCTAAGACAATCCTCGCAATGTATTGGGAACTATCTACTCTTATAACCGTTTGTCCAGCGACGGCTATTTGAGCTGGTGATGTTCCAATTATGTTGGGGTTTTAATCTTCAGTGTCACGACGTTCGCCACTCCAGGTTTGTTGTCATTAAGGGTAGGTCCATAATCCTATGAGAGAATAGCCACATGTCAGTGTAATCTAAGTGTTTTAAGTTATATTTGGGTGTCCATCACATTTCTTCATTTCCCATCAACAAAGCAGAGCCAAGAACACCAACGCCAGAAAAACAATATTGGCGAAAGGATGCCTGACTTAAATTTGGATCTCGGTCTTCTGGCAGCCTATCTCTATACAGCACGTGCATTTTATACCTCCAGTAAGGGTTGGCCACGAAATCCCGCCCCACCATTTGACCTCAGATAATATCGGCAGCCCTTCCGATTTTCGATGGGCGCCGTGGCGTAAGTGGTTAGTGTGTCGGATCACTACGCATGAGGTTCCAAGTTCGAATCCCAGAAAACACCAAAAAGTTTTTTCACGGTCCCACCTCTCGCGAGCGTCTGACAAACATCCGAGAGTATTGTTGTCACGAAAAAGCTTCTCAAATCGCCGTTTGGAGTCGGCACTAAACTGTAGGTCCCTTCCATTCGTGTGAAAAATATAACGCACACAACATGAGTGGTTGCGAGAAGCTAGGCCCTGGCACTTTCAAGAGCTGTTGCGCCAAATATTTATTTTTTATTTTTCCGATTTTCGATCACTTGGTCAATCAAAATGCTGGTGTCGTTGCATTTGTGTAATCCAGGCGTTTATATACCTGCCTCGCAATTATTGACGCCCTACTCCATGTTGATAAATTGGAAGCTAAAACCAAATTGACTTTTATTGTTTACTGAACAATGCATGAGACCTGAAAAAAAAGAACGGTTCTGTTCCTTGCGTAAGTTGTACACGATGAGCGCTGGAAATTGTGTAACAGAACTTATGGCAGGACTAGATATACATATGTACAATACGTGAAAAATTGTTAGTAGTAAAAAGCCATCATCAGTAGATGGCACATCTTGTCCAAACGCACTGTTTGCTGAATGAATGTCGGATCAGCAGAAATGCAGTGAAGTAGGAGCGTTATGATCCCTTGTTTTTTGGATCGTAACCTTGCCGAACTAAGAAGAAGAAGAATTTTTTTTCGGATCCTATAACGAAAACCCAAATCCCTGAACACTCAAACTCTTCGGTCCATTGCATTACCAGGCAGGAACTTTTTTTTTGGTACAGTGGTTGGAAAAACTTAGATGTTAGTCGTTTTTTTTTTATGATGATTGTTGTTCCCCGCTGGGGCTTGAACTTGCACACATCGGTAAACGAACAAACACACCATCCACTGCACCATTGCCACAAAAAAATATAATTATAATAAAATAACATTAAGAGATTTTTTTATAAACAAAAATATTTAAAAAAAAAATCTCACCATGCAGTAATAAATACAACCCCAATGAAGACGAAGATGGAGAGGATCAAGAATATCAAATACCGGTCAAAACAGAAAAACAGGAAGGTGAGGGGCGTAATTTCGTTAATTCCAAGAGTCCAGTTTGTGAAATGTGTGGATTTAAGCCGAAAATCCCTGCTCTAATGCACGCCCACGTACGCAACCGCCACCCCGACAATTATATGGAATATGTCGACAACTTGAAGACGTACGTACAGTGTTGTTTTGAAAAATTTAGGACTATTATATGTAGATGTTGAATTTTTGTTTCAGTTCTGGAGAGTGGGTGGTTAAGTGTAGAATTTGTGACGTTTATTTGTTCAGCAGCACTATCTATGGGCAGCATTTGAAATACACTCATTCGTAATTATATTCTCCGATTAGCGATATGAATTTGTACTAAATTTCCAAAACTTTCAGCCAAATTGTGAATGACTGCAGTGGTTATTTCGAATGCAACATGTGCGATCAGACGTTCAGCAGTAAAAATGATTTCTTCTTGCATAAGAATCAAGCTCATAAGTACGACTAATGAGGAACATTTGGGATATTTTATATTTGTATTCATTTTATTGCAGTATGAGACGTATTAACAAAGCAAAGCAGATCTTTATGTGTCTCCTGTGTGATAAACAGTTTGGAAGATATTCTAATCTACAACAGCATGAGGAAACACATGATGGTGATGGCACAGGAAATACAGCTGGTGGCAGCAGCAGTGGCAGCGGCGGTAGTTCTGGTAGTTGCGGCAGCGCTGGAGTTGGCGGTTCAGGCGGCATTTTAAGGAAGAAGAGAGTTGAAACACCAGTTGAGATAGCAGCGCCAGTTACACCAACAATTAAATCGCCGCCCAAAAAGACGTAAGTTATAGCTGATACATAGTTTTAAGTACTAGCTTTTAGCTACCAGGATGTATGTCATATGATTGTAGGCAAAAAACTCGCGCTATTATGACGGATACGACGTATAAAAGCCTAATTCTCTGCCTTATTTCTTTTAGCAACACCAACATCACTACTTCAGCAGGTGGGAAATTCCCATGTCATGCATGTGACAAATCATTCGTCACTGAATTTGGTCGGAGAGTACACATCGGTTGTGTACACAAAGGAGTGGAGAAGACTCCTCCAAAATATATACAACCAAGTATCGCCATCGTATTCACTCCAAAGCCGCCTACACCGCCAGTACCCGACAGTTACTGTGAAATATGTGAGAAACATTTTGATTCAGTATCGGATTTTGGATCTCATATGCAGCAGCACAGAGAGTAAGTATGAGTTTTTTTTTTATGTAATCGTTTGATACAGGTTTTATTAGATAGGCGTATTTTGCTTTTCGTAATTCCTTGCGAATGACTGGCAGCGATCTACTCGTTTTTGATTTCACAGAGAGCGACCTATCTGATAGAGGTCTTTACAGTGCTTATGGACTCAGTGCCGATACCGGTGCTTACGTTACCTGGGTTTCAATGGAACATAGTTCAGTTTAACGTATTGCGGCTTGCTATTTTTGAAACAAAGGCAAAACCAAAAATGCTAATGTTAACGACGTTATGTTCGTTCAATCGTTTTTCTTATAGATAGCTTGGTCAAAGTGCCCCTCTAATAATAGAAACGAAAAAGCTCGCCTCGAAGTGGAATTTTTTTTTTATTATAATTTTGCGCGCACTCAAAGGGTTATGAATACCTTTAACATGTTTACACACAGTGCGGGCGTTGGAAAGGATGGATAGAGAGAGAGAGAGAGAGAGAGAGAAAGATTTTGGTGTTCTTAAAGCTCTGTTGTTTATGCTTCAGCTATTCTCCGGGGGTGGGGTCCAGATAGCTGGGGAGATTTTTGTTATTATTGTCTTTGCTTCTGATTCACAGTACTTTTTTCCCGATAACCGATGTCAAGGGAAAATTATCATCCACAGAGCGAACAATTTTTCCAGCCACATGAACAAGCTACTGCCAGTGTTATGCCTTCGCAGTAGTGTTCACAGAAGCTTTTTCAAATGATCGGACTGACTTTATATATGTCATGAGAAATAAATAAATACTTGCTGACATCAGGATTTGAAAATTAGCGTGGCAATTGACGACGTTACCACTACACCGTTGCCACCCCTAAATATACAAATGTTGCAAGAAAAAAGTGAAGAAGTGCGTCTAGCTTCAAGAAGAGAGAACAGAGGGCCTGAAAATATCTTCCCCGGTTGCTGATGCAAACCAGGGGTCGAATCGCGTCCTCGGTAAACGGATGATTGGTAACGTAATTTGTATTGTGTTGTTGGTAGATGTAGCAACAACATACATGCAAATTACGTGACGAGTTATCGGTTCATGGAGGACGCGATTCGACCCCAGGCTATTCAAGAGCTGCGAAGACACTATGAACAAGAGCGAAACCATCTTCAAAATAGCACCTCAAAGAAGCAGGAATGCTCAGGAGATTCGTTCGCCAAAGTTCATTAACAATGCTCATGGCCAGCTTCTTGTGGATGACGACAAAAGTCTGCAGAGATGGCAGAAGAACATTTGAATGAACAGTTACCCCGGCTATACTTTCCAATAGTCACCCCTAACTGTGAAGAAATACCCGACATTACAGTCGAAAAAGTTAGTGCGGCGGTCAAATACTCAAAAAAACGAAAAGCGGTTGGGCCAGACGATATGCCCTCTGAGTTCTGGAAAAAAAAGGTAGACATCGGGTTCAGATGGCTCAAAATTCTCATTTCCAAATTTATGAGATGTGATCCAATGCCGAATCAATGGAGGGAGAGCTACCTTCTCCCTGTATATAAAGGGAAGGGTGATACGCGGCACTGTGATAACTATCGTTCGATCAAGCTGATGTCACACACCATGAATATCGTTGAGCGGGTATTAGGTGGCCTACTGCGAAAAATAATACGGCTATCTGATCAGTGCGGGTTTGTCGCGGGTAAATCAACCACAGATGCAATCCAAAGTATAAGGATCATAATGGAAAAACATCGTGATTCCTTAAAGGATTTGCGTATTGTATTGGTTGACTTTGAAAAGGTATTCGACAGACAACTACGAGATCTGATATGGGTGGCGCTAAGATATCGAAGGCTTCCGGAAACCTATCTCTGCAACGAGCACTTGATGTGTGGGTGGACGTTTTGGAGGAAAGTGGGTATTGCATTAGTTCAAAAAAGACAGAGTACTTGTGCTGCTCGTTCTCTGATCCACTCAGGCCTATTCCAGACATTTATTTGAATGGAACAGTGCTTCCCAAGTGTGAAATGTTCAAATATCTGGGATCTATGATCAATAGCAAAGCAACCTGTGTTGGCGGCATCAATCATCTTGTAAGCGTAGGGTAGATGAAGTGGCGAGAAAACTCCGCTATCTTCTGTGACCGTAAATGCCCCCTAAGTTGAAAGGAAGGCTCTACACCGCAGTTGTGCGTCCAGCGCTCACATATGGTTCACAATGTTGGGCGATGTACAAAAAGTATGAGAGTAAATTAACGGCAGCTGAGATGAAGATGCTTCGCATGACAGCACGAGTGACAGAGCATGATGGAATAAGAAGTTCGAAGATCCGTGGAAGCTTTCACATCAAGGAAACCATCGTACAAAAAATAGAGCGCGACCGGCTCAGCTGGTATTGCCACGTTCAAAGAAGAGATAATTTGAATCCTGTTAAAAGGCAATATCAATGAACGTTCCGAAGACATCGCGAGGCAGAAGAGGCTGGCCCATAAACGCCTGGATCAGACAAATGCGACGACATCGGCATTTCATTGGCCTCAGTAACCGAGTGATCCAAAATCGGGAGGCCTGCCGATATTTTCTGAGGTCAAATAGGCGAACCCTACGCCTGTCTAGATCAGTAGAAATGCGGTGAAGTGGGAGGGTTATGATCCCATGCTTTCGGATCATAACCTCGTCGAAATAGGAAGAAGAAGAAAGAAGAATAGTTTTTCTTATAGATGAACTTTTATTACTGATAAAATCTAAATTCGAACGTCGACAGAATGTCAAATGTTCAAGCTCACTTTAGCGCTACTCGTGCCACGAACATAATGTTGTCTTGCCACACATTTTTTCCTCTTATCCCAAAGCAACATTGATATATGTAATTTCATAAACTTTTTTTTTTGTGGAGAACCCACAGGACACATAGCTTTGTACTCTATCTTCTTCTTCTTTTGCTTTCAGCAACAGTAACATCACTACCTCCGCTGGCGGAAAATTCCAATGCCACGCATGCGACAAGTCATTTGCAACTGAATTCGGTCTGAGAGTGCACATCGGTTGTGTACACAAGGGAATGGAGAAGCTTCCACCAAAAAATGGAAAACCAAGCACCGCCATCGCCTATACTCCGAAACCGCCTCCACCACCAGTTACCGACAGTTACTGTGAAATATGTGAGAAACAGTTTGACTCAATAACAGATTGTGGATCTCATATGCAGAAGCACTATGAAGTTGCCTACACATACAGAGAGTAAGTTTGAGTTTAACCTTTGTTTATTGTTTTGTTTTTGTTTTTTTATTTTTTTTGTTTGTTTTTCTTTCTTTTTTATTTCAAAACCTTTCCTCAGACGTACAATTCGCTGTAAGGAGTGCAAACACGAGTCCACTACTCGTACGGAATTCAAACATCACATCAAACTAAGACACAAGGAAATTTACAGGAAACGCATTGCTGGCCTTACAACAATGGATCCGAAATTTGAAGCTTGTATCTTGTGCTTTATGCCGGTTTTCTATACGAAAATTATCAGACACATCAACTCGCATTACATGAGAGAGAACGAGAGAAGAGATGAGTAAGTTGTTAATCGGTGGAAGAACTAAAAGACGAGGCAAACACTAGATGAGCCTAAATATAATTCACTTACTTACATCCTCATGCAATTTTTAGCCCCCTTAGTAGGGTATTTGACTAACAAAGTGTATTTTAACTTCATCTTCATTCAAGACATTTGCGTTTAACACTGTTCTGTGCCAACTTTTGATCAGAGCGGCTAACTAACTCATCTGCCGTCTTCGGGTCTCTCTCTATATCTTTAGTAATTGACAAGTTCGGTCCAATTTAAGGAGTGTGTATGTGTCTATAAGTTCCTAGTCTTTTTCGAAATCGAATGAAAGAAAGTATTGTCTTGTACAAATGCAAAAAGCACACATTTCTTGCATCATGCAGAACAGTGGCATCATATTATTAGTGTGTACCATCCTGTCGCTACTACTGCTACTTGAGCATATTTCTAATTTGGCTGGAAACTCATTTTGTATGCACACACACAGCCCGACTGCGGATTATTGTTTTTCAAAACCATAATAGAAGTAAAAAATTATATATAAAAAATACTTTTTAAAAAGATGCTTTTATTATTTAGATGTACTAAAACGAACAAATTATGTTGAATGTTGAATTTATTGTCCTCAAAATAATTATCGTACTCTACTCGTCAAACCCTTTCATTTGATACCCATATCAACGAGGTTGTGAAGAAAAAGGTGATCCTCTATCATGGGCGGCATCCGCCATATTTGCACACGTGTGCAAAAGTTCAAAGCTCTAGCTCTATTACTCGTAAAACTATTCGAAAATTTGATTGAAACATTTTTAGCAGACAGACAACAAAGCAAGTTAAATAAAAGCTTTTAAAAAGTGGGAACTCCACACTTCCACAGCCCAAAGCACGCTCTTAGACCGTTATTCTACTGTGCTTACTTAAGTGGCGCTGTAGTTCGTGGTGAACCAGGGCTTCGAAATTCGACTGTGCTTGGGCAAATGTATCGAAGGAAATTTTGTAGATTAACAAATGAATTGGGGATGAGGGAGCTTTATATTTGGCTTTGTCTACTTTCCTCAGTTTAAGTATTCATATATGTATTTCACTATTAGCATGGGTGAACACTATAGTGAGTGTTCACGACATGAATAGTCATAACGTGGGGAGAAGTCGCAATCTAATCATCACCGTCGAATAAAAATCTCTCCAGCCAGCACGGTTACGAGCCCGCTGCCTTCAGTTGCGCACGCCAAGTTGGTTGAGATCCCCCTCCACTTGTTTGCGCCACCTACCGCGAGGTCGTCCTCTACTGCGCCGTCCGTCCGGAGTGGATTCGAAGACTTTCTTAGCGGGAAGGTTGGGCTCCATCCGCTCTAAATGACCCAGCCATCTTAGTCGCTGTATGTGAACTCTTCTGGCTAAGTCGATGTCCTTCTACAGGCCGTATAGTTCGGCATTGTACCTTCTCCTCCACTACCGTCTATGCAGACAGGACCAAAGATCGCTCGAAGAACTTTTCTCTCGAAATAACCAAGGGCATCCTCATCCGGTTTTGTCAAAGCCCATGCCTCTGCGCCATACAGCAGGACTGGGATGATTAATGGCTTAGCCCATAGAAACAACGATTGGCAAGAGTAATTCTCCGTGTGATCTCCCTACTGATGTCATTTGCGGAGATGACCATAGAGCCTAGGTAGACAAAATCCTTTACTACCTCAAAATTGTATCTGTCTATTGTCGCGTTCTGTCCAGGACGCCGATGTTGGGTGTCCTTTTTTGTAGACAGCATATATTTTGTTTTGCTTTCATTTACCGCTAGACCCATCTTTGCTGCCTCGATCTCAATACTCGTAAATGCCCCATTGACTGCCCGCTGAGTTCTTCCGATTATGTCAATGTCATCGGCATAAGCGAGTAGTTGTACAGACTTGAAGAAGATCCTACTTCCTGGGTTGGCTTGTGAGTTTCGTACAATTCTCCCAAGTACTATGTTAAAGAGATCGCATGATAGCGCGTCGCGTTGTCTAAGACCTTTCCTGACATCGAACGGTTCGGTGATGTTCCTACCGACTTTGATGGAGCAGCAAGAGTTCTCCATCGTCATTCTGCACAAACGGACGAGCTTGGCAGGGATGCCAAGACTAGACATGGCTCTGTATAACTCGTCTCTATACACGCTACCATAGGCAACTTTGAAATCGATGAAAAGGTGGTGCGTATCGATTTTATATTCATGTGTTTTTTCCAAGATCTGCCGTAGTGTGAATATTTGGTCAATGGTGGACTTTCCAGGCCTGAAATCGCACTGATAAGGACCTATCAGGTTGTTGACGATCGGTTTTAGGCGTTCACATAGTACGGCAGACAGGATCTTATATGCGATATTTAGGAGATTTATACCTCTGTAGTTGGCGCAGTTCAGAGGGTCTCCTTTCTTCAGGATCGGGCAAATGATGCTGAGGTTCCATTCATCGGGCATACTTTCGTCCGACCAGATTTTACAGATGAGCTGGTGCATGCTCCTTACCAACTCATCTCCTCCTGCCCTGAAAAGTTCAGCGGCAAGGCCGTCGGCTCCAGCAGCTTTGTTGAATTTGAGTTTAGATATATATATATATATATATATATATATATATATATATTTAGATATCCTCACTTCATTCTGATCGGGTTGACGGGAATCTTGACTGTCATCGTCACTGTTGAATGGCTCATTCTGCCTGGCAGCGGAATATTGGTCGTCATCGCCGTTTAACAGTCTGCAGAAGTGTTCCACCATATCCTCAGCACCGACTGCGATTCTACTACTATATTGCCATTTTCGTCCCTGCAGGCTTCTGTCCTGGCTTTGAAGCCCTGGCATGTTCTTTTTACCTTTTGGTAAAATTTTCGAACATCATTCCTGCAATAAAGTCTCTCAATCTCCTCGATCGAGCGCTTCTTATGCTCCTTTTTCTTCTTTCTGAGAAGTCGATGTTCCTTTTTTCTCCTGCGCACGTAGAGCTCGTAAGCAGCTCTAGTCCTTCTATGCAGCGCCGCTTTGTACGCCTCTTGTTTTGCTGCATGTGCTTGCCGGCATTCCTCATCAAACCAGGGGTTTCGTTGTGGTGGGCGAGAGAAATCCAGTACATCAGAGGCGGCATCTCTGATGGCTTGTTGGCAACGCTGTCACTGGCCTTCCGCATTTGCTGCTGGCGGCATAGGACTTAGATTAAGATTAGAAGAAACTCGATCGGCAAAGGTTCTGGCGGTCTCTTGCGATTGTAGCTTTTCGGCGTCAAATTTCCTCACAGCATTTCGTTGATTTCGCTCCGTTGGCTCCTCGGAAAGTCCGGACACCCAGAATACTGGAAGAGTGCCTTGCGTCGATCGCAATGTGATCGATTTGGTTGACGATTTTTCGATCAAAGGAGAGCCATGTTCCTTTGTGAATATCGAGACGTGGGAACCGCGTACTAGCTACGACAAAGTTTCGCCCCGCCGCAAAGTCGATTAGCCTGAGTCCGTTGCCGGATGTGATGTCGTGCAGGCTGTGCTATCCGACCACGCTACTAAAGACTTCCTCTCTTCCTAGCTTTGCGTGAAAGTCGCCTAGGATAATTTTAACGTCATGGCTGGAGCATTGCTCATACATCTTGTCCAAGAGCTGGTAGAAGTCATCCTTTGACGCGTCGTCCTTCTCCTCGTGAGGGGCGTGAACGCATATTAGGCTAATGTTGGCAAATTTAGCCTTGATACGGATAGTCATGAGGCGCTCGTTCACATGCCGGAAACTCAAGACTTCTTGCCTAAGTCTGCCTCCAATGACAAATCCGCACCCGAATAGACGCTGTCCTTGTTGTCTGTAGCAGTCGCCGTAGTAGATGTCGCAGTTTTTCATCTTCCTTTTGCCCGGCCCATCCCATCGCACTTCTTGGGTGGCGGTAATGTCTGCTTTGAAATACTAGGGCCTCCGCAAGTTGTTCGGTTGCACGTGATTTGTAGAGGGACCTAACATTCGACGTGCAGACACGAAGATCGTTGTCCTTTTTACGTTTGCATAGGTCGTCAACAGTAAGATCATCCGTATCCGAGGCTGTTGGTTGCTTCGTAACCAAAGGTTTTTTAGTGGTAGGGAAGTTAACTCGACGGCACAACTCCAACCTGGAGGGCCAGATCCTTTTCTTTGTACCCCTAGGACAAGAGGCCGGATACGCCGATGTCAGTAACCCACTTCGGGGATATGAGCCCTGCCGTTGGCCCATTAAGGGTTTATCCGCCACTATCTCTTTTTCAATACCCTGACGTAGTATTGAAAATCCTTACAGACCTCAGCTCCAAATATGTCGAAGTAGCTCCGGTAAGGTATCCGCTGGTCTGTGGACGTCACCGTTGATTCCATAGAGAGAATTCATCCGCCGCACGTCCTTCTGAGCTTGCTATACTTCTGGACGCATATTTCAGCCGATCAGGTCAACAAGAGATGCCTCGTCCGGTTAAACATATGCGCGCTGAAGTTCACCCAGATGTGCTTACGCAGGTCTAAGTGTTCAGCTGCACATATATCATCAGACTCAGCATACGCTCATCGTTAGTTCACTATCAGATAGCTATCCAGCGGGCACCGCGAGGAGGTGATGATGCGATTTTGCCCACCGCTATTAACTATTATTAGTTAATAATTAGCGTTGGTCTGTACTTTAACTTGTAATAACAAGCACTTCTGCTCTTTGGCAAATACAATACTTTCTGTTTGCTACTAGAGTAAAGAAACAAAGTCAAAGCCGTTAAGTGTAATATAAAACCCTATGGGCATAAATAATAACATTTTAAACTCTCTACCGAGAGAGCTCGTTTTGACCACAACAGATTACATTATAACCAAATTGAATTTCACAAAGCGCTTCGACGTTCAATTCCCCACAAGTTTAGAATGACAAGATGGACTGGTGATTACGGATTTCGACGTTACAATCTAAACAGACGGTTCAAAGATAGACTGTGGAGTCGGTGCGGGTGTGTTTTTCGAATCCTACATCTTTTAATAATATAGGCTTCCAGATCTTGTCAGTGTGTTTCAGGCAGAATTACTCGCTGTCCGGGAAGCCTGTCGCCAGATCAAAATAGACGCTAATATAAGGCCAAGGCAAAAGATCGCTTTTTTTTTTTATTGATTACCAGGCAGCCAGATCACTACGCATGAGGTTCCAAGTTCGAATCCCAGAAAATACCAAAAAGGTTTTTCACGGTCCCACCTCTCGCGAGCGTCTGACAAACATTTGAGAGTATTGTTGTCACGAAAAAGCTTCTCAAATCGCCGTTCGGATACGGCACTAAACTGTAGGTCCTTTCCATTCGTATGAAAAAATATAACGCACACAACATGAGTGGTTGCGAGAAGCTAGACCCTGGCACTTAAAGAGCTGTTGCGCCAAATATTATTATTATTAGCCAGGCAGCCATCAAAGCCATTGCCTCGGTTACTACATCCTCCAAGCTGGTGCTTGAATACTAAAATGAGCTAGCCTCGCTAGATGGCCAATTCAAGGTAACATTGATTTGAGTTCCAAGGCACAGTAACATTTATAGAAATGAACTTGCTCATGAACTGGCTTGGCAATGCTCGCCCCTCTACGGCTATTTTGCGAAATTAGTTCAGATTCCGCTTGGAGCAGTTAAAGCAGAAATATCCCCGAAATTCCTTACCAAAGCCAACCTCAGATAGACTAGGCTAACGAACTGTGTCCTATCAAGAAAGATGCGGCCAAACTACAACAAAGCAAAAGCAACCGACTTTCTTAACAAATTGCGTAGGGACATCGCAAGCACGGGTCACTGGTCTATAGGAGACCATGCAGTTAAACTGAGCATCCTACACAGCACACTGTCGCAACTGAGAAAGAAACCTTTTTACCGGCCTATCCAGCACTAGCAAGGACCAGACAACGAGCTTTAGGAAAACCCCTTTTCAATTACCCTGAGGAAGTCTCAGAGCGAAACCTTAATGATTTAATAGTCTTCTGAAATTCCACAGGTCGGATCTAGAGACTCCACCAACACACCTTTCACATGCAGGTACACGAGTTTTATATCAAAACGGCACCAAGTGCTAATTGTAATATGCCTACCTATCTAAGTGTAATATCGATAATATAGTCCAAAACGAGTCTGTAATTATATCCATATACTTAGAACAATGTAATATAACACCATTGGCTATACTAGAGGTACTTTTCGGTCTTTGAAAACTAATTTGTCTTAATTCAAGGTGTGATCATGAATTACTTTTTCATTATTATTACTAAAAAGAAAAATAAACCTAGAAACAAGAGAACTGATTAACTCCGCATGGTCCGCCAGAAGCGACTTTGTCATATCTCGTAGCTTATGGCCGACACTGGATGAAAACAGAACAAGAAGCCTGGTGGTAATGAATAAAAAAGAAATATTGATAGGCGTATTAACAGGACACTGCGCAACAGGGCTGCTAGATAGACTAGGAATTCACCGTGATTGTCGTTGGCATTTATCGCTTTTCGACGTTTGTCGTTTTATTCATAGTTACGAACTGCTGACCGTTAAACATTACTAAGCGATTTGTTATCGTTTAGAATACTATTACAACTCGTTCACAGTCAAAAAGTTATAAAAATGGATTCGTGTTACATCTGAAGAATGAAAACGACAATCGTCGAAAAGCAACAAGCGCCGACGGCAATCAGGTTGATTAACTCACCGGACCGCTGCAGAAGCTTTCAAGATATAGAGGGGATAGAAACCATCAAACACCCGTTATGTGATTGCCCAAATCTTCAAAACCGCCGCCTCTGTCATATGGGAAACAGACTTTTTGACGAACTAGGGGATCTCGTACAAGTTCCACTTAGGAACATGATAGGCTTCATAAAGAGCGCAGGTTGGTTTGCAACAAAACCGACCGCAAGACAAATGTTTTAAATACAGGTTCCACACAACAAAACGGAAACAATCGACCATATGGCCCCCGTGATACAACACTTAGGTGCACTTTCCTCCAACCTAACCTAACCTAAGGCATTAAAGTCATCCATTAGCCTGTTTTCTAGATTTTTTTTTATCGAGAAATAATCCTAAGATGTGTCTAGAAAATGAAGCAGTTATAATTTAAGATTTAAGTAATTACAACTCTGCAATTCCACCGATGGAAGCCGAACTCTCCTGTTTTTAAACTTTAAATTCTTATTTTCAGATCTGATGAGGTAGTTGCTCCAACTCCAACTAAATCTCCAAACACCGTCTCGAAACTGATTAAGACATCTCCTAAGGACCACCTTACTCCTCCATTACAGCATCCAAATGGAAAGACTATCAAACTTAAGTGCAAAAACTGCTCCAAATTTTATCCAGATAAGTCATCTCTCATGAAACACATGCTGACGTTCCACAAGAAGACTGAGTAAGTGTAACACCTTCATATACATATGTATGTAAGCCTGAATTGAGCAACTTATTCTTTTCTTCTCCATTGTAGTGGAAGGAAACACTTTAATTGTAAAATATGTTTCCGTTCTATCACTGGTTTGCAAAATTTCAACTCTCACATGACGTCACATAAAGGCGACTTTCCCAAAGCTAAACCGAAGCAGTAAGTTACACAATGCTGACTATAACCCAAGAACGCAATACTAATTTAATTTTGTGCCTTTTCAGCAGTCACGCATGCCATTTGTGCTCTGGAGTATTTGGCGAAAGGGAAGATCTCCAAAAGCATCTAGTTGTGGCACATAGTTTTAATCCAATGATATTTTATAAAAAATAAAATATATATAAACCGTATTTGACATAGAAAATAAGATATAATTTTACTGTTAAACCTTAAATACATAAAACAACAAAAAAGTAGTAACTATGTTATTCGAGAACAAATGTTTTGTGTGCATAATAAAATAAAAAAAAAGTACATATAACAAAGTCAAGATCACATTTTATGAACAAGAATATATTTTAATAAAAATAAGTATTTGTTAATGTATCGCGATAGTAAATACATCGTTGTTTGTCCTTTATGAATAATAGCCGAAATGGTGTTGATAGGAAGGTTATAGCAAGAAACTCATCAAATACTACCAGAATCTTTGGTTCAATTCCCTTTCGACAGTGGTACTCAAAAGGATACATTTGCTTTTAACTTCACCTACCTATGACGTGAAGGAAAATTGATTTATGATTTAACTACGGATCTCGAACTAGAATATATCTTCGCAACGAAGAAGCCCAAGTCAGGGAGTGGGATCCTCTAAGGTGATAGTGGATTGTTGACGATCATAATCATCCGTTTTGTTCTCTCTAAGGTGACCATCAGCGTGATCATCACCTTTTTGCGATCGTTTTTGTGTGACTGCGATCGTTTTACGGAGAGCTAACAAAGTGTGATCATCAATTTTGACTGTCAAAAGTGTGACTATCAACTATCACCTTAGAGGATTCCACTCCTGTATTGAAGAAATGTGACGAAATTCCTTCAATTGAACAATCCAGTTGAGATCAGGAGTGGAATCCTCTAAGGTGATAGTTGATTGTCACACTTTTGACAGTCAAAATTGGTGATCACACTTTGTTAGCTTTCCGTAAAACGATCGCAAAGCCGCACAAAAACGATCGAAAAAAGGTGACGATCACGCCGATGGTCACCTTAGAGAGAGCAAAAGGGATGATTGTGATCGTCAACAATCAACTATCACCTTAGAGGATTCCACTCCAGATTACTTGCACTTCACCAACATTTCACGACATTGGTAAAGGCCTCTTATGAGAAGTTCAGTTTAGCCTTCATGCAGTAAGAGTTCTTTTTAAACCATGTCCCAGTATTTTACCGGCACTTCGGATTTTGATTTAATTGTCATTAAATAAATATACAAATAAACCGAAAATACCAAATTGGAAATGTAACGTCTAAATTCCAACGGAAAATGAAGCAATGGGGTTCCATGTTTGAATCCCAGAAAACACCAATTTTTTCACGGTCCCACCTCTCGCGAACGTTTGACAAACACGTGAGAATATTCGTTGTCACGAGAAATCTTCTCAAAAATAGGTTGTGGTGCTGCAATGTATACCGTTCCAAGACGCATCCTGAATGTATCCACTGCGCAAACAAAAGCAAACAGCGCATCATGAACTGATGTGATGCAAATGCCATTTGACATTTTATTGTTTTTTATTTCGCCAAAACGACGCTTCTAGTCCAGATTCGTAAGAAATTTTTGTTTTAATTTATTTATTACAAACTAAATTTTGTAACATTTACTAAAAACTACCAGGATTTTTTTTTTTTGATAATAGTTTTTGTTTTAATTTATATGTTTTAAATTATATCGTTCAAAATGTCAAAGCATCGCATAAGGAAAGCATCATAACATCGCATCACAACGGCAGTGGTGCATTCACGATGCGCATTATTTTTTTTTTTTTTTTTATTTAACATCCCAAGATTTATAAACATACATCTGTTTAGACGACACTAGGTGCATTTTTTATAATAAAGTTACAAGATTCAATAGATCTGACTTGCTGCCAATGCAACATAGCCATTTTCATTTGAAATTAAGTTAAGAACGTTTTGCAGTATTAATATAGTAGCTATGTGGTCAAATCCACAGAAGAAATAACATAAATATACAAATAAACATAATTTACATAGTTGTTATAGTTTCTGTTAATAGTTAACATTTAAATTGGTTAAATCTGTAGGTCGTGTTCTTTTTAATCTGCGTCTGTTGACAATTTCTTGATTTGGCAGGGTATTGATGTCATTATTGGAGTGTGTACTGATTCTTGTCAAGTGCATATTGCTCGTTTTTGTTATTTCTTCTTCAACCGCATGAATTTGAAGTTCACTGTGTATGTCAGTGCAGTGGTGCTTCGATATAAGCTTGCTGTCAAGATGGTTAGGTTAGGTTAGGTTAGGTAGGGTTATGAGGTTGTCATAAAACACTAGGCACCAAAGTGGGGCCATCGCGATCCCTAGGAAACCTTCACGGCAAAAAAAAACCTAAACCCAATCCTCCAAGCAATTACTCTCCCTACAAAATCTGAAGAGATCCTTGTTATGATTCAAGGACCTCACCTCCTCCAAGTTATCGAAGAAGTATCTACCCAGGTACTTTAGCCTTATCCTGGCAATTCCTTGACATTCACAGAGTATATGAGTTATATCCTCTGAGACATGTAGGTCATCGCAGTACAAACATCCGTATCGGATAATCCTAGTCTCATGGCATGCCTCTTTAGGAGACAGTGGCCAGAGAGTATTCCTATCGCTGTTCTTAGCCTCGATCTATCTAACTTAATTATCTCCCCAGATTTCCCGCGGTCTAACACAGGCCGCAAGGCCTTAGACACCCTGTGACCATCTAAGTTTGACCATCTTAGATTAGCTGTGTCAATGATTTTATCCCGGATAATTCCCTTAGCCACGCATCCTGGTGGTTTAATACTACCAATTATATCGCTACGTGGGAGCCCCGCTCCTCTTTTAGCCAGCGCATCGGCTTGCTCGTTGCCTTCGATATCGCAGTGTCCAGGTACCCAACATAATCTGACTCGGTTCTGCGTACATAATACCCCAAGCATTGTGCGGCAATTCCTGATTAACTCAGATTTGGTGACGTAAGACTCTAGCTAGCTCTAGAACCTCTGCTTGGAACACACTGCATGTGTCCGGAAGTCTCAGGGCCACCTGTAGGTTCGTATCTCGCGAGTAAATACCTGACCCCGTGCACTCACTGGTCTTAGAACCATCTGTGTATATTGCAATCTCATTGCGGAGAGAGACTGTCTTCCTTCGCCAGTCCTCTCTAATAGGATACAGTACTTCGTATGGTGTGTCGAAGTCTAAGGTGCCAAGTATATCGTCCTATTCGTCAGGGATTCCGGGAAAAGATTCCTTGAGAATAGAGCTGTGTCCTATGTTATTAGTCCTGAAGAGACCAACGTTAGTGAGCCGAAGCGCACTGTTGCCCGCTTGAAATTTGATTTGTAGGTCTAATGGTAAGAGATACAGGAAGATCTCGAGTGCAGCCGTAGGTGTTGTGCGTAGAGCACCTGTGATGGCAATGCAGGCTGATCTTTGTACCATGGCCAACATATCCCGTGTGTTTTTCGTATTCGTTGCCTTCCACCACACAAGAGCCCCATACGTAAGGATGGGTCTGACTACCATGATGTATAGCCAGTGCATCATTGCGGGCTTCAGGCCCCATTTTATCCCCGCGGTCCGCTTACAGATGAAGAGAGCATTATATGCTTTGCGGACTCGTTCCTGTATGTTAAGTTTCCAATTTAGTTTCCTATCCAGCATTATACCAAGATATCTGGCGCGATCCGAAAGGGAAAGCTCCACCCCTGCTAGCTTAGGCAGTTTGAAGGGTGGTATCTTGTATTTTCTACTGAAGAGTACCAATTCAGTTTTATCCGGGTTGACGTGTAGTCCACACCCTCTTGCCCATTTTTCGAGACTATTAAGAGCTGATTCCATCATTTCACTTAATGTATCCAGGAACTTACCCTGAACTAAAATCACCACGTCATCCGCGTAAGCAGTGACGCTTATACCTGTATTGCTTAGTTCTTTAAGTATCTCATCGATGACTAGAACCCAGAGGAGAGGTGAGATAACGCCTCCCTGGGGAGTCCCCCTGGTAACGGATTTTCTTATTGAACTGAACCTTCTACATTATTGAAGGCACCTTCTATGTCTAGGAAGGCTGCTAGTGCATATTCCTTATAGTGAAGGCTAGCTTCTATCTTCCCTACTACGCCGTGTAAAGCTGTTTCCACCGATTTCCCCTTCAAATATGCATGTTGAGCTTTGCATAGAATGCCGTTGCAACACTTGCTTCTGATGTGAATATCAAGAAGCCTTTCAAGTGTCTTGAGCAGGAATGACGAGAGACTTATGGGTCTGTAGTCTTTCGCTGAAGTGTGGCTTGGTTTACCTGCCTTAGGTATGGATATAACCCGCACTTCCCTCCATGCCACTGGTACGTAGCATGACCTTAAACAATGTTTAAAAATTTCCCTAAGCCTGTTTCTGACCTTGGCTGGAGCTTTTTGCAGCATAGCTGGCAAAATTCCATCAGGGCCTGGTGCCTTGAATGGTGCGAATGACATAATAGCCCATCGCAGATTCTTCCATGTAATGAGATTTTCTACGTCGTCCCCTATTGACCTATCAATATACGAGTAGCCATGAGTAGTAGAATCCATTGGCGATCTACTTCCTGCGAAGTGAGCTTCAATCAACGTTTCTAAAACTTCTTCGCTACTTTCTGCCCACGAGCCGTCAGATTTTTTTATGAAGCTTGGGACAGAAGTGTCTTTAGCTAGCATCTTGCGAAGTCTGGAAGCTTCACTGGTATCCGCAATGGACTGACAAAATTCCTTTCACGACTTTCTTTTTGATTGCCTAATTAAGTATTTAAACTCCCGCTTGCGGTCCATGTATTCATCCCATGTAGTACCGTCCCCTATTTCTTTGGCCCTGTTGTAGAAATGCCTAACCTGTTTTTTCTTGGAGTTGATTTCCTTGCTCCACCAAGGAGGTTGGGACCTCTTGGACTTCTTTCTTAGTGGGCAGGCCCTTTCAAATGCCATGTTCATTACTTTGCCTAAGTTGTCCACCGCCTTATCTATATCTTGAGGGTCGCCACTGCGAATAGGCCTATCCTTAAGATGTTTCCTTACTAGCTCTGTGTACATACCCCAGTCTGTACTCTTAGGGTTTCTGTAGCTGTTGCTAGCCCTAGTTTGGAAATTAATATGGAAGCATATCCATCTGTGATCAGAAAGAGATGCCTCCTCTAAAACCCTCCATTTTTCTACCGTTAGGTGATCAGAACAAGAAGCTAGTGTTATGTCAATCACTTCTTGTCTGTTCCTAACTACAAAAGTTGGCGTAGATCCCTTGTTACATATGGTGAGCTTGGTCGAAAGAATGAAATCGAAAAGACACTCACCTCTTGTATTGGTATCACTGCTACCCCATTGCGAGTGATGCGCATTTGCATCACAGCCCACGATGAAGAGCCAGTTGTCCTTCCTTACCAACTGCTTCATTTTACCAGATGGAATCTCCGCCAGCTCATACGGGAGATAGGCAGAGACCAGGCACAGCGGTTTTCTTCCCTCACTTTCACAGGAGACTGCTACTAGATCGCCGTCACTGAAATTATTCAAAAGAAATGCCCTTATATTGTTTTTTAAAAGTATACAAGCCCTGATTTTACCTTCGTTCGCTTTGTAGAACAACGTATAATTCCTATTTTTGAGCCATTGGATCTGGTTGTTGTCGTTGATCCATGGCTCTTGTACCAGTACGGCCGAGACGTCATGCTTGATAATATAGTTGATCAAGCATGCCGTCGCAGCCTTACTGTGATGCAGGTTTATTTGCATCACTTCCATCATCTTTGGGCTCCTCCTCCTCCTCCACACTATTGGTCATGAGCTTTAGCATGACCTTCCCCATGCTATGTCGCACCATCCCTTTGGTATTTTCAAGGAATGGCAGCGATTCCCTATTTAGGGCCAGCAAGAAGTGCTGACCAAACTGCTTCCGAGGACCTGTCTTCAGCACCCTCCATGTATCGGCCTTCAACTCCCTTTTCTGCATGTGGAGGAGACCAAGCAGTTTTTCTGGGTAGGTGTAAGGCAGCGGAACCCAGACCCAAGCTTTGGGCGGAGTGTATCTAGCCAACTCCGCCACCGTCACGCACTTGAGCTGGGACCCGCTCCATACTTCCCCAACCTCCGAAATGAGAACTGTCTGAGGAAGTCAGCAGAGGCTTTGTTCCCACAGGCAGCAACCTTCCGGCCCCCTTCCCATCCAGCATTGAAGGTCACTATCCTCAGTGGAAGACATCTTCTTCCACAGAGCATCCTGAAACTTCTCCTCGACGGTAATCCACTGGTCCATGGTCAGGCGACCGCAGGGCTCCTGCTCGTTGACAATAGCAACAAGGAGCTCGTCTTCCGGGTCGTAGTTCGGGCGCGCCGAAGGCGAAATACCAGCCTTCGCCTTTTTCGCCGCGCTCGGTTCCACGACATCGTCAGATCTACTCCTTTTGCTTTGGAACGCCACCTTACTAGCCCCCGCAGCTGAAGTCTCCCCCCCCCCCCCCTGACTGTGCCCACAATATTGCTGGGAGGCTCCACTCCACTCGTAGAGGCCCCCAGCTCCTCCCTACTTCTAGCCTCACCTGCCTGTGCGGCCGCTATCTTCCTGGCAGCCTCATCGGCTAAGACTACCTTAGCCCGATCAAGCTGCAACCTATCCCAAGCACTTAAGGAGTCAACGTCACACCCCCCGAACTATTCAACTTTGCGCTTAGCACTCTCGACCTTTCGTCGAGCATTGCGCACAAGCATCTTCTCCAGTTGGTGTGCGTTTTTCCTGCTACCCTTCCGCACGACCTCAGAGAAACTAGGAGCAGCAGAGTTCTCGCCAACTGCGCTACCAGTTCCTTTGGTCAGTGTTCCCTTTTCACATTTAGTGAGAGTGCCAGCCAACTCACTGTTACCCTTTTTAACTACTGTGAGAGTACCAGCCAACTCACATCTGCCCTGCTCTAATAAAATGGGAGTACCCGCCAACCCACTATCGCCCTTAGTTACGGAAGTGAGAGTACTAGCCTGCTCACTTCCCACATTTTTTTGTATTTTTTGCAGTTTTGTATTTGTTTTTTTGTTTAAATTTTTCTCCATTTGGTTCCCACGAGTAGGCACGGAACAACTGGTCGATCTTAGTTTACCGGCATGCTAAGACAAGGCGCAACTTACTGTGAGCCCTGCCAGGGCGCCCACAGGAGCTCGTTAGGACTGGTTTAACCCCCAGTCTTCCATCCCTCGGCACGGTTCTAAAGCTCACACCACCAGGGAGTTAGGTATCTGTTGTTACCTCATTCTCGATGCGTGCGTGTTAGTCTTAGCTGACACTAACCTAGTGAACGCCCACGTGGAGGACTAGAGAAGAGGATTTTTGCCCACCTGTCAAGATACATCCCTAGGTATTTCGCTACTGTATCTACGCAAATGCTTTTGGTCTTAATTTTTAGTGGCTCAGCGGTGTAGTTAGTCCTTGTCGTGAATATTACCTGTACTGTTTTTTCATCGTTTACTTTTATTCGCCAATCATCATCGTCTAGGATTTTTTGAAGTTCGGTGAACGCTGTATGCAAGCTTTTTCTGAGTAGAGTAGTATTGTGTCGTCAGCAAAAGTAGCGATCATTGATGTTGTTTGAGTCGGAAGGGGAATATCGCTGGTAAATAGGTTGTATAATAGTGGCCCCAATACACTACCTTGTGGAACTCCAGCTCGAGTTGTATAGAGATCTGAGCATTCGTCTTTGTACTTCACGTAGAAATATCGGTCCGTTACATAGCTTTTAATTAATAAGTAGTAGTCAATTGGAAGAATTTGCTCTAGATTTTTTAATAGTCCGGCATGCCATACGGAGTCAAAAGCTTTAGCGACGTCAAGAAATACACCGATGCAAAATCTTTTCTCTTCTAGGTCAGTTGCAATTTTATTGGTCACTCTGTGAATTTGCTGAATCGTCGAATGTTGTCGTCTGAATCCAAACTGGTGGTTAGGAATTGCATTAATGCTTGTCAGGATAGGTTCCACGCGGTCACATAGTAGTCTTTCAAAAAGTTTTGATAGCACAGGCAGTAAACTTATAGGTCTGTAAGATGTCGTTTTCGTTGCATCTTTTGCTGGGTTGGGTATCGTGATAATTTCAGCAACTTTCCATACCTTAGGAAAGTGGTAAAGTCTTATCATCGCATTATATACGTTTCGTAGATATTCAAGTGCTTTTTTGTGCAGTTTATCAAGTAGTTCTCCCGTCATAAGGTCATATCCAGGAGTTTTTTTGTGGTTCACTCTTTTTTTAATACAATTTTTAATTTCCTTTATTGTCGTTTTTTTGACGTTTAGGAATTCAGTCCCACTTCTTTAAATACTTCTCACATTTTTAATTTTGAAAGATGCATAGTTTGCAACATAGAGAAATATGTACCAACATATACATAATGTATAATAAACAGCAGAACTCGAGGCCATTCTCAACCGATGCTTCCAACTGCGGCTTCCGCTGGACATCTTTATATTTACAAGCATCGGCGGCTACTTGTGCCCAAAGATTAAGCCAGACAGACAGTTGGAGACTAAATGCAATATGTCATACTACGACCTTTCCGAGATATCTAGGTATTCTAATAACAATTACACTACGTCATACCTAGATTTAACGAGACTATTTTTAAGTACCTACCGGAGCAGGAAGGAGTGGAAAAGCGGTAGAGCACCTGACGCGCTTTCCTTCTTCTTCTTCCTTTTTATCAGCGAGGTTATGATCCGAAAACAAGGGATCATAACCCTCCCACTTCACCGCATTTCTACTGATCCGCCTGTGGGGTTCGCCTATTTGACCTCAGAAAATATCGGCAGGCCTGCCGATTTTGGATCACTCGGTTACTGAGGCCAATGAAATGCCGATGTCGTCGCATTCGTCTGATCCAGGCGTTTATAGGCCTGCCTTTCCTACATCGCGATGTTTTTGGAACGTCCATTGATATTGCCTTTTTAACAGGGTTCTTTGAACGTGGCAATACCAGCTGAGGCGGTCGCGCTCTATTTTTTGTACGATGGTTTCCTTGATGTGAAAGCTTCTACGGATCTTCGAACTTCTGATTCGATCAAGCTTTGTCACTCCTGCTGTCATGCGAAGCATCTTCATCTCAGCTGCCGTTAATTTACTCTCATACTTTTTGTACATCGTCCAACATTGTGAACCGTATGTGAGCGCTGAACGCACAACTGCGGTGTAGAGCCTTCCTTCCAACTTAGGTGGCATTTTTCTGTCACAGAAGACAGCGGAATTTTCTCGCCACTTCATCCACCCTACGCTTACACGATCATTGATGTCGTCATCACAGGTTGCTTTGCTATTGATCATAGATCCCATATATTTGAACTTTACGCACTTGCGAAGAACTGTTCCATTCAAATAAATGTCTGGAATAGGTCTGAGTGGATCAGAGAACGAGCAGCACAAGTACTCTGTCTTTTTTGAACTAATGCGATACCCATTTCCCTACACTTTCCCATTTCCCTATACTTTGGATTGCATCTGTGGTTGATTTACCCGAGACAAACCCGCACTGATCATCAGATAGCCGTATTATTTTTCGCAGTAGGCCACCTAATACCCGCTCAACGATCTTCATGGTGTGTGACATCAGCTTGATCGAACGGTAGTTATCACAGTTTCGCGTATCACCCTTCCCTTTATATACAGGGAGAAGGTAACTTTCCCTCCATTGATTCGGCATTGGGTCACCTCTCACAAATTTGGAGATGAGAATTCTGAGCCAACTGAACCCGATGTCTCCCATCTTTTTCCAGAACTCAGAGGCATCTCGTCTGGCCCAACCGCTTTTCGCTTTTTGGAGTATTTGACCGCCTCACTAACTTCTTCGACTGTAATGTCGGGTATTTCTTCACAGTTAGGGGTGGCTCTTGGAAAGTATAGCCGGGGAAACTGTTCATTTAAAAGTTCTTCACAATACTGCCGCCACCTCTGCAGAATTTTCTCGTCATCCACCTGACGTGCTTTCCATAGCTATCAATATCGATGGATCCAAAATGGAAATGAGTGAAGGCGCTGAGCCGCTGGTTTCAGAGAAGATAGCTGAATTCCGAAGTCTACAGCAGTGATAGAAGCTGCCTGTGGAACTGCGATGAGGGCAATACCACAGGAAGATATCACCTTTTTCATCGACAGACAGGCAGCAGTAAAAGCGATATCTGCTACAGAAATAAAACCGAAGCTTGTGAAGTGCTGTTAAAAAGAGCCCAAAGTTCTTGGAACACAGCACAAGGTAAGACTCTACTGGGTCCCTGAACAAGAGGACATACCAGGGAACGAGAAAGCTGATGAACTGACAGAAGAGTCTCGGCACTAAACTCTTTATCAATTTGACCCCTCGGTGATAGCCTCGATGATCCCGCCTTGTATAATTAGGCTCGAAGCAGGGAATAAAGGACTAACGGATGAGAACAATAGGTGGACCTAACTATATACCTATATCACCAATAGGAAGCTATGGCCTGTATTCGACAAAGCAAGGACCAATAGACTCATGCAGAGAAATAAAAAAATCCTTTCATACTGTTATAAGAGTCATTACGACGCATAACACTATGAGGTACCACATAAAAAAGTGGCATATAACGGAAGAAGTCCTCTGTAGGGGTTATGGTGACGAAGAAGTTCAGGAGGACAGAGCCCATTTTCTTTGCCACTGCCCAGGCCTCTATCATCTAAGAAACAGAAGACACAGGAAGACCTAACGCACGTTCGGGTTCTAAGAAATCCTCCCCTGAGCCTTGCCTAGGCTGACCTGTGCCACAGTCAAAGAAGCCAGCCTTGCGACTGAATTCAGAGTTTTTACATTCACGAACTATTTTTGAAGTGGTAAATGGGTTGAGCAAGGTACGGCACCAGCACCAGACCTTTGACTGGTTTTGGAGACATCCGTGAAAATTCGACTGCATTTTATTTCTAGCTCAGACTCTGACCAAAGCCAGTTCTGAATACGTGGGACGTCCACTTTAAATTTGCGCAACAGAAGTTCTGGCGTCAGACGGCATGTACACCGCAGTCGTAGGATAAGTGTCACGCAAGCTCATCAAAACTGCATTGATGCAGTAAGACGACGGATGGCCTTACAAGTACAACCCATGATATACATGCATAAGTATCAGGAGGAGATAAGTTCAACAATGAATCTAGAGCAGAGCCAGGCGTCCGCAGGAAATACGGCCGAGACAGGGCATTATTTGGAGTTTGACGCCGAAGGCAATCACCGACGCATGTGGTCTTATCATAGCTGTATAGATCCAGATGACCGTATTCGGTGATGAGCCCCATATCTTACCAAAAACACCCTTACACTGCCAGAAAACTGAGGGCGCCTTGGATATTATAGATTTGCCATGTTTAGAGCAAAGAATTTTCTTTTTCAGAATCACTCCTAGATATTTGGCTTCATTGGAAATGTGGTTAGTGACGACCTTTAGCACTGGCTTAGTCAGTCCGGTCTGGATCCTCCTTCTCGTAAAGAGAACAAACATTCCTAGTGCCAGTTTTATAGTTTTCCATAATTTAGTATACTAATGTATACGCTTCATATGTGTGTATATCACACGAGTATATTGCTTGGACCTTAATTTTGAAGCAAATCGGCTGTGAAATAACCAAACGTGTCCTTTATCAGGCCTATATACTCCATGGCGTGATCGTGTGGTGCTCTGCTCTTGATAGGGCTGTCTACCTCACTCAACTAGCTCAGGTGCGAAGATCTGCATGCATGTGTATCAGTAGTGCACTGAGAACTACTCCCTCTGCGATTTTTCCGACAAACAGATTGCTGCCAGTGCGGCTATCCGTCAAAAGCCTCCTCGCAGTGGTCCAGCTAGCTTTTTCGTGACAACAATGCTCTCGGATGTTTGTCAGACGTCTTGCGAGCGTCTTTTTCCTTTTACCTTATGTCCTGTATCCCCTTGTGGGTCCTAGGGCCTCCACTACGCCTACGCGCCATCGTGTACGGTTTTTGGCAATGTGTCTGAGTTCTCCCCAACTTTTCCCTAACTGCCGTGCCTCCTTCTCGACTGTTCTGCGCCATGTTCTCCTCGGACCGCCAGGTCTTCTGCCATCCTGAGTTAGAGGGTTCCATTGCATAGCATGGTTCGCTATGGAGCTGTCACCCTTTCGGAACTTGTGACCAATCCACTGCCACTTCCGCCGTTGGATAGTTGTGCCTATTGGTTCCTGACCCGTTCTCTCGTAAAGGTGTTCGTTAGAGATACGATTGGGCCAGAAAATCCTTAAGATATTGCGCAGGCACCTATTAACAAACGTTTGCAGCTTTCTGGTGATAGCAGTGGTCACTCTCCACATGCTGCAACCATATAGCAGCACGGATTCAACGTTGGAGCGGAACAGTCTTATTTTGGTGCTCAAACTGATTGCATTGCTTCGCCATATTTTGTACAACATCCCGAACGCGGACTTTGCTTTGGCGATCCTGTTGGCTATATCCAGTTCGGTTCCACCATCGGTCGAGACAATACTCCCAAGATATTGGAAATCCTCTACTCTCTCTACCGGTTGTCCAGCAATGCATATTTGAGCCGATGAGTTTGTTCCAAGGCTGATAATTTTAGTTTTTGCCGTATTAATTTTCAGCCCGACGACACCTGCCTCCCTCTCCACATCTGCTGTCATTTGGTGGAGGTCCATAATTCTGTGGGAGAGTAAGCATACATCGTCTGCGTAGTCAAGATGTTTCAGTTGAGATGTAAGAGTCCATCGAATTCCTCCGTTTCCCGTCGACAAAACTGCATGAAGCACATCGCTAATCACCAATAGGAATAATATTGGTGAAAGGATACAGCCTTGTCTTACCCCACTTTGGATCTCAAATTCCTTAGACAACCTTCCCCTGTGCAGAACGTGACATTTGGAGCCTTCATATGTAGCTTTGATAACAGCAATTAGTTTATCGGGAATGCCTCTCCTGCGTAAGGCACGCCAAATAAACTCCCTGTTGACATTATCGAACGCCTTCTCAAAATCGATGAACAGCAGGTGCAGTGGCGATCGATATTCAATACACTGTTCGATGATAATCCGCAGGGTGTTGATGTGGTCGGCACAGGAGGATCCAGAGCGGAAACCTGCTTGTTCGGCATCGAGTGTGTCTTCGAGATGTTGTTTGATTCGCTCAGGGATAATTTTAGCTATTATCTTAGCTACAGCAGGCAGCACCCAAATACCCCTCCAGTTTCCGCACTCCATTAAATTTCCTTTCTTAGGAAGCTTGATGATCATTCCCTTTTTCCACTCGTTAGGAAAGCTCTCAGCTTCCCAAGCTCTATCTATAAGTGGAAGCAGAAGCTCAGCCGATGTTGTTGGCGTTGCTCGTAAGAGCTCTATTGGAATACCGTCAAGTCCTACCGCCTTGTTGGTTTTGAGTGCCTTGATCGCGGTAATGATCTCATCTTTACTGGGAGTCGTGGTGCGTATTCGGGTACTTCTCACCTCGGGCATCTCAGTCTGATTTGGGAGCATATCGCTAGCGAATACACGGTTCAAAACCGTAGCAAAATGCTCTTTCCATCTCTTGAGCTGGTCCTCATCCGAAATGAGCAAGGAGCCGTCTATGCTTTTCACTGGGTGTTGGCTGGAGCTGCGACCACCTGTCAGCTCTTTCGTGATTCTGTAGACGGTCCTGCTGTCGCACCTCCGTGCAGCTTCTTCTGCTTCTGTAGCCAGCGCGTTGATGTAGTTGCGCTTGTCACGTCGTACGCTACGCTGAACTTCTCTCATCTTCATGCGATATAGGGACTCTAGCTCGCTTCTCCCTGCTGCTGGGGTAGCTGCAACGCGAGCTTTCAGCCGTTTTCGTTCGTCAATCCGTCTCTAGGTATCCTCGGAAAGCCACGCCCTATGTCTTCCCTGCGATCGACCGACAATTCTTTCAGCACCAGATAAAAAACATTTTTCACAGCACACCAATGGTCTTGGATGGTTGTGGGCATTGAGCTGCTGATTGCTTCCACACCTTGCGAAAAGTGCTCCCTTAATTGTTGGCGCACTGAGGGATCACTAAGTCTATCGATGTTGAACCTGGGCATTCTTGTGTTGTCGTGGGATCTTCGAACTGCAGCAGTGCGTAGTTGGAGAGTAGCTATCATAAGATGGTGATCACGTACTATCCCCACATCTGCCCCTCGCCTGTTTCGGACGTCCAGGAGACTACTTCTAAAGCGGCGACTGATAGCAAAATGGTCAATTTGGTTGGAGGTTGCTTGCCTGTCATTGGAAACCCAGCTGACTTTGTGGCAGGTCTTGTACTCAAACATGGTGCCACCTATCACAAGGCGGTTGGCATTGCAGAAATCCACAAACCTTTCGCCGTTGTCATTGCGGTTGCCTAGTCCATGCTTCCCGATTACATGCTTGAGCCCTTCGTTGTCGCTGCCTACCTTGGCATTCAAATCCCCCATCACTATGACAATGTCTCCATTTGGTGTTGTGTTGAAGACGGCGCTTAAGAGATTGTAAAAGCTCTCCTTTTCGTCCTCATACGAACTATTCGTTGGGGCGTAACACTGTATGATGGTGACGCGTCGTACTCTAGTCCGGAATCTGGCCGTCAAAATCATATCACCATGAGGCTGCCAGGAAATTAGGCCCTTGCGTGCTGTTGTTTTTAGCAGTAGTCCGACTCCATATTCCCGCGGACTTCCGGATGGTCTTCCAGAATCTAGTAGTACAGTGTTACGCGTTGGTGACTGGTACTCGCCCGCTTCTAACCATCTTACTTCACTTACACCCAAAATGTCCAGTTTATATCGCATGAATTCGTTTTCCAATTGGTGGAATCTGGCATTGTAAAGACCTTCTCTTCCCGAGTCGAGGAGCGTCTTTACATTCCAGAAACCTATCTTTGTCCGGGTACAATAGCCAAAAGTCGTCAACATGTGATCATTCCTTATCCGAGGCATAGTGTCGGTTTCCGTAGCGGGCAATATTCGGTAACGCAGGTTGCTGGCCCACGTTACCTAGCCTAGAATCAAGGCCCTAGACAACCCGCACCTGCAATTTTGGCCTATGCGTATAAGGGTTTATACGTATAGTTGCCCGGGGACCACCACTAGGAGGTAAAGTAAGCACTTCATCACGAACTTGATTGTTGCGCTACTGGCCCAAGCCAAGTTTTGGGCAGTCAGTAGTTTCCCGATCAATCGCAATGCAGGTCCCCATGAGGTGGGACCGTGAGAAAACTTTTTGGTATTTTCTGGGATTCGAACTTGGAACCTCATGCGTAGTGATCCGACACACTAACCACTTACGCCACGGCGCCCACTTAGTGGTCCAGCTATCACATTGACCTAACCTCGAACCTTGATCTTCTCAACTTCACCCATGGAAATACGGACTACACCCCGTCGAAACTGAGATTTGACCGAAACTTCCGTACGAGTATCCCTGAACGGGATGAATGGGACCAGGTTCGCCAAACAGGGTACAACTCAGTGATAATAGTGTGCACTGTCGTCTTATCAATGCCTAAAATTGGGGGTGGCAACGTCTTTAACTGCCACGCTAATGGTTCATGGTTCAAATCCTGGTGTCAGCAAGCATTTATTTATTTCTCATGAAATGTATAAAGTCAGTCCAGTCAATTGTGAAAGCTTGTGTGAACACTACTGCGAAGGCATAACACTTGCAGTAGTATATGACCAATATGGCCGGAAGTTTTATTTGCTCTATTGATGATGGCATAGGTTATCAAAAAAAAAAAACCTGTGTATCAGAAGCAAAGACAAAAAATAACAAAAATCTCCCCAGTTATCTGGACGTCACCCCCGGAGGTTTTCTGAAGCATAAACAACCGAGCTTCTAAAACCACTACACCAAAAAATCTTTCTCTCTCTCTCTATCCATCCTTTCCAATGGCCGCACTGTGTGTAAACATGTTAAGGCTATTCATAACTCCTTCAGTGCCCGCAAATTATAAAAAAAAGAAGTCTGTTGGAGATATGATCTTTTTAAAGAAAAAGCTTCTCTTAATTCTGCACAGATATTCCACAAAGGGTTTTGGTCCAATGAACAGAGGAGCCTTCTCTGGTGAGCAGATCCACAGTTTCATTGCCATCAACGTCTACGTGGCACGGTACCCACCAAAGTTTTGCTTTGTTGTATTGCGCCAAATTTGGAAAACTGTCGAAGCAGATTAAAACTGATTTTGAACTGGTCAAGTGGAAGATAAGTGCTTTGAGAGCCGCTTGGCTGTCGGTGAGTATATGGATGGTGGCACCTTTTATGCCTGAGTGCAGGTTTGTACTAGCGCAAATCTTAATAGCGTAAAGATCGGCCTGAAAAACAATGGGAATCTTTCCAAGTGGTTTCGAAACTTTATATTTGGGTCCATACACTCCGGTGCCAACTCCGGCGCCAATTCCTGGATCCATTTTTGATCCATCCACACGATTCCCTTCCATCTTCAATCTCTAACCCTCAACCAAAATAGAGTGATTTGGGAGTTTCAGAAACCGTGCTGAGCATATCTAGCTCGGGGTAGTCGGTTAATCAGGGTCAACGTGAGTAAATTAAATAAAAAATAATAAAAGTAAATTTTAGTTTTATCCCAGAAAACACCAAAAAGTTTTTTCACGGTCCCACCTCTCGCGAGCGTCTGACAAACATCCGAGAGTATTGTTGTCTCGAAAAAGCTTCCCAAATCGCCGTTCGGATTCGGCACTAAACTGTAGGTCTCTTCCATTCGTGTGAAAAATATAACGCACACAACATGAGTGGTTGCGAGAAGCTAGGCCCTGGCACTTTAAAGAGCTGTTGCGCCAAATATTATTTATTATTTATTTATTATTATTATCGTGAATAAATTTTCCTTCGGAATTTTTCCCTCCAACAAAAATTGGATATCTTCAAAATAAAGGAAAAAATTCATCAGGGAATAAAAAGATATCGCGATTGCGCTGGAAATTCTCCTGAATTGTCATTCATTATACCTATTTCTTTTCCGCGGAATTATTTCCTGTTTTTTGAAGATAGCTAATTTTTATTTGGGGGAAAAATTCCGTGGGAAATTTTATTCACGATAACCTTGAATAAATCCATGTGATCCCATGTACTATTAACACCCAACTTTCAAACAAAAACTGCACCGCGAATTGCCACTTTCTTGATGAATATATGTAGCGAAGTGAGTCCGATTAACATAGCACCTGTGATTCCGAGGTAAGCTAATCTTTGAAGTTTATTGAGATTGTTGATCCACCAGAAAATGGACGCGTACGTTAGGATGGGTCTAACCACCGTGGTATATAAGCAGAATCTTTGGGGATAGATTACAGGTTTTGCCATACATACAGCGACAGGCCCATATGGCAGTGGTCGCCTTGGCAATCTTATGCTTCATATGAGAGTTCCAGTTAAGTTTTTTGCCTAAGTCAATTCCTAGACATTTTACCTCGTCGGAAAAACCAATGGTTTTACAATTTAGAGTCACTAAACCAAGGTTTAGCGTTCTTCTTTTTGTGAATGTTACAACGACTGCCTTACTGGGGTTAATCGATAGGCCCTCACCAGCACGCCAGCCTGAGACTACAAGGAGTGCATCTTGCATGAGTTGACACACATTGTCTTCATGCCCTAGAGGCCAGAGGACGCCGACTTTAGCTGCGGAGACCGTCACAGAGACCTCTCCTGATATAGAAGTCATTATGCATCTATCGAACATAGTCCTAAACCATCTGGTTGTCTACCCCAGATAGTCTTTCTTAAACTGTCTTCGCTTGGCTCTCCATTAAAAAAAAACAGTGCTTGTACGTTCCTTTCAGAAATTGAAGCTTTTGCAAAGTAAACACAATGACTTATAAATTGTAAGACAAAATCAAAGAATACTTTCTCTTCCAGGAAGTTCTAATTAATCTAATTTTCATTGTCATGCAATTCCAATTTACTCCGCAAGCGCATATTGATTGAATTTAATTGATCAGTATTTATTGAGCGAAATAAATTCAACAAACAAATGATGTAAGTTGTAAGTGCTCTGCTCATGCAGCTTATTTAACCAACTAATCAATTTGAATTAAAACTGAAGCTACTTAAGACGACTCATAATTATGAACAATATGGTATCTCCCATCAGTTGAATGTAATCTATTCTATGTGCGGCAGTATGGGCGTGTTTCTACTCGTAACTATTATGAAAAGTAGTGCGACCACTTCGCGAAATGGGAAATCTATGTTTAATGTGGGACAATAAAATGCCAAAGTAAGAAGATGTTTACTACCAGCAAATAAAGCTGAGTATGAGAAATTAACTTCAAGTAAATGTTGGTGGATGGAATTATATAAATATTTATAAGCGGTTGAAAAATACCATCCAACATATCTTTAAACAAAGTCATGATTTGATGATGATATAGTACTCTTTGGAGAATCAATAGGCCCCTCAGTGACCCCGGAGAGAAGAAAGAATAAAGAGCACAACGGTGTCGCACGTACTTGCGCCTATATGTTATTCATTTTCTAATTATTCAGGATCAGGTTCAGATTCAGGTATTAATCGGGGTTATCGTGAATAAATTTTCCCTCGAAATTTTCCCCCCGAACAAAAACTAAGTTTCTTTAAAAAGAGGAAATAATTCCCCGGAAACAGGTATTATGAATGACAATTCAAGAGAATTTTTAACGCAATTGCGATATCTACTTATTCCCTGATGAATGTTTTTACTTTTCTTTTGTGAAGATATCTAATTTTTGTTCGAGGGATACTTTATTCACGATAACCCTGAATACCTAAATAAATTCGTCAGAATGGCACTTTCCTACTACCATTGTATATACATACATCTAATGTTGGATGTATATACAATGCTACTACAATATAAATGTTAAAGTTTGGATGTCTAGATGTTTGTTACTCAATCACGCCTTAACAGCTGAATGGATTTGGATGAAGCTTGGTGGATAGATAGTCCATGTCCTGTATTAGCACAAAGGATACTTTATACACCGAAAAAATGCTGTACTCTTGCCAATCATCTTTAATTTTGTTGTGCCATTACCTCATGTCCACTGGAAAACGATAGATGGCGTTATTGTCACCATCTTCTGTGTTAATAAAGCAATATTGACAATCGGGGGCATACCCCTGGTGGGCAATAGAAGAAGACGATTATAAATATACATTTTGACAGTCCATAAGCAGTTACATATATTTGTTTGTGTTAAAGCATTTGGCGTATTATTTAATTAAAACAGTGAGGAAAGAAAAACAAAAAAAAAAAACAATTAATTTAAAAAGGTTAAAAATGGTAAGTCTACATATTAGGACTTACTACTGACAAAGATATGTAAATATTATTTATTGCTGATTTATTCCTAAATGGATGATGTTTTTGCTTCTAGAAAATGTTAGGACAATCTCAAAAGAAAATAATTCCCGCGCACTGTAGAGTATCTCAGTGCAATTCCTATAAAGGGAATGGAAACACCATGCACTGCATTCCAAAGGAAGTTTGGGATTCCAAAACGTTGTTAAAGAAATGGTCAATAGCATTTCGAATGGGGAAACCGTTTCCAAAATATTTTTTTATCAACAGAGGGAATTTAAAAAGAAAGTAATACTGGTACCAGCTCGACGAGAAAGTGTAAAATACAGAACTTCTATAGCTAAACGTACATTTCCCACCCAAAATCTGCCTAAAAGTTGAGTTACTTCAAAAAATAAGGACCGACAAAGGAAAGCGGATTTCCGTTCAATTAATATGAAAAACCGACGGAAAATAAAGAAGTTCAAGTCAATTTGAATTCTTTTGTCATGTATGGTATACTTCTTACTTACTTACTTACTTACTTAGATGGCGCTACAGTCCGGGGTGGACCTGGGCCTCAACCAACAAACCTCTCCAGCTAGCACGATTACGAGCCAGCTGCCTCCAGTTGCGCACGCCAAGTTGGTTGAGGTCCCCCTCCACTTGTTTCCGCCACCTACCGCGAAGTCGTCCTCTACTGCGTCGTCCATCCGGGGTGGATTCGAAGACTTTCTTAGCGGGAACGTTGGGCTCCATTCGCTCTAAATGACCCAGCCATCTTAGTCGCTGTATGTGAACTCTTCTGGCTAAGTCGGTGTCCTTGTACAGGCCGTATAGCTCGGCATTGTACCTTCTCCTCCACTCACCGTCTATGCAAACGGGACCAAAGATCGCTCGAAGAACTTTTCTCTCGAAATAACCAAGGGCATCCTCATCCGGTTTTGTCAAAGCGCATGCCACTGCGCCATACAGCAGGACTGGGATGATTAGAGTCTTATAAAGAGTTACCTTAGTAGTTCGAGATAGGGCTTTGCTACTCGATTGCCGTTTTAGCCCATAGAAACAACGATTGGCAAGAGTAATTCTTCGTTTGATCTCACCACTGATGTCATTTGCGGAGCTCACCATAGAGCCTAGGTAGACAAAATCCTTTACTACCTCAAAATTATATCTGTCTATTGTGGCGCTCTGTCCAAGACGACGATGTTGGGTGTCCTTTTTGTAGACAGCATATATTTTGTTTTGCTTTCATTGACCGCTAGACCCATCTTTGCTGCCTCGATCTCAATACTCGTAAATGCCCCATTGACGGCCCGCTGAGCTCTTCCGATTATGTCAATGTCATCGGCATAAGCGAGTAGTTGTACAGACTTGAAGAAGATTCTACTTCCGGGGTTGGCTTGTGAGTTTCGTACAATTCTCCCAAGTACTATGTTAAAGAGATCGCATGATAGCACGTCACCTTGTCTAAGACTTTTCCTGACATCGAACGGTTCGGTGATGTTCTTACCGACTTTGATGGAGCAGCGAGAGTTCTCCATCGTCATTCTGCACAAACGGACGAGCTTGGCAGGGATGCCAAGACTAGACATGGCTCTATATAACTCGTCTATATACACGCTATCATAGGCAACTTTGAAATCGATGAAGAGGTGGTGCGTATCGATTTTATATTCATGGGTTTTTTCCTAGATCTGCCGTAGTGTGAATATTTGGTCAATGGTGGACTTTCCCGGCCTGAAACCGCACTGATAAGGACCTATCAGGTTGTTGACGATCGGTTTTAGGCGTTCACATAATACGGCAGACAGGATCTTATATGCGATGTTAAGGAGACTTATACCTCTGTAATTGGCGCAGTTCAGAGGGTCTCCTTTCTTCAGGATCGGGCAAATGATGCTGAGGTTTCATTCATCGGGCATATTTTCGTCCGACCAGATTTTACAGATGAGCTGGTGCATGCTCCTTACCAACTCATCTCCTCCTGCCTTGAAAAGTTCAGCGGCAAGGCCGTCGGCTCCAGCAGCTTTGTTGGATTTGAGTTTAGATATCGCTATCCTCACTTCATTCTGATCGGGTTGACGGGAATCTTGACTGCCATCGTCACTGTTGAATGGCTCATTCTGCCTGACAGCGGAATATTGATCATCATCGCCGTTTAACAGTCTGCAGAAGTGTTCCTTCCTTAATCCTAAGATTAAGATTAAGAGAAACTCGATCGGCAAAGGCTCTGGCGGTCTCTTGCGATTGTAACCGCCCGACGTCAAATTTCCTCACAGTATTTCGTTGATTTCGCTCCGTTATGGATATCCACATCCGTACCTTGGCTACAACTAGGTAGTGATCCGGATCCACGTTGGCTCCTCGGAAAGTCCGGACACCCAGAATACTGGAATAGTGCCTTGCGTCGATCGCAATGTGATCGATTTGGTTGACAGTTTTTCGATCAAAGGAGAGCCATGTTCCTTTGTGAATGTCGAGACGTGGGAACCGCGTACTAGCTACGACAAAGTTTCGCTCCGCCGCAAAGTCGATTAGCCTGAGTCCGTTGCCAGATGTGATGTCGTGCAGGCTGTGCTTTCCGACCACGCTACTAAAGAATTCTTCTCTTCCTAGCTTTGCGTTAAAATTACCTAGGATAATTTTAACGTCGTGGCAAGGGCATTGTTATACGTCTTGTCCAAGAGCTGGTAGAAGTCATCCTTTGTCGCGTCGTCCTTCTCCTCGTGCGGGGCGTGAACGCATATTAGGCTTAAGTTGGCAAATTTAGCCTTGATACGGATAGTCATAAGGCGCTCGTTCACATGAAGGAAACTCAAGACTTCTTGCCTAAGTCTGCCTCCAATGACAAATCCGCACCCAAATAGACGCTGTCCTTGTTTTCTGTAGCAATCGCCGTAGTAGATGTCGCAGTTTTTTATACACCTTTTGCCCGGCCCATCCCATCGCACTTCTTGGATGGTGGTAATGTCTGCTTTGAGACACTCTTGGGCCTCCGCAAGTTGTTCGGCTGCACGTGGTTTGTAGAGGGACCTAACATTCCATGTGCAGACACAAAGATCGTTGTCCTTTTTACCTTTGCTTGGGTCGTCAACAGTAAAATCATCCGCATGAAAATAACATCAAAATCGGTATCCATAAAATGAATTTTATGATTTAAAGTAAATATCTTCAAAGATTTAAGACCATAGATTATTTTATTACGTTATCCTGAAGCTGAGAAATTCACAAATAAATATGGAAAGCATAACACAGTTTTAAACACGAGCAGAGCCGCGTCGTTATATAATTTTTGATTAAAATCTCGAGATCAAAATTTCTCATGAAACAAATACATAACTTGCCCTAGGTGGAAGTAAAAAACAAGTAATCGAGCGAAAGTTGTTTTTACTTCGTACTCGTACACAGTGCTTGATGTACCTATTAATAATATGGTTATTCAAAACTATTTGACAAGGGAATTTTTAAATAGATCTCCATAATTCCTTATAGAAAAATCGAATCTCATCGAAATATAACGTGACAAATTTAAAAGGATATCGTTTTGCCAGCGAATACGAGAAAAGTTTATATAAAGTTTATTATATCGTGCATTACAAATCTTAAAAATGATAGTCTTGTACTGTGTATCACCTGTAAATAGATTATAAATGATAAATTGAAATAAATTTCTATACTTTACGAGCGCCACTTTCCCATTAAAAAGACATAAGTATATATATAGTGTACTTACTTAACTAGATGTGGGGCATCTTCCACCCAAGTGATTGTACAGGTAAATATCATATAACACATAGTCTAGAAACTGTGAGTATCTTGAAGTAAACAGAGCGGAATTTTATTGCGGATATTAAGAGGAAATAATCGTCTAAAATTATAAATCATTGCCAAGTAATAAAAGAAAATAACAATAGCAAATGGGTGAACAAGTTGCTAATTACTTACTCGCTCTGTTTTGTATTTTTGTAAATATCTTCTTATACACACTGGTTTCGTTGTTCATTCATTAGAAGACTTAGCACGAACATACAAATGTATAAATGTACTCGTATGTAATTTAAAATTTCTTGAAGACATTTAATGAAGAACACGTGCAATCCAAGTCAGTCATTGGCGCCATTTGTTTTATTTGCAATTTATTTAAAGATTTATGCACAATAGAAATACATACATCATAAAATATCAATGGCAATCGTACAAGAGATCTTATTTATTTACACAATCTATTTGAACGATACGTCTCTGTTAATAATATGTTGTTAGATTCTTTTTGGCATTTAGCCACGGTTCAAGGGAGGATTTTCTTAAGCATAGAGGATGAGTGAAAAGAAAAAATAGAAATAGAGGTTGTACGAGTATATTAGTGATATCATTTCCTCAAACTGAATTCTACCTCAGTGCTTTTTTGATTTCAAAAGAATTCATCCAGATGACGAACCAAACTTGTAATATTCATGAATACCCCATCCCCACATTGCTCTTACTGTTCAGCCTCAGCTTTTTCAATCCATCCTTCAAAGTACCTGTTCAGGCAAATTTTAACATAAATATAACGCAAATAAACATAGTCTCCGAAACATTCACAACAGACTCGCTATCAGTCTCTGAAACACTAACAAGATCATTTCAGCGCCCTCTGAAATTGAGTGTTACAAGCTATACATCTTAACTCACTTTTGACTGAAGATAAAAGTTAAAGTAGTTATCAGTCTTTTTTGTTGTTGTACTCCGTGCTAAACGTTACTTTACTGAGAACTACTGTCTCACTAAAACACGCCTAATGATATATTTTTTTGTAATATTAACTTGCGCCTAAGAGTATAACTCTTTAAATGCGACTGGGTAATTACACGGCCGAAGTTGGAAATGAAGAGAAGAGACCTTCTTTTTTTTTTAGTTTTGACGGGATGTGGGCGCCATGGGGTAAGTTGTTAGTATGTCGGACCAGTGCGCGTGAGGTTCCAAGTTCGAATCCCAGAAAACACCAAAAAGTTTTTTCACGGTCCCACCTCTGGCGAACGTCTGACATGTTTCATAAGGAGTATACAATGGTTGCTTTTCTGGATATAGAAGGCACTTTCAACAATGTGATGATGATGCTGAGATGAGATGAGATGATGTTGCTTTGGCTCTCTCAGGAAAGCACTTAAATACTCTAAAGGAACTTCTACAAAACGCTTTAAACAAGCTCACTAAATGGGCAGTTCGGTGTGGTTTGGGTCTAAGCCCCCACAAAACTGAACTTGTACTCTTCTCCAGGAAATATAAAATTCCGTCAGTCGACCCTCCTTCTCTCAATGGTATCAGCTTAACTTTCTCTGACACTGCAAAATATTTGGGTCTCATCCTGGATGAGAAATTAAGCTGGAAACCTAATATTCAAGAAAGAGTAAAGAAAGCTACAGTAGCACTTTTGTCTTGCAAAAAAGCTATTGGAAATAGATGGGGTTTGCAACCCCGAATCACTCACTGGCTCTACATTCCGGTCATTAGATCGATACTCACATACGGTGGACGGCCTTAGAAAAGGCTATAAATCGCGATTATCTAAGTAAGGTCCAGCGCACAGCTTGTCTGTGCATAGGCGGAGCACTACGTACAACCCCCTCAGCGACACTGGACATTTTGTTTTATCTGATACCCCTCGATATATTTAGCAAGCAAATGGTAGCGAATTCAACCGTTCGCCTCGAAGCTACCCAACAGTGGTCAAGAAAAGAATTTGGCCACGTTTCCATTTTGAATAAATTCAAATTCTCTCCCGAAAACACGGACTACACCATCCCGTGTCTAAACTTTGACAAGAACATCCTCGTCACCATCCCCTCCAGATCACTCTGGAATGATGATGCATTTTTAGAAGATGGGTCAATTCACTTCTTCACTGATGGCTCAAAATCCAAGGACGGAGATGGTGGAGGTGTTTTCTCTGACAGGCTTAATCTTAAGCTCTCATTCCGTCTTCCAAATCATTGTAAATTTTAGCTATTAAAGAAGTCTTATCTTGGCTTAAGATAAACGTGATATCTGCTACAAATATCCGCATCTTTTCAGACAGCCAAGCAGCAATCAAATCCTTGGAATCGACCTCTATAAATTCCTTAGTAGCTCTAGACTGCCGATCGTCTCTCGTGGAGATGTCTGAGCAGTTCAATATTCACCTGTGTTGGGTGCCGGGGCATAAGGACATTCAAGGGAATTGTAAGGCCGATGAATTCGCCAGAATAGGAACAACTATACCCATCCTGCCGGATAAAGGCTGCTTAGGTATACCAATCGTTACTTGCAAACGAAAATTTAAGCTGGATGCTATCGAGAGTATGAATTTTAGGTGGACAAGTGGACCCACATGTCTAGCGACAAAACAAATTTGGCCGAAACTGGATCTAAAACGTTCTTAGAATTTAATTTCTCTCAACAGATTGCATATGGGCGCTATAATAGGTGTCATCACTGGACACTGTCTAATAGGCAAGCATGCTGCAAGGCTAGGTGTTTTTTGCGAACGACTTTTGTAGAAGCCACATGGACGAAGAAGAGGAAGAAACTATTCCTCACCTTCTTTGTTTCTGCCCAGCTCTCTCCCGTAGAAGAAAGCTTCACCTAGGAGCCCCCTATTACAACGACATAGGCGACCTGAAAAACATCGACATTAAGAGCCTCCTACGCTTCATAAGAAGTTCAAAATGGTTTAACGAGTAGGTAGGAGAAACTTTCTCCCATGATCCATGTGGTATCACAATGGACCTATTTTTGGTCTAAGTGTGTTGGCGATTATCTGTTGGCAGCCACTTCAACCTAACCTATCCTAACCCTATGGATGTCTCAAGAAAGTTTCTCAAAACAAATTTCCCTTTGGATACGGCACTAAACTGTAGGTCTCTTCCATTTGTGTGAAAAATATAACGCACACAACATGAGTGGTTGTGAGAAGCTAGGCCCTGGCACTTAAAGAGCTGTTGCGCCAAATATTTATTTATTTTTTGTTTTTTTTGTCGGGATAGGAAACGCTTGACTGGTGTACTCAGACGCAACTGGTCCATTGTACTACCAGAGAGCAAATCCTGGGTTACCCATTTTATTAGAATTTCCTTGTCTTTCTAAGAAAGCCAAGCAAGCACTTCAGTGATGAGAAGCTTAGAGTATCAGCACTTACCACATCAGCACAGAGGATCTGGTCGGCAGAGATAATGTTCCGCAGTGTCGCTGTAGTATCACTTAAGCCCAGCACGTTAAAGTACTTGGCGAAAGCGACGTGGACTGTCAAGACGCCAATAAATTGTCTGCAGTCTTTTCTGCTGAGAGGCAAGAATCCCGCTGATTTCTTACAAAAGCCCGGGAGTATTCGTTTAGTCAATCTACATCCTGGAGAGTCATGCTACACAAAATTTTGTTCGTGAGAGACCCATTTGTTAATGGAAGGTCTAACCATGCAGATGCAGAGAGACCCAACGCGGGTTCGGGACCTGAGATAGCAGACTGACTGCCACTACAGACACAAGTACTACGGCCATTCCACCTGGTCTTCACAACATAGTTCATGGCCATTAGGATTAAATAAGTTCCCGCTTGAAAAACAGACGCATATTAGCCTAACAAGAAAATAAATCTAATGTTGTCGTCTTCCACGAAAACACCAGCGCCAGACCCTTGCCTGGTTTTGGAACCGTCTGTGAAAATATGACTGCATTCCATTCCTGACTCAGACTCTGGCCGAAGTTAGTCCTGAACACAAGGAAACTCGACTCTAAATCTACGTATCAGCTGAATTTCTGGTGTCAATGCATCAGACGGCATATCCATGAAACCGGAGTCGTATGATGAGTGGCGTGCAAGTTCATCAAAATTCCACTGTGGAGTATACCAAAACCACCAAGTGTAAGACGGTGGAAGCCTTTGATAGTGCAGCCCATGATATAAGTATCAAGAGGAGGTAAGTTCAGCAAAGCATTTAGAGCAGAACCAGGCGCACTCGGAAAAGCTCCCGTGCAGCCGACCTATTTATTGTTGCTTTTGTGTAAACTTTAATAAATACAGTAACATATTATTATTATGTGAAACTTGGAAATAAAGCGGTGGGAACATTTTGATATGGAATACTTTAATTTAGCATGGAGTTCCCATCGTTTCGCGTAACCTCGAGTAGTGTTGTGAAACTTGGGAATAATGCGGTGGAAATATTTTAATTTGGTATAATATCACGAGCTGGAATACGCGAAATGTATGATAGTATAGAATGATAGTATAGAATATACTATTATGTTTTAACAATTACTTTCCACCAATTTATATTTACTTATTCTTAGAAGAGGAAAGATTATTTGATTAAGATTTATATTCGTTCTTCGGGGGTGATGATTGACGGAAGCGATTTTTTTTTCATTTTACATATACTAGAATCTACATAATACATAGAATAATGATTTTCCAACTATGGGAACGTATGTATATATACATACGTTTGGTTGTCAAACGGTAGTGCATGCGATCATATGAAACCACAAGCGTTTTCACTCAGCTGAGGCCTACCAACTCCTACTCTCAACCTCCACGCGGTGACAGCCGGGTGCCTAGTACCTTAATTCAAGAAATGGGTAACCAACCCCGTTTGGCGAATTCTTGGTGGCAGCAGATGAGAGAGGGGGGGAAGAGTGCTTTTCCACTAGTGCACTTCTTCCTGTTCCAGGCGGCAGCGGACGAATTCCCTAGATGGAGTCAACGGTGGCGTCTATAGTTCCAGTTAGGCTGAACTTAGTGAATACCTCGCGCGAGCTGCTTCGACGTATTCGGATCACAGGTCGGTAAGGAATTTCCAACGTTGGTCAAGACATTGGAATAGAGATGGTGGCGGAGGAGCCCTTAATGGGCCAACGGCAGCGCTCATACTCCCGTAGTGGACTACTGGCACCGGTGTACCCGGCCCCTCGTCCTAGGGGAATAATTAAGGAACTGGCCCTCCAGGTTGGGGGTTGTGCCATCACGTCGGGGTAACTTCCCTACCACGTAAAAAAACTCATGGTTCCGAAACAACCAAAAGCCTCGGATAAGGATGACTCAACTAATGACGACCCCAGCAAACGAAATAAGGACAACGACCTTCGGATCTGTACGTGGAATGTTCTGTCCCTTTACAGACCACGTGCTGCCGAACAACTAGCAGAGGCCCTAGACTGCTATAAAGCAGATATTACCGCCATCCAGGAAGTGCGATGGGATGGGCCGGGCAAAAAGAGGATGAAAAACTGTGACATCTACTACGGTGATTGCTTGTATAACGGCGACGAAGTACAACATCCCGCTGTCAGGCAGAATGAACCATTCAACATAGACGATGATAGTCAAAATTTCCGTCCACCTGACCAAAACGAAGTGAGGATAGCAATATCCAAGCTAAAATCCAACAAAGCTGCTGGACCTGACGGCTTACCGGCCGAACTCTTCAAGGCAGCAGGGGATGAACTGGTAGAGTGCATACACCAACTCATTTCTAATATTTGGTCAGACGAGTGTATGCCTGATGAATTGCGCCAACTATAGAGGCATCAGTCTCCTCAACATCGCAAACAAGATCTTTTCTGCGATATTGTGTGAACGCCTGAAACCTTTTATCAACAGCCTGATTGGACCCTATCAGTGCGGTTTCAGGCCAGGAAAGTCCACCATCGATCAAATCTTCACACTTCGGCAGATCCTGGAGAAAACCCAAGAATTCCAAATTGATACTCACCACCTCTTTATCGATTTCAAGGCCGCCTATGACAGCATCTATAAAGAAGAGCTTTATAGAGCCATGTCTAGTTTTGACATCCCTGCCAAACTTGTCCGTCTGTGCAGGCTGACGATGGAGAACGCTCGCTGCTCCATCAATGTCGGTAATGACCTCACCGAGACCTTTGATGTCAAAAAAGGTTTTAGACAAGGTGACGCGCTGTCATGTGACTTCTTTAACATTGTACTTGAACGGATTGCGCGGAACTCACAAGCCAACACCGGAGGCACAATCTATTACAAGTCTGTACAGTTGCTCGCGTACGCCGAAAACATAGATATTATCGAGGGCAAAACCAAGTATATGCTGTCAACAAGAAGGGAAAGCCAACACCGACGAATTGGACAAAACGTCACAGTGGGCAGCTATAACTTCGAGGTAGTAAGGGACTTTGTCTACCTTGGCTCTGCTATAAACTCTGAGAACAACATCAGCGCAGAAATCAAGCGAAGAATAACTCTTGCCAATCGCTGTTTTTTTGGGCTTATAAGGAAATTCAACAGTAGAGCCCTATCTCGAACAACTAAGGAGACTCTGTATAAGACTCTGATCATCCCGGTCCCGTTTGCGTTGACGGGTTTTGGAGGAGAAGATTCAATCACGAACTATACGAGCTGTACAGCGACATCTACCTAGTCAAAAAACTGCGTATTGGACGTCTGAGATGGCTAGGACATGTAGAGCGAATGGACACCAACGCTCCGGCCCTCAGAGTCTTCGAATCTAATCCCGAGGGACGACGCAGTAGAGGGAATCATCGCCGTAGGTGGCGCGCACAAGTTCAAGGGGACCTCGACCAACTTAGAGTGCGCAACTGGGAGCAATTAGCTAAAGACCGAGCTAAATGGAGAGGCTTGTTGGTTGAGGCCCAGGTTCACCTCGAACTGTAGCGCCACCTAAGTAAGTAAGTAAGGACTTTTGACCCACCTGGGTGGTTCCCAGCCATGTATGGGAATGTTTGCCAATTTAATTTATTCTAAAGTGAGCGAAGAAATTTGCTTCAATGTATTGAAAAGTATGTGCACAACAAATTTGCGCGAATTTTCCCAAATAACTTTATTAATTTCTTAAAATTAAAACCTTAATCTTAAAGTAACAGAATAAAGTATTTGAGATTTCGTTTTTGAGAAGTTTATAAAAATGGCAGAAATTTTTCTATACGAAAGTTTATCTTCCTAGGAAAAAAGGCCAGACTTTTCTGGCAATCTTTCCAAAATTTCAGGCATTTTTTCCGAAAAGTGTGTTTGGAAAAAATGCCAGAAACAATATATGATATGAGCGCAGGGTTATAAGTCAAAAATTTTTTTTGCAGTAGATGGGACTTACATGAGTCCGCAATGCATAAACAGTGGAATATGTATGGGGGCATGCTGCCATCTGCAAACCCCCCTGCTTGGGGTCAGTGTTGGATTTGGGGTAAGTGCGAGGTTGGGTATATGCAAAGTTTCTTTAAATCCATGCGTATGTCCCACTCCTTCATCCATCGTATGCCCAGATTTTGTTTGCAGAAGATGGGACATATGTACATACATAAGTCCACAATGTATAAACAGTGGAATGTTAATGGAGGCGCATCCTGCATGTTTCGCATGGATTTAAAGAAACTTTGCATATAACCATTCTCGCACCTACTCCAAATCCAACAGTGAACCCAGGCAGAGGCGTTGAATGCTGCCCCCGGCTCCGCGAATGTCTGTGAAGCTTTCTGAATTATATTCTTCACCCATTGTCTTTACTTTGTTTCACTTTTAATAAGTACCTGATTCCCTACATGAAAAGTATGTGGTCTTGCCACTTTATCACAATAAGCTTTCAATTTGTGCTGGCTAGTAAGTCAGGAATCGCTATTGAATACGACTTTTGAAGCAAATACTTTGTACTTCAAAATAACTAATATAAAATGGGTACCCGAGAAGGATACGTATTTTTCAGATATACAATAGAGTTCTTAGTTAATTATAGAACAAATTTTTTTTTTTTTTTTTGTCGGATAGGAAACACTCGACTGGAGCACTCAGATACAACTGGTCCATTGTACTGCCAGAGAGCAAACCCTGATTTACTCATTTTATTGGAACTACGTTGACTTTCGAAGAAAGCCAAGCAAGCACTTCAGTGATGAGGAGCTTACAGTACCAGCACTCACCGCATCCGCACCGAAGATCTGCCACCTGATACGAGCAAAGGCCGGAAACTCACAGAGATAATGTTCCGCGGTGTCGTCGCTCTCTCCACAAGCGTCGCAGATTGTAGTGTCACTTAAACCTAACACGTTAAGGTGCTTGGCAAAAGCGAAGTGGCCTGTTAAGACGACGATAAGTTGTCTATAGTCTTTTCTGCCGAGAGACAGCAAAAATGCAGCTGATTTCTTACAGACGTCCGGGAGCATGCGTTTAGTCAACCTGCAACCTGGAGAGTCATGCCACACACAATTGTGCTCGTGAGAGACCCAATCGTCAATGGAAGCCCTAACCGAGGACGCTGGAAGACCCAACGCGGGTTCGGGATCTGAGAGAGCCTCCTCTGAGCCTTGTCCAAGAATCTCATCGGAGATCTCGTTCCCCAAGATCCCAGTGTGACCTGGGACCCAGATAAGAGACAGAGAATTCAGCCTTGCGGCCGAGTTCAAAGAGTTTTTGGTTTCACGAACTATTTTGGAAGTGGTTAAAGCGTTAAGCAAGGCCTTAAGCGCAGCCTGACTGTCACTACAGACACAAATGCTACGTCCCTTCCATCTGTTCTTCACAAAATAGTTCATGGCCATTATGATTGCATAAGTTTCCGCTTGGAAAACAGACGCATATTTGCCTAACGAGAAGTGAAGTCGACTTCCACGAAGACACCAGCGCCAGACCCTTGACTGGTTTTGGAACCATCCGTGAAAATACGACTGCATTCCATTCCCGCCTCAGACTCTGACCGAAGCCAGTCCTGGACACAAGGAAAGTCGACTCTGAATTTGCGCATCAGCTGAAGTTTTGGTGTCATTGCATCAGACAGCATATCCATAAGACAGGAGTCGTAAGATAAGTGGCGCGCAAGTTCATCAAAGTTCCAGTGTGGAGTATACCAAAAACCGCCCCGCCTAAGACGATGAATGGCTTTGATAGTGCAACCCATGATATAAGTATCGGGTGGTAAGTTCAGCAAAGCGTCTAGAGCAGAGCCCGGCGTACTCGGAAAAGCTCCCGTGCAGCCGTTCTTTGGAGTTTCGTGCAAAAAGCAACCACATATTTACGCGAGAGCCCCTTCCACCAAACAACCGACGCATATGCGAGGAATGGTCTTATCATAGCCATGTAGATCCAGAGAACCTTGTTCGGTGATAAGCCCCAAGTCTTGCCAAAAGCACCCTTACACTGCCAGAAGACTGAGAGCGCCTTGGATGTTTTCGACTCGACGCGTTTAGACCAATGAAGTTTCTTATCTAAAATGACTCCCAGATATTCGGCTTCAATGGAAATGCGAATGGTGACGCCTTTTAGCACTGGCTGAGTCAGATCGGTCAAAATCCTCCTTCTCGTAAAAAGAACAACCTCAGATATAAGAGGATTCACCGAAAGCCCACTCCTAGTACACCATTCATCGATTATGTTCAGCGCTGCCTGCGCGTTAGCACAGACCGTCGCCAAGCATGGTCCGACAGAAAGTACGGCGACATCATCCGCATATGCCTGAGCATAGACGTTAGAACTATTTAGAGTGTTCAACAGAGAGTCGACCACTATGCACCATAACAATGGAGACAGAACGCCACCTTGCGGACAGCCCCTGTTTACCCCTTTCATAACATATTGGCCACAATTCGCATCCACTACCAAAGTTCTATTCATTAGCATTGCTTTAATCCACAACATTAATGTTTCATCTACCCCGTGTTGTCTGGCAGAGTCGTACATGCAGTAAAAAGTCGCATTGTCAAAAGCATCCTAAATGTCGATGAAGATACCCATCGCGTATTCTCTCCTATCAAGCGCGCATTCAATTCTAGCCACTAGATTTTGAAGTGGTCTCACAAGATTTCCCACGCTGATAGGCATGCTGCATCTCCGATAGTGGATGCAGTTTCAAAGCAACTTTGCGCACGTGAAATTCTACCAGTCTCTCCATACTTTTCAGTAAGAAGGATGTCAAACTTATAGGTCTGAAACTCTTGGGGAGCGAATAGACTTCCTTACTTCCTTTCGGAAGCCAAGGTGTAGGAATATATGCCAGTGCCAGAACAGCGGTGAAAATTCTTTTCAGTGTTGGCAGCAACTGGTCTACACCCTCTTGCAGCATAGCTGGATATATTCCATCAGTGCCAGGCGATTTGAAACCATCAAAAGATGCCACAGCATATTTGATGGCCTCAACTGTTACCACGGCTGATGCAGTACACCAGCTGCGTCGAGTTTTCTGACTTAGATCAAGCTCAGCCTGGGTAAGCGGGCCAAGCTGCGACCTAGTGATTATCCGATTGCCAGTCTCCAGCAGAAGACTAAAAGTTTCCGCTTTCGTATCAGTAAATTTGCCATCAGACCGTCTGAGTGACTCCGGTTTGGTCGGCTTACCTCTTTTGAGGACTTTAACCAACCTACTGGTTTCACCGAGTGTCTCGATCTTTTCACAAAAATCTCTATAAGAAGCACTTTTCGACAACCGAATTAACTTCTTATAGTCTTTTTGCTTCAATCTAAAGAGATCCCAGTCACCTTCCAAATTTGTCTTAAGAGACCTATTCAGAAGTTTTCTGGATACTTTCCTAAGCCGCTGCAGTTCCGGGCTCCACCAGGGAACCGGCGTTCTGCAGGAGTTTTTTGTCATTGGACACGCCAGTTCAAAACAGTTGGTAAGGACACTGGTCAGGTTTTGAACATCATCCTCAACCTTTCGTTTCGTTCTGAGTTTAGTTGGAGTTTCGACAGATCTGTCTAGCTCTTTCCTAAACCGCACCCAGTTGGTTTTCCTCGTATTCCTCCTCTCCTGCAAAGTTAAATCTTCACATTCGATTTGGAAAACGATGTATCTACGATCTGATAAGGACACTTCCGGCAGTACCCTCCAGTTAGTAATCGACTTGAAGTACCTATTAGATAAAGTCAAGTCAATTACCTCATGCCTCCTTGCTGTAACAAAAGTTGGCTGGGAGCCAACATTGTTTATTGCCATACCAGATGATAGTATAAAGTCTAGGAGATGGTTTCCTCGTATGTTGGATTTGCTGCTGCCCCAGACTGTATTCTGAGTATTAGCATCGCAGCATATGACTAGTCCCGTCTCCCGAGTGTCACAATACTTTATGAGTTGTAAGGCCGTTCCATTGAACCAACATTAGCTAACAAATATTAGTTTAGCTATTTAAAATCAAGAACCAAATTTTGTCTTCTTGCTAAAGAAGTGCATTATCTGGAAGTAGTAGCAGAAAGCCATTCTGATTGTGGATATACAGTGTTACCTTGCTAAAATAAAGGGCCGATAATGTGAATCGAAAATGTAAAATTTTAGAAATTAAATCGTTAAAAGAGCGTTAGGTATACCATAACCTGGAATCAAAGCGTTGTATCAAAAAAATTGATAGAAATCATAAAACGGATCGGAATCGACAAAAATGAGCGCTATAACCTCTAACGTTATAAAGAAGTTGTGCTCTAATTCGTTGCCGACCCAATTCAGCAGCTTAGTTGTTAGCCTCTGCATTTCTAATATGTACTCGTACAATTTCTACCGGGCACCGTCGTGTATGCGAGATATATAGGGTTATCGTGAATAAATTTTCCCTCGGAATTTTACCCCAAAAAATTTTCTTCAAAAATAGGGAAAAAATTCATCAGGGAAAAGTTAAATATCGCGATTGCGTTGAAAATTCTTCTGAATTGTCATTCATGATACCTATTTCTTTTCTGCGGAATTATTTCCTCTTTCTTGAAGATAGGTAATTTTTGTTCGGGGGAAAAATTCCGAGGGAAAATTTATTCACGATAACCCTGATATAGTCATATCAAAGGGGATTATCCGCAAAAAAAAAATCAGTCGTATCCGCAGACTATTTTATTACAGGGTGATTCTAACACCGGGTACACCTGTGCCTCTCGCAACTTGTAAATATTTACTCAATTTGTATGCAATCGACAAAGTCAATCATAGGTGGGAAAATTGTACGATATGCCAAGCCTTCGAAAATATCTGACTTAAGTTAATTTAGAAAGCAGTCTTGGTGAACTTACGGGATATTGTCCAATAGACTTCCTACAAATAGAATTGACATGTTTTCAAGAGAACATTACCCCATTTGGAAACAATTCTCTTCTACAACCTCAGACTTGACGAAAGTTGATGTCAGGGGCATCCTTCGATTTATTAGAAGCTGTGGCTAGTTCGATTAGCATATCTGTGTAGAGGGAAACACAACCACTCTAACTTAACCTTACGTACATGTGTGAAAACCTGCCTTGGTAGGGCATTCTATAACGTGTATATTACCTCCAAAATGTGAAGTACCTGTGATTTAATTAGCTCACATTTTCAAGGTAGACTAGAACATCTGTGCTATTACGTATCATGCCTCAATTATTACAACAAAAAAATACTAAAACATAAAAAACTTTGAAGAATAATTTCTATCCAAATATGCTTAAATTTAAGTGCCAGGAATTATGTTTACTTATGTATTTCGATACTCAAAAAATGTATACGTTATTTCATGATTTTTGCAAAACGACCATCACTACGGCAAGCGTCGTTGATATTTTTTGCACGTTCACACAAAGTTAATTTGAATGTATCCTCAAATTCATCTGAGAGTAGTTCACTGTTCATGGGGATAGTAAACCCATTCGATGACATAGAATGGAAGGGAAGCCATAGTAGCATGTTAATTTTGTCTTAATGTGTTCTTTTCTTAAGATAACTTGATGTACGAGCATGTATGTGGAAAGTATACATATGTACGTAGGTCCATTGTAAATGGAATTAAATTGTAAATGTGATTAAACTATCGCGTTAAAAAATGCCAGCACCATTCTTAAAGAAAATATTCACTTGCAGCCTCAAGTGGATCTATATTCTCAAGAACTTACTTACTTACTTAGGTGGCGCTACAGTTCGGGGTGAACCTGGGCCTCAACCAACAAGCCTCTCCATTTAGCTCGGTCTTTAGCTAATTGCCTCCAGTTGCGCACTCCAAGTTGGTCGAGGTCCCCTTGAACTTGTGCGCGCCACCTACGGCGATGATTCCCTCTACTGCGTCGTCCCTCCGGGTTAGATTCGAAGACTCTGCGGGCCGGAGCCTTGGTGTCTATTCGCTCTACATGTCCTAGCCATCTCAGACGTCCAATACGCAGTTTTTTGACTAGGTCGATGTCGCTGTACAGCTCGTATAGTTCGTGATTGAATCTTCTCCTCCAAAACCCGTCAACACAAACGGGACCGAAAATCTTACGAAGAATTTTTCTCTCGAAGCGACCAAGGATATCTTCATCCTCTTTTAATAAAGTCCATGTTTCAGCGCCGTAAAGCAGGACTGGGATGATCAAGGTCTTATATAGAGTCTCCTTAGTTGTTCGAGATAGGGCTGTACTGTTGAATTGCCTTATAAGCCCAAAAAAACAGCGATTGGCAAGAGTTATTCTTCGATTGATTTCTACGCTGATTTTATTAGAAGAATTTATAGCAGAGCCAAGGTAGACAAAGTCCCTTACTACCTCGAAGTTATAGCCGCCCACGGTGACGTTTTGTCCAATTCGTCGGTGTTGGTTTTCCCTTCTAGTTGACAGCATATACTTGGTTTTGCCCTCGTTTATCGCCAAACCCATTTTGGCCGCTTCCGTCTCAATGCTTGCAAAAGCACCGGTGACAGCCCGCTGAGATCTTCCGATAATGTCTATATCGTCGGCGTATGCGAGCAGTTGTACAGACTTGTAATAGATTGTGCCTCCGGTGTTGGCTTGTGAGTTCCGCACAATCCGTTCAAGTACAATATTGAAGAAGTCATATGACAGCGCGTCACCTTGTCTAAAGCCTTTTTTGACATCAAAGGTCTCGGTGAGGTCATTACCGACCTTGATGGAGCAGCGAGCGTTCTCCATCGTCAGCCTGCACAGACGGACAAGTTTGGCAGGGATGTCAAAACTAGACATGGCTCTATAAAGCTCTTCTCTATAGATGCTGTCATAGGCGGCCTTGAAATCGATAAAGAGGTGGTGAGTATCGATTTGGAATTCTTGGGTTTTCTCCAGGATCTGCCGAAGTGTGAAGATTTGATCGATGGTGGACTTTCCTGGCCTGAAACCGCACTGATAGGGTCCAATCAGGCTGTTGATAAATGGTTTCAGGCGTTCACACAATATCGCAGAAAAGATCTTGTATGCGATGTTGAGGAGACTGATGCCTCTATAATTGGCGCAGTTGAGGGGGTCTCCTTTCTTGTGGATCGGGCAAACGATGCTGAGATTCCATTCATCAGGCATACACTCGTCTGACCAAATATTAGAAATGAGTTGGTGTATGCACTCTACCAATTCATCCCCAGCTGCCTTGAAAAGTTCGGCCGGTAAGCCGTCAGGTCCAGCAGCCTTGTTGGATTTTAGCTTGGATATTGCTATCCTCACTTCGTTTTGGTCAGGTGGACGGAAATTTTGACTATCATCGTCTATGTTGAATGGTTCATTCTGCCTGACAGCGGGATGTTGGTCTTCGTCGCCGTTATACAGTCTGCAGAAGTAGTTTTTCCATATTCTCAGCACCGACTGTGATTCTACTACGAGGTTTCCATTTTCATCTCTACAGGTTTCTGTACGGGTATTACTTCTCTGACACGTTCTTTTTACCTTTTGGTAAAACTTCCGTACATTGTTCCTGGAGTATAGACTCTCGATATTCTCAAACGCGCGCTTCTCATGCTCTTTCTTCTTCTTTTGGAGAAGCCGATGTTCTTCCCGTCTCTTTTGCTCGTAGAGCTCACGAGCAGCTCTCGTCTTCCTCTGCAGCGCTGCTTTGTATGCCTCTTGTTTTGCTGCATGCACTCGCCGGCATTCTTCGTCAAACCAGGGGTTTCGCGGTGGTGGTCGAGCGAGACCCAACACATCAGTCGCGGCGTTTCTGATGGCATGTTGGCAGCGTTGCCACTGGTCTTCGGTACTTGATGCTGGCGGCAAAGGGGTGATTGAGAGATTTCGGGATACGCGTTCAGCGAAGAGTCTGGCGGTCTCTTGCGATTGTAGCTTTTCGACGTTAAATTTTCTCACAGTAATTCTTCTTTGTTGCTCAGATTGGGATATCCGCATTCGTACCTTGGCTACAACAAGGTAATGATCCGAGTCTATGTTGGCCGCTCGGAAGGTCCGGACATCCAGAATACTGGAGGCATGCCTTGCGTCGATCGCAATATGATCAATTTGGTTGATCGTTACATGATCATTGGACCGCCATGTCTGCTTATGAATATCGAGATGAGGAAACCATGTGCTTGCTATGATGACATTTCGCTCCACAGCGAAATCAATTCGCCTTAGTCCGTTATCAGACGTGGTGTCGTGTAGGCTATGCTTACCGACTGCCCTACCAAAGACGTCCTCCTTTCCTATTTTGGCGTTAAAATCGCCCAATACGATTTTAACGTCGTATTTAGGACATTGCTCGTATGTTTTGTCGAGGAGCTCGTAGAAACAATCTTTGGTGGCAGGGTCATTTTCTTCTGTGGGGGCATGAACACATATTAGGCTTATGTTAGCGAATTTAGCCTTGATCCGGATAGTCATAATACGCTCGCTCACGTGTCGGAAGCTTAAGACTTCTTGCCTAAGTCTGCCGCGTATGACAAATCCGCATCCGAATAAGCGTTGCCTGTTGCCTCTGTAGCAATCACCGTAGTAGATGTCACAGTTTTTCATCCTCTTTTTGCCCGGCCCATCCCATCGCACTTCCTGGATGGCGGTAATATCTGCTTTATAGCAGTCTAGGGCCTCTGCTAGTTGTTCGGCTGCACGTGGTCTGTAAAGGGACAGAACATTCCACGTACAAATCCGAAGGTCGTTGTCCTTATTTCGTTTGCTGGGGTCGTCATTAGTAGTTCCCAAGAACTGGCTGCTGGTTATGTTACGATAACGTACCGTGGTTTTCCGTATTCGGGAGAAGAGTACGAATCGGAGTATAGTTTTAAAATAAAACAATTAGTTTATTTGACAATGTTTATTTACTCTAGGGCCCGCTGTCTCAATGCTTGGCTGCGGCCGTTCGAGTTATAATCAAGAACTTATCCTATTAAATTCTAAATCTATACTGACTTATTCTTACCTATTCTCCGCCTTTTATAGTATCGATTCCATCCATATCATCCACATAAGACATTATGTATATTCGGTACCACCTTTAATCTTTGCGTACCTGATCATAAAACGTATAAACCATTTCCTGTGATCAGGTACCGTCGGTGATCCGTTCCTATGTTTATTGCTTTAAGCAATAACCCGGATTAGTCGCATTTAATGTGTAATGTAAATGCAACTTAAGCGATTACGCTTAAGAGTTGCTATGCGATAGTTAGGGATGGAATCGATATAGGTATATTGTTACTATGATATTTTGGGACGCATGTAGTGAGTCACTACAGTTAAAGTTATCTTTATACCAAAAGCTGCGAAACCCAGCCGTACCATTGCAAAAGACTTCAGACCCATAAGTCCTTCATTCTGAAGACATTTAAAAAACATAGAAATACACATCCACAGTACGATTTCACCCCGGGATCTATCTTCGGCACAGCATGCGTACACCAAAGGCAGAGGCGTCGAGACGGCACTTCACGACGTCGTAAGCGGATCAGTAGAAATGCGGTGAAGTGGGAGGGTTGTGATCCCTTGTTTTCGGATCATAACCTCGCTGATAAAGGAAGAAGAAAAAGAAGATACAAGCAGTTGTACGGACTTTTGATAGATTGTGCCTCTGGTGTTGGCTTGGGAATTTCGCACAATCCGTTCAAGTACAATATTAAAAAAGTCACATTACAGCACGTCACCTTTTTTTACATCAAAGGTCTCGGTGAGGTCATTACCGAACTTGATAGAGCAGCGAGCGTTCTCCACCGTCATCCTGCACAGACAGCAGCGAGCCTTCTCATTCTATAGAGATAGATATGCATCTTTCTTTGCATAAGTAGTCAAAATGAAGAGTGGAGGCCAAACTATTGTCTAGAATCACCTCAAGACACTTAGACTGACTTAGAGGATTATGACATGACTTAAGCAACTTCAACTAAGCTCCGACTATTTCGTTTTCCTCCATCTCATTTATTACTATGCCTTGGTCCATTGTTTCAAAGGATCTTTTTGAAGTCGACATTCTTTTTTTCAACTGTTATCCAATTCAGAGATGTTTCACTATGAGTATCCCTTTTCTCTTGTAAATGTCCCCCCGGTTGTTTTCCATAACGCCGCAGTGGCGTCGAAATTCTTCACATTTCTTTGTGTTACAATCTTTGGCCTTGCTGACCACCTAAATGTCTTAGTTATCATCAGGCACTCGGCGCTAAATAAAAGGACTGGTAAGATCACCGTTCTGAAGAGAGTCAAATTTATCATCAAAATAGAGACTAAACAAAACACATCTCTAATAGTTCCTGTCCGGAATTGGGTTACTCGTTTCTCCAGGTTTATTCCACTAGACAGACTATTAATTTATGGAATTTGGTATTATTATAAGACCACCATACTTCCAGAATACGTAAGAGGCATCTGTTGACAAAGCCATGCAATTTGTTTTTCAAAAAGTCGGAAATCAGCTACTTTTGCGCCTGTAAAGGACTGCCAAAAACACATTGGATTTGAAGATTCTTATCCTAGTGTTCCCTGAAAACTAGAATGGGCTCCATATTTTTCGTAGCATGCCAGATATGTTAAAACTTCGTTGCCGACTCGAATATGTTACTGTTACTTCGATTTTAATTACCTATGTGCAGTTGGTAGATCTGTTTTTAGTGTTTCGAGTTTTGTTTGTGTATACGAATGTTTTACGAAAACTAGGCATGTGTGTGTATTTGGTGTAGTGAAGATCTTTGAACTGCTCGGTAAAATTCCGAGATAGTAACGACGTTTCATTTAATGTAGGCTGTGTACAGGTGTTGCTTCGTTTGAACACAGTATTTGCTTAATTTTTTTTTCTTTAAGAGTCTCGTGCTAATAGATTTTCAGCTTCCCCACGAGATTGATAAATCGCATTCACAGTTTTGAAAAGTTCAGATGCACTGCACAGTACACCTCGCATTTTGTTGTGTTGCACAGCACAGTTGGACAAATTTCCATGAGATCCTGAATTGATCCACCACCGACATACAAACATACAGCTTAGATTAGTTTCGATAAAAGATTCATTACAATTTACAAATCTTATAGAGGAGCACGACAAGAACCGTCTGCCATGAAGATCATTTTTTATAAATATTTTAGGTACATATAAATCCATATATTATTCCAAGTCAAAAGTTTTATATATTAAAAGGTTTTTTTTGTATAATTTGACTATGATAAAAATAAAATGAATTTTTGGCGCAACAGCTGTTCAACTGCCTGGGCCTAGCTTCTCGCAACCACTCGTGTTGTGTGCGTTATATTTCTTCACATAATTGGCGTATTGTGGCGTATCCGAAGGGCGATTTGAGAAACTTTTTCGTGACAACAATACTCTCGGATGTTTGCCAGAAGTTCGCGAGAGGTGGGACCGTGAACAAACTTTTTGGTGTTTTCTGGGATTCGAACATGGAACCTCACGCGCAGTGATCCGACACACTAACCACTTGCGCCACGGCGCCCACATTTGACTATGATATCGACATATATATTTTGTTTAATTCTCTTAAACAATTGCGTCTTCGAAGTCACCTTAGTTATTAAAATTTTTTCCTCTTAAATCTTTTCACATGATCTGAGCAGATGGTAATCTAATGATACTAAGTCGGGTTTATACAGGGTGGGCCAACTACAAGTTTCTTTTTAAAAATGCAATAAAATGAATAAAATTATGGAACACAACGTCGTTCAAGTGGCTGCCTCGGCTGGCCTCGCAGTAGCGCATTCTATCACTCCAATTTTCCAAGACCTTGTTGATGGTTTCGGGCTGTAGCTCACGGATTGCTTCGATGATATTGGCCTTAAGTGCTTGAATCGTTTCCGAATTCTTGGCATAACATCGGTCCTTCACGGTTCCCCACAACAAAAATTCCCAAGGGGTCAAATAGCAGCTCCGAGGCGGCCAATTGACATCGCCAAGACGACTGATAACACGATTTGGGAATTTGGTGTGCAAAAGACCGATTGTGGCATGGGCTGTGTGGCATGGCGCGCCATCCTGCATGAACCAGAGGTCGTCCAAATCCATGTCATCAATTTCAGTAAAAAAAAAAGTCGTTAACATGGCTCTGTAACGCCCACCGTTGACCGAAACGTTGTCCCCAGCCTCATTTTCAAAGAAAAATGGTCCAATTATGCCACCACTCCACAATCCGCACCAAACTGTCACTCTCTGTGGACGCATTGGCTTCTCGACAATAACGTGCGGGTTTTCCGAACCCCAGATGCGGCAATTTTGTTTGTTAACGTAGCCGCCGAGATGAAAATGTGCCTCGTCAGAAAAGATGATTTTTCGCCCAAAATCGTTGTCCAATTCAAACTGCGAAGCGATAACGAAGCGGATAGTCATGCGCTTTCAATTGCTGAATCAATTGTACCTTGTAAGCGAATAGTCCCAGATCTTTGTGCAGAATTCTCCTCAGGCTAGTGCGTGAAATGTTGAGCTGTTGAGATCGACGACGAGTTGATGTTCGTGAATTGAGTCTCACACTCTCGGCTACAGCAGCCACATTCTCAGATGGACATATAAACTTATACCGACAATCCAAGACTGGATAAGTCGAAAGCATGGAGACTGCAACTATCATCTAACGCAGTTCCTGTCTGGCCACGGTGGCTACCGCAAATATCTACACCGTTTTGGACATGACAACTCACCATCCTGCCCGGAATGCCCAGGTGAAGATGAAGATACGGAGCACGCAGTGTTTTACTGCACACGTTTCACGGCATGGAGAATTACTCTGCCAAGTCCGTCACTACTCCTCGACCATATGTTACAGTCGGAAGAGAATTGGATGGCAATATGTTCCTTCGTAACAACTCTACAAAAAGAGCTGCGGAGAATAGAAGAGCTAAGAAGAGCAGCTGAAGCAGCGGAAGAAGCTGACACAAGAAGCATAGCATAAATTGCTAACCAGCCCCGCGAAGTAATACCTAACGGCAGTCCCGCGGGGAGAGTGGTTGAAGTGTGTAGGGTGTGTGTTTAGTACGTAGGCGTATTCCTGAAATCGATTACTCAGGTTTGCGAATCGTGCATGCTAGTAGCACTCGGGCTATTAGTATCTATGAAGATTACACATCCCTGGCGCAATCCAAAAAAAAAAAAAAAAAAAGCAGCCACATTCTCGTCTGTGCGCACCGTACGATGACGGGGACCATGAGTGTTGTCCACTAGTATACCAGTCTCACGAACTTTTTGCACAAACTTGCGTACAGCAGGCGCGGTGGGTGCTTCATTTCAGCCAAAACTTCTTTTCAAAAACGCACTGTTTGGGCTACACAGCACTCACTTTGGAAATAAGTTTTCAATATTTCCCAATGTTTTTCAAGCGTAAAGCGACTCATTTCATTCCGCGGAGGTATGATACTGACTTTCTGTCAAGATTTCGAGCGGGAAACAGCTGTCAGTGTCAAAATAACCTATGATTTAAAAAGAAATCACAAGATGTCCCACCCGTTATATATATATACCTAGAGCTAATCCTGGATAAGAAACTAAATTAGAAATTTTACATTGAGGAAAGAGTAAAAAAAATGACACGATTACTTTCTAGACGTGCAACCGCATCTTCGGTAGAAATTGGGGTCCAAACCCCAAAATCATCCTTTGGATGAACACAGCAATCGTTAGACTCATACTAACATACGGTAACTTGGTCTGCTGACAAGCCACCAGTAAAGCAACAAACCTCAATTCAATGCCAAAATACAAGACTTATACATATGGTATGTTATGCATCAGCATAACTGCTGCAATGAGAACAACCCCAATAGCGGGATTGAAAACAATCCTCGGACTACTGCTGGTAGACCTTTATACGCAAGAGTCGGCGGCAAAAAGTGCGCTCAGAATCAGCTAGTGCAACGGCTGGAAATCAAGTCCAACCGGACATGCTCAGATCCTAAGTAATATCGCAGCAACGAATGTCATTAGCGACTATCTGCTGCCTTCTTCTCGGAAACGCTGGCGTCTTTCCGAAAACGCTCAGTATTCGCAGCTTGATCATACTCCCTGACCAGAGTAGTGTTTTCCAAGTGGAGGCTCTAGCGGTTACGACAGCCGCCAATATCACGAGCGGATATCTCCATCTTCATTGATAGCCTGGCGTCTACAAAAGCAATATCTCCTATAGAAATAAAATCGAAACTTGTTTAGAGTTATCGCGAAGAGCTTAAGGTTCTTGGCTCGCAGAACAACTTAAAACTCTTCTGGGTCCCGGCCACAAGGGCCATATACTAGAGGCACTCAGAAATTTACGAGTCCCAGCATATCTCATAAAAATCGTGACGAATTACTTCAAGCGCAGAGTATTAACCTACGACACAGACAACGGACCCAAAGAATACAAGATCGCTGGCGGAGTACCACAGGGGTCAGTGCTAGGTCCCTTACTCTGGAACGTGATGTATGATGGGATCTTGCGTCTTCCAATAGCCGAGGAAACAAAAATTATCGGATTTGCGGACGACATTGCAATCGTCGTAACTGGCAAACTACTGGAAGAGGTTGAGCAGATAAGCAACTCTACAATTAGGACCGTACGGAACTGGCTGAGTTCAGCTGGTCTCACGTTTGCAGAAAATAAAACGGAAGCGGTTCTAATAAGCAGCAGGAAGAAGGAGAAAACGGTAAATATTACTGCGGGTAGCCACACAATAACATCGAAGCCCCACATAAAATACCTCGGATTCATACTAGATACGAGACTATCGTTCAAGGAACACAAGAGTGTGTCTCACAAAGCAGCGAATGCCAGCGCTGCCCTCGCACGAATCATGCCTAATACAGGAGGCCCGTTGTTGCACTTTTCTTTGGGCAGGGAAAATTAAGCCGCGGGTAAATTAAAACAAAAGTAGCTGACTTGCTACACTTAATTAGAGAAAAAAACAAACGCAAAAAAAAAGGAGAACACGACCGATCGCTTTTGCGATCGGAAAACGGAATGACAGAAAGGGGCGAAAGAAAAAAGTGCAACAACACAGCACGTTGAGTGCTGTTCGCTCACCGGCCGCTCAGCTGGGGTGGGTTCGATTTGGAAATCGAAGACAAAAAGATAGGGTGAGTAATCAGGGGTTTGGACGCCACGTAATTTTTTTTTCAAAAAAGGGAGGAAAATTACGAAACCTTTTGGGGTGGTTTTGGGAAATGGTGGGTAATGCACTTGTGCTGAAACAAATAAATGATAACAAAACACTGATTTCAACCTCGTTATAAAAGCTCGTTACGAGCGGGCGATTTATTAAAATTAAAAAAAAAAAAACAATCGAAGGCACTCAATGAAATTCACAAAAAGAAAAGAACAACAAGGTAATTTACGGGGGATCGAGAAAAAAACCTCGATGAGGAAAAAAGATCCCCAAAAGAGAGCAAGAAAAAAAATATCGCCGTAGGAATGGCCCGCTACGGCAAGACCCGAACAACTTAAAACCGAATAAATTACGGGTCGCGTGTCCCGCTTTCACCGGGAAATTTCAAAAGATAAACGGAACATATTTCTACCAGGTTCACCAATAATTTCAAAAAGAAAACCTACACAAAACGTCTACCTAACAACAACTTCTAAAAACAAGAAAATCAGATACAAAATTTATCTGTGAAATTCCTTGATATCTCCTTGCTCTATCCTCTTTCTGCTCGGTGCCTCGTTCCGGCTACCAGTCTTCTCCAAAGTCCTTACGTCCTCGTCTTGTAACGCTTGTCACTCTCACTTCCTCTCCTAAACATCTTCAATTTTTTTATTTATTTTTTTTTATTCTTCCACTATTCACTATTTTTGTTATTAACAAAAAAATCAACTTTGTTGATTCTCACTCCTGCTCAGTTAAACAAACTTCCAAAAACTCTGCTGGTCGACCAAGAAGTGGTCTCCCGCTGAATACTAGGCCTAGTCGAGCTTCGAGCCTTTTACTCACACATATGTGAATCCCCGCAAATTCAGCTATTGGATTCAAGAGTAGCTTGCTGTACATTACTCCGCTCATTTGCGTACGTATGCAACCGCTCTTGAACCACCGCTATTCCGCTCTCAATATTCACCCACATTTCGCTGGCTCGAATTCGCCCGACTTCGGCTTTTTCCCACAATCCGCTCTATTTCTTTTAACAATTTCGGAAAATCAACAAAGTGGAAAAAGATTATTAATTAAAAATTACTAAAGTGGGTTTCCTCCCACCAATAGTAAAAGAAGAGAAGAAGTGACCGACTAGGTACAGGACGGGCCCTAAAACGCCATTCTGCGTTCAACAAAATTAAACTACCGGAAGAAAATAGAACGAGCAGTAAAATTTAAATTACTAGGGACTAGGGACGAGCCCTTAACGTGCCATTCCACACATAGAGTCGAGGGTTAGGATGGGCTTTCGGCCATTGATGGGTTCCATCCAAACCATTCCTTATTCGTGGGCTGCCGCTTGTCTTGTTTGTGTTTGATGGTGTTTGATGTCGATGCCTTCGTGTGTTTGGTTGTGTTTGTGATGTTGAATATGTTTGCATGATGTAGTGGTTGCGTTGTTTCTGGGACGCCTTGTCGCCTCGCGATGTACTTATGTTTGATGATTGTTGCGTTTGTAGGTATTAGGACACCTCGCCCCCTTGCGTTTAATTAAGTGTTTCTCGTTGCTCGTAGATTCTGGGACACCTCGTCCCCGCTCATTGGCTTGTCTTGTGACGTTGGTTATGTCGATCTGGAACAGACTCTCTGTCCCATCTGTTCACACGTTGATTGTTGTACTGCGTTGTAGTTAGTGTTGTTTGTGTTTCGTGTGCCCGTTGTTAAGGTGGACAGCTTGTAGTGGCGAACACACCGTCTTTGCCATCGCTGGTCTCACCCTCGCCGCTCGTCTCATTCTCAAGATTGTTGGAGAAACCGCCCGTTTCTCCCCTCCTTCCGGGTTCATTCATCTCTTGGTAGTTGGAGGAACCGCCCGCTCCTCCACTTCACTCATTAATTTTTTTTCATTCATTTTCAATGGCCCGCTAATCCTTCATGAGGGTCGCGCGGGTAGGATGCTCAGGTGGACTCTCCATCCTTCTCGATCCTCTGCCATTGACACCAATTCATCAGGAGGAATCCCTAAGCGGCTCCAGGGGAGATGTCGGACTTGATCCAACCATCTATTTCTAGGCCTTCCGCGAAGTCGCCTACCTGATGGCACGGCAACCATGGCGCGTCTTGGAAGCCGGTCTGGGAGCATACGCACTACGTGACCAAACCATCGAAGCATAGATCGTTCCGTTTGGAGAAGTAGCTGTTCAACATTGAGCGCCGCGCGTACTCTGGTGTTGCGCACTCGATCCCTACGAGTTATTCCAACAACACCGCGAAGGAACCTCATTTCGGCAGCTTGTATCCGCGATCTTATTCTTTCGGTCACTACCCAAATTTCATGACCATAGATGAGAGTTGGAACATACACCGAGTTAAAAACCGATAGCTTAGCTTGAACACTAAGTTCGGCCTTCCTTACAACAGATTGGCCAAGCTCTCTCAAAATTGATCCAGCCTGACCAATTCTACAGGATAACTCGGCATTGCTCCTCCCATCACTCGTGAATAAGACCCCGAGGTACTTAAACTTATCCACCTACTTCAGTGGGACTCCACTAACATGCAGAGTGCACTGAATGTGTTTTTTAGATATGACCATTACTTCCGATTTGTTCACGTTGATCCCCATACCAGCATCATCACAAACGGCTACAAACCTTTCGAGTGCGCGCTGAAGTTCGGTTTGAGAGGATCCAAGGAAGACCAAATCATCCGCAAAGAGCAGATGACTAGTCCTTAGGTCTCCCACTTTGAAACATTCCCCGCCACGGATGCGCTGTTACATCCAATCCATATATACAATGAAGAGGAGAGGTGACAAAACGCACCCCTGGCGGAGTCCAACGCCCACAGTGAAAGGTATTGATTTAATACCGTTTATCCGAACACAGCTTCTACAGTTTGTATATAAAGACTGAATCGCCCTTAACAGGGAACCAGCAACCCCATACTCCTGCAGAACACTCCAGAGTTTGGCTCGAGGAACCCTATCATATGCCTTTTCCAAATCCACAAGACAAGTGTAGACAGGTTTGGCATACTCCCAGGCATTCTCAAGAACCATTCTGAGAGTGAACAACTGGTCGGTTGTGCTTCTACAGGGACGAAAACCGCACTGCTCATTCCTCAAACTGTCCTCAACCACAGCTCTGGAACGCATTTCTAGCACCTTAGCGAAGACTTTTCCAGGAAGACTTAGGAGAGATATACCCCTATAGTTGGCGCAATCTCTTTTGTCCCCTTTTTTAAAAAGAGGAACTATCACCCCCATTTGCCAATCACCAGGTGTTTCACCGCATTCCCAGGCCACTTTAATGACACGCGAGAGCCATTGAACTACCCCTTTACCTAAAGCCTTGAGCATTTCTGGCCGAATTTAATTTAAGATGTCCTCCTCATTGGAAAGAAGTCTACCGTCTTTGGATTTGACTCCTTCAACGATATTCAACTTTTTTCCTCTGAGTCGGCGGACGGTCTGCCAGAACATCTTATTTGCAGATCTGTGGTCACGTTCCAATTTCTCGCCAAACTCCTTCCAAGACTGTTCTTTCGCTGTTTTCACAGCTAATTTGCAAGTTCTTCAGTCTGCAGTTTACCGATCTCGAGAATCGGAGTTCCCCAAGTGAATCCACACCTTAAAGGCTCTCTTCTTCCCTCTGATGGCTTCTTGAACTCCGGGCGTTTTAAACCAAGCAGTTGTTTTCTCACCACCAGCCGCCACACCAAGCCGCTTCACTCCACAAACATCTCCCGCAGAGGCAATAACCGCTGTTGAAAACAGTTGCCATTCTTCCTCTACATTTGATGGAACAGTTGGAATTCGTTCAAACCTCTCAGATATTTGCCGCGCAAATGTCTCCCGTATCTCATCGTCCTATAACCTCTCCCATCGTATGCGTGTAACCATTCTTGGTTTACGCTTTGGTAGGGGAGTAGGCAAATCAATCCCGGGATCCCGGACGTTTTTTGCTCTTGAACGATCCCGGGATTGGCAGTCACCAATCCCGGGATTTTCGGGATTGAAAGCTGATTTTATTTGATACTCTCTGTCTCTGAAGCAAACCCTAAGTCATTTTTGATTTTTAAAATTTAGATTATTAATTTTTTGTGATCGAAATTAACCTTCGCCTTGCCGTTTTCCAAAAATGATGTACAGATAAGAAACATATCTAGAATAGGTTATATTACGGTAGTGTTTGACAGATCTGGCGCCGTTGAAGCGCAAATCAAGGTATGCGTTCATCTATTTTATTTGTATTATGGTTTCTTCAGTGCTTATAGGTTCTATGAACCACGCATGCATGCAGTACTGTTATTGCGCATGCGTATACAAACTTAAAGTGTATGTTAGAACTTCGAAGGCGCCATTACCACTTCCTAGACTCACGAAAACCTGTTTTTTTAGAAAAGAAGAAAGTATTCAAGGAAAGGGGGACACGTTTTGAAAATCATGCAATACCTACAGTGATTGCGCAGCGCATGCAACTAAGAGTGGTTTCCACTATCTAGACACATGAAAACTTGTTTAAAGGAGAAAGAGAAACAAGTATTTTCGAACAAGAGTGGGCGATGTTGCAAGTGCGTCATAAAAATACTGTACGAGAAACAAGTGTAGTTATGGTTTAGTTTCTATTGTGTTTGTGGTGTTCTCGCATACGTTTTAAATAAAGTACTAGTCCCAATAATTATTGTGTGATTTCAAAAATGTCAAGTGAAACTCATTTTACCAAGCATAAAAAAGATTGTAAATCTGACCCATCACCATCAGGTTGGCATCATTTTTACACATCAAAAGATGGAAAAAGTGCACAGTGTAAAAAATGTAAGTCTGTCCTGAAGACTTTGGGAGGTTCAACTAATGGCTTACACACGCACTTATTAGCCATCCATAAATCCGAAGTGGGAGGTGAACTGAGTATTGCTTCGATTAGTCGACAATCAAGAGAGAAGCAAACGGCAGGACCATCGGTTAAACGGAAAATGGATGATTTTATTGCTTTTGATTCATTTTAATAATAAGAAAAATTCAGAGCATAATAATTATGCTGTTTTTTTATTTATAAAAAGATAAAGCACTTCTAATTAATTTCTACATTTTTGTGAGCAATTATCGGAAGTTGATTTAATTTTGTTAAAAACATGACATCAATTTTTTGACCCGTGTATCGGTTTTTGGTTTCATTTATTTTTTTTTTTCCAAAAAAAAAATATTCTGTCCAATCCCGGGATACCCCGGGATCCCGGGATTCATTTTTCCAAATCCCGGAATCCCGGGATTGAAAATTAGCTTCGGGATTGAAATCTCTATAGGGGAGGCACTCTCTCGCTAAGATACAATTTGCACAGCACTAAGTGATGATCAGTTGACAGTTCGGCCCCTCTCAATACGCGAACATCACAAACCATTCTCTTCAGACACGATGGTACCACAAAGAAATCGATCAGCGACTTCTGCTGAACACTCTGACGGTACCACGTGTATTTGTGAATGTCTTTGTGTGGAGAGATAGTGTTCATGATGGATAAGCAATTTTCACAACAAAAATCCAACAACCTCTCTCCGTTCGCATTTTGATCAGGATCACCGTTCCTCCCAATCACACATATACACCATGTCATAACATATACACCCACATGAGCATTGAAGTCACCCATCAGGACAAAAGAATCCATATCTGCAACCTTTTCAAGGGCAACATCAACTTCATCTAAGAAAGCTGCGTACTCTGACTGAAGGTTCGGTGCATACACCTGCACCAATGCCAGAGTTTATCTTTCAAGCTTGAGCTTTAAGATCGCAACTCTCCCTCCTAATGGTATCCACTCCAATACTCTGTCTGTCAACCTGGGACTTGTGAGTATCCCCACTCCCGCCCGAGCAGACATTGAGGGTGCGACTCCTGACAGGAAGAGCTTCCACCCACCCGAAAGGTCCACAATTTTAGAACCTCTCTGTTTTGTTGAAGAAACGCCAACTATATCTAGTCGACTTTTAACAGCCTCCCCAACAAGCTCAAGATCCTTCCCTGTGAGCGATGAGACGTTCCATGTGCCTATCCTAAGTCGATGCCGTTGTCGAATCTCAGAGAGTCCATCTGTGCCCCTATCGGTGCACTCCACTTCTTCAGGGTAAAATGTGTAATCAAGGGAATCCTATATCGATTGTCTCTGCTAGATGCTGAGGAAATGGGCCAATGGCTGATAGAACCATGGCTGCCCTCCACTTTCCCAGCATTTTGCAGAAACAAAGGGAGGAAAGAGGGAGAGAAGGAAAGATGCGTAGAGTAGGCCTTGTTGTGGTAAATTTTACCGCAACAAATCCCACCCTTACCTCCAAGGAAATGTGCTTACGATTCGAAGAATCGTAAACCATTTCTTAAGGTTGCTGGGTCCACGACACAACAAAGGGGTAAAGTCCATCATGGCCAACGTCTATTAAAAGAAAAAAAAAACAAACTACTCTACAGTGGGACTTCAGAGTTTACATATCGGGTGTCTCACAACATGGCTTCAGGTCCTTGACGTGCCATGTTCCGCGCTCTTTACCGCTTTCATCCTCTATGACATATGTCCAAGGCGACACCCGCTTTTTAATCACGAAAGGACCAACAAATTTAGAAGCTAACTTGGCTGCATAGTAGTTAGCGGCATCCAATAAGATGAAATTCCTTCGCCACACCAAATCCTTCGGAAGGTATTTCACATCCCTCCATCGGAGATTGTAGACCGTCGCAGACTTCTTGGTCGCCGCTACTAACTTTTTGCCTATATCTTCCCTAAGTCTCCTAAATTGTTCTGCTATCCTATCTAAGTCGTGGTCCCTACTCCTATCATGGTCACTTACCGACGGTAGCTCACGGCCGTAAGTAACCATGTCCCTACCAAAATTCGCATAATACGACGAAACTCCTAAAACCTCATGTTGCGATGTGCGTATGGCACACGCAACCCTAGCTAACTGAGAATCCCAGCTGCGGTGATTCTTTGAAACGTAAGTCCTCAACGTAGTCTTAATAAATTGGTTAATCCGCTCCGCCGGATTAGCCTGTGGATGGTAATGAGCAGTGAACCTAATTTGTGTACCATACCCAGCCTCCATGAGTTTTTTCGATACCCACGGTTTCTAGACGAGAGGGAAATACTGAGGTAGAATTTAAGCGTGGGACTAACCCCCGAAAACATAGTCGGTGAAATGCTTAAGAGCCAAAAAGCTTGTAATGTAGTGACTGAAATTGCCAAAAATATCATGAGCAAATTAAGAATATTAAAACGTGAGAGAAAATAGTCCAATAGGACTAACACGGATACAAATGAGAGCTAAATCAGAAACCCCCATACGATGAAATGCCAAGAAGGCGGTACCGTAGGGAGAAAGGGTAAGAAGGAAGAAGGGGTCCCACACTGTTACTGAGTACGGGCTCAGTTTCGTCTTTTGAAGATTACCACCTCCCAGCGTAAAAAGAAAATAAAAAAGGCTGGCTAAGAGCACCCAACAGGGATCCACAAGTGTAGGAAGGAACAAACTTCAGATCAAGATCACTGGAACAAAACCTCAATGCGCATCACAATGAGTCTACATAGACCTGAGTGTGATAAAGAGGAATTAACTTCTTCATCAACCCCCTTACCTAACCTAACCTAAAAAACACCAGTAGCCCTTCGCACCGCTTCATTTTGATTTAAAACATAAACACATAGATTTTGGCAACATTCTTAGCACTACTGTGGGTATGTTCTGCTTAAGCATTTTAATTAAAAATACTTTTGTGTAACATTTTTCATAACAAAATTTGCTGAAATGCGAGTATGATGATGTTTGCTGTCATGAGTTTTAATAAAGCAATTTTCGAATGTTAACATTATCTTGGCATTTTAAGATAATGACTTATCTATCCCTAGATTTTTGTGGACATTGTATGAGTAATAGGATCGCTTTTTACGGTTTAGGAATTTTGAATTCTTCAAAAATTTAACAAACATCGTCTTTTGAGCAGTCTAGATTTGGGGTCTGTGAGCCTAAATTTCGACTACAAAAATATCATATGTCTAAAGATTCTAAAGTTTGCAAACTATTTAATGATACTCGTATAAACATACGTGCACGGCTTGCAAAGCGAACTGGAACTTTGGAAGAAGACATTGAACTAGAATTCAAAATTAATAACAGTCTTACAAGCTTTGCAATCTTTGGTGATTTATTATTATTAATTAGGGGTAGACACTGATGTAACGTTCATATCAGAACCTGGTAAAGGCGTGTACACAAACACAAGGGAAATTTTATGCAGATTTACGTAAGATAATAAAGCGAGTCTTCATTATCTATGTACTTTGAAGCAGAGGTTTTTTCGAAAATAAAAAAAAATGTAGGACACATTAATTATTTCAGAAACCAGACAATTTGTCTGAATAGCTGGAATGAAAATAAATGAAATGCAATAAATATGGGAGATAAAGATTAGTTTATTCCGAACACCCAGATAAAAGGCGGTTCATTGTACTTAAAACCCCAGTCGGAAAAGCCCCTAGTCAAATTTGTGTGCACTATTAGTTAAACACAGAATTCCGATAAGAAAATGATATTGAATTGAATTCATTTCCATGATATCGAGGACCAAGATGCGTAATTTCATTCTGTAAAAGCGCGACACAGACAGAGGAAGTTTTCACTTTTGAGGTAAGACTCGCACGTAGGGTACGATTCTTGATTCCCATCTTGCGCATGTGATGACCACATGCATTGTGTGCCGTGATTAGCAAAACTATAGTTCTGTAGCCTTTCCTACTCCAGGTTAGGTTGGCTGTCCACACGAGAGTGCAGACACACTTAGACCAGTGAAGGTCCTTTGTGATATCATGGATCAAACCATTAGGCCACTCAGGGAGTAACAAAACCAACCGGAGCTTTTGACAAAGCGATGGACGCTCATTACGTCCAAAGACGCCAGATCGCCGAGGTCGTCAAGGAAGGGGGACCCCAGATGGAGCATTTTTTTATGCGACAGGGCTGGACATGTGCATAGGAGGTGAAGGATGGTTTCCTCCTCCTCCTCCTCGTCCCTACATCTCCTGCAGAAGTCGTTGGAGAAGAGACCAAGTCTTCTGGCGTGTTGGCCTATAAGACAGTGTCCAGTGAGAACACCAACAACGCAGCTGATTCGGGTACGCTTTAACTTGATCAGATCGGCACTACGTTTTTGATCCAGCTTAGGCCAGATCTGTCTCGAAATGTGACACGTTGAGCCGTTTACCCATCTGAGGTTGGTCGTGCTAATAGCATTCAGCTTTAGTAGATACTTACATGTAGCGAGGGGCATACCCAGGGCTTGCCTGTCAGGCAAAATCCTTAGAGTGGTACCCTGTCTGGTGAAGTCGTCAGCCCTGCAGCTACCTGGAATGTCCCTGTGGCCCGGCACCCAGCATAGGTGAATATTGAACTGCTCTGTCATCTCCATAAGAGATAGACGACAGTTTAAGGCGGCCTTTGAAGTGAAGGAGAATGATTCCAGGGACTTCGTTGGCGTTTGGCTGTCAGTGAAAATGCTAATATCCCTGACAGATAATACATTACATTTCAGCCAGGACAGGGCTTCCTTAATCGCCATGATTTCCGCCTGGAAAACGCTACAATGATCAGGGAGGCGGAAAGAGATGCTCAGATTGAGCTGTTCGGAGAAAACACGACAAACCACCCCACCCTCCGTCTTAGATCCATCTGTAAAGAACTGAACCGAGCTACCATCGACAGGGGAGAAAGTGTGCCATGCATCCCGGTTAGGGATGCTCGTACGGAAGTTACGGTCAAATCTCAGTTTCGGCGGGGTGTATTCCGTGTTTTCCTACTCCAATTGACAAGTAATTTTGTAGTGCTTTTATCAGAATCATTTACCATTTGAGAATCAATATAGTATTTTATTCAAACTGACACCAATTATCGGTTATAGACTTAGGGGAAAAGTCTCTGAACCCTCTTTCATAAGTGGGTCAGAAATTTCAAATTAGCAAACCCTATTCCAATTAGAAAGCTACGTTCTTACATTCTAGAACATTCTTTGAGTGATATGATAGGAGTCTCGAGTACCTTGGCTATCACTATAGATGCTGATACGTCTACCATACCATCCCTAAGTCAAGATTGCACTCTAAGTATGGTAGAGGATCCTGTTCAAAACGCAGAATTTGGTCTCATTATCCAAAAAGCAGCCAGCTTCAGTTGTATAAGTGGTGCTAGAGCAGTCGATATACTGTGACGGTTTCTTTCTTCAAAGGCTGAGGTGGGCTGAGTTTCAGTCCGCACTTAGGGCAGGCTTAGGAGGGATCCAGTCCGCACTTAGCGCAGGCTTGGAAGGTAGCAGTCCGCACTTAGGGCAGGCTTAGGAAGGATCCAGTCTGCACTTAGGGCAGGCTGGAGGGTAGCCGTCCGCACTTAGGGCAGGCTTCCTGTGACCCAGTCCGCATTTAGGGCAGGCTTAAGAGGGACCCAGTCCGCACTTAGGACAGGCTTAGGAGGGACCCAGTCCGCACTTAGGGCAGGCTTAGGAGGGATCCAGTCCGCACTTAGGGCAGGCTTGGAAGGTAGCTTTAAAAAAGGCGGCAAATCCGCTATGCTTAAATCGGTTTTTTTTCTCTCAGACGGGCCGACTATAGCAGTCCCGTGGGTTATTGCCCAATCACCGGGGTGAAGGCAGAGAAAAAGATCGGTGGAAAAGTCCGAAAACTAATTCCTTGAGATTCTGTCAAGAGTACACTCGCTTGGTACTACCACGTTTGAGCAGACTCTCCCGAATGCATTTCATGCACTCTCCTTTATGGAAAGATCCTGCAAGACGAGAATGTGAATCTGGAGCCAATGCAAAATTCCCTTCACATTCTCGAGTGCGACCTTTGTATATTTTTGACATTGCATTTTGCTCCCTTTCCTCCGTTTCCTCTCGTTCGACTGAGGATTCGGAGAGTATTCGCGGTTTCGCTACCTGCCAACAGATAGCGGCCTTCGCATTAGGTGTTTAGTGAGGTGTGTGCAGAGTGTGGATGATCGCTGGCTTGTACTTCTGTGGCGGTGGATTATGTCACTTCGTTACAATACCTACTTGCAGAAGGGATTAGTGAAATGCTGAAGAAAACCATTTGGGTTTCCCCATCCAGCCCTCTGGAGTAAATATGCTTCATATCTTCTAGCGAACATGACAACAGGGCTTATATGGTATTATCGATAATTATCATAAACAAGTACATTGCTCGGATATCTAACAAAATAGTGCTTCATACTAAATTTTATGTCTTTCGTGCCAGACTCCGTTTTTCTTCGGCCGGTACCTCGCTTTCGCCTGAACGGCTAGGTCCAGCGATAGCAAGTTAAGCAAAGCGTTAAGAGCGTCATCAGAAGTAGTGTGTATGGCCCCAGTAGTTCCAAGGCAGACGTTTCTCTGTAGTTTGGTAATTATAGATTTAAGCAATGTCGTAAGGCACTATACTACAGAGGCATAGCTAAAAATTGGTGTGGGCGCAAGGGCGATCAGTAGCAGAGGTATCGAAGAATCGACCAACCAATGGATCAGGGCCACGCTGGTAAGTCGGATCATTACTTCCTCCTCTGGGCGAGTGTCGGTGTCCATAACTGCAGCCAAAGGCTGTCCTCAAGGAGGAGTTCTTTCCCCCCTATTATGGTCTATAGTCATCGACAACTTGTTAGTAGATCTTCACAGATCAGGCTACACCACCGTCGGTTATGCTGATGACTTGGCGGTTTTTATCAGAGGTAAACACGGCACGACAATTTCCAACGTCATGCAAAGTGCAATATCGCAAGTTGTAGAATGGTGTAACAAAGAAAAACCGTTCTGGTGCCTTTTACAAGGAAGATACAGGGCAACCTTGAACCTATCACAATCAAAGGCACCACACTAGTTTATTCCAGCGAGGTCAAATATCTTGGTGTAATTCTTGACAAACGACTTAATTGGAATTCACATATCAAGTCCGCCACTGAGCGCGCTACTAGAGCACTGTGAGCCAGTAAACGCCTATACGGCAGAACTTGGGGTCTCTCTCCTAAGATGATACATTGGTTATACATAATGATGGTTAGACCCATTATCACATATGCGGCCATCGTCTGGTGGCCAAAAACTGTCCAGCAGACAACGGCAAACAAGTTGCAGAAGTTGCAAAGAATCGCCTGTCTTGGCATTACAGGTGCGATGCGCACCTGCCGTACGACAGCTCTGGAAGCTATTGTTGGGCTTACACTCTTACCAATCTTCATTAGGAAGATGGCTGCTAGATATGGCATCAGGCTGCAGCTAGATCACGAGTATAAACCTGGTGACCTTGTGGGACATTTAAAGATACTCAATTCAATCCCTAAAAGAGACATATTTTGCACTTTACCAGATATTATGGTCAGGCAACACTGCTTTGGTAGGTTATTTGAGGTTGAAATATTGGACCGCAAAAACTGGTCCAATGGTGCTCCAACACTGGACCCTAGAAGTCTGGTCTGGTTCACCGAGGGTTCGAAGATGGATTCTGGAGTTGGAGCTGGGGTTTTTGGACCCAACACAAAGATTTCAGTACCTATGGGTACGACTCCCACTGTGTTTCAGGCTGAAATCCATGCCATTGAGATTTGCGCCAGACACAATCTCCGCAAGGGGATCAAAGGCGCTGGAATACATATTTTCTCAGATAGCCAAGCAGCACTTATGGCACTGTCGTCCAACCAAATGGACTCCAGAACCGTGAAATGCTGCTACGATGCATTACAAGACCTTGCCAAATACATCAGGGTAAAACTCGGTTGGGTACCTGGACACCAAGGGATTGTGGACAACAAATCTGCAGATGAGCTTGCTAGGGCTGGCTCAGAATCTGTGTTAATAGGTCCTGAACTTTATTGCGGCGTCAATTGGGCGACAGCGACAACACTGATTAACGAATAGGAAAACAAACTTCGTCTAGACCACTGGACTAGTGGGCCAGGTCTAAGACAATCCAAACGATTAATCAAGCCGTACTCCTATAAGGAAATCCTTACCCTAGATAGGGAAAGCATTAAAAAGCTTGTGAGCTTTCTTACTGGTCATTGCGGCTTGAGATACCACCTTAACAAGATGAACCTGTGCCAAGAGAAGGACTGTCGGTTCTGTTTAGAGGAGGATGAAACTTCCGAACACATTCTTTGTGAATGCCCGGCACTACACTGGTTAAGGAAACGCATTCTCCACAAGGAGATACTTACTTCAGTGGAACTGAAATGCTCCGCTACTAAAGACATACTCACTTCCTAAGGGAGGTAGTACGTCTGTTAGATTAACTCTAACCCTCCGATACAATAGATCTTTCAGGTCGCAGTGTCGTTGCCACGCGGGCATGGGTTGTACAAGAGAAAAAAAAAAAAAAAAAATACATACAGAGATCTGACACTTATGTTCTTACTACTGAAATGCTATACTCAAATGAACAAAATAATTGAAAAAGAAAAAAATGCTGAAGGAAAACTCGATAAAAACCTTCATTTGAAGACATTATAGCTACATATGTTGAATACAACAAGTGTACCACAGCAAGCCCCATACCTCATGTCGTACTGAAAACTCCTCGACACTGCCAGATAGTTTTGAAAGCTCAAGTCGGTTTTTGTTCGAAGTGCTTATGGCACTTCAACTTGCTATCTAATACTATTTCAAGATATTTAAGTAATAAGTTAGGCATGTTTTCTCTTACGAGTAGTAAAGTAGGAGTAGTAGTAAAGTAAATTTATTTTTTAAACTTCATATTCAATTTTTTACAATTATTTACAATAAAAGACTTTGGCCATTGCCGTCAGCCGAAGAAAAGAGACAATTAGACTAAAGTTTTATGCAAATGTAGTGATTTAAAATGCTTCGTTCATTATTTGCTGCCGGTATTTTAATGCAGCTTTAAGATAGCTAGCCAGCACGTTTAAGTCCTCACCATCTAGAGTTCTGATGAATTCAGCCATTGATAGCGCCTCTTTACCCCAGTACGCTCGTCTGATTTCTTTCAATATTGGGCAAGCTCCAATAAAATGACAAACGTCTTTCTTTGTTCGAAGGTTGCATAGGCTGCATTCCTCATTCCCGTCGCTTATATGAGGCCTGAAGTTCAGCCGAAGTAGTTCGCCTCTCGCCTTAAAGATGACAGAGATTACATCAACGCTGAACCGATCGTGGAAATAATTTTTCGCAGCCAGATCATGGTTGAGTAAGGGATACGTACACCTGGTCTCACTTTGTTGCGCTTTCAATCTAAAGTATATAACATCAAGGCTGTTTTTTCGGTTCGATAGTTAGTCCGTGCTTTGTGCACTAATCATCGATTTTATCCAAAGCAATTTACATTTGAATAAGCCCGCTTAAAGATATTCCTGATACCAGCACACAAATATCGTCAGTATTTGGTTAGATGTAAAATTCCAAATATTGCATTGCTGCAAGAAGCAAATGCAAAAGCGAATAATAGTAAAGGCGAAAGAACTCCACCCTGAGAGCAACCTTTCTCAACTTTAACTGCTACTTTATCACCCCATTTGTTCTCAGCTGTTACTGACCTACGGATTTACCGATGGTTTCACCTACTTCATACTTTTTGGCAGAGTTCAGATGGAAGGTAGAATTTTCAAATTAAGACGACAAATACTTCAAGCGCGTAGTTGCCCTATTCCAGCTCGTTCTCGGTCCTATAACCTAAGTATTATATTATTATTTGTGTAGGGTTATCTTGCGATCTAATGGTCTATTGTGCTCCCTGCTGGTAATTTGGAGAGGTTTATTCCATCATTAGAGTTCCCCTCGCATTATAATTTCTTCGGAATCGTGCTTGAAGGTCATATACTCTGGCTTTGCCTTAGTTCACCCTAGAGTTCTCTCTCCAAACCAGTTTCTTTTAGGGATCTGAGAATGAGAAATTGGTCCATGATTGGCGTATCCTCATCTGATATTTGGTACTTGCCTAAGTATTTCAGTCTTTTGTGGGTCAGGGCCCCACAAGGCTCTAGGAGATGCTCCGGAGTCTCGCTTGACTTATTACAGAATCTGCAAAGGCCTTCATTTTTTATACTTAGTTTCCGTAAATGTTCCCTGAGTTTGCAGTGCCCTGTTAGGAAGCCTGTTAGGATTCGTAGATTATTCGTGTTAAGGCAGATGCAGGCCTCGAATCCTTTCCGGTTGTAACATCCCAGCAGTTTCTTAGCTTGCTTCAGACCTGTAGTATTATTCCAGGTTCTTGTCCTGTCTTCTTTCTACATTTTCCTAAATTCTTCGCGTATGGTATGTTCTTCTATTCCGCAGAAGGGTTCTGCAGCTCCTTGTCTTGCCAAGGAGTCTGCTGCTTCATCACCTTTTATCCCGGCATGAGCGGGTATCCAGTAGAGAGTTTCTTTGTTGTTTCTACCCTTGTGTAGGCATTCCCATACAAGTTGTGACTTAATGACATAGGAGTCAAGTGCTTTGATAGCTGCTTGACTATCTGGCAGTATTACTATGCCGCAGTTACTGTATCTTCTTTCGAGATTGAGTTGGATACATCTATCTATAGCACATATTTCATCTTAAAAGATGCTGGTACTCTTGTCCATGGGTTCTGAGTGTTTCATCCTCGGCTCGAACACGCCTGCCCCTGTTCCTTCCTCAGTTTTCGAACCTTCTGTATACCAATTTATCGTGTGGTTGCCCAGTCCGTTTATTGTAGATTGCTTGCTCCACTCTTTCTTGTTACTTAACTTCGCACAAAAGTTTTTCCCAAAGTTAAATTTTCTGATACTGCCGCCCCTGGTGTTAGCCTAAGTAGCTCACTGTGTATTGAAAAAGCTCTAACTGAGACAATTTTCAAGTGCCAAATAAAAACATAGAAATCGGTTTCAAATGGGATGTAAATCATTCATTTCTTATGGAGAATCTCTATAAAATGTGTATATTGAATAATGTAATTAGAGGTTTAAGAGTGTACTCCAGTTTCAGAATCACCCAATTCCGCGTATTAAAATCTCCATACTTCGTCCTTGATACTGACATAGAAGTAATAATTAAAACTGATTTTCAGCCTAGTTTTTCCTTTTCCTCTAACATTTTTGGAAATAAAGACAAATACATAACTGACAATTTTTAGTAATTGATTGAGTTACAAATGTAAGGCAAACAACCATAAAGTGTCATTAGCTTCCATTGAGTCAGTTAAAATTGCCCAAATCAAAGCAATAAGTGTTTGTATTTCGCTTGGCCTTCAAAATAATGCGTGAAGACCTAAGTAGTCTATAGGTCGACAGGTTCAGTTTGTCTTTAATCATTTCAATGCCAGAGGTTTAACTTTTTTTTTTTTAATTACGCAACAACATAACTACTGACGCTTATTACTTCCACTGTTATATTATTATATCGACACTTTTTTGTCCACTACTCATTTCGAACATGTTTATAGTAGCCAATCACTTGAATGGCACTTCCAAACCACTCATGCTCGAAAATATTATTTCTTTCGATTGATAGAAATCGGCTTCTTACAACAAGCTTGCTTCAAAATTGGTACGTACGTAGGTATGTACACAAAATCTTTCCAATCACCCATAAGTCATTATCACTGTGGTAATTTTTTTCATGTACTAAGAGTTAAAAACTTCTCTCTCTCGCGCGCTCTTGTACATGGGAATTCCGTGGTATTCTCCCATCTATAAAAATTTACACCCAACACTGCACAAACGGTCATCAGTAACCACAAACTGTTACGTATTAGCCCCCCATTCATGCACCACCGTCTCACTGATCAGATTGGGTCTTTGCACTAGTATAACGTTGGAAATCTCGTCTGCTCTAGCCAACAGACTGTCGCCGGCAGCCTAGCACAGCTATTTCAGCAAAACTTAACTAACTGCCGCTCAGTTGCTAACAATAATTTCGTCGCGAAACATCTCGGTCGGTCTTCCAAATAGTTTTTGTTAAGAAATTCGAATTCTCTCTGAGTTTCTTGGCTTGTAGATGTAAGTATCTAAGAGATACCCAATTAATTCCGTGCAATCATATTACGAAATATGGCGTGAAGTCGACTGCATTATGCTTTGACCATCAGCATCAATTTCGGTGTGAGATAATCGCAAATTTGGGTAACCTTCGGACATACCAGACTGACGACTGAATCTGAAATGACGTCCGAATATATTGTACTTCTGCGATTGAATGAATGATGTACTACGAGTATGCAGTAAATACACTGACTAACCATCTAGGCTCGTTGAAAATGAAAGTGAAAGTGTGTTGCAAATGCGGTAATTTTGTGTGTTCAACAACAAGAAGAAAAAAATACTCGATAAATCAAGAAAAAGATACGCAAAGTATCTTTCAGAGTATTTGCATCGTTTGGGTTTGAGTGTTTCTCGGATTTTCTTTGAAAATTATTTTGAAAGCATATACATAAATGTTATGAATTGATAGTGAGTACTGATTGCATGTCGTGTGAGATACATTTATCTGTTCCGAAGGCTTTACAAGTTTTGTTCGTACAATATGAAACCGCGGTGGTATCGATGGTTGTTATTATGCTTACAATTGGATGATGTAAATCATATTTGCCAATTATTTGTGTATACTCATATTTTCGCAGTAAACAGAGTTAGGTAGAGTGAAGGCTGCTTAACAAATGCGTTTGGCACGTATTTTAAAGAAAGAAAAAAAAATCAAATTTAAGCCAGCCATACTATGAAAGTAGACTGAAGTAATTTGCAAGTGCCGGTGAAAATTGCAAATTTGTGTCAAAATTAAATAGACAGCTCACAACATGTGTGCATGTGTGAATATGTTTTTAGAAAAATCACACCAAAATGAAACGACTAAAATAACACAACCATAATTCTTTATGCCTCAACAAACTTGCAGGATACCAACATCCTCCGTAAAAGGAATTCAACCTATTTTCAAGGCACCAGTGAGCATCGATTATGATATTGGCATTGTGGTTCATTTCTGACCACACGAGCATATGGGATATAATATTATTGTGCTATTATAACAGACGAAGTAAAATCAATTTAGTTAAATTTGATTGTTTCTTAGACAAATAATATGCGCTCAGTTTAAGGCATGTATCGTCTGTATAAACTGAGCAACGTGCATGGTTGGTTAGATTAGGTTAAGTTAGGTAGGATTATGAGGTTGTCATAAAACACTAGGCACTAAAGTGGGCCCATCCCTAGGGCATAATAAATTACATTTATTTATTAAATCAAGATCACTATCATAAATTTTCAATCAGTGGACATCATCGATAATTGCGAGGTAGCTCTGGATGGGCTTGCGCCGTTGTATATGCTGACCATTCGTTACGTTTCGCCTTAAATTGCTTACAAATACAAAAAAATACAAATATTTGGCGCAACAGCTCTTTAAAGTGCCAGAGCCTAGCTTCTCGCAAGCACTCATGTTGTGTGCGTTATATTTTTCACACGAATGGAAGGGACCTACAGTTTAATGCCGAATCCGAACGGCGATTTGAGAAGCCTTTTCGTGACAACAATACTCTCGGATGTTTGTCAGACGCTCGCGAGAGGTGGGACCGTGAAAAAACTTTTTGGTATTTTCTGGGATTCGAACTTGGAACCTTATGCGTAGTGATCCGACACACTAACCACTTACGCCACGGCGCCCACTTAAATTGCTTGGACTTTTTGTTTTTGCTACAGGACGGGCTAAGCTGGGCTAGAATCAGATAGTACGTTTATAAAAATGCTAAAAGATCGCTGGTAAGATTGTCTGCAGCAACTAGATATGGCATTCGCCGGGCCCTGACCGTGTGCGCTCGCATATAAGCTTTAATCCTCCGCTTTAGCATATTTTTTTGGCATTTGAAGGTTGGCATCTTTAAAATGCCTTAGTCCCTGCTGAGACAATGCACATGGACACGAGCGGATTCCAGGTGGAATTTATTTACATGTATTGAACTGTTTATATTCGTTCACACGCAATTCTGCGGACTCCATCTATCGGCCTCGCAGTGCAGTAGACTCCGCTCACCCAGGCAGGCAGAATAGCGGGACGCCCTAGGCAAACTTTTTTTTTTTTTCCGAGGGTAGGTGAAAATCTTTAACAAGACACTATGAAGATCGACAGCCCGTGCTCATAGTAGTGTGGGATTCTTACCCACTAAAAACATCCCTTCAAAACAGACTTGTTTTTATTTTTACTACAACTAAGTATTCGACTTGTGGGCGCCGTGGCGTAAGTGGTTAGTGTGTCGGATCACTACGCATGAGGTTCCAAGTTCGAATCCCAGAAGAAACCAAAAAGTTTTTTCACGGTCCCACCTCTCGCGAGCGTCTGACAAACATCCGAGAGTATTGTTGTCACGAAAAAGCTTCTCAAATCGCCGTTCGGATTCGGCATTAAACTGTAGGTCCCTTCGATTCGTGTGAAAAATATAACGCACACAACATGAGTGGTTGCGAGAAGCTAGGCCCTGGCACTTTAAAGAGCCGTTGCGCCAAATATTTGTATTTTTTATTTGTAAGTATTCAACTTATCAAGTAGTTTTCATTTTACGTAATAAGGACGTTTTGCAGGGACCTTCCCATTAGAAGTTCCTGCCAGCTCCGCAGTTTAGACGCGGTTACTTATCGCGCCAAGTCTAAAGGTTTGGTTCTTTGTAGACGGCGCAGTAAATTTATTTCTTCCAAAACTTGGAGGACTGTAATATTTACGTGGCTTTCTAGTCGACTTTTATGCTTTCTCGCGTAGGTTTGAATTTCGTCTTCTATAGTTTTAATGCCAAGATCTCTATGGATATCGCCGTTTCTGATATACCATGGCGCATTAACAATACCTCTTAGCACCTTGTTTTCAAAAGTTTGTAAAATTTTAATATTAGTTATTTTGGTACAACCCCAGAGTTGTATACCATATGTCCATACAGGCCTTAGCACTTGCTTTTATAAAAGCAGTTTGTTCTCTATATTAAGCTTGGAATATTTTCCAAGTAACCAATACATTTCTCGATATTTATTATCTAGTTCTTTGCGTTTTTTCTTTACATGCGTTTTCCATTTCAGCTTTGTATCAAGTGTCATTCCAAGATACTTAGCCTCGTTTGCAAACGGGATTTGAACCGAGTTTGAAAAGATCGGCAAATTATTCATTTTTATATAAGTAAAATTTACATGAACAGATTTGGTCTCTTTGAGTGCGATTCGCCAAACCTTTGTCCATTCATTTACTCTATCCAAAGCTTCTTGCAGTTTTTCTGTAGTATCTTCGACCGTTTTACCTACTGCCAAGATAGCAGTGTCGTCGGCAAATGTAGCTAGCTCAGTGCCTTCTACTTGCGGTATATCACGGCTGTATAATAGATGCAAGACTGGACCAAGAACGCTTCCTTGCGACACCCCAGCCATTATTTCCTTGAAATCTGAATATTCGTTTCCACATTTGACGCGGAATAGTCTATTCGTAAGGCAGTTCTTCAAAATATTATGTAAGTGCTCTGGCAGAACTTGTAGTAATTTAAACTTTAAGCCTTCGTGACAGACCTTGTCAAAGGCTTGAGATACGTCAAGGAATACGCTTGAACAAATCTTTTTTTCTTCAAGTGACTTTTCGATAACATGTGTTATTCGATGTACTTGTTCAACTGTAGGATGCTTACTTCTGAATCCGAATTGATGATTCGGAATGAGATGCCTTTCTTCTATTACCGGCTGTATTCGCCTAATCACTATTTTCTTTCGAATACCTTGGATATAATTGGAAGAAGCGAAATCGGACGTTTTTTCATTCGGCGGTTTTCCGGGCTTAAGGACCATTATGATTTCGGCGACTTTCCATTGACTGGGAACATATTCTAGTCTAAGTGCGGCGTTTATAATGAACAGAAGCTTAATTAGAGCTTTTCTTGGTAGGGCTTTAAGTTCCTCTCCCGTAATTAGGTCGTATCCAAGAGCCTCCTTAGGTCTAAGTTTCTTTATTTCTTCCTTAAGTTCGGTAAGTGTTGCATTTCTTATTACGCTATTGGCTATATAAGACGTATTTATATTTTTAATAAGAGCTTGTCCATCAAACGGTTTGAAAGTTTCTTCCAGGTGGGTAGCAAAAACGTGCGCTTTCTCTTTATCATGCCTGGCCCATTCGTCTTGATTTTTCCTAATTGGGGCGGCTTGAATTTTAGGTTTTTTAATACCTTTTATAGCCTTCCAAAACGAGTAATTAGAATCTTTTTCTGCCGTTAAGCTTTCTAGGTAAGTTTGCATTTCATTATTCTTAAGGTTTTTAATAGAACTTGTTAGTGAGTTGCACAAACGGTTAAGATGTGCTTTATGTTGCGGGGCCCGAGTTTGTTGCCATTTTTTGCGTGCTTTTCTCTTCTCCTTAATCATCTCTTTTATTTCCTGTGGATAAGTTTGAATGTAACTTGCCGGCGTTTTCTTTGGTTTGGGAGTATTCTTCCACGCGGCATTCTGTAGGATTTCGACAAAGCGATCTACTTCAACTTCAAGTTCTTAGGGCGTTTTAAGTGTTACGCTCAGCTCAGTATTTGCTTCAATATCTTTTTTAAAGCCATCCCAATTAGTTTTCGCGCTGGTTAATCTGACCGGTCCTACTTTTTTAATCAGAGCATCGCTTATCGTCATAATGATTGGAGAATGATCAGAGGAGAGATCAAAGCTTTCTTCAACTTGTATACAGTTCCTATTATTCCTTTAACAACAAAGAAATCGATCAGATCTGGTATCTTATTTCTATCAGTCGGCCAATATGTTGGTTAACCCGTCGAGTGAAAATCACAACTGTATTGCATACCCGCATTATAAAGCTTTCTACCTTTCTGAGAGGCGTACCTTGAACCCCAGAAGGGGTGTTTCGCGTTGAGTCGCCACCAATAATAAAATTTGGTTTAAGGAAGTTGAAGATGTTTGTGAAATCACTTTCTTCAAGTTTACATCGCAGTGGACAATATATAGACGAAATGTTGGCAAACATGGCGCAGAAAAGTTGAGGAGGAATCGAGCTCTTTAGGAATGAGTTGGAGGTAGCTCAAACGCGTTGCAGAACTCCTAACAAGATGGCGTGCAGGCGGGGCTGACGCCCTATGCCCACCGAGGAGTTGAAGGATCTAGGCCAAGCCATCTATCGGCCTCAGAAAAATCGATACTAAGTGTTTTACCCAGAGGGTGGCAATGCGATTGATTGCTGCCCGATATATGCACGCTCGAGTCCCAGTGGGGAACAGCAATCAACAGCCACCCGAGCAGAAAAGGAAAGCGAATAATATCATAGTTATTTCAAACACTACACCAAAGAAGGGTTCCAGATGGGAGTACAATGGACTGCTGCGAGCCTGAGTGGCCTGGGATTAGAGTTTCCTTTTCTATAATGAAAGGATCGATTTATTTGACTTGACTCGAGCCCTTACCGATACCCTTCTACCTCTTGGATGGAAAAATTTATTAATTTTAGTGGAGGAGATAATTAGACTCTTAATGATGTTCGTCTTGGAAGCGCGCTTTAGTTGTACTTATAAATTTTGTTTTATTAAATAATAATGGAACATTTCGATATGAAAGTATTATATAATACTTATTGAAGAGGTTTAGAAAATGTTGACAATATGGGACGCGGAGTGTGAAAATTTCTTAATTATAAATCCATAACTAAAAGGAGCTATCAAATTGCATTCAGATGAATGCCATGGTATCCTCAAACTCTCTACAGTTAGTAGTTTCCACGCGGTTGAACTTGCGCGCAATCCACCCTGTCTGAACTCAGCTTTCCCACTAGAACCACCCTTCTTCCTCGCACAGTATCGCCAATAAACCACCCTCAGGTATGATAATATTCAAATATGTCTTATTGTGTTTAGGTCCACTCGTTTGATTCTGCTTGCATGTCGTCTTAGTTGTTCCATTCAACGGAGTCCCTTTATAATGTTTTCTGTGACCCATACCTCCTGCGATGATCCGTATCGTGTGTGATGTTAGCTGGTGTTGAAGTCTAGCCAATTCTTTATCGTAGTTTTTCATTATTATTTGGGATTTTCAAGTAGGAAATAAAAGCTTGAACTGCACCTTTCAGAACTTTGCTGCAATCGAGGCGCAGAGAAGAATCATCAAGTGTGATTCGATGTAAGTTCGCGTGATGAAAGCACCAATGTTCGACCAGCAATTGGCTCATTTAGAAGTCCGTGGCTTCATCAGATACTAAATATAAGGCAAGTACAGCGCAATCTTAGTTCACTAAGTCGGTGCACAGAATTGCACTTTAAGCGCAGGCTTTTACACTAAGCACTTTGGTTTTGGATTGATAAAGTTTTTTGTACGAAAACCTCGTGTCAATAATCATCTTCAGTCTAAGGGCAAATAGTGAAATGAGTTTTAATTGTGCAGTCAATCCAAAACTACACCGTTTTACTTGTCTTTCGTAAAAGCATGCATTCCTTTCGCAGTGTCTACCAACAGAAGAGTCTAGAAAAATCGAATCTAGTCCACAAAGCATATTTAATTTCTGCAAAAATGCAACATTGTTTTGGACTATGTATGTACAATATTGTAGCATCCACAGAAAGTACTTTTCGCACTGCATTACCAACCAGCATGGTGTGACAAAACTAATACTATCTGTCAAAACTGCTATCATGCACATCAGTTTATTCCACGTTTCACATTCTACAATTCAGCCCTAAGGTCATCTAGCATATTCGTAAATGTTCTAGAGGTTCTTGTATTTGGTATAAATACACCAATCACCAGCAGAGTAGACACCGTCAATGGAGGTTAAAATATCGAAGAACAGGTGCGTTTACTGTGAGCGTTAATTATTTGCCAATTGGTGTTGAGATTAAACGACATGGTGATTAAAAATGAATTTGTAGAGACAATTTAAGCTGAGAGTAATAAAGAATAAAGTGATTTCATTATTTTGATGTATAACGGAAGTGAAGTTGATAGTTGTTTATACAATAAATAAACAGTTTACACAGAAGACATGGTTTTATTATTATGAACTTCAGCAAGAATATTACAAAATGTAATCTTTTAGTTTAGAACGTAAACTTTAACTGTAAATATATCTATATACAACTTAGTCGTGATTACCACACTGACTCAAAAGATGTGACTCTCTTACTTACTTACTTACTTACTTATTATATCCTTTAACCCCTCGGGGGGCATAGGGCGTCAACCACGCCTGCGCGCCATCGTGTTCGGAGTTCTGCAACGCGTTTGAGCTGCCTCCAACTCATTCCTAAAGAGCTCGATTCCTCCTCAACTGTTCTGCGCCACGTTTACCTAGGACGCCCCGCTATTCTGCCTGCCTGGGTGAGCGGATTCCACTGCATGGTGTATTTCGCAATGGAGTTGTCTTCGCGCCGTAGGGTGTGTCCAATCCATTGCCACTTTCTTCTTCGTATAGTAATGCTTATAGGTTCTTGGCCCGTTCTCAGATAAAGTTGTTCGTTGGAGATGCGGTTCGGCCAAAAAATCCTCAAGATGATTCTTAAGCATTTGTTTACAAAGACTTGCAGCTTGCGTGTGTTAATGGTGTCCACCTTCCAAGTACTGTACCCATAAAGCAGCACTGATTCTACGTTGGAGCGGAACAGTCGCAGCTTGGTTCTTAAGCTGATAACATTGCTTCTCCAGATTTTAGATAGCATTCCGAACGCAGCTTTAGCCTTCCCGATTCTGCTGCACACATCCAGTTCGGTGCCATCGCGATTAGCCGAGACCACACTTCCTAAATAAAGAAAGTTATCAACTTTCTCGACTTCCTGTCCGGCAATGTAAAGTTGAACGCGGTTGTTAGAAGAAGTGCTTAGAGCTTTTGTTTTGGCTGTGTTTATTTTTAGCCCCATTTTGTTTGCCTCAGCTTCTAGATTTTGGGCCATCAAATGAAGATCCATTATCCGATGTGAAAGTACACAAACATCGTCAGCATAATCTAGGTGTTTAAGGTAAGATGTCATCGTTCAACGAATTCCATAATTAGCTTCCGTCAATGCTGCACGGAGTACATCGCTGATAACCACCAAGAACAATAGTGGGGACAGTATCCACCCTTGACGTACTCCACTTTGGACTTCAAAATTCTCCGACACCTTACCATTGTGCACGACGTGACACTTGCCTCTCCTGCGCAAGGCCAACCAGATAGCATCTCGATTCAAGCTGTCGAAAGCCTTCTCGAAGTCGATAAACAGTAAATGTAGCGGAGACCTATACTCAACTCATTTTTCGATTATGATCCGTGTTCTACAGCTGGAAGAACACATATACCTCTCCAGTTACCGCACTCCATCAAGTTACCCTTCTTTGGAAGCTTAAAGATCATCCCCCTTTTCCACTCCTGTGGGAATTGTTCACTATCCCAAGCTCTCCGTATTAGCGGATGCAGCAAATCTGCCGATGTACTTGGTGCCGCTTGAAATAGCTCGGCAGGGATGCCATCAATACCCACCGCTTTGTTCTTCTTGAGGGACTTGATTGCTGTTATTATTTCAGTTTTACTGGGAGGTGCGGTGCGAATTCGGGAATTTGTTGCTTCGAACTGCTCATTGGAATTCAAGATCATACCGCCGTCGTCTAAGTGATTTATCACTGTAGCAAAATGTTCTCTCCATCTAGTGAGCTGGTCCTCATCCGAAATCAGAAGGTTACCATCTAGACTCTTCACTGGATGTTGTTTGGAGTTTCGACCACCAATGAGCTCCTTAGTGACGGTGTAAACAGTCCTACTGTCGCACCTACTCGCTGCTTCTTCAGCCCTTGAGGCCAGTGAGTTGACATATTGACGTTTGTCACGTCTCACACTACGCTGCACTTCTTTCTTCTTCGCACGGTATTGGGCTTCAGGCTCGGTTCCCTCTACTGCTGAGCCCGCTGCAATCCGAGCCTTGATTGCTGTACGCTCATCGATCCGTCTCCAGGTGTCTGTAGAAAGCCATGTGCGGTGGTGTTTCTGCTTTTTACCGACATACGTGCGTGCCCCAGTCACAAAAGCATTTTTCACAGCACTCCAGTGGTCATCCAAGTTCTCTTCCAGTATGCTACTGATTGCTTCTGCTTCTAAGGCAAGATGGTCCCTGAACTGTTGGCGCACTTGGGGAACCTTGAGCCTGTCGATATTAAACCTGGTGATGTTAAGTAGGTTTGAGCGGTTGCTGTTGACAGATGCAGTACGAAGGCGTAAATGAGCTACCATAAGATGGTGATCTCGTTCTTGTCCGACGTCAGCTCCACGTCTGTTTCGGACGTCCAGGAGACAATTTCTAAAGCGGCGACTGATTGCAATGTGGTCGATCTGGTTGGATGTTCGTTGCCTATCAGTAGAGACCCAACTGATGTTATGGCAGGTGTTATGCTTAAACAGCGTACCTCCGATGACTAGGCGGTTGGTATTGCAGAAGTCCACAAACCGCTCACCATTGCCATTACGGTCTCCCACGCCGTGATTTCCCATCACGTACTTAAGCATGGTGTTGTCGCTACCCATCTTGGCATTGAGATCTCCCATCACCATTACGATGTCCCCATTAGGCGTTTGGTTGTAGGCGGCGCCTAAGTGGCTATAAAAATCATCCTTTTCATCTTCAGTCGCGTCTAGAGTCGGAGCATAACACTGTATGATGGTAGTTTTTCTAACTCTACTCTGGAACCTAGCCGTCAATATCCGGTCACTATGGGGTTTCCAGGATATGAGGCTACTACGTGCTGCTGGAGTTAGCATGAGTCCTACGCCGGAACTCCGTGCACTTCCAGCTGGTTTACCAGAGTAGAGCATGAAAGTGCTTTTTTTTGGGGAGATGTATTCCCCAGCATCGTACCATCTTATCTCGCTCAGCCCTAAGATGTCGATTTTGTACCATGCGAATTCGCGCTCCAATTGGAGGAATCTGGTGTTATAACGCCCTTCCTTGAGTGAGTCCAGGAGGGTCTTAACGTTCCAGAATCCGATCGTTGTCCGTGTTCGATAGCCAAAGGTCGTCAACAAATTATCCTTATCCGAGGCGATTGTGTCCGTTTCGGAGCAATCGTTTGTTTTACGGTTGCGGCTCGCTGGGCCACAGGCCAACCGACACTTATCCTGTTTTTTGGCGCAGGAAGCTCGCCATTCGTCCGTTAGCAATTTTCGAAGAAATTCCCAGATGACACCACGAGGAGGTGGGAGTAGGGCTTACTAACAGAGCTGCTATGTTTTCGGCTGCAGTGGCTCCTTCGCGTTACTTAGCGGACCAGCACCTATCGGGAGATGCTGCCCCTACGAGGCCTTTGTTAGTCCTTTGCCATCCACTCTCTCTCTTGCCTGTTTTATTTTTTCTTTTGAGTCGGCATCTTGGCATTCAACTTTTTCGTTTTACTCTTCTTGTCAATGCAAAATACTGTCAACTGATGTGACTGATTTGAACCACATAGAGTAAAAGTATATTAAAAGTCATAATCTACGATACTAGGAACGTCAGAAAGAGTCAACAAAATTTACCGACGGCTCCTACAGTGGATGTATGTACTTTCATCTGAATTCTCATCTCGCTTACACTTATTGAATTTGAAAAGAGTCGCATCTTCTGGGTCAGTGTATAAGTTCGTACTTCCATTATTACATTAAGACCCTGAATGACAGAGTTCTAGAATACAATCTCTAGCTGTGATGCATATGCAGACTTTAAAGATTTTTAGAGCACAAAATAGATGATTCATTGTCATAAGATTTTTTAAAGCATTTCTATCAATAATCTTAGAAACATGTTCTACGTTCTTTATTTATGGCCTAATAATAGGTATAAATATTTAAATTACAATTATCTGCTGTGATAATTGTCTCGACTCGCGTTCCGATATTTGAGTTGAAACTCTTGTTCTGAATTTTAACATCTTAAGTTCCGTTCTATTAGCAGGTGCAAAGAAAGTGTTGAATGCTTTTTTTCCAATGCGCTAAGTGGTGTTAAATAATTTTAAAGTGTCACCAAGCATTTAGCTGAGAATTTTCTTAAAAAATGTCAAATAAAATTGCGCAATGTTAAATGTATCGGTTACTATTGTACAAACAGGACAACTCTAATACTCATTACTGCAATACATCAAACTTCGAAACGCAACGAAACGTTTAAAACTTTAAGAACCCAGTTTTAAAATGAAATAAAAGACTAATAAATAAAATTCGCCACTGGGTAGTATGTATTTGCATCTTCATGGATTTTGTTTGCTATTATTTTAGATATGAAGTCTAAGCCACCCTTCACAAAAATATTTTGAATATTTTCGAGAACTTGGTGCTTTACTTACATTTGTCACACCTATCCGGTATCCGATAAATAAATAAAATAAATAGTGCCGTATCCGAAGGGCAATTTGTTTTGAGAAGCTTTTTCGTGACAACAATACTCTCGGATGGTGGGACTGTGAAAAAAAACTTGTTGGTGTTTTCTGGGATTCGAACTTGGAACCGCACGCGCAGTGGTCCGAAACACTAACCACTTGCGCCACGACCACATCCGATCCGGTATCCGAAAGACGGTACGGTACAAAGGTCATATACCTATGTCCTATAAAGATGTCGGAGTTTATTTACAGAACTTTATTTAAAAACAAGTAGAGATATACAGAAAAATATTATAGAAATATTAGTAAACAAAAATACAATGACCACTCTTCTTGAATATGTAGTACCAACCCCTGGTGAATTTTTTCCGGGTTGACAGGGAAGATGATTCTACGTTATATTAGAGTGTTGCGGTTGACACATACACATTTGTGCGTTTCGTTGATTAACAGGCGGATCTAAATTCCCAGTTTCATATCTTCTGGTAAATGCATCCAATTTTGATTGTTTTTCTAATGGGATTACCTACACGGTAGACGAAATAAATAAACTATAAGTAATCGGCAGTTCTAACGACTTTTAGAACTACTCGCGATAGACCAATCATATCTTACCTCAACTTCATCTGATTTCAATGATTTTTTTAAAAATAGATCTAGTCACAACGAGAGAGACACTCATTGAACTTGCGTTCCTCTGCATTACAGGGGTCATGATAACATGTCCAATTGCAGCCATGGAAGTACTCCTAAAGCTAACACCACTCCGTCTCGTAGTGTGGGCGCCGTGGCGTAAGTGGTTAGTGTGTCGGATCACTACGCATGAGGTTCCAAGTTCGAGTCCCAGAAAACATCAAAAAGTTTTTTCACGGCCCCACCTCTCGCGAGCGTCTGACAAATATCCGAGATTATTGTTGTCACGAAAAAGCTTCTCAAATCGCCGTTCGGAGTCGGCATTAAACTGTAGGTCCCTTCCATTCGTGTGAAAAATATAACGCACACTACATGAGTGGTTGCGAGAAGCTAGGCCCTGCCACTTTAAAGAGCTGTTGCGCCAAATATTTGTATTTTTTTTTGTAGTGGAGCAAAATGCAAAACGAACGATCCTAAGGATGGAAAAAGAAGCTATTGGAAGGGAGAAAAGCGTTGGTTCGAGGGAACAATACGATGCACTTTTCAAGAAACTTCCCCTTCTGGCAGTCCCCAGGGACGATAGTATTAACAAATTTAACTTTGGGAAAAACTTTTGTACAAAGTTAAGCAACAAGAAAGAGTGGAGCTACGAATCTACGATATATGGACTGAGCAACCACTCTACAGGTATACAGGTGGTTCGAGAACTGAGGAAGGAACAGGGGCAGGCTTGTTTGGGCCAAGGACGAAGCACTCAAAACCCATGGACAAAAGTACCAGTATCTTTCAAGATGAAATATGTGCTATAGATAGAGTTATCCAAATCAATCTCGAAAGAACATACAGCAATAATGTCAGATAGTCAAGCAGCTATCAAAGCACTTGACTCCTATGTCATTAAGTCAAAATTTGTGTGGGAATGCCTACATAAGGGTAGAAACCAGAAAGTAACGCTTTACTGGATACCCGGTCATGTCGGGTTAAAACGTAAAGAAGCAGCAGATGCCTTGCCAAGACAAGGAGCTGCAGCACCCTTCATTGGACCTGAACCATTCTGCGGAATAGGGGAACATACCATACGCGAAGAATTCAGAAAAAATGGAGAAAGAACACAGGATAAGAACCTGAAATAACACTTCAGGTCTGAGGCAAGCTAAGAAACTACTGGGAATTTATAACCGGAAAAGATTTGAAGCCTGCATCTGCCTTAACAAAAATAAGCTATGAATCCTAACAGGCTTCCTAATGGGGCACTGTGAACTCAGGGAGCATTTACGAGAACTAGGTATAACAAATGCAGATTCTACAATGAGTCAAGGGAGACTCCAGAGCACTTTCTGGAATCTTGTGGGGTGCTGACCGGCAAAAGATAGAAATACTTGGGCAAGTACCAAATATCAGATGAGGATATGCCAACCATGGACTCACTTTTCATTCAAAATTCATTGGACAGTTTGTGATAATTTTGGTTTTAAGAAATTTCGCCCTTAGCATCACACAGCTCAAAATTTATTTATTTTTGCACAGGTATGTATGCATATTATACCAATCTTAGAAACTAATTAGAACCAACGTCTCTTCGGCAGTTCTTAAATAATGGTATATTGTTTATCCTACGAGCAGAAAGTCCTTTTTCCGGCATCGTATACATGTCAAAATATTGTATCCGACGTCGTGTATCAAATGCCGGATAAACAGAGTGAAAACTCCCATTAAGTTCTGTACACGTTTATGTATCTGGCGTTGTATATATATATTTATATTTTATTTATTTTTGTTGTATATCCGGTATCCGATGCCGGATAGAACTGAGATTTGTCCGACAGAGAAAACGTTGTGTATCGAGGAATTGCAACATGAATCCGATGCCGGATGAATGTTGAAACTCTCATTGAGTTATGTACAGTTTGAACCGGATACAACACGTCTTGTACCTAATGCCGGATATGTGCGAAACATATGTTACATATAGATACAAGTATTACTTAAAGATTAGGTGAGGAAAAAAATATGCGTTGAAAGTAAGCCTAATTTCGTCCGTTAAAGTTGACGTATCCGTTGGTATAGGCCGCCTTCCATAAGAATATGTATATTTTATCTAGGTGTCAGTTAAAAACGATGGAGCAACGGATCAACAGATTCTATGGGCCTGTGCCTTTAGTTTTGAATACTTGCAAATTATAAATACAGAGGATCATTCGACTTTTTCGCAAACGAAACGCACAAGATAATATTGTTCAGAAGTTATTACAAAAATTAGAAAAAATTAAAACTTTGAAAATCTATGGATCTCAAACTTACGGAAACGTAAATTACGAACTAACAGTACCAAAAATACATACATGGACATATGTATCTACCCACCTATGCTTAGAGTAAATATTTGCAACAGTCTGCTTCCTCTACCTTCAAACCACATATGTGTAGGAATATTGACCCACATCACCATACACTTTTCACATGACACCTTTTTTGATATCATCTACCAAAAATACCGTCATATGTGGGTGTAAATGAATTGAAAGTTGAGACCTGAATAGTTAAATAACCAATGTCATTAGCCGGTCATTCGAAAAAAAAACAAACTAGCAATCCAAACAAATAACATTTTTATTGGCCAGGGTCAGGTACATTGTACCTCGTACAACAAAAAACCAATTATTATAATGTCAGAGTAATAACAAGTTGATACTTCGATTACTTGACAGATTAATTAATGTAATTGATGATGATAGGATTTAGCATTGCTCAAATATTTGATTAAGCCTTATCAATATTTTTGGCCTAATTAGTTTACTTAATGTTTGTTGCCTTGACGAATTTCAGACATATAGGCATTCCAAGAAACTATTCTTATCTTATGTCTTCCGAATTCCCTTTAGCACGATAAAAGCAAGGAAAGAAGACTTAAACTTAATGCCAGACAATATTTCTTTCAGTCGGTCAAACTTGTTTTTATTTAATTCTGTTTATTTCCTTCTACACTTATATTATTGAATAATTTCATCGGTGAAGAGCAAAAGAAATGATATACTTAACCTTAAGAGAGGCCACAAAGATAAGTGGTACATTGAAGACGTTTTTTTAAGCTCTTATCAAATTTGACCCATAAAAGATTTGTTTTACATTTTAATTCATTCTACTCTACAAGTTGGTAACAAGCGAATTCAAATTATTAACATTTAATAGTGCATACATACATAAGTGAAGACTACCGATCATTGAACTTGTCTTTAAAAAAAGAAAAGTAATAAGAACCCATCCGTCTGATCAATAACAGAATGCCATCATTCATACATCAGAAGATGTATTGCGATGGTTGACCGACCGTTTACGACCGTGAATGAGATAGAAATATCAGGGAGAAACTGGACGAATGAGATCGTCCATAAATGTTGGGAGATATTTACGGAAGTCTACAACAAATAGATGATGTAAAGGAGTTGAAAATGACAACAAAGTGGGCATATGAGGGATCGCGATTTAATTAGGCATTAAACATCTCAAAATACTTACAAATTATTATTAGATTTTCACTTGCTGGGCCATAATGTTAATTATGAATTATATCTTAATGATGGAAATAGGCTTGCCCCCATTGTCTACCAAAACTTTCAAAATGCAATTGGATTACATCCTAAAAGTTATGGAAATGTCGGATACCAGACTGCCAAAAAAAGCGGCTCTACAAGCAATACAATCCAGGAGAAGAAGGTACAGAGAGTGGTTGGAACTCGCTAAGAGCTGTGTGATGGATTTACGTACTAACCTATGTCCTGTATCCCCTTGTGGGTCCTACGGCCTCTACAACGCCTACGCGCCATCGTGTACGGCTACTGGCAATGTGTCTTAGCTCTGCTCAACTTTTCCCCAATTGCCGTGCCTCCTTCTTGACTGTTCTGCGCCATCCGTCGTTAAAGGGTTCCACTGCATAGCATAGTTCATGGAACCGTCACCTTTTCGGGGCGTGTGCCCCATGCACCGCCACTTCCGTCGTTGGATGGTTGTGCCTATTGGTTCCTGACCCGTTCTCTCGTAAAGGTGATCGTTAGAGATACGATTGGGCCAGAAAATCCTTCATATATTGCGCAGGCACCTATTAACGGACATTTACAGCTTTCTGGTAATAGTAGTGGTCACTCTCCATGTGCTGCATCCACATAACAGCACGGATTAAACATTGGAGCGGAACAGTATTAGCTTGGTCTTCAAACTGATTGCATTGCTACGCCATATTTTGGACAACATCCCGAACATGGACTTTGCTTTAGCGACCCTGTTGGTTATATCCAGTTCGGTTCCACCATCGGTCGAGACAATACTCCCAATATACTGGAAATCCTTTAAATCCTCCTTGTTCAGCAATGCATATTTGAGCCGATGAGTTTGTTCCAAGGCTGATAATTTTATTTGTTGCCGTATTAATTTTCAGCCCGACGACACCTGACTCCCTCTCCACATCTCCTGTCATTTGGTGGAGGTCCATAATTCTGTGGGAGAGTAAGCATACCTATATTGTCAGCGTAGTCGTGTACAGTTTCTGGCAATGTGTCTTAGCTCTTCCCAACTTTTCCCCAATTGCCGTGCCTCTTTTACGACTGTTCTACGCCATGTTCTCCTCGGACCGCCAGGTCTTCTACCGTCCGGGGTTAAAGGGTACCATTGCATAGCATGGTTCACTATGGAACTGTTACCTTTTCGGAACGTGAGCCCCATCCACTGCCACTTCCGTCGTTGGATGGTTGTACCTATTGGTTCCTAACCCGTTCTCCCGTAAAGATGTTCGTTGGAGACACGATTGGCCCAGAAAAGCTTAAGTTGGGATGTAAGAATCCATCGACTTCCTCCGTTCCCGTCGGTAAAGCTGCATGAAGTACATCGCTAATCACCGATAGGAATAGTACTGGTGAAAGAATTCAGCCTTATCTTACCACACTTTGGATCTAAAATTTCTCAGACAATCTCCCTCTGTGCAGAAAGTGACACTTGGACCCTTCACTTCTTTTTCTTCTTCTTCCTTTTATCAGCGAGGTTATGATCCGAAAACAAGGGATCATAACCCTCCCACTTCACAGCATTTCTACTGATCCGCCTGCGGGATTCGCCTATTTGACCTCAGAAAATATAGCCAGGCCTGCCGATTTTGGATCAATCGGTTACTGAGGCCAATGTCGTCGCATTTGTCTGATCCAGGCGTTTATAGGCCTGCCTTTCCTACATCGCGATGTCTTTGGAACGTGCATTGATATTGCCTTTTTAACAGGGTTCAAATGATCTCTTCTTTGAACGTGGCAATACGAGCTGAGCCGGTCGCGCTCTATTCTTTGTACAATGGTTTCCTTGATGTGAATTGGACCCTTCATTTGTAGCTTTGATAATAGCTATTAATTTATCGGGAATAACTCTCCTGCGTAAGGCACGCCAAATAAACTCCCCGTTGATACTATCGAACGACTTCTCAAAATCGATGAACAGCAGGTGAAGTGGCGATCGATATTCAACGCACTGTTCGATGATAATTCGCAGGGTGTTGATGTGGTCGACACAGGACGATCCAGAGCGGAAAACTGCTTGTTCGGCATTGAGTGTGTCTTCAAGATGTTTTTTGATTCGCTCCAGGATGATTTTTGCTATTATCTTAGTTACAGCAGGCAGCACGCAGAAATTCCTCCAGTTCCCGCAATCCAATAAATTTCCTTTCTTAGGGAGCTTGACGACTAAATCCTTTTTCCACTCGTCAGGAAAGCTCTCACCTTCCCAAGCTCTCTCTATAAGTGGAAACAGAAGCTCAGCCGATGTTGTTGGCGCTGCTCGTAAAAGCTCTGAGGGAATACCGTTAAGTCCTTCCGCCTTATTAGTTTTGAGTGCCTTGATGGATGGTGAGATGGATTTGGATCTCGGTAATAGAGAAAATTGGAAACCCCAACTTTATCAACTCATTGCAAGTGTGGGCGAACAGGTTAGATCAATGCATTTAGAACTGCATAGCAAGATCTAAAGCCGCTTAAGTCATAATCTGCAGGAAAATAATTACCTCCGCGATGAATACACCATTCCGGAAATAGCGACAGTATTTCCGGGGAGAACTTCTGAAGCTTAATTATATCCCACACAGGGAGTCATATCTTCGGAAGTTATGTCTGTCGGCAGATCAAGTCCTAAGCTTCTTAACTGGGACTGTCTAAACCTACTCGAATATCTCGTATCGAAAAACACCGTCACTGTGGCCTGGACACCAGAACAAGGGCTTCGAGGGCAACGAACGGGCAGACTGCTTAGCAAGAAGAGGCGATAGTCGCCCACTAGTCAGTCCTGAACCCTATTTTGGAGTCAGTAGTGCAAACATCAAAATAAAGAAATGGGAGGATGATCATCATGCAGAGTACTGGGCTAAACTCAAGGGCCTAAGACAGACAAAGAAGTTCATAAATCTCAACCGTTGTAAGGCTAAAAAGCTATTCGAGCTTAGGAAAGCAGGCTTAAGAACCTTAACAGGCTACTTGACTGGTCATTTCCCACTCAGGTACCATTTTCACAAGATAGGAGTAGCAGATGCAGACGAATGCCGGCTATGTGGAGAGCAAAAAGAGACGGCAGAACAAATTCTTTGTGAATGCCCCATGACCGCAAGAAAAAGACTTCGCCATCTCGAGAGGGCTCTATTGAGTCCCTCTGACTTCTGCAACATTGAGCCTGGAGCTTTGTTGAGGTTTATCAAGAGCCTTAGCCAAGTTCTCAGCTAAACACCGGGCTGGCACAATAGATCTCATAGGTCGCAGTGCGCACAAGGCCCTAGTATAGTATAATATAGTATAGTATAGTATAGTATAGTATAGTATAGTATATAAGCTTCTTAATGAAATAAACGTGTCGAAGCTATCTCAATACTGCAAAAATAGTTAAAGAAAATGTTTAAATGATTCAAATTCCCTATATAAAAACAAAATACACATATTTTTATCTTATTTCATTGTTCTCAATCAGGCAGTCGGCAGAGCCATGCTCATTGAATTTTTGTAATAAGAAAACTTTGTAATAATAATGACGTACATCAATGAAATCTATCCAATCTAAAATCTAGATGGAGTGGATGGAGACAAGTACTATTTCCACGATATAAGGAAGGAAGGAAGAAATTTTTTTTTTAGTAACTGACTCATTAGAGACGGTGGTGTAATAGTCTCAGAGGTTGCTCCGTTTTACGAAACATTTTGAGAACACGCTGTCCTTAATTTGATGTGAGTTGCTGACGAAGCGGAATTAGAAGTTTCATAAGGAATCATGTGTCTGTCTTAGGTAATAGTAGCTACAACTCGTTTCGATTTCTTATGTGGGTCTCTTTATTTCGAAGACAGATGTTATATGCTTTCTTGCCTCTACCAATTTATTGGAAGATGTAACTAACTTCGGTATTTTTCCTTTACGCGTCGATTTTTGGCGGCCGTTAAATCCTTTCCAGTATTATTTTTTTTCCTAAAGACACACACAATATGACCTACAAAACTACTTCTAAAATAATTACTCTAGTTGAATTTTCAAACTCTTAACGATCGGAAATTGTTATCGCTAAGTATTGCTGTAACGGACGTCTTATTCCCAAAATCAAACATAACGACAGTTGCCGCTAAGCCGATCGTGTATAATATTACGATATTTGGCGTTAAATAACGTAGAAACGTTGGTAACGATATATGTAAAAAGTTGAGTTGAAGGTAGCAAAACCGATTCTGCCGAAATTTTGCGGAGCAACTAAGCTGAACAGTTAGCAGCATTGTCATTCGAAATTTCCTTACCCAAAATACTCAATAATACTCTCGGATGTTTGTCAGACGTTCGCGAGAAATGGGACCATTAAACAACCATTTTTTAGCCACGTCGCCCACCGTTCTAAAATATAAAGCTATTTAATTTCTCCATAAATGTTCAATTATCTTTCACAATCAAGTAATTTTCCCGGTTTTTCTCTTTGGGGTATTTTTAGTATTAAGTAGTAGATACACTGCAATGTGCTTATTTTAAAGTTTTGAGCTATACGTTGTTCTTCTGAGTATGTGCCTCAGAAATGTTGTCCAAATTTTCTAGTCTATGACTTCTAGATATTGATCGTGTTGCCGAACATTTTCTGTTTCCGATTGCAAGAATGCTCTCGGCAATGTTTTCTTTCTGTTTAACCTCAGCCAATTTATAGAAAGCTGATGAGGCATTTCAGAATCCTATCGTCATGAAGAATTCGCAAGGAATAGATTCTCAATACCAATAGATACATATAGCAGTTTTGCTTTTACAGAAAACATATTTGTCGAATAGACGACGAATCTAAGCAGGTGCTCATATGAACATAGCATAGAAGAAATCAATTCATTCGTTAACCACAAGAGTAAATTACATTTAAATAGGAAATCCCAGCAAAATCTTTAGTCAAGACAGTAATGACGTAAATCGTGGGTACGCATAAAAACCATTACTTGCACACGATTACTCCAAAATCTTTATTATACAAACTGTCAAACAGTCATATCTTTTATTTATTAATTTATTCAACCAACCTCACTTGGGAGGATAGAAAGTATAAAACGTCTATTACCTGCATTAGTCAATGATATTTGCACCATATTTGAAATTGGAAAAGGTTAATTTAACAACGAATTGTAAATGATGTGGAAAAGCCGGTTGCATTAATCAATTAAATACCTAGCTCACATTTGTGGAAAGACTTTATACGGAAAGGCCAATGACTTATAAAAGTGAGTTTGCGAATAATTCAAATAATTCTATTTTTAGATTTTCTATTTCTAGTTGAATATTGCTTCAAAGTTAATTGCTTATTTGAATATTTGAAGTAATTAGTTTCTCATTTACCAAAGCTTTTTTTTTTCTCTTGAATGTAGTTGACCAGGGTTACACATGTACATATGTACATATGAATGAGTTCAAAGTTGAAAGATCGATAACCTCCTTCTAAAGCTGCAACGGACGTAGGTCATTCACTTGAAAAAACGATTTCTTGGGGTATAATCACATGGATTGACGGACCTTGTCATAGAATAATGAGTTATGTGATACATGTGTACTTCTGTACATAGGCACAGTCATTTTATTGGACTTTTTTTTGGCATTTTCATTGAAACCTAGATTGTACAAATTTTAAAACGCTGCATATTTTTTTTTCTGAGATTGAAATTGAGAAGAGAGAGATATTTGAACCTGTAAGGACAAGTTCAGGAATATCATATATCAGGATCGAAGACAATGTCCAACATTTAAGAAAACCATTTCAACAAACTGTTGAACAGCGTCGAAAATCAAGATCCCGGTGTAAGACACCCAATCTTCTCAAAACACAAGAAACATTTTTTAGGTGAAATACTCGTAGTACTGATTTTGTCCAGACATTTCATTTTCAACCATATCGCGTACGAGCAAGCAACGACCAATTCTTGCCTTGACACCGTGTCTCCAAAGACATATTTATTTCAGACTTAATCTTAGGCACTAATCAGCCATGCTTTCTTCGTAGTAAAGCTTAAATTGACAGTTCCTGTCAAATTTATTTCAGGGTTTATGTCCACAGAGATGGGAAGAAATAAAAGCAGAAATTGATTTCATGAAATGAATTATTTCAAGAAATTTGCGGTCTTCATTGGAAATTTCAATTGCTTGACATATTTCTTGCAATGAATTATTGCCAGTGGAGACCAAGGGTAAGGGTAGTTTCTAACTGTCTAAAGCCCATCCACCATTCATTTCGATTGTAAACTGAATTGATACTTGACCACACACTTCATAAACTGAATTGGAGGACTTGGCTTCAACTGTCAAAGTTTAATTTGTTTTTTGCAAAAAAAAAAATGTTCGCTTTGTGATTGGTATGGTTGCAATGTTTATGTGTAGGCAAATTTTATCATTCAGCATTTTTCACAAGTCAAGTTTGCATTGGTTCGGAAGAAAAAAATTTAAATAAATCCTACCGATCCAAGCGAACTTTTGAAGGAATTCATTAATTGGTACAGAAGGCACAGTGTTCTTTTGGACACATCAAACAAAGGTTAAAATAAGTTGTTAAAAAGTGCTGAGTATGAGAAGTTGTTAAAAGATTTGCGTAAATATAGGGAAGATGCCTGTTTAGCTGAAGTCAAAAGAAAAATGAATACACTGTATTTTTACAGTAGTGGTGTATTTTTCGAAAAGAGTTTAAGAAAATCATGCAATCCGAATCCTCTGATTGTGCTGGATTAAACGACGTGTATGTTCCTTCGTTATAGTGGTTTGAATCGATGAATGTTTTAAGCCATCAGAAGAAACCAGTCCAATCAAACGTCCGCACCCAAAGACGATAAACCCAACAATGGACAACAATAATTGAGAAAATATTCGAAAAAATGTCATTGCTGGAATCATAGGCTGCATTCACATGTACACAACAGTTGCAATTTTTCAACTGAATGGCACCGCTCACTCAACATGTTTACTGAGCGGTCGCCATTTTATGCAGCGAAAATTTGTTACGCTACTTTTACTCAACTTGTTTTTCCGCAGCAATTTTGTGCTTGACTTATCGATGTAGAGGTGCCGCTATCACATAGACGGCACCGACAAAAGTAGCAATCCATTCATGTAGCGATGATTTCACAACGGTTGTGTACACGTGAATGCAGCCATAGTGTATAGCCTAGAATGAAGCGATGAGAAATAACAGTACAGGAAAGTCATTTCAAAAATTATTATGTGTAGCCTACTTAAGACTCATCAGTAAATGTAAATGTCAAATTAAAAGTCTACCCAAAAATCGTGGTATAGTTTTAGGAATTACATATGAATAATATTTTGTTTTTCCATAACTCTTGTATACTCTAGGCAATTACAACCTGTGGTTTTGCAGCAATTAAAGATTAATTTATAATTGCGTTTATTTGTTTATTACAAATTGCTTATATCTGTTAAGGTTTTAAACAATAAATATAATGTTATGAAGTGGAAATTAAAGTAAAACTGCAACTAAACTCTGTATATACATACCTGGAAAAATCCTTAAATTTTGGGGGTCGATTTCAAAACTTAATTTACTTATAATTTTATTAATAGAGTAATAGATGCACACAAAATGACTTTCATTTTCGTATTAAGGAGGTCATTTTACAATAAACAAAATTATTTTGTTTTGTTGTGGTCTTTTGCGTATTGGAAAGCACAGCCGAAAACGTTTCTAACGATTTTTATTAAATTTATTATTTGGGTTAGTTGAGATATTTGCTAAATGATGAGCAGGGCTACCATTTTAAATTTATTAATGGGAGTATCTTAGAAGTTTACAGGGAAGTATTGTGTCCGAGGGGAGTACAAAAAACAAACAATGCATTTATTACATTTATTTTTGATTTGATTTAAACATTACTTACTTACTTACTTAGGTGGCGCTACAGTCCGGTGTGGACCTGGGCCTCAACCAACAAACCTCGCCAGCCAGCCCGGTTACAAGCCAGATGTCTCCAGTTGCGCACCCCAAGTTGGTCGAGGTCCCTCTTCACTTGTTTGCGCCACCTACCGCGAGGTCATCCTATATTGCACCGTCCATCCGGAATGGATTCGAAGACTTTCTTGGTTGGAACGTTGGGCTCCATCCGCTCTACATGACACAGCCATCTTATTCGCTGTATATGAACCCTTCTGGCTAAGTCGATGTCCTTGTTTAGGCCGTATTGTTCGGGTTCAGCATTGTGCCTCATCGGATTTTGACAAAGCCCATGCCTCTGCGCCAAACAGCAGGACTGGGATGATGAGTGTCTTATAAAAAGTTACGTTAGTAGTGTGAGATAGGGGTTTGTTACTCAACTGCCTTCGTCATTTGTGGAACTCGCCATATAGCCTAGGTAGACAAAGTCCTTTACCACCTCAAAATTATATCTGACTATTATAGCGTTCTGTCCAAGACGGCGATGTTACTTACTTACTTAGGTGGCGCTACAGTTCGGGGTGAACCTGGGCCTCAACCAACAAGCCTCTCCATTAAGCTCGGTCTTTAGCTAGTTGCTCCAGTTGCGCACTCCAAGTTGGTCGAGGTCCCCTTGAACTTGTGCGCGCCACCTACGGCGATGATTCCCTCTACTGCGTCGTCCCTCGGGGTTAGATTCGAAGACTCTGCGGGCCGGAGCGTTGGTGTCTATTCGCTCTGCATGTCCTAGCCATCTCAGACGTCCAATACGCAGTTTTTTGACTAGGTTGATGTCGCTGTACAGCTCGTATAGTTCGTGATTGAATCTTCTCCTCCAAAACCCGTCAACGCAAACGGGACCAAAAATCTTACGAAGAATTTTTCTCTCGAAGCGACCAATGATAACTTCATCCTCTTTTAATAAAGTCCATGTTTCAGCGCCGTAAAGCAGGACTGAGATGAGCAAGGTCTTATATAGAGTCTCCTTAGTTGTTCGAGATAGGGCTTTACTGTTGAATTGTCTTATAAGCCCAAAAAACAGCGATTGGCAAGAGTTATTCTTCGATTGATTTCTACACTGATTTTGTTTGTAGAATTTATAGCAGAGCCAAGGTAGACAAAGTCCCTTACTACCTCGAAGTTATAGCTGCCCACTGTGACGTTTTGTCCAATTCGTCGGTGTTGGTTTTTCCTTCTTGTTGACAGCATATACTTGGTTTTGCCCTCGTTTATCGCTAAACCCATTTTGGCCGCTTCCGCCTCAATGCTTGCAAACGCACCGGTGACAGCCCTCTGAGTTCTTCCGATAATGTCTATATCGTCGGCGTATGCAAGCAGTTGTACAGACTTGTAATAGATTGTGCCTCCGGTGTTGGCTTGTGAGTTCCGCACAATCCGTTCAAGTACAATATTGAAGAAGTCACATGACAGCGCGTCACCTTGCCTAAAGCCTTTTTTGACATCAAAGATCTCGATGAGGACATTACCGACCTTGATGGAGCGAGCGTTCTCCATCGTCAGCCTGCACAGACGGACAAGTTTGACAGGGATGTCAAAACTAGACATGGCTCTATAAAGTTCTTCTCTATAGATGCTGTCATAGGCGGCCTTGAAATCGATAAAGAGGTGGTGAGTATCGATTTGGAATTCTTGGGTTTTTTCGAGGATCTGCCGAAGTGTGAAGATTTGATCGATGGTGGACTTTCCTGGCCTGAAACCGCACTGATAGGGTCCAATCAGGCTGTTGATAAAGGGTTTCAGGCGTTCACACAATATCGCAGAAAAGATGTTGTATGCGATGTTGAGGAGACTGATGCCTCTATAATTGGCGCAGTTGAGGGGGTCTCCTTTCTTGTGGATCGGGCAAACGGTGCTGAGGTTCCATTCATCAGGCATACACTCGTCTGACCAAATCTTAGAGATGAGTTGGTGTATGCACTCTACCAATTCATCCCCAGCTGCCTTGAAAAGTTCGGCCGGTAAGCCGTCAGGTCCAGCAGCCTTGTTCGATTTTAGCTTGGATATTGCTATCCTCACTCCGTTTTGGTCAGGTGGACGGAAATTTTGACTATCATCGTCTATGTTGAATGGTTCATTCTGCCTGACAGCGGGATGTTGGTCTTCGTCGCCGTTATACAGTCTGCAGAAGTAGTTTTTCCATATTCTCAGCACCGACTGTGATTCTACTACGAGGTTTCCATTTTCATCTCTACAGGTTTCTGTACGGGTATTGCTCCTCTGACACGTTCTTTTTCTCTTCTTCTTTTGGTAAAACTTCCGTACATTGTTCCTGGAGTATAAACTTTCGATATTCTCAAACGCGCGCTTCTCATGCTCTTTCTTCTTCTTTTGGAGAAGCCGATGTTCTTCCCGTCTCTTTCGCTCGTAGAGCTCACGAGCAGCTCTCGTTTTCCGCTGCAGCGCTGCTTTGTATGCCTCTTGTTTTGCTGCATGCACTTGCCGGCATTCTTCGTCAAACCAGGGGTTTCGCGGTGGTGGGCGAGCGAGACCCAGCACATCAGTCGCGGCGTTTCTGATGGCATGTTGGCAGCGTTGCCACTGGTCTTCGGCACTTGATGCTGGCGGCATAGGGGTGATTGAGAGATTTCGGGATACGCGTTCAGCGAAGAGTCTGGCGGTCTCTTGCGATTGTAGCTTTTCGACGTTAAATTTTCTCACAGTGATTCTTTTTTGTTGCTCAGATTGGGATATCCATATTCGTAACTAGGATACAACAAGGTAATGATCTGAGTCTATGTTGGCCGCTCGGAAGGTCCGGACATCCAGAATACTGGAGGCATGCCTTGCGTCGATCGCAATATGATCAATTTGGTTGATCGTTACATGATCATTGGACCGCCATGTCTGCTTATGAATATCGAGATGAGGAAACCATGTGCTTGCTATGGTGACATTTCGCTCCACAGCGAAATCAATTAGCCTTAGTCCGTTATCAGACGTGGTGTCGTGTAGGCTATGCTTACCGACTGCCCTACCAAAGACGTCCTCCTTTCCTATTTTGGCGTTAAAGTCGCCCAATACGATTTTAACGTCGTATTTAGGACATTGCTCGTATGTTTTGTCGAGGAGCTCGTAGAAACAGTCTTTGGTGGCAGGGTCCTTTTCTTCCGTGGGGGCATGAACACATATTAGGCTTATGTTAGCGAATTTAGCCTTGATCCGGATAGTCATAATACGCTCGCTCACGTGTCGGAAGCTTAAGACTTCTTGCCTAAGTCTGCCGCGTATGACAAATCCGCATCCGAATAAGCGTTGCCTGTTGCCTCTGTAGCAATCACCGTAGTAGATGTCACAGTTTTTCATCCTCTTTTTGCCCGGCCCATCCCATCGCACTTCCTGGATGGCGGTAATATCTGCTTTATAGCAGTCTAGGGCCTCTGCTAGTTGTTCGGCTGCACGTGGTCTGTAAAGGGACAGCACATTCCACGTACAGATCCGAAGGTCGTTGTCCTTATTTCGTTTGCTGGGGTCGTCATTAGTTGAGTCATCCTTATCCGAGCTTTTGGTTGTTTCGGAACCATCGATTTTTTACGTGGTAGAGAAGTTACCCTAACGGCACAACCCCCAACCTGGAGGGCCAGTTCCTTAATTATTCCCCTAGGACGAGGGGCCGGGTACACCGGTGCCAGTAGTCCACTACGGGAGTATGAGCGCTGCCGTTGGCCCATTAAGGGCTCCTCCGCCACCATCTCTATTCCAATGTCCTGACCAACATTGGAAATTCCTTACCGACCTGTGATCCGAATACGTCGAAGCAGCTCGCGCAAGGTATTCACTAAGTTCAACCTAACTGGAACTATAGGGGCCACCGTTGACTCCATCTAGGGAATTCGTCCGCTGCCGCCTGGAACAGGAAGAAGTGCTCTAGTGAGAGAACACTCTTCCCCCCCTCTCTCATCTGCTGCCGCCAAGAATCCTCCAAACGGGGTTAGTTACCCATTTCTTGGATTAAGGTACTAGGCACCCGGCTGACATCGCGTGGAGGTTGAGAGTAGGAGTTGGTAGGCCTCAGCTGAGTGAAAACGCTTGTGTTTTCATATGATCGCATGCACTACCGTTTGACCAGCCATATTCAATTGAAAGGAAAATGAGAATTAGGTTCCGCTCTTTGCGAAACTAGCGAATGGCATTATCGAACAAATAATTGTGGGTTGACTATCGGATAGCCAAACAGCGTTAAAAGCTCTCAAGTCCTTCAACTTTGAGTCTAAGCTGGTTTGAAACTGTCTACAAACACTCCTGCAACTAGCTAATCGTAATAAAATCACACTCACCTGGTCCCTCGTTGCCAGTACGAGGCTGCTGATGAGCTAGCTTGATCTAGCGGCCAATCTCCTTTCATTGGCCCTGTGCCCTTCTGGGAAGAACTTGACTGACTTCCTAACTGGTCATTGCTTTTTTAAGAAAATTAAAACTATGTAGGTAAAATAGACATGTGCAGACTTTGTCTTGAAGATATCGAACATATTTTGTGCAAATGTCTCATCATTACTCGGTGAAAATGAAATGAATGAAGCACTTTTTCCTTATCGGACATCGTCTCCTCCTGAGCTAAAAAAAAAAAATTAAGTTTCCGTCGTGAACTTGATTTTAGCTAGGACACAAACTCATAAAAAACATATATCAAGGGGATAACATTAAAGATCTCAATGAGGTCGAAGTGCTTAGCCGGCAATTTGATGACCCCATCACCCAATCAAAGTTGACTATATCAATATGTCTTATCTCTGTAGTCATATATCCTTCCAATGCTCTTCTATCAACTCTACCAACAGCAGTAGTGCATAAACAAAAGGAAGACCCTATCGAGAAGTACAGAAGAATCCTTGGTTAAAACCACAATCACGTAAGTAGGTACAGATACAGAATAAAAACAGTTGGCAAGAAATCGCACTAACTTGTAGGTATAGGCCCAGGTCGATCACGGCCTTCAGAGTGAATTTTAGGTTCCACGTCCACAGAACGAAGAAACATAATTTTTGTTTATAATTATGATTTGGGGTTCAGAATCTTAGGATTCCAATGGGTAAATGCTTTTCTTACCACAAAATACTTTTGAAAACTGGGATTGTAGGGTTGGTGTGGAATGGAATGTATGTTTGTATTTATGATTCGCTCAACTATACACGATCAGTCGATTGATCCTTATCGCAATCCAGAGTTGCTAAAATTAGTTTTTTCTTTTCAGTTTTAAAACGAAAATGACTATCTGTACTGACTGATATCAAGCGAAATCATAAAAGCCAATTTTAAAAGGAAAAATCATACTTACTTCACCCGCCTTCAGTGATTTCTCGCAAACCATGTCGGAAGAGGAAAATGATAATCATACCGCTATTATCTACTATAACCACCCAGCCTTAGCAGAATACTACGCTCGTAAGTAAATAACATATCCAAGGTTGTAAGAAATACAATACGATGTTTTCTCTTCTCCACTAGATCTCACCCCATTTGTCATCCTCTCCCTGTTCATTGCTGCCCTCGTCCTCATCTTGAACATAGCCATATTCTCTACAACTATCTCAAAAGCAGCAAAGCGACTCACCAGTAACCTCCTCATACCAACCACATTCCTCTGCTCGCTATACCCTCTGATATCAGTGGCTGCAGCAGCAACTATTATCCTTCCAAAAGCATGGCTCATATGCCATACTGTGATGCATTTATCTTTCACCGCTGGAGCGATAGCCTTCCACAATTTATGCTTCCGCTATGTCACATCTCAGGCAACCTTCTTGAAGGAAGTCGATAGTGATCATGAAGCAATGGATATACAAACTCCACCATGCTGCTGTTGCTGTATATTCCTGCCGAAGATGATGCCGACTAAGGCGAAGCTTTGCATCGTGAAATGTTTAATCTGGCAAATGCCCATTGTCCAGTCCAGTCTTATGATTGTGCTTAATTTAATATACTACAGAGATGCCGTGGGTTTACTTATATTTATACATATGTATTATAATCGTAATGTTTGGTTTTGTTTCTAAGCAGGACCTATATGACAACGTTTTGGTGTACTTTATGCCATGTATCATCACTTCCATTGCCATTGGTCTCTGGGGACTCAATATCACTGTGAGGATGATCAATAAATTAGTACCGGATTACAATCTAATGGTAAGGTGGGTGCAAAGAAATCCACAACCAATTAACGATAAATTTTCAGAAAAAGATGCTGTGCCTTCAGCTAATACTGCTGCTCTGTAAGTTGCAGTATTTGGTCCTTGATAAACAATTGGATTCTGTAGATTTTCGTGGCGTCTACCCCATCAACAATATTATTTACAAGCAAAGTTTGTTTGAATTTCCAAATACGTTTTTTTATATCATACATACATATTGACGTATTTATTTTGTACATTATAGCGATTATTAACCTACTGATTTTACTGGAGATGATTCTTGTGTCAACACTGGCTCAGAATGCCTACAGCAAACCAGTGGAGCTGTGACCAGTACAACATTTGTGATAGACTTTCATCATTGTTTGAACATTGTTTTATATATATAAGCATCATTATTATCGGATTCATTATTTCTGTTAATTTTTTTATATATACATATAAGGTTATAGTTTATAATTTATATTTAAGAAAAAAATTACGTATTTAATGAATAACGAGTACTTTGACATAAAAAAAATTTTAAAATTTGTAGTCATTTTGTTCCGATTTATTAACTATGATCACGCTTTTCAAATAAGTCCCGAAATGTGCCAAATTTTAAAGAAAGCAGAGAATATGATGTCAGTCATCAAAGGTGGAGGAAAGAATAACTTCACGCACTCATTCATCTACTGGGGAAATTTGTCAAGCTACATTAACTACATTTTGGATAGATATATTAGAAATGGCCTTGCGCAGTAGGTACAGTAAGTGTGACGCTATGGAATTATTAGTTTAAATGCAATACTTAGTTACTCGGGGAGAGTACGATAACTTTGGCGCCAAAAATTGATAACGGTTTTTGTAGAGCAAGCATTTTTTACTATGGGAGGGGGGAGGGTCTATCTCGCCCCGTTTAGGAGGTAGGGGCAATTTTAGAAAAAAATGACTTAAAATGAAAAAAAAATATTAAAAAACAACGGCAACACTTACAATGAAGTACTATACCGGTTTGGAAAGCCAGAAACCTGTTCTTTAATCCTAAATTTAAATTAAATTATTTATGTCAATAGTTTTTGAAAAATTCGCATGCAATCTCAAAATTTTGATAAAAAAAATGAAAAAAAAAGCGGGCCACCCGGGTACTGTTAATTAAGAAAACTGCCTGACGAAAAGCACCTACCCCGAGCGGAGAAACGAAGTTGCGTGAGCGGGACCTGCCGCATGCGGAAAGAGTTTAAGTCCCTTAATCCCGCGAAGCAGGTCACCCGGGTACTGTTAATTAAGAAAACTGTTGACATAGGCGCCTGCCTGACGAAAAGAACCTACCCCGAGCGGAGTAACGAAGTTGCGTGGTTGGGACCTGCCGCATGCGGAAAGAGAGTTTAAATCCCTTAATCCCGCGAAGCGGGCCACCCGGCCACTGTTGATTTGAGGCGCCGATTATTTTCGGCGCTGTTAGAAAAATAAAAGAAAGAGAAGATTTACTTTAAGTGTAACTTTATTGAGAGTTAATTCGAACACGTCCCTTCGTGATGGCGGCCAGAGAAAGAAGAGAATGGATGTAAACGTCAAGCTTACTTCAGGCCAAGTTGGGTGCAGCGCTCTCTAGTCGGCAGACTGTGAAGCCATGGAGTAATTGGTGTTGCTAGTGGTGGTGCCTCACTCCCCCGACGCTAAGAGGTTTTCGGCACGTGGCCGAAAACGCTGCAATTGTGATGAATGAGCTGAGGATATGCTGGTGATTTGGTTGCCCATGATGAATCCAATGCGGAATGTTTCTGGTCCAAGTGAGCGGAGTATGACGTATGGTCCAGTGCAAGTTGGCGATAGCTTGTGTCTTGATAGGTGATTGTCGGCAATCTTTCGCACAACGAGGTCACCGATACTTAAACCTGATGACTGGTGAATTAAGTCATGTTGCTCTTTACGTAACGCCTTAGTTGAATCCGAACGCCTTATAGCTTCTGAACGGGCTTCGGCTGGAGAGGTGTTGTCCTTAGCGGCGTCTGAAGATATACCAAACTGAAGAAATTGTGGCGAGAACCCAGTCGCGCTGTGTGGTGTACGGTTGTAATTCGAAACCACTTGTGGTAGTAGTTCCGTCCATCTCCTTGTTGGTGAGTTGATGATTGCTAAGCGTAATCCGCGAACAATGGTGTCATTGGCTTTCTCACACAAACCATTCGCCTGCGGATGATACGGTGACGTAGTTTGGTGTTTAATCGAAGATGCACGAAGAAATTGACGAAATCGTTTTGAGGTTAAATTCGGTCCTCTGTCGCTGATAAGAACTTCTGGTGCTGCTACATTGGCACAGATATCGTTGATGACTTGGATTAAGGTGTTACTCGTATTTCGCTGAGTTGCTGTGGCCCAAATGAATCTCGAGTGATGGTCGATAACGAGTTGAATGTACTTTTCTTCGGTGTCAGAAGAAGACGTACCCATGACTATGGTGTCAATTGACCAGACCTTGTTGGGTGCTTCCGGAGTTGGTATCGGTTGAAGTGAGCCGAGAGCTGGACGGTTGCTCGGTTTAACCAATTGGCAGGTTGCACAGCTTTGCACATAGTCACGCACATCGTTAGTCACTGATTTCCACCAGTAATGTCCACAAACAAGTTGCTTAGTTGTCGCTATTCCCGGATGACCATATTCATCGTGGTAGTGTTGCAGAACCTTGAGCCGAAGTTTCTGTGGAACAACGTACTGTGTTATACCTCGATGTCGATGAACTTCAAATCCACGAGTGTCTATGGTGACAGTAGGGTCATTCGAAGGATTTTGTTCCTGAGCACGCTTGAGTTCAGCCGTTTGAATGAGCAATGAAATTGGTTGTCGGGATAAAGCATCCGCAGCTGCGTTTAATTTTCCAGGTCTATGGTGTATGGTGTAGGTGTAGACTGAAAGACGAACTGACCATCTGAAAAGCCGACTCGATGGATTCTTTATTTGAAAAAGCCACTGTAGTGCGGATTGGTCCGTATAAATGTCGACATGCCGTCCATGAACGTACACATGAAACCGTTCCATCGCGTCAACAACTGCAAGACATTCTAACTCTGTTGCATGGTATCGCTGTTCGTGAGTATTAAGACGTCGTGAATGGTATGCTACTACTCGCTTCTGCCCATCATCTCCAGGTTGCATGAGGATTGCTCCCAGGCCTATGGTGCTAGCATCCGTGTAAAGGAAGACGGGTCGATCGCCTCTAAAGATGGCGATAACTGGTGCTGTTGTGAGGGCTTCTTTGATTGCATCAAACGATTGCTGCTGTTGTAAGTCCCACTCGAAGTTGAAATTCTTCCTTGTCAGCCGAGTGAGGGGTTCGGCTATTGTGCTAAAGTTCTTGATGCGTCGCCGATAATAATTTGCCAGGCCAAGAAACCGCTGGAGTGATTTGACATCTGTAGGGGCTTTGTATTCCTTGACTGCCGTAAGTTTTGTCGGTGATGGACGAACAGTTCCGTTGAAGATGACATGCCCCAGGAATTCTACTTCAGCTTGGGCGAAGCAGCATTTTTCACGCCTGAGTCTCACGTTTGCTGTAGTGAGACGCTTGAAGATTTCCCGTAAAAGCTTGGCATGTTCATGGATATCGTTGCTATAGACGATGATATCTTCTAAATATAGAATGACGCCGTTGTTGATCAAGTCTCCGAGAATCTGGCGAACAATTCGCTGGAACGTACGAGGCGCATTCTTGAGGCCAAATGGTAGTACAAGCCATTCATACTGCCCATCTGATGTAGTGAAGGACGTCTTCTCGATAGAGTCGTTATCCATGGCGATATGCCAGTAGCCCCATGCCATGTCGAGAGTTGAAAAGACGCGTGAGATTGACAACTGGTCAATGACATCTTGGATGCGGGGAATAGGTTCCCTTTCATCGATGGTAACTGCATTGATTCGACGGTAGTCAATGCAAAGTCGACGAGTCCCGTCTTTCTTCGGAGCGAGCGTGACTGGGGAAGCCCATGGTGAGGTGGACCTCCGAATGAATCCTTTCTGAAGGAGAGTTGTGATCTGTTGTCTAATTTCTTTAGCTTCTTCATCTGAATGACGGTATGGACGCTGAGCAATGGGCTGTTGCTGTGGTAACAGTCGAATGAAATGCGAAACATCTGGAATTCGCCCAACGTCGTTGCTCTCTGTGGCGAAGAGCTGCCGGAAATCACGCAATATCTCTTGAATCTGAGGATCGATTGGAGCAAGCGGCGATGCTGTGAGACATATGTGTGGACGCTTGTCGATGGGATCTGTGGTGTAGACTAAATTGCGCGAGAAATCAAGTTTACGACCGAACAGTTTACCTGTGCTGAGGCCGATAATGAAGTCGTAAGGTGAGTTTTCTAAAATATGAGCTGTGACTCTACGAGTTGTTGAGCCGATTGTAAGACGGAGTGTGAGGCGGCCGTCGCTTGTTGTGTTGCCGTTTACGTGCGTTATGGCAATAGTTGAGTGCGGATCTGGCTTTAGGTTCAGGTGTTCGGCAAGTGATGAGCTGATGACATCGATGGTACTGCCGGAATCGATAATTGCACGTGTTGGTATGTTATTGATCCGCACCGCTATATCGATTAACGGCGACCGCCCAGGAAGTTTTCCTGGACCGAGTTGTTATCGGTATTTGACACCTCTGTGCTGAGTGTTGTTGCTGGTTGATCACTGTCCGCTATTTGCTGTCGATCCGTTTTCTGTCTTCTTCGTTGACACTCCCGATTCCAGTGCCACTGTGTTTCTCCTAATTGCGCACAATGACGACATGGACTTGGAGGTTTCTGTTTTTGTCGTTGTCTGAAATTGTTTTGGGTATTTAGCACAATTTCTCGCTGCTTTTGTGGAATCGGTTGTGGCTTCAGCTGGGATGTTGACTGTCGTCCGACTGTTGCTGCCAGTTGAAGTGCAATCGCAAGCCAATCGACTGCTACCTTTGGCTTTGCACACAGCAGAAACCCGCGATAGCGTTGAGGCATACCTTCTGTTAACTGAGCGACGACATCATCATCTGACAGTTGCACGTGTCGCAAAAGGCGCATTTTGTCTTCGTAGTAGGTTGTAACTGTCTCTGAAGTCTTAAGGAATCGATGTTGAGCTTCGACGAGAGGATTTGCAACCGCTGGCCCAAATCGCGAAATAAGTGACGTTCGTACTGCTTGCCAAGTGAGAGTCGACATGTTGTTTTTTTTTTTTTTTTTTTAGGTTGCGCCAGGGATGTGTAATCTTCATAGATACTAATAGCCCGAGTGCTACTAGCATGCACGATTCGCAAACCTGAGTAATCGATTTCAGGAATACGCCTACGTACTAAACACACACCCTTCACACTTCTACCACTCTCCCCGCGGGACTGCCGTTAGGTATTACTTCGCGGGGCTGGTTAGCAATTTATGCTGTACTTTCTGCTTCTCGACGTATTCGTTCTTGAATTCGAAGCTGCATTTGCACATGCGTAATAAACGCGAAAATTTCCATCCATTTTTCCTCAGATTGTAACATATGATCTATGAGGGATGGGGGACTGGGAAGTTCGTTTCTCCAGTTTTCAAATCGCCTACAGTAGAAGACTGCATGCTCCGTATCTTCCTCCTGGTCTGGACATTCTGGACACAACGGAGAGCTATCGTGTCCAAACCGGTAAAGATATTTGCGATAACCTCCATGGCCAGACAGGAACTGCGTGAGGTGGTAGGTGCAGTTCCCATGTGCTCGGTTTATCCAAATGTCGATGGTGGGGATTAATTTATAGGTCCATCTGCCTTTAACCGCATTATCCCATCGATCTTGCCACACAGCTCTTGAAGCTGCTTTTTCTTCTTCTATAACCCTTCTTCTTTCGCTAGCCTCTTGGTGGCTCGAGCGTCTCCGATTGTAGATTCTCTGCATCTCGTTCGCGAGGATGTCGATAGGAACCATTCCTGCTATGACAAAGGCTGCTTCGTCAGAGATAGTTCTAAAACCACTGATGGTCCTTATAGCGCAGAGTCTGTAGGCTGATGTAAGTTTCCTCCTTATTTCTTTGGTCGCGAGAGCCCCCGCCCAAACCGGAGCCGCATAAAGAAGGACTGAGCTGACAACTCTGGATAGTAGGATCCTCCTAGCGTATCCAGGTCCTCCAATGTTGGGCATTATCCTTGAGAGTGCTGCCTGAAGTCGTGACGCTTTTTTGCTCGAATAATCAACATGCTGTTTAAACCGCAGTCTATTGTCGAGCATTACTCCTAAGTATTTGATTGCTTCTTTGGATCTGATGATTTGGGTCCCAACCTGTACATTCATATATTCCACAGATTTCCGACTGGTTATTAGAACAGCTTCAGTTTTGTGGTCAGCTAATTCTAAACCGGCGGATCCTAACCAGCTTTTGATTTGACTGATTGCCACATTTGTAGCTGATTCTACTTCACTGATTTGTTTTGCTACTGTAACAACAGCGATGTCGTCAGCAAATCCAATTATATTCACTTTAGGTGGCAGTGGTAGTCGTAAAACTCCGTCGTACATTATGTTCCATAGTAATGGGCCCAGCACCGATCCTTGCGGGACCCCAGCTGTAACATCGTTGTACTTCACTCCTTCGTCGGTATCATACCTCAGTTTCCTGTTGGTAAAGTAGCTCGCCATTATCTGCAGCAAGTAAGATGGTGTATCCATCCTAGCAAGAGATCTTCTTATAGTGGGCCAGTCTGCCGAATTAAATGCGTTTTTGACATCTAGCGTCACTACTGCACAGTATTCCTTGGTGCCGTATCGCCATCTTTCACCTTCAATTGCTTCCGCTGCTATATTAACTACAGCTTTAATGGCGTCAATTGTTGAGCGAGACTTTCGGAATCCGAATTGCTGGTTGGACAAAGCCCCTTTCTCCTCCGCTATTGTGAGCAATCTGTTGTAAATGATTCGCTCCAGGATCTTTCCCATTGTGTCCAGTAGGCATATCGGGCGATACGACGATGGGTCTCCTGGGGGTTTGTTTCCTTTTGGCAATAAAACGAGGTGTTGCAGTTTCCATTGCTTAGGGAAAATTCCTTCTTCTAGGCACTTTTGCATTGTTGCAATAAAGATGTCTGGCCTTTTTTGAACAGCGGCTTTCACTGCTTTGTTAGGGATGCCGTCAGGTCCGGGCGTCTTGTTGTCACCTATCTTTCTGGATGCGATTGTCAATTCCTCTATTGTAATCACTGGAATTACCTCTGTAAAGTTTTCTCTGGTGATTGCGCACATAGTAGATGCTCTCCTTGGAAAAAGATGTTCTACTATTGACTTCAGCATTAACGGGCATGTTATCTGCGGGGAGTTGCCGCCCTTAAGCTTTCTCATCACCATCCTATACGCCGTGCCCCAAGGGTCTACGTTAGCTTCATCGCAGAGCTGTCTGAAACATCTTGCTTTGCTCTCCTTGATAACTCTGCTTAACTGTTTTCGCGCCAGCTTAAAGGACGATAGGTACTCCTGAAAGTTGGGTGTGTTTCGCGATCTTTGTACTTTGCGCCTTGCCCGTAGACACTCTGCTCTAAGTACCCTGATCTCATCGTTCCACCAGTAGCAAGGCAGGCGTCTTCTACTTGAGGCCCTCCTGGGCATTGATGCATCGCACGCCATGTTGATGGACTGGGTGAGGTGGCGAGCTGAATTTTCTGCCGATCCTCGGACTAGCGTGAAGGTGTCAACCACTTCCGCGAATGTATCTTTGTCGAAGAGCTTATCCTGCCATTTCGGACCAGTCGATCGCGGGCGGTGAGTGCTTCTGGCGTTACCGATGTCAATTATAACAGCTTGGTGGTCACTGTGGGTATAATCTTCACTGACTCTCCATTTAATTCCCCGCAGGATGGAGTTACTCGCTAACGTGATATCAATTATTGAGCCCATGCCTGCTCTGCGGAAGGTGTTAGCCCTACCTACGTTTGCGATGCCTACGTTGAGAGCTGCAAATGTTTCCAGGAGGGCATGACCCCTTGCGTTGGTAAATCTACTGCCCCATTCCGTCGCCCATGCATTGAAATCTCCGCCAATAATCACTGGAGTTCTTTCCCGAGCATCAGCCACGAGGTTATCTAGCATCTCCTGGTATTCAATTATAGTCCAGCTGGGCCGAGCATAGCAACTATAGAAGTGTATACCGTTGATTTTGGCCCGAACGAAACCCTCTGACTCTTCATTTGCATCCTGGAACGCATGTCTCCCACATGACCATATTGCGGCCCGCTTCGATCGATCACTGAGCCAGATGCTGCTGTTGTCAGGAATTTTATATGGCTCGCTGATCAAGATTACATCTGCTTTTTCGTCCTTGATGGTTTGTGCCAGGATATCCTGAGCTGTCTCACAATGATTGAGGTTAATTTGGATAACCTTCATGGTTTCTTGCTGCAGATCGCTTTCTTGAGGACAGGGCATTTACTGCCGCCGGCTACGTGCTTTGCATTTTCCGAGTTGACTTTCCTGCAGAACATGCAGGATGGTTCCTCGCTGCAATCTCTCGCGATATGTCCCTCTTTACCGCACCTCCTACAGAGTTTGGAGCGATCTTCTTCGCTCTTATAATGCTTGGCCAAATGTCCGAATTCGAGGCACTTGAAACATTTCTGTAGCAGCGTCCGCTCACGAATGCGGCAGACTACCCAGCCAATTTTGATGCGTCCTGCTTCCAATAGTTTCTTCGCACTTTCTGCAGGGAGATTAATTATTGCCGTTTGAGTCTCACCGTACGCCTTCCGCAAAGAAATGATGTCAGTAGTCATGACCCTGCCCAAATCGAATTGGGCTCTGATCACCGCGCATACGTCCTCCTTAGTAGTGACCTCGTCGATGTCTCTGATCTCGATCGTGGTACGATGGGTGAGCGTTCTGACTTCAGCCTGTTCTCCTAGAGCTTCGCCAATGACGTTTTTGTAATCCGTCGTTTTGTCTCCTGCTTCCTTCAGTTGTATCAGAAGATCCCCTTTTTTCGTTCTCCTGATTCTGGATACCGCCTTGCCCACAGCTTCCAACTTAGGGTCTGCTTTTACGCTTCGGAGTATCTGGGCGTAGGAAGCCTCCCCTTTCGCTTCGATGACGATGGCATCAGGTTTTGGTTTTCTGCCCTGCTTCTTTTTGGTGGCCTTCTTGCTTTTAACAGCTGACCAACCATTGTCTTCTTCTCGCATCGTATTTTTCTTATTACCAGAGGTACTGGCTTGTTTAGCCTTTGCCAAAGCCGTTTCTGTGACTTTTTTTGGCTCTTTCTTCTTATTTTCCTCATCTGAGGGGCGCTTCTGCTTGCGTTCACGTTTCGGCTTCGGCGTGCTGTTCTTCGATGGCAGTCTCTTCTTTTTTGCGTCCTGGACAGGTTTGAGCCAGGGGGAGGTCTGAGAAGAGTTATTTCTTCTTATCACTTCCTTGGCCTTTTCATCCCGCAGCTGGATTGCCGAGAGTTCATACAACGCCCGAATGCTTTCTATGGCGTCTCTCATTGGTTGATGTATTGAGCGCCGCTTTCCGTCTTCGAGCATGTCGACTAGTTCCCTAATCTGCATGCCCAGCTTGTGGAAGTCAGGTCGATCAGGGGCTTTTTCAACCGTCGCCTCCGATGCCACCGGAAGTGCTCCATCTGATTGTCCCACAGGTGACCTCAGCATCACTGAGCTCCTCTGGAACGGGTCTCCTCTATACTCACCGTTGGTTTGACTGTTGCTTGTTTTGTTGTTGTTTGGGGTTTTTGTTTGTTTTGTATTCATTTCTTTTGGGTCCCCACTCAAAGCCGCTATCAATGTTCGAATGTGTAGTCACCCAGTGATCTCATGGTTGTCTATGCAAGCAGTGAGGCCATGCGAGGGTTGGCATAAGCCCTTATGGGGTCTTATGTCAGAGCCAGATCGGTGTTAAACAGGAATGTTACATCTGTACCTACACCACCAACTTAATGGTGACGAAACATTGAACGTACTTTGAGGCCTGCCAAGGTTTTAACGGGACGGGGGCGCTTGTAGCATTAGCCTGAAAGCCATTTCAACCGGATTTCACTCCAGCTTACTCAGGTAACAGAATACTACAGACGTCAGCCCTCATAGCTGTCATTCCAATTCGTTTTCCAGTATGCCGTAATTAAGACCTTACTGGGCTCAGTCTTAATATTTTAAGGTACTGATGACGAAGTCATCGTGTTATGGTTTTCAATTACAGTGATGCGCACTATAATGTGTTGCACTGTATACACTCATATTTCGTAGTGTGCAGACATCTTTCCGGGACAAGAAGCTGCGTGTTTCGCGTTGTGGCGGGTACGTCCGGATCTCGCCATTTTCTCCTTACTGTATCCCTCGTAGCCACCTTGTGCGGTGGGGAGCACTTATATGGAAGACGGTGCTTATTCGTCTTGTCGCAGAAAGTTCATAGGGGTTCCTTTGACCTTTTCAGCCAAGCCCTCCTTCTCTGCCGCTCTTGGTCGGGGACTGCTTATTTGGGTATTCGCAGTTAACCTACAATTCTGCAGGCCGTTCACTACACTGAGAGTCGACATGTGTGGTGCTACATCTGACGCAAACCAGTTAAGTGCATCGTCCACCAGATAAGCCATCAGTTCGAAAATGCGTTCTTCATCGGACTTGTCACGTGTTATCACTTCGAAAAGATTACACCAAAGATCAGCTCTGATGATAGTTTTATGTCCAGAAAATTTCGCTAATAGTTGTCGTCCACTGCAGCCATCCGTCGTCCCTGAAACGGCGGCATTCTGGCCTCCATTACCGTTTGTAGCCCTTGATGTCGAGTTCATAACGCTGGTACTACCGGCAGTCGTATCTCCTGATTCTGTCATACGGCCGTCGTCGGTATTGTTTTCTGGTTGCTGGTATTGCCTACCGGAGCGTAGAATTTTGGAAAATCTTCCAGAGAATTCACCTGTTGAATGCTTTGACGCAGGCACGTGTAGTTGCCGGCCACGAATAACTCTGCTTATCGGTCAAAAGTAATCCTCTTTTCCCAAAGCAATCCGTTTTTTAGAAGGAAATTTATAGATGCTGGAGGTGATCCTGTCCGCAGCGACAAATGAGGCGCCGATTATTTTCGGCGCTGTTAGAAAAATAAAAGAAAGAGAAGATTTACTTTAAGTGTAACTTTATTGAGAGTTAATTGGAACACGTCCCTTCGTGATGGCGGCCAGAGAAAGAAGAGAATGGATGTAAACGTCAAGCTTACTTCAGGCCAAGTTGGGTGCAGCGCTCTCTAGTCGGCAGACTGTGAAGCCATGGAGTAATTGGTGTTGCCATGGTAGTGGTGGTGCCTCAAATTAATGTCGATTTCCATTGGGCCAAAAGGAGTACTCTTTTTGTGTTCCGCACAGAAAAAGCACTCCCAATCATGTTCCATTGGCTGTTTGGAGTGCTGTTCAGGGAGTGTTTTTCTGTTCCGGATTTCATTTGGGAGTGCTTTCAAAATGCACTCACACATACATATAAACCCTTACATCGGACTACTACATATGGTACAAGACGCATTCCTTTGTTTATTTTATTTTCTCAGTTGGGGCAAGTTAATAGAAACAAATTTTACATAGATATAATTAACAAATTGATAATATGTTAATAAAAACATGATGGGGTTGCTAATATCCTTTTCCATTGGACAAAACGAAGCCATTTTTTGCTGTGTTTGTCTGTAGAAAATTAGACATTCACCAACACACGCAGAAGTAAGCAGAGGACGGTTTCACATGTTCCACTGGAATCAAAAAGGAGTGAAATCGGGAGTGAAACCAATGGAAAACGACATAAGAAAACTGTTGATATAGGCGCCTGCCAGACGTGACAACCAGTTGTCTGTCATCTGTCAACCCGAGACAACTGCAACATTTTTAGTTGTCTGTGTATTTGTCTGCGTGGGCGCCGTGGCGTAAGTGGTTAGTGTGTCGGATCACTACGCATGAGGTTCCAAGTTCGAATCCCAGAAAACACCAAAAAGTTTTTTTCACGGTCCCACCTCTCGCGAGCGTCTGACAAATATCCGAGTGTATTGTTGTCACGAAAAGCTTCTCAAATCGCCGTTCGGAGTCGGCATTAAACTGTAGGTCCCTTCCATTCGTGTGAAAAATATAACGCACACAACATGAGTTTTTACGAGAAGCTAGGCCCTGGCACTTTAAAGAGCTGTTGCGCCAAATATTTGTATTTGTATTTTGTAGTTGTCTGCGCATTTTGGTTGTATCATGATACACAACTCAATTGTGTTTTGGTTGTGTGAACTGTCAAAACCACACAACCTCGATTTTGCAGTTGTAGTTGGTTGTTTGGGAAAAGAGGCTGGGTTTTGTTAAGAAATAATGGAGAAGTACAAATAAATAAAAATGGGAATGCTTTAACAGTATTTTTACAATGTAAAAATTATAAACAAACATTGGAATTTTGATAGATCCCTTCAGAAAAAAAAAATAAATATCAGCAACCAGTTCCAAATTCGGTGGTATTGACGAAGAGCGCACAGTAGTTCTAAATAAATTCTTTATTTCATTCAAAATGGACAAAAATTATTCGTTTGGTCTGAAATGACTAATGAATCTATAAATAAAGGATAGAATGTTTGGATTGAACCTTTGGGAATTATTATATTTACTTACTTGGTATGTATTTGGAAGTTCCAACGGGTTGAAATGATCGCAAATCCTTTTTCGGATGCGCGCAACATTAGTAGCGTCTTTCTATTGCCATGCCATGGCCATCATCAAAAAATAGCTAAAAACTGCTCTCAAACGTCACTTAAGTTACTTGGAAATTGAGTTTGTATACATTTGCTATAGAAACGCAATACAAAATAAGGCCCCATGTTAAGTTGCCACTTTCGTATTTTAAGTTGGCTGCATTAGCTCAACTGAAAAGGGTTGTGTTCCATAATTCCAAAAAATTAGTTCGGTTGTATTGAAGTTGAGTTGTGTGAAAGACAACATAAGCAAGTAGAGCTGCGATTCATAATAGGCATAGCAGTTATCTGGCAGGCGCCTATATTGTACTATGATTATATTGTTGGCCTAATTGGGATTTCTCAAAGCAAAAAAAAACTTAATTTTAGTGCAACTCCTTTTTACGCTCGATTTCTTCACGAGTACTAAGCTGCCTTAATACCCAGTCTATTTATTATTAGCTTAATACAAGCTCAAAAAAAAAAAACTTAAAGAATCTAAACTTACAACTAGCGACAAAAAAACTTAGAAACTAAAACTTAACAGCATTTTGGAGAGAAGGGAGGAGGTAAAGGGCGTGAAAAGGGGTAGATAAAGTTGGTGGAGGGGAGGCAGAATCAAAACATGGCTATGAGGAGTCGAAGCAACTTAAGTTAGACTTAAAAACTAACAAAGAAGGGAAATATTATTTTTTTTTTTTTAATTAATCTCTTAAAAACTGTCTTAAATGCTAGGGAGGAATGAAACCAACAGAAGAATTGGCCTTGTGTATAATTTGATCAAAGTGGGAAGGGAAGTTTAGCTCCCTATCACAAATAACACCCAAATCGCGTATACAGGAGACTTAGGGAACGGGCTAATTATTAAAGTTATAGCTTCTAAGGGGAGGGGGGAGGCGTTTACGGGAGAATGTTATGGATTGACATTTGGCGACATTAAGTTCTAAGAAGTTTTTTACGCACCATGTGTGGAATGAATTTAGATCGTTTTGAAGTAACAGTGAGTCGTTGGGTGTATATATAACCTTGATGATTTTCATGTCATCCGCGTAAATAAACAGATCTGAGTCTTTTAATATGTGACCAACATCGTTTATAGTTAAGATAAAGATCAGCGGACCAAGATGACTGCCTTGAGGAACCCCAGAAGTGTTGTCAATGGGATCGGAGATTGAAAAACGGAAGAGAACTCTGTATTGGCGATTCTCGAGGTACGATCTCAGCCATGAAATGAAAGAGGGTGGGAAACCGAGGGCATTAAGTTTAAGGTGAATAGTTCGGTGACAGATTTTATCAAACGCTTTGCTGAAGTCGGTGGTAATACCATCCACTTCATTGCCTTCCTCTAATGCTTGCAGTGTTTTGGAAACAAATTCGGTTAGGTTAGTCGTAGTGGACCTACCCTTTAAAAAACCGTGCTGTTGTGGGGTAAAAATGGATTTGCAGTGGAAATACAGTGAGTCGTATACAATGCTTTCGAAGAGCTTGGGGATAGAGGAGAGTTTGGCTATGGGTCGATAGTTCGATATGTCACTTTTACAGCCTTTTTTATGGATGGGGAAAATGAAGGCGTCCATCCATAATTTAGGGAAAACGGCTTGAGAGAGTGAGAGTCGAAATAGAGTTGTAAGGGGCTGGCACAGGACGTTGACACATTTTTTTATGAAAATGGCAGGTAGACCATCTCGCACCATATCAGACCTAATGTCAATTGAGACTAGGGAGGTTTGTGGGCAGTTACTCAGGTAGGAGAAATAGTCAAAGTCCGGATCGTGTACATGGTCACTGTACGAAAGGGTGAAAAAGGTCGCAAAGAGGTTGGCGATTTCTTTAGGGTCAGCAGAAGATGTATTAAGTAACTTTAGAGTGAAAGGGAAACCATTGGACTTCCTTTTGACGTTAATAAATTGGTAAAAGCGCCTAGGATCTGTGATTAGACTTAATTGCATTCTATCAAGGTATTCGCCATAAAGGGATTCGCAGAGGTTGAAAAAACGGTGGTAAGCTTGTTGGTAGTATGAGAAATCTGAGGCAGATCTGGATTTCAAGAAAGTTTTTCATAATTTGTTTCTAACATTTCGAAGAGAACGCAATTCACTATTATACCAGGGAGGGGATGACGAGCAGTTTTTTCGAGGCACATAAGGGACAGATTGGAGAAGACAGTCAAAGATTGCGGTGTAGAAGAATGCAAGAGCGATATCAATGGGGGTGTTGACGTTTAGAAAGAGGCTGAAATCTATGTTATTGACTAGGCAATTAAGTTTAACGAAGTCAGCTTTACGAAAGTTGAAGGAGAAAGAGTTTTCAAAATCAACAGTGGTGTGGTCGATTTCATACGAAAAGGCAAGAGCGAGAGGGGGGTGATAGTGGTCTAGGGTGGAGAGAAGATGGTTACTTACGGTAACCTAATCTATGTAACTGCCTACCTAAGTTATTCGTTATGCCACTAATCTGAAAAAGGCCGGAGTCAAAAAGACGATCAGTCAGGAGGGTCTCCTTTTCCGAGGAGGAGTTAGTAGGAACAAAGGATGCTAGACCAGGTACTAGCTCTGATACTCGGTACCAACGAAAAGATAGTACTTGTACATTTCTTCACATCACTAATACTGGATCTAAGTTCACCAAGCGGTACTAGCAGCTAATACGTCTAGAAACTGGTCTAATACAGGAGTGGAATCCTCTAAGGTGATAGTTGATAGTCACACTTTTGACAGTCAAAATTGATGATCACACTTTGTTAGCTCTCCGTAAAACGATCGCAAAGTCACACTAAAACGATCGCAAAAATGTGATGATCACGCTGATGGTCACCTTAGAGAGAGCAAAAGGGATGATTGTGATCGTCAACAATCAACTATCACCTTAGATGATTCCACCCCTGATTTTGACACTATTTTGGCATTTGTTGGCCGTTAGACAATTATTTCGAATTATATTCGTATTTTATTCATTAGTGAAGTTTTTTTTTTAATATTTGAGTTGCTTTACTGTTGTGAATGATGTGAGTATGGTGGTAGGTATGCGGAATCGTGTGGAAGAGTGTGTGATTGATTGTTTTTTCTTTACTTTATGTTTGCTACCAATGAAGAATGAAGAAACATGAATTAAAAAACGATAGCGATGAAGCGAAAAAGTCTCGCTGCCCCAATTGGAATCAAAATGACACAGATTTATTGTGCGACCTCGTACATGAGTTAAGGTCAGTATTAAACTGTAGAACGAATGACACTACGAAAGAAATAAAGAAGGCGGATTGGGATGCGATTGCTGAGCGTTTTAATTTTCATCCTTCGGTGCGTTTAGTTTTTTTTTTTCTATTTTAATAATTTATTACAATTTTTTGTTTTTCTACGAAGGTTGTCACTCAGCGAAAAAAGTCCACATCGTCCCAAGTATTTATTGTACTCCGTTGAAATTTGCCTAATCGTATTGACGACGCTAGACTGCCGATTTTGAGGGTCCAGCTAATACAGAGTACCAAATAATACTCGGTACCAAATTGACATTAGTACTTTGTGAAGAAATGACTTGATACCGATTTGAGTACCAACTTTTGCTCTAATACCGGTACTAGCGCTAGTACTCGGTGAAGAAATCGAGCGTTAGACTCTTATCATAAAATAAAAAATTTCAAAGCGAAGGTGTGAGCAAAAGTCGTGGTATAGTTTTAGGAACTTTGTATACAAATTTTGTTTTTTCATTAATTTGTATACCCTTAGGCAGTTACAAGCTATATTTTTGCAAAAACTGCCGTGTTTTTTTTAAACTTAGCTAACCAGTCGTTCATTTAAATGATTTGCCAGGCAGCCAAAAAATAGGTATATCACGATTGTGTTGGATTTTTTTTTTTTTTTTTGTGGTAGTTTTCATTTCTTCGAAATTTTGCCCGAAGCAAAAACCACGGCATAGGGCCGATTATGGAAAAGTAACGGAGGCTGAAGTTTTCCTTCCCAGTCGAATTTACAAGAGCTTTCCAAGCAATTGTCTAAACCGTATAGATTCCGTTGCAGAGGAAATTATTTGGGTTATCGTGAATAAATTTTCCCTCGGAATTTTTCCCCCGAACAAAAATTAAGTATCTTCAAAAATAGGGAAAAAATAAAATATCGCGATTGCTTTGAAAATTCTCCTGAATTGTCATTCATGATACCTATTTTCTTTTCTATTAGGTACCTTCAAAAAAGAGGAAATAATTCCGCGGAATTAAGAATTAAGTATCTTCAAAAATAGGGGAAAATTTCATCGGGGAAAAATCAGGTATCCCAATTGCGTTGAAAATGCTCCTGAATTTCAATTCATGGTACCTATTTATTTTCCGCGGATTTATTTCCTCTATTTTTAACGTATCTAACTTTTGTTCGGGGGAGAAATTCCGAGGGAAAATTTATTCACGATAACCCTGCCTGTATATTACGAACCTCAAAATTGAGAAATAAGAGCCTTTCGACTCGCGAGTCATAATACGATTTTCCAAATAACCACAATGTGTGTGTATTGTATACAATGAAACCACGAGCATTCTTAGGATAAATATCCTAATATTTTTTTGTATATTTTTTTTCTCAATTTTATATTTGTATTTTTTTTTATATCCATACTTGTTTAAACGTTATACATAATAAAAAGAAAGTCATACAATAAATATGAATGCACATTTAAATTTGCTTGTTGCTATTTGATATACTAAACATTCCACTCTTCTCATTTGTAAATAAAAAAAGGAAAAAAATGATTAACTTAGCTGATTTCTCCCATTTGAGAAAAGCCTTCAATGGCGCGGCTTGCCCAAGAACACTTCCAGTGCAACATCTGGAACATTTGGTGTCAACGTGTCTCAACTCGCGATTAGAAAAAAAAAAGTGAAAGCAAATAAATTTTGAAAAAAATTAAGAAAACAGGAAACCAAGGAATAAAGTGAACAAAATTTAAATAAAAAGAAAAATCTCTAATTACAGCTAAATAATTATATCTATATTTGTTTCATATATATATATATATATATTCTTGTTAAATATATAGTAGATCTTCTTCTCAATTTTGTTTTGAAAGTTAAAATTTTGCTGCTGTTGCATCATCAATTATCCACCGAAACACAGTTAATCAAAATATTCTCTTCTTAGTTTTTGCCATAGACATTCTCATCGGAGTATGCAATGTACAAGAAGTAATCTTCTTCGTGATGTTCCTGAAAGGAAGATTAGACTTACGTTAAAAACAGTTCAAATGTGTGTATGTATATGAAATACCAACCTGGTATAGGGAACCCATGGTAGCCGATGTTGGTGGAATCACATTGTTCACGAAGAAGAAAAGAGCATCTTCGGGGCGGAGATGAATTCTTTTGCGGATCAAAAAGTAAAATTGTCCTACAGTCAAATCTGATGGAACAAGATATTTTTTCTTGTCAAGATCGCCAATGCGAGCCTTTGGTGCCTTCTCTACTATGACCTGTGAAGGAAAAATGGTTGATAGTTGAGAGACACATGTAGCTCTTTGTTAATTTCGAAATTATTCTTTTTCCCACCCACACAGCACTCATATTTCATTACTTTGATTAGAAACTACTTAATAGACTTCCTGCATACCCGTTAACAAATGACAATTTAAACAGCCTATAACACTACTAAAACAATCTAGATTCGGAAACTAGAAATTCTCGTTGTCTACCGTCAGAACTGCATTCGAATTAAACGTATAGAAGGAGGCTTTTTCCATTATCCCCACATAATGGCACAGTCTTTTCATTGTATACGATTACACATTTGTAGACAGATTTTCACCCTGATGACGAAACTATTTTGGGGTCGAATCGCCATATCCGTGAACGGATGACTGGTCACGTATTTTGTATTGCGTTTGGCTGATCGAGCAACAACATACATATATACAAATTACGTGATGATTCTTTCATTCACGTGTACGGCGACGATTTGACCTCAGTGTTCATTTTGATAACACGTTTCGAGTGAATTGTGATGTCATTCAAGAGTTGTTTCAAAAACACACTGAATCCGGGCTGTCCACTTGTTTTCTTAAAAGTTTTTACTAAGATCCATCTTGCTGCAAACTAACAGTGCACAAAATATGTAAGCTTCTAGCACCAGTTGTAAATTATAGTTTAGCATAATTCACGGTTTTTATGTTCCCAAACTGTTGCCTTAACATGAGTTGCTGTTTTCATCTCCGTATATAATTTACATGATCATACGAGTATGCGGAAGTTCAGCACTTCATTCCTTGTACAATATATTACCACAGCGTAGTACATTTAAGGAGGGGCGTTTTTTAAGTTTGCGGAATGAGTAGGTAGGTTATTAGTGAGGGTAGTTTACTGAGACGTAACGAGTTCAGTGACTCATTATTAGTATAAATAGAAAGTTTTATTTTAATTGAGCTATAAGTTTTGGAACTATCGTCGACCAAGCTACTCAATCGAAAGAGTATAATATGGAGAAAATCGAGTAAATACTCGCGCGTTTTTGGACATCTGTAGTGAAGACAAGGATGGAGTATTTTATGTTTATACTTTTATCATCAATTCTTACAAACCAAATTCTGCAGAAGTGCACTTTTATTCACTTCCAAGCATTATTTAATCATAGGTACAACGTTCGTCGTAAGTATAAAACCTTTTTCCATTTCTGAGGGAGTACCTTATCAGTCACCAGTTTCTTTTCTTCTCTTCCTTAACTTTTAGTTAAACTTTGACAAATCTTATCTACACTCTCCTTACACAATGAGCAATTAGTTGGAAGCTTGAATTCAAAAGAAAGAAGGAAGGCTTAGAACCCCACAAATATAAAGCTAATTTAGAGCCTATACAATTTCACAACATTGGTCTCAGAATGTTAGGACTTCATAGCGAAAAACTTTGATTAAGTAGCCAGGGCCGATGATAAACAATATCCTGGACAAGGAACCATGTAACACACAGCACAAGTCAAATACTGTCAACACCATTCTTCTTGTGGACATTAGCACAGATTTTAGAACAGAAGCAAGTTCTAACAAAACTATAGTGCAAAGCAAGAGCATTCGAGGGTGTTTCCCCACAACAAAAAGCCAGCGAAAACATTTGTGATTACCAACATTGGTTGTTTTAAGTTTTCAATTGTCTACTGGAAAACGTAAACAATATCGAAATTGGCATGTGCTCTTCGCACACCATCACATTTGAAGGTCAGGGAAGTACATAGCTTTAAGCCAATGGACACAAGCTCACGCGGTTAGGGGGACTAAGCAATAAACCATACAAGACGGGAAACCACCGACTTTAATTAAACCACCATGTATGTATGTATGTATATAGAGCTACGTATGCTGATGTAAACAAAAACATGTTTATCCTTTTGTTATCAGAGCTGCGATTTCGATTATGGGAGGGAGCGTTTTGTGTACGCTGCTTTTTTCTTCAAAAATATAGGAAACGAATTGGTTACAGGAAATTTGTCCATATTGCCTGGTCTGTCCGCAAAGAGAACTTTGACTGAACATGTTGTTCACCAACTGCGGCAAAACATCAATGTTGCTAACTCGAACTTCGAAGTAAATTACGTGTTCGCCTATTACAAAGTTTGGAAAGTAATTTACTACCCAACGCCTGATAATGTCAGCATTTGCTTCTAATCGCTAGTTGATTTGTGTTCACACAATGTAATGCTCGTAGAAAATAAGTATATTGACACCTATGCTAAATAAGAATATGTTATTTAAAGTCGTACAAAACTAAGTTTGTATATTTATATTGCTGGAATTTTTATTAATGGTCTCACTAACCATGTTTTAGCTCATGTTGATCGGCTGCGAGCTGGTATGAGTACCAATTTTTTGGTCTCACCAACATCAGTTTTGGTCGCACTAAAAGTCAAAGCTAGTTTGATTTTTGTCTATGCTTGTGGGTGGAGCTTTATGTTGGTGATACCATGTTCAATTGCCTGCGGACTGGTCTGTCATTATTTCCTAAAACAAGTCATTGCGATTGTGAAATTCGTGCTGATAAGATATAAAAACAAAACGGGCATAATAGCAAATGAAGAGATGTGTTGAACTAAATTCAAGTGAATTGCTTTCACCTTGGTCTTACCGTCAGAGGGTTTTTAGTGAGACCATGTTTTAGCGTCTACAGTTCGCTGTAGATCAATACCTTTGTCTTCAGATTTTAAATATAACCTTTGGGAAAGATTGACCCTCGGTTATTGTTGCCTAATAGTGGGGGTCACTAGGGTCCATTGTAACTGAGGCCTACCATATTATCATATCAGTAAAATATCCCAGAAAATCTCATGATTAAGAAATGATGATTCCCTTAACATGAACGGCGAGCCAGAACGGTTTTTAAATTGCGCGAGACCGGCTATTAATGTATTAATATTGTACATTTGGTCTTATTCAGGGTGATGTGGGATACATAGTGATTTTTAAGTGTACATATATTGGACTATTTAATGTAAAATAGTATTTTCGTTGTAAAATGTGATATTTTGCGGTCGTATGTAACATTTTAATTAGTATCGAGTTATTTATATGAACCTATAAATACCCTTTCTTTCAATATCAGGGTTATCGCGAATAAATTTTCTTTCGGAAATGTTTCCCCCAACAAAAATTATGTATCTTCAAAAATAAGGAAAAAATTGATCAGGAAAAAATTAAATATCAGGATTGCGTTGAAAATTCTCCTGAATTGTTATTCATGATGTCTATTTTTTTTTTGAAAAAATTAGTTCCTCTTTTTTAAAGATACCTAATCTTTGTTCGGTGGAAAAATTCCGAGGGAAAAATAATTCACGATAACCCTGAAGGTTGCTAGTAAATAAACGTTTTCTTTTCAAAAATAAAAGCAATAGATTTCGATTCAACATAATACACTTTCTGTACATTCATATGTATAGGTACATATGTACCGCTTACTCTAGTTCTTTCCCTATTTTCGTTTTCATAAAGCTTAAACATTTCTTAAGGCTTATGACTTGGGGATAAACGCATTTAGATAATTTACTGGGTCGCCTTTTATGAACCTGGCTTCAACTCCGTGTACGAGTATACAAGAGTCAAGTTGGGGCGGGTTTAACTCGACTCGACACCGCTTTTTTTTTTTTATAATTTGCGCGTGCCAAAGGGATTATTAATACCCTTATATACTGGTTCTCAGGGCACGGGCGGTTGGGGTAAAGGGGGGAAAGAGACAGAGGAGATGCCGGTTTGCGTTGGCTTTAAATGTTTGTAGGTTGTAATGATGAGGAAACACAGAGGCTGGTAGATCGTTCCACAAACGTGTTGTTCGGCTTATAAACGAATCCCTATATTTGACAGTACGTCCGAAGTTGAGCTTAAGGGTGAACTGATGTGCATTCGAAGCATGACGCGTATTTCGGGTGAAGTTTTGAAGGGGAGGAATGCAGCTGGCTATTTCGCTGGAGCATTTTTTGTAAAAGAAGCGATAAAAAAGGGAAAGACATGAGACATTTCTACTATGTTCAAGTGAGACTATTGAGTTCACAATATCTCTATCACCTATTAGTTTTAACGCGCGGTTCTGTACCCTATCTAGAATGTGCAGAACGGTCTTGGGTGCACCAGAGCAGATGTGGGCGTTATATTCCAGCTTTGGGCGGATGAATGCCTTATAGATGGAGGCCAGATCAGACGGGGTAAAATATTTTTTGCACCGCTTAAGGAATACTAGACATCTTGCAGCATTTTTGGCGACTTCGAATATGTGATCGTTCCATCGAAGACGGTTATTGATGCACATACCGAGAATGGCAAGTCTTTCGGATTCAGCGATACAAGTACCATTCATGGATAATGGTTGAGGGTATTGGTTTCGCTTGAGAGACAGAAGACAGCATTGAGTTTTGGATACATTAAATTCCATTCTATTGATTGAACCCCATTTGGTTATGCTGTCCAGGTCGGAATTTAATGTGTTTAACATACGTTGTCGTTCCTCTTCTACGGCCGAAGAGCAGGGACGTGAGTTAGGGAACGAATATGCAAAACTGAGGGTACTGTCATCAGCGAAGGAATGGATTGCATTAGAAGTAGCAGACAAGAGGTCATTTATAAAAATGAGAAAGAGAGTCGGAGACAAAACGGAGCCCTGGGGAACACCAGCATTTATATGGTGAATTGCAGACTTGAAGCCGTCCAAGACAACTTGTATTGAACGGTCCGAAAGGTAATTTCTAATCCATTGAAGAAGAGACTCATCGATGCCATATGCACGCATTTTCGACAAAAGAGCCTGATGCCAAACTCTGTCAAATGCCTTAGAAATATCGAGCGCAACCATCTTTGTTTCGCCGAAGTGATGTAGAGACTGGTTCCACTTCTCGGTGAGATATGCCATCAAATAACCAGTGGACCTGTTGCTACGAAAACCATACTGCCGGTCACCGTTTCCATGACCTCGGAAAGAAGAGACGTTAGTGCTTTGGGTACCTAAGCATCGAAAAAGGGCAAGTATTATGTATGTATACCTGATGAGGGGTTACACGCCATTTCCACTAACGTAAATTTATCGCAAAACGCAGACAGCAGAAGAACTGTCCGGTTTTCTTTGGTGGGCATTTCATCGCATACTTTTTCAGTATAGTGGAGAATGACAACGAATAGGTACGTAGAGAGCATCATTGCACTAAAGGCGTTAAAACAGCTGGCGGAAATGCGAAAGAAAAAGAGAAAACGTCGATTTTGGGTTAATCCCCTTGGAAAGAAGAACGATTCACGATTTGGAGGCACATGTGTTGAAAGATTTAATGTGGCAAGATGGAGTTGATTTTGAAAATTTTCGTAGCATGACAATACATCAAATTAAGTACCTCTTGTGATCTTGTACCGACAGTATGCGGGATCTTAAAGCACATTAGGCCACAAATCGCCTACCCATGTTATTGTATTGTGAAAACCCAAAAGGATTTTTCTAGCATGTGGTGCCAAGACGCTCATTAAGCATTTCCAGTGACCTTGTACCGTCGGCGAATTGTTCACAAAGTATATTTGATCATTAAGTCGCTTGCTTATGCTACGAGTATTACTTGGGAACACTCGGATGGTAACATTGAATGGGTAATAAAGCGATGAAGCCTATCAGTGCTTTACAATGGAAATGACAAAAGTGACAGCTCTGTTAAGAATAAGGTTGGCATCCCAACAACACAAATATGTAACTGCTACAACAGCATAAGGTAGGCGATGAGAGCATGCTTTCTATCACATGCTATGAAAATATATCTCCTGATAGTCTCCACTTGCGATACATGCTTTAAAGCAAAGCATGCTATGGATTTATCGCTAATGGAGACCGCATGTTAAACCGACCCTCTATCTCTGTGTGGAGACCGCATGTTAAACCGACCCTCTATCTTTGTGTGGCTTTCTGTTTACTTACATATGTCAGTTCAATCCGATTTTGGTTTTGACTCAGTTTAAATTCTATCTTTCGAATGGGTGTGCTCAGACACCCAGGTCAAAATTTCAACTCAATTTGACTCTTGAGATTTGTTTAGCCCTTCTTTGTTTACTGATTTGAGTGCGGGCAAAGCTTGAAACAGATGTGCAACAAAATTAGAGAACATGACTTTATATGCAAGAGAACACATGTGTTTGCTGCACGGCCATGCTTTGCTGCAATTGATATTTGTTATTTTGGTGCAAACCTCCAATAGTAGAGCAGCAAGATAGTACAATTTTTGTGATTTGACGTTGCATGTAAGTTAGCAACGGCCATTTCAACTGCTATCAAACTCAATTTCGACTCATTTCGACCATTTCAATTTTATCTTTTAATTTGGTGAGAGCGAAAGCCAGGATCGAGTTTTGATCCAATTTCAATCTGTCCATGTAAACGGAGTCACGTGTCCGTTTATTCATTCTGTGCGGATGTGCGAATACAAAGGCTATACATACCCATGTGATGTGGGTCTAAGGTAGGCTACACGCCATCATTTTTGAAATGAAATTCTTGGTGGAATGATATAAAAAATGACGATTGGAATATTACAAGAATGATGAGTTGAAATTTTCCGTGGATTTTGCTGGAATAACGGAGAATGATGGATTGGAAATGATAATGCGTAGACGAATGTAGGCAAAAAATGTAATTCCTAGAATGGCAGTGTATAGCCTAGAACGAAATGATGAGGAATGACAGTCTAGGAATGTCATTTCAAAAATGATAGTTACCCCGTTTATATGCAGAGTCGGAACTGGTTCCAAACCGGTTCCAAATACATATAAACGCTTTTCGAGTCCAAATGGGTTCGAGTCGACTCGACTCAGCTAACAGAGCTGGGTCGAGTCCGAAAAATGCATGTATACCTGGGTCGAGTGGTTGAACTGACATGTTGTCTCTGTGTATGTGAGATCTCTTTCTTGTTTTTGTTCGGGGTGGGAAATCGCTTTGTTTTGATTCAGCCTTATTGTGAGTTTCACCCGAAAAATATTTCACGTGGAAATTTTTGTTCGCCCGGATTTTTTTAGCTATTGTGAATTTCACGTGAACAAAATTTCACTTCGAATCAGCTGTGACATTTCGAACATAGATTCTGGTGCTTTAACAGTAGGCAAATAAAGAAGTTAAGAAGCAACTGTGGGTGCATTAAACACATTAAAAAGTAAATAGGTATGCAATAAAATAAAAATAAAAATGAACTCTATAGCGCTACAAATATTATGTCAAGAAGAAGAAAGAAAAGAAGAACTAACAATTCGAAGGAGTTTAAGAGATCATTCCAATCCTTTGGAGTTGCATTCCTCTTTTTCGGCGTTTGCTGGTCACTGCTATTAGGAGGCATTTCTTCTATTTGAAAAATATGAGCAGTAGGTGAACGTGTCCCAATATTATTTAGAGTTTTGCTTCTCAAATAAAATTATGTATAATTGATTTCCACTTTTTTGCTTTCAAACAACTTACATTTTCCGCTTTGTTGTTCTCTATTTCGCCAACAAAAATCAAGTGAAAATTTTCCATGCGAATAGCGTCATATCCCACGCGAAATAAAAACTCACAATAAGGGGAATTTTTCGAAGATGAACAAATTTTCGCCCGAAACTCATGATAGGGGAAAAGTGAAAAGGGAATTTTTTCACGTGGAATGCTGTTCGGGCGAAACTCACAATAAGGCTGATTGAGTTCATGGTTAGCTGCGGGTAAGGTTCTCTTTTCAGTTATTTCACATTTATTGAATCCAAAAAATAGAACTAAACAGAACAAAAAACAATCAACACCAGTGTGTCTGCTATACTCATCTGTCAGATCGACCACATTTGGACTTTTGGACCATTCGACTCGGTGTGTAGAAATACTCAGATCGAAATCTGGACACGAACCTGACTCGCTTCTGCATAAAAACGGGGTAAGTGTGTAGCCTACTTAATATTCGTTGCCCATCAATTTGAGGACGACTTCTTCCATCTTTATCTGACGACTATCGGATATACATTAGTACATATGAATGTATGTATACTTCCTTTTTTTCGATGCAGAATGAAGAGGCAAACATGTGAGTTCGACATAATACATTTGTAAATTGTACTTACATATGTACGTATAAAGTCTGCCTTGTACCTGATTGTACAGGATGTCTTTAATAGGGAGGCAGAGTGTGCAATAAAATGGAAAGCTTGTTCTTTTTGCACTTTTCTACGAGGACGTATTCCATAAAAACAGACAAACGAGCATGCATATGCCCAGACAAGATAAACAACAAACCAACCAAGATAATGAGCCAAGAAATGCAATGTCTGCTAGATTGCGTAAGACCAATGATCCCACCTAATGACGACCGCAATCTGTGACGATAGCTACCAAAGTTAGAACGCAAAAATATCTAGAAATTAGAAAATAAACAAAAATACATAATACGCAGTGTTGCTCGCACAAAGAAAACAAATTTCCTTTGCTCTATTCCGTGAATCATAAAATTTTCCCTTCTTATCTACCAGTTACAGATAAAGTACCTACATATGTATACACAAATAGCAGGTAACAAACAAGTCAATTGTTTTAGTTTTTGTTCTTTTAAATATCACACAAATTGCCAGAAGATCGCCTAGTTTTGAAATGGAAAAGGCAACAAACAAAGGAACAGAAGAATCACGAATCACCCAACGAACGACCTCAAAATAGAACGAAACAGAGAAAGAAGCAACACAAAATATCAGCTGCGCTATACATGCGAAGCAAACATCTCTATATGTGTACGTGCGCGAAAATAATAGAAAACAAACACAAAACAGAAAATTTACAAAAATTACTTTCAAATTTGAAAATTATCACGTTTTGTTGTTGGTTTTCGTTTGCATTTTTGGCAAAGTTTTCAAGGTATGACCTTGTAAAACAGGTTTTTACGACAACAGCTGAGAAAATATGACCTCTCCTCTTCTATTTTTTCCTCTACTTGATCAAAAGAGAAAAAGGAGAAAAGCGAAATTTCAACAAAATGGAATCCATATTCGCCCTGACGCATCGAATTATTTTTTTTTTCTCCTTTTGAGACGCAATACGTCTCCAGATGTAATTTTTAATTATTTTCGGTATTTCACAATTCTTATGAGATTTGTTTTCATTTTCTGCAATTCGAAATGATTCATATCGAAGCGAATGTTTGCTTAAAAGCAAACAAAGGAGGCAAATAAAAAAAAATCCAAAATGGTGAAAAAAAATTCCCTGTACTCACTGGAACTCGGTCTGGATATTTTCTGCGGATTTTGTCACCTTCGGCACGCCTTTTCTCGAAGGGATGTTCTTCCTTGTATTGGAATTTCATGTTTCTTTTTTACTTTTTAATGCTGTTAATTAGTTTTAGAATAAAATTTTTGCTTTTTGGGATAAAAATCACAAGATGTCTCGTCGCACTTGAATGCTCAGTAAAAATTTTCTTTATACTGCTGCGCTGAACGGCGAACAAGTTGACTTTTTTGGTGTTGTGGTGCAGGGTGTTGCCATGCGAGTGGCTGTGTGGTTGCTGAATTGAATTGAAATGGCGGACTTACGCTGTTTGGGGTGCTACTGCAAGGATTCGGGAATGGAAGTATGTATTTTAACGGAAACAAAAAGCATTAAAAAAAAATCTATGAATCTATATTTCAAAGTTTTTTTTTTATCAAAATAAAGATTTTTATAAAAGGGCACAGTATTTAACTGGGACTAGGCTTTTCAGTATAGACTGGGCGCCGTTGCGCTAGTGGTTAGTGTGTTGGATCACTACGCGTGAGGTTCCATGTTCGAATACAAGAAAATACCAAAAAGTTTTTTCGCGGTGCCACCTCTCGCGAACTTCTTCCCTTTATCAGCGAGGCCATGATCCGAAAACAAGGGATCACAACCCTCCCACTTCACCGCATTTCTACTGATCCGCCTGTGGGGTTCGCCTATTTGACCTCAGAAAATATCGGCAGGCCTGCCGATTTTGGATCACTCGGTTATTGAGGCCAATGAAATGCCGATGTCGTCGCATTTGTCTGATCCAGGCGTTTATAGGCCTGCCTTTCCTACATCGCGATGTCTTTGGAACGTGCATAGATATTGCCTTTTTTACAGGGTTCAAATGATCTCTTCTTTGAACGTGGCAATACCAGCTGAGCCGGTCGCGCTCTAATTTTCGTACGATGGTTTCCTTGATGTGAAAGCTTCCACGGATCTTCGAACTTCTTATTCGATCAAGCTTGGTCACTCGTGCTGTCATGCGAAGCATCTTCATCTCAGCTGCCGTTAATTTACTCTCATACTTTTTGTACATCGTCCAACATTGTGAACCGTATGTGAGCGCTGGACGTACAACTGCGGTGTATAGCCTTCCTTTCAACTTAGGGGGCATTTTTCTGTCACAGAAGATAGCGGAATTTTCTCGCCACTTCATCCACCCTACGCTTACACGATGATTGATATCGTCATCACAAGTTGCTTTGCTATTGATCATAGATCCCAGATATTTGAACTTTTCCCACTTGGGAAGCACTGTTCCATTCAAATAAATGTCTGGAATAGGCCTGAGTGGATCAGAGAACGGGCAGCACAAGTACTCTGTCTTTTTTGAACTAATGCGATACCCATTTCCCTCCAAAACGTCCACCCACACATCAAGTGCTCGTTGCAGGGATGTAGGATCCTCACTTATGATGGCTCCATCGTCAGCAAAGAATAACTGATGTACCTTGGGGTCCATCACTTTACCTTCAAGCAGATAATCAAGGACTGTAATAAAGAGCAAAGGACTTAAAACGCTTCCCTGGTGTACCCCGACTTTGATTGGGAACTCTTCGGTTACTCCAACGGGGCATCTTACTTTTGTCTTTGCTCCTTCGTACATGTCCATAATCATCTGTACATAGGTTTCTGGAACCCCTCGATGTCTTAGCGCCACCCATATCAGATCTCGTGGTTGTCTGTCGAATGCCTTTTCAAAGTCAACCAATACAATATGCAAATCCCTTAAGGAATCACGATGTTTTTCCATTATGATCCTTATACTTTGGATTGCATCTGTGGTTGATTTACCCGAGACAAACCCGCACTGATCATCAGATAGCCGTATTATTTTTCGCAGTCGGCCACCTAATACCCGCTCAACGATCTTCATGGTGTGTGACATCAGCTTGATCGAACGGTAGTTATCACAGTTTCGCGTATCACCCTTCCCTTTGTATACAGGGAGAAGGTAACTTTCCCTCCATTCATTCGGCATTGGATCACCTCTCACGAATTTGGAGATGAGAATTCTGAGCCATCTGAACCCGATATCTCCCATCTTTTTCCAGAACTCAGAGGGTATTTCGTCTGGCCCAATCGCTTTTCGGTTTTTGGAGTATTTGACCGCCTCACTAACTTCTTCGACTGTAATGTCGGGTATTTCTTCACAGTTAGGGGTGGCTCTTGGAAAGTATAGCCGGGGAAACTGTTCATTCAAAAGCTCTTCACAATACTGCCGCCACCTCTGCAGAATTTTGTCGTCATCCACAAGAAGCTGGCCATGAGCATTGCTAATGAACTTTGGCGAACGAGTCTCCTGAGCATTCTTCCTTCTTTGGGCGGCTATTTTGAAGATAGTGGCACTCTTGTTCATATTGTGTCTTCGCAGCTCCTGGATAGCCTGGTTTGCATCAGCAACCGGGGAAAATATTTTCTCCAGCTCCCGATACAGGCCCTCCGTACTCTCTGCTTGAAGCTGAGCGCACTCCTTCTTCGCTTTTTTCTTGCAGCATCTGTATTCCATTTCGAGGCGAGCTTTTTCGTCACTATTATTAGAGGGGCACTTTGACCAAGCTTTGAAAGCCGCTTTCTTCTCATTTATCACCTCCTTAGCTTCATCACTCCACCACCATGTTTCTTTGGCGTGTTGATGGTGGCCTTTTGAAGCTCCTAGCAGTGATTTGGCCTTCTTTAAGCAAGTTCGCTGTAGGGAATCCCACATATTTTGTGCTCTGCACTCTTCATCCTCAGCTCCGTTGATGGTGTGAGAGAGGTAATTCTTCATTACGAAAACAAAAGCCTCGCCTTTTTCTTTGTCCAGATTGTACCACTTGATTTTCTCAGAGACCCTTGTTTGTTTGCTTTTCTTTGGTGTTTTCATAAAAATTTCTGTTAGCAGGAGACGGTGTTGTCGAGCGATTGCCTCTCCCAGGATCACTTTGCAATCTTTTACCCGAGGCTTCATGAAACTGCCTACCAAATGGTAGTCAATCTGAGTTTCATCTCCACCACTGCTGTAAGTGATCAGGTGTCGGCTTTGTTTGATGAACATGGTATTTAACACGACAAGACCGTGTGATTTGCACATGCTTAGGATGTCTTCACCAGGAAGGTTCCTGGTGCCATATCCTAGTCCTCCATGGCAGTCTTCATAGTCTTCGTTTGATTTCCCGACATGTCCATTCAAATCTCCTCCAACAAACAGAAATTCTTCATTTGGGATGTTCTTAAGGAGATTGTGGAAATCTAGCCAAAATGCATCTTTATCTATCTGATTGCACCCATTTTGGGGAGCATATGCACTGACAATATTCCACACCTCTCCTTGTATTACTAGTTTGAGGGACATCAAACGGTCGCTGGACTTCGAAATGCTCAAGACGTTTCCAAGTAGCTCTGCCGCAAGGATGATACCGATTCCGTTCCTAGCCTTTTCCGTTCCGTAGTAGAACATCTTGTAATCTTTTGTCCTAACGTCCAAGAAACGCGCCCGATTCCCGGTGTCTTTCCATTTCGTCTCTTGGACACACAAGATGTCCACCCGCCTTCTATTCATCATCTCTTCCAGCTCGTAACTTCGACCGGTCATGCTTCCAACGTTCCAACTCGCGACCCTTAAATTGCGTCCAAACTGTTTCATTATGTTGCTAGCCCCCGGAATCCGTATAGCTCTGACCCGAACATTTCTGCTCGGTCCAGGATCAGTACCATGCACAGCAGTGGTAGTGCCTGGCGGGGTAGTGCCTTTCCTTTTTGCAAGTATTATCATAATGATACAGTTTTGCAATACAATTTTTGCACCATATTGCGATGGTGTTTGTTGTTTGAGACGTGCATGCTCCTGTTTTAGTATTGTTTGATCTATCTTTTATGACACCGGTGATCTCCAGTCGTGTCAACCCACGGACTCGCATGCACACTTGTGGGAGGGTTTTTATGGTAGTATATGTGTCGCTAGGCTCACTTGGGTGTTATATTGCCTAGATCTGATTTGTCCCCTTAGTCGCCTTTTACGACAAGCGCTAGTTGTTGGGGGGCGCTGCAGTGATATTCTTAACCCGTCCCTGCACGGGCATGCCACCTCTCGCGAACGTTTGATAAATATCCGAGAGTATTGTTGCTACGAAAAAGCTTCCCTTCCATTCATGTGAAAAAATATGACACACACAACACGAGTGGTTGCGAGAAGCCCAGACACTCGAAGAGCTGTTGCGCCAAATATTAATTTATTTTATAAACTTTTCAGTGACGAATATGCAGAAGGCGTCCACTTTTATGGCAAGAAAAAGTCGGTAGTCTGCGAGCGAGAGCGCTATTATTCCGTTTTCCATTGACAAAAAGGAGTACTCTTTTTGTGTTCCGAAGAGAAAAAGCACTCCCAAATATGTTCTATTGGCTGTTTCGGACTGCTGTTCTGGGAGTCCTTTTTTGTTCGGGATTTCATTTAGGAGTGCTCACAAAATGCACTCACACATATAGGCCGGTAATTATCAAGCGCTCTTAAATCGATTTTAAGTTTATGTAGCTCTTAGTTTTAAATTTTTGCTACGTATTCACCAAGCACTAATAGGTTTTTGTCTATGCTAATTCGAATATGCGAAAAATTAATTTTCGGATTTCCAAACGCGTTCTAAAATGAGTTTCCGAACTCTCTTTCGAACTGGAAGAAATGTCAAAAAAAAGAGAAAACACTGTTTTTTCCTGATTTTAGTCAGAATTAATCAAGGCACATTTTATTTCTTATTTGGTTGGCAGTTCTTTTGACGGAAATGCTGGAGGCATTAAATTCGTCGGCCTTTCTTCTTTTGCGTTACGCCAATGCGGCCTGTCCTTTGTTTGGTCAGAGTAACAGTTCACAGCTGATTTCGAAAATTTTCGAAACTCCTAAGTAATGAGCTCTCTTAATTTAAGAGGGGTTGGTACCACTCATAAGTCTTATGAACATGTTCCATTGGAATCAAAAAGGAGTGAAATTGGGAGTAAAACCAATGAGAAACGACATTACTTTCACAAGTTCGATAATACAATCTTATTACTTTCATTACGGAATAAAGGCTGAACTATAACAGAAGAATGGTTTCGTACGACCACTTCCGAAATAGTGCGAATACAAAGCATTTGTATTGTGTGACCATAATAGCTTTTTGCTTCGATTCGTTAAGTTTTCCATTCGAAGTGAATCCATTCGCTCTTTCATTCGAAAATGTGACAGCTAAACAGCTGTGAATCGTTATAACCCGCACAATTACCTTTTTAAACGTGAGGTAAGTACAATTAGAATTAATATAATTCTAAAATTAGAGAACACGCATTATGACATTAGCTTTTATTATTTTATAACATTAGCATTATAACGAAAACACCCAAAAAATATTTAAAAAATTTACGAAATTTTATTTCAAGACAAAACATAGAAGAAGTCAATAGTCTGCGAGGGACAAGCGTTATTAGTTTTAATGAATTTGGTCGTCATTTTGAAAGCACAAGTTTGGGTGAAAGAAAATGCTTCGTTCAACATATACCCAGCAAACTACTCGAACAGAATTTTGTTCTCATTAGATTCCCCGGAAGAAGATTTTGAGAAAAGAAATAAGAATCGTACACATAACAGCATAAAATTAGTTTTGATATTAGAAGGAATACAAAGTTCGGGAATTATTTAATTAAACGAAAGCGACTGAGCTCGGGTTACATTTTACTCAAAAATTGTTAACATGCGTTTTTCGAGGATGGTTCACTGTTTTATTATTTTGTTTTGTGAAAAGAACAATAATGGCTTAAAACTAAATTGTTCTTACAAACATTGCAAAAAATATTCATGGGGTCGTAAATCTGGAAATAGAACTAAGAATGTTGACAATATTTTATCCTATTCTGAAATTGGTGCAGGGCAAACTATAACGAGAAGTCAAAAGTGGCAAAAATAAAGCTGAACTCTTTCAGTTCTGCCCTCGCTCAAGTGAACACTTTTCATTCAGAATAAAAATCGACATTATATACATATTGTTACGAAATTCGGCCTCTTGATTCGACCACTGGATTGCGACGAAATAAACCCAAATGAAAAGACAAATAAATCTCAACGATTAAGAGTTTGTAATTTTTATTGAACCGTTTTTATCGGCAGCTTGCTTTCTTCGCAAGAATCAACCGCTTCTCGTTCTTGATTTTCTCGTCTGAGCAGCTTCTTCTCGAACTTTTTGACAATTGATTTCCCAATCATTTCGCTGGAATATTTTCTATACTTAAAGTTGTTCGTCCCGAACAAATCCCATGCTCCTCTCCTGGTAGGAAGCCAGTCGGTTTAAATGGACTACCTTCATCTTCGCTCTGTTGCTGGCGTTCCACTGTATCCGGTAGACCACATCGTTTATCCGCTTAACTACCCTGTACGGTCCTTCCCAGTGTGTCTGCAGCTTTGGTGATAGGCCCTTCTTCCGCTGTGGATTATGAAGCAACACCAGCTGACCTTCTAGAAAACCACCCGAATTCGCCTTGAGGTCATACCTGGCCTTCATTTTGTCACTCTTCATTTGTATGCACCACCTCATGTTCTGATGTACCCACTCGAGTTTATCTTTTAACTTGGAGAAGTTTCTCTCCCCCCGGAGACGCTCCAAACTTCAGATCGGCTGGAAGTCGTATTTCTGATCCAAAGACTGCTTTTGCTGGTGTCGTAGAAGTAGTATCGTGGATCGCAGATCAGTACGCCATTAGGAAAGTTGGTATGTACTCATCCCAGTCTCGTTGATTCTTATCGACCACCTTCCTCAGATACTCCTCCAGTGTCCGGTTGAACCTCTCTACCATGCCGTCCGACTGCGGATGCAGGGGTGTTGTCCGTGTTTTGTTTATGCCCAATGTCTGGCATAACTCCTTAACGATTGCTGACTCAAAATTTCTCCCCTGGTCCGAGTGCAACTCTAATGGAACACCAAACCGAGACACCCAATTGCTTAAAAAGGCATCCGCACAAGTTTTAGCTTCTTGGTTCGGCAGGGCGTAGACTTCCGGCCACTTGCTGAAGTAATCGATTACAACTAGGACGTATTTGTTACCATGGTCACTGGTTGGAAATGGCCCTGCAACATCCATTGCGATTCGCTCGAATGGTGCTCCAGCATTATATTGCCGCATCTTCCCATGGCTTCTCGACTTCGGTCCCTTCGCTCTTGTACATTCCTCACACGACTGGATCCAATCTGCTACTGACTCCTGGCATCCCACCCAGTAGAACCTCTGTTTGATCTTGTCAACGGTCTTCGAGACGCCCAGATGTCCTCCGCTCGCACCGTTGTGATATTCCTTCAGAATTTCGCTTATACTCACCTTGGGGACCACAATCAAGTTGCGAGATGTTTCGCCGCCTTCGCTTTCCCACACACGATACAGACATCCATCTCGCAATTGAAGACTCCGCCACTGAGCCCAGTATGCTTTCGCGATTGGACTCTCACATGCCATTTCCTCCCACATCGATCTAATGCCCTGCTCCTTTGCAGCCATTACCTTAACTATATCTGGATCATCCTTCTGCTCTCTTTGGATTCGCCCCGGTAACCACTCCTCCTCCGACAAGATGCTTAGCAACCGCACATTGACTATGTTCTCTTTTCCTTCCGCCCTTGTACAATGTTTGCACTCTACCTTACATGGGCGCCGCGATAATGCATCCGCGTTCCAGTGCTGACCTCCTTTTCGGTGTTCGATAATGAAATGATAACTCTGCAGTCTTTCGATCCAACGAGCGAGCTGTCCTTCCGGGTCTTTGAAACGAAGTAGCCACCGTTGCGCTGCGTGATCCGTTCTCAGGTAAAATTGCTGTCCGTATAGGTACTTATGGAAGTGTTTCACGCTCTCCACAACTGCCAAAAGCTCTCTCCTTGTAATGCAATAATTCCATTCTGGCTTCGATAAAACTTTGCTGTAATAAGCTATTACCTTTTCCTGGCCGTCGATATTCCGACTGAGAACGCCACCTATCCCGTAGCCGCTTGCATCTGTATCCAATATGAATGTTTTGCCGGGTACTGGATACGCAAGAACCGGTGCTGTGCAAAGTGATTCCTTCAATTTATCGAAAGCTTGCTCCTGCGACTCCTTCCATTCAAAAGCTTGATTCTTCCTTGTCAACTCATGCAGACTATGGGCCACGTTTGCAAAACCAGGAACAAATCGTCGGTAGTACGTGCATAATCCCAGAAAACTTCTTAGTTCATGCAAATTCGTTGGTTTCGGCCAGTCCCTGATCGCTGCTGTTTTTTCGTCATCGGTGCATATACCTTCTCTAGTTACCCTATGTCCTAGGTACTTGACTTCCCTCTTGAACAGCGTACATTTTTTCGAGTTAAGCTTGAGCCCCGCTCCTGCAAGTCGTTGAAATACTTCTTCCAAGTTCTTTAGGTGTTCGCTGAAGTCCTTCCCCATTACTATGATGTCATCAAGGTATACCAAGCAGGTCTTCCAATGTAATCCCTTGAGTACGTGCTCCATAAGCCTTTCGAATGTCGCTGGAGCATTACAAAGCCCGAATGACATTACCAAGAATTGCCATAAACCATCTCCCACACTGAAAGCTGTCTTTTCCCGATCGTCCTGGTCCATTTCCACTTGCCAATAGCCGCTTTTGAGATCCAACGTAGAGAACCATTTCGCTCCCGATAACGTGTCCAGGGTATCATCTATCCTTGGTAGTGGATAGCTGTCCTTCTTCGTCGTGTCGTTCAGCCTCCTGTAGTCTACGCAGAAGCGTGTGCTGCCATCCTTCTTTTTGACCAACACCACTGGCGAGCTCCATGGACTCGACGACGGTTCGATGATGTTGTTTTGTCGCATGTCTTTTACTAAGTCGCTTACCTCATCTCTTTTTGCAAGTGGTACCCTTCTTGGTGCTTGACGAATCGGTCTTGCATCCCCGGTGTCAATTTGATGCTTGACTATGGCTGTCCGGCCCCACTCTGACTGTTGGATGCAAATATAGAGTGATACTCATGCAACAAATCTTGTACTTCCCGCGCTTGAAACGTCGTTAATCCCTTCTTACATTCGGATATGAGCTTTTCAATGCTGTTATCCTTTGTCGGCTTTTCAATTTGCATTGGATGAGATTCGCAGTTCAATATGGCTGACACTTCTTGGCATTGTCCTATAGCTTCCCCCTTCTTGATTGTCTTCGATTGTCTTGCCAAATTAAGAATTTTTACCGGCACCATTTTGTTACCTTTGGCTTCCACGAGGGTCTTTCCAACGATCAAACCACTTGTTGGTGTTTTGTTTCCGGCTTCTGCTATCCATAACGTGTTTATTTCACAATCCCCATCGATCTTTGCCCATACCACGGCTTCTGAGTTCGGCAAGATTTTTATATTTTCCTCTATTAAGACTTTCTGCACTCTCGGCAGGTTTCCTTCGGCGATATTTAATGGAACTTCCGAATTTCTATACCTTAGTATTCGCCGTTTCAAATCCAATGTGATACCATTCGTTACCATGAAATCAATACCCAGGATTAGCTCGTCCACTATCTCCGCCACTATAAACTGGTGCTCAACTGTCGTGGTTCCAATCGTTATATTCTCGGTAACTTTTCCAAAAATGGGTGCCTCCTCTCCTGTAGCCGTCTGCAACCGCACACCCCACAGCGGCTCATCTTTTCCACCAAGTCACTCCTTATAACTGAGTGCGATGCTCCCGTGTCTAAAGTCACCGTAAATAATTTGCCCCCAATGATACCACTGACAGTGAGGTTGTTTGCTTTCCGTCCCAGTTGCGATATGAAGACTCTGGGGCAATCCATTGTGGGAGCCAGTTCATGCCCCTCAAAACTGACTCCATTTAGTTTGTCGACGGCTGAGTGCCACCCCCCTCTCTCCTCGGTTGTGGTTGTCTTCCTCTAAAGGCTATCGAAGGAGATTGGGACCTTGGACGCTTTCTACGTTCCCTGCAGTCGCGTGCCATATGTCCCACATTCTCGCAAATGAAACATCGGCCCTTAAACCTGTCGTTCGGCCTGAACTCAGAATTTGAAGTTACCTCAAGTCGACGAGCCCTTGAATACAGTCCACACGCCAAACCCGCTGCTTTGTGTGTTAGGGCGCTTGCGACCGTTTCCTGGAGTGTCGCCTTTTGAGTTGACAGTGTGGCACGCTTGGTTTCCTGGTCCCGGATGCCATCGATGAATGCATCAGTCTTAGCAACCTCAATCAACTCCCTTATTGAACCCGCATATGCCAGATGTGCCAAACGCTCGATCTCCGCTGCATACTCCTGAAGCGTCTCACCGTTCATCTGCTTTCGGCTCTTTAGCTCCATTTTGTGCACCTGCTTACGATATTCGCTTCCATATTTGCACTGTAGAGAATTCATTAGTGCCTCATAACCACCTTGCTCAGCTTCTGGAATTGTCTGAAGCACATCTGCAGCACCACCCTTTAATGCCATTATTAGAGCTGCAGCCTCATCTTCTTTGCTCAGGCAGACCCTCTTCATGGACGTCTCAAACTGCAGTTTAAAGATGTTAAAGGCTGTCGTTCCATCGTACGTTGGCGGTTTGAACTTGTTGAAATCATTCCCTTGCACCACCGGTTCCCTTAGCCTTAAGGCACACACGTCCGTTTCTAGTTTCTGGACTTTTGTGTCCACATCACCCACGGAAGTTTCCAGTTCGCGCACCTTCTCGTTCATACAGTTGAGGTGATCTTTTGCTTCTTTGACTACGCTCTCCACTTCGAGAAGTTTCTGCTCCATACGATCTTGCAGTTCTTGTTGACGTTTCTGCTGCTCCTCTACGACTTCCTTAATTTTTTTCTGCTCGGACAAGCATTCCTGGAAGCCAGCCTCCATACCAAGCTTTTGCTCCTCCAAAGAGTGTTTTGTCGTCTGCTCCAATGACGCAAAGAGATTCTGCATAATGGCCATTATCTGCCCAAGGTCAATCAAAGCTGCCGGCGCTACGATTCCAATAGGTTCTTCTTCTTTCTTCGATGCTGACGCAATTTCGGCAACGAATTCATCCCTTTCAGAATCGATTCCATCTTCCTCCAATGCCTCGCGCAGTCACTGTTGTAATTCAGCCTTTCCACCAATCGTCGAAAGGCTCCTCTGCGCCAGCTCCTTCTTCAGCTGTTCCATCTTAAGATGTGCAAATTTCACCATTTCGTCACAATCCCACTTCTGACACCAATTGTTACGAAATTCGGCCTCTTGATTCGACCACTGGATTGCGACGAAATAAACCCAAATGAAAAGACAAATAAATCTCAACGACTAAAAGTTTGTAATTTTTATTGAACCGTTTTTATCGGCAGCTTGCTTTCTTCGCAAGAATCAACCGCTTCTCGTTCTTGATTTTCTCGACTGAGCAGCTTCTTCTCGAACTTTTTGACAATTGATTTCCCAATCATTTCGCTGGAATATTTTCTATAACTCAGGACTAGATGTCGCTGGTTAGATGGCGGCGTTCAGAGCGCCGTCGATCCGCTACATATTTGTTGCATTATCGATTTAGATGTCGCTGTCGTTACAATATGTATTCTAAAGGATATCACAGCTACATCTGTTGTTTTCAAATGAGGAGATCAATACCCAGGGCTTATAAATTAAGGTTTGTTGTATAAATGTGGGCGCCGTGGCGTAAGTGGTTAGTGTGTGGGATCACTACGCGTGAGGTTCCGAGTTCGAATCCTACAAAACACCAAAAAGTTTTTTCACGGTCCCACCTCTCGCGAGCGTCTGACAAACATCCGAGAGTATTGTTGTCTCGAAAAAGCTTCTCAAATCGCCGTTCGGATACGGCACTAAACTGTAGATCCCTTCCATTCGTGTGAAAAATATAACGCACACAACATGAGTGGTTGCGAGAAGCTAGGCCCTGGCACTTAAAGAGCTGTTGCGCCAAATATTTATTTATTTTTGTATAAAAATGCGAAAGTTTTATACAACAAACCTTTTTAATTTATGCAAACAATTAAAAGTAGAATGTTCTAATGAGTAGCTTAAAACCATTAGTGATATTTGAATATTCCTTTTCTTTATGTTGAACGAATGTATTTCTATTTTTTCGTGCTTAGCGTTCTTTTCAATTTTGCGGCTGAATTCCAAGTTTGTTCCGTTTTTAGTCCCTAATAGAATATATCAACAACATGTTCGTATGGTTGGATTACTCTTCATTAATATGAGGTTAAATCTCATTTACATAGATCCATTATATATCCGCTGGGATTAGTGTCCGCTCCGCCAAGAGTACATCATTTGTGTAACGCAATCTGTAATAGTGATGCGTTTCAGGTTATTCGTGGACACTACAACGCCAATTGAATTGGAATCGCGGTATTATCTATCGTAAGAAGTCTATTGTTTACGTCTAAAAATCCAACATTAAAGTATTAGCAGTACTAACGCTTATGTTGGACTTCGTCCATAAAAATGTCAAGATGGTGATTATATTGTGCTTGGGTAAACTCATTGGCGGAAATTTTGAAAAGAATGGGGTGGGGATAAGGGAGGATACTCGCGAGGAATATAAAAAAATCGCTTATTGTCTATGGGCTTTTCACTTTTACCCTAATTCTCGACTGAATCTTAAGTCTGTCTTCATAGTTTTTTAGGAGAGCGAGAAAACTAAAGCGGGCCGGCTCGATTTTGTACGCATTTTGAGACTTCACTTTTACTTTACACAGGAAGTAGATTCGACACAAAATGGGCGATTAGATACACCTGCGTACAGTGAAAATATATATCGGTTGAACAAAGAAAAGGAAAAACGACATAAGTCGACTTAAGATGTTTTACCTTTTTGTCGAGGGCGACGAAAGAGGATGCTCGCGAAGAAAATATAAAAATCAGGATGCCAGTCACGATCCATATTCGAAATGTGTTCTTGTTTTAAGACTTTCGCATTACTACCTGAAACAACAAGCAGCAAACATCATGGCCTTGCCACATATTTTTCGAATTGTGTATTTTGGTTCAGTTAATGTGTTTCATAACTACCAGCAGCATACGGGCGAGTAAACACTATTATGTGAACACCACATACTTCTTTAAGACTGCTTGCTGCCCAATCGCAATTGAATCCCGATCCTGTGAGTATTTCTTCCTTGAAAATATACAGCAGTCTATCCACAGTCTATTGAAAAATGTTGAATATTTACACCCACTTCTCGTTTTACGCATCATTCCCAACACATGCAAAGTTGAGAGATCTAGTCGAAACCGAATTAAGATTTCGACTTGAGTATTTCAGGACATCGAGTCGAAAGAGAGTAGTTGAAACTGAGTTGGAACGTGCTTTAAGTAAAATTGCTCAACAACCACGAAAAGAAAGAAAGTGAAAAATGAAAGAACAAAACTTTTATCACACACTAAAAATAAATAAACAAAGGCCCATACAAAAAAAGACCTGTAATGAAAATAGAACGCAAACATATATACATTACATATTTGGCGCGAAAACCCACGAAGCGCTTAGGCCTAGCTTCTCGCAACCACTCGTGTTGTGTGCCTTATATTTTTTGCAGGAATGGAAGTGACCTTCAGTTTTGTGCTGTATCCGAAGGGTAATTTTCATTTTGTTTTTGAGAAGCTTTCTGTTGAGTCGAGTGAACCCGAGTTGAGCTCTATTTCTATCCTTCATAAATGAAGGGTAGAAACAGTATGCATGGAGAATTGAATCCAGATCGAATGCAATGTAAACGCAGATCGGATGGAAATAAAATTGACTCTATCCGATCATAACATGTTCTCTGATCGAGTTGAGATTTTGCATTTAAATGTGGGTCGAAAGATCGAGTTTTGAAGATGGAGAAAAAAGAAGGAGAAAGGAGAGACATTTCCCGTTGTGACGTTAGACAGCAAAAAAGGGTTGCTTTTTTTTTCTCCACGAAAAATAAAAACAACTCAGCAAATGATTGATAAGGGCAAATAGTTTAGCATACCTAAATTCACACACAGGCGAAGAAGTATCAAATACAACCTACTTTCGAATCGATTCTTACTCGATTTCTCAATTTGGTTACAGCGAAAGCGAGGATCGAAACTCAATTCCGTTCAATCCGATCACTCAAGCAACCATGTCAACGTGGTTATTACATATATATACATTTTTTAATTAAATTGGTTTATAATTATATTTTTTTAACGGTAAGTAAATTCTGCTACACAGATATGCTAACTGAAGCAAAAAAAAAAATGCATAATTCTTTATTATTCTTTACCAGTAATATATTGATGACAGAAGTAGCTTAAATTTGTTTTTTCTTAAGAAGGAAATCGAAGAACTGAGTACGATTCATTCCAGGCGTATATTCACCCCGACTACCGTTGGCGCTCTTCATTTTTCGACGATTGTCGTTTTATTCATAGCTACGAGTTGCTGACCGTTAAACGTTACTAAGCAATTTTTTTGTCGTGTAGAATATTATTACAACTCTTTCATATTGAAAAAGTTATGAAAATGAATTCATGGTACATCTGAGGAATAAAATGACAATCGTCGAAAAGCGAAAAACGGCAACGGTAATCAGGGTGATTAAGGCCGAGCAATCTTAAACTAAGATCTTCATAAACCTATTCACCAACCAATATTAGTGCAGATTTATAAGCGCTCATAACTTAGGAATTTCGAAAATTTTCGAAATCAGTTATGAACTGTTACTCCGACCAAACAAAGGACATGCTGCATTGGCGTAATGCAAAAGAAGAAAGGCCGACGAATTTAATGCCTCCAGCATTTCCGTCAACCAAATATCAAATCAGGAAAATACAATGTTTTCTTTTTCTTTGATATTTCTTCCAGTTCGAAAGAGAGTTCGGAATCTCATTTTAGAACGCGTTTGGAAATCCGAAAATTAATTTTTCGCATATTCGAATTAGCAAAAATTTAAAACTAAGAGCTTTATAAAATTAAAATCGATTTAAGAGCGCTTGGTAATTACCGGCCTTAAGAGTGGTTGGGACCACTCATAAGTCTTATGAGCGCTAATAAATCTGCACTAATATTGGTTGGTGAATAGGTGAAGCTCTTATGTCGTTTTCCATTGGTTTCACTCAAAAATTGGCTTCTTCTGGATTCCAATGGAACATGCGATTTATCTTCCGCTCAATTGTGTGTGTGTTGGTGAAATGTCACATTTCTTGTTTACATTTTTCACAAAACAGAGATAAAAATGGATGAAGAAATAAATTTGGCTGACTATTGAATATTTCGTCGAGATGATGGAGAAATACTGCAGATCAACGGGAAAGTGATAATTGAACATTATTCAAGAATGTTATACTTAAATTGCGAATAAGCAAAACAATGCCTCCTTTTCCATGTGACTTTGACAGGTAATCCGATGTAAGACTTTATATGTGTGAGTGAATTTTGAGTGTCTTGCGAAATGAAATCGGGAAGCGAAAAACTCTCCCAGAAGATGATTCCGAAGAACCAACGGAACATGTGCGGCAGTGTTTTTTCTCTTTGGAAGACAAAAAGAAGGCTTCTTTTTGCCCAATGGAAAACGACATTAGTTTAAGATTGCTCGGTGAATACCGGCCTAACAATTCTTTATGTTAGTTATTTGGTTCAGTTGGTAATTTCAGAAGGTAAAATTTCCTGCTTCCTGGAGAAGACAAGGCTAAAGATTCTGCATTCTTTTCAGGTACATTTTTTAAGTATAAGAATTATTTTTCAGTATAGGTAACCATTTATTTTGTTTTGAGTAAATAGCAGAAAATATACAAACATTTTCCAAATAAAGAAAACTCAATTAGCTTCCTATTTAGATGCATGCTCTTCGAACGCATCCCAACCGAGGCGACACTCGTTTTGCGAAAATCTCCATGTTCGACTCTCGAATGTCATGAAAATTTCCCCCAATTCCGGATGACGTTCTTTTTCTATGTGGTGTTAGCGATTTAACATGGCACCTACAGTAAGTTTTACAAAAATAGTTTAAATCTTATAATAACAACGTGAATATTTGAAAAATGTTGTGATTTAATATTCGTTCTTCAACTTTGGGATAAGATTTCCTCGAAATTATCCAAGATGTGTCTAATATTTACGGATGCAAATTGTCTACATTGGTCAGCCATTCTTGTGTTTACTGTGCCTCGGGGGCTGCTAGTTTCAAGTGTTCACGTTGTCTTATAATACACATGTATTTCTCGAGCTAATGGTTTTAATAATCCTCAGGCTAAAACAACTAAAGGTGATAAGCCAGCCGCTAAGGCTGCCACCGATAAGCCAAAGGCCGCCGCTGCTGGCGAGAAGACCGCCAAGGGTAAGGTAGAGAAGAAACCGACGGAAGCGAAACCAGCCGCTGCCGCCAAGACCGTTAAGAAGGCACCAGAGGCAGCCAAGGAGGCGAAAGCCGCAGCCGCTAAGGCAGCGCCTAAGAAGGCTGCAGCTGAACCCGCCAAGAAAGCAGCCGCTCCAGCTAAGAAGGACGCGAAGAAGGCCGACGCACCAAAGGAAGCAAAGAAGCCAGCCGCTGAAAAGCCAGCTACTAAAGTTGCTGCACCAGCTGCAACAGCCGCCGCTCCAGCAAAGAAGGCCGCCGATGCTGCTCCTAAAGCCGAGAAGCCACACAAGGCTGCCGCCCCTAAACCAGCTGCTGCTGCTAAACCCCAGAAAAAGACTGGTGTTGTTGCCGCAGCTGCTGCTGCCGCTGGCAAGGGTCGCGTCACAAAGAAGCAAGTCCTCCGCGGCAAGGGTCTGAAGAAGAAGAAGGTCTCCCTCCGCTTCGGCATTGATTGCACCAACATTGCCGAGGACAACATCATGGATGTGGCCGACTTCGTAAGTATTTCCAAACATTTTGTATTTGCCTAGTCCACGACCGATTTGTCGCCAGGGTGAGATCTGTCTGCCCAGGTGACAGTGTACTCAGTGGAAGAGTGAAGCTGTTCACATTTTTAGTCATTTAAATTGCTCCACTTTACTTGGCCTAACAATGAACAAACAATGATCCCACGGATCGCTACTATTATTCTGTTGACATCGCGACTTGAGAATGACAAGCTTAAGAGCACTGCATATATGAATGACGGGGGAGTAAGTCTAATTCGGTGTAGTATCCCTGAACTTGACTGTCAATTGGTAACATCCTCGAGTTAGAGCACCTTCTCCAGTCCAATTGCTTTAATGAAATAGATCCACGGAAGGTGTATTCGTCTCTGATAAAGGATAGGCCCCAGGTGGTCCCTCTTGTGAATCAGTGCCTCATATTCCATAAGGTGTCGGTGAAATCCGTGCATTACATTCGTCTCTTCAATAGTTTCCTGAGGTGTTCCTTAAGTCTACAGTGACCCGTCAGTATGTCTGTCGGAATTCGAAGTAGATTTTTTCCTTATTCAGATTTTACTAATTTTCCAGTTGTAATTTCCCTCGAGTTCTTTAGTCTCTCAATTGGGTGATATCATCCCAGAGTTTGGCTCATTTGCTTTTTTTTTTTTCTGCGGGAAGAAACAAAGAATGTTAGAAATAATTTCTTCCTCTCCATCCATACGGCTTCTACAAAAGTCGTTCGCAAAAAGGCCCAGCCTTGTTGCATGATTGCCTATTAGACAGTTCTCAGTGATGACACCTATTGTAGTGTCGATATGCAATTTACTGAGAGAGATCAGATTTTTAGAGCGTTTTAGATCCAGCTTTTTCCAAATCCGTTTTGACGCTGCACATGTTGGTCCACTTGTCCACCTAAGATTTGTACTGTCGATAGCATCCAGCTTAAGTTTGAGTTTGCAAGTAGCGATTGGTATACCTAAGGAACATTTGCTCGGCAGGATGGGTATAGTTGTTCCTATTCTTCCGAGTTCATCGGCCTTATAATTTCCTGCAATGTTCCTATGCCCCGGAACCCATCACAGGTGAATATTGATCTGCTCAGCCATCTCCACGAGAGACGATCGGCAGTCTAGTTAAAAATGGTTACTTCTGTCATATTTTGGCATTCCCTTTGAATGTGTCAGTAGCAGTGTTCGAGTTACGTGGATTTTCATAGAGACGAATGCAAACCAATAGAAACAGACAACTGATCAAAAAAAATTCCGCTTGCTGAAAATCTTTTAAATTTCGATAAAATCTTGGTGAATTTATCTATGCCCAATTATTTTGACCATAGAATAACTTATTTTCCGGGTTAATTTTGCATTTAAAGTGTTGTATTTTGTCTTCGAAAATTGCAAGAGAACTAACGACTGCTCAGACAAATTTTGCATTCTGGGTAATCTGTCGTGACTGAGCATTCAGAATCTGGAAACAAAAAAGAGAACAAATTAGTTCAAGAATTGTCCGAGTCCCTGTGATTGTGAGGATTTGAAAGACTTCTGGGATTAGCTGGCTTAAAGTTAATCAAACCGTTACCCGCTACGCCCTCCAGAAGGTACAAATACTAGCCTGTGTCCACAGCTACACTGGATTTTCTCTTAAACCTTCCACCCATACACATATGTAAATATTATGAAGACTGCGGCTGTCAGTGCTCTACAGCTTTACCTTTTATGCAACAACACAAATTCCGAATTAGTTGGCCATATGAAGATCCTTGAGGTAATTCCGCTACTTCTCCAGCATGCATCTCAGACTTCATGCCAAAGAGAATTCACCTCAACCACCCATTCACAGTTAATATCCCACAGCTACTGGAATTATCCCCAAATCCCCCAATCAACATCTCAAATCAATTGATACACTGACGGTTCGAAAATGTCAAATGGGGCTGGAGCTGGTATCTTTGGCCCCAACTACAAACTCTTTACACCATTAGGTCAATCCACTACTATCTTCCAAGCAGAGGTCTATGCTATCGAGCTCTGCGCTAGAGAATGCATTAGAAGAAACCTCCGGAAATCACATATTAATATAATCAGGGTTATCGTGAATAAATTTTCGCTCGAACCAAAATTAATACCTTCATAGATATACCATAGATATCGCGATTACATTAAAAATTTTCTTGAATTGTCATTCATGATATTTATTTCTCTTCCGGGGAATTATTTCCACTTTTTTAAAGAAACTTAATTTTTGCTCGAGAGAAAGATTCAGAGAAAATTTATTCACGATAACTGAATGTCAGATAGCCAAGCAGCACTCAAGGCTCTCACGTCCTTTGACTATAAGACTAAGCTGGATTGGAATTATCTCCAGACGCTTTTGCAGTTTGCTGCACACAATAAAATCACTAATGTGGGTCCCCGGTCACGAATGCATCCCTGGTAATGAAGCGGCTGATGAGCTTGCCAGACTAGGAGCCCAATCTCCTTACATTGGACCTGAACCCTTCTGCGGTTTACCCACTAGCCAGATCGAAATAGAGCTATCTCGCTGGGAACGTGAACAAATGCCCTTACATTGGTATGCACAACCTGGCCTAAGGCATTCCAAGAAATTTATTAATTTCTCCTAAAATGGAACTAGAGACATTCTATCAAAATGAGCAAACAAAATGCTAAGATCCTTACTGACTTCCTAACTGCACACTGCTCTCTCAACTACCATCTCAAGAAAATGGGCCGTGTTCAATCGGAAACGTGCCGTCTCTGTCTTGAAGACACAGAAACAGCCCATCACATACTCTGTGATTGCCCCGCCATAGCCAGACTGCGGCTAAAGCACTTTAATAAAGGCGTCACATCACCTTCTGATGTCACCTCCTTCCTCAGGTCGAACTATCCTTGGCTTCATTAATGAACTTGATTTCAGCTAGTTCTTCTTCCTTTTATCAGCGAGGTTATGATCCGAAAACAAGGGATCATAACCCTCCCACTTTACCGCATTTCTACTGATCCGCCTGTGGGGTTCGCCTGATTTCAGCTAGTTGACAAACTCAAAACAATCAACCAGTGGATAGCACAAATCTTTTAGGTCGCAGTGCTCCGGTGGTTATTCTCTGCCTTTTCTTCCTTTAAAAAAAAAAAATAAAAATCACAATGGACCTAACCTTGATCTAAGTGTGTCATGACTGCCAGGACATTTACCTCACCTAAGCAAAGATACGGGTTGGCCAGAATATTCGCAATATGTTTCTGAGACAGCGATTAACAAAAGCTTGCAGCTTTCTTGTGACAATGGTGGACATCTTTCAAGTACTAGAACCATAAAACAGCACTTACTCCACATTTTAGTGGAATAATCGCAGCTTAGTGTTTAACGTGATGTCTCTGCTTTTCCAGATCTTAAAAAGTATAACAAAAACAGTATTTCCCATTTCTTTACCACCGTCGAGCAAAACAATGCTTCCAATGCATCGGAAGTCTTGAACTCTCCAACCATCGTTCGAGTGACCTTTTTTTGGGATCTTGGCAATCATTCACTTTTGCCACCCGCCAGGAAAGGTCTCATTCTCCCAAGTTCTTTGTAAAATGGGTGCAGAAGTTCTATCGAAATTTTCGGTGAAGCTTTGTGTAATTCAATTGAAATACAACCAAGTTCTGCCACCTTGTTTCCTTTGAGGGCTCCTATTGCGGCAATTATTTTTTGATTTTTTTTTTTTTATGGATGGTGCAATGCGAATTCGTGAATGCCACCATGCCACCTTCCACACTGGCCTCCATCCGAAGTCAGTAGAAAATTGTTTAAATTCCCCACAAGGCATTGATGAACGTTTTTGCTTACATAATTCACGTTTCCAGTTCTCATGTTTCTTTTGTCCTTTGTCTTCAATGGAGGTTTGTACTTCTAATCTTTGAAATAAATCGCCTTCAGTAAGTCTCCTTTTTTGCGGTTAAATCGCTTCGTTCGGGATTGAGTCGAAGCATCCTTATTTTCAAGGAGATATATTATACTTTATTCTGGGACTTTGTTGGAACATCGCAATAATAATGCCACATCTCGTTACCCGTTACAATTTTTTCACTCTTTAACCTCTTAAACGTATTCCGCTCCCATTTCACTCTAGAGACCTCTTGTTTGACCGCCACGGCATAGTAACTGTAAAGCTTTGCAGTGATTGGACACAATTCAAACTAAACTGTGGCCAAGGAGTCATCCAATGTTCTACCCTGGCCGCCGTTTAGGGAGTGGATACGTCATTTCGACTATCGGTCATCCAGGTCCTGTTTCATGTTCATTTTTAAATTTCAAATACCACCCCTGACTGGGTCTAAAGGATGGAATTTGAGATAGCGAAAGGAGAAGGGAGGTGGTCTCTAATCCCGCATACCAGTGGGCACGGGCTCATTGGTGCCTTTTGAAGATTCCCGTCTACCACTGTAAGAAAAATAAATAAATTTCGAGCAAGAAAAAATTGCTTGTTTTTCTAGGGTCGTGTTGTACGGTAAATCCACGACTGATTTGTCGCCCGGGCGAGAACTGTCTGCCCAGGTGACAGTGTACTCAGTGGAAGAATGAAACTGTTCACATTTTTAGTCATTTAAATTGTTCCACTTTACTTGGCCTAACAATGAGCAAACAGTGTTTCAAATACGCTCTAAAGCATTAGAAAATGTTTGACCGTGTGTACGCATATTGTCTAGATTACTAACTCATATCCTTTGTTGTTTCATTTTAGGAGAAGTATCTGAAGGCTCGCCTAAAGGTCAACGGCAAGGTGAACAACTTGGGAAACAACGTTTCTCTTGAGCGCAACAAGATGAAGGTGTTTGTCAACTCTGACGTGCACTTTGCCAAGCGCTACCTTAAGTACTTGACGAAGAAGTACTTGAAGAAGAATAGCTTACGTGATTGGATTCGCGTGGTGGCCAACGAGAAGGAATCCTATGAGCTACGTTACTTCAGAATAAGTTCCAATGATGATGACGAGGAAGACGCAGAGTAACGCGGGGTTGTACATTAGTTGGGATTTTTATATTAAAAACGTAAAAAGGAGAATAAATGAGAACAAAAAAGTTACTCACTCACTTGTGTTTAGTAAACTTTCTTTAGTTTTTTTGGTGTTGTTTCAGTACTGAACGATGGTAAGTGTGGGTGGTATTTAGAGCTCGAACCATGGTATGAACTGCAAGAATGGAACTTTCTTAGAATTCACTTGGAATATGCTTAGATTCCTCAGGTGCTCCTGAAACTTCAAGAAAATAATCGAAAGCCAAAAATGTCCATGGAAGTCGGGCGATTCTCTTAAAGCTCTAAGGTATCATTGGAAATACCGGAAATTCCAGATTGGCTTTCCGAAAATACGCTTGCTGCTAAAAGAATGCTCTTTGAACTCCAGTAAACATTTCAAAACTTCAATAAATTTTTTCGCAACTGGAAAAAACCCACTTGGAACTTATTCATCTTTCTGGAGCCATAATCGCCTTGTCTACTCAAAAAAAAAAAATCATCGGAGCAGAGAATGTCTTAGAATTTCAAATAATCCTTTTGGTATTCCAAAGATTCCTCTTGGAACCCCAAAGAGTTTTCCTAGAACCCCAAAGGATCCTCTTCAGATTCACAGAAATGCCTTCGAACCAGTTGTCTTCTAATTATCTTTCGGCGTATAACAACTTTTCCGCATTGTGCGAATCACTTTACTCTGAATATCTTGATCATATGCAGTTCGGTCTTATTTCCAACCCCAAACGGTTCTTCCATTTTATTAACACTAAAAGGAAATCTGACGGTTATCCTTCTACATTAAAATTTTTAAGTTGCGCGTCCGCGGATCCCAAAATAATTACCAAACTTTTTGCTGATTTCTTCAGCCAGGCGTTTTCAAATGTCACTGCTGAACCCGATCTCAATTATTTTACTTACTTGAGTGGCTGTGGTCAAACCTCCTTAATATTAACGAGTCAATAGTGGTTGACATGATCAATCTTCTCAAGGACGATTACTCCTCTGGCCCAGACGGACTTCCGGCCATAGTTTTGAAAAAATGCGTCAGCAATTTAGCTCGACCTCTCACTGCTCTTTTTCAACTATCTATCTTAAACGGTGTTTTCCCCAAACTATGGAAAGACTCGTTTATCATCCCTATCCATAAAAGGGCTTCAAGAGCGAAATTTCAAACTATAGACCTATTGCTAAGCTTTCATGTATACCCAAGCTTTTTGAGCGTATGGTTTATGACTCGATCTTCTTCCATTGTAAATCGATTTTCTCCTCTAAGCAGCATGGGTTCCTAAAGGATAGATCTACTACCACCAACCTCACCGAATTCAATTCTTCCACATTATGCGCAATAGAAAGTGGCAAAGAAGTAGACGTTGTGGCTACTGACTTCAGTAAAACGTTTGACAAAATCTCCCACAAAATAATACTCCTCCTACTTTCAGCTGTTGGTTTTCCGTCACCGATTATTTCATGGGTTAGGTCCTACTTAGAAGATCGCCAATACAGTGTCCTTTTCAGATCTTCCGTTTCAAACTCAATCATTGCGACATCAGGCGTACCTCAGGGTAGCCATTTAGCACCTCTGTTATTCGTATTGACCATAAACGATGTCGACCTTATCATTACGGGATGCGACCTGGCGATCTACGCAGACGATATGAGGATCTCAAAACAAATTTCCTGCACTACTGATTCTCACCTGGTGCCGACAAAACTTTTTAGAACTCAACGTCGCGAAATGTCAATCTATCACTTACTCTCGCAGACGCCCTCCCCTGCCATCAAGAACTTATTTTTTCAAAAATGAACCTGTTCCCAGAGTTAGTTTAATTCGTGATATCGGCATCATTTGCGACACTGTACTTAACTTTCGTTCTCACATTGATAATATAATCAGCAGAGCTAATTCAACATTAGGCTTTATAAAACGTTGGTCTAGAGAGTTATCCAACCCTTACGTAACCAAATCTCTTTACATGACTTTTGTCAGACCACTTCTCGAGTATGCCAGCCAGGCTTGGTCACCATACCATCAAGTCCACACTCGAAGAATTGAAGCTGTTCAGCGCAGATTCATCCGCTTTGCCCTGCGAGGTCTTGGCTGGAATGACCCCTACAATCTACCTCCCTATGAGAATCGAATAAAGTTGTTAAACTTACAAGCCTTGGAAACACGTCGCGTTATCGCTGATGTACTTTTTGTGCATCAATTATTAGCCGGAATTATTGACTGTCCTCACCTACTGCAACTGATTTGGCTTAATACAAACCCCTATTCCGCCCTGCCTACCACCGCACTGAATACGGCCAATATGAACCTATGAACAGAATGCTACGTAATGCAAATAAGTTCCCTAATGTCTTCGACATGCACCGTAGCAAATCCATCCTTAGTATTTCCCTACGCAACTTACCTCCCCACTCCTAACTTTAGCCTTAGTAGTAGTTTAATTAATTTTAAGTAATAATAAAGTAAAAATGACATTAATAATAATAATAAGAATTCACAAATTCACATAGTTTTAAGTTATTAAATTATTGTTAGTTAATTAGTCCCTTAAGATTGTTCTGCTTGTATTAAGCTTATAATAAATTTACAAATTTACATTGGAACTCCAAAGAATTTTCTCGGAATCCCAAAGAATTTTAAAATTCCAACAAATCCTCTTAAAACTCCAAATACACTTCAGGAACCCCAAGAAATTCTTGCAAAACTTAAAGAGCAAAGGTTGTCTTGGAACCCCAAAGAACTTTCTTGGTACACTAAAGTTTCTCCAGCAATTAAAAAAGAATAAATAATCCTTTAAGTCCTCAGAAAGGAGGCATCTAAATAAGTAAATAAATAAATATGATATTTGGCGCAACAAGCTCTTCAAGTGCCTAGGGTTAGCTTCTCGCAACCACTCGTGTTGCGTGTGTTATATTTTTTCACACGAATGGAAGAGGCTCAATTCAAAAATGCAGTGTTGCGGCAACATTTAAGCAACACGTTCAAAAAAGCAACAACATGGCAGTACTGCTCAAATCAATAGTTGTTTTTTTTTTTGCAACATTAGCGCAACCAAACGTCAAAACAGAGCAACCTGCGCAACAGTTGTTTCGCTGCTGATTTCGTTTGTTTTGGATAAGCTTTTCTTTGTTACAATTTCGTTAGCTTATATTATTTATTTTACTCTGTATTTTGTGTAAAAAGTGGATGAAAGGTAGTTTATAACAATGTTAACGTTAATTTTGTTGGTTTTCTTTTTCTTGTTCATAAATGTCAAAATAAGTTGCAACAGTAACACAGAGCCTGTTGTGTTGCCGCAACACTGCACAATTTGTTGACGTCCTTTAAATTCACCCGGACCCACAGATTAGTGCCGAATCCGAAGGGTAATGTGTTTTTGAGAAGCTTTCTCGTAACAACAATACTTTTGGATGTTTGTCAAACGTTCGCGAGAGTTGGGACTGTGAAAAAAGTGTTTGATGTTTTCTGGGATTCGAACGTGGAACCTCATGCGCAGTAGTTCGAGGTACTAGCCACTGCACCACGGCGCCCAAGAGCCATTTAGAGGTTCTTTTCAACTTACATCTGACCAATACGACTTACCTACCCAACAATCGCCGTTTGAATTTAAATTTAAAATTCCTTTATAAGAAAAATTACTCACTTAGATGGCGCTACGGTCCTGGGCCTCAACCAACAAAAAAAAAGGTAAAAGGTTGTACCTCCGGTGTTGGCTTGTGAGTTTCGTACAATTCTCTCAAGTACTATGTTAAAGAGATCGCATGATAGCGCGTCACCTTGTCTAAGACCTTTCCTGACATCGAACGGTTCGGTGATGTTCTTACCGACTTTGGTGGCGCAGCGAGAGTTCTCCATCGTCATTCTGCACAAACGGACGAGCTTGGCAGGGATGCCAAGACTAGACATGGCTCTGTATAATTCGTCTCCATACACGCTATCATAGGCAACTTTGAAATCGATGAAGAGGTGGTGCGTATCGATTTTATAATTATGGGTTTTTTCCAAGATCTTCAGTAGTGTGAATATTTGGTCAATGGTGGACTTTCCCGGCCTGAAACCGCACTGATAAGGACCTATCAGGTTGTTGACGATCGGTTTTAGGCGTTGAGATAATACGCCAGACAGGATCTTATATGCGATGTTGAGGAGACCTATTCCTCTGTAATTGGCGCAGTTCAGAGGATCTCCTTTCTTCAGAATCGGGCAAATGATGCTGAGGTTCCATTCATCGGGCATACTTTCGTCCGACCAGATTTTACAGATGAGCTGGTGCACGCTCCTTACCAACGCATCTCCTCCTGCCTTGAAAAGTTCAGCGGCAAGGCCGTCGGCTGCAGAAGCTTTGTTGGATTTGAGTTTAGATATCGCTATCCTCACTTCATTCTGATCGGGTTGACGGAAATCTTGACTGTCATCGTCACTGTTGAATGGCTCATTCTGCCTGACAGCAGAATATTGGTCATCATCGCCGTTTAACAGTCTGCAGAAGTGTTCCTTCCATATCATCAGCACCGACTGCGATTCTACTACTATGTTGCCATTTTCGTCCCTGTAGGCTTCTGTTCTGGCTTTGAAACCCTGGCATGCTCTTTTTACCTTTTGGAACAATTTTCGAACATTATTCCTGCAATAAAGTCTCTCAATCTTCTCGATCGAGCGCTTCAAATGCTCCTTTTTCTTCTTTTTAGAAGTCGATGTTCCTCTTTTCTCCTGCGCACGCAGAGCTCGTACGCAGCTCTAGTCCTTCTATGCAGCGCCGCTTTGTACGCCTCTTGTTTAGCTGCATGTGCTTGCCGGCATTCCTCATCAAACCAGGGGTTTCACCAAATTTTAAAGTTGATTTCCAAAGAACAAAAGTAATAAGGTACATTTTAATACCTATGCTAAGCAATAAATACATATTTACATTCTATTACAACTTTAAAGCGAATATTCGTTGCATACATAATTTGCACATCTCTATTTCATTATAATGGGGGTGGCAATGGTGTAGTGATAACAACGTCAATTGCCACGCTAATAGTTCATGGTTCAAATCCTGATGTCAGCAAGCATTTATTTATTTCTCATGAAATATATAAAGTCAGTCCGATCATTTGCAAAAGCTTCTGTGAACACTACCGCGAAGGCATAACACTGGCAGTAGCTTGGTCATGTGGCTGGAAAAATTGTTCGCTCTGTTGATGATGATTTGCCCTTGACATCGATTATCGGGAAAAAAGTACTGTAAATCAGAAGCAATGACAATAATAACAAAAAAATCTCCCCAGTTATCTGGACGCCACCCCCGGAGAATAGCTGAAGCATAAACAACTGAGCTTCAAAAACCACTACACCAAAATCTTTCTCTCTCTCTCTCTATCCTTCCTTTCCAAACGCCCGCACTGTGTGTAAGCATGTTAAAAGTATTCATAACCCTTTGAGTGCGCGCAAATTATAAAAAAAAAAATGTGATATTTCATCTTCAATAAAATGGACATCAAGAACCAGATCCATCGCTTTTGGAGTGGAAAACAAAAAGAAGAGTGGAATGGAATGCCTATACCCACTTCTACAAAACCATAAATCCTGATGACATAGCTTCCACCTATCCAAAGAACTGTCCGAAAAATATGATCATGGCTTCAATTTGACTTCGGCTTGGCCACACATTGCTTACACATGGACACCTCATCACCAGGAGCAGCCCCCCCGTATGTCACATCTGCAATTCCAATCAGATACTTTCTACACACCATCTTATCTACGAATGCAACACTATCCAACATAAAATGCGTAATCTTTTCCCCAACTCCAACCTTCCTAACCTACTCTCTTTCCCTTCTGGAACAAATGTTAAGAAAGTATACATTCTCTTGTCATCTGTAAATCTTGAAAGTAATATATAAAACCTCCTACTCAATTTAAAAACTAGCCGAAAGCCCTGGTAGCTAGTGCTAAGTTTTTATACTATTAATATTATAATTTATTATATGTTAATAAAGTTTAATAATAATAATAATAATTTTTTTTTAATAAATAATTTTGTTAACACAAAAATTTGAGTTTTTCGATACCATTTCCATTTTTAAATGAAGTTGCGATTGAATCACATTCCTCTTTGAAAATGAACAGCGACAGCACTGGCGCTGGTCCGTTCACCAGCAAGTTTTCTTACAATTTAGATTACGTAATCGTTAGACTCACATGACAGCTTAGAGATGTGCACACTGCCCTACACTAGAGATGTGCATCCTATGAAAATTCATTCCAAGTTAAAAGCAATTAAACATTGATTTTAAATAATAGGAATTGTTTATTTATTTATTTCTTTTTATTTTCTTATGCATGTATGTTTAATTATATAATCTTATACATGTTTTTAAAATGTTTTTCTTCTTGTTTCTCTCGTGTATATTGTTTGAATTTTTTTTGTAATTATTTTTATATGCAAATGGGTGTATTAAGTATATTTTTTTTTTTGTAAATATCTTTGTAAACTAACGTTTTTCTTTATTTTAATGACATTTTTCATTGCAAACAACATCGACCAGTCTATTGTGAGTGTGAAATAGAGAGAAAGCTTAAGATTATAGATTATTTAACCAAATCCTATATTTTTTCGTTTGTACCTACTGTGTGTACTGGAGAACTATTTACACATGAAACCTATACCACTAAGTTGTAAAAACATTTTTTCTTAAATTAAAAACAGAAAATAGTTCTTTGGTTATGTGTGTCTCTGTCTGTTAGCTGTTACTTTGTGTACATTAAGGAGGTTGATTAACAAATAGGTTTAGGTTAAGTCAGTGTTTTAAATATAGTTTGCATTGATGGCATTGTTTTTTTTTTGTTTAATCGTTTAATGGTTAGTAAACGAATTCTATGAATAATTAGTATGAATAAGTTTGGTTTAAATAAAACTAATACAACTGAAAGTTTGTAATAAAACTCAAGAAGAAACAAAGTGTAGAGTGTCAACTGATAGTTCGAACGAAAAGATGGAAGATTATTTTTTATTTTGACATTGTTTTGCAGTGATCGTGATTGAAATTAAAATGGTTCACCTTTACTGGAAATATTTAATTTTATCTTATGGTGGATATATCGTTGTAATGAAACGAATGCATACATGACGAATAAACGAATGAAGAGCGGCCACCTTGGCAACATCAAATTGAGCTGAAAACTACGATCCCAACGTGGGTACAGAAACTCAAAAAGAGGATTTCCGATTTATTGAAGTATTTATAAAATCACGAGCGTTGTCTCCCATAGTGTTGCAGAAAAACTTGTAGAGTTTAACAAAATTTTATTCAGAAACATATTTAAAGTTCCGGAAGCGTGTTCGCAGTTGGAGTAGGGTTATGCCAGTTCCAAGAAAGTTAAAGAGTAATAGGCTTGTTTTATTTTCTAAAAAAAAACTGCCTAGATGTCCTTCTTTTGGCAACTACCGACGGCAGCTGCTAATACCGTTGGGATATTATGTAAATAAACAGTAAAACTTAGTAAGTAAGCAATCAGAAGGTGCATTGTTCGATTCACTAACCATAACAGAAATATTCAGATTCGCTGAAATTATGTTTGGACTCGCAAGTAGTACCTGGGCCAAAAGTAACAAAATTTTGCGTATGAGATTATTTGGACAATCTACAAATTCCTGCATTTTATAACTCTGGCTTAGTAGCTTCTATGATATAGTGTACATGTACACAAGGGAAATCCACTAATAACAACTGATCTACTGTTATAAGTTACGTACTCGAATCGTTCTGGCGCTTGACAGTTCATTTGATTTATACGGCTTGTCACAAAAGCGCAAAAAATGAACGGAACGGATCGGATCGGGTGCGACAGAGATTGAAGACTTTATTTCATTCGATAGGACGGAAAGCATAACCCATAAATTTGTCCGAAAGCGTGGCAAATAATTTTGTTGAATGTACTGAAACCACCAAATGAACAGACCTTTTTCAAAATCTATTTGTAAAGGTACAGTTCATGCAGAAAAAAATTGAGCTGTGAAATGTCATTCGGCGGATCGGAACATTGTGTGCAGTGATTTCCGAAACTACGCGGATCTGAAGCGTTCCTTTTGGAGCTTATGTTAATTTGGCTTCAGTGGGAGTAACGCATGTCAAAGTGAATGATACATATGCACATAAGCATGCATAGCTCGGATTTGGACAATGAAGGTTTCACAGAACATAGAATTTTCTGAGAAAAAAAAAAAAAAAATGGCAATTTTATTTCAGTTAATAAAAAAAACTTAATATAACCACTTTTCATTGAAGGACTGAAAAAAAAATAACACAAACAAAAAAAAACGTATTCTACGAACATAAATTAATGAACATTTTAAGAATTAAAACATAAGTATTAATAAATATACATATGTAGGTATTTTGGAAAAAAATGCGCTTACATAAACTAATATCACTATTGCTACTACGTTTTACTTGTGTTTTTATTATCTTAATATCTTTTTCTTTTATTTTATGTATATTTTAAGAGTGTTGTCGTTTTTAGTAGCTTAATATAATGCGTTTAATTTTTAACAATCCTAATGAAAAATACTATATATAAATATAATTGTTGTTTTCTGTTTGGAATTTTTTCATTTCTCTTAAAATATACATTTTTTTTAATTTTAGTAATTTTTTTCCTTCATTCTTATATTTCTAGATATATGAACGTTTATGTACGATATATGTTATTTTTTGGCAACTTTTTTTTTAGTTAGTAATTGTATGTATATAACTTAAATTTAGCACAACTTATTGCACATTGAAATGTAGTTTAAAGAAATAAGATAATTAAATTGCAGCACAGAAGTTGGGGAATGAAATATCTTTGGGGTATACAAGTTCAATATTGAAAATAAATAAATCTAACTAAATTAAATAATTGGATATGTACGGTTTTCAAAAGATATATGTATGTATGTATTTTTATAACTTATATGGGAGCAGCCGACAGATTGACAGTCTGGAAAAATCAAGAATACTTCTCTGGAACTGTCTCAAAACCTAAAACTTTCTTGAGTTCTCGAACGAAAAGATGTCGAGGGCAATTGCTGATAGACTTCTCAGGCAAGGTTTCTATCTCTATTTAACAGACCTGAGCTCTACTGAGACCTTCTAGAATCCTAAAGCTATATCTCAATGTCTGGGAATGTCAAGAAATTAAAATTGAGTTCACAAAAATAGAGCCCCAGAGTTTTTTTTTTTTTTTACTTTAAGCTGGAAGTACGTCTTTCATTTCATTCCTTTCAGAAGTAAAACCCTCATCTATATGAGCTATGGCAAATGGTGTTTTAAAAAGTGCTTGTATTGAAAACTGGCTGCTACTAAGAGACGTCTTAAGCGATTCTAATCACAAAATATCCCAGGATTTGAATTAGAGTTGACTAATCTGTTGTATCACATCATTTTTACGCACAAACAAATTCTCCTTCGTAATGGAAAACCTCCCGCTTACCGGACAACATTGCGGTTTTTCGATAACCACTCACATATTCAGAGATACGACCAAATCCACTCCTTAAATGAAGATCTACGGAAAATCTTGCTGCAGAGGAAGAACAACTTTTTCGGCTTTAATACGAAAAAAAAGAAAGAAACTAATTCACCCTTTTTCAAAAATAGTCAGTATCACAGCTTCAAATATATTACCAAATAATCAAACTCAAGAAGGCTAGGTACCTTCTTAGCGTCACAGTCAGATCTGGTGGCGCAAAAAGCTTCTTCTGTTATACTAAAAATCACGAGCTAGACCGGGGCTTAAGTATTACTTGCAGTCAACCTCAAAACATTCTTTAGTCCGGTCAAATCATTGCCAATGGTAGTCCATATAATCGAAAGTCCCGATAATCCATTCTACAGAAAACAAGGTTTCAAAAGTCAAATGAAAAAGAACCCCTGAAGTGGCGTTAATAGGGTCAGAGACTGAAAATCTGAAGAGAACCCTGTACTGGCGTTTTTCTAGGTACGATCTCAGCCATGAAATGAAAGAGGGTGGCAAACCGAGGGCTTTAAGTTTAAGGTAAATTGTTAAGTGACAGATTTTGTCAAAGGCCTTGCTGAAGTCGGTGGTAATGACATCAACTTCATTACCTTTCTCTAATGCTTGTAGTGTTTTGGAAACGAATTCGGTCAGGTTAGTCGTAGTGGACCTACTTTTTAAGAAACCGTGCTGTTGTGGGGAAAAAATGGATTTGCAGTGGAAATACAGTGAGTCGTAGACAATACTTTCGAAGAGCTTAGGGATAGAGGAAAGTTTGGCTATGGGTCTATAGTTAGAAATGTCGTTTTTACTGCCTTTTTATGGATAGGGAAAATAAAAGAGTCCTTCCATAATTTTGGGAAAACGGCTTGAGAGAGTGAGAGACGAAATAGTGACACAGGACATCTACACATTGCTTTAGTAAGATGGCGGGCAGACCATCGGGACCAGGGGAGAAGTCATCTTTGAGCCTTGCGCGAGCTGCTTCGACGTATTCGGATCACAGGTCGGTAAGGAATTTCCAATGTTGGTCAGGACATTGGAATAGAGATGGTGGCGGAGGAGCCCTAAATGGGCCAACGGCAGCGCTCATACTTCCGTAGTGGACTACTAGCACCGGTGTACCCGGCCCCTCGTCCTAGGGGAATAATTAAGGAACTGGCCCTCCAGGTTGGGGGTTGTGCCGTCGGGGTAACTTCCCTACCACGTAAAAAACGCATGGTTCCGAAACAACCAAAAGCCTCGGATAAGGATGACCCAACTAATGACGACCCCAGCAAACGAAATAAGGACAACGACCTTCGGATCTGTACGTGGAATGTTCTGTCCCTTTACAGACCACGTGCAGCCGAACAACTAGCAGAGGCCCTAGACTGCTATAAAGCAGATATTACCGCCATCCAGGAAGTGCGATGGGATGGGCCAGGCAAAAAGAGGATGAAAAACTGTGACATCTACTACGGTGATTGCTACAGAGGCAACAGGCAACGCTTATTCGGATGCGGATTTGTCATACGCGGCAGACTTAGGCAAGAAGTCTTAAGCTTCCGACACGTGAGCGAGCGTATTATGACGATCCGGATCAAGGCTAAATTCGCTAACATAAGCCTAATATGTGTTCATGCCCCCACAGAAGAAAAGGACCCTGCCTCCAAAGACAGTTTCTACGAGCTCCTCGACAAAACATACGAGCAATGTCCTAAATACGACGTTAAGATCGTATTGGGCGATTTTAACGCCAAAATAGGAAAGGAGGACGTCTTCGGTAGAGCAGTCGGTAAGCATAGCCTACACGACACCACGTCTGATAACGAACTAAGGCTAATTGATTTCGCTGTGGAGCGAAATGTCACCATAGCAAGCACATGGTTTCCTCATCTCGATATTCATAAGCAGACATGGCGGTCCAATGATCATGTCACGATCAACCAAATTGATCATATTGCGATCGACGCAAGGCATGCCTCCAGTATTCTGGATGTCCGGACCTTCCGAGCGGCCAACATAGACTCGGATCATTACCTTGTTGTAGCCAAGGTACGAATGCGGATATCCCAATCTGAGCAACAAAGAAGAATTACTGTGAGAAAATTTAACGTCGAAAAGCTACAATCGCAAGAGACCGCCAGACTCTTCGCTGAACGCGTATCCCGAAATCTCTCAATCACCCCTATACCGCCAGCATCAAGTGCCGAAGACCAGTGGCAACGCTGCCAACATGCCATCAGAAACGCCGCGACTGATGTGCTGGGTCTCGCTCGCCCACCACCGCGAAACCCCTGGTTTGACGAAGAATGCAGGCGAGTGCATGCAGCAAAACAAGAGGCATACAAAGCGGCGCTGCAAAGGAAGACGAGAGCTGCTCGTGAGCTCTACGAGCAAAAGAGACGGGAAGAACATCGGCTTCTCCAAAAGAAGAAGAAAGAGCATGAGAAGCGCGCGTTTGAGAATATCGAGAGTCTATACTCCAGGAACAATGTACGGAAGTTTTACCAAAAGGTAAAAAGAACGTGTCAGAGAAGTAATACCCGTACAGAAACCTGTAGAGATGAGAATGGAAACCTCGTAGTAGAATCACAGTCGGTGCTGAGAATATGGAAAAACTACTTCTGCAGACTGTATAACGGCGACGAAGACCAACATCCCGCTGTCAGGCAGAATGAACCATTCAACATGGACGATGATAGTCAAAATTTCCGTCCACCTGACCAAAACGAAGTGAGGATAGCAATATCCAAGCTAAAATCGAACAAGGCTGCTGGACCTGACGGTTTACCGGCCGAACTTTTCAAGGCAGCTGGGGATGAATTGGTAGAGTGCATACACCAACTCATTTCTAATATTTGGTCAGAGGAGTGTATGCCTGATGAATGGAATCTCAGCATCGTTTGCCCGATCCACAAGAAAGGAGACCCCCTCAACTGCGCCAATTATAGAGGCATCAGTCTCCTCAACATCGCGTACAAGATCTTTTCTGCGATATTGTGTGAACGCCTGAAACCTTTTATCAACAGCCTGATTGGACCCTATCAGTGCGGTTTCAGGCCAGGAAAGTCCACCATCGATCAAATCTTCACACTTCGGCAGATCCTGGAGAAAACCCAAGAATTCCAAATCGATACTCACCACCTCTTTATCGATTTCAAGGCCGCCTATGACAGCATCTATAGAGAAGAGCTTTATAGAGCCATGTCTAGTTTTGACATCCCTGCCAAACTTGTCCGCCTGTGCAGGCTGACGATGGAGAACGCTCGCTGCTCCATCAAGGTCGGTAATGACCTCACCGAGACCTTTGATGTCAAAAAAGGCTTTAGACAAGGTGACGCGCTGTCATGTGACTTCTTCAATATTGTACTTGAACGGATTGTGCGGAACTCACAAGCCAACACCGGAGGCACAATCTATTACAAGTCTGTACAACTGCTTGCATACGCCGACGATATAGACATTATCGGAAGATCTCAGCGGGCTGTCACCGGTGCTTTTGCAAGCATTGAGGCGGAAGCGGCCAAAATGGGTTTGGCGATAAACGAGGGCAAAACCAAGTATATGCTGTCAACTAGAAGGGAAAACCAACATCGACGAATTGGACAAAACGTCACCGTGGGCAGCTATAACTTCGAGGTAGTAAGGGACTTTGTCTACCTTGGCTCTGCTATAAATTCAGCAAACAAAATCAGCGCAGAAATCAATCGAAGAATAACTCTTGCCAATCGCTGTTTTTTTGGGCTTATAAGGCAATTCAACAGTAAAGCCCTCTCTCGAACAACTAAGGAGACTCTATATAAGACCTTGATCATCCCAGTCCTGCTTTACGGCGCTGAAACATGGACTTTATTAAAAGAGGATGAAGTTATCCTTGGTCGCTTCGAGAGAAAAATTCTTCGTAAGATTTTCGGTCCCGTTTGCGTTGACGGGTTTTGGAGGAGAAGATTCAATCACGAACTATACGAGCTGTACAGCGACATCGACCTAGTCAAAAAACTGCGTATTGGACGTCTGAGATGGCTAGGACATGTAGAGCGAATGGACACCAACGCTCCGGCCCGCAGAGTCTTCGAATCTAACCCCGAGGGACGACGCAGTAGAGGGAATTATCGCCGTAGGTGGCGCGCACAAGTTCAAGGGGACCTCGACCAACTTGGAGTGCGCAACTGGAGGCAATTAGCTAAAGACCGAGCTAAATGGAGAGGCTTGTTGGTTGAGGCCCAGGTTCACCCCGAACTGTAGCGCCACCTAAGTAAGTAAGTATTAATTTTTTCTCGCACAATATCAGACCTAATGTCGACTGAAGCTAGAGAGGTTTGAGGACAGTTATTCAGGTAGGAGAAAAAATCTAGGTCCGGTTCGTGTACATGGTCACTATACGATTGGCTGAAAAAGGTTGCAAAGAGGTTGGAGATTACTTTAGGGTCAGCAGATGAAGTATTAAGTAATTTTAGAGTGGAAGGAAAGCCGTCGGACTTTCTTTTGACGTTGATAAATTGGTAAAAGCGCCTAGGGTCAGTGATTAGACTTAATTGCATTCTATCGAGGTATTCGAGATAGAGGGATTCGCAGAGGATGGAAAAGCGGGAGTAAGCTTGCTGGTAATATGCGTAATCTGAGGCAGATTTGGATACCAGGTAAGTTTTCCATAATTTGTTTCTGACGTTGCGAAGAGTACGCAATTCCTTATTATACCAAGGAGGTGATGATGAGCAGTTTTTTCGAGGCAGATAAGGGACAGATTGGAGAAGACAGTCAAAGATTGCTGTGTAGAAGAATACGAGAGCGATAACGAGGTTGTTAAGTTTAACGAAGTCAGCTTTGCGGAAGTTGAAATAGAGAGAGTTCTCAGAATCAACGGTAATGTTGACGTTTTCATACGAAAAGGCAAGAGCTAGAGGGGGGTGATATTGGTCTAGGGTGCAGAGAAGATGGTTACTCGCGGTAACCAAGGAGTTATGGGGGTCGGATGAGAAAATCAGATCTAGCTGCCTACCTAAGTTGTTGGTAATGCCACTGATCTGAAAAATGCCGGAGTCAAAAAGACGATCAGTAAGGAGGATTTCCTTTTCTGAGGAGGAGTTAGTAGGAACAAATGATGATTCGTCCTCCGATGGAGACCATTGTAAAAGGGGAAGGTTGAAGTCGCCAACAATTATAAAATCGTCATCAGGATCAGCGATATCTAACAGAGAGTCAACAGTATCAACGGCCAGCTGGTATGCTTGGACGGGTTGAGAAGGGCGAATATAACAGCAAACAATATATACGCTCCGTTTGGATACAGATAATTTAGCTGATATGAATTCAAAAGAAGTGGAATTTGAGAATTTGACGAGGGTTGCATCAATACGATTATGTATGGCTAAAAGAACACCGCGGCCGAAGGAGAGGTCTTCATGTTTCTGGCCGTCAGCGCGAAAGACTACGAAGTCTGAAGTGAATAATTCACAGTTAAGAACATTGGGACAAAGGTTGGCAAGTTAGGGCAAAAATGTCGTAGGGAAGTGATTGTGATTTCAGGTGCACCATCGAGCTTTTGGTGCGAAGTCCTCTGACATTCTGATAGTAGGGGGAAAGGAGCTTTGGGGCAATTTCAATGGAGTGATATGGATCGACTGTGATGGAGTTAGGGACGAAAATATTTATTATGATTGCTGCGAGTTTTTTTGGAGATACGAGAGACGTTTGGAATCAATATGAGAGCCATAGGTTGATAGGTCTTTAGCCACAGTGGAAGAGGAGATATTAAAACTCTCATGAAAACGTGTGTAGATATTCTTCAGGGCTATAGGGTCAGTTGGGAGGCCTTCTTTTCTTTTTAAAAAGAAAGAGCGGCCAATGAGAACACATGGATAATCGCTAATCGTCTGTGATTCGCAAACATAAAGTTGAAAACCCGCAATGGGAGCACTCCGCTGTAAATTACCGATCGGGACAATTGGTCATTCGGACAATGGATCTACGAATATTCGGGGTTTTACTCTACATTAAGTTTACATACTGACTAACCATTTTAATAATAACAAAAGCCCTTAACACATTTTGTTTTATCGGTATAGGAAACGCTCGACTGGAGTAAATACTCAGACGCAACTGGTCTATTGTACTTCCAGAGAGCAAAACCCTGGAGTGGAATCCTCTAAGGCGATAGTTGATAGTCACGCTTTTGACAGTCAAAATTGATGATCACACTTTGTTAGCTCTCCGTAAAACGATCGCAAAGTCACACAAAAACGATCGCAAAAGGGTGATGATCATGCTGATGGTCACCTTAGAGAGAGCAAAAGGGATGATTGTGATCGTCAACGATCAACTATCACCTTAGAGGATTCCACTCCTGATTTACCTTTATTCAAATTTTCTTGTCTTCCTAAGAAAGCCAGCACTTACAGTACCAACAATGACCACATCAGCGCAAGGTACAAAGTGGCGCAAAATTAATCATCCAATTTTGTTTTTGAATTACTTTTTTACTAAATAAAAAAAATGATTTTGAGTGACGGAAATCTTTATTTGGACTTTTACAATTTTTTCTCTGTCTGTTTGTATACTGCAGCTCTTTAGTTCACAAATGTCAACTATGATTTACGTACGACGCAGGAGTAGGAGTGACAAAGCTTGATCGAATAAGAAGATCGAAGATCCGTGGAAGCTTTCACATTAAGAAATCGTACAAAACATAGAGCGCGACAGACTCAGCTGGTATTGCCACGTTCAAAGAAGAGACCATTTGAACCCGGTTAAAAAGACAATATCAATGCACGTTCCAAAGACATCGTGATGTAGGAAAGACAGACCTATAAACGCCTGGATCAGACAAATGCGACGACATTGGCATTTCATTGGCCTCAGTAACCGAGTGATCCAAAATCGGCAGGCCTGCCGATATTTTCTGAGGTCAAATAGGCGAACCCCACAGGCGGATCAGTAGAAATGCGGTGAAGTGGGAGGGTTGTGATCCCTTGTTTTCGGATCATAACCTCACTGATAAAAGGAAGAAGAAGATTGACGTACGACGCCATTTGCAAAAATTATAACATCTTCCGATAGGGTGATTAATTTTGCGCCACCTTGTATTAAGTCGTGCAACCCTCGATGATAAAAAGCCGGTCGAAGCGCTTGCTCAAAGCTATCCAGTTGGGAAAATGAGTTACCAGGTATGTAACGCTTTCAAGAGTAAAGCCCTATATCGAACAACTAAGGAGACTCTGTATAAGACAATGATTATCCCAGTCCTGCTTTATGGCGCTGAAACATGGACTTTATTAAAAGAGGATGAAGATATCCTTGGTCGCTTCGAGAGAAAAACTTCTTCGTAAGATATTCGGTCCCGTTTGCGTTGACGGGTTTTGGAGGAGAAGATTCAGTAACGAACTATACGAGCTGTACAGCGACATCGACCTAGTCAAAAAACTATGTATTGGACGTCTGAGCTGTCTAGGACATGTAGAGCGAATGGACACCAACGCTCCGGCCCGCAGAGTCTTCGAATTTAACCGGAGGGACGACGCAGTAGAGGACCTCCTCGCCGTAGGTGGCGCGCACAAGTTCAAGAGGACCTCGACCAACTTGGAGTGCGCAACTGAAGGCATTTAGCTAAAGACCGAGCTAAATGGAGGGGCTTGTTAGTTGAGGCACAGGTTCACCCCGAACTGTAGCGCCACATAAGTTAAGTAAGTAGGTATGTAGCGCTCAGCTTCATGTAGTATCATTGAGACAATGAGTTGTTCAGAACAGAAACTTTTTCCTGTACCGAGCACTTGCCAGTTTAGTCCTCTAAAAGCTAAGCGACACTCTATCCGCCTACACTGCCGTCTTAGGTTAACAGTATGAACTCATGACCTGCTTATGAAATGAAATTAATGGGGGATAAATGTTAGTTTATCCCAAGCAATCAGACAAAAACTGTTCATTGTACTTAGAGCCCCATTGCGCACTGTTAATAAAACGCAGGATTTCGACCACGAAAAGAGGTTGGATTGAATCCATTCCCATGACATCGAGGCCCAACATGGCTCGCTTAAGTAATTCAGCAGTTGACGGACTTAACCAAAAAAAAAACACAAATATTTGGCGCAACAGCTCTTTAAAGTGCCAGGGCCTAGCTTCTCGCAACCACTCGTGTTGTGTGCGTTATATTTTTCACACGAATGGAAGGGACCTACATTTTAATGCCGAATCCGAACGGCGATTTGAGAAGCTTTTTCGTGACAACAATACTCTCGGATGTTTGTCAGAGGCTCGCGAGAGGTGGGACCGTGAAAAAACTTTTTGTTGTTTTCTGGGATTCGAACTTGGAACCTCATGCGTAGTGATCCGATACACTAACCACTTACGCCACGGCGCCCACATTTAACCAACCAGATTTGTAATTTTTTTTATTCAACTCGACAGGTACAAAAGTGGCCAAGGCTTGATTCGAAGGCTTTTTGATTTGTTGTAGTTCCAACTCTATTCCACACTAAGGTCTACATTTTGAGACAAATTTTGCTACCTTTATCTAATCCTGAACATGCAGTTGGAAGGGTTTAAAATAAAAGTAAAAATCAAGGAAACAACCATTCAAAGCAACTGTCTAAGCCTGCAACATGACTTCACATTCACCTTATGTGAAGTTTTAACGACAATACACCTCTTAACAGGCAACAACCCCTTCTTCCCCACTTAGTGCATTAAATAAAACTAAAATCACAAAATTTACCACAACACATGGCGGCTTACGTGAAAGTACAAATATGCATATTATGTAGAACCGAGTAGGTCTTTGAGACCAATCATCCTCCCTCTCATACAATACGAACTAAAATTAATCAACAAACTCACAATATGATGATAAAATCCTTAAAGTTAATCCATAATTAATAGTTAATAATATACCTATAGTTGCACCTTACGCACGCCTCTGTTCACGCCGTCCTTGCTAATATAATATTACGTCTTTATATCTGTATTGTCTGGTATGTGTCACTTAAGTATGAAGTAATCGATGCTCTTTCGTTTACAGCAGCTGTGCTATGACCGGCTCTATCAAGCACATGTGTTCGGCTCCACGCACTGGCAGACGATTCAGGCAGAAATGTCGTATCATTTCCGGTACGGAATCAAATGGGCGGCTAAACTGACCGAGGATATATTGACCGGAGTCGTTGCGTTGGATTCGCATGTGCATGAAGCCCTTGGCGCCCCTGAAATGATGAAAACAAGTAATTCCATTTAATTAGAGATTTCTGTTAAACAAAAAAAAAAATGCGTCTCTCTGTTTGAACTTACTTTAATGACAGGGAGTAATCCTGTTTGGTTGACTCACAATTCCGTACAAGGAAGCTACCCTCGCTTAATGGCCGCAGGGTGGTCTCAGCTTCGATGCGTGTGATAGCTCCGTGATACCACCTGCGGATGCAGAAATGATTAGAAAAAATAGTCAATTGATGGATGGGGAGTTGCCCTTGCTTACCCTTGTCGCTCTAGTGGAACGGAAATGTCAATTAAATCCACGGCGGATGTGAAGCCAGTAATTAAATTCAAATTCAGTTCCTTATTGGAGGGGACGCCACGAAGGTCCAGACTTCCGAATTTCGTGGTCGAACGGGCTGGTTCGTTTAGGTTAAGGGTAAGATTTTGACGGAAGATCGCTGTATCTGCTGGGAGGGGAAGGAGATATAAGTGATTTATTTTAGTTTCATTATGGTCGTTTGAATTTAAAATGAAAGAAGGAGCAAAAGGTGCATTTGCAAGCATTGAAGGAGAAGCGGCCAAAATGGGTTTAGCGATAAACGACGATAAAACCAAGTATACACTGTCAACAAGAAAGGACAATCAACACGAATTGGACAGAACTTCACAGTGGGGAGCTACAACTTCGACAAGGTCTGGGCCACCATCAAGGAGCTTTCCAATTCCACCAGACGCAAGGACCTAACAGCCATCACTTTCAACGCCTCACAGTTTGATGATCCCAGGAAATGTTCCTCATCCTTTTGTCGCCAATTCATCGAACACCCGACAAACTGCAACAAGATTAAACCCTCAGGAAACTTCACTGCCTTACTCCAGATACCACTCCTTGCTCCGTACTACCGTCCGAAGTCGAATCTGCCATCCGCAAAGCTAAACCCTCTAAAGCCCTTGGACCGGATGGAATTTCAATGATTATGCTCAATCACCTGGGGCCTATAGGAATCTCTTACCTTACTCAGCTGCTTAATCTTTCGCTTCAATCATTGGATAATCCTGACCGCTGGAAGATGGGCAGAATCATACCGGTTCTTAAACCAGGCAAGACAGCAGACCAAGGTACTTCATATCGTCCGATATCTCTTCTCTCTCCAGTTGCGAAAATACTCGAAGCTTTGATACTACCCAAGCTTCATTATGAACTTCAGCTAGCCGAACACTAACACGGCTTCCGCAAACTTCGAAGTACAACAACAGGCTTTTCCGAGATCACGACACACATCACACAAGGTCTTAACCAACAACGACCATGCGATCGCACTGTCCTACTTGCACTGGATTTATCAAAGGCGTTTGATACTGTTGACCTAGGAATCTTACTTCAAGACATCCTAGACTCACAACTCTCAAACTGCACTAAACGATGGCTTGCCAACTACCTAAATGGCCGACAGCCCTTCGTTGAATTCCGTAACTGTAAATCGCAATTTAGGAAAGTCAAGCAAGGGGTACCTCAAAGAGGAGTCCTTTCTCCGATCCTTTTTAACCACTACCTGGCGAAACTCCCCACACTACCACCCGGAGTCAAATTGGTATCGTATGCCGACGACTGCACCATTCTCGCCTCAGGAAAGGACATCCGCTCAATCTGCCGTAACATCAATGCCTACCTCAATGAATTGGACTTTTTCGCCAGTCGCAATCTCAAACTGTCTCCAGAAAAATCCTCATCCATCCTATTCACCACCTGGACTAAAGAGGTAAACCTACAACTCGACATTGAGATACATGGCAGGGCGATCCCAACAACCAACCACCCAAAGATTCTTGGAGTCACATTTACAGTGAACGAGTTATGTCCAGGAATAAGGTCTTAAAATCCCCGGTAGCACATGGGGGAAAGACAAAGAAACTCTCCTCACCACATATCAAGCAATCGCAAGATCGGTTCTCAACTATACGGCACCAATCTGGACCCCACGCCTCAGTGATACTCAATGGCATAAGCTCCAAACAAGCCAGAATGTTCTTCTACACATTATCACAGGCTGTCACCGTATGTGGGCGCCGTGGCGTAAGTGGTTTGTGTGTCGGATCACCACGCATGAGGTTCCAAGTTCGAATCCCAGAAAACACCAAAAAGTTTTTTCACGGTCCCACCTCTCGCGAGCGTCTGACAAACATCCGAGAGTATTGTTGTCATGAAAAAGCTTCTCAAATCGCCGTTCGGACTCGGCATTAAACTGTAGGTCCCTTCCATTCGTGTGAAAAATACAACCCACACAACAGGAGTGGTTGCGAGAAGCTAGGCCCTGGCACTTTAAAGAGCTGTTGCGCCAAATATTTGTACTTGTATTTTGTCACCGTATGTCCCATGAAGATCACCTTTATCAGAAAACAAAGTTGCTCAAAGTCAAAGAGCATAACGAACTTCTATCAAAACAGTTCTTACTGGCTTGCAACCGTCCCGATCACCCGAACAGAGATCTACTCAGCCTCCCTACACCTCCGAGGCATATTCGATCTGACATCCGTCCAGCGTGTCACAAATTGGCATTGAATTCTATCCACCAACACGCTGTCCGAACTGCGCTTGATAATTGCCAGATTAACATTGAGCTAGGCGGCCGTCCTCCACCGATACATCATAGTGAAGAACATCTCCCTAGATGTACCAGATCCACTCTTGCCCAACTGCGATCCGGCTGGAGCTCCATGCTTAACAATTATATGCACCGCTTACGCGATCAATGCCCAGCCTGCGGCTCGTTGCTACATAACACCGCCCATTTGTTCAGCTGTCCGTCGCACCCCACAACACTTACACCAAGATCCTTATGGACTCACCCAGTCGAAGCTGCTGCTTTCTTGGGCCTCGACCATACTGATGACAACCCACCTACACCACCTTAACGTTTGAACTATACGAATCAACATAGTTGCTACAACAACAACAACAACAGCTTCGAGATAGTAGGGGACTTTGTGGACACCTTGGCTCTGCTATAAACTCAGAAAACGACACCAGCGCAGAAATCAAGCGAAGAACCCTTGCCAATCGCTGTTTTTTTGGGCTTATAAGGCAATTTAACAGTAAAGTCCTATCTCGAACAACTAAGGACGATCTACCTATATAAGACCTTGATCATCCCAGTCCTGCTTTACGGCGCTGAAACATGGACTTTATTGAAAGCGGAGGAAGATATCCTTGGTCGTTTCGAGAGAAAAATTCTTCTTAATACCACCTTGATCAAAAAGTTCCCGGAATTTATTCAGAAAATTAAAAATACAAGTTTATTCATCTAAATCTATATTGTCCCCTTCAAAGTAATCCCCATCGACTGCAACACACTTATGCCAGCGCTTGATCCAATCTTCGAAACATTTTTTATATTCGGTTTTCGGTATGTCCATCAGTGCTTCCTCCGATTTTTCCATTACTTCCTCTCGGCTGCTGAAACGCGTTCCCCGTAATGGTTTTTTAACTCGATTGAACAGAAAGAAGTCACAGGGAGCCAAATCAGGTGAATTCGGTGGCTGTTGGATGGTATTTGTTGCATTTCTCGTCAAAAAATTACGAATAATGATGGCACTGTGCGACGGTGCGTTATCATGGTGCAAAATTCACGAGTTTTCTGCCCACAATTCTGGTCTCTTTCGGCGAATTGCTTCACGCAAACGTCTCATAACGCCCAAATAATACTCTTTGTTTACTGTCTGGCCTTCTGACGAAAATTCATGATGCACTACACCGTTGTAATCCATGAAAACCGTGAGCATTGCCTTCTTTTTTGACTGAAAACGTCTGCCACTGCGTTCATCATCTTCGATTGACTCACGACCACTTTTGAAAGGCTCGTGCCACTGGTAAACGACCGTTTTCTTTAGAGAATCGTTGCCAAAACACTTTTCTAACATTTCCAACGTTCGCGCACCATTAAATCCGTTTTTTACGCAAAATTTAATACAAGTTCGTTGTTGCAAATTTAAATCCATTTCTAAAAAATCGCCAACACACACGTACTCTTGGCTACGTAACTTTTGCAAATGTCAAGCTATGATGCTAAGATTTAGAGGGAATATCAACAACAGATGTACTAACTTAACAGAACTCAAATCGGAACGATGGGAGCGCCACACGGTTTTTATTCCGGGAACTTTTTGATCAAGGTGGTATATTCGGTCCCGTTTGCGTTGACGGGTTTTGGAAGAGAAGATTCAATGACGAACTACAAGCTGTACCGCGACATCGACCTAGTCAAAAAACTGCGTATTTGACGTTTGAGATGGCTAGGATATGTAAAGCGAATCGACACCAACAATTCGACCCACAGTCCTCAAATCTAGCCTGGAGGGACGACGCAGTAGAGGGCCTCCTTGACGTTGGTAGCGCGCAAAAGTTCAAGGGGACCTCGACCAACTTGGAGTGTGCAACTAGAGGCAATTAGCTGAAGACTGAGCTAAATGGAGGGCATTGTTGGTTGAGGCCCAGGTTCACCCCGAACTGCAACGTTGCTTAGTAACTAAGTAAGTACCCTTCTGCCTCTAAAACATTTTCTGCGATGTAAGATTGGCTAAACCTCTATATGAACAGATTGATCGGTGCAGTTTTGGGTTTGGAAAATCGAGAATCTAGCAAATTGGCCAGTATCACCAGATCCAGGAATACAAGGAGATGCAAGTCCATCAATTTATTTCTTTACTTAAGTACATGCTATCACCCTTCAGGGTGCATAAGGCTTTAACAACGCCTGCACACCATCAAAAATGCACGGAGTGCTAAAATTCGGTTCAGATTTCTACAGCTTTTTCCAAAAGACTTCGATATCTCCTCACAACTGTTCTGCCCTACGTTTCCTTAGGGCGGCCCACTTTTCTGCCTGAGCGAGTGGATCTTACGGCCTGGTGTATTTTTTAATAAAGTTATCTTGTGGTGTGGCCGATCCTCGTATGTTGGAGTGGCTTTTTCCTTTTGCTGAAAACATTGCTTTTCCAGATATTTCATAGCATTTCGAATGACACATAGCTTACAAGATTCTGCTACACACATTTTGTTTGGTGCCATACTGACGACGACTGTCCGCAATGTTGAATCGAGCGCGTGAGTTTGTTTTCGACGCTTTTATCATTAGTTCCACTTTGTTTGCCTCGGTTTCCAAATTTTGGACAATTAGATAGAACTACATTATTCTGTGCTAAATCGTCAGCGTAGTGCAGTTGTCATGTGATTTCATGGTTTCCTTATTTAGCGCTGCCGAAGTACATTGCTGATGATCACTAAAAACAGCGATGGTGAGAGGGTGCACTCATGTCGTAGCCCGCTTTGAACTTCTAAGTCCTCTAAAACATTATTATTGTGTAAAATATGGCACATACTGTTTTGAGTTTTTCTGAGATGCCTCTCTTGCCCAAGGCCAACCAGATAAGATCTCGATATAAACTATCTCAAAGTCGATGAATAATAGATATAGCGGAGACCTGCACTCTGCAGGTGTTTATCTAGTCTATGCAGCTTAAAAGAGCTCTGTAGGGATGCCAGCAATGCTTCGCCGCTTTATTTTTCTTGAGGGATCTGATTGCGGCTATTATTTCAGTTATGCTAGGAGGTCCGGATATGCATTTGGGAGTTTCTTGCTTCGGAAGGCTTCGGAATTTGATACCGTAACGCTGCTGTCTAAGTGGTTTAGCACTGTTGCGATATGTTCTCTCCATCCCCTGAGCTGATCTTTATCCGAAATCAGCAGCTTGCCGTCTAAACTTTTCAGTGGGTGTTGTTTGGCCTTCTAATCACCTATAATCTCCGTGGCGATGCTGTAGACGGTCCAACTGCTTATCACGCGTCACACCACGCTGTACTTCCTTCTTCTTTACGCGGTACTGGGTATTAAACTAGGATCTCTATGCTGCTGAAACCGCTGCAACCTGACCTTTGATTGCAATACGTTCATCGATCCTTTTCCAGGAACCAGCCTATAAACATCTGGTGTGACATTTTTGCCATTTGCTGAAGTGGATATGTGCCTCAGTTGCAAGAACATTTTTCACACCGTTCCAGTGGTCATCCACGTGCTCATGCAATGAACATTGTTTGCACTTCTAGACAAGACGTGCCCTGAATTGATGGCACATTCGGGTATCCTGAAGCCTGTTGATAAGCCTGGCAAAGTTGCAGCGGTCACTGTTGGCTGATGTAGTACGAAGGAGTATAAAAGATAAACTCCACCATCTTGGAGCTTTCGTTCCACTATCAGCTCCGCGCTTGTTTTCGACGTCTAGAATGCAATTCCAGAAATGTCGTCTAATTGCAATATGGGCTACATTGATTGGACTGGACTGGACTAAATGAGTTAAATAAAGCTAAGTAGGTAGGGAAGGTAGAGGTGGCAGTTCAGAAGTACCCAATTAGCACTAGGATGCGCCGTTTTGAAACCACAAACTCATATAACCTGGTTAAGTGGGAGTGTTGTTGGTTGATAATATGATATATTTAAACCCAACCTGTGGAGTTCAAGTAAGTGCGTGAGTGAGTTCTCGAATCTCTTTAAGATCGTCGAAGAAGGGTTAACCTAAGGGTGTACCTAGTCTTCCCTAGGGCCAGACATCTGAAAAAAAAAAAATTAAATAGATTCCTTTTAATTATTATCCTTGCAGCTTCGACAGAAAGCGTTGGGAGGGATATCAAACTTGGCTGCATGGTCTCCTACTGGCCAGTACTTATAGCTACACTTCTGGCAATATTTGGTCTGACTGGCCAGCTTTAAGAAGTGATAGTGCATTCGCATTAAGAATTAAGTCTATTTGTTTATACTCAACTGTTCGTTGAAGTGCTTATGTAACGAAAACCTGTGCCCTGTATATTCATTGAACGAAAACGTGTGCAGATGGTTTTTAGTAGTTTTTTTTTTTTTTTAAAGGAAACCCAAATCCCAGAGCACTCAGACTCTCCGGTTCATTGTACTACCAGGCAGGAACCTTCTTTGGTGCAGTGGTTGGAAAAACTTCGATGTAATTCGTTTTCCTTTATACTCGGGTGGCTGATGATTGCTGTTCCCCGCTGGGGCTTGAACCTGCACTTTAGTATAGTTTACAATTTTTAAATTAATAGAGAGGATAGATGTCGACGATGACGGTTTTTCAGCTTTAATCACGATCGATAAAATGAAGTTATGTAAAAATATCTTTTTTTCTCTGAAACCTCCATAATTCAAAAACCTCTGTAATTCGAAGTTTTTCCCTGGTCCGATGAAATTCGAATTATCGAGAGTTTACTGTATTTACTATATTTGAAGTAGTGACACGTCACTCTAGGTACCTGTACCTTGCCGCTTTCAACTTAAAAAAAAAACTGGTGAAATCGAATAGAAGCAACGAGGTAAAGTCCCTACCCTAAAGCCCCCCATTTTGGCCCACAAAATTTAATACTATGTCCGCCACACTTGCCCGAAAATCAATTATGCAGATTGCATTTAATTTCATTTTGTGGCGAACATGATGCACGGGAGCCCAACAACTAATTAATTTGTTCGAAACAAGCGGAATCAGTGTCGCCGGCCAAAAACAGGCTTGTCAGGCACCCACCGCCACAGAGTGTATTTGCGGTTCTTTGAATATGCACTTCGTTCAATAGGTATGCATGTCCGAAAACCACATCCATCACACATCCAATTTGATGTAACTCCCTCACTGTCCATGGCATGGACTCTATGCAGTCATCTTTTAGGAAACACTGGTGAATCTAGGCGTGTTAGTTTTTTGCTTTTTAATTAACCCCATCCTAGTGTTGCTACGAGTAAGAGCATCCTGAGAAATGCATTCAAATGTACGTGCTTCGTTTGAGGGGTGACAGACATCACGATTTCGGTGTAATGGATGTTGTAAACGGTCAACATCATGGTCGTCATCATTATCGTCCCCTTCTGTCGATGCACAGAGAGAAAACACCACTTGCAACTGGTCATTACGATACAAAAGTCCATTCATTTATTATCCTTTTGAGGGAAAGATGAGGATGGGCTTTGCGGAGGTTGCTAGTGCGTTGCCTGTTTGCGTAACATGTTAGGATGTCATTCACTCGCTGACTTACGGGCAATTTTGCGTGCTGGCTGTTTGCTGATTTGCAAGATGACTCGTGGTGTTTGCTTTGGTTTGCTAACGCATGGAGTATTTTGGCTACGTAGTAAATAATGAGAGGAAATGGATGCATGCCAATAGATGGATTGGAAGTTATGTATCTCCGAATAATTATAAAAGATGGCATTAACCGAATTTTCAGGGCATCATTTCGGAAAATGTTAAATACTCATTCAAATTGACTTATCAAAAAAGAGATATAGTCTCGTGAATCTTTAAAATACAATGCCTCATATGCCGGGGCAATTTGTTAAGTAATGACAGCTTGAGGTTTCATGCAAAGAGTACCTAGAGTCTTGCAATGTTGATTACGAGAGCAAATAGCCCTCGGGAATTTTCAGCCGGAAATCCAGAAATCTATTGACTGAGGAACTATGCACCTTCTAAAGTCAAATAGGATTGACTAACAAATACATACGAGTACATATGAATATCTTAGAGTAAAGCTGCCAACAAATTACACAGACAAGGAGCAGATTAAAAAAGAACCATTTTTTGGAAAGCAAATTGGTATGGGAACTACTAATTCTTCAAAACTTTTGCTAAGTTTTTTTTGTCTTATGCCCTGCACCACTTAGAACAAAAAATGTCAGAACCCCAGTGATGAAGTAAAAGTTAGTCATGCATACGGGTATTAAGATTGAAGAGACGGGCCGGCGTGCGGGGCACAACTTTTGGTGGAAGTACCGATAACGAATAGACTGATAACCAAATAGACTGATAACCGAACAACTAGTGGATAACTGGATCAGTAGCAAATGGCTGGGAGTGAACACATCAAGGACGGAGGTAGTTCTTTTCACTAAGAAGAGATCGATCCCTACCTTCAGACCCCCAAATATCGGTGATACTGAATTAAGTATCTCAAGTTCAAGCGTAATTCTAGATTTCAAACTAAACTGGAAGAGTGACATTGTCGAACATATAAAAAAAGCAAACGTAGCTTTCTATTCTGGCAAAAAATTCAGTAATACGCGGGCTTCAAACCAGCTGTGGTGAATTGGATATACACGGCGATTGTAAGACCTATTCTTACATATGGTTCACTAGTATGGTGGGTGCTACTTGAGAAGCAATACCAGCTTTCAAACCTCACCAAACTCCAAAATCATGGGAGCAATAAGAACAACACCAACAGCGGCAGTGGAAACTTTGCTTAGTTTCATTCCGCTTGATACTGTAGCAGTTTGGCGGCCAAAACCACTTACAGACTGAGAGAAGGCCGTTTGTGGTCATCGAGCTTTTACGGCCATGCGTCCATTTTGTCCCGGCGGGGGACTACCAGCGGATCGATGGAAACTGATCACATGAACCCGATGCTAGCATTTGAAAGGAGATTTGCTACAAGCATTCCAAAATATATATATAAATATTTGACGCAATAGCTCTTCAAGTGCCTGGACCTAGCTTCTCGCAACCACTTGCGCTGTGTGCGTTATATTTTTCACACGAATGGAAGGGACCTACAGTTTAGTGCCGTATCCGAAGGGCAATTTGAGAAGCTTTTTCGTGACAACAATACTCTCTCGAATGTTTGTCAGGCGCTCGCGAGAGGTGGGACCGTGAAAAATTTTTTTTTGTGTTTTCTGGGATTCGAACATAGAACCTCACACGCAGTAATCCGACACACTAACCACTTGCGCCACGGCACCCTGACAGAATGCACTGGAAAAATCGAAGAACCGTGAAGAAAAAGGAACTGGCTTTCTACACCGACGGTACTAAGACGGACGTTGGCACGGGAGCAGGAGTTTATTGTGGAGTTCTAGAAATAAGCCACTCCTTCAGAATAAGCGACGGTTGCAGTGTCTTTCAGGCCGAAGTTACAGCCATTATACAGGTGCTGAAATTATACGCGCGAGTAGTATCTTTGGTAAAACGATCACTGTCCATATAGATAGTCAGGCAGCCGTTAAGACTCTGGACTCTGATGTAATTATATCGAGGATTGTGAGGTTCTGTAAATCACTCTTAAACGAGATATCTAGAGCCAATGCGGTAAAAGGGCATATGGATATCGAAGGAAACGTAAGAGCTGACGAGCTTGCTAGGAGGGGGTCGGCGCTGCATGTATCGCCGGCTTTCCTTCTTGATGTGATCCCAATTAGTTCCTTGTGAAAGAAAGTAGAAGATGAAGTCACCGGACGAGCAAACAGATGCTGGGTTCATCTGGACACATAGGTTAGGTTAGGTTAGGTAAGTGGGCTGGTGTAGGGGGATAGAAAACCTCCACACCACACTCATGTCAATATAGACACATTGTGATACGCATGGGGGGAAGGGGATAGAATAGAGAATCCCTTCCTCGGGGAAAAATATCGTCTTCGTACATATCCTAAAGAAAGCATTTAGTACTTACTGTGCCCGAGATACAAACTATCCAGAGGTTATGATGAAGTTTGCGATGTCATTTATTGGTCTGTTGGACAACTCTTCTAGATACTCAACAAAGTGTTGTTCAAGGAGCTTATTTCTCAAATGATAGAGGCTTGGGCAATGACAGAGAAAGTGGGCGGTGTCCTCCTGAGCCTCCTCGTCGCCGCAGCCTCTACAAAGGTCTTCGTTAGTCACAAGTAGTTTTTTCATGTGGTACCGCATCGTATTATGCCCCGTAATGACTCCTATTAGAGTGGGGAGGGATTTTCTATGCGTCTGTATGAGTCTATTGGTTCTTACTCTGTCAAATACAGGCCACAGCTTTCTCGTGGTGACACAAGTATCTAAAGAGGTCCACCTGTTGTTAGCCTCCGTTAGGGCTTTGTTTCCTGCTTCGAGCTTGAGGGCGCAAGGCGGGATGTACACCGAGGGGTCGGATTGGTCCGAGTTTAGTGCTGAGCCTCTTCTAGCCAGTTCATCGGCTTTTTTCATTCCATGGTATGCCTTCATGACCAGGGACCCAGCAGAGCTTTACCTCGTGCTGTGTTCCAAGAACCTTGAGCTCTTCTCTACAACACTTCACAAGCTTCGATTTTATTTCTATAGCAGATATTGCTTTTATCGCCGCCTGACTGTCGATGAAAAAGGTGATATCCTCTCGTGGTATTGCCCTCATCGCAGTCTCATGAGCTGCTATTGTAACTGCTAGGACCTCCGCCTGGAAGACGATACTGTAGTTCGGAAACCGAGCTGACATGGAAAGACCAAGCGTTTCAGAGAAGATGCCTGCCCATACACCTATTTCCATTTTGGACCCATCAGTGTATACGGCTAAGGATCGCTCGTTAGGCGTTCTGTCATTTTTCCAGTCTTCCCTGCTTTGGTAGGTACTAGAAAATGGTCTTGTGAAGTCTAGGTAAGGCGTTAAGTAGTCTGTATTAGATACACTGCCTAGATATCTCTGCAGGATCGTGGTCTGACCCATTGCATTTGGTCTCCAGCTATCTGTTTGGCTTAATCTTACGGCACTAAGAGCCGCCGATACTTGTATAAAGATGTCTAGCGGAAGCAGATTGAGAATGGCCTCGAGTCCTGCTGTAGGTGTCGTTCTCATCGCACTGGTTGTGGCAATGCACGCTAGTCTTTGTACTTTTGTGATAGCAGCTAGGTTGTTTATTTTGCTAGCTGCTTGCCACCATACAAGGCTGCCATACGTTAGTATTGGCCTTACTATAGCTGTATACAGCCATAGGATGATTTTGGGGTTCCGTCCCCAAGTCTTCCCGAATATTCTATTGCACGAGTAAAAAGCTATCGTGGCTTTTTGACTCTTTCGTTAATGTTTAGTCTATAGTTAAGTTTCCTATCGAGCACCAGGCCAAGGTATCTCTCACTACTGGAGATACTCAGGGGAGTACCCCTTACGGAAGGTGTTACGAATTTTGGAATTATTCTTTAGTTAGTGAATAGTACTAACTCTGTTTTCTAGGGATTAACCGCTAGCTCACATCTCTCCGTCCAGGAGTCAATGATTTCCAGCGCCCCTTCGATTTGTTCGTTCAGGGTCGGGAGAAATTTACCTGTTGCTAGCAGCACAACATCGCCCGCATAGGCTATGGCCTTGACGCCGCTGTTTCTCAGTTTAGGAAGGACTTCGTTCAGGACAATTACCCACAGCAGTGGGGATATAACCCCTCCTTGAGGGGTGCCTCTTGAGGCATAGACTTCAAGCTTTGTACCTCCGAGTTCAACTTTGATATGTCTTTCCTTTAGCATATTGATGATCCATCTGGATACATGCGCAACAGCCTTTAGTAAGAAGATATCAACCTCTCTGGTCAAATTTAGTCGTCATAACGCACTGGTCATTTCCAGCGCAATTACTGGACACTGTGCCATTGGCGCTCATACGGAACGACTCGGTGTACTGCCAAACGACTATTATAGAAGTTACAGGGACGAAGAAGAAATTGAATCTGTTCGTCACCTGCTGTGTGATTGTCCTGCCATATCCATTAGAAGAATGAGTACTTTTGGTAGTTACTTCTTCTCGGGGCTGGAGGACTTAGGTAATGTTGAGCTGATGAACCTCCTGAGATTCATATCACTATCTGGATGGTTCTAACAGCAGACCATCTCTACAGTGTTTCCAGGGTAAAATAATCGGGCATAATGGAACCGAACTGTTGGTTTAAGTGAGCAGTGACTCTTTTTGTCAAAAGGCACCTATCTGCCTAACCTAACCTAACTCAATATTCCACGGCATCAGTAGTATACTGATTCCAGCGAAGGAATCCTTCGGATTCTTGGGTGCCAACAACATTTATATGTACTTTTGCTACAGTAATATCGTAGTTTAAAACCAGAGACAACACTGAGTTTTTGATGCGTTGAGCTCAACTCGGTTTTTAGCACATGAATCGCTGAATAAGTAGAAGTAGAAAACTATGTTCAAACCCAGTTTTGCCATATCTATATCCTTACATTCGTACTTATACAATGATTGCAATGCAACCACCTATGTAGACGATAGAAGTGACCTTCACAGCCAAAAGCGTATAATTGCGCGAAAAGTTCAACGCCGCGCCGTGACAAATCAAATTATATAAACGCGGCAGGTGAACAGGCTAAAGAAGCGGCCTAAGAAAATGCGATAGTACAACCATGAAACACAAACACTCACTTAGCTAAGGTCTACCAACTCCTACTTTCGACCTCCACGTTGGTGGCTGCAGGGTGCCTAGAACCTTGATCGGAGAATGGGTAACCAATGCCTTTGGAAGGTCTTGGTGACAGCAGATGAGAGAGGGGGAAAGAGTGCCTCCTCACTAGGGCACTTCTTCTTCTACCAGATAGCAGCGAACGATTTCCCTAAATGGAGTTAACGGTGGCGTCTGCAGTGAATATCCTACTTGGGCTGCTTCGACATTTCGACATGTCGGTTAGGAACTTCCATGCTTAGTCAGTACTTTGGAATAGAGATTGTGGGGGAGGAGCCTTTATTTGCACAACGGCAGCGCTTACACTCCCGCAGTAGCACCGCGTCCTATGAGTAAAACGCAAGGAACTGGTCCTCCCGGTTGGTGGTTGTGCCGTCAGGGTAACTTTCTTACCATGTAAAAAATTCCGCTTAAGAGAGAGACACGAGCCTCGGATAGTGGATTGAACCTGTCCTTGCGGGGTATAGCGCAGATATTACCGCTATCCAAGAGATACTGTGGATAGGATCAGATATAAAAACGAAAAGATTGTAACATTTACTACAGCAGCTGCTTAACGGTCATCAAATTGAAAGAGTGATAGCGCAAGAAGAGAGCCCACGTCCAGTCAAGGAAGAAGCAGTATCTCCACCCAGTTTAGAAAAGGTTGGCGCAGCTTTAAGAAAGCTGGAAAACAACAAAGTTGCTGGCTCTGATGGCTTACCCGCGCAGCTTTTTAAATACGGAGGGTCGGAGGACATACCTTGGTAGGGTGCATGCACCAAATCATCGCCCAAGTATGAGTAAACGTAAGCTTGCCCGATGGCATTACCGAGGCATATCCCTGCTAAATGTTGCATACAAGATACTACCCAACATATTCAGAGAAGACAAAGAATAGCACAAGAAACCGCTTCTAGTTCAGTTTGCCAAAACTAGACTCAAAGCCAGACTAAATTTACGAGTATGCTATACAGAGCGCCAATCTTACCAGTCCTGCTATATGGCGCCCAGTGCTGGACGATAAGTAAGAAAGCTGAAGGATGGCGCATGGAGGAGGAGAACTCGATGAGCTGTACCAAGATATGGATGGTTTGAGACGACGAAAACTACTGAATATCCGTTCTAAAGACCAAGAAATCGCGGAAGTTAGAAAACATGCTCTGCCTCACAGAGTTAAGAGTAGTTTAAGCACGATACTTGTAAAGAAGGACCATAAAGTCCATTAGAAGAGCAAAACAGTGTACTCACCCAACTTCATTGCCTTGTTCTCGTCACGCATTGAATGACTTGATGATGCCTGTGATATGCCACTGGATTCTGTACTGTGCACTAGAAGATTAGTCATGTCTGTTTGATTCATGCGAAGACGTCTGCGTAGCTTTGGCATATCAAATGGAAGATCACCCAAATCCACTGAAGTGGCGCTACCAGATGTACAGGTATCCTATAAAGAAACAAAAAAAAAAAGAAAAAACATTACAGAGACTCATCTGTTCTTCTTCTTCACCATCTCTTACCTGCTGCATCGTTTTCCTTCTTCTCAGCTTGGGCATATCGAATGGAAGATCACGTAAGTCCTGTGGCAGTCCTATGCTACTTATCGCCCCAATCCCACTGTCTGTCTTATCCGATGGTGGAAAATTCAACTTTGGTAGGGTGAACTTGTGCAGCCCCGATGACTTTCCTTCATCTCCGCGGGAGTGCAGCGAAATTCCACTGTCCGACCCTAGAATCTCATCAGCCAAATGCAAGAGTGTCTTGTTCGGTGGCGGTCTCCTTTGTTTCTTCAGCACCTCGGGAACTGTTATACCCGTTTGCTGGTTATTATCCGCCGCCGCTGATGCCTTCTGCTCTTCAGGAGTTGCGTTTTTCTGAAATTCTGACGCATCGGATGCGGGTTCTTGAGATGACTTGTCCGATATCGGACTTAAGATATGCAACTTGGAGTGAATGACTATAGGCGCACGCAAAGGAAATGCCAAACTCGAGCCAGACTCAGAGCTATGTGAACTCAACGACGTTGAGTGCCTTGACCCTGAACTGGAAGTGCTACGATTACCTTCGCTAGTGCTCGAGCGAAGCGACTCCATGCTGCCACCACTACTCGATGTGGCAATGCTCTCGGTCGAGGAATAATTGTGCTGTTGCCTTCGACCATTCGCTGGCGACGAGTTATTCGACGACGCTTGCGCATGGCCAACATGGTGGTGGTGACCGCTGCCGCCGCCACTTTTGCGTAGCTCCAGAACCCTGCCAGACTCTAGCACAAACGAGCGTGGCCGGTCTGATCGAGTTCTGGACTTTTCCGCATAGCTGCTGTTCTGACTATCAGCTGCAGCTCCTGCGTTCATGGCACGGTGGTGCGATGGTATCGGAAGACGGAGATCCTTGAGCCTCGGATGGGCGGCCGGATTCGATGAGGGTAGATTTGGGGCGCTCTTAATACTGTTCATGAAAAACCGATCGTGCTTGCTGGGAAATTTCATGGGCAGGGGCGCTGTCGACGGCGGTGATGGTGTATACCCGCGCATGGGTAGCTGCGAGTTGGACGTTGTATTGTTCATTTGGTCCACGCTTGTGTTGTGATCGATGTGGACGTTTTCGAGATCACTCGATAGGGCAGACACATTGCCAGCGATGGCTCCACCGCTTCCCGTAGTGCTGCTGGTGTTAATAGTTCCACCAGCTGCAGTCGTCGCTGAGGCATTTGTTTTATCCTGGATTGCTTGATTTTTGGAGTTCTTAAGGCGTTTGCCCTCGAGTCGGGTCTTACGGTCCGTGGAAGGCTTTGGCTTGGACACATTATTTCCATTGTCGATCTGCAGCAGCACCGAATGGTTTGTTATGCGATCTACTTCATCCAAATCATCGTCGGACTTTGCGATTTTGCAGTCGAAAGCTGTTTCATAAAATTGACGTGTACGTCCGCCTGACATCTCGCCTTCGTCGTCTTGTACCGCCAAGGCTTGTTGATCACCGTCAGGGTTGTTTACACTGGCTGTCGATGCCGAACAATCGACACATTCGTGCACGCCCTGAGGATGCACATAGAAGATACTGCGGGGTCGAAAATATTCGTCTAGGTCATCGCCAATAGTCGGGGCAGCACAGGCACAAACCGCTGGCCCTAACAACCGATGTGGCGGCATCGATTGCAAATCACTCTCAAGCGGAATAAACTCGTTCGGTTGCAGTTGTAGTTGGAGATCGTCTTCGCCCACAATAGCACTAACTCCTTGAATGTTACAAGTTTGTCGGACAAGGGCCAATGCTCTAGCGTGCCATTCACGACGCTTCTGGCACTCGCTACAATCGGAATCATCCGATGTTGTGGTAGACGGTGTGGTACAGCGGATTATGCGTACTCCGTCCTCGGTGAAGGAGTACCGCTTCGGAGTCAGCTGCTGTGGGATATCAGATGCACCTTCGGGCTGTTCTCGTTCTACCTCTGGGACATCAAGACTAGTGCTCTTGCGATATGCGCCCGCTGCAACTGGCGGTTGAGTTAACTGCGGTGGTTCAGATGCAGTCGATTGACGGCTCTTCTGTTTGATCTCCTTTTCAGTATCCTTTGCTTTGAGTAGGTCCGAGTAGTAATATGGCGATGGGTTGCGTTTACTATTTGCTGTTGCGTCTGAACTGAGGGTTGTTAGCTTCCGTGGGCTGCGGTGCAATGGTGGTAGGGGACGAACCAAGTCCTCCGAGATGCTATCAGGTGAATTGAGTTCGGGAACTTTTACAGAGTTGTTGTCTTCATCAGCGGATGACTTGGGCGCCGATGAATCTGTGTGGGAGGAAGACAAAACCAGGATACGGGTTAAAGTTAATTACAGTCTCGCGAAGTTTATTACTTTCGCACTTTGGGTCTAATGGAATTAGACTGCCATGTGATGTGGAAAGTAAAACGACGACGTTGCCTGGCTGCGGTGGTGATTTTCGATTTTACACTTGAGAGAGCATCCTACGTTGACTGCAGTTGAAAAAAAAAATCTTAATTTAGGTTTTTGCTTGCGCATAGGATTATAAGAACAAAAATCGCACAGGGAGTGGGAGAGGAAGGTGACTAAAAGGGGTTTGACGTTGTCAATTTGTGGATTTAAATTGGGTGGTTTCCAAGTTTTCTGAGGCAGGGACAGATGCAACGTGAGGGTGGTTTCTTTTTATAGACGTCAATATTGCCGTACAAATATTGAGGGTACAAACGAGGGGAATAGTAATATTCCTAATAGTCAAATATTCAACATTTTGATACGGTTTTGAACCGTGTTTTTGCTAACAATATACACCCGAAAACGCACCAGAAACCCCAGTAAGGATGAGATCACCGTGGCGACCAAATCAATGAAGAGGAACAAGGCGGTAGCTACTGCTCCAGCTGGTAGAGAGAGAGCCTGACAGGGACTTTATTTGGCATGCCTTGCACAGAAGAGGTATCTCAAGAAATAAGCTATTATCAAGGCTACATACTATGGGTCCAAATGTTACGATCTGCACAGAGGAAGGTTATCTGAGGAATTCGAGTGGGTTAAACCAAGGTTTAATTCTTTCAACAATATTCTTTTAATTAGTGATTAGCGATGTGCTTTGCGCTGCTTTGTCGACTGGAAGTGGAGGAATATGGCGAAGTCTTACATCTCAACTCAAATATATAAACTAAGCTGAAAACGTATGCCTACTCCCTCATAGAATTATGGACTAAATGACAGCAGATGTGAAGAGGGAGGTAGCGTCGTGGAGCTGGAAATTAATACACCAAAAACTTCACGCACGAACTTATCAGCTCAAACATGCATTGTTGGACAAACGGTAGAGAGTGTAGAGGATTTCCTATATCGAGGGTGTTGCCTCGACTGATGGTGGAACTGAACAGGATATATCCAGTCAAATTGACAAAGAAAAGTCAGCGTTCGACATGTTGTCCAGATACGAATGTTTCGCTTTAACGTTGGGTCTGTGCTGTTGTGTGGCTGCAGCATGACCCAATTCTTTTACGAGAAAGCTGTTCAAAGTACATTCATTAAAAGGTGTCTGCGAAACATCTAAAGGAATTTTCTGGCCTAAACATTTCTGCCCGTGACCAGAGAACGGATCAGGAACCAGTAGGCAAAACCATCCAACGATGAAAGTGGCAGTGGATTGGTCACATGTTCCGAAAAGGCGATAGTTCCATGACTTATCAAGCGATGCAATGGTATTTTTTGACCCATGATGGTCATCCGAGAAGGACATGGCGCAGAACAGTCGAGAAGAAAACACAGCAAATGGGGAATAGTTGAAGAGAGCTGAGACTCATTGCCAGAAATCATGCACGATGGTGCGCAAGCGTAATAGAGCCACTAAGACCCACAAGAGGATACAGGACATAAGTATGTAAGTTCTTAACTTCAAAGTCGTTCGCTCTGTACAATACAGATATTTAGATTACTACAGGTCCCACAAGGTAATTTACTGCCAATAGTTGATGTTTTTAAAATGCTTATCCTACATTCTTTCCCTGGTCTAGAAACATCGTCCAGACGAAAAGGATAAACGAAGTAAGGATTTCTATAGGTAGAAGTGTCTAAAAACCTTATCCCTTCTCTGTCTTCTAGGTCTAGAAACATCACGCAGATGGGAAGGGTGAACATAATGAATTCGAAGCCGATTCCTCTCATTCCTATGGACGTATTCACATCCCCAACATGATGTTCCTTTTAAATATTCCAATATCGGTTATCCGAACCCCTCGAAAACGATTCACCCATTACAGGCGAACATCACAACAGCCATTGATTCTATTCAATTAGTAATGGGGCAACAACTGTTCGCCACCGCTGTCAATGTCTGTCCCAGTCTCCTTCAGAGTTCTGATGCCATTGCAACGACACATCACCTCCCCATCTCTAGATTTATCGATAAAAGCAATAACAGCTTCCATTTGAAAGCTGCTGTACAGAGGGGTTGAATGCGCATCACATGTGCTCGAGTGCGGTCAGAATTTTGAATTTAAACAGGAGACTCTGACATGGCGTACGCCATATGTTACCATCAAACAAAGGACACAAAAAAATCCTACCAAGGGTGCTAGAGTATTATGATGCATTGAATGCGTCTCCATGTGATCCATTGCGTAATTAAAAAGAAAAAAGACTATAATAATCATTACTATTGCTCTCAAACAAGTGTATAATCGTTGGTCCAGCTAAACTGGCTGCAGCCACTTCAAGTTTCCACTTACCCGAACTATAATTACTGCGTTTATGATCCTTGCGAGGCTTACTCTTCTTGTGGTAAACTTTTTTCGGTCGCTTGGTATCCTTGGGGTCGGAATAACCCTCGATTAGTTTCACCGATGCTTGTTTTATCGTATTCGGGAGTGGTGGATGATGATGTGATCGTTGTTGCGTTGGCTGATACGAATGTAGATGGGTGGAAGTGGTGGTTGTATTTACGTTTCCAGCAGATGAGGATGGTAGTGGTGGCGGTGGTGGTGCGGCAGCTCCTACAGCAACCGATGGTGGTTCTATTAAATTTACCTGAAAATAGAACGAAGGTATGATATAGTAATGACAGACAGTTTGTTACGGACGATTTGCACGGCATTCTATTGAATTAAATGGCAAAAATGTACATTTTCATTGAAAAGAGGAAATTTCTGTTTGCAGGCAATTGATTTTGCCAATGGGATCGTGGGTTAAAATACTGTGAATTGACTGTTAGCAGAGACAACTTTTTTTTTTACTTTATGGAGAAAGAGTTTAACAGGCTATATGAGTATAGTGCTGAATTGCTTGTTTTAAGCCACATCAATTCAATCGATATTAAGTGCTATATAGTACTGTTTTGTAAAATATTGAAATATTTTGTAGATAATGGAAAATACTCAAAACTTGTGCATTTGTATTGCGTTACGTACGACTTTTCATTTAAATCCTGAATATTTACATATACATAAATTGTAGCATCTAAAGAAAGTACTTTTCGCACTGCATCACCAATGAGCATGGTGTGGCAGCACTAATGCACATGTGTACACATTAGTTTGTTCCACATTCCACAATGCACCCCTAGTGACATTTGGCATGTTCGAAAATGTTCTAGATGTTCTTATATTTGGTATAAATACACCAACCACCAGCAGAGAATATACATACATACATATGTGACTTAAATTTGGGGGACCTGCATTGCGATTGATCGGGAAACTACTGACTGCCCAAAACTTGGCTTGGGCCAGTAGCGCAACAATCAAGTTCGTCATGAAGTGCTTACTTTACCTCCTAGTGGTGGTCCCCGGGCAACTATACGTATAAACCCTTATACGTATAGGCCAAAATTGTAAGTGCGGGTTGTCTAGGGCCTTGATTCTAGGCTAGTTAACGTGGGCCAGCAACCCGCGTTACCGAATATTGTCCGCTACAGAAACCGACACTATGCCTCGGATAAGGAATGATCACATGTTGACGACTTTTGGCTATTGTACCCGGATAAAGATAGGTTTCTGGAATGTAAAGACGCTCCTCGACTCGGGAAGCGAAGGTCCTTACAATGCCAGATTCCTCCAACTGGAAAAGGAATTCATGCGATATAAACTGGACATTTTGGGGGTTAGTGAAATAAGATGGTTAGAAGCGGGCGAGCACCAGTCCCCAACGCGTAACACTGTACTACTCTATTCTGGAAGACCATCCGGAAGTCTACGGGAATATGGAATCGGACTGCTGCTAACAACAACAGCACGCAAGGGCCTAATTTCCTGGCATCCTCATGGTGATAGGATTTTGACGGCCAGATTCCGGACAAGAGTACGACGCGTCACCATCATAGAGTGTTACGCCCCAACGAATAGTTCGTCTGAGGACGAAAAGGAGAGCTTCTACAACCTCTTAAGTGCCGTCTTAAACACAACACCAAATGAAGACATTGTCATAGTGATGGGGGATTTTAATGCTAAGGTAGGTAACGAGAACGAAGGGCTCAAACATGTAATCGGGAAGCATGGACTAGGCAACCGCAATGACAACGGCGAAAGGTTTGTGGATTTCTGTAATGCCAACCGCCTTGTGATAGGTGGCACCATGTTTGAGCACAAGACCTGCCACAAAGTCAGCTGGGTTTCCAATGACAGGCAAGCAACCTCCAACCAAATTGACCATTTTGCTATCAGCCGCCGCTTTAGAAGTAGTCTCCTGGACGTCCGAAACAGGCGAGGGGCAGATGTGGGTATAGTACGTGATAATCATCTTATGATAGCTACCCTCCAACTACGCACTGCTGCAGTTCGAAGATCCCACGACAACACAAGAATGCCCAGGTTCAACGTCGATAGGCTTAGTGATCCCTCAGTGCGCCAACAATTAAGGGTGCACTTTTCGCAAGGTGTTGAAGCAATCAGCAGCTCAATGCCCGCAACCATCCAAGACCATTAGTGTGCTGTGAAAAATGTTTTTACATCTGGTGCTGAAAGAATTGTCGGTCGATCGCAGGGAAGACATAGGGCCTGGCTCTCCGAGGATACCTGGAAACGGATTGACGAACGAAAACAGCTGAAAGCTCGCGTTGCAGCTTCTCCAGCAGCAGGGAGAAACGAACTAGAGTCCTTATATGGCATGAAGATGAGAGAAGTTCAGCATAGCGTGCGACGTGACAGGCGCAACTACATCAACGCGCTGGCTACAGAATCAGAAGAAGCAGCACGGAGGTGCGATAGCAGGACCGTCTACAGAATCACCAAAGAGCTGACAGGTGGTCGCAGCTCCAGCCAACACCCAGTGAAAAGCCTAGACGGTTCCTTGCTCATTTCGGATGAGGACCAGCTCTAGAGATGGAAAGAGCATTTTGCTACGGTTTTAAACCGTGTATTCGCTAGCGATATGCTCCCAAATCAAACTGAGATGCCCGAGGTGAGAAGTTCCCGAATACGCACCACGACTACCAGTAAAGATGAGATCATTACCGCGATCAAGGCACTCAAAACCAACAAGGCGGTAGGACTTGACAGTATTCCAGCAGAGCTTTTATGAGCAGCACCAACAACATCGGCTGAGCTTCTGCTCCCACTTATAGTGAGAGCTTGAGAAGCTGAGAGCTTTCCTAACGAGTAGAAAAAGGGAATGATCGTCAAGCTTCCTAAGAAAGTAAATTTAATGGAGTGCGGAAACTGGAGGGGTATCTGCGTGCTGCCTGCTGTAGCTAAGATAATAGCTAAAATCATCCTGGAGCGAATCAAACAACATCTCGACGACACACTCGATGCCGAACAAGTAGGTTTCCGCTCTGGATCCTCCTGTGTCGACCAAATCAACACCCTGCGGATTATCATCGAACAGTGTGTTGAATATCAATCGCCACTGCAGCTGCTGTTCATCGATTTTGAGAAGGCGTTCGATAGTGTCAACAGGGAGTTTATTTAGCGTGCCTTACGCAGGAGAGGTATTCCCGATAAACTAATTGCTATTATCAAAGCTACATATGAAGGCTCCAAGTGTCACGCTCTGCACAGAGGAAGGTTGTCTAAGGAATTTGAGATCCAAAGTGGGGTAAGACAAGGCTGTATCCTTTCACCAATATTATTGCTATTGGTGATTAGCGATGTGCTTCATGCAGCTTTGTCGACGGGAAACGGAGGAATTCGATGGACTCTTACATCTCAACTGAAACATCTTGACTACGCTGACGATGTATGCTTACTCTCCCACAGAATTATGGACTTCCACCAAATGACCGCAGATGTGCAGAGGGAGGCAGGCGTCGTCGGGCTGAAAATTAGTACGGCAAAAACTAAAATTATCAGCATTGGAACTAACTCATCGCCTCAAATATGCATTGCTGGACAATCGGTAGAGAGAGAGTAGAGGGTTTCCAGTATCTTGGGAGTATTGTCTCGACCGATGGTGGAACCGAACTGGATATAGCCAACAGGATCGCCAAAGCAAAGTCCGCGCTCGGAATGTTGTCCAAAATATGGCGAAGCAATGCAATCAGTTTGAGCACCAAAATAAGACTGTTCCGCTCCAACGTTGAATCCGTGCTGTTATATGGTTGCAGCACGTGGAGAGTGACCACTTCTATCACCAGAAAGCTGCAAACGTTTGTTAATAGGTGCCTGCGCAATATCTTAAAGATTTTCTGGCCCAATCGTATCTCTAACGAACACCTTTACGAGAGAACGGGTCAGGAACCAAAAGCCACAACCATCCAACGGCGGAAGTGACAGTGGATTGGTCACACGTTGCGTAAGGGTGACAGTTCCATAGCGAACCATGCTATGCAATGGAACCCTCTAACTTAGGATGGCAGAAGACCTGGCGGTCCGAGGAGAACATGGCGCAGAACAGTCGAGAAGGAGGCACGGCAGTTAGGGAAAAGTTGGGGAGAGCTCAAACACATTACCAGAAACCGTACACGATGGTGCGTAGGAGTAGTAGAGGCCCTAGGACCCACAAGGGGATACAGGACATAAGTAAGTAAGTATGCGACTTAAATTGTGTTAAAGTTTATGAACTGTATCACAGGGGTAAAAAAAGCGATGAACAAGTGCGATTATTGTGAATTGCTGTTGAGAATAAACGATATTGTGATTCAAAGAGAATTTATAGAGACAGTTTAACTTGAAATTAATGAAGAATAAAGTGATTTGATTAAAAGATTTAGAAGTATAATGAAAGTAAAGTTTTTTCAAATACAGAGAATACGGTTTCATTATTATGAACCCCAGCAAGAATATTAAAATATGTATATGCACCCGTTGAGTTTCATGATAAGGTGAACATAGGTGTCTGGCGCACTCGATAAGGAGCCTAATGAAAGTCAAGATAAGGTGCTTTATAACGTAAAAATTTGATAGGTCTGAGGTGACTGCCGTCACGAAAACTCGAGTTTGCTTTACTGAGGTCTGATACTGAAGATCTTAAAATTACTTGTAGTTAATATTTTGTTAAAAAATTACGTGATTACATATTATGATATATTACTGAACCAAAATATGAATTTATACACCACCAACTTAATACTTTTGATTCGACTAGTGAAATTTTCCTCAATAACAAGTGAATATTATAGATATGATACCATGATTACGATCACTGCTAGTTATCACTGTTCTTTTCAGTGAGCTGGGAGCAGTTGTGATTGCTCATTAGCATAATTGCTCAGGTTACATATGACATAATTTTGAAAAAAATCGATTAGTTACTAATCCTACCTACAAAATTAAAGTTTGCATACAACGCAATCCTTCCCCCTTGCACAAATTGTGAATCGCACACTCTGTTTATGGCAATGTCTAGGGCATTTGCTTTGCTCTGTGGTAGATACATACCTAGTCACAGGGCATAGTTGTGATTGTAATTGCTTTATGGCATAACAGCTTAGCTGCTGAGTGTTCTGGGTAGAGACATACTGAATCACAGGGCATATTTCTGCTCGATTGCTGTGTTAAAAGTAGGTCATACCAAATCAAAGGGCTCGTCTGTGATTGTTCTATTGCTCTGAGTAGGTAAATACCAAATAGCAACACAACCTTTTTTTTCGTGTACACTTGTTTGATTTTTGTCTTCGTCTTCATATTTTACTTACATTGGTGGTGTTTATGCTTGACTGTTTGATTATTTATTATTTGACTGTCTTGCGATTCGTTTGTTTTGTTTAAATTGCCTTAAAATTCTAAGAAGATCTCCCCAACTGCGTCAATTATAGGAGCATCAGTCTTCTCAACACTGCATATAAGATCTTCTCTCCGACATTGTGTGAACGCTCGAAACCTTTTATGAAAAGCTTGATTGGCCACTATTACTGGGATTTCAGGCCAGGAAGTCCATCATCGATTAAATCTTCACTCTTCGGCAGATCCTTGCGAGAATCCAATAAGTCCAAATCGATACTTATCATCTCTTTATCGATTTCAAGGTCACCTATGACAGCATCTATAGAGAAGAACTATACAGAGCTACTCGTATGTCTAGTTTTGATATCCCTCTTAAATTTGTACGTTTGTAGGTTACGATGGTTACGATGCTGTCCCACAGCAGCACTAGAAGTGATCGTAGGTATACTTCCACTACACATAGTGCTAGAGCGAATCGCCAAGGACACCATTTTAAGAATCAGAAAAGAGGGCATCGGGAAAGGATGCCTATCCAAATCGGTGCCGCTTCTGGACTGGCCCAGAGATGATATGGTTAAGAAATACTGCTTTGTAAGGAAATTTGACTCAAAGCTGAGAAACAAAAGAGATTGGAGCAGCGAAACCGATAAATACCAACTTAAACAACACACAATTAAATGGTACACAGACGGATCGAAAACATCAACTGGCACTGGGGCAGGAGTGTACGGGCCCAGGACTAGATACTCAGAATCACTGGGAATATTCCCCAGTATATTTCAAGCAGAAGTTCACGCGATCGAAAGATGCGCGAAATTCAACCTAGACAGGAAACATCGCGGGCAGGACATCGCAATACTGTCAGACAGCCAAGCCGCTATTAAATCACTGACCTCGCACGAGATCAAATCCAAACTGGTATGGGAATGTCTCACCAGGATCAACAAACTGGGAGAAACAAACAAAGTAATTCTCTACTGGGTACCAGGACATGTAGGAGTGGAGGGGAACGAAGCAGCTGATGAACTAGCTAGAAACGGATCATACACGCCGTTCCTTGGACCAGAACAAATCAGAAACGGATTTACAATCGCTGGATCCACTGAAGATACTCCGGTTTGCTGTAGCAGCTGGACTGGAGGAAGTGCTCTAGACCGAGTATATCATCGGCTGGAGCCCAAGTATGGGGGGCACAACTTTTATAGGTCACAGTGCACTTGCACCTGACAATAATATACATCTACGACTCTACATGCAAAGCAAGATGTTTCAGACAGCTCTGCGATGAAGCTAACGTAGACCCTTGGGGCACGGCGTATAGGATGGTGATGACAAAGCTTAAGGGCGGCAACTCCCCACAGATAACATGCCCGATAATGCTGAAGTCAATAGTAGAACACCTTTTTCCAAGGAGAGCATCTACTATGTGCGCAATCACCAGAGAAAACTTTACAGAGCTAATTCCAGTGATTACAACAGGGGAATTGACAATCGCATCCAGAAAGATAGGTGACAACAAGACGCCCGGACCTGACGGCATCCCTAACAAAGCAGTGAAAGCCGCTGTTCAAAAAAGCCCAGACAACTTTATTGCAACAATGCAAAAGTGCCTAGAAGAGGGAATTTTCCCTAATCAATGGAAACTGCAACATGTCGTTTTATTGCCAAAAGGAAACAAACCCCCAGGAGACCCATCGTCGTATCGCCCGATATGCCTACTGGACACAATGGGAAAGATCCTGGAGCGAATCATTTACAACAGATTGCTCACAATAGCGGAGGAGAAAGGGGCTTTGTCCAACCACCAATTCGGATTCCGAAAGTCTCGCTCAACAATTGACGCCATTGTGTAGCTGTAGTTAATATAGCAGCGGAAGCAATTGAAGGTGAAAGATGGCGATACGGCACCAAGGAATACTGCGCAGTAGTGACGCTAGATGTCAAAAACGCGTTTAATTCGGCAGACTGGCCCACTATAAGAAGATCTCTTGCTAGGATGGATACACCATCTCACTTGCTGCATATAATGGCGAGCTACTTTACCAACAGGCAACTGAGGTATGATACCGATGAAGGAGTGAAGTACTACGATGTTGCAGCTGGGGTCCTGCAAGGATCGGTGCTGGGCCCATTACTATGGAACATAATGTACGAACGAGTTTACGACTACCACTGCCACCTAAAGTGAATATAATTGGATTTGCTGACGACATCGCTGTTGTTACAGTAGCAAAACAAATCAGTGAAGTAGAATCAGCTACAAACGGGGCAATAAGTCAAATCAAAAGCTGGCTAGGATCAGCCGGTCTAGAATTAGCTGACCACAAAACTGAAGCTGTTCTAATAACCAGCCGGAAATCTGTGGAATATATGAATGTCCAGGTCGGAACCCAAATCATCAGATCCAAAGAAGCAATCAAATACCTAGGAGTAATGCTCGACAATAGATTGCGGTTTAAACAGCATGTTGATTATTCGAACAAAAAAGCGTCACGACTTCAGGCAGCATTCTCAAGGATAATGCCCAACATTGGAGGACCTGGATACGCTAGGAGGATCCTACTATCCAGAGTTGTCAGCTCAGTCCTTCTTTATGCGGCTCCGGTTTGGGCGGGGGCTCTCGCGACCAAAGAAACAAGGAGGAAACTTGCGTAAGCCTACAGACTCTGCGCTATAAGGACCATCAGTGGTTTTAGAACTATCTCTGACGAAGCAGCCTTTGTCATAGCAGGAATGATTCCTATCGACATCCTCGCGAACGAGATGCAGAGAATCTACAATCGGAGAGGCTCGAGCCATCAAGAGGCTAGCGAAAGAAGAAGGGTTATAGAAGAAGAAGAAACAGCTTCAAGAGCTGTGTGGCAAGATCGATAAGTTAATGCGGTTAAAGGCAGATGGACCTATAAATTAATCCCCACCATCGACATTTCGATAAACCGAGCACATGGGAACTGCACCTACCACCTCACGCAAATATATTTTGACACGATAGCTCTCCGTTGTGTCCAGAATGTCCAGATCAGGAGGAAGATACGGAGCATGCAGTTTTCTACTGTAGGCGATTTGAAAACTGGAGAAACGAACTTCCCAGTCCTCCATTCCTCATAGATCATATGGTACAATCTGAGGAAAAATGGATGGAAAATTGCGCGTTAATTACGCATGTGCAAATGCAGCTTCGAATTCAAGAAATAATACGTCGAGAAGCAGAAAGTACAGTACAATAAGGCAATTCAGCAGTAAAGCCATATATCGAACCCTGATCATCCCAGTCCTGCTTTATGGATCTTAAATATGGACTTTATTGAAAGCGGATGAAGATATCCTTGGTCGTTTCGAGAGAAAAATTCTTCGTAATATATTCGTTTGCGTTGACGGATTTTGGAGGAGAAGATTCAATGACGAACTATACGAGCTGTAAAGCGACATTGACCTAGTCAAAATACTTCGTATTGGACGTCTGAGATGGCTACGACATGTAGAGCAAATGGACACCAACGCTCCGGCCCGCAGAGTCTTCGAATCTTACCCGGAGGGACGAGGCAGTAGAGGGCCTCCTTGCCGCAGCTGACGTGCGCAAGTTTAAGACAATGCTATAAGTTAAAAACATTGTCAATGGTTTTTTTTTTCTTTGAGGATTTTCGGGATCGAAAAACCAACGCCACGAGTTACATATTCAAAAATGTTGTGCGTCGCCCACACTTTCACTTGTAAAATGTATGTATATACATATGTACATATATACACCCTATATTACCCAGAGGCAACAATTTTGCGAGACGAAAAGATACCGCTGCCTCTGGCAACAAATTAATGTCGCATATACGAGAACAACATCTCGGAACATCTCCTACCCATACTTCCTTGTTAGGTATCTGACTTCAAAGTTCTTTCAAGTGTAAAGATTTTCATTAACATTTGCACCTCTCCATCAAGGATACACACGATACACACACACTCTTCGCTATTGTCTGCCTTTAGCCTGTTTACGCGATACTTGAAGCGCGTTCAGAGCCTCTCCCAGATCTATCTACTACATTTCTGGCAATTAAACTTAACACAACTTTGTTTAATTAAATAAAATGTTCTTTAATTTACGAGCATATCTCTCTTGGGAAATGGAAATACACCTCTCTTCCATTTTTTTTTTTTTTCTTCTCTTTTAACCTGTCAGCTTTCTCCTTGATAGTATCGCCGCATTAGTGCGGCGTGTATCTTGGATGTCAGTATCTGACGATGGGGAAGGGGGATTAAATTTACAATTTACGAGAAAATCTCATTTAGAAATAATTAGAACAAAGTGCTGGGCATTTGGCAATGGTGAGATAATGATATTCCGGCATCGGCAGAGCCACAGTTTGCCGATTTACCAGGAACGGAGAAATTATTAGATTATTGTTAATTATTGACATTGCCCGAAGTATGGTCTGAACGTGGAGGGTGCTCCACGTTTAGTAGTGATTGGGAGTTCGACAGAAATGAGATTTTAGGTCAATAACCGGGGGAATGTTGTTAATTTTCATTTTGAAATTTTCTAATGGAAAGGGAATCACAGAAAGACTACAAACTTTCCATAATTTAGCAGATCATGGGTTAAAACAGAAGAGCGGTTCGCCTATAATGAACTAAATATACGACCAGATAATGACATTCTTTTGGTCCATTGTTTCTTTTACAGAAAGTGTAGTTTTAAAAAACACACATAATTACTACTCGTATACGGATAAGAAAAGGATCAAGAATACTTGATAAAATAGATGAGAAGGGTTTTGCCGACCTGGATCATGTAATTGTTCCTTTTCTTTCGTCAAATTATGAATTTTGTATCGAAATTACGCTTTTTTGATTGACCAGAAATTTGGATATATCTTTGAAAACTTAGTCATAGGTAAGCTAAATAAGTACTCTACTGATCACTTCCAAAATCACTTTCAAGTTTCCCAAAAACTCCATCGCAATTCTTTAAACAAAACTTATAGCAATTCATGTCTTCCCGTTGGGAACAGGAATATTAATTGGATGTGGAATGTTGACCTCCGGCTCTCTATTTCAACACATTCTAGACTAGGTAACGTGGGCCAGCAACCTGCGTTACTGAACGTTTTCCCGCTACAGAAACTGACACTATGCCTCGGATAAGGAATGATAACTGTTGACGACTTTTAGCTATTGTACCCGGACAAAGATAGGTTTCTGAAATGTAAAGACGCTGCTCGACTCGGGAAGCGAAGGTCCTTATAATGCCAGATTCCTTCAATTGGAAAATGAATTCATGCGATATAAACTGGACATTTTGGGGGTTAGTGAAATAAGATGGTTAGAAGTGGGCGAGCACCTGAACCCAACGCGTAATACTGTACTACTCTATTCTGGAAGGCCATCCGGAAGTCCGCGGGAATATGGAGTCGGACTGCTGCTAACAACAACAGCACGCAAGGGCCTAATTTCCTGGCAGCCTCATGGTGATATGATTTTGACGGCCAGATTCCGGACTAGAGTACGACGCGTCACCATCATACAGTGTTACGCCCCAACGAATAGTTCGTCTGAGGACGAAAAGGAGAGCTTCTACAATCTCTTAAGCGCCGTCTTCAACACAACACCAGATGGAGACATTGTCATAGTGATGGGGGATTTGAATGCCAAGGTAGGCAGCGACAAAGAAGGGCTCAAGCATGTAATCGGGAAGCATGGACTAGGCAACCGCAATGACAACGGCGAAAAGTTTGTGGATTTCTGCAATGCCAACCGCCTTGTGATAGGTGGCACCATGTTTGAGCACAAGACCTGCCACAAAGTCAGCTGGGTTTCCAACGACAGGCAAGCAACCTCCAATCAAATTTATCATTTTGCCATCAGCCGCCGCTTTAGAAGTAGTCTCCTGGACGTCCGAAACAGGCGAGGGGCAGATGTGGGGATAGTACGTTTTTTTTTTTTTTTGATTGGGAGGGGTAATCTTCAAAAGACGAAACTCAGTACGTCCTGAGTAACAGTGTGGGACTCTTACCCACTAAACCCCCCTCCCACGACCGCCCCATTCCCCGCGGTACTGCCGTCAAGCATTTCATCGCGGGGGGGGGTTTAGTCTGATGTATTCGACTAGTGCCTGTTTGCATTATCCTGCTCAGCATTGATTGTATTTCGCCGGTCTGATTCTTTCCTTTCTCTTTCTGGGGATAGTACGTGATCACCATCTTATGATAGCTACTCTCCAACTACGCACTGCTGCAGTTCGAAGATCCCACGACAATACAAGAATGCCCAGGTTCAACATCGATAGACTTAGTGATCCCTCAGTGCGCCAACAATTAAGGGAGGACTTTTCGCAAGATGTGGAAGCAATCAGCAGCTCAATACCCACAACCATCCAAGACCATTGGTGTGCTGTGAAAAATGCTTTTACATCTGGTGCTGAAAGAATTGTCGGTCGATCGCAGCGAAGACATAGGGCGTGGCTTTCCGAGGATACCTGGAGATGGATTGACGAACGAAAACAGCTGAAAGCTCGCGTTGAAGCTACTCCAGCAGCAGGGAGAAACGAGCTAGAGTCTCTATATCGCATGAAGATGAGAGAAGTTCAGCGTAGCGTGCGACGTGACAAGCGCAACTACATCAACGCGCTGGCTACAGAAGCAGAAGAAGCAGCACGGAGGTGCGATAGCAGGATTGTCTACAGAATCAGGAAAGAGCTGACAGGTGGTCGCAGCTCCAGCCAACACCCAGTGAAAAGCCTAGACGGTTCCTTGCTCATTTCGGATGAGGACCAGCTCAAGAGATGGAAAGAGCATTTTGCTACGGTTTTAAACCGTGTATTCGCTAGCGATATGCTACCAAATCAAACTGAAATGCCCGAGGTGAGAAGTTCCCGAATACGCACCACGACTTCCAGTAAAGATGAGATCATTACCGCGATCAAGGCACTCGAAACCAACAAGGCGGTAGGACTTGACGGTATTCCAGCAGAGCTCTTACGAGCAGCACCAACAACATTGGCTGAGCTTCTGCTTCCACTTATAGAGAGACCTTGGGAAGCTGAGGGCTTTCCTAACGAGTGGAAAAAGGGAATGATCGTCAAGCTTCCTAAGAAAGGAAATTTAATGGAGTGCGGAAACTGGAGGGTATCTGCGTGCTGCCTGCTGTAGCTAAGATAATAGCTGAAATCATCCTGGAACGAATCAAACAACATCTCCACGATACACTCGATGCCGAACAAGCAGGTTTTCCTTCTGTGCCGACCACATCAACACCTTGCGGATTATCATCGAACAGTCTGTTGAATATCGATCGCCACTGCACCTGCTGTTCATCGATTTTGAGTAGGCGTTCGATAGTGTCAACAGGGAGTTTATTTGGCGTGCCTTATGCAGGAGAGGTATTCCCGATAAACTCATTGCTATTATCAAAGCTACATATGAAGGTTCCAAATGTCACGTTCTGCACAGAGAAGGTTGTCTAAGGAATTTGAGATCCAAAGTGGGGTAAGACAAGGCTGTATCCTTTCACCAATACTATTCCTATTGGTGATTAGCGATGTGCTTCATGCAGCTTTGTCGACGGGAAACGGAAGAATTCGATGGACTCTTACATCTCAACTGAAACATCTTGACTAGGCTGACGATGTGTGGTTGCTCTCCCACAGAATTATGGACCTCCACCAAATGACAGCAGATGTGGAGAGGGAGGCAGGCGTCTCTTCGTCTGGCTGAAAATAAATACGGCAAAAACTAAAACTATCAGCCATGGGACAAACTCATCACCTCAAATATGCATTGCTGGACAACCGGTAGAGAGAGTAGAGGATTTCCAGTATCTTGGGAGTATTGTCTCGACCGATGGTGGAACCGAACTGGATATAGCCAACAGGATCGCCAAAGCAAAGTCCGCGTTCGGGATATTGTCCAAAATATGGTGAAGCAATGCAATCAGTTTGAACACCAAGATAAGACTGTTCCGCTCCAACGTTGAATCCGTGCTGTTATATGGTTGCAGCACGTGGAGAGTGACCACTACTATCACCAGAAAACTGCAAACGTTCGTTAATAGGCGCCAGTGCAATATCTTAAGGATTTTCTGGCCCAATCGTATCTCTAACGAACATCTTTACGAGAGAACGGGTCAGGAACCAATAGGCACAACCATCCAATGGCGGAAGTGGCAGTGGATTGGTCACACGTTGCGAAAGGGTGACAGTTCCATAGCGAGCCATGCTATGCAATGGAACCCATTAACTCAGGATGGCAGAAGACCTGGCGGTCCGAGGAGAACATTTGGTGCAGAACAGTTGAGAAGGAGGCACGGCAGTTGGGGAAAAGTTGGGGAGAACTCAGACACATTGCCAGAAACCGTACACGATGGCGCGTAGGAGTAGTAGAGGCTCTAGGACCCACATGGGGATACAGGACATAAGTAAGTAGTAAGAAATTGACGAAAGCTGGGCTATTCGCATCTTGGATTTTTGACACATTTAATAGGATTAAATTACATCAAAACTCACTACAAAGCAAATCAAATACTGTGTACTCAATCTGCTGGAACTCTCATGCCATTTTTAAACCCATATTAGCCATAAGATCCTTTAGACCATTGAAATACAAATATATACCTATATACATATATACGAGTAGGAATGACTGCTGGAATCCATTGTCAAAATATTACTTTGACAAACGTTTTACTGCTGACAAAGGTGAAATCTTTTCGAGCTTATCCTAATCATTCAAAAATATCTTAAATTTTTTTTTTTTATTTACTTTCAAAATCCCAAGGCTCTCCCATATCTATTCTCGAAAGTTAATACAAATTGAAAAATAATTTCTTTATTTTTTTCAGTCAAATCAGCAGACAAATCAATTCTGGATTTTTCTTTTGCGGAGGTAATATTTGAGAAAAGGATAATCCTCTTGAGTTCGTTTTATCGCCAAGTAACAGGTACCACCTCTCAGCGGTCCTCATTCAGTGCTTGCCGGCTTAAGACATTCCATCGTCATCTTGATAAAATATTTATTTTTGATTATCAATGAGAGGCGTTTTCTTTTCCCGTCCTTCATAACATTCTTTGCATTTTTTTTGCCAGTTTCCTTTGAAATTAATAAAGCGGAAGACGCTTTTGGATATATTTACAGGCAGAGGGTTCAAGTTTTTTTTTTACTGTTACACAAGTAGAACCCCGCGGAGACATATCCTGCATGATTTTGGGGAGGGACTCCAAAATATTTTGTACACAAACAAAATTACATAAAATAATAAAGGACCGACCCCTGGTGTAGAGATAGCGAAGATAGCTGATCAACATGACATGAAATAAAGGGGTGGTTTCATATTTGTGTGTTCATAGCTCTGGGGCTCTGAATCAGATTTGGTGGCAGACACATTCGCATCACCCTATGCCCCGTCGATGTCGGTATTGTCGATGGTGGAGGGCTATTAAAGGGATTTTCACCACGGTAACGGTACAAAATACCTAAACCATTCAATAGCAGAGCGCAACAACCAGTGGAGAGGGTGAACCAGAAAAAAAAGGACTCTCGTTCGAATCATAAAAATGAAGTAGGCACTTTTGTGATGCTGCTTGCTGCTGCTGTTGATGTCCTGGCGTTCGACGGCAGTAGTGATGGTTTTTGTGGTGGTTGGATGCGATTTGGGGTGGTTAGACTTTGGTTTGGTTTTATGTTCATACATATGATGTTTATGCCGTCTGCTTGTCTGCGATGGTTCAGTAGAGGGATGGGTTGCACAAGTATTCAAATAATGAAAGGAATTTTTTCATTATCAAAAATATTACTTTCTACAACGGGCCACCGCCGCTGTCGCTGCGCCTATGATTTACTTGTGTCGTTTGAGCTGAGCACTTACTCCTGGTTAGCTTTAAAGAAATTTTCTAATTAGATTTATCTAAATTGTGCACTTGACGAGAGTCGGTGGCGGCGGGGTGGTGGCTGGGGAATCTTAGAGAATGACGTACTTGAGGAAATGTATTACAAACAAGCAGCAATAAGGATGATTGAAGGGGAAGGTTGGATTGGTTTATGATTTTATTAATTTTTATTTCATGACCGATGATTGCCATACTTACTTTAGTAGAAAATTGTAAAAAGTTGTAGGGTCCAGGTTTGTCTGATACACAAACATTATGAGACTTTTTTTTGGCTAGGATTGATTTAAAAAGTGCACGTAGTTTACATGCAACTCAAGAGTTGCTTACGCTCTTGCTCAAATCATCTATCCACCTTTCTACAAGGAGTTCAAATAAAATGGCAACACAGAAACACAGACGAACTATTAAAATCGCTCGACAAGGCACGCCGCCAAAAATGGCAACACACGGTAACCAACTTTGTGCACTCCAGCCGTAAAGCCTGCTTAAAAAATGAGTACTCCCACCAACATCCTGGAAACAGGACATTTCCCCACCGAATAAAAGAAAACAAAAATGGTCCCCTTACTTAAACCTGGAAAGCCAAACGATAAACCGAAAAGCTATCGTCCGGTTGCTTTACTTACTGGTGTATAACTAGAAAGCTTGATATAGAAACGAATGGATGGATGGATGGAATTAACGCTATGGTCTTCATAGAACAGGCTGGATTTAGACAAGGGCGCAGCTGCGCAGATCAAGGAGTAGCGCTTACAACCTATATTGATGTCGGCTACAGAACGGAAAAGGCTAAGAACAGAATCGGAATCTCCTTGCGGCAGAGCTACTTGGTAACGTCTTGAGCGTTTCGAAGTCCAGCGACCGTTTGATGTCTCTTAAACTAGTAATACAAGGAGAGGTGTGGAATATTGTCAGTGCATATGCTCCCCAAAATGCTTGCAATCAGAGAGATAAAGATGCATTTTGGGTAGATTTCCACAATCTCCTTAAGAACATCCCAAAGGAAGAGTTTCTGTTTGTTGGAGATTTGAATGGACATGTCGGGCAGCCAAACGAAGACTATGAAGATTGCCATGGAGGACTAGGATACGGCACCAGGAACCTTCCTGGTGAAGACATCCTAGGCATGTGTAAATCACACGGTCTTATTGTGTTGAATACCATGTTCATCAAACAAAGCCGACACCTGATCACTTACAGCAGTGGTGGAGATGAAACTCAGATGGACTACCATTTGGTAGCCAGTTTTATGAAGCCTCGGGTAAAAGATTGCTGTGATCCTGGGAGAGGCAACACCGACTCCTGCTAACAGAAATTTTTATGAAAACACCAAAGAAAAGCAAACAAACAAGGGTCTCTGAGAAAATCAAGTGGTACAATCTGGACAAGGAAAAAGGTGAGGCTTTTGTTTTCGTAATGCAAAATTACCTCTCTCACACCATCAACGGAGCTGAGGATGAAGAGTGCAGAGCACAAAATATGTGGGATTCCCTACAGCAATCTTGCTTAAAGAAGGCCAAATCATTGATAGGAGCTTCAAAAGGCCACAATCAACACGCCAAAGAAACATGGTGGTGGAGTGATGAAGCTAAGAAAGTGATAAATGAGAAGAAAGCGGCTTTCAAAGCTTGGTCAAAGTGCTCCTCTAATAATAGTGACGAAAAAGCTCGCCTCAAAATGGAATACAGATGTTGCAAGAAAAAAGCGAAGAAGAAGTGCGCCCAGCTTCAAGCAGAGAGTATGGAGGGCCTGTATCGGGAGCTGGAGAAAATATCTTTTCCGGTTGTTGATGTAAGTCAGGCTATCCAGGAGCTGCAAAGACACAATATGAACAAGAGCACAACCATCTTCAAAATAGCCGCCCAAAGAAGGAGGAATGCTCAGGAGATTCGTTCGCCAAAGTTCATTAACAATGCTCATGGCCAGCTTCTTGTGGATGACGACAAAATTCTGCAGAGGTGGCGGCAGTATTGTGAAGAACTTTTAAATGAACAGTTTCCCCGACTATACTTTCCAAGAGCTACCCGTAACTGTGAAGAAATACCCGACATCACAATCGAAGAAGTTAGTGAGGCGGTCAAATACTCCAAAAAACGAAAAGCGGTTGGGCCAGACGAGATGCCCTCTGAGTTCTGGAAAAAGATGCGAGACATCGGGTTAAGATGGCTCAGAATTCTCATCTCCACATTTATGAGAGGTGATCCAATGTCGAATCAATGGAGAGAAAGCTACCTTGTGCATGTGTATAGGTACAAAGGGAAGGGTGATACGCGAAACTGTGATAACTACCGTTCGATCAAGCTGATGTCACACACCATGAATATCGTTAAGTGGGTATTAGGTGGCCGACTGCGGAAAATAATACGGCTATCTGATGATCAGTTCGGGTTTGTCTCGGGTAAATCAACCACAGTTGCAATCCAAAGTATAAGGGTCATAATGGAAAAACATCGTGATTCCTTAAGGGATTTGCATATTGGTTGACTTTGAAAAGGCATTCGACAGACAACCACGAGATCTGATATGGGTGGCGCTAAGACATCGACGGGTTCCAGAAACCTATGTACAGATGATCATGGACATGTATGAGGGAGCAAAGACAAAAGTAAGATGCCCCGCTGGAGTAACCGAAGAGTTCCCAATCAAAGTCGGGGTGCACCAGGGAAGCGTCTTAAGTCCTTTGCTCTTTATTACAGTCCTTGATTATCTGCTTGAAGGTAAAGTGATGGACCCCAAGGTACATCAGTTATTCTTTGCTGACGATGGAGCCATCATAAGTGAGGATCCAACATCCCTGCAACGAGCACTTGATGTGTGGGTGGACGCTCTGGAGGAAAATGGGTATCGCATTAGTTCAAAAAAGACAGAGTACTTGTGCTGCCCGTTCTCTGATCCACTCAGTCCTATTCCAGACATTTATTTGAATGGAACAGTGCTTCCCAAGTGCGAAAAGTTCAAATATCTGGAATCTATGATCAATAGCAAAGCAACCTGTGATGACGACATCAATCATCGCGTAAGCGTAGGGTGGATAAAGTGGCAATATCAGCAATGGTCTGCCGCAGGGTTCAGTTACGGCACCACTACTCTTTAATATTTATGTTTCTGAAATGCTCAAGGATGTGGATAATTCCTTAGCATTTGCTAAGGAATGTATGCACATGGCTCTAAGATCGCAGATGTACAAAATGAGCTCCAAATTAAATTCAATAATCTCCTGACATTCTGTCGAAATTGGAAGTTAAAAATAAATAACTCTAAATGTGAAACCATATTGTTCCGCACCCCTCTAAGATGCGGTAACTCAGATTTGAGACGTTACTGGAAAAACTTACAAATAGTTGGTGATAATGGACATCACATCGAATCAAAAACTATTGTAAAGTATTTAGGTGTTAATTTGGATAGTTTTTTATACTACAATGACCACATAAATATACAGTTGAAAAAGGCAAGAGCGGCATTTATGTCTCTCGGAAGTCTTTTCTATTCCAATTATTTGAGATCCGATGTGAAAGTCATATGTTACCAGGCTTTTGTGCGTCTAATTCTGACCTATGCGAGTCCAGTATGGTGGAATATTACTCCATCTTACATGGAAAAACTACGAATTATTGAACGGAAGTGTCTCAGAGCCTGCATGCGGATGTACAGAAGTGCTCATTCTGACTTTCAGCATTACGTCTCTAACAAAAGACTATTGGATGAGTCCGGCGTGTCCAGGATTGATAATGTCATTTTGGACCTTGCAAGAAATCACTTTGTGCGAACCGCAAATGTTACGGAGAATGAATTAGTTTCTGGGTTATTTTATCCTAACCCTGAGTATTTTAAAAATTCATTAGAAAATGGGCATATACTACTAGAGGCATTTTTGTATTTGGATGCATATGATTATTTATCATACTGAGATACTGCGTGGGTGTACCTGACAGGGATGTATGCAATACTAACCGGTTAAATAAAGAAAAATACTGGTAGCTTGACTGGGTTGAAGCTGATGCTTAGATTCGGCGCATTCCAGGCACCCCGCTGACGCTAATGGAAGTAGTATCCTTGTGCGCGATGACAACTTTTCAGCTAGCGGGTGTTAGACTCATTACTGACAAGTTGTCAAGCGGATCCCGAGGTACTGTTTCAACTAGCGCTGGCGGGGAATATGGAATGCGCCGATTAGATTAGATTAAGTTAGTTTTAGTTCTTCTGTTTGTTCGTTTTGTTTTTTATTGTTGTAAATACTTTTAATTTAATTTTTAAGGTAGACTTTATAACAAAAAATGATATGACAGAAAAGTTTTTTAAATTTCCGCATTTTCTTTTCATTTGTAAAATACAGCCATATAAAATGTATCTTAATTATAAATAGATAGAATAATAGATAGACTCACATATTAGTTAAGTAACGAGAACTGTCAAAAACAGTCATTTACTTCTATTAAAAGTTATTGCTATTAGTATTTAGCCTATTCATACATAAAAAAACGATGTTATATATTTATTGGAAATAAATAAATGTAAAAAAAAAAAAAAAAATGAAGTGGCGAGAAAATTCCGCTATCTTCTGTGACCGAAAAATGCCACCTAAGTTGAAAGGAAGGCTCTACACCGCAGTTGTGCGTCCAGCGCTCACATACGGTTCACAATGTTGGACGATGTACAAAAGGTATGAGAGTAAATTAACGGCAGCTGAGATGAAGATGCTTCGCATGACAGCAGGAGTCACAAAGCTTGATTGAATAAGAAGTTCGAAGATCCGTGGAAGCTTTCACATCAAGGAAACCATCGTACAAAAAATAGAGCGCGACCGGCTCAGCTGGTATTGCCACGTTCAAAGAAGAGATCATTTGAACCCTGTTAAAAAGGCAATATCAATGCACGTTCCAAAGGCATCGCGATGTATGAAAGGCAGGCCTATAAACGCCTGGATCAGACAAATGCGACGACATCGGCATTTCATTGGCCTCAGTAACCGAGTGATCCAAAATCGGCGGATCTGCCGATATTTTGTGAGGTCAAATAGGCGAACCCCACAGGCGGTTCAGTAGAAATGCGGTGAAGTGGGAGGGTTGTGATCCCTTGTTTTCAGATCATAACCTCGCTGATAAAAAGGAAGAAGAAGAAGAAGAAAAGAATGGATAAAGAGGAAAACTCAGAATACTGCTTCCAAAACAGATGCTTGCAAGAATAAGGACTGGAATGTCCTAGGAGATACGCAACCGGTGCTGAAAATATGGAGGCACCATATCTGCAGACAAACGGCTATGAAAGTTAAAATCTTAATGTCAGGTAGCCAATCGTCTGACTTTGAATTGAATGATTACCAATATCTCGAACCACTCGACTGAAACAATCAAATCATCTATAGATCAAGGAAAATAAAAGGTCCAGGGGGAATAAAGACAGACCTATTTAGAGTGGGAGTAGATTGTAATATTCGAGCGAAATGAAAACACAGCTTAGAAATAATTCAGCTTAGCCATCCGTTCGGGGCGAGATATGTACTCGTATGTATCATACATACATACATTTTCAATGGCCCGCTAATCCTTCATGCGTGTCGCAGGGGTAGGATGATCAGGTGGGCACTCCATCCTCCTCGATCCCCCGCCATTGACTCCAACTCATCAGGAGGAATCCCTAGAAGGCTTCAGGAGTGATGTCGGGCTTGATCCAACCATCTATTTCTAGGCCTACCGGAGAGTCACCTACCCGATGGCACGGCAATCATGGCACGTCTTGAAAGCCGGTCTGGGGGGATTAGCGCTGCGTGACCAAATCATCGAAGCATAGATCGTTCCGTTCAAAGAAGTAGCTGCTCAACATTGAGCGCCTCGCGTACTCTGGTGTTGCGCACTCGATCCCTACGAGTTATTCCAGCAGCACCTCATTTCGACAGCTTGTATCCGCGATCTTATTCTTTCGGTCACTACCCAAATTTCATGACCATAGATGAGAGTTGGAATATACACCAAGTTAAAAACCGATAGTTTAGCTTGAAGTGTTCAAGTTCGGCCTTCCTTATAACAGATTGACCAAGCTCTCTTAAAATTGATCCAGCCTGACCAATTCTACAGGATAGCTCGGCATTGGTCCTCCCATCACACGTGAATAAGACCCCGAGGTACTTAAACTTATCCACCTGCTTCAGTGGGACTCCACTAACATGCAGAGTGCACTGAATGGGTTTTTTGGAAACGTCCATTACTTCTGACTTGTTGACGTTGATCTTCATTCCAGCATCATCACAAACGGCTACAAACCTTTCGAGTGCGCGCTGAAGTTCGGTTTGAGAGGACCCAAGGATGACCAAATCATCCGCAAAGAGCAAATGACTAATTTTTAAGTTTCCCACTTTGAAACATTCTCCGCCACGGCTGCGCTGTAACATCCAGTCCATATATACAATGAAGAGGAGAGGTGACAAAATGCATACTTGGCGGAGTCCAACACCCACAGTGAAAGGTATTCATTTAACACTGTTTATCCGAACACAGCTTCTACAGTTTGTATATAAAGACTGAATTGCCTTTAAGAGGGAACCGTCAATCCCATACTCCTGCAGAATACTCCGGAGTTTGCCTCGAAAAACCCTACCATAAGCTTTTTCCAAATCCACAAAACAAGTGTAGACAGGTTTAGCATACTCCCAGGCCTTCTCAAGAACCATTCTGAGAGTGAATAACTGGTCGGTTGTGCTTCTAGCGGGATGAAAACCGCACTGCTCAATCGACAGTCGACCAAATTACTTACGAACACTTAATCCTGGAGAAGACACTTGGGTGTACGGGAATGGCTGCGGAGAAAACTCAAAGGAACCCGCATGTATATCTTTTCAGACAGTCACGCAGTACTCAGGGCCTTAAATTTTATACGGTAGGGTCCAAACTAATATGGGACTGTCTAGTCGAAGATTTCGCACGAAAAAACACCGTCACTGTGGCCTGGATATCAGGACACGAAGGCTTCGAGGGCTATGAACGGGCGGACTGATTAGCGAGAAGAGGCTTCAACTGCCTAGATGGAGCATTCTTTTATGCGACAGGGCTGGACAAGGTAAAGGATGGCTTTCTCCTCCTCCTCCTCGTCCCTACAGCTCTTGCAGAAGAGGCCAAGTTTTTTAGCATGTTGGCCTTTAAGGCAGTGTCCAGTGAAAACAACGACAACGCAGCTGATCTGTGATCGCTTTAGCTTGACCAACTCGCCACTATGTTTCTGGTCCAGCTTATGCCAGATCTGTTTCGAATTGTGACACGTTGAGCCGTTTTCCCATCCGCGGTTGGTCTTGCTAATAGCGTTCAGCTTTGGCCTGGTACCCAGCATATGTGAATGTTGAACCGCTCTGCCATCTCCGTAAGAGATAAACGGCAGTTTAAGGCGGCCTTTGAAGTGAAGGAGCATGATTCGCGAGAGGTGGGACCATGAAAAAACTTGTTGGTGTTTTCTGGGATTCGAACATGGAACCTCCCGCGTGTAGGTCCAAAACACTAACCACTGCACCTACGGCTTCATATGACAGTGTAAATATGAATGAGCTGGAAAAAAGACATACTCCGACTAAAAAGTTTGGAATTTAACACTGCGTTGATGCCTGAGTGAAGAATTATAAAATATACAACTTACGAAGCATTCCCACACCCCCATTCGGAGAACAGATTTTACGCATAACACCACGTCTTGATACGACTCCCAGGCACAATAATACTCTGACAGTAAATATATAAATCCATCTCCATCAACTCCAAGAAAGCCTACTCACTTCTAACCCATTGCAAGGCCGTTGTACCACCTTTCCTATCTACTTAGGTTTTTTCCATAAAAATGTCATCTCCAAAACACTCCATAAAACAGACATTACTCACTCTGCCGAATCTGCGGGTGACACCTGAAAGATATGTAGATGCTATCTGTAAATTGCAAAACCGTAAAATAAAAATAAATACAGATTCCTGCGAACACACCCCGTTTTTCATCAACATTTACATTGCACGATCCCGATTTTAACCATCTTCAGAGACCGGCCGTAATGAATTCCGGGATTAAGTCTTAAGGTCATAAATATGGATGTGTGCGTGTAGACTTCGTCTTTGTGTGTCCTCTTCAATAAGACTTGCAGTGAATTTTCCGTTCGTTATAGATGAATATCATGAGCGGTCCATAAGCGATTGGTAAATACGAGGCAAAGCATTTCATCCCTACCTACCCAACCACCCACCCACTCACACTTTAACTAAATACGTACATAAATTATAAACACACCCAAACAGAGTGCACAGAGATAGAATGCTTTGTCAAAAGTATTTAAGCATTTGTGCGTCAACTTTAATGCCACATGAAATATGCCACCACCATCGAAGCTACCCCCGACGCCATTACTACTGCCACAGCCTCCTGCTCTGCCACACCAGAAGCCGACTTATTCAAATGGGATACATGGCTGAAGGCTGACATCCTAGGCAGGCAGGCAGGCAAGCATAGCCATATAATGTTCCATTGTTACCGCAAAACTCATTGTTAAGGCTGAAGAATGAAGATTGCTCTTTGCTCAGGGAGTCGGAGGAAAATATCAAATTTTTGCGGCCGTATCTCCGAGGGTGAATGAATGGTTGATGGTGATACTGGTACAGGGCGCCCACTCTCTATCTCTCTTTCTTTCTCTCGCTGTGTGCAGGTACTATAGGAGCTTCATCCATCCATTTATGACCATCAACCATGACAAATGACATCAAGTTAATGTGACAATATGAAAGGGAAATTCATTTTCATACCGTCAGACCAACAGACTAGCCGTTCGTTCGTCATAAATGCGAATGTATCGAATTTAGATACTCGATAACAGGATAACGAGATGGGGTAGGTACTGTCTGTTGTTTGTTGTTAATTACAAACCATCAATTTTCGTTTTACAGTGTACATGTGTAATATGAATGGTAATTAATTGCAATGAATCTATCTAGCTACCTATGCAACGCTGTTGCTTCTCCAGACAACGCAGACGACGACACCGGCCAATAGTGGTGATGAAAGTGTCCCATCGTCGGGGGAGACGGTAAATTTATGGCTATAAACTTAGAACACTGTATTCATGACTGTCATTGAATTTATTACCTTATTTGGGAAATTTAATCGCATTCATAATTGAAATGCTTGTATATCGGCTATCTGCAGGCGCAGACCTGATAGGGACAGTGGCAGCAATAAATTTGTGGACATGATTCACTAATAAAGAGTCTATGTGGGTGGAAAGTAAGTGCACCGTTCTAGTGAAGAACATTCCAAGTTTTGTTTTCTAAAGTCGTAGAAGTGAATACTGGCTAAATTACGTAGTGGATAATTGTAATCCTCTCAACGATAATTGAACTTCATATAGAGAGATATTCAGAACCTGTCGAAAAATCTGTGTGATAGATATACCATACTCTCTCTCAATGTCTTACTTCAGTGAATCAGTTTTCTTGTAAAGAAGAATATTACATTTAAAAAACTAACACAAAAAATTAACTTTTAATAATAGAATCTTTTTTTTTTCGAAAGACCAATTCACACTAACATTTGGAAATACGCGATGGGTATCTTCATCGACATTGAGGATGCTTTTGACAATGCGACTTTTGACTGCTTGTGCGACTCGGCCAGACAACACGGGGTAGATGAAACATTAGTGTTGTGGATTAAAGCAATGCTAATATATAGAACTTTGGTAGTGGATGCGGATTGTGGCTGTCAGCAAGGTGGTGTTCTATCTCCATTGATATGGTGTATGGTGGTCGACTCTCTGTTGAACACTCTAAATAGTTTTAACGTCTACGCTCAGGCTAGGCGATAGGTGATTTTAACGCAAAGCTAGGAAGAGAGGACGTCTTTAGTAGCGTTGTCGGAAAGCACAGCCCGCACGACATCACATCCGACAACGGATTCAGGCTAATCGACTTTGCGGCGGGGCGAAACTTTGTCGTAGCTAGTACGCGGTTTCCACGTCTCGACATTCACAAAGGGACATGGCTCTCCTTTGACCGAAAAACTGTCAACCAAATCGATTACATTGCGATCGACGCAAGGCACTCTTCCAGTATTCTGAGTGTCCGGACTTTTCGAGGAGCCAACGTGGACTCGGATCACTACCTAGTTGTAGCCAAGGTACGGATGCGGATATCCACAACGGAGCGAAATCAACGAAATACTGTGAGGAAATTTGACGTCGAAAAGCTACAATCGCAAGAGACCGCCAGAACCTTTGCCGATCGTGTTTCTTCTAATCTCAATCTAAGTCCTATGCCGCCAGCAGCAAATGCGGAAGACCAGTGGCAGCGTTGCCAACAAGCCATCAGAGATGCCGCCTCTGATGTACTGGGTTTTTCTCGGCCACCACAACGAAACCCCTGGTTTGATGAGGAATGCCGGCAAGCACATGCAGCAAAACAAGATGCGTACAAAGCGGCGCTGCAAAGAAGGACTAGATCTGCTTACGAGCTGGACGTGCACAGGAGAAAAGAGTAACATCGACTTCTCAGGAAGAAGAAAAAGGAGCATGAGAAGCGCTCGGTCGAGGAGAGACTTTATTGCAGGAATAATGTTCGAAAATTTTACCAAAAGGTAAAACGAACATGCCAGGGCTTCAAAGCCAGGACAAAAGCCTGCAGGGACGAAAATGGCAATATAGTAGTAGAATCGCAGTCGGTGTTGAGGATATGGAAGGAACACTTCTGCAGACTGTTAAACGGCGATGATGACCAATATTCCGCTATCAGGCAGAATTAGCCATTCAACAGTGACGATGACAGTCAAGATTCCCGTCAACCCGATCAGAATGAAGTGAGGATAGCGATATCTAAACTCAAATCCAACAAAGCTGCTGGAGCCGACGGCCTTGCCGCTGAACTTTTCAAGGCAGGACGAGATGAGTTGGTAAGGAGCATGCACCAGCTCATCTGTAAATTCTGGTCGGCCGAAAGTATGCCCGATGAATGGAACCTCAGCATCATTTGCCCGATCCTAAGAAAGGAGACCCTCCGAACTGCGCCAATTACAGAGGTATAAGTCTCTTCAACATCGCATATAAGATCCTGTCTGCCGTATTATGTGAACGTCTAAAATCGATCGTCAACAACCTGATAGGTCCTTATCAGTGCGGTTTCAGGCCGGGAAAGTCCACCATTGACCAAATAATCACACTACGGCAGATCTTGGAAAAAACCCATGAATATAAAATCGATACGCACCACCTCTTCATCGATTTCAAAGTTGCCTATGATAGTGTGTATAGAGACGAGTTATACAGAGCCATGCCTAGTCTTGGCATCCTTGCCAAGCTCGTCCGTTTGTGCAGAATGACGTTGGAGAACTCTCGCTGCTCCATCAAAGTCGGTAAGAACATCACCGAACCGTTCGATGTCAGGGAAGGTCTTAGACAAGGTGATGCGCTATCATGCGATCTCTTTAACATAGTACTTGAGAGAATTGAACGAAACTCACAAGCCAACACCGGAGGTACAACCTTTTACAAGTCTGTACAACTACTCGCTTATGCCGATGACATTGACATAATCGGAAGAACTCAGCGGGCCGTCAATGGGGCATTTACGAGTATTGAGATCGAGGCAGCGGCGATGGTTCTAGCGGTCAATGAAGGCAAAACAAAATATATGCTGTCTACAAAAAAGGGCACCCAACATCGGCGTCTTGGACAGAACGCCACAATAGACAGATATAATTTTGAGGTAGTAAAGGATTTTGTCTACCTAGGCTCTATGGTGAACTCCGCAAATGACATCAGTAGGGAGATCACACGAAGAATTACTCTTGCTAAAACGGCAATTGAGTAGCAAAGCCCTATCTCGAACTACTAAGGTAACTCTTTATAAGACATTAATCATCCCAGTCCTGCTGTGTGGCGCAGAGGCATGGGCTTTGACAAAACCGGATGAAGATGCCTTTTGTTATTTTGGGAGAAAAGTTCTTCGAGCGATCTTTGGTCCCATCTGCATAGACGGTGAGTGGAGGAGAAGGTACAATGCCGAACTCTATGGCCTATATAAGGACATCGACTTAGCCAGAAGAGTTCACATACAGCGACTAAGATGGCTGGGTCATTTAGAGCGGATGGAGCCCAACCTTCCCGCTAAGAAAATCTTCGAATCCACCCCGGATGGACGACGTAGTAGAGGACGACCTAGTGGTAGGTGGCGCAAACAAGTGGAGTTGGATCTCAACCATCTTGGCGTGCGCAACTGGAGGCAGCTGTCTCGTAAACGTGCTGGCTGGAGAGGTTTGTTGGTTGAGGCCCAGGTCCACCCCGGACTGTAGAGCCATCTAAGTAAGTTAGCAAGTAAGACAGCCCACTTTGCTTTTGCCAAGCCCCTTAACGTGTTGGGCTTAAGTAACACTACAATCTGCGACGCTTGTGGAGAGAGCGACGACACTGCGGAACATTATCTTTGTGAGTGTCCGGCCTTTGCTCGTACCAGGTGGCAGATCCTCGGTGCGGATGCGGTGAGTGCTGGCACTGTAAGCTCCTCATCACTGAAGTGCTTGCTTGGCTTTCTTAGAAAGACAAGGAAATTCCAATAAGATGGGTAAATCAGGGTTTGCTCTTTGGTAGTACAATGGACCAGTTGCGTCTGAGTACTCCAGCCGAGCGTTTCCTATCCCGAAAAAAAAAAAAAAATAAATAAAACATTTGCAAATGATTTCAAGCATATGCTCGAAACTAGGGCTGTGCTTGACGAAGCGCATTCTGTACGTCCAAATTTGGGTCACTTTTTCGCCCAATGCTGGCCCGAATAACACGAACAATGTTGGCCACCAAGGCGTCAATTGTTGCTGGTTTATCAGCATTAGCCAGTGACGTCACATAGCCCCACAGCAAATAATCAAGAGGTGTCAAATATCACAATCTTGACAGATGCATTTCTCTAAATCAACTTATCACCAATATGTGATTTCAATGATCGAAATTTTCGGTCGCCGTCTGGCACGTATCATATCCTTTTGAAATTAAATCTCGTTCGGATCAATGTCGTCTATATTTTCAAAGAAATATTTACTGATCGTATTTCGCGAACGATCTCGATTGACCGAAACGCGAATCCCAGCCTCATTTTTCAAGAAGTAAAGTCCGATGATGCCACAAGCGTGGAAATTGCACCAACGCGGCGGTATTCTTTTCGGTGTGTAGATTCCTTTGACGTGTTGGTGTTATTGCATCATTTAGAGAGTATGTGGTACAAAATATATCCACAGTATGACGGATGGCTTGCTCAGATGGATGATTATGCGTGCCATAAAAATCACGAAGATATCTATAAGTTTAGTGAATCGACGACCGATTTTCAAAGTAACTTTGGATAATTTGGTAGTTTTTTGAACGTAAGTGTAATTATAATGGTTTACCAGACCATACTGAATATAAATGTCAAGAAAAACGGGCAGAATGACAGCTCGATTTGACAGTTATCTCAATGGTAAGTCTTATCTACGCAAGTAGATTTAGTTTCCAATATGTTTTCTGAATGAGCTACTAGTGGACCTGGATAGGTCAGGCTATAGAGATTGCCTATGCTGATGACATTGCGATTGCTGTGTCTGGCCAGCACCCAGACAGTCTCAAGGAAATCTTTCAATATGCTCTTTTTCGGCTCACTAGATGGGCCTACAAATGTGGATTGGGGGTTAAACCCTCATAAAACAGAAGTCGTTCTCTTCACGAGGAAATATAAAGTTCCCCTCGTAGACCCTCCTATGATAAATGGCACCAGTCTCACCTTCAGTGTTAATGCAAAATACCTGGGTCTTATTCTGGACAGAAAACTGAACTGGAAGGCCAATCTATAAGAACGCGTAAGGAAAGCAAATGTAGCTCTCTATTTCTGTAAAAAGGCTATAGGTAGGAGCTGGGGTGTGAAACCTGAAATCACTCGATGGCTTTACGTGTGCGTTATTAGGCCTATACTACTCTATGGCGTGATCGTTTGGTGGCCTGCTTTTGATATGGTTGTCCACCTCTCCCAGTTAGCTAAAGCGCAAAGATCTGCATGCATGTGAACTACTCCCTCTGCGGCATTAGACATTTTGTTCAACCTGCTAGCCCTAGATATCTTTGGCAGACAAATTGCTGCCAGTGCGGCCATCCGTCTAAAAGCCTCCCCTTAGTGGTCTAGTTATCACATTGGCCACTCCTCGATCCTTGATCTTCTCAACTTCACACATGAAAACACGGACTACACCCCGCCGAAACTGAGATTTGAGACTGAGAACGGGATAAATGGGCTAACTCTCCCCGTGATGATGGTAATTCGGTGCGCTTCTACACAAATGGCTCTAAGACCGAAGGTGGGGTGGGCTGTGGTGTTTTCTCCGAAAACCTCAACCTGAGCATCTTGTTCTGCCTCCCTGATCACTGTAGCGTTTTTCAAGCGGAAATCATGGCGATTAAGAAAGCCCTGTCCTGGCTAAGGGCAGCATTTTCACTGACAGTCCAGCGGCAATTAAGTCCCTGGACTCGGGCTCTTTCACTTCAAAGGCCGTCTTAAACTGCCGTTTGTCTCTTACGGAGATGACAGAGCAGTTTAACATTCAGCTATGCTGGGTGCCACAGAGACATTCCAGGAAACTGCACTGCGGACGAGCTCGCTATACAGGGTACAACTCTAAGGATTCTGTCAGATAGGCAAGCCCTTGGTATGCCCCTTGCTACATGTAAGCATCTACTAAAGCTGAACGCTATTAGCAAGACTAGCACAATAGGTGAGAAATTGACTCAACGTGTCACTTTTCGAGATAGATCTGGCCTAAGCTGGACCAGAAAAGTAGTGCCGAGTTGGTTAAGTTAAAGCGATTACAGATCAGCTGCGTTATCGGTGTCATCACTGGACACTGTCTAATAGGCCAACATGCCAAAAGACTTGACCTTTTTTCCGACGACTTCTGCAAGAGCTGTAGGGACGAGGAGGAGGAGGAAACCATCCTTCACCTCCTATATACATGTCCTGCTCTATCACGTAAAAGAATGCTCCATCTAGGGGCGCCTTGCCTTGATGACCTCAGCGATTTGGCGTCCTTAGGCGTGATGAGCATCCATCGCTTCATCAAAAACACCGGTTGGTTTTATTAGTCCCTAAGTGGTATAATGGTAAATCCTTGGCATCACAATGGACCTTTACTGGACTAAGTGTGTCTGCATCGTCGTGCAGACAGCCAATCTTACCTAACCTAACCTTCCAATATGTTCCCTTCATGCTTTGCTTTGACTAATCTATCAGCACAGTGCATCCGATTTAGCTGTGGTCCTTCCAGAATTCCGAACTAGATATAGTCAACAGGATTGCCAAAGCAAAGTCCGCGTTCGGGATCTTGTCCAAAATATGGCGAAGCAATGCAATCAGTTTGAACACCAAGCTAAGACTGTTCCGCCCCAATGTTGAATCCGTGCTGTTATATGGTTACAGCACGTGGAGAGTGACCACTACTATCACCAGAAAGCTGCAAACGTTCGTTAATAGGTTCCTGCGCAATATCTTAAGGATTTTCTGGCCCAATCGTATCTCTAACGAACACCTTTACGAGAAAACATGGCAGGAACCAATAGGCAATAACGGAAGTGACAGTGGATTGGGCACACGTTCCGAAAAGGTGACAGTTCCATAGCGAGCCATGCTATGCAATGAAACCCTTTAACCCAGGATGGCAGAAAACCTGGCGGGCCGAGGAGAATGTGGCGCAGAACACTCGAGAAGGAGGCATGTCAATTGGGGAAAAGTTGGGGAGAGCTGAGACACATTGCCAGAAACCGTACACGATGACGCATAGACGTAGTAAAGGCCCTAGGACCCACAAGTCAATGACTTTTGCGATAAGATGTCCCCCGTTAAAGTGTGCGACCAACATTTGGTCTCCAATTTACGCCACACATGCTGACCTCATTGGGGTGATATACTGTATGTGCGCTTTGGACTACCTCGCCTTACAGTAACCGTCTTCTTCTCTTAAATCATCATTTTTGGAGAAGCATCGGGAAGTATGTGATATAGTATTTGATAAATGGATTTATTGGCTCGCCAGATTTTTAAAATCAAATCGGTTTTAACGTACTACAACTCTAGAAAGACTGACATCTTCTGCGTAAATTACCATCAAATGAACTACGGCATAATGAACCTCTTATCGTGATTCAACTTTAATTATAGTAAATCAAATTTAATACACACAAACTATGCGTGCGATACTAGCTTCTTTCATGAAGTTCTTGTTTGCGTTTTTACTCTTGACTGTATCGTATTCTAATGCGTATATTTATTTGGCATGGTCATACTTGTATTTAGTATATGCTCTAAGTACTTATTTACGGTGTTGGGCTTAATCTATTTTTAAATACTAACAGCTAACACCAGTCTAAATGATGACTGTGACAAGTTGGATATTTATTTGTACAATAACTGAAATGAGATTTTCTCCTCCAGTGAAAGGTAATATTCGTCACAAAATGCTTACCTTTAAGCAGTACTGATAGCGAAAAAAAGGTGAATCTATCTTTATGTTAAACGATGTTAGGATTTTGTCACATTTGTAGTGGAAGGTATGAAGGATGGTGCAGTGGTGAATGAATTTCATAGCACATGTATAAAACCACATGAGGCTAATGCTCCTTGATTATGATGGTGCCGGCTGTCAGGATATGACTTTCGATAATTGACTTTACAGCAGTTCACAGTATTGTGAGCAGAAGCTCTAGAATTCCACACACAGCAGCCTAGCTTTCTCTAAATTATATATTGTTTTGTTTTGTAAGCATTTTTGGTTTGCTACTTAACTTTTGTTTTACCTCGCTTTAGAGGGTTTACACTATATCGATTCTACAATTAAGGAATGCGGCCAACCCTTGAGGTGTGAGATATCAGAAGAATCTGCCCTTTATGTATTATCTGTAAAAAAGGCTAATCTGTATCTTCTACAATCCAACAACCCTTAACCCTGATTATTGTCGTATATACTCGTTAGACCATATCCAACATCTTGTGCAATTTTTTTTTTAACCGAGGGTAGGTGAAAATCTTCAACAAGACACTATGAGGATCGACAGCGCGTGCTCATAGTAGTGTGGGGTTCTTACCCACTAAAAAACCTTTTTTTACTACAACTAAGTATTCGACTTATCAAGTAGTTTTCGTTTCACGAAATAATGACGTTTTGCAAGTACCCTCCCATTAGAAGTTCCTGCTAGCTCCGCAGTTTAGACGCGGTTACTTAACGCGCTAAGTCTAAAGGTTTGATTCTTTGTAGACGGCGGAGAAAATTTCGTTCATCCAAAACTTGGAGGACTGTTATGTTAGCGTGACTTTCTAGTCGACTTTTATGCTTTCTCGCGTAGTTTTTGATTTCGTCTTCGATTGTTTTAATGCCAAGATCTCTGTGGATATCGCTATTTCTGATATACCATGGCACATTAACAATACCCCTTAGCACTTTGTTCTCAAAAGTTTGTAAAATTTGGATGTTACTTATTTTGGTACAACCCCAGAGTTGTATACCATATGTCCATACAGGCTTTAGCACCTGCTTATATAAAAGCAGTTTGTTATCTATATTAAGCTTGGAATATTTTCCAAGTAACCAATACATTTCTCGATATTTGTTATCTAGTTCTTTGCGTTTTTTCTTAACGTGCGTTTTCCATTTCAGCTTTGTATCAAGTGTCATTCCAAGATACTTAGCCTCGTTTGCAAACGGGATTTGAACCGAGTTTGAAAAGATCGGCAAATTATTTATTTTCTTATAAGTAAAATTTACATGAACAGATTTGGTCTCGTTGAGTGCGATTCGCCAAACCTTTGTCCATTCATTTACTCTATCCAAAGCTTCTTGTAGTTTTTCTGTAGTATCTTCGACCGTTTTACCTACTGTCAAGATAGCAGTGTCGTCGGCAAATGTAGCTAGCTCAGTGCCTTCTACTTGCGGTATATCACGAGTGTATAATAGATATAAGACTGGACCAAGAACGCTTCCTTGCGGCACCCCAGCCATTATTTCCTTAAAATCAGAATATTCGTTTCCACATTTGACGCGGAATAGTCTATTCGTAAGGTAGTTCTTCAAAATATTATATAGGTGCTCTGGCAGAACTTGTCGAAATTTAAACTTTAAGCCTTCATGCCAGACCTAGTCAAAGGCTTGAGAAACGTCAAGGAATACGCTTGAACAAATCTTTTTTCCTTCAAGTGATTTTTCGATTACATGTGTTATTCGATGTACTTGTTCAACTGTAGAATGCTTACTTCTGAATCCGAATTGATGATCCGGGATGAGATGCTCTTCTTCTATTACCGGCTGTATTCGTCTAATCAATATTCTCTCGAACACTTTGGATATAATTGGAAGAAGCGAAATCGGTCTATAAGACGTTTTTCATTCGGCGGTTTTCCGGGCTTAAAGACCATTATAACTTCGGCGACTTTCCATTGACTGGGAACATATTCTAGTCTAATCGCGGCGTTTATAATGAACAGAAGCTTAATTAGAGCTTTTCTTGGTAGTGCTTTAAGAACCTCTCCCGTAATTAGGTCATATCCAGGAGCTTTCTTAGGTTTAAGTTTCTTTATTTCTTCCTTAATTTCGGTAAGTGTTGCATTTCTTATTACACTATTGGCTATATATGACGTATTAATATTTTGAATAAGAGCTTCTCCACCGAACGGTTTGAAAGTTTCTTCCAGGTGGGCGGCGAAAACTTGCGCTTTCTCTTTATCATGCCTAACCCATTCGTCTTGACTTTTCCTAATTGGCGCGACTTAAATTTTAGGTTTTTTAATACCTTTTATAGCCTTCCAAAGCGAATAGTTAAAATCTTTTTCTGCCGTTAAGCTTTCTAAGTAAGTTTGTATTTCATTATTCTTAAGGTCTTTAATAGATCTTTTTAGTGAGTTGCACAAACGGTTAAGATGTGCTTTATGTTGCGGAGCCCGAGTTTGTTGCCATCTTTTACGCGCTTTTCTCTTATCCTTAATCATCTCTTTTATTTCCTGCGGATAAGTTTGAGTGTAACTGGCCGGGGTTCTCTTTGGTTTGGGAGTATTCTTCCACGCGGCATCCTGTAAGATTTCGACGAAGCGATCTACTTCAACTTTAAGTTCATATGGCGTTTTAAGTGATATGCTCAGCTCAATAGTTGCTTCAATATCTCTTTTAAAGCCATCCCAATTAGTTTTCGCGCCGTTTAATCTGGGCGGTCCTACTTTTTTAATCAGAGCTTCGCTTATCGTCATAATGATTGGAGAATGATCAGAGGAGAGATCAAAGCTTTCTTCAACTTTTATACAGTTGCCAGATATTCCTTTAAATCAATCAGATCTGGTATCTTATATCTATCAGTCGGCCAATATGTTGGTTTACCCGTCGAGTAAAAATCACAATTGAATTGCATACCCGCATTATAAAGCTTTCTACCTTCCTGAGAGGCGTACCTTGAGCCCCAGAAGAAGTGTTTCGCGTTGAAGTCACCATCAATAATAAAATTTGGTTTAAGGAAGTTTAAGATGTTTGTGAAATCACTTTCTTCAAGTTTACATCGCAGTGGACAATATATAGACGAAATGTTGAAAGCAAAATGTCTATTTCCCTGCTTACTTGCATTGCTTCTAATTCAATCTTTATTTCTGCTGAGTGTTCGATAGATTCTTTTATAAACAAAGATGATCCGCCTCTGGCTCTTTCCGATGGGTGAAAGGCGTGATACACGCTATATCCCCTTATCTTAATATTCGATTGCTTTGTCAGATGAGTTTCACAGACTAAGCATATATCAACATCTTTTTCTCGTATAAATATTTCTAATTCGTCGAGTCTTTGTATGAGCCCGTTGGCGTTCCAAGTAAGAATTTTAAGCGTTTCTTTCATATTCTGGTTGAAGTGCGCGTGTTATGAATGTTGTTTTCTAGTGCAACTAGTCTCTCGAAAATTGGTTTATTTGTTTTGCATTGCTCTTCAAGTTTCGCAAGAATTAGGGAAAAAAACATTGGATCTTCTGAACTACCTCTATCACCGTTTTTCAATGTCGCAATTTGAGCAGGAGTCTTTACATTAAAGTTTGGACAGTTTCTTGCTTCGATCTCCCGTGAGTTGTCGGTCGTGTACGTACCCTTAACTGTCTTCGCCGCTTGAGCATATGACTGCACGCCAATATTCGGAGATTTTGCTTCTGTCACCTTAACTCTATTACTTTCGGATTTTTTTATCATTAACCGATCTTAAGTCAATATTGACGGACTTTCTATCTTTCGCTGCTTTTTTAGTAGCTATTTTGGGTCTGTTCTTGATTGGTTTCATATTCGGACGCATCGAATTTTTTAGCGTATCGCGCCGTTTCTGAAGCTCTTTCGCCACTTCGCAACCTCGATAGTTCGCAGGATGTTTTCCTTTGCAGTTTGTACAGGTGGCTGGTGTTTGCTTGTTTAGGTGACACTCTCCGAGAGATGTCTGCCTGCGCATTTAACGCATCGCGGCTCTTTCTGGCAGTAAGTCTACGTATGATTGAAGCCTTGACAGCGCTTACACTGCGGGATCGATCTGGAGCTCTTACGCATAGGTTCGATTTTGACCATGATGTTTAGAATAGTTTTGATACCATATATAATATCTTTATTTTCGTCTTTATCAAAACTAAGAATGAATAGTGAAAGTCCGCGCTTTACCAATTTTTCCTGATCTCCCTCCGGCTGTTGCTTCTCCTTCTTGATAATATTGACGGCATCAAGAATTTTAAAGCCTTTGCCGTGCATTACATCTTCTTTAGTGCACGAGGGGTAGAGCCCCCTTGCTACAACACGAAGTGGTCATTCTAACTTGTTTTCATAAGTATACCACTGAATCTTTTCAGCATTGATTTTTTTAGATATTGATCGGTAATTGTTTCGCAGAGATGTCACCTTAAACTTCGATGCCATCGATCTTGTGCGAATGTCCCAAGCATTTCTGCAGTTCACAAATCCTGTAAATGGCTTTGAACTTCAATTCGAAGCTTAAAGCACCATCTGCCCACGGCCTAGGGCAGAATGTTACAAATGATACACTCGCCGACGCATTATAGAATTTATAGAACGCGGACATTACTAGTCCTTCCGAATGACGCATGGACGATAAGTAAGAAAACACTTTTCAAAAGAAAGATACTTGGTCGGATATTAGATTCCATATGAGCGAAAGGCGAATGGGTAAGAAGTCTCAACTTCAAAGTCTATGAATTGTATCAAGATAAGAATGCAGTCCAGAATGCCAAAATACGTCGACTATATACTTTGACTCTTCCAGATCGAATGACCTACAATGCTCTAGCTAAGAGAATATAATAGATGAATCCCAGCCTCGGGTTCAAGACGCAAACAAAACCGAACGTCTACTCGTGGATGACATATTGAAGACTTAGTCTGGAGAAATGAAAACAACGTACCAGGGATCGGCAAGGATGGAAGTTCGCGGCTTCTCAGGCTGAAAATCTTCACTATTCGGCAGTCTAATAAGTAAAATCTTCCCCTTGTTCGAAATAATCGATAAAGTTTGGTTAATTCATCGGACATATAGTTGTATGAAATGTCCCACTGCCCAGAGACCCAGAATATCCCAAAATCATCCATTCTGTAGTGACAAGCGACAACTTAGAGTAATCTTTGATTCGAAAGATGAGAACTTAATCGCAGTTTGGCTATCAGTAATAGTTCTTATATCGCGGGTGGATATTATACCCCACTGTACCAAGACAAGGTTTCCCTCATCGTCATTAATTTTTCCTAAAAATTGGATTTAAACCAATCAATGGGCTGTGACCAACCCATGTGATGTGAAACACTTCAGTCGGTTTCGGAGCTGTCCATTTAAAATTGTATGGATATTCTTTGTCGGGCAGTTTTTCACAATTCGACGGAGTTTTATAAGCACAGGTGTGTAGTTATACCAACAAATCAAAGTCTCACAATTTTCTTTCTTTCGAGTGCCTCTGCGAGCATCAGCACCTCCAGGTTATAGCGTATTTTAACACTTGTTGGGACTTGTTCTTAATTTAGGTTCGATAGTTTTGCTAAATCAACTCTTACTTGCCCATAGCAAGGATTCACCTTCTAATCAGTTTAAAATAAACTCCCCTCATGGATTACAAAATGCAATCAATCCTGTCTGAATCCAAATCCCAAAAATAAACTCAATCTCCTTTTCCAAATCCCACTTGGTCGTGTCAACTCCGATAGGGTAAATAGAAGAAGCAACTCAGTGGCAAATCTACCAGTTTACTAAAATCAATATTGCCCCCAACATCATTCTCATCTTGCCAAACCGCTGGGATTTCAATCACTTTTTTCTCTACATTTGCCCAACGAGAAGGACGAATGTGGACGTTATCTAAGTTCACCCGACTGCATGTAGCAGTTGTTCCCCAACACACCAACAATGTGGGTCACTCCCTTGAGTGGGCATTCAATTTTTGCTTTCGTTTCGTCCTTTTAAGTTCATATCTGCAAAAAAAAGCAACACATTAGTTTTCTATGTACTTACGAGATCTGAGAGCGGACTGGGCGCTACCCAAGTTTCTGGATTTGGTATCGCTTCAGCTAAACACGGATCGAAACTGGACGGTCGTTTTTTTACAAAATCAATGGGCAGACTGTAGTCATCACAGATAGATATCTGAAAAGAAAACAAAAAATAGAAATAAATTCATATAATGTCTGGTAAAATACTTAAAATAATTTAATAAGGACACTAATTGAGGGATGAAAGTATTTCCTACTTAGGGGAGTCCCTTCAACTGATTTAAAAATATTTTCAATTAGATAATCTCATCCAGAAGGGGTGGAAAGAATTTGTTCCTTCGAAGTGGGATGTTTTGGCAACTTTTGAACTTTCTTTTCTTTCAATTTTTTTCCGGGAGTCGGTAAAGGGTTAATGAAAGGATATATTCCAATTAAACATTAACAAAAAATTTGTATTCTGAAAAAGTTTGAAATGGGACTGCTGACAGTACGACAGTTAGACTGACAACTCTCAATTGACGAAGGAGAACCTTTTCAAGTGAAATTTGTCCATACATAGATCTGCTGACGGATAAAACAGGAACCGTATTTTGTATTTCTAAAAATATCAGGACAACAGTTTATACATAATTACTTTTAAAAGACAATAACTTGAAGGTTTGAGGATACATTTTGACAGGTGTCTAGAATTCGGAGTTCATTTAAGCTGGCTTTAACAAGAAAGTTAGACGCAAAATTGTTAGGAATGTACACTTTAGTATCCCCTACGATGTGAATCGATCATCAACCTACTCTTGTTCAGAGTTGACAATCCAGTTCTATGCAAAATTTACCGCAGATATAATATAGGTTAATATTCGCAAGCAGGAGTCATATCCTGGAATCACCTTCATAGTGCAGTCGAGCGTAAAAAACTCTTTCGAAGAACTAGGTATGACACCGATAGGCGAACGAACTCCGTAGTGCGCCAACAGCTTAGCGGAGGCAATCAGTAGCACCATGACGCCGAACATATTTGCAGATATCAGCATATACCTAGAGACGGATTATTTAAGAGCAGAAGGAACTTAAAGATTGCATTACATGTACTCATGCAGAGGTTAAATGCGAGTTAGTTTCCTAGTACAGTATGAAGATGAGTAAAGTGCGCGCCGCCGAAAAAAGAAATTTCATAAACACACTATACGCACATAGCTGAACAAGCTGAGCAAACAGATACGATAGCAGAACTGTATACAGAACTACGAAAAAGCTGATAAGTAGGTGCTCACAGCTTGCGTCAACACCCAGTAAAGAGTTTGGACGGTTCCCTTCAGGTTTATGATAAGGATCAGGTGAGAAGATGGAAGGAACATTTTTTCACAGTCTTGAACAGCATTGTGGATAGAGATTTGCTCTAAAGCCTTCGCCAGCAACATCAGCAGACCATCTGCCATTAATAGTAAAGGCTTGGAACATCGAGACCTTTCCTGAAGAATGGAATACAACGTGCCTTATGCAGAAGAGGTATTCCAGATAAACTGGTAGCTATTATTAAGCCAAGTTTGAAGGCGCCACATGTTGCACAGGAGAAGTCTGTCGAAAGAATTTAGGATTGGAAGCGATGTCCAACAAGGATGTATGGTTAGGTTAGGTTAGATTGGCTATCTGCACCACGATGCAGACACACTTAGACCAGTAAAGGTCCAATATGATGCCAAAGATCTACCATTAGACCACTCAGGGACTAATAAAACCAACCGGAGCTTTTGATGAAGCGATGGATGTTTATGACGTCTAAGGACGCCAAATCGCTGAGGTCGTCAAGGAAGGGAGTTCCTAGATGGAGCATTCTTTTGCGTGATAGAGCAGGACATGTGCATAGGAAGTGAAGAATGGTTTCCTCCTCCTCCTCGTCTCTACAGCTCCTGCAGAAGTCATTGGAAAAGAGGCCAAGTCTTTTGGCATATTGGCCGATTCTGTAATCGCTTTAGTTTAACCAACTCGGCACTACGTTTCTAGTCCAGCTTAGGCCAGATCTGCCTCGAAATGTGACACGTAGAGCCAATATCCCACCTAAGGTTGGTCTTGCTAATAGCGTTCAGCTTCAGTAGATGCTTACATGTAGCGAGGGGCATACCAAGGGCTTGCCTACCTTGCAGAATTCTTAGAGTAGTACCCTGTCTAGCGAGTTAGTCCGCGCTAGTTTCCTGGAATGTCTCTGTGACCTGGCACCCAGCATAGGTGAATGTTGAACTGCTCTGTCATCTCTGTAAGAGACAAACGGCAGTCTAAGACGGTCTTTGAAGTAAAAGAGCACGATCCAAGGAACTTGATAGCCGCTTGACTGTCAGTGAAAATGCTAATATCGCTGAGAGATAATACATTACATTTCAGCCAAGACAGGGCTTCCTTTCCGCTTGAAAAAAGCTACAATGATCAGGGAGGCGAACGAGATGCTCAGGATGAGCATATCAGAGAAAACACCACAGCCCACCCCACCTTCGGTCTTAGAGCCATCTGTGTAGAAGTCCACCGAATTTCCATCATCAGTGGGAGAGCCATCCCACTCATCCCGTTCAGGGATACTTGTACGGAAGTGTCGGTCAAATCTCAATTTCGGCGGGGTGTAGTCCGTGTTTTCATGTGTGAAGTTGAGAAGATCAAGGATCGAGGAGTGGCCAATGTGATAACTAGACCACTGAGAGGAGGCTTTAAGACGAATAGCCGCACTGGCAGCAGTCTGTCTGCCGAGGATATCCAGGGGTAACAGGTTGAACATAATGTTCAATGACAAGGATGTATACTATCACCGCTATTTTCTGGTGGGGTTAGTTATATTCTGCAGAGCGCTTTGTCGATGCAAGATTTTGGAATCTAATGGAGCAGTAATACATATAATTTTTAATTATAAATAAATGCAAACTGGTTTGGTGGCAGAAGCAACCCTGGTGGGTCTGAGGATATAGTCCGCCAGAAAGCAATTTTTTTCGGTGCATCGGAAGTATTCTCTTGGTTGACGGTCGTACCGATTACCGAATGTGATGTAAGCGGTCGAACAACTAAAGCTAAGGCTACATTCGTTAAGTAACAAATGACCGCAATGGTTACAAAAACGCTGCAGAACTTTATACATTTTTGTCCAAACCGTATCTCAAACGGACAGTTTTATGAGAGAGCAGGCTAGCAACGTATTTGTGCGACTATGCAAAAGCGAAAGTGGCAGTGGATGAGTCATACTCTACGAAAGGAAGAAAACTGTATAGCCCGCCTAGCCACGGAATCCGCTTACTCAAGAAGGATCAACAGTGGGTCGCCCTCCCAAAAATTTGCCGTAGAGACAGTTAAAGAGGATTTACGTGAATAAGGAAAGGGTTGGTTGAAATTGAGTCACATTGCCAGCAACCATACACAATGGCGCATATGTAGCTATGCTAGATGTCGTATGGCCTATAAGGGACACATCATTCTAGTAAGTTGTGCACGATACAATTTCTTTAAGGTTTCAAAAGGGCTTAGCTTTTCACCTGCAATGCGATTGATCGGGATACTACTGACTGCCCAAAACTTGGCTTGGGCCAGTAGCGCAACAATCAAGTTCGTGATGAAGTGCTTACTTTACCTCCTAGTGGTGGTCCCCGGGCAACTATACGTATAAACCTTTATAGGTGTAGGCTAAAATTGTAAGTGTGGGTTGTCTAGGGCCTTGATTCTAGGCTAGGTAACGTGGGCCAGCAACCGGCGTTACCGAAAATTTCTCGCTACAGAAACCGACACTATGCCTCGGATAAGGAATGATCACATGTTGACGACTTTTGGCTCGGTAGAGAGAGTAGAGGATTTCCAGTATCTTGGGAGTATTGTCTCGACCGATGGTGGAACCGAACTGGATATAGCCAACAGGATCGCCAAAGTAAAGTCCGCGTTCGGTATGTTATCCAAAATATGGCGAAGCAATGCAATCAGTTTGAACACCAAGATAAGACTGTTCCGCTCCAACGTTGAATCCGTGCTGTTATATGGTTGCAGCACGTGGAGAGTGACCACTACTATCACCAGAAAGCTGCCAATGTTCGTTAATAGGTGCCTGCGCAATATCTTAAGGATTTTCTTGCTCAATCGTATCTCTAACGAACACCTTTACAAGAGAACGGGCCAGGAACCAATAGGCACAACCATCCAACAGCGGAAGTGGCAGTGTGGGCAGTCACACGTTCCGTAAGGGTGACAGTTCCATAGCGAACCATGGTATGCAATAGAACCTTTTAACTCAGGATGGCAGAAGACCTGGCGGTCCGAGGAGAACATGGCGCAGAACAGTCGAGAAGGAGGCACGGCAGTTAGGGAAAAAATGGGGAGAACTCAGACACATTGCCAGAAACCGTACACGATGGCGCGTAGGAGTAGTAGAGACCCTAGGACATAAGTAAGTAAGTAGCTTCTCACAACCATTCGTGTTTTGTGCTTTATATTCTTCGCATGAATGGAAGGGATCCTACCGGTTTTATCACGTATCGGAGAGCGAGAGGTGGGACCGTGAAAAAATGTCTGGTGTTTTCTGGGATTCGAACATTGAATCTCACGCGCAGTGGCCCGATACACCAACCATTGCGCCATGGTGTCCCCGCGCATAAAATCCAATTCAAGAAAATGTGTTTTTTTTTTTTATAGGTAGGTAGGTAGGTAAAGTGGCGGTCCAAAAGAACACAAATAGCGCATTAGGGTGCGCCGTTTTGTTACCACGGACTCGTGTATACCTATTGTAGTGATTAGTTAAAAAGGGATGTTAAATTTAAACCCAGCCCGTGGAATTCATGAAGAGGATTATTTCTCCAATCCTCTAGTCCGTTATCTCTCTCAGATCCTCGAAGAAGGGTTTGCCAAGAGTTTGTTGTCTGATCCTCGCCAGGGCCGGACATCTGCAAAGGAAGTGACATAGAGATTCTTTCTCATTAATATTCTTGCAGCTCCTACAAAAGGTGTTGTGGGGGATACCAAGCTTGGCCGCATGGTCTCCAACTGGCTAGTGACCTGTGATGGTTGGTTGCTTTAGGATCGGCCTTCGATGAAGATGTACTTAGACCAGAGAGTAGGTCCTCTGTACTACAGATGTGTAAGACGGGTGTGTCACCCTCTTACTCTTGGAACCATTTGCTTCGTTGAATGAAGGCGTGAATTTTAGCCTTGTAGGCGTTGCCGAGATCATTAAGATCATTGTAGAAGTATTCACCCAGAGTGGCCTTCCTGATGTTGGCGAGCGCAGGATAGGCGCACAGGAAATGACTGATGGTCTCTTCTTCCTCTTCATCTCTGCAGAAGTCATTATGAGGGATACTTAATCTTTGGGCATGTCTTCCTATGACGCAGTGTCCAGTGAGGACATTTGTTATTTTTGAGAGGGTTCCTCTCTTGTGCTTCAAGACCTGGATTTACTGAGTGTCGGCCAGAGCTGTCTGGCGGTATAACATTGGTCTAGATGTTGCCATCGGTGATTGGCTATTTTCTCGGCGTCAATTTGAATAAGGTACTTAGTCCTAGAATGGTAAACATATTTTTTTACTCTTTATTGTTAAACTTCGCCTGTGAGGCGACTTTTATAAAAAACGCACATTTCGCTGTTAAAAAACAAAAAAAATATTAAAACAGAAAGAAAAACGTATTAATTACATGTTTGGTAACAAGAATGGACAAAGAACAATTCGTTATTAAATATCTTCAAAATATTATAGGAATATTTGGAGATCACATATTTTAACCTATGCTTCGCCTCACAGGCGATGTTTACCATTCTAGGGTTAACATAAGACGCTGGCGCTTCGATGTCTGTAATGCCTTACCGTGCTAGTTCGTCGGCTGCACAATTCCCCGGTATGTCACAGTGACCTGGTACACAGCAAAGGGTGAGGTTGTACTGACCAGCTATCTCGTTAAGAGATATACGACAGTCTTTCACTGCCTTAGATCTCGTAGTGCTGGATGCGAGGGATTTGATGGCTGCCTGACTGTCGACGTAAATAACAATATCAGGTGTTGATAGTGTGCTAGCCGTTAGCCAGTCAGCGGCTTTGCGAACTGCGGTGATTTCGGCTTGAAAAATTGCAGTGGTCTGGAAGGTTAAAGGAGAGGTGTATGTCCAGATCTTTTGAGAAAATTCCGGTACCGACTCCGTCCTTGGTTTTGGACCCGTCCGTAAAAATTGACAGCGATTCGTTGTAAAGGACATTGCGTTGCGTCCAAGCACTTCTGTTCGGTATCGAGTGCGTGTAGGCCTTGTTAAAATCATATTCATTTGGCAGATGGTCAGTGGAATTGGGAAGATGACGGTGCATCGAAAGTATATTGGCATGTCCCGTGTCTTGCTCCTTCCACTGCTTAGAGCCTCTCAGTATTATTGCCGAGCTGACAGCCAATTGCTTACTGACGATGTCAATCGGAAGCAGGTGGATCATGGTTCGGAGCGCCGCTGTGGGAGAAGTTCTCAGTGCACCGGTAATGCTGAGACACATAACTAGCTGAGTTTTTTCCATTATGGATAGGTTGGATTTCTTCTCCAAGGCGGGCCACCATACCAATACTCCATACATGAGAATCGGTTTTATGACCGACGTGTATAGCCAGTGCATAATGCTTAGTTTAAGGCCCCAGGTGGAGCCTACTGCTTTCTTGCAGATGTATAGGGCGGCCAGCGATTTCCTGGCCTGTTCGACGACATTCTCTTTCCAAATTAGTTTGCGGTCAAGCTTTAGGCCTAAATAGCTAGCACTATTTGAAAGCGTGAGTGTGGATCCCCTTATCTTGGGCGGAGTGAAGTCAGGTAGCTTGTGTTTTCTTGTGAATAGAACTAGCTCGGTCTTCGTCGGGTTAATGGAGAGGCCGCATTTATCGGTCCATCTGAGCAGTTCATTAAGAGCAGACTGCATGACATCGGCCAGCGTCTGCAGGTATTTGCCTGTTATTGGAATAGCGACATCGTCTGCATAGGCAATAATATTGCATCCAGTTTTCTCGATTGGTGACCTGTGATGATAGCTACGATTTTGGCAATAACTGGTCTTGGTTTGCCTAGTAACTCTTTTGACCTGGGTTTGTTGAAACTGGGCCACGCCTTTCTAGATATGACACAACTTGTGAGACTGTTCCACCCGCGATTGGCTAGCTGGAGGAAGTGAAGGTGAATATAGCCCTTAACGGCACCAAGCGGAATGTCGACTCTTTCTGCTAAAGAGCCGTTAAGGGCGAACCCTCGCCTGGCCAGCTCATCAGCACGCTCATTACCCTCATGGTTGCTGTGCCCTGGGACCCGGATGAGAGTGATTCTCGAGTGAGTGTTTTGTTGATTCAATTCGAACCGGCATTGCTCTACCAGTTTTGAAGGAATGCAAACCGCATTAATGGCCTTGATGGCAACCTGGCTATCCGAAAAAATAGCGATATTGTGATTAGATGTTGGAAGATTATTTAGCAGGCGGCAGGCTTCTCAAATCGCAAGAAGCTCCGCTTGGAAAGCACTAGCAGAGTCTGGTAGACGGAAAGACCTTGATATATTCAGCTGGTCAGAGAAGATGCCTGCGCCGACTCCGCAGTCCATTTTCGAACAGTCCGTGTATGTCCCTACATCATAGTTGCAGGTAAAGCTTCCGTTCTTCCATTCTTCTCTGGAAGGGAATTTTGTTAAGAAGGATTTTCTGAAGTTGAGTTTGGGTATCGTGTAGTCGGTCGAGGACGCAACCAGTTCACTTGGTATCGTCTCCAGGACCTTGCCGTGACCATATGGCCTTGTGGTCCAGCATCCATATTCCCTGAGCCGGATTGCGCTGCATATAGCTGTGCCTTTGATGTGTAGTTCGAGGGGGATCAGATGCAAGATCACATTGAGAGCATGTGTTGGACAAGACCTCATTGCTCCTGTGATACCCACGCACGCCGATCTCTGTACTTTTTTGATTCTGTCGATATTGTACTTTTGCTTTGCTTTTTACAAAGCTGGCCGGATGATAGCGCCGTAGGTAAGAATTGGACGCACAACGGGTTGTGTACATCCAAAGGGTCATCCTTGGCTGGAGTCCCCATTTCTTACTGAATGTTTTATTACAGGCATAGAAAGCTATGTTTGCCTTCTTAATTCGCTGTTCTATATTGAGTTTCCAACTAAGCTTCGGGTCTAGAACCGAATTTGGTATCTAGGTATTTTGCACTGGAGCAAAGCGAGAGAGGCTGACCGTCTAGTTTGGGGGGGTGAATGCCGGTACCTTGTTTTTAGTGGTAAACAGCATCATTTCAGTCTTCTCCGGATTTACTCCGAGGCCACAGCTCGTAGCCCATGAGTGTACCTTATCCAGAGCCCTCTCCATGAGTTGACTTATCGTGGAGAGGAACTTTCCTGATACTAGTATAACCACATCATCCGCGTACGCAACCACCTTAAAACCCTTCATGCCAAGTCGCACCAAGATTTTATTAATCGCCATTAACTAGAGCAGGGGGGAATGACTCCACCTTGTGGAGTTCCTCTGTTTACCATCTTAGTTGTACTACTGTTGCCTAGTGTTGCAAGGATTATACAAGTACTGAGCATAGAAACTATCCATTGGCTAATAAAGCCTTCTACACCTAACTCGGTGAGAGATTCCTGAATAGATTCAGTAAAAATGTTGTTGAAGGCTCCTTCTATATTCTTTGTAGTGAAGAGTTTTTTTCACTGTACGCACGACCTCATGAAGAGCAGTTAGTTTTATATGTTCCGTATTATGTAATTATGTTTGGGAGTTCACGGAACAACCCTTGTATTGACGTTTTTTTTCACAATTTTCTTTACTGACGATTTTATCAACTCTTCGTCTGGCATCACTGTAAGGCGATAAGGTGAATGTCGCACTCTCACGAATATAGGAGCGCCAAGAAATATGCAGTTAGAGAATACTTTTGGTAGGCTCGATTATTTTATTTATAAAAATTCACTACGGGAGAGGAAGAAAAGTATTTCTAGTCAGGCATTCATTCTGAGATCTATAGTATATACACGATAATAAAGATTTCTTCAGATGCAATCAACGATGGGATCTACAGCTCAGTTAGGTCGAACTACTTAGTAAATACCTCATATACCTATAAACTGCCTCAGCGTACTAAAAGCCTAGGTTTGTAGGGATTTGGGGGGGTGCTTTTCAATATGGAATACTTCCGATCTCTTTGATATTTTTTAGTTGTAGAGATAGACCTAAATAACACAAATTTAAAATATGTCGGCGCGCAAATTATTATTAACAAAGTTATTAACAATTGAAGTTTCCGTAAGGACACCTAAATAAAATGCATTTTCGATGTATAAATTTTCCTTTATAACATCATATTCATGGTTTTAAACGTAAAATATTATAAACAACTAGAAATAAACAAATAAACGTAGTAAACGAAATAAACGGAATAAAAGCAACAAATCCATAATTGTTGAAAATGATAGGCAATACAATACCCTAAAAGTATGCAACAAAATGTATACTCTAAATAAAAGTCGTAAGCGCCAAATATGAATAGCTACTTTCGGGCTTTATACATTTTGTTGGAATTTTCTTTTGTAAGCATACGTCCTGGACGCTTGTAGGTGATTGCGACGAAGACTAACATCCCGCTGTGAGGCAGAATGAACCATTCAACTAGACGATGACAGCCAAAATAGTAAAGTAAAGTAAGTAAAGTAAATTTTATTTTTTAAACTTCATATTCAATTTTTTACAATTATTTACAATAAAAGACTTTGGCCATTGCCGTCAGCCGAAGAAAAGAGACAATTAGACTAAAGTTTTATGCAAATGTAGTGATTTAAAATGCTTCGTTCATTATTTGCTGCCGGTATTTTAATGCAGCTTTAAGGTAGCTAGCCAGCACGTTCCAGTCCTCACCATCTAGAGTTCTGATGAATTCAGCCATTGATAGCGCCTCTTTACCCCAGTAAGCTCGTCTGATTTCTTTCAATATTGGGCAAGCTCCAATAAAATGAAAAACGTCTTCCTTTGTTCGAAGGTTGCATAGGCTGCATTCCTTATTCCCGTCGCTTATATGAGGCCTGAAGTTCAGCTGAAGTAGATGATAGAGATTACATCAACGCTGAACCGATCGTGGAAATAATTTTTCGCAGCCAGATCATGGTTGAGTTAGGGATACGTACACCTGGTCTCACTTTGTTACGCTTTCAATCTAAACTTCGCATGGGTAGACTCTTCAATAATGGATAACAGCTGGTTCAGAGAACGTCGCCAAGATTCTGCATTATAGTGCGTTAGCTGCATACTATGTTCGCTGCTAAGCCTCGACCATTCGTTAAAGAATTGCAGCTTCCGCTGTACCAAATATTTTGCTGCGATGTGTGGAAGGCGGTAGCTTGGGAGTTCCATTACTTTCAGAATGTAGAGAAAGTGCAACATGTATGTCGGTGTGTTTTCGGGTAATCTAAAGATTTTTTTAAAGAAATATCTTAAAAGTTTTTCAACCTCTTCGTACTCGAATATACCCCAAACTTGGGCAGCATAGCACATGATAGCCTCATAGCCGCTTCGAAAACCTTAAATTTGCTGCTCGTTGGACGTTTTTCCTAACAAGGAATCCCCGCCAACCGCAATTTATTGCCTTTTACGCCTCCTTTAGTTTTTCTCCCAGATGGGCCTTGAAGGATACTTGAGATGTAGTTAAAACTCCGAGATATCTATACTCCTTAACGACTTTAAGATCCTGGTTTTTCCAAGTCCATCGTTCTTGCCTTGAGTATCGTCCAAACCCGTTTCTAAAAACCATTACTCTGGACTTAGCGGTGTTCAATTTCAGGTTCCATAAATGGCAGTAGTTTTGGAGCTTATTTATCATCATCTGCAACATCATTGGAGTTTCTGATAGAATGACGATATCATCTGCGCATAAAAGCAGCTTTAATTGGAGTCCGTCGAACACAATTCCACCTGTTAAAGAGGTCACAAGATCATCCACAAATATTGAGAATAGAAGTGGACTCATGAGACAACCTTGCTTCACTCCCATTTGAGACTTAAACCAGTTGGACAGGTTGTGTCCATCCCAAACAGCTGCTTTATTATCTCCATAAAGACTTTGTATGACCCTTAGGACCTTTGAAGATACCCCTAAGTTACTCAGCTTGTAGAACAGCGCGTTTCTGTTTTTAGTGTCGAAGGCTGCCTTAAAATCAACAAAGAACGCATACATTCTTTTTGCCTTTATCAAGGTATGACCGGGCGATGCTTGCCAATGTGAAAATGTTGTCTACTGTGGAGTACCATAACCATAAAAATGATGTGGTCAAGAAGCACTTCCGAAAGCCTTTCGATAAGTTCGTCGATGGGCAAGATAAGTCTTTTTAGTTTACAAAAGTTCAACATTTTTGAACATTTGTCTTTCGAACTTGTCCCACGTTTTCTTGAAGAAAATCGGTGGCATCTAGAGCAAAGACATATTGTAATTTTCTTACTGGGGTGTGTAATAATAAAACCATCTTCTGTGTACTTAAACTGTGTTTAACGGGTGGGCCATCTAGTGATTTCTTTTTAAATCATAGGTTATTTTGACACTGACAGCTGTTTCCCGCTCGAAATCTTGACAGAAAGTCAGTATCATACCTCCGCGGAACGAAATGAGTCGCTTTACGCTTGAACAACATTGGGAAATATTGAAAACTTATTTCCAAAGTGAGTGCTGTGTAGCCCAAACAGTGCGTTTTTTGAAAAGAAGTTTTGGCCGAAATGAAGCACCCACCGCGCCTGCTGTACGCAAGTTTATGCAAAAAGTTCCTGAGACTGGTATGCTAGTGGACAACACTCATGGTCCCCGTCGTCGTACGGTGCGCACAGACGAGAATGTGGCTGCTGTAACCGAGAGTGTGAGACTCAATCCACGAACATCAACTCGTCATCGATCTCAACAGCTCAACATTTCACGCACTAGCCTGAGGAGAATTCTGCACAAAGATATGGGATTATTCGCTTACAAGGTCCAATTGATTCAGCAAATGAAAGCGCACGACCATCCGCTTCGTTATCGCTTCGCAGTTTGGGCCTTAGAACAGCTTGAATTGGACAACAAGGCACATTTTCATCTCGGCGGCTACGTTAACAAACAAAATTGCCGCATCTGGGGCTCGGAAAACCCGCACGTTATTGTTGAGAAGCCAATGCATGCACAGAGAGTGACAGTTTGGTGCGGATTGTGGAGTGGTGACATCATTGGACCATTTTTCTTCGAAAATGAGGCTGGGAACAACGTTTCGGTCAACGGTGGGCATTACAGAGCTATGTTAAGGACTTTTTTTTTACTGAAATTTAAGACATGGATTTGGACGACCTCTGGTCCATGCAGGATGGCGCGCCATGCCACACAGCCCATGTCACAATCGGTCTTTTGCGCACCAAATTCCGAAATCATCAGCCGTCTTGGCGATGTCAATTGGCCGCCTCGGAGCTGCGATTTGACCCCTTTGGACATTTTTTTGTGGGGAACCGTGAAGGACCGATGTTATGCCAACAATCCGGAAACGATTCAAGCACTTAAGGCCAATATCATCCAAGCAATCCGTGAGCTACAGACCGAAACCATCAACAAGGTCTTAAAAAGTGGAGTGATAGAATGCGCTACTGCGAGGCCAGCCGAGGCAGCCACTTGAACGACCTTGTGTTCGATAATTAATGGGAATGTTTGCTCTTACTAATAAAGCCATAATACTTGGAAAAAATTCATTTTGTTCACTTTATTGCGTTTTTAAAAAGAAACTTGTAGTTGGCCCACCCTGGTTTGTTTGGAGATTTTTCTCGATACATTCGCACTGAGGCTAGCAGAGATATTATATTTTTTCACTGAACCGAAAAAGGCTTAATGTTGTAAGTTCTGGGCGAGGCTTCTAAATTTGAATGTCCGTCTAAGTTGAAAAGTTATAAAAGGATTTCCTTTTTTCAGTCAAATTTTAGACAACAGACTATCTATCACAATCGGCGCCCTAATGCATAGTTTCCGTCAAAATCATCAGAAACTTGTAAGGCTAATTAGAATCCACCCATTGGACGGAAACTTAACTGTTAAAGGAGCTATTAATAAATATTCATTATGTTAATCCTTTCATTTCACATAAGCAACCCCATTTTCCTTTGTTATTAGCCCAACAAGGTCACACATGAATTACGATTCGAAAACGCCATTTCCCCAACCCAGTGTCCTTGTCTCGGGATTTAATGAAAAAATAATTTTAAAATGAAAAAAAATTACCACGATACCCACAGCTCAGAGGTAGGATAAACCCTTTTTGTAGTAAAAAAAAAAATCCCTGCAGTATGTTCTACGGCACCTGAATAGCAATGCGCAACTTCAGCATAATTGTGTCGGTACCACAAAAAGAAAAAAAAGAATCCTTACTACGATAACATACCTCTAGCATTATCCTTCAAAGGACTTGTACAGAAATTGGATATATTTGTGTGTGTCATTAAATGAAACAGAAAACCACATGACAAATTGAAACCTACACGACGACGCCCGGCCATTATCATCATCTTTCAACGACACGTTCAGCCAGTGTCAATACAATAGCGGTGAAGTAGTTCATTACAGTCTTGCCCCGAAGTAATGTGTCAATGTGACGCAAAAGGATTGTGGGTGGGCAGAATATTTCGGCCCTCTCCTCTTGTTATCCGAGAACCTCTGTCAAAGATTTTTTAACAACATTCTCCCCCTGCACGTGTGTTTTTGTACATGCCTTAATGACTCTATTGTTTTTGTGTGTTTTCTTTGACAACACTGTTCATAGCAGTGATACTTGAAAGTTGAAGGTCTTCGGTAAGATGCCGCAAACCACTCTTCACCACACACACACGCTCTACACTCGAATGGCAAATTACTGAAGGCAGGTTTTGTTTCTTTTTTTTTTTTAATTGCTGAAACTGAAGGGAGTTGTCAAACTAACCTCAAAATACAGTTGCAGCCTGTACATACTCCGACATCTCACACAATACCATTCAAGTTCATCAGTTCGACAAACCTCCTCAACGGTTTTCCTTGGCAAATTAACGCATTTCGGATGAAATAACCCGGCACATGGTCCACAACACTCCACGTAACACTCAGATTCAAAGAAATCAATCCAGCACTTCTTACAGAACAACATCCTGCTGGTGAAAAATGATGGAAAAGACTGACTACACGAGAGGATAACAGGCGCAATTTTGAGGAACATGTGTCCCAGGAGATCCATTAAAAAAGGCAAAAGGGACACAACAGGAGTAGGAGTGATAATAAAAAAAAAGGAATATAAAAGAATAGCTTGGGGCTTCCTTATTTCGAACAAGTGGTGATGGTAAAAGCATTAAAACAATCCACCCAAGCAGAAGGATACCAATAATGAAAAGCGAAGAGGAACTCGTGCAACCAACCTGCCAGAACAGAGTGTGGGTTGTTTCACATTGAATTTTTAATAAGCCCGACGGTGGTCGACAGATATTCTGTGTTCTCGTCCTTCTAGTAGCTGGATGGTGTCCAAGTTGCAACAAATCTGCATAGAATCACCTCGGATAGATGTACCATATACCCCAGCCAAAGGCTGGTGGTTTCCATAATGCGACAGATTTGCCATCGAGATGTGGCATTTGTTGCATAACCGCCGCGCATCTTTCATTAAAACCAGTACAGGGTGCTGCTACATAAAAGGGTTCCTATGCTATATACATGGATATAAAATTAATGAGCATCGCATGTGATTTGTACGATGCAGGTATATATTTCTTTTCTCTGAATAGATGGCAGGTGGGTGGTTAGTTTGGTTTAAGGAAGAAATTTGGTTGAGTGCCTTGGGGTAGTAATCAGTGTGACACGGTTAAATGGATGTTTATCTGGAGTAAGTATGATTTGAAGGGATCCTTGGAGGGACTATAGCCGTTGAGATTAGAGTAAATACAGCTGTTAGAGATGTAAATGGTTGGACTGAATCCATTCAAACTGTTGAATAGCTACAATGATGCTTTGTGACTTTTAATTAAATTTAAGTAAAATGTATTTATAGAGAAATAGGAACTTTAAAATATGAAATATTTGGAAAATAAATAGTATTTTGACCACTTTCACCTTGCAGTCATATTTTAATCCTTCAGAAACTCAGAAAATTGTACAGGAAACTTCTGATTAGAGCACTTAAATCTCGAAAAGAGGTACTATGTTAGTACTGTGCAGATAAAAGTGAGTAAAACCAAACAGACATCTTATAGGACACCCTGGGCAGGGAAGGAAACCGCCAGACTGTGCAGTATCTCAGGACGACAACACATCCAAGCTGGATTCATTTCGAAAGTTCGATAGTTCCACTAGTTTCATTGAGGACGTTAATGATTTTCCGTTTGTGATGCACTTTTGAAGTGGAAAAGTAGTCTTGCTTGAGCGTAACGTATTGGTGGTACTCCAAACCATGTTCCACCCACTCCCGATTGGCATCGTTAGTAAACAATTAGCTATCAGCTCGGAAATAAGACTGAGAGGCAGACAGACTGGAAGGAGCAACACACGGGACACGCCAAAATACTTTTCATCACCCAATTTCACCGACCACCTGCCCACTGGATATGACTTGAAGAGGGGCTACATGCACTCAATACCGGACAAAACTAAGTTGACGCAACAGGATGTCCTATACAACAAATCGCTGTCAATTTTCACGGACGGGTCCAAAACCAAGGACGCAGTCGATGCCGCAATCTTCTCAGAAGACCTGGACATACACCTCTCCTTTAACCTTTCAAACCATTGCAGCGTTTTTCAAACCAAGTTACCGCGGTTCGCCAAGCTGCTGACTGGTTAGCCACTGATACACTATCAACATTTATGTCTACAGTCAGTTAGCCATCGAATTCTCCGCATCCAGCACTACGAGATCTAAGGCAGTGCAACCTCACCTATTGCTGGGTACCAAGTCACTGTAACATACCGGGAAATTGTGCAGATTACGAGCTGGCTAGACAAGGCTCCTCTGGTACAAATAGCATAAGCATTACCGGTATCGAGGCACGCAGGTCTTACGTTAAGTACCTTATTTAAATCGACGCGGAGAAGGTAGCCAATCACCGATGGCAGCATCTAGGCCAATATAACACCGCCAGACAAGTTTAACCAACGGTTTACAAATCTAGTCCATCGGACAAGAGAGGAACCCTCTCCAAAATAACAAATATTCTCACCGGACACTGAGCCATAGGAAGGCATCCCAAAAGACTAGGCATCCCCTACAATGACTTCTGCAGAAGCTGTAGGGATGAAGAACAAAAAGAGACCTTCAAAGATGTAGATCCTGGAGGTATTGACGATATACATAGAGGGCTCAAAGCTACACATATCTTTGATTCCATGTGTAATTTTGCCGGAAGGTAGATGGAACTATCGTAAGATGGATTTATTTCATTCTGCTGCTGTTAAATGGGATGATCAAATAAAGCTTGAGGTTGAGAGAAATTGTCCGCTTTGTTGTCGATTCGCTACTCGCGGAAATGGGAAATTCAGGACTTCACATTCAAGCTGATACTGACGATAGCACAAGCACACTGAGCTGAAACCGACTCGATGTCTGAGAATTTTCTAACGGAGCGTTCGGTATGACGTGGGGTTTGAGGCCTGTGGTGGTACTCTGGTTATACGTAACTATCATCAGACCAATTTTCACCTTTAGGTCTGTAGTACGGTGGCCTAGGACGTTCATTAAATCTGCATGACATGGTAGAAGTATCAGCATCTGTCAGCTAGGTTCCACTCGAGGCACTCGAGACTCCCACAGCAATACACTACAATACTGTTCTACATAGAATGTAAGAACATTCGAAATTCGGGGACATAGCGGAATTGTAGGAATATGCTTCGCATGACAGTAGGAGTGACAAAGCTTGATCGAATAAGAAGTTCGAAGATCCGTGGAAGCCTTCACGTCAAAGAAACCATGACACGAAAAATAGAGTGCGACCGGCTCAGTTGGTATTGCCACGTTCAAAGAAGAGATCATTTGAACCCTATTAAAAAGGCAATATCAATGAACGTTCCAAAGACATCGCGAGGCGGGGGAAGCAGGCCTATAAACGCCTGGATCACACAAATGCAACGACATTTGATTTGCCTCAGTAACCAGGTGATCTGAAATTGGAAGGCCTGCCGATATTTTCTAAGGTCAAATAGGCGAACCCCACAGGCAGATCAGTAGAAATGCGGTGAAATGGGAGGTTATGATCACTTGTTTTCAGATCATAACATCGCCGAAGTAGGAAGAAGAAGCATTGTAGGCAGTGAAATCTGTGATGCGCTTGCAACCGAAAGTTCAGAGACTCTAAGTCCAGAACCGATAATTGGTGTTATTTTGGCAAAAATCCTGTACTGGATCGAGTCCTAACTAGTGTCGTCTGAATTCTTGCAAAACTACTTAATATTTTGCGAAAGTACTGCAAATTTCAATCACATACGAGTAGAAAAGGTATAATCACAGGCTACAATGGTCGTGCTCATCACATGACCAACATGGGAATCATTTCAGACCCTACGCGCGAAGCATACTGCAAAAGCTAGGATAAAATGGGGCTTTTCTCGACCACTCTACCCTCTTTGCAAGAATGAGACTGCGCATCGTAAACGATGTTATAAGAATGGGGCCAATTCAATCTATTTTCATGGTCGAAATTCTGCAATTCATTAAGAGTACACAGAAATTTGACTAGCTACTGACTAGAATCTAAAACTAACCTCGAGATAACTAGCTTTTATCCCTCCGTACCATTTAATTAATTCATTCATTCATTCAACCTCAAATTCAGTGACGGAACCTGTATTTTGAGTGACTAAACTTCTAAATGAAAAATACTTGGAAGTTGGAGAAAGAATTGAAAAGGTAAGTGACTGAGTGCCCTTAGAAAGAATTGGCAATTAATTTAGTTCAACGCTTGGTATTTTTTCAAAAGTTTGACAGCAATCCTCGGAACAATATCTCTAGAGTCAGACAAAATAAAACAAGCTCCCCAGAATTCCAATATTTCGAAAGGCCCAACCGATGTACAAGATTTCTTTTTGGAGAAACAATCGGGATTCTGTCCAGAGATGCATACAAAATAGAACAACTTGAATGACTTCTATAGTGTCATTGGGTAAGCATATTAATTTCCTTTTTAGACGCTAACTCTAATTGAATTCCCTTCATTCAGTTGAGGGAAAGAATTCGCAACATAAAGTGCCAAAATATTGACTTATGCTTCCGCTCCAATCAATCTGTCTAAGTGGTATCCTTATTGCGCACGTGAGCGCACATCTATGCCACCACTTATTATATCCATCATTGACGTCATCCCCAAAAGCTGTTCGCATTCAATGAACGCATTGATTGATTAGTATTTTCATTCAACCACCAATGCAAACATGTCCTGCGTCCCCCAGGATGTCATTTATTTTTTCTGCTTTCGTTTTCATTTTCATTACCACATTCTCACCAGAGAGGGTCATTTAAATAGAAATTGCAAAAACTATCTAAATATTTGCGCAGCACACGCTGCAAGATAACAATTCAGGTCTCACTACAGGAAGAAATCCTGCGATACAAGGAGAGTCAAAGAGATTAATTACGATTTACGTTTTGTTTACAATTCCGACATGCATTGTGATATTGTGAAATTATTGCTGCCCATGTTCCGCCATCATCGAGGAGTTTTCTAATTAAAGAGCCATTACTGCGCTAAGTACAGCCGTGTACTCGTACAACAAAGAGCGCAGTAGCACCGTGCAAAATTCTAAGTGTAATTAAAATCTCATCCCCTTGACCGCACCGATGCTGAGTCCTTTTTATGTTATACCCTCTCGATTCTATTTCAAATTGAAATTCAATAAATTGAAAAGAAAAACTCTTCAGGAATTCAGGAGAGAGGAAGTTCAAATGAGCAAACATGTTCAATAGCTTTTACCTTCAAAGGACGATGACTGTTCACAAGTTAGGGCGACTGATTGTTAAGAAATAACCGACCGAGCTCTCCCCTACTTACTCAGACAAAAGCCCCAGAACTCAAAGGAGAAGACAATTTGAGTGCAATTAATCGACAATCAAGGAGGAGGAGTAGCTGTTACTGCTGCTCCTTTGTATCCAACAATTTCAACCTTCCATCGGAAAAGTCAATTTAAAAATCGCCTATTAGGGGATTTTCCAAATCACCCTTAAGACCACCCCCCGTTTCCGGCACACACATGCGGATTAACCCTCAGCACCAACAAATTGAGTATTAACTGTGGCTTAACTTGTGGAATGATGAGAAAATATTTAATTTTAACTTCGGACAGTGTTACCAAACGTGTGTCCTTAACTCCTTTCTGTCACGCAAATACACAGAGTGTAGCATAAGATTGGATTTTTCGGCGGCGGGGGTGGGAAAATCCCAGTGAATTACTATTATTCCACACTTGGGGAATGAAAGATACACAACGATGGGAGGGTGAATCATGCATATGTACGACGGAGTTAACTACCCTAAATGGTAATGACATAGTTGGCAAATGAAGATAACAACATTATTGCTAAAGTTTTTTATTTGCAAAGTGGCTAATAAAGTTACTGTTTGCTGTTACTGAGGCCACACACTGATTCGGTTGGTTCGGATGATTATATGAATTAGGTAATAAAGTTATTAGTGTTTGAAGCCTTAGCTACCAAATGGAGTCCATATTTCATTCAGAAATGAATTTCGAATGGAAATGAGATTTCGGATCAATTTCACAGGCAGAGTAAGTTTTACTTTGAAAAGTTTCGGTGTCGCTTTTGCCAGAAGTTACATGTTGTTTAGTTGCAAAGAAGTCTTTAGAAATGTAAGGCACGAGCAAACATATCCTTAGGGAGGCCACATGTTTTTTATGTTAAATTCTTGTCTTCGGCATTTAATGGATGGTGTGAATAAAAAAGTAGAGCTATCTTAATCTGGTGATTTTTTCTCCGGCCTATTTCAAATAAACAATCTCGGAGAGACAACGCAAGAAAGAGGACTTCACCTAAGGTAGAATGTACGAGAGGAAAGAGATCTCAATAAAGGTGTTTAGTTAAACATAAACTTGTCCGTAGAGGCTTACTAATTAATCCCCTGCTCTGCCATTGACTGCAGCGCCATCTTAAAACAAACAAAAAGCAGAGACAGAAATAGGAAACTGTGTTCAATTCCAACGAAACGGAGAGTATTGAAATGGAACACAGTATAATATCTTTTGTAATCAATTTAGAATCCTTCCGATCAGTTAGAGAATATTCTTTTATGGTGATATTATTTTTTGACTTAACTACGGCAATTCCCAAAATAAATTTCACGAAATCAAACTGTACCAGAACAGAGCAAATTTGTTGAGATTGTTCCGCACAATCTTAAATCTTAGAGGAAACTTTGCAAAAGCTTCGCTATCTGAAATAATACTTATAAAAGTTTTTGTCGAGGTTAATTTGGGGGTACAATTTTCCCATTGCCTCAGCCTATTTGGTTCTCGGCTTGATACCCCCCTATCTAGCACAAACTCGATAAACAACTGCGCGCAAACTTGTTTTGCCTCAATTGAGGTTACGACGAACATGCTTCTTGAAAAGATCAGTAGGCTCAAGGATAGCTATTCCCCTGACCCTGACGGGCTGCCCGCTATTGTTTTAAAGAAATCCATAAATGTCTTATCACAGTCTCTTGGGGCCCTCACTCTCTCAACCCGATTTCCCGTTACTGTAGAAGGACTCTTTCATTTTCCCTATCCGGAAAAAAAGCAGTAAAAACGAGATCTCAAATTACTGACAATTGTCATCCCCAAGTTCTTTGAAAACGTTGTTTACGACTCATTGTACTTCCATTGTAAGCCAATTTTCCCCCCATCTCAACATTTTTTTTTTCCGACGGTAGGTGAAAAATCTTCCATAGACACTATGAGAATAGCAAGCGCGTGCTCATAGTAGTGTCAGATTCTTACTGACTAAAAAAACACCACCCTTCGATATAAATTTGTTAAATATCGCATCTAAGTATAAACTTATCAAGCAATTTTTCTATCACGAAATAAAAACGTTTGGCAGGTTACTTTCCACTGAAGGATTCTGCATATTCCGCAATCTAGACGCGGTTAATCATTATCTCGCAAAGTCGAAAGGTTTCGTCCTTTGTAATCGGCGCAATAAATTGCTCTCATTCAAAATTTGTAGGACTGTATTGTTGACATGTCCGATTAGTCGGTTTTTATGCTTTCTCGCGAAGCTTCTAGTTTCAGCTTCGGTTGTCGGAATTCCGAGATCCCTGTGGATATCGTCGTTTCTACTATACCAAGGTGCTTGGACAATTTCTCTTAGCACTTTATTTTGAAAAGCTTGTAAAATATTTGCATTTGTTTTCTTGGTACAACCCCAAAGTTGTATACAGTAGGTCCACACCGGCTTTAGCACTTGCTTGTATAAAACCAGTTTGTTCTCAGTACTGAGCTGGGAATGCTTTCCGAGTGACCAGTACATTTCTCTATATTTGATTTCGAGTTCTTTTCGTTTCATTTTCACGTGCGAATTCCATTTCAGTCTTGCGTCGAGTGTCATTCCCAGGTATTTGGCCTCGTTTGCAAAAGGTATTCGGGCCGAGTTTAGGAAAATTGGCATGTCATTAGTTTTCTTGTAAGTGAAATTCACGTGAACAGATTTAGATTCGTTGAGGGCGATCCGCCAGTCCCTCGTCCATTCATTTACATTATTCAGTGCGTTTTGCAGTTCGGCAGACGTTTCTTCGATTGTTTTGCTTACTGCTAGAAAAGCGGTGTCATCGGCAAAAGTAGCAAGGATAGTGCCATCTTCGTTCGGTATATCACGAGTATATAGCAAATAGAGAAGCGGCCCAAGAACGCTTCCTTGCGGTACGCCGGCCGAAACTTCTTTGAGCTCGGAGTATTCGACTCCATGTCTAACACGAAAGAGTCCATTCCCGAGATATGATTCTAGAATATCGTATAAGCATACAGGGAGAACTTGTCGTAGTTTGGATTTCAAGCCAACATGCCACATCTTATCAAAGGCTTGCGAGATGTCAAGAAATACGCTTGAGCAAATCTTTTTTTCTTCAAATGCTTTTTCGATTACGTCAGTAATTCTATGCACCTGCTCAATCGTCGAATGCTTACTTCTGAACCCAAACTGGTGGTCAGGGATAAGATTATTTTCTTCTATAACCGGTTTGAGACGCCTTAATAATATCCTCTCGAAAATTTTCGATATGATTGGAAGAAGAGAAATTGGTCTATACGATTTTACATCATTTGGCGGGTTTCCTGGTTTTAAAACCATTATGACTTCCGCAACTTTCCATTGGCTCGGCACGTGTTTTAATCTAAGTGCAGCATTTACAATATGAAGAAGCTTAATCAATGCTTTTCTTGGTAAAACTTTGAGAATTTCTCCGGTAATCAAATCATAGCCAGGAGATTTCTTAGGTTTTAGATTCTCGATCTCATGTATGAGTTCCCTTAGCGTTGAACTTGTGAGCGTCAAATCGTCAGATGGTAAATTCAGCCTATTGCGGCTGTCGTAAACCACTTGACCATCGTACGGTTTAAAGGTTTCTTCCAGGTGGGCCGCAAAGACGTCCGCTTTTTCTTTATCTTCCCTCGCCCATTCCTTTTGATTTAATTTGATTGGCACCGCGGGGCTTTGGGCTTTTTGGTGCCTTTTACAGCTTTCCAAAGTGAATAATTGGAATCTTTTTTCGCTGTTAAACCTTTAAGGTAAGAACCTATTACAAGATTCTTAAAATCCTTAATAGTCTTCTTCAACAAATTGCACAGACGATTCAAGTGAGCTTTATGCTGCGGAGCACGACTCTGTTGCCATTTTTTGCGAGCTTTTCTTTTTTCCTTGACCAATTCTTTTATTTCCGGAAGATAACGTAAACCGTATCTGTCCGGCGTTTTCCTTGGACGATGGACACACTTTGTTAGTGTTAGTGTCTGGATGTTTAAAGTCTTCTCCTGGTGAATGGAATGTAGACAGCTTTTAACCCGTCCGTCTGACACCAAACGTTAATTTTCGATAGCGCACTTTGCATTATTTCAGTAACAATAACAGGTCATCTGCATAACCTTGTTTCCTCGTTTAGGAATTGGTCAACTACAATTAACCAAAAAAGAGGAGATAGAACGCTTCCTTGAGAACAACCTTTAGTGCTTTTGATGGAAAGTGAGAATTGACCAAGCCTGGCAGAAATAGTTCTGCTACTTAGCATAAAGCAAATAGTGTGTTAATCGATACCTTTGGCATTGGCTGCCGTTTTTATAGAATGAAACGAGGTGTTGTCAAAGGCTCCAGAGATGTCTAGGAAAGCACAGTGTGATGTATTGTATTTGATCAGCAACAGGGGCTGTAGGGCTGTTATTGTTGATTTGCCTGTTTGGTAAGCAAAATGGTATTAATTAAGAGGGTGTTCTATTAAAGTGGTATCTCTATAATTTTCTCCAATAACTTTAAGAGCACTGAGGTTAGACTAATCGGCCTAAAATATTTTGGGTCTGAGGGAGATCTGCAGCCGGTTTTGGGAATGAAAACTATGTTGGCATTTCTCCAGACAAAGGGAATGTAGTTTAGTTCAAAACTGGCTCTGAAGATCGAGACCAGGAAGTCTTTGATGACTTCAATCTCGTGTTGAATTAAAGTGGGGATAATGCCATCCCCACCAGCCTTGTAAGACTTTTTGGTTGAAATAGCCCGTTTGATAGAGTTGGGAAAGAAGAGTTTTCTAGAGACTCCTGGTGTATCTATTTGGTGGGTGACGAAGAGGTTCATAGATAGGCAATGTGGATGCGTCAGTGGTCTGAGAATCAGGAAAGTGAGTAGGATGATATGCTACTTCCGTCTCCCGAGAATTAGACTTCCCCAATTTTTTGAGTTCTTCCAGTTATGCATTTGCATAAGTCATTAACCTTTATTGAAGAATGTCCTCAGAAGGTCATTTGCCATAAGATTGAGTCCCTGCACTATCATCAAATCCCATTGTTAGTGCGCAATAAAAATAATTTTTCGCCACAAAATACCCACTCAGCTCCCAAAACTTTTATCCCATCCAGACCACTTAATAAAAAACCACTCCGAACTCCATTCGCCCAACCAAAAATCGAACACAATTCATAATCATTTGCCAAAGCAGAGTGCTCCCAATTGGAAAATACCAACAAATGGAAATGGACACATACAAAAAAAAACAAGAACGTCATCCTTGTTTGTTAAATCTCAGTTGGTTGCTGCTGCTGCCTCCATTTCCCCATATTCGCATAAAACTTAATAGGATAACAAATATTTGGTATGCCATCGGGTAGTGTATGTAAGGTTGCTTTGTGGTATAAGTTGTGTTCGCGTGACCTACGAGATATGCCAATATGAATACCCCATAATGATGATGAGTCACTGGGCTGGATATCGGCAAGGGAGATATATAGCAGTAGGAGTGAGGTGGTTTAAAAAAAATGTTTGGCCTAAAGCCAGAGAGACACAACGAAACCTGGACATCTTTTGCCATTTCTAATGGTGGCATCCCGCTCCTATGCTCCAACAGTTGATTTGTGATATCCTATCCTCTAGTGAGTTTACTTAATATGATTGTTGGGGTGTACGGAGGTCTGTGGTTTTATGTTACCGTCGAAAACCTTGTGCTTTGCCAAATTTTTACCCGATAATGGTGCGGGGGCTTCGCCAAAGAGATCAAGAGATTTTGAATAGTGAATGTATAGAATTTAGAGGTTATTGTCTTAGAATTTACATTAGAGGGCGAATGCATGTGGGTGTAACGAGGATAGTTGCGATAATTGAGTCATCATTCTAATAAGCTTTTAGTTGGAGAATAAATAAAGAGATAGGGTGATGCGCTGTTAAGAGTATTCTACTTAAAATTCGATACTTTTTTTTTGCCTAGGGGGTAGTGGGAAAACGCTAATGCGCACAAGAAGCAGGCCCACTCTGTTTTAAGTATAGTTTGAGACTTGCACTCCTACTCACTAAAAAACCACCTTCAACCACCTTTTCAACCTGACACCATCCACTCTGGGACCGCTTTAGCAATACTTCAGAGTGGTGTCGTTTTCTTTCGCCTCTGAGGACCGGGTTTTTCATTTATCTCCTGATGCGGGTTTATAGTATCTTGCCGGTAAGGCTTTCATCAATTTGGTAAACTTACTGAGGGTATGTTTACTTTCTCGTCTCTCTTTTTAGATCTGAGTACATTCTCAAAGAATAAAGATATCTTATTCCACACGTCGAACTCGAGACTATGTTGTTTACGGCATTTTCTGGGGCCTTATTTTGTACTGCTTTCGGATTCGGATTGCCATCCGGAAATGTAATCCGATTCTAAAATGAATTGGTGTTTTGTATGGTTCTCGGATTGGGTGTAAGTGCTTCCAACTCAAAATCAAATATTTCCGAAAGTTATATTGTCAAAACATCTATCAACAAACATCACTTCAATTACTTGGAAATTGAGTTTGTATACATTTGCTATAGAAACGCAATACAAAATAAGGCCCTGGAGAAAAGTTGCCTATCTCGGACTCGAGGGTACCTATTCCTTTCTGTTGCACACCTGTTACAAGTGAAAAACGTGTGATGCGCATCGTCTTCCAAAGAGTCTGCGTATTGGTAGACTGCAATCTGTACTTTTCCCATCTTGTGCAGGTACCGGTTGAAGTAACCATGTCCAGTAAGGAACTGGGTGATATAATAATTCACTTCACCATGCTCCCACTCCGTCCATGCAGCAACGTCTCTGGCAACGTCTGTAGGTCCATCTTCCCCTTGTTTCGGCGTTCCACCTGTTTTGCCACGTTTGCTTCGTGAGTTGCTTCGCTTCTGTAGCTGCTGTTTCCACTCCTATTTCTTTTCTGCTGCTAGGGATCAATGGGCGTCACTCTCGTAACTACAAGGACGGCCGGTTCAGACACTGTGCGGGAAGAACTTGACACTCGGAGGGCTGCTCTTCTCTGTAATGCTGCTATTCGCTTTCTGTATCTTTTCTGATTGACTGCGTCAGCCTAAATCTCACAGCTATACAAGAGTGAGTGCGTAGTCGACATCAGAAGTTTACGTTGGCTCATTTTTGGTCCTCCTACGTTCGCCATAAGTCTGTTCAGTGCTGCCGTGATTTTGCTGCCCAGTCCGACGCAGACTTAATCTGCTGCCAGAAAGTGAGTTTGGTATCTAGTGCTATTCCCAAATACTTCACTGCTTCTTTTGCTTCTGATCTCACTTAGAACTTAACATTTGTGGGGATAGGGGTCTCTTTGTCAGCAATAGTAACTCCGTTTCAGTCGCTAAGCTTAATCCGTGGTTTTCTATCCAAAGATGCACCCGCCTCATAGCTTGATTCAACTTTCTTTGGGCATTTTCGGTGTCGCGTGCAGTGATAACTGGTGCAATGTCATCTGCGTAACCGACTAAGAAGGTGTCTTCCGGCATCCCAATGCGTAGAACCCCGTCGTAGGATATGTTCCATAGATCGGGACCTAAAATTCCAGCGGTGATTATCTTCCTGCGTGGTCCCTCCGTGGTGTTGTAGATTAGCTCTCGATCTCTAAGGTAATCTTTCACCATCCGTAAGAGATACTGCAGTATCGTAAAGGTGTCTTGTGGGGCGTCCAGCATGTCACACTATCTGGCGGAGTTGAAAGCGTTTTTCACATCCAATGTTACCAACAGGACGATCCTTCTGGAATAATCGTTTCCCCGTTGGGCCAACTGAACCACTGTGACCACTTCATCTACTGCTCCAAATGTAGAATGATTCCTTCTGAGACCATGTTGCCTCGTGATAAGTCATCTGCTCTTTGAACAGCTGTGGAGAGTAGCGGCTACAGCAATCTCTCTAGGAGCTTTCTTGCCGTGTCCAGCAAGCATAAGGGTCTAAACGCTGATGGTGTATCCGTATTACCTTTTACCTTGCTGATCAGTGCAAGGCGTTGCATTTTCCAGTTCTTGTGGAAGACTCCGTCTTTTAAGCAGCACGTTCGAGCGATTATCTTTAGTACTTCCGCTGGTACCCCATCAGGCCCAGGGACATTGTTATTTTACATGACACTTGCAGCCATGACCAACTCTTCTTCGCTGAACAGTGGAATCTCTTCTTATAGAGCTGGAATTTCTTCTTGATTTCTGACTGGATGCGTCGGGAACAGAGTGTTTACGATGACCTCCATCTTTTCCGCGCTTAGGGGTAAGCAGGACACTTGCGCTTCCAACTTACGCATAACTACGCTGTACCCTAGTCCTCAGGGATCGATATTAATATATCGGCGGAGTTCTTCCCACTTTCTTTTCTTACTGCTGTTTATGACTTAGCTATCCTGAACTCATCGAGTACATTTGCAGTGGCTTCGACGATTCTCCTTCTCCCCCTAGTGACCTTGCGTCTAAGATGTAGGCATCTCCTTTTTTGTCCAGCAATTTCCTCTTTCGATACAGAGAAATCTGTAGGATGTTAATGTAGAACTATTACCTGTTTTTCTTCACCGTTATTCTGTACTAAAAATGTTAGTCCACCATATTTGATTGAGCTAGATGGCAATTTGCACGTTATTTTTGTTCTATGATGTTACTAGTCTTGTGGATTTGGAAAAAGCATATGATAGGGTTCCTCGGGGCAAACTCTGGAGTGTTCTGCAGGAGTATGTGGTTGATGGTTCCCTGTTAAGGCCGATTCGGTCTTTATATACAAACTGTAGAAGCTGTGTTCGGATAAAAGGTGTTAAGTCAATACCTATCACTGTGGGAGTTGGACTCCGCCAAGGGTGCGTTTTGTCACCTCTCCTCTTCATTGTGTAAATGGACTGGATGTTACAGCGCAGCCGTGGTGGAGAATGTTTCAAAGTGGAAGATTTAAGGATTAGTCATCTGTTCTTTGCGGCTGATTTGGTCATCCTTGGATCCTCCCAAATCGAACTTCAGCGCGCACTCAAAAAATGTTTAGTCGTTTGTGATGATGCTGGAATGAAGATCAACGTGAACAAATCGGAAGTAATGGACGTTTCCAAAATACCCATTCAGTGCACTCTGCATGTTAGTGGAGTTCCACTGAAGCAGGTGGATAAGTTTAAGTACCTCGGGGTCTTATTTATGAGGCTGGATCAATTTTAAGAGAGCTGGGTCAATCTGTTATAAGGAAGGCCGAACCCTGTGTTCAAGCTAAGCTATCGGTTTTTAAATCGGTGTATGTTCCAACTCTCATCTATGGTCATGAAATTTGGGTAGTGACCGAAAGAATAAGATCGCGGATACAAGCTGCCGATATGAGATTCCTTCGCGGTGTTGCTGTAATAACTCCTAGGGATCGAGTGCGCAACACCAATGTACGCGAGGAGGTCAATGTTGAGCAGCTACTTCTCCAAACGGAACGACCAATGCTCGATGGTTTGGTCACGTAGTGCGTAAGCCCACAGATCGGCTTCCAGCACATACTCCCCGGTAGGCCTAGAAATAATAATTAAGCTGGATGCGTATCTGCTACGAGATAGTCACCTAGGGAATATCTTTTTTTGTTGAACAGTGTGTGGCATTCCATAAGAAGGAGCGCTGGTGTTTCAGCGACAGTCCCTGCAGAATCTGCAGTGTCCATCTCCCTCCTATCTCACAAAAGTGTTCTGGTCCAAGGAACAGCGCGTCTGATCCGTTTCTTGCTAGTTCATCAGCTGCTTCGTTCTCCTCCACTTCTACATGTCCTGGTACACAGTAGAAAGTTACTTTATTCGCCTCTCTCAGTCGGTTGATCCTGGTGAGGCATTGTCATACCTGTTTGGATCTGATCTCCTGCAAGGCGGTTTGACTGTCTGACAGTATTGCAATGTCCTGCCCGCGATATTTCCTGTCTACTTTAAATTGCGCGCATCTTAAGATCGCGTCAGCTTCTGCTTGAAATATACTGCGGAATATTCCCAGGGATTCTGAGTATCTAGTCCTGGGCCCAAATACTCCTGTCCCAGTGCCAGTAGATGTTTTCGAGCTGCCTGTGTACCATTTAATTCTGTGTTGTTTGAATTGGTACTTATCGGGCTCATTGCTCCAATCTCTTTTGTTGCTATGTATGTACGATATGTATTTCTTGATCATATCGTCTCTGGACAGTGCAAAAGCGGCACCGATTTGTGATTTAGGATAGGTTGCATACGCTTTACCTGCCTTTTTTTGCAATACCAGTGGTTTTGATAGGGTTCACTCTAAGTTCTACCGTTTCACACCACTTCTGTGTAATTCTTACACTCCTTTGAATGCTTTCTCATAGCGTTTCTTCAAATTTTCCTCTTGCGGTAATGACTATATCGGCGTACCCCTGTCACTTAATCTGTCAATTTGTGCAGTAGTTCAACCACTACTAGGCTCCACATCCATGGTGAAAATACCCCTCCCTGTGGGCAGCCTAAGTGGACCTAAGAACCAGTTAAGTTATGTAGGACTATTTAAGAATGCAGACAGGTCCTACACGGCGAACAGAACTGACAGCCTCGAAACATTACTTCGTTTCCACTTCCCAGGTTCGTTTATTTGTGTACAATGCACAATATTAATACTTCTCACTACAGGGTTAGTATTGTTGGATGAATTAAGAGTTTATCTGGAAAAGACTTGAATGGACAGTAGGGTCCTCCATAAAATCGGCAACTTTACAGGCCATTTGAAGATTTTAGGTTATATTCAAAATGACCCTATTCTCAAAATCCCAGATACTATGATCAAGAAATACCGGTTCTCCAGGAAATTCAATGTGGTCATAGGTGACCGCCACACATGGAGGAATGAAGAACTTGTAGTCTTACCAAACTCTCAAACTTGGTACACAGATGGTTCTAAATTGGAAAATGGTAGCACTGGCGCAGGGGTTTATGGACCCAGGTTCCAACGTGCGGCTGCGCTTGGGAAATCACCAACAATATTTCAGACGGAAGTCCATGCGATCGAGCTCTGTGTACTGTGTCTGCGTAGAAGAGTCGAGGTTACTCGTATCTATATCCTCTCAGACAGCCAGGCAGCACTTATGGCTCTGAAATCGTACACGGTAGGATCAAAACTTGTATGGGACTGTCTAAACCTACTCGAAGATCTCGCATCGAAAAACACAGTCACTGTGGCCTGGATACCAGGACACAAAGGCTTCGAGGGCAACGAACGGGCGGACTGCTTCGCGAGAAGAGGCGCTAGTCGCCCACTAGTCGGTCCTGAACCCTATTTTGCAGTCGCACGGAGTAGCGTTAACATCAAAATAAAGAAATGGGAAGATGATCATCATGCAGAGTACTGGGCCAAACTCAAGGGCCTAAGACAGGCAAAGAAGTTCATTAATCTCAACCGATGCAAGGCTAAAAAGCTACTCGAGCTTAGGAAAGCAGACCTAAGAACCTTAACAGGCTACTTGACTGGTCATTGCCCACTCAGGTACCATCTGCACAAGATAGGAGTAGCAGATACAGACGAATGCCGGCTATGTGGAGAGCAAAAAGAGACGGCAGAACATATTCTTTGTGAATGCCCCATGGCCGCAAGAAAAAGACTTCTCCATATCGGAAGGGCTCTATTAAGTCTCTCTAACTTCTGGAATATTGAGTCTGGAGCTTTGTTGAGGTTTATCAAGAGCCTTAACCAAGTTCTCAGCTAAACACCGGGCTGGCACAATATAGGTCACAGTGCGTACAAGGCCCTAGTAAAGTAAGTAGGCTCCTCCAAATCTTTAAAAGATCCTGGTGGAGATGTCCAGCTTTAAAGCTGGAGAATCTGTCTTAGAATCACAGGTGCTACGCATGCCCAGGCGACCTTATGGGACACCTGAAACACATTGACTGACATTGTTCAGTCTGATCTAACGGCGGACGATCACTGATTAATACCATTGTGATCTACGCCAGAATAAACCTTAACAAAGGTATGAAAGGCGCCAAAATATTATATATATATTATTCGACAGTCAGGCCGCACTCAAAGCGCTATCCGTTCACTCAGTTGACTTAAAATTGGTTAAGGCTGTTTTAGCACTTTTCTGTCACTAGCTAAAGTTATAGTGGGTTTCGATACCCATTGAATCAATGAGTCAGCTGACGAGTTAGCAAGGATGGACTCAGCTAACAATATGGTAGGTCCCAAACCCTTTTGCGGTGTAAACTGGACAGAGGCACTTTCAGCGAATCATAAATGGGATCGACTTCGTCTCATCCATTGAAATACTAGCTAAGTCTCTCCCACAATTTCAAAGCAGAGCTCTTTTCGAAAATTGCTCATTATCCTTAAGGTACTGGTAGCGCTCACCTCGCACACCTTACAGTAGTATAGTACATTTCATTCGGAACATGCCCACTACTAAATACGCAACAGATGCGAACTTGAAAATCACACAAATTGAACGTTTGTCACTTGAATATTTCCAAAGTGTGTGCAAACACTATACACCAAGTCAACATCAAGGGCAAGAACGTTGCTAACAAACCCTGTAAAATGCACCTTGTCTTTCCAATTACTTCCTCGTCGCATCAGACACTTTGACACGTCAATGCCAAGCCATGCTAAAAACTATCCAATAACTTATTCTTCAACATTGGATCAATATTCAATGCAACCATTGCACTTCCCACATGCAACCTTTTAAGTGTTTACATGTTACATTGACCTCTTTCAAGTGGAGACCACCCTTTCCAACACACATCCATTAGACATAAAGTCTCTAAACACTGGTGTCCAAATAATTCTACACACGTCGCAGGTACTTAAATATATGTGTAAAAAACAAAAACCCTCATCTGCCAAATGATTTGTACTATACGACGGTACTCCGCTACAGTAGCGAATTTAAGTACACCTGTGTCCTCGTACTCGTATATCGATGTTGACGATAAATCTTTTATAGCGCGCAGCACTTTCAGCACCTTGTATGAAAACCAGGAAAGACTAAGAGCCAGGAAAACAAAATAAAAGTAAAACTGTAGAAGTATCGGAAACATGTTTTGCAACAGCGCCCAGGGGGTGAGCTAGAGAAGGTGAACCCATGTTAATCTCAAAGAAAATAAAAAAAAAAACAGAAGAAGAAGAGAAACTAAGAAATCAATAACTCAATGAAGCAACAAGGGGTGGCACGTTGATCAACCCTCACCTACACATACATGCCAGATAGATGCCTTATTATGCATGAGAATAGTTGGATGGATTCCTAAAGAAGCCCATGCCACTGTTACGCTTTCAAGTCGAAGAATTTTCAATTAAAGGACTTCATCCTTCCATTCCATAGATGCGACAAGGACGCCAGTTAATTGGCTACAAATTACCATTTGTGTCGACAATTGAATTCCACTCAGTGAACGAGGAGGCCTCCCACTCTGTGTCAGAGGTTATAAGAGTGAACAAATCACTTCATTGCAAATGCGGAATAATAGATTTGTCCTCTAGCGCCACCTAGAGATGTGGATCTCTCCTTAGTAGCTATAAATCTCCTATAAATCGATTGATTCAGAAGTACTCGTAGACGAGAAGACTTTTGGTATTCCTGAGAAAGCCCTACGGCTGTCGACTGCTGTCGAATCCAAGTAATTGAATTAAATTCGCAAAGACTACTGCGCTGTTTGTGATTGTGTAGGGCGATGATAGTTTCTGCTGATTGTGGCGTGAAAAAGTCTTACATACCATCGAACTGGAAAACTGTCGACTGTGACAAATTGGAATTGAATACCTCTGAGCTCTAGGTATGTCACCTTTCCCCTGCTGCGAGGTAGAACAGCTTGTGCGTGATGGCGAATAAATGGGATTAGAGGTAATTAGACCTACCAAGTCCAGAAATAACAAGCTGGTGGTGCTTAGTGGTGGTTGCCTTTGGTGGTCGTTGTTTTTTTTTTTTTTTTTTTACGGTCTCAGTGGTTTGCAAGAAGGAGAACGACTGTCTGCAGTGCCAGCCGATGAATCATATTGCCGTGCGAAATTTTTCGCAGAATTCCAATTTCTAAAAAGGTAGACGTGCGAAAAAGTTTTCCTTCGATGAGAAAACTTTTCCCTTGAACGACGCACAGTGTGATGGGTAATGTATTAGTTAGGTGGTTGGAGTATTAGGGCCGGTGGAATTCGGACGAAGTGCGTGCTATTTTATTTTAGTTTATTTTCGGAGGGATTTGCGATGGGAAATTTATTTGGAAAAGTTGGAGATTTTTCTCACTATACTGCTTGCGTAAGGATACATATGTACATACCTGTAAGAGATGTAAGATTTATTTTTAACTTTCGATGGGCATGAGGAACGAGATTCAACAAAATTTAAAGTATTTACTGATCCAACTTTTTGGGTAGGAATGTTGTGTAGCATGGGCTCTGGAAGTTGAAGGGCAACTTCAAGGTGGTAGACAAAAACCAGGCAACCTGTCACCCTTTGCGCTAAAAATGCATGTACCTATAAGCTTCAGAGTAGCCGTGATTATTCAGTCGACACTCGGTAACGATAGCAGAGCTAAAATTGTAAGTGGAGGTACTCCTTAAGGAGGCGCTATATCCCCCTTTTTATAGCTGATGGTCATGAACAAGATCTTGGCGCAACTGGATGGGTTTCAAGGTAGCCGCGTACGCGGATGACTTGATGAACTTAGTGTCAGGAGAGTTACTCTCTGTTATAAGCCAGCTAGGTTTATGGGACCTGCCAATATTACTTGCACATACCGTATAGGGGGTTCGATTGAATCAATCACCCCCCATCACTTGCTGCACACTATACCTTCTCGGTACACCTTGACTTCAGGGTTAACTGAGTCAGTCACCCTCTCTACCCTTTTCAGTCAGCATTCTCAGCCAACACCCTCATGAGAAAGGTTAAGGTTCCCCTGGTTACCGGTGACTCCACCGGTCACTACTCATGTGGTATCACAATGGACCCATGTGGTCTAAGTGTGTCCTGACCCTGTCAGGACAGCCACCTTTACCTAACCTAACCTAACCTAACCTATAAGCCAGCTCATGGAATCTGGATTCCATTCGTGTGAAAAATATAACGCACACAACATGAGTGGTTGCGAGAAGCTAGGCTATAGAATCAGGATCTAGTGCACTCATGGGTCACGAGCTGTGGCCTCGGAATAAATCCAGACAAAACTGAACTGATGACGGGAGTTCACCCCACACAAACTGAATGGTTGGCCACTATCTTTATGTTCTAGTGCAAAATATCTAGGCACGATCCGTTTCATATCGTTCTACGCATGCAATAGAACCTTCGGCAGGAAATGGTGTCTTCAGCCTAAAATAGTCCTTTGGATGTACACAGCCGTTGTGCGCCCAATTCTCACCTACGGAGCTATCGTCTTGTAGCCTGCCCTTAGTAGGAAATATAACGTCATTAAGCTAAAAAAAAATCCAAAGAGCGGCATGCGTAGGTATCACGGGCGCTCTTAGATCCTACCCAACGGATGCTCTAACTCTGATCCTCCAACTGAACCCCCTCGAAGTACACATCAAGGTGCATCATTATGCAGAGCAGTCTGGCTCAGAGAGTCTGGGTGCTGGTCTGCTATGCCCTACGGCCACAGTAAAATCCTGGAGACGATACCAATAAATCTGGTTGCGTCTTCGACTGATTACAAAACCCCTGCTTTGAACTTCACATTCTTCTCAGTAAAGTTCCCAACAAGAGCTTGGAAAAGTGGTAAGGTGATAAAAGATTTCGACATAACCACCTACACGGACGAGTCGAAAATTACTGCGGAGTCGGCGCAGACATTTTCTCTGACAAGCTGAATGTCTCGAAGTCTTTCCACTTACCAAATGTCGCCAGCGTCTATCAAGCGGAACTTCTCGCGATTCGTGAAGCTTGTCGCTTACTAAATGTCCTCCCAACTCTCAACCGCAATCTTGCTATCTTCACTGATAGCCAACAGCTGTGAAAGCCATTGATTCAGCTATCACATCTTCAAAACTGGTAGAGCAATGCCAGGAAGAGCTAAAAAAAAGAACTAGGCGCTCAATCAAAAACCACCCTCATCTGGGTCCCTGGACGCAGCAACTTCAAGGAAAACGAGCGAGCGGATGATCTGGTCAGACAAGTGTCATTAAAAAGAGTCAATATTCCACTGGGAGTCCTTAAGGGTAACATTCACAACTATCACAGCTATAACAAACCTAAGTCAAATCAGCACTTAGCACATCAAGACCAGATATTTAGAGAATGGTAGCCATCGACATTGGCTGATAGGAGATCATGCAGCCAAGCTTGGCATCCCCCACAATACATTTTGCCGTTGCTAAAAATAAATAAATATTTAGCGCAACATCTCTTTAAAATGCCAGGGCCTAGCTTCTCGCAACCACTCATGTTGTGTGCGTTATATTCTTCACACGAATGGAAGGGACCTACAGTTTAAGGCCGAATCCGAACGGCGATTTGGGAAGCTTTTTCGTGAAAACAATACTCTCGGATGTTTGTCAGACGCTCGCGAGAGGTGGGACCGTGAAAAAACTTTTTTTTGCCGTTGCTGCAGAGATGCTAATGAGAGAGTATATCTTTGTTACTTTCCTTGCAGATGCCCGGCTCTAGCAAAGCGAGAACCAGACAGTGTACCATTGGTAAACCCTTCTTCGACGACCTGGTAGATATATTGTATCTGACAAAAGGATTGAAGCCATAATCCTTTACCTGAACTCGATAGGCTGGGTCTAGAACATCCATCTTCTTCAACCGAATAATCCATCATATAAGCAGGTGTACATGAGTTTTGTGGTATCAAAATGGCGCAAAGCGTTCTTTTTGAACCGCCACCTCAACCAACCAGTCGTGATTACGTTTCAAAGCTTGTCAGATGAGCCAGACTGGGACGGGTGTACCCACTAAATAATGAAATTTCATTCCGGAGGTAAACTTCATGAACATATGTGACTCCTTCATTATACTTACTTAGTTCGGGAAGAATCTGGGCCTCTCGGTGAAGTCGTTTCCAACTTTGATGGAGCAGCAAGCATTCTTCATCATTATCCTACACAATGGAAGGAGTTTGGCAGGTATGCCAAACCGGGCCTAAATATGGCTCTGCATGGTTATGTAATCTCTATAAATGCTGTAACAGGCAGCTTTAAATTCAATAAAGAGATGGTAACTCTGCCCAACAACGGAATGTTGATCTTCGTCTCCGTAGTTTGGAGAAGTTATTTTCCCATAGCCTAGGCGTGCGCGTTTTTTGCTCGTAAAGCTCGCGCGAACAGCTCTGGTCCTTCTTTGCAGCGCCACTTTGTAAGCTTGCTGCGTGCAGTTGAAAGAATTCTTCTACAAACCAGAGGTTTCTTGGTGGTCTGGTTAAAACCAGTACATCAGTTGCATTTTTCTTGAAAGCTTCTTGGCAGGGGGTGGCAGTGGTTTTCGGCATTTGGTACTAGCGGCATCGGACTTCTCGAGAGATTTTTGATTCACGATCAGCAAAGCTCGTGGTAGTTTGTTGCGATTGTAGCTCATCATATTTTCTCGCTGTAGTTTTACACTGTTGTGACGTTTGGAATATCCGTATTCGTACGTTGACGGCAACAAGGTAGTTGATGGAGTCGAAGGCTCCGAACATCCACAATACTTGCCTCGATCGTAACGTGGTAAATCTGATTGACGGTTTGTTGATTTAAGGACAGTCGTGTTTAGTGTTTTTGTTTTGATTTGGAGGGGTAATCTTCCAAAGACGAAACTCAGCACATCAGTAGCAGTCTGGGACTCATACCCACTAAACCCCCATTCCACGGCCGGCCTATTCCCCGTGGCACAGCCGTCAAGCATTTCATCGCGGAGGGGGTTTAAGTCTAATGTATTCGAATAGTGCATGTTTGCATTTTCCTGCTCTGCATTTATTGTATTTCACCTGTCTGATTCTTTCCTTTCTCTTTCTAAGGTTCTAAGAATCTTCATTATGCGCATTGTACTCCCAGCGAACGCGTCCGATGCCTCCTGGCTTTTAAGCATTTCGCCAACGATGTTTTCTACCATCAGTTGCTGGCTGAATTCACTCCTTAGTGCATTCCTTTCGTTGAGGAATCTTGGACATTGGAAAAATACGTGTTTTGCGTTTTCTATGCAGTCAGTGCAACGCGGGCAGTAGGGGCTATTGTCGTGTTTTTCCTTAAATAAGTACCAACGAAAACATCCATGACCCGTTAGGAACTGCGTTACGTAAAAATCAAGTTCTCCATGGCGTCTACCAATCTATGGCTGGATTTGGTGTATGAGCCTATGAGTCCACCTGTCTTTCTCAGAAGCATTCCAGCGTTCTTGCCATTCTCTTAGATGTAGCCGGTCTCCGCTGGCCTCATTTCTTTCTCTTCTTGCGCAGTATTGACGTTGCTGTTCTACTGCCAGAATATCTATTGGGAGCATTCTCGCTACCACACAGGCTGCATCGCTAGTAGTGCGAAATGCACAGCTAGCTCTCAATGCACATATTTGGTACACAGATGTGATATGTGATCTGTATGTTTTAATTGCCATGGCCCCGGCCCAAATCAGTGCAGCATATAGGATTATGGACGTAACCACTCTAGCCAACAGTAACCTACGGCTATATCTTGCCCCTCCTATGTTGGGCATAATACGCGCTAGTGCAGCACTCGCTATTGCACCTCTTCGGCCTACGTACTTAAGGTGATCTTTAAATGAGAGTCTCGTATCTACGAGGGCAAGGTGAAAAGTTCTCGGCCTGGCGCAGACATAGCGGTCCAATCAGCAAAAATTTATGTTTCCTGCCTGGGTGCACTTCTCATTAGTTCGTATGACAAGTTTCAACTTGTTCTCTCACGTAGTTTGTTTACACGAACTTTGCAGTAGACGTCTTGCGTGTTTTTCGTTAAAATGGATAAACTTGAATAGTGCGGTCATAAAATTCTTCGTTTTAGATGCGTTAACCCCTAAGGATATTCGTCCAAAGTTGACAAAAGTTTACGGGGACTCTGCTCCTTCCATGTCAACCGTTAAAAAGGGGCAGCTGAATTTAAACGTGGTCGCACGTCCCTCGAAGATGACCCACGTGAAGGACGGCCAAAAACCGCAACCACACCCGAAACCATCGAAAAGTGCATGATATCGTGTTGGACGATAGGCGAGTGAAGGTGAGTGAGATAGCTGAGGCTGTGTGTATATCGGAAGAGAGGGTGCGAAACATCTTGCACAAAAACTTAGAGATGCGAAAGCTGGGCGCAAGATGTGTGCCGCATTTGCTGAACGCCGATCAAAAGCAAATGCGCAAATGATTTTCGCAGCAATCTTCGGGGTGATTCAATAGGGATCCGACCGATTTTGTGCGGCGATTTGTCACCATGGATGAGACATGGGTCCATCACTACATGCCAGAAACGAAACAGCAGTCGAAGCAGTGGGTGGAAGCCGGTGGTTCAGCGCCAAAGAAAGCGAAGTCGATCGCATCTGCCGGAAAGGTCATGGCCAGTGTGTTTTGGGATGCGAAAGGGATCCTGTTAATTGATTACCTTGAGAAAGGCAGAACAATTGCAGGCGAATATTACTCCAACCTTCTTGACCAGCTGGATGCCAAAATTCGCGAGAAGAGGCCTGGCTTGAAGAGGAAAAAAATCATCTTTCACCAGGACAATGCACCTGTACACAAGTGTGCGTTGGCGATGAGAAAACTGCGCGATTTGGGGTACGATTTGCTCGGCCATCCCCCCTATTCACCTGAGTTGGTACCCTCAGATTTCCATCTGTTCCCAAACTTGAAGAAATTTGTTTCTGGGAAGCGCTTCGTATCCAATGCAGAAGTTGAGAGGGCCGTAGATGAATATTTTCACAGCCTTCCAGGCTCTCACTTCCGATGATGTTGGAGAAACGCTGGACTAAGTGTGTTGAAGTCAAGGGAGATTATGTAGAAAAATAAGATAATTTTTTTACTGAAAATCGCAGTCTTTCATTGTCAGGCCGAGAACTTTTTCACCTTGCCCTCGTATCATAACTAGTATCGCGTGTGGTCGAAATTCGACTGAGACAATTTTACCTTACTTAACGGTTACATGCGCATATGATTTTTTATTTTTTTCTGCACATCTATGGTACAGTACCTTTCGATTGATATAACTTTCATCCCTCTCCTTTTATAATAAATACTAAAAAAAACGTACGATAAGTTTCGTGTTCAAGTATTAATGTGATGTAAAGATGCCCAGATATTTTATATGCAGTTAGATATGATTTCATGGCTGCCGACTGTAATGGTGACAGTTTCTACATTTTTCCTACTGCTTATCAAGACCGCTTCAGTTTTATGCTCCGCCGGTGTTGGACCAACTGAGGTAAGCCATGTTCGTATTATGCTTATTGTCGCATTGCTTATCTGTCCCACCTCCTCCAACAGTTAAGCAGTGACAATAATGGCGATGTCGTTAGCAAATCTCACTATTTTTCGTCGGATATAGGGAGTCGCAGTATGCCGTCATGTATAACGTTCCAGAGCGGTTCCGCGGTCTGTGTTGTATACTAAGATTCTGCAGTAGTCGATAACTATGAGGTATTTTGGTACTTGTATCCATCTGAGCGCTTGTAAGATGTGACTTCAATTTACCGTATTAAAGGCGTGGGTTTATATCGAGGGTTATAACCAAGCAGTACTTTTAGAAACCGCCTCTCAATTTTCTTCCTTGTATAGCCTCTTGTGCTGCTTTAACTACCACATTGATTACATCTGTTATTGAGCGCGCTTTTCGAAAACCGTATTGGTGTTCTGAAAGACCTCCAGATTCTTGAATTGCTGCCTCTAGCCTGTTACAGATGATTCGCTCCAATATTTTGCCAGCGTATCTAACATACAGAGCGGGCGGTATGATGATGGTTCATCTGGTGGCTTGTTACCTTTGGGAAGAAGCACTATGTTTTGCCGTTTCCAGTGGTCCGGGAACACTCGTTCCTTCAGGCACGAGTTGTAGATGTTAATGAACATGTCTGTGCTTACTTTTATTGCTGTCTTCAGTGCTATATTTGGGATACCATCTGGTCCAGGTGCTTTTTTATTTCCAATTTTATTTCACATTTCGATTATTTCCTCTGCGGTGAGCTCTCTGATTGTTGGTGCTTTTACTGTGGGATCATCCGAGACTTCGTTCTCTTCTTGATAAGGGAATAGTCCGACCACCATGTTGTATAAGAGAGTTGAATGCCTTCACTTCGAAAGAGTCTGATTTCCAGTCTTTTTTCTGGGTCAACCTGGCTAACAGTGCTTGTCTTTTGCTTCCGGAAATAATTCACACATTGTCGCGTGTCCAGTGGTGGAACTGCGTACTGGCTATAGTGCTGTTTCGTAACGTGGTGTTATGTAGGCTATGCTTACTGTTCGATATTTTGCTGCTAAAGTTGCCTAGCCTGATATTAACCTCATATTTAGGGGTATGCAATGCCGAGGCAATTTTTCGAGGAGCTCGTAAAAACACTCTTTGGAAGCATCGTCATTTTCCCTGTGAACGCATACAAGACTCATGAAAGCTAAAGACTTTCTATCTATCAGCTATAACAAATCCGCACGCAAACAAAGCGCCGTTTCTGCTCTCTGTAGCAGCCATCACTCGTTTGCTCGGCCCATCCCATTGCATTTCCTGAAAGAAATTTTCGCTAGAGTCCTCGCTAATTATTCTGTCACACGCGACCTGTTGAGGGTCCAAACATTCGATGCACAAATTCCGAAGGTAGTCCGCTTTCGCTTTGTAGGGTCGTCAAGAATAAATTTATCCTTATCAGAGGTTGCTTTTTGTCTGGGGGCAGTTAAGCCCACAAACACACAAAAGCTTACTAGGACGTGTTTGCTTGTCTTGATGCTCGGAGCATCACTGTGCATAGCCAGCACAACCTTTCCGAAATATGAAATAAAGTATTAATGGCCAAATCAAGGCTACAAAGAAAAAAACTAAATGACCGACAGATTAGGCTCACATCCTCTTTCGGATTCAAGTCGAAAGTCTTAAGAAGAACACCGAAGGAAGCAGCTTGCGAATGTAGACAAGCGGGATAATCCTAGATTGTGTACGCACTTCAGTTATATTCAGCTAACTCCGTATGTAGCTACTTAACTAACCGGGTTATTGCACATTCGTTAGTTAAATCGAATCTATTTTGATGTACCCAATCCATACTAGATTAACGATATGTGTCCATTCACCTACAAACACCTCAATCGAATGAGGTTATGTGTTTCCTGTATCCGTAGTAAAAGTAGCCCCCGAAGCAACTTTCAGCACACTCATCGGTATTTATAGCCGCAAAATAAAAAGAACTGGCTATAAAAATAAACTTACACCAGGTTACACATGCTGGCCAGGTGTTTTATATCTTTGGCAAAGTTTAACATTTAAACGATTTAAATTATTTTCTTTTTTTTTTTGCTTTTTTAATGCAAATGATTGTTGTCTCCATTAATGGCAGTGGTGGTGGCTTTTACGTCTGGCTGACCACCAGGGGTTCATTTAATTTTGTTTTGCTCCCATTGTCGTGTGCAGATAACAGTTTTTGCATAACGATTCCTTGACATATACATAAATCGATTTGGCAGAGGAGGACAGGATTTCTGCTCTGATTTATTGAAAGTGATTTCCTGAGCTCCAATAAATCGGACTGTACTTTGTTGAGTAAACAGAAGTTTTCGAATGAATTTAATTATGGAATGATGAGCGGATACAAAGTTGATGCTTATACACCTACTTATGTATGTGGCTTTATTTTTATTCAAGTTTATCGAAGTGCTTACTTTTTTAATGACTGGCAAGAGATAAGGTAGAACGACAGGGAAAAATAGGATTAATCTTTTAGATTCGCCTTTTAAAAAAGTATATAAACATTTTGGGTTAGCAAAACGTATTATTAATTATTTCTCCATGGGGTGAGACTTTTACTTCAATCAATTTACTTCAGGCAATCAGCATTCAGTGTCAAGATAGAATAAGATTCTTTGATAAAAGGTTAGAAATTTGATAGGAATAGTTTGACAATTAACCGAGTCGAACAACTCTTAACTGGCTGAACACAATGCATGCCGCTGCAGCGTGCCAGTAGCGTAGTACGACCTGTCACTAAGTAAAAATATATGGGAACTCAGTAGTGCGCCCACAATGAGGTAGCTGCGGCGTAGCAGTAGCAGTTGTGTTGTACGAAGTTAGTTTACTTTCAACTTGTGTAGCGCTACAAGTGACAGATAGAGAAATTGGCGACTGTTGAAGACTGTTGGTGGGCAAAATCGCATCATCACCTCCCCGTGGTGCCTGCTGGATAGCTATCTGATAGTGAACTAACGATGAGCGTATGCTGAGTCTGACGATATATGTGTAGCTGAACACTCGGACCTGCGTAAGCACATCTGGGTGAACTTCAGCGTGCATATGTTTAACCGGACGAGGCATCTCTTGTTGACCTGATTGGCTGAAATATGCGTCGCAGAAGTCTAGCAAGAGGTCCTCAGAAGGAGGACGTACGGCAGATGAATTATTCCGATGGAATCAACGGTGACGTCTACAGAGCGGCGGATACCATACTGGAGCTACTTCGACATATTTGAAGCTGAGGTCTGTAAGAATTTTCAATACTACGTCAGGGTATTGAAAAAGAGATGGTGGCGGATGAACCCTTAATGGGCCAACAGCAGCGCTCATATCCCCGAAGTGGGTTACTGACATCGCTGTATCCGGCCCCTCGTCCTAGGGGTTGCTAAAAAAGGATCTGGTCCTCCAGGTTGGGGGTTGTGCCGTCAGGTTAACTTCCCTTCCACGTAAAAAACCTTCGGTTACGAAGCAACCAACAGCCTCGGATACGGATGAATTTACTGTTGACGACCCAAGCAAACGTAAAAAGGACCCTACAGACCACGAGCAGCCGAACAACTTGCGGAGGCCCTAGAGTGTCGCAAAGCAGACATTACCGCCATCCAAGAAGTGCGATGGGATAGGCCGGGCAAAAGGAGTATGAAAAACTGCGACTTCTATTACGGCGATTGCTACAGACAAAAAGGACAGCGTCTATTCGGGTGCGGATTTGTCATTGGAGGCAGACTTAGGCAAGAAGTCTTGAGTTTGCGGCATGTGAACGAGTGCCTTATGACTATCCGTATCAAGGCTAAATTAGCCAACATTAGCCTAATATGCGTTCACGCCCCTCATGAGGAGAAGGACGACGCGACAAAGGATGACTTCTATCAGCTCTTAGACAAGACGTATGAGCAATGCCCTAGCCACGACGTTAAAATTGTCGTAGGTGATTTTAATGCAAAGCTAGGAAGAGACGACGTCTTTCGTAGCGTGGTCGGAAAGCACAGCCTGCACGACATCACATCCGACAACGGACTCAGGCTAATCGACTTTGCGGCGGGGCGAAACTTTGTCGTAGCTAGTACGCGGCTCCCACGTCTCGACATTCACAAAGGAACATGGCTATCCTTTGATCGGAAAACTGTCAACCAAATCGATCACATTGCGATCGACGCAAGGCACTCTTCCAGTATTCTGAGTGTCCGGACTTTCCGAGGAGCCAACGTGGACTCGGATCACTACCTAGTTGTAGCCAAGGTACGGATGCGAATATCCAGAACGGAGCGAAATCAATGAAATACTGCGAGGAAATTTGACGTCGAAAAGCTACAATCGCAATAGACCGCCAGAACCTTTGCCGATCGTGTTTTTTCTAATCTCAATCTAAGTCCTATGCCGCCAGCAGCAAATGCGGAAGACCAGTGGCAGCGTTGCCAACAAGCCATCAGAGATGCCGTCTCTGATGTACTGGGTTTCTCTCGGCCACCACAACGAAACCCCTGGTTTGATGAGGAATGCCGGCAAGCCCATGCAGCAAAACAAGAGGCGTACAAAGCGGCGCTGCATAGAAGGACTAGAGCTGCTTACGAGCTCTACGTGCGCAGGAGAAAAGAGGAACATCGACTTCTCAGGAAGAAGAAAAAGGAGCATGAGAGCGCTCGATCGAGGAGATTGAGAGAATTTATTGCAGGAATAATGTTCGAAAAGTTTACCAAAAGGTAAAAAGAACATACCAGGGCTTCAAAGCCAGAACAGAAGCCTGCAGGGATGAAAATGGTAACATAGTAGTAGAATCGCAGTCGGTGCTGAGGATATGGAAGAAACACTTCTGCAGACTGTTAAACGGCGATGATGACCAATATTCCGCTGTCAGGCAGAATGAGCCATTCAACAGTGACGATTGTAGTCAAGATTCCCGTCAACCCGATGAGAATGAAGTGAGGATAGCGATATCTAAACTTAAATCCAACAAAGCTGCTGGAGCCGACGGCCTTGCCACTGAACTTTTCAAGGCAGGAGGAGATGAGTTGGTAAGGAGCATGCATCAGCTCATCTGTAAAATCTGGTCGGACGAAAGTATGCCCGATGAATGGAGCCTCAGCATCATTTGCCCGATCCTGAAGAAAGGAGACCCTCTGAACTGCGCCAATTACAGAGGTATAAGTCTCCTCAACATCGCATATAAGATCCTGTCTGCCGTATAATGTGAACGCCTAAAACTGATCGTCAACAACCTGATAAGTCCTTATCAGTGCGGTTTCAGGCCGGGAAAGTCCACCATTGACCAAATATTTACACTACGGCAGATCTTGGAAAAGACCCATGAATATAAAATCGACACGCACCACCTTCTCATCGATTTCAAAGTTGCCTATGATAGCGTGTATAGAGACGAGTTATACAGAGCCATGTCTAGTCTTGGCATCCCTGCCAAGCTCGTCCGTTTGTGCAGAATGACGATGGAGAACTCTCGCTGCTCCATCAAAGTCGGCAAGAACATCACCGAACCGTTCGATGTCCTGAAAGGTCTTAGACAAGGTGATGCGCGATCATGCGATCTCCTTAACATAGTACTTGAGAGAATTGTACGAAACTCACAAGCCAACACCGGAGGTACAATCTTTTACAAGTCTGTACAACTACTCGCTTATGCCGATGACATTGACATAATCGGAAGAACTCAGCGGGCAGTCAATGGGGCATTTACGAGTATTGAGATCGAGGCAGCAAGGATGGGTCTAGCGGTCAATGAAAGCAAAACAAAATAAATGCTGTCTACAAAAAAGGACACCCAACATCGGCGTCTTGGATAGAACGCCACAATAGACAGATATAATTTTGAGATAGTAAAGGATTTTGTCTACCTAGGCTCTATGGTCAGCTCCGCAAATGACATCAGTAGGGAGATCACACGGAGAATTACTCTTGCCAATCGTTGTTTCTATGGGCTAAGAAGGCAATTGAGTAGCAAAGCCTTATCTCGAACTACTAAGGTAACTCTTTATAAGACACTAATCATCCCAGTCCTGCTGTATGGCGCAGAGGCATGGGCTTTGACAAAACCGGATGAGGATGCCCTTGGTTATTTCGAGAGAAAAGTTCTTCGAGCGATCTTTGGTCCCGTCTGCATAGACGGTGAGTGGAGGAGAAGGTACAATGCCAAGCTATACGACCTGTACAAGGACATCGACTTAGCCAGAAGAGTTCACATACAGCGACTAAGATGGCTGGGTCATTTAGATCGAATGGAGCCCGCTAAGAAAGTTTTCGAATCCACCCCGGATGGACGACGCAGTAGAGGACGAACTCGCTGTAGGTGGCGCAAACAAGTGGAGGTGGACCTCAACCAACTTGGCGTGCGCAACTGGAGGCAGCTGGCTCGTAATCGTGCTAGCTGGAGAGTTTTGTTGGTTGAGGCCCAGGTCCACCCCGGACCGTAGCGCCACCTAAGTAAGTAAGTAAGTAAGTAACGGCAATATACACACATGATTTTTTTTTGTGCACATCTATGGCACAAAACCTTTCGAATGATATAAAAAGTTTAATCCCCCCCTTTTATAATAAATACTAAAAAAAACTTGCGATAAATTTCGTGTTCACGTACTAATATATAAAATTATTTTAGTTGTGTTTTACTCAATGTAGATGTACACTTCTATGTCATATCAAGGTGTTGAAGGCTTTACGTTTTTTCGCCACTGGTAGTTTTCAGCGTGCTGTTGGTCAAGATACTCTATCTTCTTCGTCCCAGACATCAGTGAATCACTGTGTTAAAAAGATTTCTATTACGTTAAACAGAATAGCTGTAGCGGATAGAAATAGAACACGTATTTTACTGTCGAAAAGCGGATATCCGATGAATGTTCAAATCGTATGTGGCGCTGATTTTATTATTTTTAGGGCTAATGCACAATACGGAGGAACAGTCCACGATGCATGCGTTTGGCCAAATTCATCCTCTTCTTCAAGTAAATACCCTTTTCGGGTCTCTGATGCCTTTTGTCCGTGCTTAGTTTTGTTTTTAATTCTTTTTCACAACTCTTCACAGAATGAGTTGGCTGTTATAAAAACCTTTTCATGTGAAAACATTTTGACATTTGATTTCACTTTATCACATATCGTGAGCCGAATTAAGCGTGAAGCTGTGAAAAAATGTATCACTTCACAGCTTCACACGTCAGGAATAGACCCCCTGGTGTCGAACGGCCGAAAGTCACAGAAAATTTGACAATTACACTGAGCGACTTCATATGACATTGCAAAGCGTCAAAGTCTTGACATTCTTTCAAACAATTGAAATCGCAGTTTCTGTCTGCATTAGAAGTGATGTCTAAAAATAAACCTAAGCCTGCTGATACTGCGGAAGCCTTAGGTTAGATTAGGCTAGGTTGGCTGTCCACACGAGAGTGCAGACACACTTAGACCAGTGAAGGTCCTTTGTGGTACCATGGATCAAACCATTAGGCCACTCAGGGACTAACAAAACCAACCGGAGCTTTTGACAAAGCGATGGATGCTCATGACGTCCAAGGACGCCAAATCGCAGAGGTCGTCAAGGAAGGGGGACCTTAGATGGAGCATTCTTTTATGCGACAGGGCTGGACATGTGCATAGGAGATGAAGGATGGTTTCCTCCTCCTCCTTGTCCCTACAGCTTCTGCAGAAGTCGTTGGAGAAGAGACCAAGTCTTTTGGCGTGTTGGCCTATAAGACAGTGTCCAGTGAGAACACCGACAACGCAGCTGATTTGTGTACGCCTTAGCTTGATCAGATCAGCACTACGTTTTTGATCCAGCTTAGGCCAGATCTGTCTCGAAATGTGACACGTTGAGCCGTTTACCCATCTAAGGTTGGTCGTGCTAATAGCGTTCAGCTTTAGTAGATACTTACATGTAGCGAGGGGCATACCCAGGGCTTGCCTTTCAGGCAAAATCCATAGAGTGGTACCCTGTCTGGCGAGGGCGTCAGCCCTGCAGTTACCTGGAATGTCTCTGTGGCCCGGCACCCAGCATAGGTGAATGTTGAACTGCTCTGTCATCTCCATAAGAGATAGACGACAGTCTAAGGCAGCCTTTGAAGTGAAGGAGAACGATTCCAGGGACTTGATTGCCGCTTGGCTGTCAGTGAAAATGCTAATATCCCTGACAGAAAATATATTTTGCGGAAGCCTTAACTAATCCCAGAATCATTGCCGAAACTCAAAAAAGGAAATATCGAAACTTCTCCCAAACTTTTGAAGATGTTCATCTACTTTAAGAAAGATAAATCACACACATGTCCTCTCGCTGCTATTAACTTTAAATATCGCTTAACACACCCTTGCGCCCTGCTTTTCCATGTTCTTTTACCAGTTCTCAGTAACCGAAATCAAATTTTCAGAAAACTGTAGGTATAAATATTATGTGCATGTCTATGGCAACTTGTAAACATCCATCTAATGATCAGCATATTGCTATAAAACGGGGTGAATATTTAATGCTTAATAAAAGAACACAAATAGCAACATGAATCCCAAAATGAATATACCGGATATTCGATTCGATTCTACGACTGACGAAGGACTTTCGAACACAACCATAAGTTCCCCAGTGCTTTATTGTCTTTCCCTGATGGTAAAAGGGTTGTTTCAAGCGCGCGCCCTAAATCACACCGTAACACGTAAGTGTGAGGTCCAGCCAGCGTAGCACATAGACAGCCATTTTAAGATTCTAAAGATTTATAACGAATGTTTGAAGATGCTTTCCGGAGGAGTACGAGTGGATCCTTTTTTTTCCTGACTGCGAAGGACCTGTTTGAAATTCAAAAAACGTTTTAGTCACATTTCCACTTCGTCGAACTTTGGTTCGACTTCTTTTTTTCCACTCTTCTGCATTTGTGTCTTGAACTCTTTTTTTTTGTCTTTCTTTCTGTGATGGTAATATAGCATATGGGGTCTTGTGGTCCTTAAACTGGAATCTTTAAGACAAATACCCACTCTGCATTGCCCACGTCATTCGATTTGCTGATGATGGGGAAATTGGAGAGTAAAACCTCGGAATAGTTTTTTTTTTTTCGCCAGCCTTTGGGAGAGCAAGTCTCTCTCAAAGTCTCACTCTAGTCCCCGAATAAATGCGATGTACGCGATAACGAGCGCATGGGACTAGATACAAGTGTATCTGGCAGATATTACGTTGAAGGATAAATTAGATTTTTTTGCCCAGGAGCACAAAGCGCAACGCCGCAACAGCAATTCGAGTCGGGCCGCAACTTAATACACATAAATCAGAGTGAAGTGTGTCCTGGTTTGGGGTTAATGCCGGTGTTGGCATCATCAGGACACCTAAAATGTTTGGGTATCTGCAGATGGAAGGAAAATTTGTTACTGTTGTTGTGGTAGCTGGGTAGCTGTACATATTTCATGAGGACAAAACTAAATTTTGATACACCGACAGCGTTGTTCGGGGGGCGGGGGAGAAATCAGCATCATCACTTTCGACGGTAGTGAGTGGTATTTTAGTTTTTCTCTTTGCTAGGGGGGGTGGTTGTTATGCGTAAATGTGTATTTCTATTTGTGGCGCAAATGATGACTTATTAAAGATTCAATGCGTACGAGAGTGACATATGCACCGGGGATTTGTTACGGAGCTGGATGTATAGTGGGGGTGGTCATTGACGCAGATGAAGAACGTACGAACAAGAAGTTGTTGGATTACATTTGGGAAGATAAGTTGGAACATAAATTTATTTTCATTTGCAATTACTTGGGGCATGGATGAGAAATTGCGTATTGGAGTAATGAAGAAAGTAGCAGTGAAGTTTTGGAGAAGCAGATGTGGTCGAAATGCCGATTATTCAAGTTCCACTCAGTCTTAGGCAGTTTTGCCCAGTCCTTCAGTTCTTAGAGGAAATAACCGCCTTTTGACACTTTTCTTCTTCTTCTTCCTTTTATCAGCGAGGTTATGATCCGAAAACAAGGGATCACAACCCTCCCACTTCACCGCATTTCTACTGATCCGCCTGTGGGGTTCGCCTTTTGACACTTTTGATAGCCTAAACAGATCTGGGTCTAGAAAAGCCCTCGATGAATTGCTGTTGGCATAGTTTCGATAGATACGAGTACATGGATTCAATTATTAAAACGAAATTGAACAAAAGCATGACTTTTTTACCTGCTTTAGATTCTATAACCCCTCGGCGGGCATGGGTTGTCTACAACGTCTGTGCGCCATCTTTTACAAAGTGCTGCAATGCGCTTCACCTCTCTCCTGCTCTTTACAAAGATCTCGATTCCTCCTCAACTGTTTGTTCAGAGCGACCCACTCTCTGCCGGACTGGGTGAGTACATTCACCCATGAGTTGGCATCTAAGCATCAAGGCTTGCAGCTTGCGAGTTACGATGTTGGTCACCTTCCAGGGGAAATACTGATTCGATTTTATAGCGGAACAGTCGCAGCTGGGTTCTTATGCTTTAAATATTGCTCTTTCAGAGTTTTGAAAGTCATACCGCTGGAGACCACTAAAAAAATATTCGTGAGAATATTTTTTTTTTTTTTTTTGTCAGGTTAGGAAACACTCGACTGGAGCACTCAGACACAACTGGTCCATTGTACTGCCAGAGAGCAAACCCTGATTTGCCCATTTTATTGGAATTTCCTTGACTTTCGAAGAAAGCCAAGCAAGCACTTCAGTGATGAGGAACTTACAGTACCAGCACTCACCACATCCGCACCGAAAAGATCTGCCACCTGATACGAGCAAAGGCCGGTCACTCACAGACATAATGTTCCGCGGTGTCGTCGCTCTCTCCACAAGCGTCGCAGATTGTAGTGTCACTTAAGCCTAACACGTTAAGGTGCTTGGCAAAAGCAAAGTGGCCTGTCAAGACGCCGATAAGTTGTCCACAGTCTTTTCTGCTGAGACACAGCAAGAATGCCGCTGATTTCTTACAGACATCCGGGAGCATGCGTTTAGTCAACCTGCATTCTGGAGTGTCATGCCACACACAATTGTGCTCGTGAGAGACCCAATCGTCAATGGAAGCCCTAACCGAGGACTGAAAGACCCAACGCAGGTTCGGGGCCTGAGAAATCCTTCTCTGAGCCTTGTCTAACAATCATCGGAGATCTCGTTCCCCAATATCCCAGAGTAATCTGGGACCCAGATAAGAGACAGAGAATTCAGCCTTGCGACCGAGTTCAAAGAGTTTTTAGTTTCACGAACTATTTTGAAAGTGGTTAAAGGGTTAAGCAAGGCCTTAAGCGCAGCCTGACTGTCACTACAGATACAAATGCTCCACCTGTTCTTCACAACATAGTTCATGGCCATTAGGATTACATAAGTTTCCGCTTGGAAAACAGACGCATATTTGCCTAACGAGAAGTGAAATCTAATGCTGTCGACTTCCACGAAGACCCCAGCTCCAGACCCTTGACTGGTTTTGGAACCATCCGTGAAAATACGACTACATTCCATTCCCGGCTCAGACTCTGACCGAAGCCAGTCCTGGAAACAAGGAAAGTCGACTCTGAATTTGCGCATCAGATGGAGTTCTGGTGTCATTACATCAGACGGCATATCCATAAGACAGGAGTGGTACGATAAGTGTCGCGCAAGTTCATCAAAGTTTCAGTGTGGAGTATACCAAAAACCGTCCCGCCTAAGACGATACTTATGTCCTGTATCCCCTTGTGGGTCCTAGGGCCTCTACTACGCCAAGTCTTCTGCCATCCTGAGTTAGAGGGTTCCAGTGCATAGCATGGTTCGCTATGGAACTGTCACCCTTTCGGAACGTGTGACCAATCCTGACCCGTTCTCTCGTAAAGGTGTTCGTTAGAGATACGGTTGGGCTAGAAAATCCTTAAGATATTGCGCAGGCACCTATTAACGAACGTTTGCAGCTTTCTGGTGATAGTAGTGGTCACTAAGACGACGGATGGCTTTGATAGTGCAACCCATGATATAAGTATCAAGGGGAGGTAAGTTCAGCAAAGCGTATATAGCAGAGCCAGGCGTACTCGGGAAAGCTCCCGAGCAGACAAGCCGTTCTTTGGAGTTTCGCGCAAAAAGAAACCACATATTTACGCGAGAGCCTCTTCCACCAAACAACCGACGCATATGCGAGGAATGGTCTTATCATATCCGTGTAGATCCAGAGAACCTTATTTGGTGATAAGCCCCAAGTCTTGCCAAAAGCACCCTTACACTGCCAGAAGACTGAGAGCGCCTTGGATGTTTTCGACTCGACGTGTTTAGACCGATGAAGTTTCTTATCCAAAATCACTCCCAGATATTTGGCTTCATTGGAAATGCGAATGGTGTCGCCTTTTAGCACTGGCTGAGTCAGACCGGTGAAAATCCTCCTTCTCGAAAAAAGAACAACCTCAGTTTTAAGAGGATTCACCGAAAGCCCACTCCTAGTACGCCATTCATCGATCATGTCTAGCGCCGCCTGCGCGTTAGCACAGACCGTCGCCAGGCATGGTACGGCGACTTCATCCGCATATGCCTGAGCGAAGACGTTAGAACTATTTAGAGTGTTCAACAGAGAGTCGACCACCATGCAACATAACAATGGAGACAGAACGCCACCTTGCGGACAGCCCCTGTTTACCCCTGTCATAACATATTGGCCATAATCCGCATCCACTACCAAAGTTCTATTCATTAGCATTGCTTTAATCCACAAAACTAATGTTTCATCTACCCCGTGTTGTCTGCCAGAGTCGCACATGCAGGCAAAAGTCGCATTGTCAAAAGCACCCTCAATGTCGATGAAGATACCCATCGCGTATTTTCTCCTATCAAGCGCGCATTCAATTCTGGCCACTAGATTTTGAAGTGCGGTCTCACAGGATTTCCCACGCTGATAGGCATGCTGCATCTCCGATAGTGGATGCAGTTTCAAAGCAACTTTATATATATATATATATTTGGCGCAACAGCTCTTGAAAGTGCCAGGGCCTAGCTTCTCGCAACCACTCATGCTGTGTGCGTTATATTTTTCACACGAATGGAAGGGACCTACAGTTTAGTGCCGTATCCGAACGGCGATTTGAGAAGCTTTTTCATGACAACAATACTCTCGGATGTTTGTCAGACGCTCGCGAGAGGTGGGACCGTGAAAAAACTTTTTGGTGTTTTCTGGGATTCGAACTTGGAACCTCATGCGTAGTGATCCGACACACTAACCACTTACGCCCACGGCGCCCCAAAGCAACTTTGCGCACGTGAAATTCTACCAGTCTCTCCATACTTTTCAGTAAGAAGGATGTCAAACTTATAGGTCTGAAACTCTTGGGGAGCGAATAGTCTTCCTTACCAATTTTCGGTATGAAAGCTACTCTGAGAGTATACAACCCTATCGTATTCCACTTTGAACTTCAAAATCATCTTGCCATTTTGCAGAACATGACACTTCCTTGATATGTAGATTCAAGCCGTATCAAATAGGCGTTCATTATCGCTGTTAGCTTACACATGGCTCCTTGGGGCAACTGTTGTATCAACTCCACAGTCATCAGATCATAATCAGGAGACTTTTTCGGTTTTAGCTCTTTTCGGATAATAACTTTGATTTCATTTTTTGTGACTGAAGGAATTTCAATACTCCTCTTGGACAATTTTCCTCATTTGGGCTTTCATTGGTCTGAAATACTTTTGCAATCTGCTCAGGAAGTAACTCTGCCTTTTCCAGATTGTTTTTAGCCCATGTACTATTATCTATCTTAAGAGGTCAGTTATGCTGTATAGGTTGTTTAAGGTACTTTGTTGATTTCCACAGCGAATACTCAAATATCTAAACATGATTAAAAATCTAGCACATAGTCGCGATCTCTATACTGTTTACAATTTATATAAGACGTTTTGCCTACAAATTCGCTCTTATTGTTATCAATTTTACCTCCCCCTTTCCTTACTATTATTAAAAAATGTAAATGTCCCCCAAAATTTCTAAATAACCGTCAAAAGTTGGAAAAAGTTCAGAAATAATTCCCTGCCAACTAAGTCCAATAATCGCTTAAGGGACCTTAAGTCATCCAACATTTCCCGGTATCAACTTGGCCTTTTCCAAGTTAATATTCAAAGGATGTTTTTTTTTGTAGTCCCGCCCATAGAGAATACCTACCCCCATCCCACTGTGGACATCTTGTAGCAAGATTAATTAAATCTTTTTAAAGCCTGTAAAACATTCTTCTGTTTGTTTCCTCCCTTCACCTCATCGACGCATAGTATCAAGTTCAATGTGGCAGACAAAGCAGCAACCAGCAACAGCAATAGAATGACAAATAAAGGGACTTTGCATTGAGGTTAGAAAAAAAAATATCCAACAGTTTTTTTTTTTTTTTTATTAAGGACGAGGCATCCGTTGTAACCCTTTTGCAAAGAGGACTTAAAATTGTGATCAGTTTTTCTTCCCGCCACCCGCCATATGAGATATATGTAGTGTGTACATGCGAGACGTGGAATTTTCATTTTACATTTACTTGTCAATTGTTACTACAACTTGAGGGGGACGACGACGCCTTTGTTTGTTTTCTCTCTTTTTTCCCCCCCGTGTATTTACTAAGAATAATTGATTTTCACTTGAAATTATGATTAGACAAAAGAATAATGTATCCTTTCTCGCAGAGACAATTGCCAAGAGCAAATATTGAAATTATCCTTTGATGTTGATTACAAAAGGAAAAAGAATCCTTTCACTGTAATCAAAATTATAGTACTGTCGCAGATTTTTTTTCAGTTTGACAGTCCAAACATTGAATCGATTCGAAAAGCAAACACAGATCTTCGAAAAACCATAAATTTTCATTTTCCATTGGAAAACAATTTAAATTTCATTTATTCAGTGCAAATATTATTATATTTCGAACAATGCGGCTCTGTGGGACATCAGCTGGGTTATGAATTGCAATCGATTCTCTATTGTACTCGAAGGAGGAATGGGTGGTATGTGGACTCTTTTTAAAGCAATTATCCTCTCGGTAGCGTGCTCTAAAGTGTGCACACTTAACAAGCCAATTATGAATTTATTTTTAGAATTTCTGCCGAGAAAAAAGGAAGCTCTATCGATTTTTGGGAGTTCTGTCAGTCAGTACGTTTAAATATACATTTATTTGTACTGCGTTGAATTTTTAAAATCGTGTTATCGACTGACTGCCTTCGACAGTTCCTCTCAATTTTCGTTTGCTTTAAAGAACGACTAGGAATCATAAGCTTGTGTCCGAATATCATTAATCCTTGACAGCACCAGACAATTGTTCATTTTTTCCTGCAGTGTGAACAGGTGCATTGAAGATGCGACGAAGTTCTGGTCTCCCAAAAAAAAATTTAAAACTTTTGGTTAAGAGGTTTTAGTATACTAATTGGCCATTACGGTCTGACCAGTTTCTAATGGAATAGCAACGAATATTTTCACCCTAGTAGTGAAGCAAATCGACATCATCACTTCTGTTGTCGATTTTTTTTTTCTTGCCTTAGCAGGGGTAATTGCACCTTCCGGGCGCTATACGAGTACCATAGATTGCTCTTTGGTTTCTAGGTCGCACTTATAGAACCATGATTTATCACCTGTTACGAATTTTCTAAAAAAAATTTCAGCGAAACGAACAAATATTTTGGACGAAAGACTTAATATTCGTGGCATAGTCAAGGCATTCAAGCTCAGTTCATCACCTGTCATTTCCTGGATCTTGCGTTGATCGCAATGTGATCGATTTGATTGATGGTTTTTGGGAGCCATGTCCCTTGTAAGAACCATGTCTCTTGTGAACATTAAGCCGTGGGAACCGCGTACTAGCCACGTCAACGTTTCGTCTCGCCGCAAAGTCGACTAGCCCGAATCCGCTGTCGGATGTGGTGTCAAGCAGGCTGTGCCTTACGACTACGCTACTAAGACGTCCTCTCTTCCTAGTTTTGCATTGAAATCAGCAAGGACACTTGTCCAAGAGCTGGTAGAAGTCATACTTCGACGCGTCGTTCATCTTCTCGTGAGGGGCGTGAGCCCATATTAGCCTAATGTAGGCGAATTTAGCCTTAATACGAATAGCCATGAGGCACTTTGGGGACCTGCATTGCGATTGATCGGGAAACTACTGACTGCTCAAAACTTGGCTTGGCCAGTATCGCAACAATCAAGTTCGTGATGAAGTGCTTACTTTACCTCCTAGTGGTGGTCTGCGGGCAACTATACGTATAAACCCTTATACGTGTAGGCTAAAATTGTAAGTGCGGGTTGTCTAGGGCCTTGATTCTAGGTAGGATTCTTAGGCTAGGTAACGTGGGCCAGCAACCTGCGTTACCGAATATTGCCCGTTACAGAAACCAACACTATGCCTCGGATAAGGAATGATCACATGTTGACGACTTTTGGCTATTGTACTCGGCCAAAGATAGGTTTCTGGAATGTAAAGACGCTCCTCGATTCGGGAAGCGAAGGTCCTTAAAATGCCATATTCATCCAATTGGAAAATGAATTCATGCGATATAAAGTGGACATTTTGGGGGTTAGTGAAGTAAGATCGTTAGAAGCGGGCGAGTACCTGTCTCCAACGCGTAACACTGTACTACTCTATTCTGGAAGACCATTCGGGAATATGGAGTCGGACTGCTGCTAACAACAACAGCACGCAAGGGCCTAATTTCCTGGCAGCTTCATGGTGATAGGATTTTGACGGCCGTCTTCAACACAACACCAAATGGAGACGTTGTCATAGTGATGGGGGATTTAAATGCCAAGGTAGGCAACGACAACGAAGGGCTCAAACATGTAATCGGGAAGCATGGACTAGGCAACCGCAATGACAACGGCGAAAGGTTTGTGGATTTCTGCAATGCCAACCGCCTTGTGATAGGTGGCACCATGTTTGAGCACAAGACCTGCCACAAAGTCAGCTGGGTTTCCAATCACAGGCAAGCAACCTTCAATCAAATTGACCATTTTGGTAGCAGCCGCCGTTTTAGAAGTCGTCTCCTGGACGTCCGAAACAGGCGAGGGGCAGATGTGGGGATAGTACGTGATCACCATCTTATGATAGCTACTCTCCAACTACGCACTGCTGCAGTTCGAAGATCCCAGGACAACACAAGAATGCCCAGGTTCAACATCGATAGACTTAGTGATCCCTCAGTGCGCCAAAAATTAAGGGACCACTTTTCGCAAGGTGTGGAAGCAATCAGCAGCTCAATGCCCGCAACCATCCAAGAACATTGGTGTGCTGTGAAAAATGTTTTTACATCTGGTGCTGAAAGAATTGTCGGTCGATCGCAGGGAAGACATAGGACGTGGCTTTCCGAGGATACCTGGAGACGGATTGACGAACGAAAACAGCTGAAAGCTCGCGTTGCAGCTACCCCAGCAGCAGGGAGAAGGGAGCTAGAGTCCCTATATCGCATGAAGATGAGAGAAGTTCAGCGTAGCGTGCGACGTGCAACTATATGTACATCAACGGGCTGGCTACAGAAGCAGAAGAAGCAGCACGGAGGTGCGACAGCAGGACCGTCTACTGAATCACGAAAGAGCTGACAGGTGGTCGCAGCTCCAGCCAACACCCAGTTAAAAGCCTAGACGGTTCCTTGCTCATTTCGGATGAGGACCAGCTCAAGAGATCGAAAGAGCATTTTGCTACGGTTTTGAACCGTGTATTCGCTAGCAATATGCTCCTAAATCAGGTTGAGATGCCCAAGATGAGAAGTTCCCGAATACGCACCACGACTCCCAGTAAAGATGAGATCATTACCGCGATCAAGGCACTCAAAACCAACAGGGCGGGAGGACTTGACGGTATTCCAGCAGAGCTCTTACGAGCAACGCCAACAACATCGGCTGAGCTTCTGCTTCCACTTATGGAGAGAGCTTGGGAAGCTGAGAGCTTTCCTAACGAGTGGAAAAAGGGAATGATCATCAAGCTTCCTAAGAAAGGAAATTTAATGGAGTGCGGAAACTGGAGGGGTATCTGCGTGCTGCCTGCTGTAGCTAAGATAATAGCTAAAATCATCCTTGAGCGAATCAAACAACATCTCGAAGACACACTCGATGCCGAGCAAGCAGTTTTCCGCTCTGGATCCTCCTGAGCCGACCACATCAACACCCTGCGGATTATCATCGATCGCCACTGCACCTGTTGTTCATCGATTTTGAGAAGACGTTCGATAGTGTCAACAGGGAGTTTATTTGGAGTGCCTTACCCAGGAGAGGTATTCCCGATAAACTCATTGCTATTATCAAAGCTACATATGAAGGCTCCAAATGTCACGTTCTGCACAGGGGGTTGTCTGAGGAATTTGAGATCCAAAGTGGGGTAAGACAAGGCTGTATCCTTTCACTAATATTATTCCTATTGGTGATTAGCGATGTGCTTCATGCAGCTTTGTCGACGGGAAACGGAGGAATTCGATAGACTCTAACATCTCAACTGAAACATCTTGACTACGCTGACGATGTATGCTTACTCTCCCATAGAAGTGATGGACCTCCACCAAATGACAGCAGATGTGGAGAGGGTGGCAGGTGTCGTCGGGCTGAAAATTAATACGGCAAAAACTAAAATTATCAGCCTTGGAACTAACTCATCGGCTCAAATACGCATTGCTGAACAACCGGTAGAGAGAGAGTAGAGGGTTTCCAGTATCTTGGGAGTATTGTCTCGACCGATGGTGGAACCGAACTGGATATAGCCAACAGGATCGCCAAAGCAAAGTCCGCGGTCGGGATGTTATCCAAAATATGGCGAAGCAATGCAATCAGTTTGAACACCGAGATAAGACTGTTCCGCTCCAACGTTGAATTCGTGCTGTTATATGGTTGCAGCACGTGGAGAGTGACCACTATTATTACCAGAAAGCTGCAAACGTTCGTTATAATAGTTGCCTGCGCAATATCTTAAGGATTTTCTGGCCTAATCGTATCTCTAACGAACACCTTTACGAGAGAATGGGTCAGGAACCAATAGGCACAACCATCCAGCGGCGGAAGTGGCAGTGGATTGGTCACACGTTCCGTAAGGGTGACAGTTCCATAGCGAACCATGCTATACAATGGAACCCTCTAATTCAGGATGGTAGAAGACCTGGCGGTCCGAGGAGAACATGGCGCAGAACAGTCAAGGAGGAGGCACGGCAGTTAGGGAAAAGTTGGGGAGAACTCAGACACATTGCCAGAAACGGTACACGATGGCGCGTAGTCGTAGTAGAGGCCCTAGGACCCACAAGGGGATACAGGACATAAGTAGGTTAGGTTAGGATCGGCCCTCGATGAGGATGTACTTAGAGCAAAAAGTAGGACATAAGTAAGTAGACAAAAAAAAAAAAAATTCACATTTATCACTTTGGATGTACATCTTTGATGAATCATTCAAAGTGATAAGTGTAGATTACCGTTCATTTTCATTTCATCCAAAGTGTACACTAAAAATGAACGAACGATAAAACACGTTGGTCCCCTAGCAAATTTTGATGAAAGAGTCATTCATCAAACCGATGATTCATCAAAAGTGAAGGCGTAGTGAAAATGTAGACATTCAGCGTTTCACTACGCTTTTATATGTCAAGCTGACTCGTGTGTTTTTTACTCAGAAATGAAAGAAAAAAGTGCGTAAAATAAATACAAAATTGGATGAAAATATATAAACAAGGATGATTGTTTTCGATGAATTCACTCTGACTGATTCACTTTGAATGTACATCAAAAGTGAAACGGTGTAAATCCCACTTAAGCCTCTTCTAAAACTAATTTTTTAAAGCACCTAATTGCTTCAAGAGTGTAGACCAAGTACCTATGCACATTGGCGACGTTGACATCTGCATGACGATGTTTGCAAAACAGCGTATACCATCCTGCAGAATCAAAACGGATCGGTTGATTTAAGATATGTGTGTATATCTGTCTAAATATTTGGGCAAACACACTCACACATCACCTAATCGATAATCAAAATCGGTAGATTACTTGCTAAATCCTGTTAGAAATAATTTCCCTTTGTCACCTTAAGAAATACCCCAATATATCAAAGAAAATGCATCCATAAGCCCTCCCGTATGTCACCCTCTATCCTAGCCATTTGCATAATGTGTTCGCCGCGAAAATGAATTTTTGCATCTTGCGGCAGTGAAGCCATTAATATCCTGATGCTTCACTGCATCCAAAGAGTGTTTGCCTCCAGCCCCATATGCGAATATTCACTCTTCCCCATCAAGAAACATTTATTTTGTGCGCCATCAAAGGGGATCTCAGTCAAATGCAGAATATTTCAAACGCAACATAACCTAACTTCGGTAAGGGCGGGCTTAAAGCCCCCATGACACATTAAAAAGTTTACGAAAAAGAAACACTTTTCGGGGAGGTCGTAGAAGAAATAGGGCTGCAGGTGCAAGAGTTGAGAAGTACAACACGATGACACTTGAAAATATTAATTGCTGTTTGGAAGGATGTAAGGAAAGTCGAGAGTTTGACAGTGGTGGCAGTTTTAATGTTTCGCGGAAAAATTTATGGAAATTTTATGGTGAAAAAATTGTGACAGAAAAAGGGACGTTTTACCCTGTTTATGTGTGTGTAATGTGAATTTATAAACATAATGAGAGGGTGGCATAATAGAAAAGGAGATATGCTTGGCAAATCATAAAAAAGACGTCAGAATGACACAGTGTTGCCATAAACTCTTTGGATCGAGTAAAATCATTAAATGGGTGTAAAATTGTTGTTCCTTGATGGATCCCTAAATTGTGCGAATAAAAGTTGAATTATAATGAATGAAGATGTTTAGAGCAAGGCGCATGACATTAGGTGATTTATAGGTGTCATCAAAAGACCCGAGTCCAGTTGCCGAATGTAACAAAGCTGTCATTGTGAATTGTGTATAGGATTAAATTATAATTCATTTACAACTACATATATAAAGTGACTTACTTCTTGGCAACAAACTGGTACGCATCTGACTCGGGAAACTTCTACTGACAGAATGATTTTAACAAATAAAACTAGCCGAAGCATAAAAATGGCGGAATGTCACACTCAACGAATTTTGAAGATCTTTTCGTTTCCGAGTATGATGCTAACCACTTAATTGCCAAGTTACATCATTGTTCAAGTAAATATTTCGACAATAGGGAATACAAAACCAAGATTTAGAGTAGGAATTTCTCTATTTTAGTCGTCAAAGCAACAATCGGTTAAACAGTTCTTGACTTCTAAAAGAAAAGCTGTGTTGCATAGTCCACTACTACGCGGTGACTCTTGAGTCATGACTCTTTTGAAATCACACAAGTGCAAAAGAGAAAAAATGATGAGATAGAAAACCAGCAGCCCGGAGAGTCGTGGGTAGAATTTCGTCGACTCTTTTTGACGTTTCTCTTTTTTCTTGTTCGTTATTTTTCTATTTTACTTTATTTCTATTCATTGCCTATAGAGGGTAGACGTAGAAAGTACGGAATTAATTAAATTAAATGTCTTCAGAATATATTTATGCATGTTTAACAACTCAACAACTATTTCTCTATCCATACTGCTGTCGTATCAATGCATTTCAGAGGCAAATGTTAAAAATTTTGTTTAGAGAGCTCTAAACACTTCACGACGAAAAAGAAAATAAAAGAGAGCTGCCAAATTAGAGTCATGGAAAAGATTCAACGTGTAATAGCGCGAGCCTCACAGAACGAAAGTTCAAAATAAAATAGAGAAAAGAGTCATGACTCAAGAGTCAGCGTGTAATAGCGGACATAGGGAAATCTACACAGATAAATAATTGGAAGGCTTTTTTTTATGAAACTTTTAATTTCGTACAAATTTGCTGATTTGAGTAGAAACTGTTCTTAAGTTAGGTTAGGTTAAAGGGGTTAGCCGCATCGAATTGGTGCAGCCTGCACTCGGTTCTCAAAAGGATCCATTGTGCTCCCCTGGCGGGTAAACTCCTGCCTGAAACACTGAAAAGTTAGAAAAAAGAAACAAAATATCTAGAGTTCTGTGGTTTGGAGCGGCCCCCTCTAAACCATCCTGAAAGAGTTATGGATTTCAGGATGATAGTTGGTGGCTTATCAGACAGGTCGCCCAGATGATTGAAGAAATACTCTCCAAGGGCCGTCTTTCTGGTGCTGCAGAGACTAGAGCATTCGAAGTGGAAGTGGTCCGTATCCTCTTCTGCGTCTGTACTTTTTACGAACAAAAGGAAAATACCATAGTTTGGAACCCCTTCTGTTGATGGTATACCCACTCAGATTGTCCGATAGCGCAAAATACCTGTGCCTCATACTGGATAGAATGCTCAATTGGAGATTACTCGTAAATAAAGAGGAAAGAATTAAGAAAGCTTTACAAGATCTTGCCAAACACAACAGAGTAATGCTCGGTTGGGTCCCTGGACACCAGGGAATTGTGGGCAACGAATCTGCAGATGAGCTTGCTAGGGCCGGCTCAGAATCTGCGTTTATAGGTCCCGAACCTTATTGTAGCATCAACTGGACAACAGCTACAGCGTTGATTAACGAATGGGAGAACAAACTTCGTCTAGATCACTGGACTAATGGGCCAGGTTTAAGACAATCCAAACGTTTAATCAAGCCTTATTCATATAAGGAAATCCTTAACTTAGATAGGGAAAGCATTAGGAAGCTAGTGAGCTTTCTAACTGGCCATTGCGGCTTAAGATACCACCTTAACAAGTTGAACCTGTGCCAAGAGAAGGACTGTCGGCTATGCCTAGAGGAGGATGAAACATCCGAACACATTCTTTGTGAATGCCCGGCACTACACTGGTTAAGGAAACGTATTTTCCACAAGGAGATACTCACTTCAGTGGAACTGAAATGCTCCACTGCTAGAGACATACTCACTCTCATAAGGAAGGTAGTACGTCTGTTAGGTTAACTCCAACCCTCCGATACAATAGATCTTTCAGGTCGCAGTGTCGTTGCCACGCGGGCATGGGTTGTACAAGAGGAAAAAAAAAAAAAAAAAAAGAAAGCAACAATAGCATCTACTCATGTAGTAGAATTTTTGGGAGAACCTAGGGACCCTCCTCCAAAATCATACTAACGATGTGTATGGCTATAGTTAGACCTATACTGACTTACGGCAATCTAGTGTGGTAGCCAGCTGTCAACAAAACCACCAAGTTAAGGGCTATCACCAAAGTCCAAAGACTAGCGAGCATTGGCACTATCAGTGCAATGAGGACAACCGCAGAACTTGAGGCTATTCTCAACCTGCTACCGCTAGACATCTTTATACGCACGTCAGCAGACATTAATGCTATGAGCCAGTTTGCTGACTGGCTAATCCTACTTGATTACTTTGGCCTCATGCCCATAACGGAATACATGACCACATATTTAGATGTTGTAAGGCCTTTTTCTACCGCCTACCCTAGCAGAGAAGAATGGAAAAGCGGTCGTATACCTAACGCCGATTCTATAGCTATCTACACAAATGGTTCAAAAATGAGCACTGGCTTAGGATCAGGCATCTTCTCCGACCCCCTAGGTGTATCGTAATCCATACGACTTTCAGACCACAGTAGCGTCTTCCAAGCAGAGGTCTTAGCAGTGGCAAAAGCCGCCCTTGATTCTGCTGTAAGGGCAATACCACCAGAAGGTATCACCATCTTTATCGACAGCCAGACAACTATAAAAGCGATTACTGCCATAGAAATGAAATCGAAGCTTGTGAAGTGTTATCGAGAAGAGCTCAGGGTTCTTGGAACACAACACAATGTATCGCTCTGCTGGGTCCCTGGACACGAGGGTATCCCAGACAAGGCAATGAGAAAGCCGACGAGCTAGCAAGAATCGGCTCAGCAACCCTACTAGAACAAGTTGACCCGCCTGTGTGTATCCTACCTTGCACACTCAAGCTCGTTGCAGGGAATAAAGTCATTAAGGAGGCGAACACACAACATGAGTAGTTGCGAGAAGCTAGGCCCTGGCAGTTTAAAGAGCTGTTGAGCCAAATATTTGTTTTTTTTTTGTTTTTTTGGAGGAAGAACTCTGTAGAGGCTGTGGTGACGAGGGAGTTTTTGAGCACACTACCCACTTCCTGTGCCACTGTCCGAGTCTTCAACACTCTAGGAAAAAGTTCCTTGGTAAATATTTCTTCCAGAATCTGCAGTAGCTCTCCGACGCTTCGACAGGAAAGGTGCTGAACTTAATCAAATCATCAGGGTGCAGAAGTATCAAATGCAAATCATCTTGTATGCAGAAACGAAGTTAGTGATTGAGTTTTGTATAGTTTTTGCCGGTTTTAAAGAGGCCTCAATGGATAAGGGATTACTTTTTCCCCTATGGGTGTCACAATCGGTCAACGCTGACCTGAGTGTGGCAGAGAGCGTCTCTCCCTGCCAGCCCACATACCTGACCTAACCTAACCTATCCGCATTCTTATTCGGTGGGCCGCCAATAGGTTGTGGCCGGTAATGATTCCTATGAAAAGCGCCAAGTTTTGTCTACTTTGAGTAAGGATGAGCTTGGTTTTCATATTGTCGTGTTTTGTCCAAATGTTTCTGGAGACGCGGCATGCTGGAAGTGGTTTCCATCTTTCGTCTGTCAGTCGTTTGAAGTCAATTGCTATGTTTGATTTAACAAATTCTAGGGGAAGAAGGACTGAATTTTGGACCATTGACAGGTCTTGTTTTGATCCCTTTCTTGCTAGTTCGTCTGTCATTTCGTTCCCTGGAATTCATTTGTGTCCTGGGACCCAGCAGAGTGTAATATGGTGACTATCGATGAGCGTTTTAAGCTCCTCGTGGCAAGGTTTTATTAACTTTGATTTGATTACCGCGGATGAGATGTCTTCTATAGCAGCTTGACTATCTATGTAAATGCCAATCTCTTTTCTAGTAACAAGCTTCACGGAAAGTTTTCGTGCCGCTTCAGCTATTGCTAGGACTTCCGCTTGGGACACACTGCCGTGCTTCGGAAGTCTTAGTAATATTGCAATATCGGGTTCTGCTGAGTAGATGCCCGAACCCACTCCTTCGTTTGTTTTGAAATACTATACGGATTGATGACCCCACCGTCTGTCCAGTGTTCTCTTGAAGGGATGACCGTTCTGACGTTTAGGCTGAAGTCGGGGGATGGCGGAAGATAGTCTGTGGTGGCGCCCAAGTGAGGCCACCTTGCAATAGTACGTTGGCCCATGTTTCCCTTTCTCCACAAGTTGGATTCTTTTAGGTGTAGGACACTCATTTCATTTCTAAAAATTTAGTAGGGAAGATAGAAGCTAGCCTTCACCATAAGGAATTCGCACTAGCAGCCTTCCTAGACATAGAAGGTGCTTTCAATAATGTAGAAGGAAGGGCCATTAAACAGGCCCTAGAATCTATGAATGTCGAGCATAGCATTACCAATTGGCTCTGCAATCTGCTCGGCACTAGAAACATTAACTCCACTATCGGAAACAGTTCAATAAGAAAATCCGTTACCAGGCGGACTCCCCAGGGAGGCGTTACCTCACTCCTCCTCTGGGTTCTAGTCATCGATGGGATACTTAAGAACTAAGCAATACAGGCATAAGCGTCACTGCTTACGCGGACGACGTGGTGATTTTAGTTCAGGGCAAGTTCCTTGATACATTAAGTGAAATGATGGAATCAGCTCTTAATAGTCTCGAACAATGGGCTAGAGGGTGTGGACTACACGTCAGTCCGCAAAGCTTATGATGCTCTCTTCATCTGTAAGCGGACCGCGGGGAAAAAATGGGGCCTGAAGCCCGCAATGATGCACTGGCTATACATCATGGTAGTCAGACCATCCTTACGTATGGGGCTCTTGTGGGGTGGAAGGCAACGAATACGAAAAACACACGGGATATGTAGGTCATGGTACAAATAACAGCCTGCATTGCCATCACAGGTGCTCTTCGCACAACACCTATAGCTGCACTCGAGATCTTCCTGTATATTTTACAATTAGACCTACAAATTAAATTTCAAGCGGGCAACAGTGCGTGGCCCTGAGACTTCCGGACACATGCAGTGTGTTCCAAGCAGAGGTTCTAGCTGTACTTAAAGCTGTGGAATTACTTGAGATGGGATCAATATCCGATAAGAATATCGCCATCTACATTGACAGTCAGGCTGCGCTAAAGGCGCTAGAGTCTTACGATTATCTGAGATAATCAGGAATTGCCGCACAATGCTTAGGGCATTATGTACGCAGAACCGAGTCAGATTATGTTGGGTACCTGGACACTACGATATCGAAGGCAACGAGCAAGCCGACGCGCTGGCTAAAAGAGGAGCGGGGCTCCCACGTAGCGATATAATTCGTAGTATTAAACCACCAGGGTGCGTGGCTGAGGGAATTATTCGGGATAAAATCATTGACACGGCTAATCTAAGATGGTCAAACTTAGATGGTCACAGGGTGTCTAAGGCGTTGTGGCCTGTGTTAGGTCGCAGAAAATCTGGGGAGTTGATTAAGTTAGATAGATCGAGGCTAAGAACAGCGATAGGAATACTCTCTGGCCACTGTCTCCTAAGGAGGCATGCCATGAGACTAGGGTTATCCGATACGGATGTTTGTAGGTACTGTGAAGACCTACATGTCTCAGGGGATGTAACTCATATACTCTGTGAATGTCAAGGAATTGCCAGGCTAAGGCTAAAGTACCTTGGTAGATACTTCTTCGATAACTTGGAGGAGGTGAGGTCCTTGAACCATAACAAGGATCTCTTCAGATTTTGTAGAGAGATTAATTGCTTGGAAGATTGGGTTTAGGTCTTTTGCCGTGAAGGTTTCCTAGGGATCGCGATGGGCCCACTTTGGTGCCTAGTATTTTATGACAACCTCATAACCCTACCAACCCTAACCTAACCTAACCAGGGCACTCATTGCGACTGATGAATTAACGTATAAGTCCAGTGGAATCAGTGCGAGAACTGTTTCAAGGGCTGCGGTCGGGTTGGTTCTTATGGCACCAGTGAATGCTATGCAAGCAAGTTTCTGGATGTTTGTTAGTTCTCTGAGATATGTGATTTTCTCTGCTATTGCCCACCAGAGAATGCTGTTCTTAATATGATTTATTTACAATTCGGTGCCATCTGGGCATCTGCGAAGATTAGATCAAAGTAAGGTTGTTCAAGAATATCTCGCTTAATGTCGATATCAATGTTTTCACGATCTTCTAAGGCTAAGAAGGAATTCAGTCAAAAAAGCAAAATTTAAGTATACCTCCTGTTACTTGTAAACATCAGCTGACGCTGTATGCAGTTCTCGTACTAATTACGCATGGGAGAGTGACACGACAAGTCCAGCCTTTAAAAGTCAACATCTATACATCTGTCCTTTTCGGCTTTGCCCGTCATCTTATAAATATAAACAAGACAGGCATCCTTATTATTGTTTGTTATCGTTAATAAACAGAACATATTAGGAACGCAGACAATGCTACATCTGGGAGATATTCCCCTGACAAGACTAGGCTCGTGGTCAGGAAGATATGAGACACCGTAGTATTCGTTCAAAAGGATTATCACTTCCTGTGAGGAATTCCAGTTACGTTTCAGCAACGTGCTAATTATTTTTGAATACGGTACACTCTGCCAGGATTGTCTCACTCTTATCCTGTTTCTGTATAGCAATACATGTATGAACCAGAATCTTTGAAGCTTTTGGATTGTGCCTCGGATTTTGTTTTCCTCAAATACCTGACCGGCAGCAAAAATTAATCTTTACCTTTTGTTGGACGAAAGCTTGTATGATACGTACTATGCTTCCTGGATCTTCTGGAATTTTCCTTTGCACCGGAGATTATGATCCAGAATTACGACTACAGGTACAGTCCACATGCTCATCGCCAGTCCCTCGCGGTTGATTATTATTTTGCCAACTTGTTTGTATTCCAGCGTCCATTTATTTTCTACGTACTACTCGTACAACCAATATTAAATTATCGATAATCTATAACTAATTGCAAATAGTTTGGACCGGATGAGCGCTTGGCCAAAGGATGTGGAAAACCAGATAGCTTCGCCTCTCCCATCAGAATGGCCTTAATTAATCTACCCTTGTGGTGTATGCAGGACTTTGTCCGCCACCACCATCCTCACTCATTATCTTTTCGTGAAAAGCCTTTACACATGAGTGCTCCCGTAATAACCGGCACATGTCGTCTCCTGCATTTTTATCCAAGTCCCAGCCCAGTCTGGTACATCCGATGACTTTTAGTCTTCCAATATGGGGAGGGCGACGACGCACGACCTGAAGCAGAGAAGCACCCTTCGTGTGCCCTGCCTCAAGTGTCGTCATTTCGCTTTCAATATACACAAGTATACATATATAGGAAAAACAGTTTTTATAAAATTTATTATTATGATGTAATAAGCTGAAATTGCATTGCAACGGTTGTGCTGTGCGTTGCTTAGAACCCCCCAAGGGTGATGACAGATGACTAAAACGCGCTGCTACTGGTGATTCGTCGTCACACCAGCTGTTTGCTGTTCAATGCCAAAAACCGCCACAAAAGAGCTCGGTTGGTGGTTCGACGTTTGTTTTTTAATCGCGCGTCTATGCCTACCAACCGAGCAAGAGAAGCCTGGCTCCCCAAAAACCCAGAGCGAAACGATTCTCAGTGCTATTTGTACAATACAAAAAAAAGGACGAAGAAATGCCAGACAGAATGACGACGTCACCGGCTGTGGGTGAGCCCGCTGAGGGTGGAATGAAGTGAAACTGTGACTAAAATGCGTAATTTTTGTTGGATACAGGATGACATGGTTGAGAGAAGAGGGTATGTTTTCACTTTTTGCGAAAATCATAGATACAAAAGCAAACACATATACACAGGCAAAATGAATGGATTCAAATGTTCCTGAGAAGATTTATTGTCGAGGATTTTAATTTAAAAAATGCATTCACATCGTTCGACGAGAGGGGTGGATTGGAACGGTTTTGTTAAGGTTTTCCGGTGATGATGGTGGCAATGAGAGACATGAAGAAGCGCAATATACCATTAAAGGTTGTATGTACATATGTATGTGTAATTCTAAGCAAAGTCGTGGTGGAGGAGGAAGCAGTGAAATTACATCGATTAGATGTGTCTTAAGGGAGGGTGTTTTCTTTTCCAATCACAGTAACATATGGAAGATACAAGAATGGTGCATAAAATTTGAATAAATCAGCGAATAGTTCGAATAGTCAATATGGAAGTCTGTTTAGCTCGTTTACATTGTATCTATGTGTTGTACTTCTACTGAACCATTCGAAAACTAAGGGAAAACTGGTTTGCCTTGATACGTATTTGGAAAAATTAAAATCTAAAAGACAAAATTTTTCGGAAAGGAAACAAAAGCGTGAACGATAAAAATCTCGAAAATCAATAATTTCAAAAAAATAATTCAAGTGATGAACTTCTCGAATTGATAATATTTGAAACCACTCGTTCTGCATTATGTCGAAATGGGGTGTATTCTGCGCTATATTTATATTCAAAGACATTTACAATAATTTTTCTGTATTTAGAGTATAAAGTGGATCACTCGGTTAGCTTGCGACAGGGGCTTCAAACACAAGTACATATCGCTCATTTACTTGAAGACTGTCATAACTCAAAAAACGCTGTTTTTGAGTTAATGATGCAGAATTATTCGTTTTATCATGCTTCATATTGTATAAAAATTTCATATTAATATCTTGTATACTCTCCGCGTTGAGATGTCTTCTTTTTTCCTGCAAGCGATATGTCTTCTAAGAACGATGGCTTACACTCTCCTCATGTAAAAAATTCGGACGTATGTATGCTGAACTGTTTCAATGCTCATAGCTATCTACAACTACTTTCAATATATAAATGATCGGATGGGTGGCTCACGACATCTACTACAGCGATTGCTACAGCCAACAAGGACAGCGTCTAATCGGGTGTGGATTTGTCTTTGGAGGCAGACTTAGGCAAGGGGCCTTGAGTTTCCGGCATGTAAGCAGGCGCCTCATGACTATCCGTATCAAGGCCAAATTCGTCCAACATTAGGGCAATATGCGATCACACCCCTCACGAGAAGATGGACGACGCGACAGAGGATGACTTCTACACCTCTTGGACAAGACGTATGAGCAATGCCCTAACCACGACGTTAAAATTGTCCTGAATGATTTTAACGCAGAGCTTGGAAAAGAGGACGTCTTTGGTAGCGTGGTCGAAAAGCACAACCTGCACGACACTATATCCGACAACGGATTTAGGATAGTCGACTTTGCGGTGGGACGAAACGTTGTCCTAGCTACTACGCAGTTCCAACGCCTCGATATTCACAAGGGGATATGGCTCTCTTTTGATCGAAAAACCGTCAACCAAATCACATCGCGATCGACGCAAAGCACTCTTCCAATATTCTGGATATCCGGATGTTCCGAGAGAGCCAACGTGGACGATTACTATCTAGTTGTAGCCAATGTACGGATGTAGATATCCAGAATGGAGCGCAATCAGCGAAATATTGTGAGTAAGTTTGACGTCGGTCGGCTACAATCGCAAGAGACCGCCAGAACCTTTGCCGATCGAGTCTCTTTAATCTCAACCTAAGTCCTATGCAACCAGCAACAAATGCTGAAGACCAGCAGTGGCAACGTTGCCAACAAGCCATCAGAGATGCCGCCTCTGATGTACAGGGTTTCTCTCGCCCACCACAACGAAACCCCTGGTTTGATGAGGAATGCCGGCAAGTACATGCAGCAAAACAAGAGGCGTACAAAGCGGCGCTGCATAGAAGGGCTAGAGCTGCTTGCGAGCTCTACGAACGGAGGAGGAAAGAGGAACATCGACTTCTCAGAAGGAAGAAAAAGGAGAATGAGAAGCGCTCGATCGAGGAGATTTAGAAACTCTGTTGTAAGAATGTTAGAAATGTTACCAAAAGCTAAAAAGAACATGCGAGGGTTTCAAAGCCAGAACAGAAGCCTGTAGGGATAAAAATGGTAATATACGAGTAGCAGTAGAATATGAAAGGAACACCTCTGCAAACTGCTAAACGGCGACGAGGGCCAATAATCCGCTGTCAGCCAGAATGAGTCATTCAACAGTGACGTTGATAGTCAAGATTCCTGTCAACCCGATCAGAATAAAGTGAGGATAGCGATATCTAAACCCAAATCCAACAAAGCTGCTGGAGCCGACGGCCCTGGCGCTGAACTTTTCAAGGCAGGAGGAGATGAGTTGGTAAGGAGCATGCACAAGCTCATCTGTAAATTCTGGTCGGACGAAAGTATGCCCGATTAATGGAACCTCAGTATCGTTTGCCCGAAAGGCGACACTCTGAACTGTGCCAACTACAGAAGTATAAGTCTCCTCAAAATCGCATATAAGATCCTGTTTGTCGCGTTATGGGAACGCCTAAGACCGATGGTCGACAACCTGATAGGTCCTTATCAGTGCGGTTTCAAGCCGAGAAAGTTTCAAAGTTGCCTATGATAGCGTGTATAGAGACGAGTTATACAGAGCCATGTCTAGTTTTGACATCCCTGCCAACCTCGTCCGTTTGTGTAGAATGATAATGGAGAACTCTCGCTGCTCTATGAAAATCGGTAAGAACATCACCGAACCGTTCGATGTCAGGAAAGGTCTCAGACAAGGTGACGCGCTATCATGCGATCTCTTTAAAATAGTACTTGAAAGAATTGTACGGAACTCACAAGCCAAGACCGAAGGTACAATCTTTTACAAGTCTGTACAACTCGCTTATGCCGATGACATTGACATAATCGGAAGAACTCAACGGGCCGTCAATGGGGCATTTACGAGTATTGAGATCGAGGCAGCAAAGATGGGTTTAGCGGTCAAGGAATGCAAAACAAAATATATGCTGTCTACAAAAAAGGACACCCAACATCGGCGTCATGGACAGAACGCCACAATAGACAGATATAATTTTGAGGTAGTAAAGGATTTTGTCTACCTAGGCTCTATGGTGAGCTCCGCAAATGACATCAGTGGAGAGATCAAATGAAGAATTACTCTTGCCAATCGCTGTTTCTATGGGTTAAGAAGGCAATTGAGTAACAATGTCCTATCTCGAACTACTAAGGTAACTCTGTATAAGACACTAATCATACCATTCCTCCTGTATGTCGCAGAGGCATGGACTTTGTCAAAATCGGATGTTACTTCGAGGAAAAAGTTCTTCGAGTGATCTTTGATCCCGTCTGCATAGGCGGCGAGTGGAGGAGAAGGTACAATGCCGAACTATACGGCCTGTACAAGGACATGAATAATCGTGAACAAAAAGCTTAACTGAAAATCTCACCAAACAATGTTATCAACAAGGCGACCAGGGCAATGTTCATGTGCCAATGCCTTTACGGTAAAAAGTTAGGTCTGAAGGCCACGATGATCTACTGGATGTATAGCACAGTCGTGAGACCAATGATCACCTACGCCTATCTAGTATGGTGGCGTAAAGCCGTGGCGTAAGTGGTTAGTGTGTCGGATCACTACGCATGAGGTTCCAAGTTCGAATCCCAGAAAATACCAAAAAGTTTTTTCACGGTCCCACCTCTCGCGAGCGTCTGACAAACATCCGAGAGTATTGTTGTCACGATAAAAGCTTCTCAAATCGCTGTTCGGATTCGGCATTAAACTGTAGGTCCCTTCCATTCGCACACAACATGAGTGGTTGCGAGAAGCTAGGCCCTGGCACTTTAAAGAGCTGTTGCGCCAAATATTTGTTTTTGTTTTTTGGCGTAAAACACAACTGATCAAAGCTAAGGAACAGTTAGATCGACTGTACCGATTACCGGGGCAGTAAAAACGGCAGCATTAGGTACAATACATAATCTCACGCTGCTGCACCTCACAGTACAGAAAGAAACTATGCTAAGTACTCTTAGGCTGACTCAGATACAAGGACTGATACCCGGCGATTTCACAGATCATTCTTGAAAACATCAAAAACAAGGCAATCTTCAAGATTCCCGATACTCAAGAGATTTCGGTTCTCTAAGAAATTCGAAGTGGTCATTAGTGACCGTCAAGAATAGAGAAACAAATGCCTCAACACACCACCCAATGCACAAATCTGGTACACAAAGGACTCCAAATTGGTCTATGGTCCCAACTTTCAGCGTGCGGAAGCGCTTGATAAATCACCTACCATTTTCCAAGCAGAGGTCCATTCAGTAGAACTATGCATTCGGGAATGCTTGCGGAGAAACACTACCAGAACCCGCATCTACGTCTATTCAGACAGTTAGGCAGCACTAAGGGCTCTTAATTCCTATACGGTAGGGTCAAAGCTCGTGTGGGACTGTCCCGACAACCATGACAGCCTCGCATCCACAAATCAGGTTACCATAGCATGGATTCCTGGACACATAGACTTTGAGGGGAGCGAACGAGCACACTGTCTGGCGAGAAGAGACGCTCGGCGCCCACTCATCGGCACTGAACCCTACTTTGGGATACCACCCAGTAGTATCCACTCCACAATTACAAAATGGGAAGATAATACGAATGTAAACACACGTACATCAAAGAAAGAAATTCTTGAAATCTGCCATCCCTAGAACCCTAGAATAATGCATACCTATACCATATGCATCTCTGTCGAACAACTCGTATTTCAAGCGGTGCTAAATACATCGGCAGAATTGCTGCACCCTCTAATACGGAGAGCTTGCGATAGTGGACAATTTCCACAGGAGTGGTAAAGGGGGATGATCATTAAGCTTCCGAAAAAAGAAAAGAGGAAAGGAGAGGTAATAGCATTCTTCCAGCCGTAGCCAAAATAACAGCTAGAACAATTCCGGAACGAATCAAAGAGCATTTGGATTCAACTCTCGACGTCGAACCGGCAGGCTTTCGCGCTGGATCTTCCTTCATCGACCACATAAACACCTTACGGATCATAATCGAACAATGTGTTGACTGCAGGTGTCCTCTACATTTACTGTTTATCGACTTCGAGAAGGCTTTCGACAGCTTGAATCGAGATTCTATTTGGTTGGCCTTGCGCAAGAGAGATATCCCAGAAAAACTCATAGCTATTATCAAGGCTACGAGTACATACGAGGGCGGTAAGTGTCACGTCTTACACAATGGTAAGGTGTCGGAGGATTTTGAAGTCCAAAGTGGGGTACGTCAAGGGTGCATACTGTCGCCAATATTGTTCTTGGTGGTTATCAGCGATGTACTCTGTGCAGCATTGACGGAAGGCAACTATGGAATTCGTTGGACTATGACATCTTACCTTAAACACCTAGATTACGCTGACGATGTTTGTCTACTTTCACATCGGATAATTGATCTTCATTTAATGGCCCAAAATCTAGAAGCTGAGGCAAACAAAATGGGGCTAAAAATAAGCACAGCCAAAACAAAAGCCCTGAGCACTTCTAATGCCCGCGATCAACGTAATATTGCCGAACCGGAAGTCGAGATAGTTGATAACATTCTTTATCTAAGAAGTGTGATCTCGGCTAATCGCGGTGGCACCGAACTGGATGTGTGCAGCAGAATCGGGAAGGCTAAAGCAACGTTCGGAATGCTATCGAAAGTCTGGAGAAGCAATGTTATCAGCTTAAGAACCAAGCTGCGACTGTTCCGCTCCAACGTAGAATCGGTGGTGCTTTATGGGTGCAGTACCTGGAAGGTGGACACCATTACCACACGCAAGCTGCAAATCTTCGTAAACAACTGTTTAGGGATCATCTTGAGGACTTTTTGGCCGAACCGCATCTCCAACGAACAACTTTATATGAGAACGGGCCAAGAACCTATAAGTATTTCTATACGAAGGAAAAAGTGGTAGTGGATTGGACACACCCTACGGCGCGAAGACAACTCCATTGCGAAATACGCCAGGCAGTGGAAGCGTGACACCCTAGGCAAACGTGGCGCAGAACTGTTGAGGAGGAATCGGCTCTTTAAGAATGAGTTGGAGGCAGCTCAAATGCGTTGCAGAACTCCAAACAAGATGGCGCGCAGGCGTGGTTGACGCCCTATGCCCCCCGAGGGGTTAAAGGATCTAAGTGTATCATATGCATGCAAAGCCAATGGCGACGATTGCGTTGCGATGAGCAACAGCAACAGAGCAATCACAATCCCAATCACAACTACGCCCCGTAATATGGTATGTGCCTAGCCTAAGCACTGAACAGCCGAACAGTTATACTAGTGAGCAATCACAACAGTTAGTTGCTCAGCGAGAAGAACAGAGTGGTGATTGCAATCGTAGGCTCACATCTAAATATTTCTGTTCGAATTGAGCAAGGCGTGAGGTGTTGTGAGAGCGAGATGGGCTTAAAAGACAGAAGTTTAGAACTATGCTTATGATGATTATGTTTAGAACTAATGCTATGAATACCCTTAACATGTTTACACACAGTGCGGGCGTTGGAAAGGATAGATAGATAGAAATAGGGAACGATTTTTGGCGTAGCGTCTTGAAGCTCAGTTTTTTATGCTTCAGAGAAACTGGCATCCAGATAACTGGGGAGATTTTTGTTATTTCTTGTCTTTGCTTCTGATACACAGTATTTTTTCCCCGATAAGCGCTGTCATAGGCAAATCATCATCAACAGAGAGAACTATTTTTCCAGCCATATGACCAAGCTACTGCCAGTGTTATGCCTTCGCACAACGTAGTATTCACACAAGCTTTTGCAATTGATCGGACTGACTTTATATATTTCATGAGAAATAAATAAATGCTTGCTGACATCAGGATTTGAACCATGAACCATTAGCGTGGCAATTGACGACGTTACCACTACACCCCTGCCTGTGTTTTTTTTTTTTTTTTTCATTGTACTACCAAGCAGGAACCTTTCTTTGGTGCAGTGGTTAGAAAACTTTAATGTTATTCGTTTTCCATTTTATACTCGGGTGGCTGACGATTCCTATTTCCCGCTGGGGATTGAACTTACACACATCAGTTTACGAGCAAACACACTATCCACTGCACCATTGTCACCTAGAACTGGAGGGATGCAAAGATAGATCGCCTCCAAGTGGTGCATCCTGGGTAACGCTAAATGATCTATCACAACTAGGCTGCCAAACTATCGAAGAAATACTTTCGAACAATTTCCCGATCTCCTGGCAAAGAAGGTACACATGCAGCCTACACAAACAAATATACAAAACGGCTCTTCTAAGAGCTTCTTGACAAAGAGAATCGGACCGTCAGTTCGCATTCTCCAACTTAACATTGAAGGAATTAGTAAAGCCAAATGCGACCATCTCTCAAGGACCCTAAGAGAATACGCTATAGACGTAGCGGTCATACAAGAAACTCACACCGCGTCTGAAACTGACTTCCAAAAAAGGGGTAGAACACCTGGTTATACAGCAATTGGCGTAATATATAACGAAGCATATGGATCTGCCACTTACATAAGAAACGGGAACGAAAACGCTAAGCCAATCCAACAAAGCTCTGCTGACGATATCTTCTCTATTACTACTGACGTAGCTGGCATACATATCACCAACTTGTACAAACCACCAAACAAACCTTGGCCACAGCATGTATTACCAATATTTAACCACCCTGCAGTTTACAGCGGCGACTTCAACAGCCATCATACCTCTTGGAGATATGTAACATCAGACTCAAATAGTCTCAAGCTGTCGGACTGGGCTGAAGTCAACCACCTAAACCTTGTCTTCGACGCCAAAGACGCAAGTACTTTTCAATCCGGACGATGGCAAAGGGGCTACAATCCCGATTTGACATTCGTAACCTCCGACAGCGACCAAAGGCCTCTCCAAACTAGTCGTAAGGTCCTCTCGAACTTCCCACACAGTCAACACAGGCCTATAGTTATCGAAACCGGCACCCGGCATTTCAACAAGGCCTCCTGGAACAACTTCAGGAGCGAACTTGATGCAAATATAAGGTGGATCCAGCCAGTAACGCGAAACTATAGACGTCTTGTAGGCATCGTTCTTTCTACTGCGAAGAAGCACGTACCGAGAAGCTTCCGTAAACTATATATACCTGGATGGACAGAAGAAAATGATCGCCTCTACAAGGAGTTTGAGACAAGCGGCGATCCCGAAACTGCAAATGAGTTACTCAAGTCTCTTGATAAAGCACGCAGCGAAAAATGGCAAAAAACCGTAGAAAACACTAACTTTGTCCACTCCAGCCGCAAAGCATGGAGCTTGCTCCGTAAACTTGGAACAGCACACCGGTAGCCGCACCAAAACCCACAATCTGCCCAGATAAAATAGCTGCTAGGATTGTCAAACTAACCAAAGCACCCGCAGATAAAATAGAAAGCAAGACTATCAAGAAAAACCTCCGATCACTAAAAAGAGAATCGCTGGAACTGGCAGAGTTTTCAAGATCCATTAGCGTCGAGGAAGTCGGTGCCGCACTTCTCAAGGTAAAGGCAGGCAAAGCAGCAGGACCAGATGGCATATTCCCAGAGTTCCTTATACATAGCGGCAAGAACTTCAAGAATTGGCTTGCAAGGTTCTACTCAAACATACTCGAAACGGGACACTTCCCTACCGAACTTAAGAAATCTAAAGTTGTGGCTCTGCTCAAACCTGGAAAGCCAAACGATAAGCCCGAAAGCTATCGCCCTATCGCGCTGCTTAGCGTTCTATACAAACTGATTGAGAGAATTATATATAACAGAATTGAGCCAGTTATCAACGCTATTGTCCCTACCGAACAAGCAGGCTTCAGACCTGGCCGAAGCTGTACAGACCAAGTACTAGCACTAACAACTCATATCGAGGCCGGCTTCCAGACCAAACTTAAAACGTCAGTTGCATTTATAGATTTAACCGCTGCATATGATACAGTATGGAAAGATGGATTGTTACTCAAGTTCCTCCATGTAATACCATGCTCCAAAACAGTCAAAGTAATAAACAATATACTCAGCGACAGACCATTTCGAGTTTTTCTAAACAATACGCATAGCAAGCCAAAAAAGCTGAACAATGAGCTACCCCAAGGTTCAGTCCTAGCCCCGCTACTTTTTAATCTTTATACACATGACATACCAATAGCTCAATCCAGGAAATTTTCGTACGCTGATGACATCGCCATAGCTACGCAACATTGTGCAATAAATATATGTATATATATGTAAATGTACTCGTTTTATCTTATACTATGTGCTTTTTTGTTTGTACATATGCATTGTACTATTAGATTTTGTTAACTTAACACTTTATTATTGTTCCTAGGCCATACGCTAAATAAAACCTAGAACTGGAGGAATTCAACAACCCGTAAAAAAAGGATAGACCTTTCGGTGCTAGATATTGGAGATGTAGTATTGTAGTAACCAAGCTTGGTGGATAACAATTATGAAAAGCGAAAAATTCGGAAAAACTAGAAGAGTGCAGATGGGTAAAATGCACTACAGATCAAGCCGTGAGGCACAAGATCGATGAGTTGTTGAAGCAAGGCGGTATTAGGTTCCCGAAATCTTAGGGTTAAAGTAGGAAAACATAGAGGAAGACTGAAGCAAGCTAAACTACGTTTCCATAAACACAAAATGGCACTCCATAGGCATAATTGAAGCCATACGCTATTCAAGGACAACACGTGTGAGTCCAATCCCAAAATGAGTCACAATAGATATTATCGGCAGCTTTAGCGAAGAGGTCCTTTTGACACGCCTTCTGTGAATTTTTATTTTGTTGTGTTTGTTCTACTATCGCAATTCTTTGCTACTCAATTTAGGAACCAATTCATCTGCCGTTGAATAAATCAATTCGGCTCAAAAGGTTCGTGGCCCGTCCCGTCTCGTTCCGCATTCGGTGTGAATAATTAGTTTTGCTTTACCTATGACGCAGAATGTTAATATAGTCACGCGATAACAAAATTTGCGCAGCCTTTCATGTGTTCCATGTTTAAATATAAAAATAATTCGTAACTCTACCTTATTTCATCAATCACATCTGACGAAGGACATCATAACTTAAGTGCTGATTACATATCCTTCGTCAGATCTAATAAACTCGCAAACCTCAACTGTCACAAGAATAGCGTTCGCATTTTAATCGTATTCGCGGTTAACCAAGCGCAAACACAGCGCAAATTTGCAAACGAATAAACATGGCTTTCACTGTGCAAACCTTATAATCCTTCGGGAAATACGATTACAGAAAAAGGAATCTTTGCTGTATATTAAAAGGAAAGCTAACAAGACAGAATAAATAGTTATGACAGCCCTGATGTCAGCAATTGCTCATCACTGTGTTGTGAGTCCTTTTTTTGTTCTTCTTACATTTCCTTTCCTTCTCATTCCTAAATCAGTCGTCAAATTGAAAGGAGTCAGCACAAACTGGCCTGTAATTTAAAAATTTTATATTTTTATAAATTGCCACACATCAATTTGATCTGATTTGACGTCACCGGGGTCTATTGTCAAAGTGTACAACCCTTGAAATTTGCTACCATTTTGTAATTTAAAAAAAAAAAAAAAAAAATCAACAAATGAAGATGGTGAAAGTGTCCCTTTTTTTTATGTGTGCGAGGGGATGAATGTCCGAGTGGAAAACTCATTTTTTAAAAGATTACACTCTGTGTGGCGGATAACGGTAACAATATATATTAAATTGCATGAAAAATTAATGTAACGCTTTGACGGGATTTGTCGCATTGCTGCATCGGCTATAGTCCGCTACGTCAGAGGGGGTTTCAAACAATCAGGGGGTTAGTTCTATGCGAGGGTTGATGATAGCAAAAGCATCGCATATCTTTCTAATCTCACGTCGCACGTTGCGAAGTGTGTCCTAGGTAAGAAGTCCCAAATCTTCGAGGTCATTACGACCGTTCGCCTGCTTCCTTCATTTGATTAATGATGGATCAAGTTTCGTCAAAGGTTTTCGCCATAATCGCTTTGTGAATCGGGCAAATCCTTGTGGCCCCCTTGATGTGCTTGTATATATCCATCAGCTGTTGTTTTCCATTTCCACTTGTCAGCGCGCGCGGTGGTTTTAAAATGATGAATGTTACGAGTGTAGATGGGAAAAAAAAGTAACGAGCAGAAGGATTTCCTTGAGTTTATTAAGAGCGAGGGAAGTGTGTGTGTATGTAACACCTTTGCCAGGGATTTTGCATGTTAACGTGAGCTACTTAGAGAAAGTTAAATGGAGTATATTCTTTGGTGTGGAAGGCATATGCTTGTACATACCTCTGACGCAAATCGTATGAAGTATGAAAGGGCTTACGATGTTCGGCAAAGTAAAGCGAATAAATTGAAGTGTTTAAATGTCAGGGAGAAAGATTGCTTTACGGTTTTTAAAGGTTGCTTTTTCAATCATACTAGTTTGCTCTGCATACGTTAAGGCGTGACGCGAAAATCGGCTTAAATTGAAAATGTTCCTTTAACAAAAGAATGTTCGATGTATCTCGGTATTTTTCATGTGAGGTACAGGGTCTTGAGTACGAGCTTGAACCAACAAGTAGTCAAATTCGTCGAGGTCATGGACATCATCCTGAACAAAATATTTCGCAACGATGTCAAGCGACGTATACAGCGTTCTGAAGAAATGAGCGAAGAACTGGGCTTTAATAAGAGTGCCTTGGATAAGGCTATCTAGCTCAAAGGTGAATCGTTGTGTATAAGCAACTTCGAAAGAATATAAGGAATCAGTCTCTCAGGGTACTCGAAAGTGCTGATGAATCACAACGCAAGATAAGAGACTTACAGAGGCTCTTTTAAGCTTTTTTAAGATTTAAAGAAGCTTAAGGAAAGGTCAAAACTGCCACTATAAGGTAGTACATGAGATAGGGTAACGAACCCGTTTGGAATATTTTTAGCGGCAGCAGACGAGAGAGAGGGAAGAGTGCTTTCTCACTAGAGCACTCTTCTTATTCCAGACGACAGCTCGATGGAATCAACGGTGACGTCTACAGTTCCAGTTAGGTTGAACTTAGTGAACACCTTATGCGAGCTGCTTCGACATATACAGATCACATGTCGGTAAAGAATTTCCAAGGTTAGTCAGGACGAAAAACTGAGACGTCTACTCATACTACGGCGATTGCTACAGATAACAAGAACAGTGTCTATTCGGGTGCGGATTGTATATTATATTACTTTTTTTTTCAATTTGCGCATATTCAAGGGGTTATGAATACCCTTAACATGTTTTTACATGGTGCGGACGTTGGAAAGGATAGATAAAGAGAGAGAAAGATTTGGTGTAGTAGTTTGAAGCTCAGTTGTTTAAGCTTCAGAGAAACTCCGGGGGTGGCGTCCAGATAATTGGGGAGATTTTTGTTATTTTTTGTCTTTGCTTCTGATTCACAGTATTTTTCCGCGATTACCGATGTCAAGGGAAAAGCGATCATTTAACAGAGCGAACAATTTTTCCAGCCATATGACCAAGCTACTGCCAGTGTTATGCCTTCGCAGTAGTGATCGCACAAGCTGTCGCAATTGATCGAACTGATTTTATATATTTCATGAGAAACAAATAAATGCTTTCTGACGCAAGGATTTGAGCCATGAACCCTTAGCGTGGCAATTGACGACGTTGCCACAACACCATTGCCACCCCCAATTAGGCAAGAAGTCTTGAGTTTCCAGCAGGCGAACGAGCGCCTCATGACTATTCGTATCAAGGCTAAATCCGCCGACCTTAGCCTAATATACGTTCACCTCCGTCACGATAAGATGGACTACGCAACGAAGGGTGACTTCTACCAGCCAACACGTATGAACAATGCCCTATTTCAAATTGACCTGGGTGATTTTAGCACAAAGCTAGGAAAAGAGGACGTCTTTGGTAGCGTGGCCGGACAGAACGACATCGCATCCGACAACGGATTCAGGATAGTCGACTTTGTGGTGGGAAAAAAAGTTGTCGTAGGTAGTACGCGGTTCTCGCGTCTTGATATTCACAAGGGGACATGGCTCTCTTTTGATAGTAAAACCGCCAACCAAATCGATCACATCGCGATCGACGCAAAGCACTCTTCCAATATTCTAGATGTCCGGACTTTCCGAGGGAGCCAACATGGACGATTACTACATAGTTGTAGCCAAGGTACGGATGAAGATATCGAGAACGGAGCGAAATCAACGAAATACTGTGAGGAAGTTTGACGTCGGACGGCTACAATCGCAAGAGACCGCCAGAGCCTTTACCGATTGAGTTTCTTTTGATATTAATCTAAGTCCTATGCCGCCAGCAGCAAATGCGGAAGACCATTGGCAGCGTTGCCAACAAGCCATCAAAGATACCGCCTTTGATGTACAAGGTTTCTCTCGGAAATGCCGGCGAGCACATGCAGCAAAAAAATAGGCATATATGGAAAGACTAGAGGCGCTGCATGGAAGGACTAGAGCGGCTCGCAAGCTCTACGAACGGAGGATAAAAGAGGAACATCGACTTCTCCGAAAGAAGAAAAAAGAGCATGAGAAGCGTTCGATCGAGGAGATTGGGAGACTATTGTAGGAATGATGTTCGAAAATGTTACCAAAAGGTAAAAAGAACATGCGAGGGTTTCAAAGCCAGAACAGAAGCCTGCACTCCACGGACGAAAATGGTATTAGAGTAGTAGAATCGCAGTTCGTGCTGAAGATATGGAAGAACACATCTGCAGACTGTTAAATGGCGACGATGAGCAATATTCTGCTGTCATACAGAATGATTCATTCAACAGTGACGATGATAGTCAAGATTCCCGTCAACCCGAACAGAATGAAGTGAAGGTAGCGATATCGAAACTAAAACCCAACAAAGCTGCTGGAGCCGACTCGATGGCTATGCCGCCGAACTTTTCAAGGCAGGAGGAGATGATGTGGTAAGGAGCATGAACCAGCTCATCTGTAAGATCTACGAAGGTACGCTCCATAAAAATACCAAATTTTGATTTGGAAAGTCATAAGGTTCATCTTTCTGTTTGGCACAAGTGTTTGACAGGAAATAATAATTTGACATTTTCTGAAATTGTGTCAAACAGTGAGAACGGACTGAGTTTGAACGGGTACTTTCTGGATGCATCGCTCTCAATAATCATATGACAGTCAAAGCTTGCCATACAGTCACAGAAAGTCTTGACTTGGATACCATTTTGGAAACGTTTTGGGAGCTAGAAGAAGTGGCAAAGAAAAAACCGCTTTCAGTAGAGGAAGAGCAGTGTAAGGAGCTTTTTTGCAGATTACACCAGCGCCAAGTGGGCGGAAAATACATAGTTCAACTTCGTTTTAAAGAAGGAATGCGCCCAGTGTTAGGTTGTCTTACCAATGAGCTCTTGTTAGATTTCCACAGCTGGAAAGAAAGTTCCAAACAAACGTATCGTTCTATAAAGAGTACAAAAGGGTTTTCAGGAGTACAAAAAGCTTGGGCATATGATGGAGATAAGCCCCACTTTGCTCAGGAAGTCTCATTATTTCGATCATCGCCAAGCAGTGATTAAGGAATCTAGCTCCACCACAAAACTCCGCATTGTTTTCGACGGGACCTGCATAGCGTTGGCCGACGGCTGCAAGATGACATATTTGACCACATTGCTCAGTTCAGATAGCATAAAATCGTCTTCGTGGTGGACATCAATAAGATGTATATGTAATTTGGGTTCCGTCGGACGATGCTGCATATCAACTCGTTTTGTGGAGAGATGTAGAAGAAGAAGATGTCAAATGTATCATGTATCATACGAGTACGTATCTAGCAGTGCGTACTCTTCCAACAACTGGCATCAGATGAACGAAATGACTACCCGCTTCACAAATCGCCCGGAAACATTTTTCCGTCGATGATGTCATTCACGAGGCAGACTCTGAAGACGAAGCCATTGAAATACAGCGCCAGTTTTGGACAATGTTGCAGCGTGGAGGTTTTCCATTACGAAAATGAGCTAGTAACATTAAGTGGCTGATGTCTTTCGTTCCTGCGGAGGATAGAGAAGTCCAGGTACAATTCTCATTCGACGAAGAAAATACTATAAGGACACTGGTAAGGACAACTTTTCATTTAAAATCTGTTTTCAGGATTCATGAAGGACGACGAAGCGAATGATTCTTCCAGACATCTGTCGTCTGTATGTTCCAATGGGATGGATTTCTTCGTGCTTCATCGTTGGCAAAATCCTTATGTAGGACATTTAGAAACAATATCAAACGTGGGACAGCGAGCTCCCACTAATAATCATTTCTGCAAGGCACAGCCTGAAGACTGATTTAAGCACCATCAATATCATCAAGATTACTCACTGGGTATATCTAACCAAGCAGTCACAACTCGAAATTCACGGCATCTGCAAAGCCTCGGAAAAGAGGTATGCTGCAGCAGTATTATACTCATTCGAGCCATCCTCGGGAAGAGCATATTAACAAATCTTCTTTTATCGAAGACCAGAGTCGCACCGCTCAAAAGTAAATCATTGGCACGGTTGGAGCAATGTGGAGCTCAGCTACTAGCGCACTTACTGGTGCACACCATGGAGACGATGGAACGCCAGTCTTCAAAAATATATGCTTGGCATTGATGTGATTCGCAGATCACGCTCGCGTGGATCAAAACTCCTTTATACATACGAACTACATTTGTTGCCAACAGGGTAACAGAAATCAGGAGCTAATAGACCCTAATTGCTGGAAGTATCCGTGCGTTCCGTCAAAGGATAATCCAGCAGACATTGCATCGAGATGACTTTCTCCAACAGAATGGTGGTAAGGTCCTGTGTTTTTGCAAACCTTTGACGATTATTACCCCGTTAAAGACCTTTTTCAGCTCTGCGTGCAATTCATCGCCTTTGAAGATAACCAAATTTTCACTCGATTTTCATAGTTAACGCATTTACTTCGAACCACATTGGCTTCGCTTTTTCAGCGTCAAACTATCGTTTGATCCAACTTAGTGTGTCGGGATAGGAAACGCTCGTCTGGAGCACTCAGACACAACTGGTCGATTGTACTACCAGAGAGCAAACCTTGATTTACCTATTTTATTGGAATTTCCTTGTCTTTCTAAGAAAGCCAAGCAAACACTTGATGAGGAGCTTATAGTACCAGCACTAACCACATCAGCACCGAGGATCTGACACCTGATACGAGCAAAGGCCGGACACTCGCAGAGATAATGTTCCGCGGTGTCGTCGCTCTCTCCACAAGCGTCACATATTGTAGTGTCTCTTAAGCCGAACACGATAAGGTGCTTGGCAAAAGCAGAGTGGCCTGTCAAGATACCAATAAGTTGTCTTTTCTGCTGAAAGACAGCAAGAATGCCGCTGATTTCTTACAGACGTCCGGGAGCATGCATCCTGGAGAGTCATGCCACACACAATTGTGCTCGTGAGAGACCCATAGAATAGAAGTCCTAGCTGAGGACGCAGGTAGACCCAACTCGGGTTGGGTCTCTAGGCCTTGTCTAGCAATCTCATCGGAGATCTCGTTCCCCAAGATCCCAGTGTGACCTGGGACCTAGATAAGAGACAGAGAGTTCAGCCTTGCGACCGAGTTCAAAGAGTTTTTGGTTTCACGAACTATTTTGGAAGTGGTTATAGGATTAAAGAAGGTCTTAAACCTAGACTGACTGTCACTACAGACACAAATGCTACGGCCGTTCCACCTGTTCTTCACAACATCGTTCATGGCCATTGGATTGCATAAGTTTCCGCTTGGAAAAAAGACGCATATTTGCCTAACGATAAAAGAAGTGTAATATTGTCGACTTCTACGAAGACACCAGCACCAGACGCTTGACTGGTTTCGTAACCGTCCGTAAAATAACAACTGCGTTCCATTCCTGGATCAGACTCTGGCCGAAGCCAGTCCTGAACACATGGAAAGTCGACTCTGAATTTGCGCATCACCTGAAGTGCTGGTGTCTTTGCGTCAGACGGCATATCCATAAGACAGGAGTCGTAAGATAAGTGTCGCGCAAGTTCATCAAAATGCCAGTGTGGAGTATACTAAAAACCACGCCGCTAAAGACGATGGATGGCTTTAATAGTGCAGCCCATGATATAAGTATCAAGGGGAGGTAAGTTCAGCATCTAGACCAGAGCCAGGCATACTCGGAAAAGCTCCCATGCAGCCGAGACAAGCCGTTCTTTCGAGTTTGGTGCAAAAGGCAGCCACATATTTACGCGAGAGCTCCTTCCACCAAATAGCCGACGCATATGTGAGGAATGGTCTTATAATAGCCGTGTAGATCCAAAGTCAAACAATATAATAGTAGCTCAAGTCGTCACAATACTCCCCATTGCAACATCGTTTGATCCACTTCATTCAAAATTAAGTCGAATTAAGTCAAAAGAAAAGTTGTATTTAATAATTAAGTAAAATTTGACTTGGAACTAGTCAAAATTGGAACAGTGATCTTCCATAAAGTTAGTCTGTCAAACTCCGAATACAGCATGTACCTAAACAAAAACGAAAAGGGATGTTTCTAATAATAATACTAAATTTTCTTCACCACAGGGGACAGATAAAACCTAAAAATAACACCATACATACAGTACAACAATCTCCCCAAGGATTACCGCCGTCACTCCTGCTTAACTTAACACCACCCCTACACGCTTCAACCTCAGACCCAATATGAAATTTAAATAATTGAAAGGTATCAACACACTGCGCAGTGAATAAACCGTCAATATAACCCAATTCAAGTCATGGAATTAATTAACCCCTCTGACAGTCGTTCATTCATATTGGTACTTACTATTTACGGCAGCCCCCTTATCAGGACCGAATTAACGTAATTACACTTCACCAAAGTACAGTTATATGTAGGTACCCCTCTCGCAATTAGGCAATCAAAAAATAATAAATTCGTGATTTCGCCGCGCTCTTCGACTGTGTGACTGCGAAGAAAACTTCCACAAATAACTCAGTCACTCAGCAGAAAAAGGATACCTATACACGCTATACGAGTGGGTATAGTTCTCGGGAAACCCCCAAAACGGGAGGCGGCATTGGGGTAAAGGAACTACGGGCTCCCCATCGGATGAGTCATGAAGGTCATGACGACACAACGGGGAGCAAATACCAGCGCACACACTGGAAAATTCCCTCACACAGATTTGCGACAGGCAGGATTCCCCTACACGACAGCACCTACACATACAGTCTCTGCTGGTGAGTGACTCACCCACTTAATGTTATTAGCAACGAGGACGAATGAAAAGAGAAAAACCCAAAGAAGAGCGAATAAATGTGATAACTTACCCTTTTCCGGAGAATTTGTGAACGTAGTACGAATAAAAATGGCAAAAATCAATTTCACCAATGGAAAATGTCAAAAATAAATCTATCCTTTCACTCACTTTAATCACAACAATAATGATAACAAACAACAAGGACTCGCATGGAGGTAGGACAATGACACTTGAGTTAATCGTTTGTCTCATAAAAAAAAAAAAAAAAAACATACACACACTCACGCAGAAACAAGAAACAACAGGAGGGATTGTTTGATTTTCTCACTTCGAAAACTCACTAATAGATTTCGTTTTTATTTATTTAAAATGTTTCCCGTTTCTCGTTTTCCAAAATAAGAATTTCCCTGATTTCCGTTGAGATAGATGGACCAAAAAAAAAAAAACCGTCAAACTTGAGAGAGATGAGAAAAGTTGAACGAAAAGTCCTTTCCAGCTTCACTGCTGCTGATGTGACATTACAAACACTTTTCTTCCAGATTTCTAAGCTGATATGCTTCCTTCTAAATTTTTACAAGTTTTTATTTCTTTTTTAATTATTTTATTACAAATCTTAAAAAGAGCAAAAAAAACAAAACAAACTGTGCCACAAAAGATGGCCGTATATCCTGTGTTTAAGAGTGTGTGTGTTTGTTGCGGTGTACAAGAAAAACCCTGCACTGGATGGCCCGATTACTGTTATGGTCACGACAAAGTCTCGATGAGAACTGCGGAAAAGCGACAAGGATAAGGCTTTTAATTCGGTTTTATTTTATTTTTTTTTTTCTCAACGAAGAGCTTACACAACATGCCGGGAAGTTTTCAGAGGGTTGAATAAATAGAGAAATACGATTACAATACAACAGTACACAACATTAGCGAAAAATCCCAATAAAATATCGCTTTAAGGGATGAAAATAGATAGACAGAGATGACGATAGGGGGAGAGAGAAAAGCATTTGCTGCAGCCAGGCTGGCATTGCCGCACAAGTTTCCAATTGTGTTTAGGGAAATTTTATCCCACGAGAGAAATTTTGACATTTTCTCAACCCAACGCAAGAGTGTGAAGGATGCTTAAGGCATGCGCAGTCTATTTCGGAGCTATGGCAGAGCTTTCTTTACTTTTGGGAGACATTATTGTTTACTTGAGAAAAACTTTGGAAGCATTTTGCACAAGAATTTCGATTGTGCTACCCTGAGTAGGGAATTATTAATGAAAGTTAGGGTAAAGGGGGTATAATTTGTAGAGTAGAGGTTTAGGAAGCACTGGAAGATAGTCTCTTCATAATCATGAGTGGTATTTGCGAACGAAGAATTTGTACCAAAAGATCAAATAGCGGGTGGGCCATCTAGTGATTTCTTTTTAAATTATAGGTTATTTTGACACTGACAGCTGTTTCCTGCTCGAAATCTAGACAGAAAGTCAGAATCATTTCTCCGCGGAACGAAATAAGTCGCTTTACGCTTGAACAACATTGGGAAATATTGAAAACTTATTTCGAAAGTGAGTGCTGTGTAGCCCAAACAGCGCGTTTTTTGAAAAGAAGTTTTGGCCGAAATGAAGCACCCACGACTCAATTCACGAACATCAACTCGTCATCGATCTCAACAGCTCAACATTTCACGCACTAGCCTGAGGAGAATTCTGCACAAAGATCTGGGATTATTCGCTTACAAGGTCCAATTGATTCAGTAATTGAAAGCGCATGACCATCCGCTTCATTACCGCTTCGCACTTTGGGCCTTAGAGCAGCTTGAATTGGACAACGATTTTGGGCGAAAAATCATCTTTTCTGACGAGGCACATTTTCATCTCGGCGGCTACGTTAACAAACAAAATTGCCGCATCTGGGGCTCGGAAAACCCGCACGTTATTGTCGAGAAGCCAATACATCCACAGAGAGTGACAGTTTGGTGCGGATTGTGGAGTAGTGGCATCATTGGACCATTTTTCTTCGAAAATGAGGCTGGGAACAACGTTTCGGTCAACGGTGGGCGTTACAGAGCCATGTTAACGACTTTTTTTTTACTGAAATTGAAGACATGGATTTGGACGACCTCTGGTTTATGCAGGATGGCGCGCCATGCCACACAGCCCATGCAACAATCGGTCTTTTGCGCACCAAATTCGCAAATCGTGTTATCAGCCGTCTTGGCGATGTCAATTGGCCGCCTCGGAGCTGCGATTTGACCCCTTTGGACTTTTTTTTTTGTGGGGAACCGTGAAGGACCGATGTTATGCCAACAATCCGGAAACGATTCAAGCACTTAAGGCCAATATCATCCAAGCAATCCGTGAGCTACAGCCCGAAACCATCAACAAGGTCTTGGAAAATTAGAGTGATAGAATGCGCTACTACGAGGCCAGCCGAGGCAGCCACTTGAACGACGTTGTGTTCCATAATTAGAGGGAATAAGGCCATAATACATGGAAAAAATTTCATTTTGTTCACTTTATTGCATTTTTAAAAAGAAACTTGTAGTTGGCCCACCCTGTATATGTGTGTAAAGGGTAGATAGATAGATACGTACAGCTAGCAATGATACCTACTTATTCAAATTGTCATGTTTCAGCAGCTGTCAAAGTTACCAATGACATCCAGCTGTCAAAATATTTAGTAAGGCTTGCCATTTCATCATGCATCGTTTTAGGCTTGCCGAACGTACAAAAATTATTAAAAAATATTATCGAAATTCCGGCTCAGTTGTAAATACGCAACGTAAATTTTGTCGTGAGGTCGGTCATCATCATGGCTTCAGTGTGCAGGCAATTCGTTGCACAGTGAAAAAGTTTGATCGTGAGTACACTCTTTTGGACCTTAAGCCAACAACCAGACAGAGATTGGTGCGAAATGAAGAAAACATAGGCGCCGTAGCGGCCAGTATCGAAGAAGACTCAACTAAACCAATTGAATTTCCCTATGAATCTGTATAAGTTTATAATGTCTATGTTAGACAGGTCAGTTAAGTCTTCAAAGAAGTATTCCCCTAATATTTTCTTTCTCAGGGCAGCTAGCGCTGGGCATGTGCCGAGGAGGTGGAGATTGTTCTCCTCTTCCTCTTCATCTCTGCAGCTTCTACAGTAATCATTTGCTGGGACTCCCATTCTAGTAGCGTGTCTACCTAACATGAAAGGAGTTTTTTGGCTTTCTTAGCGTCTAGGAGAGGCCAGATCTTTCTGGTCGATACGCACGTAGACAGATTACTCCATCTATCGTTTACAGTAGCTTGCGCTTCGTTAAACATATGAAGTTTCATCGTTTGGGTGCCGGTACCTCTCTGTTGACAGCTAGAGGTAGTACGGTGCCTTGCGTAGCTAGTTCATCTACTTTACAATTGCCTGGAATGTCTTTGTATCCCGGGACCCAGCACAGAGTGATATTGCATCTGTCCGCAATCTCGTTAAGAGATTCGCGGCAATGACCAACTTAGATCTTATTGTTGGCGTTTCCAGACCATAGACTGACTGTCTATGTAAAGGCCGATAGACCTACCATCTATCGGGTACAAAGAGAGTCTGCGCGCTGTTTCACGAATAGCCGATATTTCCGCTTGAAAAATGCTGCAGTGGTCCGGAAGTCGGAGAGCTCCGTTTATCAGAGGTGCTTCCGAAAAAATACCCAAGCATGTGCCCTCCGATGTTTTGGAACCATCTGTATAGATTTCTATTGCGGCGTCATTTAGAATGGTACCGTCATCCCATGCGAATCTGTCAGGGATCGTGGTGTTATATTTGATGTTGAAATCATAAATGGGGATATATAATCTGTTTCTCTGAGATTGGAGTTTTGTAGAATTTTCATGTGGCCGATTTGTGAACTTGACCACTGGAGAGATTCTCTCAGTCTTAGGGCTGCTTTAGATGCAATGGGAAAGATATTGAGTAGGATTTCTAAGGCGGCTGTGGGGGTGGACCTGAGAGCCCCTGTGATGCACCTACATGCTAATCGCTGTACTCTTTCTATAGAGTTTGTGTTGCACCTTGTTTCGAGTGCAGGCCACCAGACAAGAACACCATAAAGCAGAATTGATCTGACCACCGCCAGGTACAACCAGTGGACTATATTAGGTCGAAGACCCCATTTAGGACCTATAGCCTTTATACAGGTGTAGATGACGATTTCTGCTTTCTTGGTGCGGTCTAGAATATTCTGTTTCCAGTTAAGTTTACTATCAAGGGTTAACCCTAAGTATTTTGCTGTGTTTGTAAAGCTGAGTTCCGTGTTTCTAAACTTAGGGGGAGCTATGATCGGGATTTTATATTTCCTAGTAAAAAGTACTAGTTCAGTTTTGGACGGATTTACGTTAAGCCCAATACTGTCCGTCCATTTCGCTACTAAATTTAGCGCCGAATTCAGTAGATCGCTTAGGGTTTGGGGGAATTTACCTGAAATGGCTATAGCGATATCGTCAGCATATCCTACGACCTTATAGCCTTTATTTTCTAGTGAAGTGAGTAGCTTATTCACTACTAGTATCCAAAGTAGCGGAGAGAGAACACCACCCTGGGGAGTGCTTTTGTGTGCTCACCTTTTGGTTGAGCAGTACCCAAACTCGGATAGAATTTGTCTGCTGAAGAGTAAACCCGGCTTATTTTGCGATTGGATTTGGGCCTACATCAGTGGCAGCAAAGTAATCGTGCCGTCAGACATCACCTAACGAACAGAACCGATCAGAACTGACAGCGCGTTTATCGTTAAGTTCTTATCGTAAAATACTTTGTAGACACTTTGCACTTTCTAGAAAGGGCTGATCATTTTTTGGTAGCTTCACCGCGCACACGGGCATCAAAACTCTAGCGGCCTCCCCGCAATAATTGATTGGACATTGTGCCCGCCACCACAATTGTACCCGAATTTAGTTTATAGAAATATAGTTACACTTAAATAAAGTTAAGACGATTAAAGGTTTTCGTGTGTTTCTCTTTCCACCGTGGCAACGATCCCCACACACCCACAGAAAATTGTACTGACGCAAGAACTATCAGTGCGGTTTCAGGCCAGGAAAGTCCACCATCGATTAAATCTTCACACTTCGGCAGATCCTGGAGAAAACCCAGCATTCCAAATCGATACTCACCACCTCTTTATCGATTTCAAGACCACCTATGACAGCATCTATAGAGAAGAGCTTTATAGAGCCATGTCTAGTTTTGACATCCCTGCCAAACTTGTCCGTCTGTGCAGGCTGACGATGGAGAACGCTCGCTGCTCCTTCAAGGTCGGTAATGACCTCACCGAGACCTTTGATGTCAAAAAAGGTTTTAGACAAGGTGACGCGCTGTCATGTGACTTCCTTAACATTGTGCTTGAACGGATTGTGCGGAACTCACAAGCCAACACCGGAGGCACAATCTATTACAAGTCTGAACAACTGCTTGCATACGCCGACGATATAGACATTATCGGAAGAACTTAGCGGGCTGTCACCGGTGCATTTGCAAGCATTAGGGCGGGAGCGGCCAAAATGGGTTTGGCGATAAACGAGGGCAAAAATAAGTACATACTCTCAACAAGAAGGGAAAGCCAACACCGACGAATTGGACAGAACGTCACAGTGGGCAGCTATAACTTCGAGGTAGTAAGGGACTTTGTCTACCTTGGCTCTGCTATAAACTCTTGCCAATCGCTGTTTTTTGGGCTAATAAGGCAACAGTGAAGCCATAACTCGAACAACCAAAGAGACTCTGTATAAGACCCGGATCATCGCACTCCTGCTTTACGGCGCTGATACATGGACTTTATTAAAAGAGGATGAAAACATCCTTGTTCGGTATGTTGACGGGTTTTGGAGGAGAAGATTCAATCACGAACTATACGAGCTGTACAGCGACATCGACCTAGTCAAAAAACCGCCTATTGGAAGTCTGAGATGGCTAGGACATGTAGAGCGAATGGACACCAACGCTCCGGCCCGCAGAGTCTTCGAATCTAACCCCGAGCAACGACGCAGTAGAGGGAATCATCGCCGTAAGTGGCGCGCACAAGTTCAAGGGGACCACGACCAACTTGGAGTGCGCAACTGAAGGCAATTAGCCAAAGACCGGTTGAATCCATTGCTTGTTGGTTGAGGCCCAGGTTCACCCGGAACTGTAGCGCCACCTAAGTAAGTAAGTAAGTAAGAACTGAAGGCTCCATGCCATACATACATTGGCGACTGGGTCATCTCACGGCGGGCATTCATCAATTGGCTGCCGCGATCATGCGACTTATATATATATATATATTTGGCGCAACAGCTCTTTAAAAGTGCCAGGGCCTAGCTTCTCGCAACCACTCGTGTTGTGTGCGTTATATTTTTCACACGAATGGAAGGGACCTACAGTTTAGTACCGTATCCGAACGGCGATTTGAGAAGCTTTTTCGAGACAACAATACTCTCGGATATTTGTCAGACGCTCGCGAGAGGTGGGACCGTGAAAAAAACTTTTTGGTGTTTTCTGGGATTCGAACTTGGAACCTCATGCGTAGTGGTCCGACACACTAACCACTTACGCCACGGCGCCCACATGCGACTTGACACCACTCGATTATTTTCTCTGGAGCTACGTCAAGTCCTTAGTCACGCTAACAAGCCAACCACTTAAGACGAGCTCGAGGCCAACATTCGCGACGCTATTGCCAGAATAACGCCGTACGTATTGGACCGAGTTATCAAAAATTGGACCGACCGCTTGAAGCACTCACAGCGAAGCCAAGGCGGCCATTTAAATGATGTGCTATTCCACACATAATGGCATGAATGTAGCTTCAAAATAAAGCCAGAATCAATTTTATATCTCACACCGTTGTTGTTCTATTTCAATTTTTTTTTCTATCGTTGTTATCTGGTCACCCTGTATAAGGGAAAAAAGAAGACTTACGCCCGTTCATCAACATTACAAGGAACTCAAAAGACGAGGTATTAGATACGAAAGGAAGACAACTTATGGACGACTAAGATCATTACCTTGTTGTAGCCAAGGTGCGAATGCGGATATCCCGAACTTAGCAACAAAGAAGAAACTAACGTTGAAAAGCTTCAATCGCAAGAAACCGCCAGACTCTTCGCTGAAGGCGTTTCCCGAAATCTCTCAATCACCCCTATGCCGCCAGCATCAAGTGCCGAAGACCTGTTGCAACGCTGCCAACATGCCACCAAAAACGTCGCAACTAATAGGCTGGGTTTCGCCCGACCAACACCGCGAAACCCCTGGTTTGACGAAGAATGCCGGCAAGTGCATGCAGAAAACAAGAGACATGTAAAGCGGTGCTCCAAAGAAAGGCGAGAGCTGCTCGAGAGCTCTACGAGCAAAAGCGACGGGAAGAACATCGGCTTCTCCAAAAGAAGAAGATAGAGCATGAGAAGCATGAGAATATGGAAAAACTACTTCTGCAGACTGTATAACGACGACGAAGACTAACATTCCGCTGTCAGGCAGAATGAATCATTTAACATAGAAGATGATAGTCAAAATTTCCGGCCACCTGACCAAAACAAAGTGAGGATAGCAATATCCAAGCTGAAATCCAACAAGGCTGCTGGACCTGACGGCTTACCAGCCGAACTTTTCAAGGCAGCTGGTGATGAATTGGTAGAGTGCATACACCAACTCATCTCTAAGATTTGGTCAGACGAGTGTATGCCTGATGAATGGAATCGCAGCATCGTTTACCCGATCCGCAAGAAAAGAGACCCCTCAACTGCGTCCATTATAAAGGCATCAGTCTCCTCAACATCACATACAAGATCCTTTCTGCGATATTGGGTGAACGCCTGAAACCTTCTATTAACAGCCTGATTGGCCCCTATCAGTGCGGTTTCAGGCCAGTAAAGTCCACCATCGATCAAATCTTCACACTTCGACAGATCCTGGAGAAAATCCATGAAGTCCAAGTCGATACTCATCATCTCTTTATTGATTTCAAGGCCGCTTATGACAGCATCTATAGAGAAGAGCTATACAGAGCCATGTCTAGTTTTGGCATGTGCAGGATGACGATGACCTTTGATATCAAAAAAGGTTTTAGGCAATGTGACGCGCTGTCATGTGACTTCATAAATATTATACTTGAACGAATTGTGCGGAACTCACAAGCCAATACCAGAGGCACAATCTACAAGTATCCGTACAACTTCTTGCATACGCCGACGATATAGACATTATCGGAAGAGCTCAGTGGGCTGCCATCGGTGCGTTTGCAAGCATTGAAGCAGAAGCGGCCGAAATGGTTTTAGCAGTAAGCGAAGGCAAAACCAAGTATGTATATCTACGCTGTCAACAAGAAGGGACAATCAACACCGACGAATTCGACAGAACGTCACAGTGGACAGCTATAACTTCGAGGTAGTAAGGGACTTTGTCTACCTCGGCACTGCTATTAATTATGAAAACGACACCAGCGTAGAAATCAAGCGAAGAATAACTCTTGCCCTATCTGATCTGATCATCCCATCAGCTTTACAGCGCTGAAACATGGAATTTATTGAAAGAGGATGAATATCGGTCGCTTTGACAGAAAAATTCTTCGTAAGATATTCGGTCCCGTTAGCGTTGGCGGGTTTTGACGAACTTTACGAGCTGTACAGTGATATCGACCTAGTCAAACAAATGTGTATTGGACGTTTAAGATCGCTAGGACATGTAGAGCGACTGGACATCAACGCTCCGGCCCGCAGAGTCTTCGAATCTAACCCAGAAGGACGACGCAGTAGAAGACCTTCTCGGTATAGGTGGCGCGCCTAAGTTCAAGTGGACCTGGACCAACTTGGAGTGCGCAAGTGGAGGCAATTATCTAAAGACCGAGCTAAATGGAGAGGATTGATGGTTTAGGCCCAGGTTCACCCCGAACTGTAGCGCCACCTGAGTAACTAAGTTAATGAATGGGTGAAGGAAAGTGGAATCACGCTCAGGAGGTAGGAATGTTATGGTGCAATAATAGACAAGACGGGGCAATCAATATTTCCAGCTAGCAATTGATGAATAATACATACATACATATTTGATGCAAACAGTTCATGAAGGGCCTGAAGCCTAGCTTCTCGCAACCACTCATGTTGTGTGCGTTATATTTTTTGTACGAATGGAAGGGACCTACAGTTTTGTGTCGTATCCGAAGGGCAATATTTATTTTGTCCTCTAAGAATTTTTTTTCATGACAACAATGCTCCCTGATGTTTGCCAGAGCTCCCCGAGAGGTGAGAACACGAAAAAACTGTTGATGTATTTTGGGATTTGAACATTGAACCCGATGCGCAGTGGTCCAACACACTAACCACTACGCTACGGCGAATAAAGGATATGTCGGCAATATCAAGACGGTTTTGCAGACTGTAAGTTGATGCGTATCAGATGATTGTCGTGAAAAGGATGAATCTGTGCTGAAAAGTTTCAATTCTTTTGATATAGACTTCGTAAAAAGACGAAGCATAGTGGAAGAAGAAGATATTATAGAGGAGAAGAAAAAAGAACCTCCAAGACTTACTAGCAATGGAACAAACTGGGAGGGCTTTAGAAATGATTGCGAAACAAATATCGCCTTAAATGTATCACTTAAAACACCTTGTGAACTGGAGGACGAAGTTGATCGTTTTATGGAAGCAATTCAAAGAGCGGCTTGGAGAAATACTCCTTCTAGAAGCTATAAGATCAACCGCAACGAAAAGTATCCCAGAGAAATAATTAAATTGATGAGGAAGAAAAGAAAAGCACGAAAGAAATGGCAAATCACTCGTGCACCGCAGCAAAAAACTGTCCTTAACCAACTCTGCAATCGCCTTAGAGATAGCATTCGGGAATTTAAAAGCAAAAAGATAGCGATCTACCTTGAAAATCTCTCCGGTGAAAGAGAATCAAATTATTAGCTTTCGAAAGCGCTAAAAGGCATCCGAAAACCTCAAATGCAAGCGCCACCAATTCGGAAAAACGATAGAAACTGGGACAAGAGCGACAAAGAAAAGGCAGAACTTTTTGCTTTGCACTCAGAAGAAACGTTTAAGCCGTTCGGCGGGCCTTTGTTAACGCCCGACTCCCTAGTCACAACATCTGATAACTTAAAAGTAAAAAAAAATTGCATTGATTGAACTGAGGGAAGTGATTAAATCTAATCTAAAGACAAAAATAGCTCCGGGTTACGACTTGATAACGGCGCAGGTGGTCAAGGAATTGCCGAATAAAGCTCTTATCAAACTGCTCTAATTGATCAACGCTTCGTTCAGATTGCTCTGCGTTCCGAGACAATGGAAAGTCGCCGAGATTATAATGGTCTCTGAACGAGAAGAAATCATATCGGTTTATTTCCCTATTGCCGGTTATCTCAAAAATATTCGAAAAACTACTTTCTAAACGTCTACAACCCGTAATCGACGAAAGACGTCTCTTTCCTGACCATCAGTTTGGATTTAGAATCAAACATTCTACAATCGCCCAAATCCACAAAATAACTGACGTGATTAAGAAAACCTAGAACCCCACAGGCGGATCAGTAGAAATGCGGTGAAGTGGGAGGGTTGTGATCCCTTGTTTTCGGATCATAGCCTCGCTGATAAAAGGAAGAAGAAGATTAAGAAAACCTGGAGAAAACCCAAGAAGTCCAAATCGATACTCACCATCTCTTTATTGATTTCAAGACCGCCTATAACAGCATCTATAGAGCTTTATAGGGCCATGTCTAGTTTTGACATCCCTGCCAAACTTGTTCGTCTGTGCAGGATGACGATGGAGAACGCTCGCTGCTCCATCAAGGACTTCTTTAATATTATATTTAAACGGATTGTACGGAACTCACAAGCCAACTCCGGAGGCACAGTCTATCACAAGTCTGTACAATTGCCTGCATACGCCGACGATATTGACATTATTGGAAGAACGCAGCGGTCACCGGTGCGTTTGCAAGCATTGAGGCGGAAGCGGCCAAAACGGGTTTAGCGATAAACGAGGGCAAAACCAAGTATATGCTGTCAACAAGAAGGGACAACCAACACCGACGAATTGGACAAAACGTCACAGTGGGCAACTATAACGTCGAGGTAGTAAGGGACTTTGTCTACCTTGGCTCTGCTATACACTCGAAAAACAAGATCAGCTCAGAAATCAAGCGAAGAATAACTCTTGCCAATCGCTGCTTTTTGGGCTTATGAGGCAATTCAACAGTAAAGCACTATCTTGAACAACTAAGGAGACTCTGTATAAGACCCTGATCATCCCAGTCCTGCTTTACGGCGCTGAAAAAGAGGATGAAGATATCCTTGGTCGCTTCGAGAGAAAAAATCTTCGTATGATATTAGGTCCCGTTTGCATTGACGAGTTTTGGAGGAGAAGATTTAATCACGAGCTATACGAGCTGTACAGCGACATCGACTTAGTCAAAAGACTGCGTATTGGACGTCTGAGATGGCTAGGACATGTAGAGCGAATGGACACCAACACTCCGGCCCGCAGAGTCTTCGAATCTAACCCCGAGGGACGACGCAGCAGTGGACCTCCTCGCCGTAGGTGGGCGCACAAGTTCAAGGGGACCTCGACCAACTTGGAGTGCGCAACTGGAGGCAATTAGCTAAAGACCGAGCTAAATGGAGAGGCTTATTGGTTTAGGCCCAGGGGCACCCCGAACTGTAGCGCCACCTAAATAAGTAAGTAAGATTGAGAAAGCTCTCGAAGAAAAAAAGATTTCTTGTGGTGTATTTCTTGTGGGCACCGTGGCGTAAGGGGTTAGTGTGTCGGATCACTACGCATGAGGTTCCAAGTTCGAATCCCAGAAAACACCAAAAGGTTTTTTCACGGTCCACCTCTCGCGAGCGTCTGACAAACATCCGAGAGTATTGTTGTCACGAAAAAGCTTCTCAAATCGCCGTTCGGATTCGGCATTAAACTGTATGTCCCTTCCATTCGTGGGAAAAATATAACGCACACAACATGAGTGGTTGCGAGAAGCTGGGCCCTGCCACTTTAAAAAGCTCTTGCGCCAAATATTTGTATTTGTATTTGTATTTCTTGACGTCTCACAAGCTTTCGATAAGGTTTGCCACAAAGGCTTGGAGTATAAATTGCAACTACTACTGCCACGGCAACTCTTTTTAATATTACGATTGTACCGCACCAAGAGAATCTTTCGTGTTAAGCACGGAAATGATTACTCTGACTTCAAGGAGATTGCGGCCGGAGTCCCACAAGGAAGTGTACTTGGCCCGCTTCTATATGTACTCTACACGCGCTATATTCTACAGGAAAGAAACTGCGTCGTCGCCACGTTTGCGGACGATACTATTGAAGCAGGAACTGGAAAGCTGCAATATGCTATTAATAAAGTCCACACTTGGACGAATTCTTGGCGTATTGTGCTGAACGAAAACAAAAAAGTGGATAGATTGCCTAAACTCGGCTCAAATACCATATGCGAACGAAGCAAAATATCTAGGAATGACTCTAGATGTTAAGCTTAAATGGAAATCGCACGTAAAAAAGAAACGCGACGAACTTCAAAACAAATACCGACAAATGTACTGGCTACTCGGAAAACATTCGAAGTTGAGCCTGCATAACACACTGCTTATCTATAAGCAAGTACTAAGGCCTGTATGGACGTATTGTCTACAACTATGGGGTTGTACCAAGAAAAGCAATAGAAACATCATACAAACTTTTGAAAATAAATTTCTTAGAACGATCGTTAGCGCACCCAGGTATGTACGTAACGAAGATATTCATCGGGATCTGGGAATTCCCAGCCACTTGGAAGAGGTAACCAAATTTGCGCGTAAACACAAAGATCGTGTCCACAGCCATTGCAACCGTACCGCCATTCAACTACTTGACGCGAACAATTCAATTCGTCGTCTGCAAAGGACAAAACCTTTTGACCTCGCGTCATGGTGTATGCCGGTCGAGAAAAACGCACGAACTTTCATTGGAATTTAACTTGTCTAAAGTGCTGTATTCCTTTTAAATTACATACGAATATCTTTTTCCAAAATCACGAGTCTCGTAAGCGAAAATAAAACTGCTGGATAAGCGTCGGCTTAGTTGTAGTACTAATTTTGAAGAGTGGTGTTTTTTTAGTGACTAAAAATCTCACACTTTAGAAGATTTTTCACCTGCTCTCGGCAAAATAAAAAAAAGATACTTGAGATACGAAGTTTCGCAGAGTTTAGAACAGCGTGTAAATAATTGCAAAAATGTTTAGCCGGAGCGAACTTATGAACAACTTACAACAGTACAATAAAGATTGTTCAATTTTGCCTAGAATGAAAAACTTCTAAACGGTAGGACATCGAAATAAATTCACAAAAACGTCTCTAAAAGAAATTGGCCTTAGAACTCAAGGGCAATCATTTTAAAGTAACAAAAGCATTCAAACAGATTAATCAGATTCCTAAAATACAGAAAGAATTCGTTGCCTTCCTTATAAAGATTTTGTGATTCCACCCTCTGCACCACTACTTTCCGCGACATTTCACCACTTGCTACCCCATCTGACTAATCTCCCTTAATGCATCGTAAATTTCATCCACCCGCCTTGGGAGGTGTTTCTCTCTACCCACACCAGTAATATTCTTAAGTAGTAATTACGCTACAAGATTAATTTCTATCTTTGTCCGGGATTACAAGTGTGCTCCACTTCAGATTTGCTTCAGAATGATTAAATTCCTCGGAAACCCTCAACAATGTTATCTTCAATCATTTTTTATGACTCAGTTCGCACGTCTTTGAAACCGAAAAAATATATAAATGAGAAAAAAAAAAATCTGGAAAAACCATGATCCTGAATCCATTTGAGAACAACTGCAGACACTTTAGATACTTTGACCAAATTTAGTATAATTTCACCTCCCGCTCCCATGCCATCATTGTTTCTTCTTCATTGTTGTGTTTAGTGCATCATCAAAACTAGTGCTCCATTGAGGCACTATAACAACAGTTTCTACACCACACAACATTCTCATCTATGTTCTCAGTCAAAGATACGTAGAAAAAGATACTACAGAGCGAAACGGAATGAAGAAATCCATTCACACACACGCATATGACAGGTTATTATCGTCAGATTTTTGCTTATAAATTAGAAGATCCGCACATTTGGTGGCATCAGTTGTGTTCTACCTTCGGGCTGTTAAACAACTTTCATACACATATACACACGATGGTATTGGTTCGTAGTACTAGTTCTAGTGGATATTCACTTCTTACCTTCTTGGTCTACAGAAACTCATCATAGTCCTCGCCATCATTGGATTATCGACGGCAGCAAATCTGTCGAATAAATATCTTCCTCCAAATAGTGCTGCATCTGCAGGAGGATATTCAGGATTCTTGCAGAGCCCTCAGCACGTTCAACGTCCAACAAATCAGTATATACCTCCACAAACGAAGCAAAATCTCCATTACCACGGAGTAAGTCCTGGCAAATCGCAACATCAGCGGCAGCCACAATCACAACCGCAGCCTGCAAGCTATTCAAACTTCAGACAACCATCGCAACAAGGTCAGCCGATTGCCATTTTACGCTCCGAAAACGTCAATAATGGCGATGGAACCTACAATTTCGCGTATGTTCAGTGAAAAAGTAATTTCGACAACCCAGTGCAATTTTTGGAATACTTCCAGCTTCGAGACAGCCAACGGAATTCGTCGCCAGGAGGATGGTCACCTAAGGAATGCTAATTCAGCCCACCCCGAGCAAGTGGTTAAGGGCTCATACTCATACACCGGAGACGATGGCAAACAGTACACAGTCCACTACACCGCTGACAGTGGTGGTTTCAAGGTTCATGGAGATCACCTGCCCACTCCCCCGCCAGTGCCTTATGAGATCAAAAAGTCGGTCCTCCCCACATACACACAGAATCCCCGAACAAAGGTGAACTCTAAATTGGTTTCTTCCTCTATTCCATTTCAGATCCCTAGCAGTACACCACAAAACAGCACAACTCAATCAACAACACTCGGCGTCATCAGCGTCTGGTTATGGCCGAGGTCCTTCGAGCCAATATCTGCCACCCACGCAACAAGGATATTCATACAATCAGCCAGGTGGCAGAAAATACAAATGAAACTCTGTTGCGAATTAATAAAAAGCAAATTTAACGAAATAATCTTCTCTAAGTTACTTCATCCTTTTGTCGATTATTTAAATCCTTTTCCATCCTGCAGTGCAGCACAGAGTCCCTTTATCGAGGGCGGATTAACTTTTCTCGAGATTTTTAACTCAAACCACTAAAGCGAGCGTTAGTGCGGGCTGGGGGAGGTGTGTTCATAAACTTTCATCGTTTTAACTTTTGTTTCGTATTTTTCTGTACGTGTGTGTGTGTGGTCGGAACTTTTTCGGTGCCGGATTAAACAAACAAAACGATTTTGTTATGTTGTTAGTGCGGCTGCTAATGGGGCGGGCCAGAAGGTGGCTCTGCTTGACAAGGACAAGTGACAGGAGTGATGAAATCATTGTGTTGCGAGTTAATTTTTGTTTGAAAGGTAGACGGAAGGGGGTTCAATCTTTATTTAATGGAGTTCTGTGGCTTGAGGTGATTATGGGGAAAAGCAAATATTTCTACAGCGGAGACTTTGTGTAGCCAAAGAGTCAGCTGCGAGTATGTAGAGTGGAAAGATGGATTTCTTTTTTTTTTTTGGGGGGGTGCACTCAGAAGACAAGGAAGGTCGTTACTTGAAGGTTGACGCAAAGTGGTTTCTAAATGATGGAGCACTTAGGAGCCAGAAGGATTTCGATAACCTTAACTGACCTCGTGATAGGGAGGTCTTTTAGGATATCCCACCATAGGGATTCTTTTGGAGAAAGAAGTAATAAATTCCTAAAAGACAGACTGTACAGTACTGTACAGTACGGTCGAGACTAGGTCTTAGTAATGAAATAGCTGACTTAATTCAAACAAAGACTATGTGGTTGGACACTCCAGGTCAGAAATGCACCAAGTAATTCTTCCTTGATCACATAAGAAATTTAAGTTTCTTTTGAGCCGAGTAGGAATTATCTAAGAATACTCAACGTTACTATCAGTGGCCACTGCCTTTTAAAAAGGCACTTCCACAGACTTAAACTATCACCGGACCCTACCTGTAGAGTAATGAGATCTTCACATTTTTAAGGATGTCTCGCTGTCAGATAAGAGAGAAAGCGAGTCTAGGGTACCAAACTTGTCTCACTAACTTCCCTCGTTACGACACACCCTGAAAGGTTTCCTAATAGCCTCTAGAACTCTATAGGTTCTATTCGTGTGAAAAATATAACGCACACAACATGAGTGGTTGCGAGAAGCTAGGCCCTGGCACTTTAAAGAGCTGTTGCGCCAAATATTTGCTTTTTTCTATAGGTCGAGGCGGAAACCTCAGCCAGAGACCATAGTGCAAGAGCGAGTTACCTACAGCACAGACGTGAAGCAAAAAAAGCAGATCTGTCCAATGAAACTCAAGAGTAAGCCAAGCTTACATACATATACTCGTATGTATGACCGAAGAAAAGATATAATTTGATGCATAAATCTTCAGTAAAACAGGCACAAGATAGTCTAAGCTTTAAGTTTGATAGGCAAAGCATAAGGTGAAACTATGAACAAAGTTTAGGTCTAAAGGTTTTCTGCCAGAAAGAAACTAAAGAATAAACTTGGGCATGATTTTATAATAAACTGAATTAATTCTTAACCCTCTACTTACTTACTTACATAGATGGCGCTACGGTCCGGGGTGGACCTGGGCCTCAACCAACAAACCTCTCCAGCTAGCATGGTTACGAGCCAGCTGCCTCCAGTTGCGCACGCCAAGTTGGTTGAGGTCCCCCTCCACTTGTTTGCGCCACCTACCGCGAGGTCGTCCTCTACTGCGTCGTCCATCCGGGGTGGATTCAAAAACTTTCTTAGCGGGAACGTTGGGCTCCATCCGCTCCAAATGACCCGTGAGTCTAAGACCTTTCCTGACATCGAATGGTTCGGTGATGTTCTTACCGACTTTGATGGAGCAGCGAGAGTTCTCCATCATCATTCTGCACAAATGGACGAGTTTGGCAGGGATGCCAAGACTAGACATGGCTCGTATAACTCGTCTCTATACACGCTATCATAGGCAACTTTGAAATCGATGAAGAGGTGGTGCGTATCGATTTTATATTCATGGGTTTTTTCCAAGATCTGCCGTAGTGTGAATATTTGGTCAATGGTGGACTTTCCAAGCCTGAAACCGCACTGATAAGGACCTATCAGGTTGTTGACGATCGGTCGTAGGCGTTCACATAGTACGGAAGACAGGATCTTATATGCGATATTTAGGAGACTTATACCTCTGTAGTTGGCGCAGTTCAGAGGGTCTCCTTTCTTCAGGATCGGGCAAACGATGCTGAGATTCCATTCATCGGGCATACTTTCGTCCGACCAGATTTTACAGATGAGCTGGTGCATGCTCCTTACCAACTCATCTTCACCTGCCTTGAAAAGTTCAGCGGCAGCTACAAATACAAATATTTGGCGCAACAGCTCTTTAAAGTGCCAGGGCCTAGCTCATCGCAACCACTCATGTTGTGTGCGTTATATTTTTCACACGAATGGAAGGGACCTACAGTTTAATGCCGAATCCGAACGGCGATTTGAGAAGCTTTTTCGTGACAACAATACTCTCGGATGTTTGTCAGACGCTCGCGAGAGGTGGGACCGTGAAAAAACTTTTTGGTATTTTCTGGGATTCGAACTTGGAACCCCATGCGTAGTGATCCGACACACTAACCACTTACGCCACGGCGCCCACTCTCGATCAAGCGCTTCTCTTTTTCCTCTTTCTGAGAAGTCGATGTTCCTCTTTTCTCCTGCGCACGTAGAGCTCGTAAGCAGCTCTAGTCCTTCTATGCAGCGCCGCTTTGTACGCCTCTTGTTTTGCTGCATGTGCTTGCTGGCATTCCTCATCAAACCAGGGGTTTCGTTGTGGTGACCGAGAGAAACCCAGTACATCAGAGGCGGCATCTCTGATGGCTTGTTGGCAACGCTGCCACTGGTCTTCCGCATTTGCTGCTGGCGGCATAAGACTTAGATTGAGATTAGAAAAAACACGATCGGCAAAGGTTCTGGCGGTCTCTTGCGATTGTAGCTTTGTTGATTTCGCTCCGTTGTGGATATCCGCATCCGTACCTTGTCTACAACTAGGTAGTGATCCGAGTCCACGTTGGCTCCTCGGAAAGTCCGGACACCCAGAATACTGGAAGAGTGCCTTGCGTCGATCGCAATGTGATCGATTTGGTTGACAGTTTTTCGATCAAAGGAGAGCCATGTTCCTTTGTGAATGTCGAGACGTGGGAACCGCGTACTAGCTACGACAAAGTTTCGAACAGCAAAGTCGCTACAAAGTCGAACCCTCTATAATAGATAATAATAAGGAAGCTTGGGTAATTAAATCATTTGCTCCGTACAAGGCACCAGGAATGGATAACATTCGACCTGTGATGTTGCAAGAGTCAGTAGATATTGCTATTCCATGGCGCAAGCGTGTTTTCACATGATGCTTTAAGCTAGGATATGTTCCTAAAGCATGGCGGGAGGTGCGTGTTGTATTTATTCCGAAAGCAGGGAAAGCGAGCCACACAAACGCAAAAGACCTGAGACGGATCTGTCCGTCGTCTTTTATGCTCAAAATATTGGAACGTTTAATAGATGTTTACATAAGAAACGTGATCGGCGATGATTATCTATGTAAATCACAACATGCATACATCTGCGGCAGATCGGTATATACAGCCCTCCACAGGATCAAATCAAGCATAGGAAAATCCCTCCACCTCAAGGATTTCAGTCTCGGGGCGTTCCTAGTCATTGAAGAAGCATTCAACAGCGTAAGCACTGACGCGATCCTGACCAGCCTAAACAGAGCTCATCTTAACACCGGCCTCTGCAACTGGATTGCACAGATGCTTGAATCAAGAATTATATATTCAACGCAAGGAGATGTAATCATCTGAAAAAGGGTCCGCGAAGGAACCCCCAAAGCGGAGTTCTGTTTCCTCTAACATGGCTCCTTGTAGTAGATGAGGTCTTGGTAAAACTGAAGGAAAACGGCTTTAACGCGACGCACCGCCTATGCCGACGATGTGGTTATCCTGGTTTCGGGAAAATTTTCTTCAGTCCTAAGTGAAAGGCTCAATCTCGCACCACAACTAGTGGATAACTGGGTCAGTAGCAAAGGGCTGGGAGTGAACTCTCAAAGACGGAGGTAATTCTTTTCACTAAGAAGAGATCAATCCCTACCTTCAGACGCCCAAATATCGGTGGTATTGAACTAAGTATCTCAAGTTCAGCTCACCTGGGCGTAATTCTAGATTCCAATCTAAACTAGAAGGATGATTGCCGATCGCATCAAAAAAGCAAACGTAGCTTTCTATTCTTGCAAAAAGGCATTCAGTAATACGTGGGGCTTCAAACCAGCTGTGGTGTACTGAATATACACGGCGGTAGTAAGGCCCATTCTCACATATGGTTCACTAGTATGGTGGGTGGTACTTGAGAAGCAATACCAGCTTTCAAACCTCACTAAAAACCAGAGGGCAGCATGCATCGGAGTTGGAGATGGAAACAATGATAAGTTTCATTTCGCTTGATATATACTGTAGCAGCCCCCCTGGCAGCTGACCTCCTCGTGGTGGGGGGCGGGCAACGTGACTGGGATGTGCGGATGGGTTAACTTAAATAGTTATTCCCATCCATATAACCCAGTCACGGCTAACAAAGCGCACACCCCATGATGACACGAAGAAGACGACCGGCCTCGGATATTGCCAAGCCTGGTAAGCCAGTGCATCCTTTGGAGCCAGGCCTGAAGGGTGTCACGATGCGAGCGTCTGGTGGTCGGCTTGTCCCGCTCGGCAGCCGGCCGGGTCAAACCCGAAATGGCTACGAGCTTCCTGTCAATGGTCTCGCGAACCATTACGGGGGTCAAGGGGTGAACGCGCTGTGCACCGATAGGGGCACAGATGGACTTTCTGAGATTCGACAACGGCATCGACTTAGGATAAGCACATGGAACGTCTCATCGCTCACAGGGAAGGATCTTGAGCTTGTTGGGGAGGCTGTTAAAAGTCGACTAGATATAATTGGCGTCTCTTCAACAAAGCAGAGAGGTTCTAAAACTGTGGACCTTTCGGGTGGGTGGAAGCTCGTCCTGTCAGGAGTCGCACCCTCAATGTCTGCTCGGGCGGGAGTGGGGATACTCACAAGTTCCAGGTTGACAGACAGAGTATTGGAGTGGATACCATTAGGAGGGAGAGTTGCGATCTTAAAGCTCAAGCTTGAAAGATCAACTCTGGCATTGGTGCAGGTGTATGCACCGAACCTTCAGTCAGAGTACGCAGCTTTCTTAGATGAAGTTGATGTTGCCCTTGAAAAGGTTGCAGATATGGATTCTTTTGTCCTGATGGGTGACTTCAATGCTCATGTGGGTGTAGATGTTATGACATGGGGGAGTGTGATTGGGAGGAACGGTGATCCTGATCAAAACGCGAACGGAGAGAGGTTGTTGGATTTTTGTTGTGAAAATGGCTTATCCGTCATGAACACCATCTTTCCACACAAAGACATTCACAAATACACGTGGTACCGTCAGAGTCTTCAGCAGAAGTCGCTGATCGATTTCTTTGTGGTACCATCGTGTCTGAAGAGAATGGTTTATGATGTTCGCGTATTGAGAGGGGACGAACTGTCAACTGATCATCACTTAGTGCTGTGCAAATTGTATCTTAGCGAGAGAGTGCCTCCCCTACCAAAGCTTAAACCAAGGATGGTTACACGCATACGATGGGAGAGGTTACAGGACGATGAGATACGCGAGACATTTGCACGGCAAATATCTGAAAGGTTTGAACAAATTCCAACTGTTCGATCAAATGTAGAGGAAGAATGGCAACTGTTTTCAACAGCGGTTATTGCCTCTGCGGGAGATGTTTGTGGAGTGAAGCGGCTTGGTGTGGCGGCTGGTGGTGAGAAAAGAACTGCTTGGTTTAAAACGCCCGGAGTTCAAGAAGCCATCAGAGAGAAGAAGAGAGCCTTTAAGGTGTGGATTCACTTGGGGAACTCCGATTCTCGAAATCGGTACACTGAGGCGCGAAGAACTTGCAAATTAGCTGTGAAAACAGCGAAAGAACAGTCTTGGAAGGAGTTTGGCGAGAAATTGGAACGTGACCACAGATCTGCAAATAAGATGTTCTGGCAGACCGTCCGCCGACTCAGAGGAAAAAAGTTGAATATCGTTGAAGGAGTCAAATCCAAAGACGGTAGACTTCTTTCCAATGAGAAGGACATCTTACGCAGATGGAGCGAGCACTTTTCAGAATTGCTCAATCCCGAACAGGGCACTGAAGATGACAGACCTATGGTCGAGAGTTGGGCGGAAAGTAGTCCTACGGTAGAGGAAGTAACTTTGGCGATCAAAGCGCTAAAAGTTGGCAAATCTGCTGGTGTGGACGAAATTCGGCCAGAAATGCTCAAGGCTTTAGGTAAAGAGGGAGTGCAATGGCTCTCGCGTGTCATTAAAGTGGCCTGGGAATGCGGTGAAACACCTGGTGATTGGCAAATGGGGGTGATAGTTCCTCTTATTAAAAAAGGGGACAAAAGAGATTGCGCCAACTACAGGGGTATATCTCTTTTAAGTCTCCCTGGAAAAGTCTTCGCTAAGGTGCTAGAAAAGCGTTCCAGAGCTGTGGTTGAGGACAGTTTGGGGGATGAGCAGTGCGGTTTTCGTCCCGGTAGAAGCACAACCGACCAGTTGTTCACTCTCAGAATGGTTCTTGAGAAAGCCTGGGAATATGCCAAACCTGTCTACACTTGTTTTGTGGATTTCGAAAAAGCATATGATAGGGTTCCTCGAGGCAAACTCTGGAGTGGTCTGCAGGAGTATGGGATTGATGGTTCCCTGTTAAGGGCGATTCAGTCTTTATATACAAACTGTAAAAGCTGTGTTCGGATAAACGGTGTTAAATCAATACCTTTCACTGTGGGCGTTGGACTCCGCCAGGGGTGCGTTTTGTCACCTCTCCTCTTCATTGTATATATGGATTGGATGTTGCAGCGCAGCCGTGGCGGGGAATGTTTCAAAGTGGGAGACCTAAGAATTAGTTATCTGCTCTTTGCGGATGATTTGGTCATCCTTGGGTCCTCTCAAACCGAATTTCAGCACGCACTCGAAAGGTTTGTAGCCGTTTGTGACGATGCTGGAATGAAGATCAACGTGAACAAATCGGAAGTAATGGTCGTTTCCAAAAAACCCATTCAGTGCACTCTGCATGTTAGTGGAGTCCCACTGAAGCAGGTGAAGAAGTTTAAGTACCTCGGGGTTTTATTCACGAGTGATGGGAGGAGCAATGCCGAGTTATCCTGTAGAATTGGTCAGACTGGATCAATTTTGAGAGAGCTTGGCCAATCTGTTATAAGGAAGGCCGAACTTAGTATTCAAGCTAAGCTATCGGTTTTTAACTTGGTGTATGTTCCAACTCTCACCTATGGTCATGAAATTTGGGTAGTGACCGAAAGAATAAGATCGCGGATACAAGCTGCCGAAATGAGGTTCCTTCGCGGTGTTGTTGGAATAACTCGTAGGGATCGAGTGCGCAACACCAGAGTACGCGAGGCGCTCAACGTTGAGCAGCTACTTCTCCGAACGGAACGATCTATGGTTCGATGGTTTGGTCACGTAGTGCGTATGCCCCCAGACCGGATTCCAAGACGCGCCATGGTTGCCGTGCCATCAGGTAGACGACTTCGCGGAAGGCCCAGAAATAGATGGTTGGATCAAGTCCGACATCTCTCTTGGAGCCGCTTAGGGATTATCCCTGATGAATTGGAGTCAATGGCGGAGGATCGAGAAGGATGGAGAGTCCACCTGAGCATCCTACCCCCGCGACCCTCATGAAGGATTAGCGGGCCATTGAAAATGAATGAATGAATATACTGTAGCAATCCGGCGCCCAAAACCGCTGTAAGACTGAGAGAATGCTGATTGTAGTCATCGAGCTTCTATGACCATGCCTCCATTTTGTCCCGATGGGGGACTACCGGTGGATTGATTGAAAGTGATCACATGAACCCAATGCTAGCATTTGAAAGGAGATTCACTGCAAGAACTCCTGACAGAATATACTGGAAGAACCGAAGAACTATGAAGAAAAATCAGCTGGCGTTCTATACCGACGGTTCTAAGATGGACGTTGGGAGCCGGAGTTTATTGTGAATAAGCGACGTGGCAGCGTCTTTCAGAGCGAAGTCACAGCCATCATAAAGGCTGCTGAAATTATTCGCGAGAGTAATATTGTTGGTAAAACGAACACTGTCTATATAGACAGCCAGGCAGTCGCTAAGTGTCTGGGCACCGCTGTAATTGGGTCGAGGCTTTTGAGAGCCTGCAAATCACTCTTAAACGAGATATCTAGATATTATACTTCTGCAGCTAGACTGACTGTTTTTTATTTCTGAAAATCCCAAAAGAAAATATCGTTTAACCCTGGAATATTTTGGACGAGAACAAGACTGGCTTGGAATAAAGGATAGACAACTTTACAAATACTGTTGGGTCCTCACTCGCAAAAATCTAATCAAATTCTAGTCGGGTGTAAGTAAGAGAAAGGATTCGTGCTGCATGAATCACAAAAACTAAAAGAAAACCATGAACTCAATGCGGATCTCGACGACATTGCTAACAAAAACTTAAAGAATCTATTTTATGACTGTTCATTTCGAAACAAGTTCTTACAATCATTTGAAAAGTCTCCCGTGGATCAATGGGATAAATGAACTCCAAACTAGAATAGAAAGAGAAAGTAGTCAACCCCGAGGGCTGAAAATAATAGTTAAATAGTTATCCCAGGCGCCGAAAGACAGACCGAGGTCACACAAATTGCGTATGAAGCTTCAAGCTACACAGTATTGCTCTTCCAAAACACGATTTGTCAATCTCGGCTCAAGAGCTAAAAGAAGGGATTTGCATATGATTACAGCTTGGAATCTCATAATCTATCTTCTCTGTTCAGAGAACCAATTTTATAAAAGATTTCCAAGCTTAACCAAAACAAAAAACGTCGCAAAATCTCATCACGCAATTAGTGGAACAGATTAATCATTCTGATTCTCAAATATTTTCAAAATTAGGTCATCCACCAGATTGGCACGGACATGCATGCAATCGCATGACCCGTTGACTTAAATTTCCTTCACAGACAGTGTTATATTGAGTCTCTATATGTATCTATAAAGAGAATCCAATCATCTCAAGTATCTGAACATCCGCATTCGTGTCCAAAAAGATACAAACAACTTGTGTTTTTCCAAAAAGAGAATTCTCTAGCGATCATTAGCTTCCGATGATGTCGATGATCATGCTCAAGAGACAATGCTCGACTGGAAAAGAAAAGATGACTCTAATAATTATAATTAATTGTCTATAACTCGAGATCGGTTCGAGTTATCACACAAATATGTCGGCTATTGTTCCATTGTTGTTAATGTGTGTATTTTTTCGATTATGGCACACGAATTAATCAATCAAAGCATAGAGTGGATAGTGTCAGATTGGACAGTTGTTCTTTCACGGATATCTAGTCTTTGTTCAGCTGTTCCGGTGTGATCAAGACTAAACTGAGTTTAACACCCTCGGGGGTAGGCATTTTGACACATTTTTACGAGGGTTCACGATATGAATGGAGATCTTAATTGATAAATGGATCGGTGGTAGCAGGCGTTGTTGCTTAGAATAGAATGAACCCACCATTTTAAAGCCGCGAAGTGTAGCCTTGAGCTAATGTTTTTTTTTTATAAAAGCCTCATCTTTGTCGATTCTCTCAAAGAATATTTTTAAATATTGAATTACGTCTAAGTCTTGAACTCTTTCAATGCAATTGCACGGCCTACGTAAGTTGATAATAATGAGAGGAGATAGAAGAGAAAGTTATTTGATGTTGTGGTTTGAAATTCAGATCGAATTAGATATTAGCGCATGTTTGCTCCATGGATGGTGTCCAAATTAGTCGGGGAGAATTCGCTGTGATTTTTCCACTCGGTTCTGATTTCTAGTAATTGTTTTGAGTACGTATTGGGTTACTCTAGCTAGTGTGCGAGGACAATATACTATTATATTGCTAGAAAAATTGAATGATTATAGTTGGTACTTGAACCTAGCACTCATAACCGAATACATTACTAATATACCAAACTATGTTAATCCTTGCACAAACGACTCGATAGTGAAGAAAACTTGTACACTTTAAGCGTGGAGAACGGGAGATATGAGTAGCGCGACTTTTGTCGCACTAAAAATCGGAAGTCGATTCCTGATGATAATAGATCTTAGTTTCAAGCTCGTGCCTCTACTAGAAGTTATCAAGAAATCAAAACAAATAAAAGATACTTCAATGCGATATGCGATAACTAAGGAAAAATGTAAAAAAGAGGTCTAATGAAAAAGTAGTCAAATACCGTGCTTGTAGAAGAACGGAGACCCTTTAACTGCGTCAATTATAGAGGCATTAACAAAGTATATGCTGTCAACAAGAGGGGACAATCAAAACCGACGAAGTGGACAGAACGTCAAAGTGGGCAGCTACAACTTCGAGCCAGTAAGGGACATTTCCCACCTTGGCTGTGCTATTAGCTCTGACAATGATACCAGCACAGAAATCAAGTGAAGAATAATTTTTACCAATCGCTGTTTTTTTGTTGGGCTAATAAGGCCCTATCTCGAACAAATAAGGAGACTATGTAAGACTCTGATCATTCCGGTCCTGCTTTACGGCGCTGAAATACGGACTTTATTGAAAGCGGATGAAGATATCCTTGGTCGCTTCGAGAGAAAAATTCTTCGTAAGATTTTCGGTCCCGTTTGCGTTGACGGGTTTTGGAGGAGAAGATTCAATCACGAACTATACGAGCTGTACAGCGACATCGACCTAGTCAAAAAACTGCGTATTGGACGTCTGAGATGGCTAGGACATGTAGAGCGAATGGACACCAACGCTCCGGCCCGCAGAGTCTTCGAATCTAACCCCGAGGGACGACGCCGTAGAGGGAATCATCGCCGTAGGTGGCGCGCACAAGTTCAAGGGGACCTCGACCAACTTGGAGTGCGTAACTGGAGGCAATTAGCTAAAGACCGAGCTAAATGGAGAAGCTTTTTGGTTGAGGCCCAGGTTCACCCCGAACTGTAGCGCCACCTAATTAAGTAAGTACCGTGTTTGGAGGTACCGTTCGACTTTTAAAATTATGAAAGTATACTTTCTTAGTATCATAAGTTTAGAAACAAAAATTCGGCATTGAATTGTGTGAGCCTTGTCAGTGCTAAGTCCCTCCAAATTTTTAAGCATTCTCTTTCTAGAAAAAAACTGAAGAAGATTTTTAGAAGAGCATAAAACCTATAGTAGTGCAAATAAGTTGCACGAGGAATAAGCCAAGCATGGCAAAAAATAGAAAGACTAGACTTATCCTATACTGTTGGATACAATACAAGCCGTGCTGGTCAAATATAAATAAATATTCAGCGCATATAGCCTTTAAATGTTCTGTGGTCTGAGTTCTAGCTACCATTCGTGTTATGCGTTGTTATTACAATATATTTACGCACGAATGGAAAAGATCTACCGCTTTTTAAAAATGCAATAGCGAGAGGCGAGATCGTGTTTGTGATTTCTGGGACACAAACTTTGAACCTCACACTAAGAAGTCCAACGCTTGAACCACACAGTCAGGCGCCCACAAGCAGCACTAGTATCAAAAAAAACTCATATTAATAGTAACACACCCCCAAAATGAATCCATGGGAATGACAGCTGTGCCTTATTATACAATAATTCGTTTTTTCTGAACTGAAATGCATAATTTCAGCGAAAGCCAACATTTTAAAATATTATCATACATTGTTCATATTTAGAAACTCGACAGTTATATGAAACGTCATTTTGGCGTTGGGAGTTGGCAGAATCTTGAATCGAACAAATCTTTCAGATAATTTTTGCGTAGTTTTTAATTGCTGACAAATAAAAGAAAAAAGAGTGAGACTGTGATTACGATCACTGCTAGTTATCAGTCTGCTTTTTTTTTCTTCACTGACCAGGGAAGAGTGGCAAATGCTCTGTTGTATAACTCTCCACTCATTGCTTTACAGTAACATCGACAATGTATTAAGTACCAAATCATAGTTAGCATGCAACGCAATCGTCTTCTTCACGCTTGCCCAAATCAATCATGCGTAAGCCCCCAACGTACTCGAACTTGTGTATCGCGCACTCTGTTTATCGCACTAAGCAAGGCATAGTTGTGATTGCTCGGAGGTAGAAATATACCGAACTTTGATACAATATCACAGGGCATAGCCGTGATTGGAGTTCTAATTGCGCTATTGCCCATGAAAGGTACATACGCAATCATCTCTTGTGGCTTTGTATACGCTTGTAGAGATGTAAGATTCCAGAAATGGAAAATTTAAGGAATTACATTGTTTGACGTGACTGTATGGCGTTTATATATAGTTGTGATTTGCAATTCGTTCGTTTTGTCTTAGATGTTTTCCTGTACTGTACAGCAAAGATAACAGCAATAAATGCTAAGTGTGATCTTACTTACTTACTTACTTACTTAGGTGGCGCTACAGTACGGGGTGGACCTGGGCCTCAACCAATAAACCTCTCCAGCCAGCACGGTTACGAGCTAACTGCCTTCAGTTGAGCACGTCAAGTTGGTTGAGGTCCCCCTCCACTTGTTTGCGCCACCTACCGCGAGGCCGTCCTCTACTGCGTCCACCATGCGGGGTGGATTCGAAGACTTTCTTGGCGGGAACGTTGGGCTCCATCCGCTCTAAATGACCCAGCCATCTTAGTCGCTGTATGTGAACTCTTCTGGCTAAGTCAATGTCCATGTACAGGCCGTATAGTTCGGCATTGTACCTTATCCTCCACTCACCGTCTATGCACACGGGACCAAAGATCGCTCGAAGAACTTTTCTCTCGAAATAACAAAGGGCATCCTCATTCGGTTTCGACAAACCACATGCCTCTGCGCCATACACCAGGACTGGTATGATAAGTGTCTTATAAAGCGTTACCTTGGTATTTCCAGATAGGGCTTTGCTACTCAATTGCCTTCTTAGCCCATAGAAACAACGATTGGCAAGAGTAATTATTCGTTTGACCTCCGCACTGATGTCAGCGCGGAGCTCACCATAGAGCCTACCTTTACTACCTCAAAATTATATCTGCCCATTGTGGCGTTCTGTCCAAGACGCCGATGTTGGGTGTCCTTTTTTGTAGACAGCATATATTTTGTTTTGCTTTCATTGACCGCTAAACTCATCTTTGCTGCCTCGATGACAATACTCGTAAATGGCGTAAGCGAGTAATTGTACCTGCGGTGTTGGCTTATGGGTTTCGTACAAATCTCTCAGCAGATCGAAATATGTTAAGGAGATCGCATGATAGCGCGTGAACTTATCTAAGAGCTTTCCTGGCATCGAACGATTCGGTGATGTTCTTACCGATTTTGGTGGAGCAGCTAGAGTTCTCCATTATCATTCTGCACAAACGGACGAGCTTGGCAGGGATGTCAAGACTAGACATGGCTCTGTATAACTCGTCTCTATACACGCTATCATAGGCAACTTTGAAATCGATGAAGAGGTGGTGCGTATCGATTTTATATTCATGGGTTTTTCCAAGATCTGCCGTAGTGTGAATATTTGGTCAATGGTGGACTTTCCAGGCCTGAAACCGCACTGATAAGGACCTATCAGGTTGTTGACGATCGGTTTTAGGTTTTCACATAATACGGCAGACAGGATCTTATATGCGATGTTGAGAAGACGTATACCTCTGTAGTTGGCGCAGTTCAGAGGGTCTCCTTTCTTCAGGATCGGGCAAACGATGCTGAGGTTCCATTCATCGGGCATACTTTCGTTCGACCAAATTTTACAGATGAGCTGGTTTATGCTCCTTACCAACTCATCTCCGCCTGCTTTGAAAAGTTCAGCGGCAAGGCCATCGGCTCCAGCAGCTTTGTTGGATTTAAGTTTAGATATCGCTATCCTCACTTCATTCTGATCAGGTTGACGGGAATCTTGACTGTTGAATCGCTCATTCTGCCTGACAGCGGAATATTGGTCATCATCTCCGTTTAACAGTCTGCAGAAGTGTTCCACCATATCCTCAGCACCGACTGCGATTCTACGGACGTACTACTATATTGCCATTTTCGTCACTGCAGGCGTCTGTACTGGCTTTGAAACCCTGGCACGTTCTTTTTACTTTTTGGTAAAGTTTTCGAACATCATTCCTGCAATAAAGTGTCGCAATCTCCTCAATCAAGCGCTGCTCATGCTCCTTTTTCTTCTTTCTGAGAAGTCGATGTTCCTCTTTCTTCCTCCACTCGTAAAGCTTGAGAGCAGCTCTATTCATTCTATGCAGAGTCGCTTTATAGGCCTCTTGTTTAGCTGCATGTGCTTGCCGGCATTCCTCATCAAACCAGGGGTTTCGTTGTTGTGGCCGAGAGAAACCCAGTACATCAAAGGCGGCATCTCTGATGGCTTGTTGGCAACGCTGCCACTGGTCTTCCGCATTTGCTGCTGGCGGCATAGGACTTGGATTAAGGTTAAAAGAAACTCGATCGGCAAAGGCTTTGGCGGTCTCTTGCGATTGTAGCCGCCCGACGTCAAATTTCCTCTCGTTGATTTCGCTCCGTTCTGGATATCCGCATCCGTACCTTGGCTACAACTAGGTAATGATCCGAGTCCGCGTTGGCTCCTCGATGATGTGATGTGATGTGATCGATTTGGTTGACAGTTTTTCGATCAAAGGAGAGCCATGTTCCTTTGTGAATATCGAGACGTGGGAACCGCGTACTAGCTACGACAAAGTTTCGTCCCGCCGCAAAGTCGATTAGCCTAAGTCCGATGTCGGAAGTGATGTCGTGCAGGCTGTGCTTTCGGTACCAAAGACGTCCTCTCTTCCTAGCTTTGCGTTAAGATCATGACCTAGGACAATTTTGACGTCGTGGCTAGGGCATTGCTCATACGTCTTGTCCAAGAGCTGATAGAAGTAATCCTTTGTCGCGTCGCCCATCTTCTCGTGAGGGGCGTGAGCGCACATTAGGCTAATGTTTGCGAATTTTGCCTTGATACGGATAGTCATGAGGCGCTCGTTCACATGCCGGAAACTCAAGACTTCTTGCCTAAGTCTGCCTCCAATAATAAATCCGCACCCGAATAGACGCTGTCCGTGTTATTTGTAGCAATCGCAGTAGTAGATGTCCCAGTTTTTCATCCTCCTTTTGCCTGGCTCATCCCATCGCACTTCTTGGATGGCGGTAATGTCTGCTTTGAAACACTCTAGGGCCTCCGCAAGTTGTTCGGCTGCACGTGGTGATCGGTGTCCTTTTTACGTTTGCTTGTGTCGTCAACAGTAAAATCATCCGTATCCGAGGCTGTTGGTTTCCGAAGATTTTTTACATGGTAGTTAACCCGACGTCACAACCCCAACCTGGAGGTTGTGTGTGTGATCTTAAGAGTGATTAAATCACTGTTAGTCTCAACTGCTTTCTCTTTAAATTGCTCTACTCAATCTGAAACAGATAAACTCGTTTCTTTTTCTCATTCCTTCAATCTTATTGATCAATTTTTAATATTCTTTTATAGCAGCCATTAATGAACTCGATTGCATAGTTTCCGGGCTACAGATAGAGTTGCCAGAAATGTTTCTCAACAAATCGGGAGGTTTCAGGAAAAATATCGGGAGAATGAGAAAAAATCGGGAGAATAAGAAAAACGTCCTTACTTCATAGTACAGAACAAATTTGCAGTTTTATAGAAAACATGCTGTTTCATGGAATTTGCCGCATATTTTCTTTTTCTGATGCGTTGTCCATAAAATGAATGCAATCTGTTAATGCACAACATTATTTTATTTGTTTGTAGCTGAAATTCATATTTAATACTTTCCGTTAGAAAAATTGTAAGCTACCATTCTCCTTCGAGCAAACAAATATATTTGGGGAAATGTCAATGTATTATGGCAGTTCAAATACGAGAAAGAGTAATGCCAAATAAATTGCATAGTTACATAAGGCGCTGATTACACTTCTTCGTAATAAAACTTTCTTTTACCTGTTCGTGGTTTTTTTAAGAAAGTAAAAATAAGAGATTGGAAAATCGAGAGATTTCGTAGAATTTTCGGGAGACTGGGAGATTAGTAAAAAATCGGGAGAGCTCCCGGAATATCGGGAGAACTGGCAACCCTAGCTACAGATAATAGCAGATCCTATAAAAATAAACTTCTCCATGTCAAATGAAAGTGTTTATAGTTCGGTGAAAGCAATTCAGTGAAATTTTGAAATTTTTCCGTGAAATTTTGTCGAAAGTCAAAAACAAAACAAGAAATATTACATAAAACCAGTATTAGAACTCAGAGAGAATCCGCGTCCTTAGGCCCGACGTGGCATTGAAAGTAAGGGTGACTGTCTTTAATAGAAACAATTACTATTCAACAGGTTAATTGAACATACCAAAGCTGGTGGAAGAGAATATCCAACAGACAGGCTGAACAGAAAAAGAGTCTTTCTCGTTCCTCCAACTCTTTCGGAAATTGTTTGAAGGAGCTTTTCAGAGAATGCACACCGCCCATCTCGCTTTCAGTTTTGGATCGATCTTACATCTCTAACGGCAAAATTACCACTCGCTACGGGCGTGTATTGTTGTCCGGAAGTTACTATCAAATCTCAGTTCTAGTGGATTACAGTGAATGAGTTGACTTAAGAGGTGTATCTTGCATCTTACACTGAAGCTGACTTTTGAAAATAAGGACGTCCTACCTAATTTCACACAACCCCAAACTATGTCAATGACACTTAAATAGACTTTTTGACACCTCTTTTATGGCATTCCTTATATCATACCAAATTATACGAAGGGTGCGACATGATCTCACCTTGCAAAATCCGATTAGAAACGTAGAATATTTTTAACAACTAAAGTGAGTAACCAAAATCCCCCAGGAACATAAAAATACCAGAACAATTCACTCATGTTTCATTCCTTATCAAGATGACATAAATTCCAAAAACTTAACATCACGTATGACAGTTGGCACATTACTGACAATTTACTACGATCATTACTGTGTCATCAAACCCAAGTGAATTCGCCGTTCTCCTGGTCTATTTGGATGATTACACATACTCTCTAGAAATCCGCAATTATGAGCATTCTTCAACTTTTTTTTATTATGACATAGAAAAATCCTAAAGCTGTCAACACACATCCAAATATGAATACGTAGAACAAAGCGTATTTTTTTTTGTTTTGGTTCTATTTTGACATATGAGCCGGTACCAAATCTCAACGATCTTCGCATGAATTATCATAGTAACAATTTTGTGTTACATAATAAGTATTCTTCATTTAAATGGATGCCTGAAGATAATCATCATCATCTTCAGAGGAAACAACTGAAGAGTACTTATCCGATCGACTTGAGTGATCGAGGCGATTAGGCAAACAAAGTGATCGACTGTGATCACTTGAGTTTGAGATTTAGTTTCTATCGGATGGTATTTGTTTGTTGACTTAGCGAATTGGTGTTGGAAAGATTCTTAGATTTTGTAATAGATTTGTGAAAAAATATTGGAAAAGATCAGCATGATCAAAGGTATATTATGATTTTAGTTCAACACCCAGTGATCAAAAGTGACAAGTGCTAAAGATACTCGTTTATTCTCATAAGGGAATGAGAAAAATTTAGCTGATCATGCTTTTAGTTCAAACCTTAATGATCACCCAAGCCGATCGTTCAGAATAACAATTACAATTATGTACTCTCGATTTCACTTCATTCACATATTCAGAACCAGGAACTAGAAACGGTCTTTACCAACCATGACACCAAAGGAAAACCTAATTTCTAAGAAAGGCTTAGCCACAAGCCGGCACATTCAAGGTCCAACTCATAATATTGCAATTAACTGCCGCCGCCGCCAAGTCAAGTTCATAGATTCCACATTAAGAACGAGATCAAATCAGTCAACCAGTAAACTGGCCAAAACAATGCATTTAAAATCATTCATAAAAGCCGCAATTACCCTAGAGCTCATTATAATAAACTCCACACAGCAGCGTCTTCTTTTTCAACTCACCATACCGGTTCTTAGGCAATTGCCTTACTTTTGAATTTTCGTGGTTATTACTTTGTTGTGAGTTGTTTGCCGCTGGTGGTGTGGCTTGGCTTGGCTAACATATCTTTGCGTCCGCCACGGAAGAGTGCACAATCTCATCGGTCGATCTTTTGTTTCCTCTACTGTATATATCGTTATCCGACTGCATTTGACGTATGGACTATGCATAGACCTAATTGGCAGTATTGCAATGGCGTTTTGACACTTGAATCAATTCCTCTCTGTGTAGTCGGTGTTGTGCAATCTTTCGGACAAATTTGAGTCCCAAGTCTGACAATAAATGATTTCCATCTGACTTAGGATGTGTGTGTAATCACAGAATGATGAGAATTAAGTGTACAACATCATCAGCATCTGTCTGGCAGAGGGATGTGTTCACCCTAATCGAAAAGATTTATGGACTACTGAGCGAAGGGATATAGCACGCATACAAGCACACAGATAATGACAGTTGTTATTGTCACCCCCAAAATGTCAGATCAGAATCTGATAGGAGAACAAGGGACAGACGTAAGAGAAATCCCTCAGATTAGTTGACTTTTATTTTCAATTTACTGAGCACGTGCTCCGAGGACATTTCCAAAATCCGCTCTTTAAAAAATTGAACGAATTCATTAAAAAAATCCTGTGAACTAGAATAATCGAGGACTGATTAACGCTAACAGAATAGCGCCCGCCTTTGACGTGACCCAAAAAAGTGTGATACGAGCGAGTTTCACTCTTATTAAGCCATTTTGCATGAATTCCCAGCGATTATTGAACTCACCCCCCTGGGGAAACTGTAAGATGGCCATTCAATTTATTTCCGCACGAAATGCAATCAATGATTTAAATGGTTCAAGGGTGCAGGGGGTGCAGAGGTGGTGGCTTCGAAAGGGCTCTACTCATAAATATTAACCGAAAAACACTTTGTGTTGCACGTAATTGTAACGTTTCAATACAATGAGATACAATGAACTATGCGTGGTGGTGGGGGTGGAAATGTCGAATGAGCAAGTGTTCTTCTGCACGCAGATGCAATGATTTATTGCAGAATCTTATTACACTTCCAGTAGAGCCATGGTTGTTGGCAAAAGCTCAGGAGACCGGCCGGCAATGAGAAGTTAATTAAAGCGGCAGAGATGGAGGTTGCAGGGGAGCTTGCAAACATCTGACATGTGAATGTGCAAGAGATATTAGGATTCGGCACGAAAACTTTTTTTTTTTTTTGTTTAAGGACGAGAGAATCCTTGAAAAGAGTTTTTCTCGTTTTGACTTCCATTCATCTGGTCTAATGTATGAGTATTGAGTCATCATGCATGGTGGGTTTATCTTCTCTGAATTTTTTTTTGGCAGAGTCCTTTAGAATTTATTTATGATTATTTCTTTGGAAAGAGTGTCACACTATGCCGCTGGGTAAGGTATTTTAAATTGGTCCGACTTTTTGTGCTTTTGCGGTTGCTTAATTGGGATGATGCAACAGAAATGAGAGCAGGAGTATCTGGCATGAAGCCATGTTCTGAAGACATCTGATGGGTAAGGTCACTTTGAATTTCTTCCAGTACAAGGTAAGATACGTCTAATTTGAACTCGTGTTTCTGGTAATGAAGAACGCTTTATAGTTCTCATAGTTTTTATATTTCTATTTATAATTCAATTTTTATATTATTTTTTGTACTTTTACTCTACTGATACAATTTCGTTTCAAAAAGAAAAGCTCCACTAGCGCGCATACTTTGTTATTCACTATTTGCTAGGTTTTTAGAAGAGGGGAGCAGATGAGCCTAAGGTGTTCATAATAGATTTTGATTTGGAAATTTCAATCTCAAAATTAATAAAACAAGATGTGTGTAGATGTGTAAGATATTTTATGCAGTACTTGGAACCGTGAAAATATGTGTAACAAACACTTTTATTGATTTGAGTATGATTATTTGGGGCAACTCTTTTACTTTTACAGAACGAAGTGGCATCGCAAAAGAAAGGCTGGCCTATACAAATTGCAACGACCCCAGCATTCGATTTGCCTCAGTAACGAAGTGATCCAAAATCGGAAAACCTGCCGATATTTTCTGAGATCAAACAGGCGAACCCCATAGGCGGATCAGTAAAAATGCAGTGAAGTTGCATCCCTTGTTTTCAAAGCATAACCTCTCGAAATGGTGGGCAAAATGGCATCATCACCTCCTCGCGGTGCCCGCTGGATAGCTATCTGATAGGGGTCAAGCCCTCCTGGAAACATTTGCAGCTCTCAACGTAGGCATCGCAAACGTAGGTAGGGCTAACACCTTCCGCAGAGCAGGCATGGGCTCAATAATTGATACCACGTTAGCGAGTAACTCCATCCTGTGGGGAATTAAATGGAGAGTCAGTGAAGATTATACCCACAGTGACCACCAAGCTGTTATAATTGACATCGGTAACGCCAGAAGTACTCACCGCCCGCGATCGACTGGTCCGAAATGGCAGGATAAGCTCTTTGAAAAAGATACATTCGCGGAAGTGGTTGACACCTTCACGCTAGTCCAAGGATCGGCAGAAAAATCAGCTCGCCACCTCACCCAGTCCATCAACATGGCGTGCGATGCATCAATGCCCAGGAGGGCCCCAAGTAGAAGACGCCTGCCTTGCTACTGGTGGAACGACGAGATCAGGGTACTTAGAGCAGATCGCGAAACACACCCAACTTTCAGGAGTACCTATCGTCCTTTAAGCTGGCGCGAAAACAGTTAAGCAGAGTTACCAAGGAGAGCACAGCAAGATGTTTCAGGCAGCTCTGCGATGAAGCTAACGTAGACCCTTGGGGCACGGCGTATAGGATGGTGATGAGAAAGCTTAAGGGCGGCAACTCCCCGCAGATAACATGCCCGATAATGCTGAAGTCAATAGTAGAACATCTTTTTCCAAGGAGAGCATCTACTATGTACGCAATCACCAGAGAAAATTTTACGGAGGTAATTCCAGTGATTACAACAGAGGAATTGACAATCGCATCCAGAAAGATAGGTGACAACAAGACGCCCGGACCTGACGGCATCCCTAACAAAGCAGTGAAAGCCGCTGTTCAAAAAATGCCACACATCTTTATTGCAACAATGCAAAAGTGCCTAGAAGAAGGAATTTTCCCTAATCAATGGAAACTGCAACATCTCATTTTATTGCCAAAAGGAAACAAACCCCCAGGAGACCCATCGTCGTATCGCCCGATATGCCTACTGGACACAATGGGAAAGATCCTGGAGCGAATCATTTACAACAGATTGCTCACAATAGCGGAGGAAAATGGGGCTTTGTCCAACCACCAATTCGGATTCCGAAAGTCTCGCTCAACAATTGACGCCATTAAAGCTGTAGTTAATATAGCAGCGGAAGCAATTGAAGGTGAAAGATGGCGATACGGCACCAAGGAATACTGCGCAGTAGTGACACTAGATGTCAAAAACGCGTTTAATTCGGCAGACTGGCCCACTATAAGAAGATCTCTTGCTAGGATGGATACACCATCTTACTTGCTGCAGATAATGGCGAGTTACTTTACCAACAGGAAACTCAGGTATGATACCGACGAAGGAGTGAAGTACTACGATGTTACAGCTGGGGTCCTGCAAGGATCAGTGCTGGGTCCATTACTATGGAACATAATGTACGACCGAGTTTACGACTACCACTGCCACCTAAAGTGAATATTATTGGATTTGCTGACGACATCGCTGTTGTTACAGTAGCAAAACAAATCAGTGAAGTAGAATCAGCTACAAACGTGGCAATAAGTCAAATCAAAAGCTGACTAGGATCAGCCGGTCTAGAATTAGCTGACCACAAAACTGAAGCTGTTCTAATAACCAGTCGAAAATCTGTGGAATATATGAATGTCCAGGTTGGAACCCAAATCATCAGATCCAAAGAAGTAATCAAATACCTAGGAGTAATGCTCGACAATAGACTGTGGTTTAAACAGCATGTTGATTATTCGAGCAAAAAAGCGTCACGACTTCAGGCAGCACTCTCAAGGATAATGCCCAACATTGGAGGACCTGGATACGCTAGGAGGATCCTACTATCCAGAGTTGTCAGCTCAGTCCTTCTTTATGCGGCTCCGGTTTGGGCGGGGGCTCTCGCGACCAAAGAAACAAGGAGGAAACTTACATCAGCCTACAGACTCTGCGCTATAAGGACCATCAGTGGTTTTAGAACTATCTCTGACGAAGCATCCTTTGTCATAGCAGGAATGGTTCCTATCGACATCCTCGCGAACGAGATGCAGAGAATCTACAATCGGAGAGGCTCGAGCCATCAAGAGGCTAGCGAAAGAAGAAGGGTTATAGAAGAAGAAAAAGCAGCTTCAAGAGCTGTGTGGCAAGATCGATGGGATAATGCGGTTAAAATCAGATGGACCTATAAATTAATCCCCACCATCGACATTTGGATAAACCGAGCACATTGGAACTGCACCTACCACCTCACGCAGTTCCTGTCTGGCCATGGAGGTTTTCGCAAATATCTTTACCGGTTTGGACACGATAGCTCTCCGTTGTGTCCAGAATGTCCAGACCAGGAGGAAGATACGGAGCATGCAGCCTTCTACTGTAGGCGATTTGAAAACTGGAGAAACGAACTTCCCAGTCCTCCATTCCTCATAGATCATATGGTACAATCTGAGGAAAAATGGATGGAAATTTGCGCGTTTATTACGCACGTGCAAATGCAACTTCGAATTCAAGAAAGAATACGTCGAGAAGCAGAAAGTACAGCATAAATTGCTAACCAGCCCCGCGAAGTAATACCTAACGGCAGTCCCGCGGGGAGAGTGGTTGTAGTGTGTAGGGTGTGTGTTTAGTACGTAGGCGTATTCCTGAAATCGATTACTCAGGTTTGCGAATCGTGCATGCTAGTAGCATTCAGGCTATTAGTATCTATGAAAAAAAAACGGTATCTGATAGTGAACTAACGATGAGCGTATGCTGAGTCTGACGATATACGTGCAGCTGAACACTCAGACCTGCGTAAGCACATCTGGGTGAACTTCAGCGCGCATATGTTTAACCGGACGAGGCATCTCTTGTTGACCTGATCGGCTGAAATATGCGTCTCAGAAGTCTAGCAAGAGGTCCTCAGAAGGAGGACGTGCGGCGGATGAATTCTCCCAATGGAATCAACGGTAACGTCTACAGAGCAGCGGATACCTTACCGGAGCTACTTCAACATATTTGGAGCTGAGGTCTGTAAGGATTTTCAATACCACGTCAGGGTACGAAGCAACCAACAGCCTCGGATACGGATGAATTTACTTTTGACGACCCAAGCAAACGTAAAAAGGACAACGATCTTCATGTCTACACGTGGAATGTTAGGTCCCTCTACCAACCACGTGTAGCCGAACAACTTGCGGACGCCCTAGAGTGTTTCAAAGCAGACATTACCGCCATCCAAGAAGTGCGATGGGATGGGCCGGGCAAAAGGAACATGCAGAACTGCGACATCTACTACGGCGACTGCTACAGACAACAAGGACAGCGTCTATTCGGGTGCGGATTTGTCATTGGAGGCAGACTTAGACAAGAAGTCTTGAGTTTCCGGCATGTGAACGAGTGCCTTATGACTATCCGTTTCAAGGCTAAATTTGCCAACATTAGCCTAATATGCGTTCACGCCCCTCATGAGAAGAAGGACGACGCGACAAAGGATGACTTCTACCAGCTCTTGGACAAGACGTATGAGCAATGCCCTAGCCACGACGTTAAAATTATCCTAGGTGATTTTAACGCAAAGCTAGGAAGAGAGGACGCCTTTAGTAGCGTTGTCGGAAAGCACAGCCTGCACGACATCACATCCGACAACGGACTCAGGCTAATCGACTTTGCGGCGGGGCGAAACTTTGTCGTAGCTAGTACGCGGTCCCAAGTCTCGACATTCACAAAGGAACATGGCTCTCCTTTGATCGAAAAATCGTCAACCAAATCGATCACATTGATATTGCGATCGACGCAAGGCACTCTTCCAGTATCCTGGGTGTCCGGACATTCCGAGGAGCCAACGTGGACTCGGATCACTACCTAGTTGTAGCCAAGGTACGGATGCGGATATCCACAGCGGAGAGAAATCAACGAAATACTGTGAGGAAATTTGACGTCGAAAGGCTACAATCGCAAGAGACCGGCAGAACCTTTGCCGATCGTGTTTCTTCTAATCTCAATATAAGTCCTATGCCGCCAGCAGCAAATGTGGAAGACCAGTGGCAGCGTTGCCAACAAGCCATCAGAGATGCCGCCTCTGATGTACTGGGCTTTCTTGGCCACCACAACGGAACCCCTGGTTTGATGAGGAATGCCAGCAAGCACATGCAGCTAAACAAAAAGCGCACAAAGCGGCGCTGCATAGAAGGACTAGAGCTGCTTACAAGCTCTACATGCGCAGGAGAAAAGAGGAACATCGTCTTCTCAGGAAGAAGAAAAAGGAGCATGAGAAGCGCTCGATCGAGGAAATTGAGAGACTTTATTGCAGAAATGATGTTCGAAAATTTGACCAAAAGGTAAAAAGAACATGCCAGGGTTTCAAAGCCAGAACAGAAGCCTGCAGGGACGAAAATGGTAACATAGTAGTAGAATCGCAGTCGGTGCTGAGGATATGGAAGGAACACTTCTGCAGACTGTTAAACGGCGATGACGACCAATGTTCCGCTGTCAGGCAAAATGAGCCATTCAACAGTGACGATGTCAGTCAAGATTCCCGTTCCCGATCAGAATGAAGTGAGGATAGCGATATCTAAACTCAAATCAAACAAAGCTGCTGGAGCCGATGGCCTTTCCGCTGAACTTTTCAAAGCAGGAGGAGATGAGTTGGTAAGGAGCATGCACCCGCTCATCTGTACACTCTGGTCGGACGAAAGTATGCCCGATGAATGGAACCTCAGCGTCGTTTGCCCGATCCTGAAGAAAGGAGACACTCTGAACTGCGCCAATTACAGAGGCATAAGTCTTCTCAACATCGCATTGAAGATCCTGTCTGCCGTATTATGTGAACGCCTAAAACCGATCGTCAACAACCTGATAGGTCCTTATCAGTGCGATTTCAGGCCGGGAAAGTCCACCATTGACCAAATATTCACACTACGGCAGATCTAGGAAAAAAACCATGAATATAAAATCGATACGCACCACTTCTTCATCGATTTTAAAGTTGCCTATGATAGCTTGCATAGAAGCGAGTTATACAGAGCCATGTCTAGTCTTGGCATCCCTGCCAAGCTCGTCCGTTTGTACAGAATGACGATGGAGAACTCTCGCTGCTCCATCAAAGTCGGTAAGAACATCACCGAACCGTTCGATGTCAGGAAAGGTCTTAGACAAGGTGATGCGCGATCATGCGATCTCTTTAACATAGTACTTGAGAGAATTGTACGAAACTCACAAGCCAACACCGGAGGTACAATCTTTTACAAACCTGTACAACTACTCGCTTATGCCGATGACATTGACATAATCGGAAGAACTCAGCGGGCCGTCAATGGGGCATTTACGAGTATTGAGATCGAGGCAGCGGCGATGGGTCTAGCGGTCAATGAAAGCAAAACAAAATATATGCTGTCTACAAAAAAGGACACCCAACATCGGCGTCTTGGATAGAACGCCACAATAGACAGATATAATTTTGAGGTAGTAAAGGATTTTGTCTACCTAGGCTCTATGGTGAACTCCGCAAATGACATCAGTAGGGAGATCACACGAAGAATTACTCTTGCCAATCGTTGTTTCTATGGGCTAAAACGGCAATTGAGTAGCAAAGCCCTATCTCGAACTACTAAGGTAACACTTTATAAGACACTAATCATCCCAGTCCTTCTGTATGGCGCAGAGGCATGGGCTTTGACAAAACCGGATGAGGATGCCCTTGGTTATTTCGAGAGAAAAGTTCTTCGAGCGATCTTTGGTCCCGTCTGCATAGACGGTGAGTGGAGGAGAAGGTACAATGCCGAACTATACGGCCTGTACAAGGACATTGACTTAGCCAGAAGAGTTCACATACAGCGACTAAGATGGTTGGGTCATTTAGAGCGGATGGAGCCCAACGTTCCCGCTAAGAAAGTTTTCGAATCCACCCCGGATGGACGACGCAGTAGAGGACGACCTCGCGGTAGGTGGCGCAAACAAGTGGAGGGGGACCTCAACCAACTTGGCGTGCGCAACTGGAGGCAGCTGCCACGTAACCGTGCTGGCTGGAGAGGTTTGTTGGTTGAGGCCCAAGTCCACCCCGGACTGTAGCGCCATCTAAGTAAGTAAGTAACTTTAAGGACGAACTAAGGTTGCCATTCCAATTTAATCGCTTTTGTCCGCCTCAAGACAGCATGCACATATTTCCGAGCTTCTTATACCAATTGATTTAAGATGTTCGTTTAAGGAACTAAAGCAAATTCACATCTCATGGCTCCATTCCAGGCGATCGGGAAAAAGACACCGAAACCAGCGCTCAAAAATCTAGTAGGCGTTACCCTGCAGTACCACGGCATGGAAGTCCCAGTCAGTGCGACGCATATTCCTAGTTTTTCTTCTAATTCCTCGATTTGCTCTCTATTTAGATGGCGCAAGATAGAGAGAAATTAAAAAAAAAAAAAAAACATTAAAGCATCCTCTAGCACGCCTATTTTCGAGTTTTAAGTTTACTTTAACCTGAAATGCCTTTAACTGAACGAGATTGAAATTTAATGGATTATTACTAAAGCAGATGAGTTGATTTGATTGCCCACATTTTACATTTTGTACATTGTTGAACGGTGTCTGACAGAATATTCAGTGTAGATCCAGAAAACCAATAAAATGGAGGGTTTACGTAAGAAAACAGGAGAAAACTTAAAGGCGCAAAGAAATAACCTTTAAATCCACCATAAGCTACATAAACGTCTATACCTCACTTCAAACGAAGTCAACTACCAAAAGTCAATATATGTACCACCTTTCAATTTAAAGAAACCGAAAGTCGAAACATTGCCCCCAAATATATGTACCCAAACGTAACTTCCTTGATCCTGTCTGTCGCAAGGATTTTTCTTTTTTGTCTTTTCTCAGAATTTTCCGAAAGAAAAATTTCCAACCATCACACATCTCGTCTCGTACATGTCTCTGCGAACAAATTGAGTTTCATGGCGAATTGTACCCTTATGCCATCTACATATGCGATTTGCGAAGACACGCGTTGTCGTCCACCCAGTTCCTTTGATTTATATGGAAATTTGAAGAGCCCCGCATGGGAATGCGATTGATGTACATATATCTCTTTGGTGAATTTTAAAATATCCTGTGGCTTACCATTAACCATTGATATTCGATTTGCTTCACCAGCAGGGATATCAAATGAAAAGGAGCTGGATTTACCGAATTAGCATCTCTTTTTTGTTGGAAGCCGTATCTTTGAATTCGTTTTCATTTTTAGCCAGACTAAGGGTGAGTTCACATTTTACGACATCGTTTACAAGGTGTTTTAGTGGATTCATAACAACCAACAACTAGCAATGAACGTTTAACGGTAATTGTATGGAGGAATGTCCATAAATATTCTAACCTAGTGGATCGACCCAGGCTGGCAACAAATTTTACACGCTGTCAACATTATTGATTCGGTCTAAGCACGCAAATTCTTTTGTGTCCTTCTAGGAGGCAATCTCACAAGTACTCGTAGTTCCATTCAGTACCTCTCGCGACTCCCTTGACAATAGATGAAGAAGGAAGAAGAACCTCCACCTCTAGCGTTGATGGAAGAAACGAATGACTGGGAATATTTTCATACTAACTGATGGGTACTGCTGTCTTTGATTACATCGTCGTCAATTAATTGAATCCATTTGCAGTTGGCATACAAAGTTACGAGATTGGCTGGAGAAAGTGAAGGTTCTTTGGGCTGGAAGTTAATTTCCTTTAATGGAGATGTCGTGAGTTAAGTGAAAACGAAAAGTGGGCATCGAACAAGTTGAGAAGAAGGACCTTGATGAAAAGGACAACGGGGAAGAAAATTGACTGCAATTAGTGTAGGATCACCTGGTTGGTACGAATTAATTTAATAAAATTCGGAGAGCAATGGAATACTAGGAGAAGGCATTTCATTCGACCTTTCACCATCGTATCTGTGTCGATTAAGCACAGTATTATATTGTAAGAAGGTCTATTGTGCTCCCTACTAATGCCTTGAGGATGTTTGTTTCCGCACTAGTGCGTTCATGGCTGCTTGACTATCATTAAACATACTCATAGCTGGTGGTTCATGTTCCGTTGTAGACCTTCTTTGTAAGCTCGTGTTAGGATGAAGTATCACTTCAAAGCAGCAGAGATGGCTCTGCGGGAGTAGAATTTGTAAGATATGTTCGGACGAAAGTATGTCCGATCAAGGGACCCTTAGCGCTTGCACTATGAATGCAATGATATACCAATAGCTGTTGTCTTTTATGTTAAGAAGGCGAAGCTGACTACCTAACAATCATAGTAATAGAGAATGGTTGGAGCAGAATATGTAGTGACCAACTATACAGTACATAGACCTGGTCAGAAGAGTTAAAATACAGGCGGAAGTACTATTTTAACTGGCCCTCAGAAGTGGAAAGCGAATAAGTAACTTTGGCTTCGTAATTAGAAGCAGATTGTAAATAATCGAGCTGGTTGGAGGACCAGCTTTAGATTCAAAACCACCCTGGACTGTACTACCATCTAGATAAGATTTAGAAAGATTAAGATGACAGATCAACCACAAATTCAATTCAAGTTCAAGTTCAATTTATTTCAGGATAGGAATGTAACGGGTGGGCCATCTAGTGATTTCTTTTTAAATCATAGGTTATTTTGACACTGACAGCTGTTTCCCGCTCGAAATCTTGACAGAAAGTCAGTATCATACCTCCGCGGAACGAAATGAGTCGCTTTACGCTTGAACAACATTGGGAAATATTGAAAACTTATTTCCAAAGTGAGTGCTGTGTAACCCAAACAGTGGGTTTTTTTGAAAAGAAGTTTTGGCCGAAATGAAGCACCCACCGCGCCTGCTGTACGCAAGTTTGTGCAAAAAGTTCGTGAGACTGGTATGCTAGTGGACAACACTCATGGTCCCCGTTGTCGTACGGTGCGCACAGACGAGAATGTGGCTGCTGTAGCCTCTTTGAAAATGAGGCTGGGAACAACATTTCGGTCAACGGTGGGCGTTACAGAGCCATGTTAACGACTTTTTTTTACTGAAATTGAAGACATGGATTTGGACGACCTCTGGTTCATGCAGGATGGCGCGCCGTGCCACGCAGCCTATCCCACAATCGGTCTTTTGCGCACCAAATTCCCAAATCGTGTTATCAGCCGTCTTGGCGATGTCAATTGGCCGCCTCGGAGCTGCGATTTGACCCCTTTGGACTTTTTTTGTGGGGAACCGTGAAGGACCGATGTTATGCTAACAATCTGGAAACGATTCAAGCACTTAAGGCCAATATCATCCAAGCAATCCGTGAGCTACAGCCCGAAACCATCAACAAGGTCTTGGAAAATTGGAGTGGTAGAATGCGCTACTCTGTGGGCGCCGTGGCGTAATCGGTTAGTGTGTCGGATCACTACGCGTGAGGTTCCAAGTTCGAATCCTACAAAACACCAAAAAGTTTTTTCACGGTCCCACCTCTCGCGAGCGTCTGACAAACATCCGAGAGTATTGTTGTCTCGAAAAAGCTTCTCAAATCGCCGTTCGGATACGGCACTAAACTGTAGGTCCCTTCCATTCGTGTGAAAAATATAACGCACACAACATGAGTGGTTGCGAGAAGCTAGGCCCTGGCACTTAAAGAGCTGTTGCGCCAAATATTTATTTTTTTTTTTTTTTAGAATGCGCTGCTGCGAGGCCAGCCGAGGCGGTCACTTGAACGAGGTTGTGTTCCATAATTAATGGGAATGTTTGCTCTTACTAATAAAGCCATAATACATGGAAAAAATTTCATTTTGTTCATTTTATTGCATTTTTAAAAAGAAACTTGTAGTTGGCCCACGCTGTACATTAAAATTTAATCTTTTATAGTACGAATTAACAGGGTAGATATTTAGAACTCAAATTTTTAAATTATAAAAGATGGATTTAAGATGAATTGTATTAATGAAAACAAATTACATATATACATTAAAAAAACGGAATAAATAAAAATTAAATTAAACAAGAGATAGAGCAAAAAGTATTGATAAAGTTAAAGTTAAAAATATAAGTTTAAGATTGAATCGAAAAATATAGGAGAATTGCATTTTTAAAGTTTGCTGCGTGTGAAATACGCCTTAAGTGGCAGGGCAGTGAATTCCATAATCAAGTGACGTGAACAAAAAATAGACGAGATGAATTTAAGTATTTAGAACGCGGTTGAATTAAGGTTAAGGCTCTGGCTGAACGGGCGAATTGTAGTTTGTCAAACAAATATGATGAAAATTTACTGTAAATGATTCTGTGTAAAAATATGCAGTTTCTAGCGTTGATGTACTGTTTCAGGGTGCAACCCAGGAAGTCTCTAGAGTGTTCAGAAATGTGGTCATGCCTACGAATGCCATAAATATATCGTACCGCATCGTTGTAAGCAACTTGCAGTTTGTACTGAGACAATGAATCAAGGTTACCGTACACAACTTCAGCATTGGTTATGATTGGTAAGACCAGAGTTTGAATAAGCCTTCGCCTTGTCTCAGTTGGGGTAAAACTAGCACTCAACAATAGTTTGCGTAGACATCCATAGACGCGACCAATAACACTGTTGATATGGTTACATCCCGATAATTTTCAATTTATTCTAAATCCGAGGCTAGTAACAGATTCTGCAAGATTGAGTTTACTGTGGGATAGCCATACGTCAGCCACAAGACCAAGGTTAAAAGTTGTGTTAAAAATGGATATAATTTGACATTTTGCAGGATTTAAGAGCAACCCATTTACCAGTGACCAGGTATGTACCTTAGACAAGTCCTCGTCGTCCGCATATAGGTGTATGGAAGAATGTTTGCATACGGACGGCAAGTCATTGATAAATATACAAAACAAAATTGGTCCAAGAATTCATCCCTGAAGGACACCTTGCTGAATAGGTCTTAGTGCCGACCAATTTTCACCCACAACAACTCTTTGTGACCGGTTGGAGAGAAAACTATTTAATAACTTTACTGCTCTCTCACTGAAACCGAAAAAATGTTGTAACTTCCAGCAGATGATTTTATGATTGACTTTGTCAAAGGCCTTAGAGAAGTCAAGCAAACCGAGAAGTGTGACATAACCTTTGTCATAGACTCGTCTTATGTCTTCTAATACGTTAACCATTAACATACCCAAACTCAACTTCAGAAAATCGTTCTTAGCAAAATTCCCTTCCAGAGAAGAATGAAAGAACGGACGCGTTACCTGCAACTATGATATAGGGATATACACGGACGGTTCGAAGATGGACTGCGGAGTCGGCGCAGGCATCTTCTCTGACCAGCTGAATATATCAAGGTCCTTCCGTCTCCCAGACTCTGCTAGCGTTTTCCAAGCGGAGCTTCTTGCGATTCGAGAAGCCTGCCGCCTGCTAAACAACCTTCCAACATCTAACCACAACATCGCTATCTTTTCGGATAGCCAGGCTGCCATCAAGGCCATTGATGCAGTCTGCATCTCTTCAAAACTGGTAGAGCAATGCCGGTTTGAATTGAACCAACAAGGCACTTACTCGAGAATCACTCTGATCTGGGTCCCAGGGCACAGCAACCATGAGGGAAATGAGCGTGCTGATGAGCTGGCCAGGCGAGGGTCGGCCCTTAACGGCTCTCTAGCAGAAAGAGTCGACATTCCGCTTGGTGCCGTTAAGGGCTATATTCACCTCCACTTCCTCCAGCTAGCCAATCGCAGGTGGAACAACCTCACAAGCTGTGTCATATCTAGGAAGACGTGGCCCAGTTTCAACAAACCCAGGTCAAAAGAGTTACTAGGCAAACCAAGACCAGTAACAGGCCACTGACCAGTTGGGGACCATGCGGCCAAGCTTGGAATCCCCCACAACACATTTTGTAGGAGCTGCAGGGATATTAATGAGAAAGAATCTCTATGTCATTTCCTTTGCAGATGTCCGGCCCTGGCGAGGATCAGACAGCAAACTCTTGGCAAACCCTTTTTCGAGGATCTGAGAGAGATATCGAACAAGAGGATTGGAGAACTAATCCTCTTTCTGAACTCCACGGGCTGGGTTTAAACTTAATATCATTTTCTACTAGCCACTACAACAGGTAGACACGAGTCCGTGGTAACAAAACGGCGCACTTTAAGCGCTATTTGGGTTCCTTTTGGACCGCCACTTTACCTACCTACCTACGTTAACCATAGCCGTGGAACAGCTATGATTTGGTCTGAATCCAGATTGGAAGGGACTCAATAGAGGATTGATAGTGTGACAGACAAGTGTCTCAGTATCTGCTTAGCTATAATTTTCTCCAGGACCTTCGATAAACATGGTAAACTACTAATGGGCCTGAATTCAGTAACGCCAGTAGCATTCGGTTTTTTAGCAATAGGAATGACCCTTGCGATTTTTCAGGACTGTGGGATAGTTGAGCTCATAATACAAAAATTTATAATATGGGTTAAGTGGCTTACGATTAGAGGTAATATTAGCTTAATAAAGCGATTTGGTACCCCATCTTCCCCAGCGGAATTTGACTTAATAGCTGCGACACAGCCAATAGCGTCATTTTCCGTTACCACTTCAAAATCGGACAGTCTGGGTATAGATGACTCAGAATATGCAGCGAAGTTAAAGGCATTCACTTCTGCAGTGGTAATCAATAAATACTTATTGCGATCATCCGGAGTGGGCACCGTGGCGTAAGTGGTTAGTGTGTCGGATCACTACGCATGAGGTTCCAAGTTCGAATCCCAGAAAACACCAAAAAGTTTTTTCACGGTCCCACCTCTCGCGAACGTCTGACAAACATCCGAGAGTATTGTTGTCTCGAAAAAGTTCCTCAAATCGGCGTTCGGATTCGGCATTAAACTGTAGGTCCCTTCCATTCGTGTGAAAAATATAACGCACACAACATGAGTGGTTGCGAGAAGCTAGGCCCTGACAGTTTAAAGAGCTGTTGCGCCAAATATGTGTGTATGTGGATCAAATAGAAAAGTAGGCAGCAATGTATTTTAGTGTCGAAAATGAGAGTAAAAACAATTATAACGTTTATATACTCGTATGTGTCTAAGTCTCTGGAGAATGGGGTGTTTTCTAATTGCGTCCCATTGAGAGGGGCCAGAACGATCCCCGTAGATGTATCTAAAGAAGTAAGAGAACAAAATTACGAATCGCTTCTTGGAAGGTTGGTTTTTGAACTAAATAAAGCTAGCCGAAACGTTTTAAAGGCGTCGCATAACATCGCTTGCATACACAAGTCTAAATGGAAAAATTATAAAGCAAAAAGAGCATTGGCTTTATGTTGTCTTAACGAAGCGGTGTAAGAATTATTGTTAACGAAGAACTATCACAAAGAGTCATATCTGTAACCAGAGTAACAAACAGACTGATGTTAATAAATATAGTAACAGATAGTGGCAAATGTTTTAACATTATGTCCATCTAGGCACCCTAACAGGTTATGCTAACCAAGGTTAGGTTAGGTTAGGTCAGGTTGGCTGTCCGCACGAGAGTGCGGACACACTTAGACCAGTAAAGGTCCATTGTGATACCATGGATCTACCATTAGACCACTCAAGGACTAACAAAACCAACCGGAGCTTTTGATAAAGCGATGGATGCACATGACGCCAGATCGCCGAGTTCTTCAAGGAAAGGGGACCCTAGATGGAGCATTCTTTTATGCGACAGGGCTGGACAAGTGCATTGCAGGTGAAGGATGGTTTCTTCCGCCTCCTCGTCCCTACAGTTCCTGCAAAAGTCGTTGGAGAAGAGGCCAAGTTTCTTGGCATGTTGACCTATAAGACAGTGTCCAGTGAGAACACCGACAACGCAACTGATCTGTGATTGCTTTAGCTTGACCAACTCGACAAGTTTCTGGTCCAGCATAGGCCAGATCTGTCTCGAAACGTTGAGCCGTTTTCCCATTTGAGGTTGATCTTGGTAATAGCGTTCAGCTTTAGCTTACATGTAGCGAGGGGCATACCCAAGGCGTGCTTATCAGACAGAATCCTTAGAGTAGAACCCTGTCTGGAGAGCTCGTCCGCCCTGCAGTTAACTAGGAAGTACTTGTGGCTTGACACCCAGGATAGGTGAATGTTGAACTGTTCTGTCATCTCCATAAGAGATAAACGGCAGTTTAAGTCGGCCTTTGAAGTGAAGGAGCAAGATTCTAGGGACTTGATTGACGCTTAGCTGTCAATGTAAACGCGAATATCCCTGACAGATAGTACATTACACTTCAGCCTTAATCGCCATGATTTTCGCCTGAAGTAGAAAATAAGTCCTTACAGAAGAAAATAGAAGATGAAGCCATCGATCGAGCAAACAGACGCTGGGTTCATCCGGAAACATGTGCAACGGCCAGGGCGCTATGGCCGGCCTACAACAAGAAGAGATCAACCTCTCTGGTTAAACTTAGTCGTTATAGTGCACGGGTCGTTTCTGGTATAATTGCTGGTCATTGTGCCATTAGCATCCACGCGGAGCGACTCGATGTGCCGCATAACGACTATAGTAGAAGTTGCAGGGACGAAGAAAAAATTGAATCTATTCGTCACCTGCTGTTTGATTGTCCTGCCCATTCCATCAGAAGAATGAGGACTCTTGATAGTTACTCCTTTTCGGAGCTGAAGGACCTCCTGAGATTCATATCACCATCTGGGTGGTTCTAACAGCGGACTATCTTTACAGCGTTTCCAGGGTTAAATAATTTGGGCACAATGGACCGAACTTTTGATCTAAGTGAGCACTGACTCTTTTTGTCACAAGTGGGTGCCATCTACCTAACCTAACCTAAGGAAGTCTTATCTTGGCTAAAGAAAAACGCCAAGGATATCTGCATCTTTTCAGACAGTTAAGCAGCAATCAAATCCTTGGAGTTGATCTCTATAATTTCATTACTAGCCCTAGACTACCGATCGTCTCTCGAGGAGATAGCAAGGCAGTTTACAATCACCTCTGTTGTGTGCCGGGGCGTAGGAATATTCTGGGGAATTGTAAGGAACAACTGTACCCCATCCTTCCCTTCCCACTCTTCAGCTGCCTTAACGTGGCGGAACGGCTCAAGAGTCAATGACCCTAAGGGTCCGAAAGGACCCCAGGTGAGACATCGAACTAAAGACTGAAGACGTCTTGACTGTGAAGCAAAACCTGTTGACAGTATGATGGAAGAAACATTTACGGTATCTACTCGTGAAAACGATAATCCACCCGTGGTCTTTTTGACTACGGCCGGGACGAGGATTCTGGAGGTCCCAACCACCATACTTTTAACCCCCGCCTCTGGCGCTGAATCAGAAGTAGTAGCGACGCTTCTTTCAGAAGACTCCTGCAGCTCTGTCTCTGACGCGTTTGGCAGACTGGGCTGGAGTGGCAAAGAAAGTGGCGGAAAGGCTTCGGCTGGAACGTCTAATCTCCGTCTCAATAGAAGGGTAGCTGGTCAAAGTTGTGTCGGTGACGGTTTGACTCGGGAAACAAATAAGGCTGAACGAGCTTCTGAAGCGGCGCACTCCGATGGGCTCCTGACTAAGAGTCAACTAAAAAGGAGAAGAAGGAAGGCGGCGATGGCGCGGTGCAAAGAGGCTGCAGAGTCAGCTGAAGGCGCAAGCGCCGAAAGCAGTCATCCTTCAGCAGCGACAGGAATGAAGCCTAGATTGGCAGAAAGTACTCCAACTGGAGCCGATCAATCCCTCAGACCTAACGCTGGCTCCTTTTCGGTCGGCTCGAACAGGTCCAATCTGACGGAGCAAGTTTCGCCTGCTCTTCTTGGTGGAAGCGTGTGCGCATCTGATGCGCGCTCTTCTGCTGGGCACACTCTTACCGCTGGCGTTATCTACGCAAAAAATCTGGTGGATACTGGTGCTGTTACCCCTAAAGATCCCAGCACTAGCGGACAGAAAATGGCTGACGCAGGCAAAGCCACGGGTAGGGGAGCTCGCCTCGCCGGAAGCATGTGCGCACCTGGTGCGCGACCTTCTGCTAATAAAACTCCGACTATATCTTTGATATTTTCGCAGGTAAACCTCCAACACTCAAGGCTGCTACCGCTCTCTTAAGTAGCAGACTTTCCGTGGTGCGTACAAAACCCCACATAATATCTATCCAGGAGCCATACGTGCGGAACAAGCGCATATGTGGTTTTGGGGGTATTCGTGGAGTAACGGTGCTATGTGACGAGCGATCTGAAAGACCGAGAGCTTGTCTAATTGTGCCGAATTTCCTCTCAGTAACCAAGCTTGGACAATTCTGTGGACAGGACCTGGTTGCTGCAGCTGTAAGCTACGAAACGACCGGAAGTTTGAAAACCTTCGTCGTTGCGTCGGCTTATTTCCCTTATGATTCGGTAATGCCTCCACCACCGAAGGCGATTGCCGAACTCATAAAGTACTGTGACACTCGGGAGATGGGACTAGTCATATGTTGCGACGCGAATGCTTAGAATACAGTCTGGGGCAGCAGCAAATGTAACATACGAGGAAACCATCTCCTAGACTTTGTACTATCGTCTGGCATGGTAATTAACAATGTTGGCTCCCAGCCAACTTTTGTTACGGCAAGGAGGCAGGAGGTAATTGATTTGACTTTAACTAATAGGTATTTCAAGTCAATTACTAACTGGAGGGTACTGCCGGAGGTGTCCTTGTCAGACCATAGATACATCGCTTTCCAAATCGAATACGAGGCCATAACTTTGCAGGAGAGGAGGAATCCGAGGAAAACCAACTAGGTGCGGCTTAGGGAAGAGCTAGACAGATCTGTCAAAACTCCGACTAAACTCAGAACGAAACGAAAGGTTGAGGATGCTGTTCAAAACCTGACCAGTGTCATTACCAACTGTTTTGAACTGACGTGCCCATTGACAAAAACCCCCTGCAGAACTCCGGTTCCCTGGTGGAGCTCAGAACTGCAGCGACTTAGGAAAGAATCCAGAAAACTTTCAAATAGGTCACTCAAGACAAATTTAGAAGGTGACTGGGATCTTTTTAGATCGAAAGACTATAAGAAGTTAATTCGGTTGTCGAAAAGTGCTTCTTATAGAAATTTTTGTGAAAAGATCGAGACACTCGGTGAAACCAGCTATGCTATGGCATCTTTTGATGGTTTAAAATCGCCTGGCACCGATGGAATATGGTATATCCAGCTATGCTGCAACAGGGTATAGATCAGCTATTGCCAACTCTGAAAACAATTTTCACCGCTGGCTTGGAGCTGGCATATATTCCTACACCTTGGCGGACAGTCAGAGTAGCTTTCATAACGAAAATTGGTAAGGAAGACTATTCGCTCCCCAAGAGTTTCTGACCTATAAGTTTAACTCCTTCTTACTGAAAAGTATGGAGAGACTGGTAGAATTTCACGTGCGCAAAGTTGCTTTGAAACTGCATCCACTATCGGAGATGCAGCATGCCTATCAGCGTGGGAAATCCTGCGAGACCGCACTTCAAAATTTAGTGGCCAGAATTGAATGCGCGCTTGATAGGAAAGAATACGCGATGGCTATCTTCATCGACATTGAGGGTGCTTTTGACAATGCGACTTTTGACTACATGTGCGACTCTGCCAGACAACACGGGGTAGATGAAACATTAGTGTTGTGGATTAAAGCAATGCTAATGAATAGGACTTTGGTAGTGGATGCGGATTGTGGCCAATATGTTATGACAGGGGTAAACAGGGGCTGTCCGCAAGGTGGCATTCTGTCTCCATTGTTATGGTGCATGGTGGTCGACTCTTTGTTGAACACTCTTAATAGTTCTAACGTCTACGCTCAGGCATATGCGGATGAAGTCACCGTACTTTCTGTCGGGCCATGCCTGGCGACGGTCTGTGCTAACGCGCAGACGCCGCTGGACATGATCGATGAATGGTGTACTAGGAGTGGGCTTTCGGTGAATCCCCTTAAAACTGAGATTGTTCTTTTTACGATAAGGAGGATTTTGACCGGTCTGACTCAGCCAGTGCTAAAAGGCGTCACCATTCGCATTTCCAATGAAGCCAAACGTCTGGGAGTGATTTTAGATAAGAAACTTCATTGGTCTAAACACGTCGAGTCGAAAACATCCAAGGCGCTCTCAGTCTTCTGGCTGTGTAAGGGTGCTTTTGGCAAGACTTGGGGCTTGTCACCGAATAAGGTTCTCTGGATCTACACGGCTATAATAAGACCATTCCTCGCATATGCGTCGGTTGTTTCGTGGAAGGGGCTCTCGCGTAAATATGTGGTTGCCTTTTGCGCGAAACTCCAAAGAACGGCTTGTCTCGGCTGCACGTGAGAATGTAGTCGTATTTTCACGGATGGTTCCAAAACCAGTCAAAGGTCTGGCGCTGGTGTCTTCGTGGAAGTCGACAACATTAGACTTCACTTTTCGTTAGGCAAATATGCGTCTGTTTTCCAAGCGGAAACTTATGCAATCCTAATGGCCATGAACTATGTTGTGAAGAACAGGTGGAAGGGATGTAGCATTTGTGTCTGTAGTGACAGTCAGGCTGCGCTTAAGGCCTTGCTTAACCCTTTAACCACTTCTAAAATAGTTCGTGAAACCAAAAACTCTTTGAACTCGGTCGCAAGGCTGAATTCTCTGTCTCTTATCTGGGTCCTAGGTCACACTGGGATCTTGGGGAACTAGATTCGCGGCATTCTTGCTGTCTCTCAGCAGAAAAGACTGTAGACAACTTATTGGCGTCTTGACAGGCTACTTTGCTTTTGCCAAGCACCTTAACGTGTTGGGCTTAAGTGACACCACAATCTGCGACGCTTGTGGAGAGAGCGACGACACCGAGGAACATTATCTCTGTGAGTGTCCGGCCTTTGCTCGTATCAGGTGGCAGTGGTGAGTGCTGGTACTGTAAGCTCCTCATCACTGAAGTGCTTGCTTGGCTTTCTTAGAAAGACAATGGACCAGTTGCGACTGAGTGCTCCAGTTGAGCGTTTCCTATCCCAACCAAAAAAAATAAAAATACAATACCCATTCTTCCGGACAAGGGTATTCTAGATATACCGATCGCTACTTGCAAATTCAATTCAAGCTGGATGCAATCGAATGAACAAATCTTAGGCGGCCAAGTTTTACAACATGTCTAGCGCATAAGCAGATATGGCCCAAACTAGATCTGAAACGGTCTAAGAAACTGATTTCTCTTAACCGATTGCATATTGGCGCTACAAAAGGTGTTATCACAGGACACTGCCTAATAGGTAAGCATGCAACGTATATTCGAATGATTTTAGCAGAAGCTGCATGGATGAAGAAGAGGAAGAAACCATTCCTCACCTTTTTTGTGCATGCCCAGCTCTCTCTCATAGAACGAAGCTTCACTTAGGAGTTATGTATTATAACGATTTGGACGATATGCTTAAAAAAAGCAAGTGGTTCTAACAAGTTAAAACAAAGTGGTTCTAACAAGTTGGCAGGGATTACATGATCTTTCGTGATACCACCACAGACCTTCCTTGATCTATGTGTGTTGACGTAAGTTGGCAGCCACCTCAATCTAACCTAACCTATCAATAGACTTCTGTATTATTTACCAAATTCTTCCACGAGAGATTCAAAAGTTTTACAAAAGAAAGTGCCAAGGTTAACAAACTTTTCCTTTCGAAGGTCTCGCAAATATGCTTCTGAAAATAAAACTCTAAGGGTTCACACATGAATCAATTGAAACCCCAAGAAACTCCGTCCCACGTTAAATAATATATTTCCCCTTAAATAAGGACTAAGCCCAATATAAGCTGCACCCCGCGACATATTTTAAAAACTTTTCTGTCTCGATAATAAACCATCTTAGCGCAGGGACACAAGCTACCACTATTTAAAGGCAGGCAGCTTCTTTCATTTTAATGGCCCATCCCACCTGGTTGCCCTTATTGATTGAGAAACTAAAAGTTGAATAAAAATTTAGAGCCCTTTTACAGGGATTTCTATGTCTCCCCCTTTTAACTTTCCTTTTCTTTGAATAGAGTATGGAGAGTAAGCGAAAAAAAAAAAGAAAGGATTTTCTTTTCCAAACATGATGCTTCCCATAAAATATTTATGAGCTCCTTCTCTAGACTCGGTGCAGAGTGTGTATTTGTCTACATTGTCGTCGCAGTCTGTCGTCTTGTAAAGGATTTTTCGTCCTTTTGTTGTTCCAGAGAGGGCGCGAGTCAAAAGCACCATGAACTGCAGGTGGTTTTTGGTTTTGTTTGATGAGGAATTTTTGTCGTCACATCTTCTTTTTTTCTAGAATTTGCAGCACTTTTTGCAGATTTTTCACTTTTTTTGTGGCACAGGGTTGATGGTGATAATTCGACTGCTTGCTGAGATTTTTTCTGGTTACGACAAAATTTATGTGTACGAGTGTGCGCCTCCTTCCAAGGACATTTATTTAGCCAAAAATAAATGCACACTGTTTTGCTATCGGCTATTTAAAGGGTTTCCGTTTTCTTTTTCTTTATTGTGGAGATTTTCTAAGGATTATTATCTTTGTCCTTTGATATGCTAAATGTGTCCTCTTCGTTGCTCATTTCTTGTCTGCCACCCAGTTTTGTGAATATTTATATTTTTTATATATATTTTCTTTTTATTGTGATTTTGGTCTTCAAGACAAACGACAATGACGTCGACGAAAAGAGTTTTAAAAGAAAATGCAAAATAAAAAGAGAAATGTCAACACAGACTCAAATGTCACTGTTAGAGGGAGCCATCAACTAAATGGAGATTTTTCATTAACGTTGTGGTGAATAGCGTCGAGCAATTAAATGAATTGGACTGAATAATTAATCTTGGAAATGGCTTCAAAGTTTCACTTTAAAACTTAAACAAATGAAAATGTTTTAAGTGAATAATAACATTCAAGACACTGGCTTTGTAGTCGATTTGAATGGTTTTGACTTTCACTTTCAAACTAGATCGGTTTACAGTTTTAACAGCCAATTAGACGATGTCTATAACATAAAGTATAATGGGGACATCGTTATAATGATGGAGGACTTCAACGCTATACTAGAAAGTGTCAACACTGCGTTTAAACAAGCGATGGGAGCTCATTGCCTCGGAGACCGAAATGACAATGGCATACTGCAAGCGTCAAAAGCAGCCGCTCCAATCTGCTGAGAATAACCAGATATAATACCGACAGGCTTCGGGATCCCCAAGTGCGCCAACAAAACAGGGACCACCTTCAAAGTAGAAGCAATCAGCAGCACAGCGCAGGAGAACTCAAATTACTAATGAGACTCTGCGAAAAATATTTTGAGGCACAAGCGTGTATCGGTAAAAGACAGAGACGTCAGTCCACAGGACTGTATGCAGACTTCTGGAAAAGGAATGATAAGCGCATTGCAATTCCAGCAGCCTTAGCAGTAGGGGAGGTGGACAAAATCGCATCATCACCTCCCCGTGGTGCCCGCTGGATAGCTATTTGATAGCGAACTAACGATGAGCGTATACTGAGTCTGACGATATATGTGTAGCTGAACACTCAGACCTGCGTAAACACATCTGGGTGAATTTCAGCGCGCATATGTTTAACCGGACGAGGCATCTCTTGTTGACCTGATTGGCTGAAATATGCATCTCAGAAGTCTAGCAAGAGGTCCTCAGAAGGAGGACGTACGGCGGATGAATTCTCCCAATGGAATCAACGGTGACGTGTACAGACCAGCGGATGCCTTACCCTTAATGGGCCAACGGCAGCGCTCATATCCCCGAAGTGGGTTACTGACATCGGTGTATCCGGCCCCTCGTCCTAGGGGTTGCTAAAAAAGGATCTGGTCCTCCAGGTTGGGGGTTGTGCCGTCGGGTTAACTTCCCTACCACGTAAAAAAACTGTCGGTTACGAAGCAATTAACAGCCTCGGATACGGATGATTTTACTGTTGACGACCCAAGCAAACGTAAAAAGGACAACGATCTTCGTGTCTGCACATGGAGTGTTAGGTCCCTCTACAAACGAACAACTTGCGGAGGCCCTAGAGTGTCTCAAAGCAGACATTACCGCCATCCAAGAAGTGCGATGGGATGGGCCGGGCAAAAGAAGTATGAAAAATAGCGACATCTACTACGGCGATTGCTACAGACAACAACGACAGCGTCTATTCGGGTGCGGATTTGTCATTGGAGGCAGGCTTAGGCAAGAAGTCTTGAGTTTCCGGCATGTGAACGAGTGCCTTATGACTATCCGTATCAAGGGTAAATTTGCCAACATAAGCCTAATATGCGTTCACGCCCCTCATGAGCAGAAGGACGACGCGACAAAAGATGACTTCTACCAGCTCTTGGACAAGACGTATGGGGAATGCCCTAGGCACGACGTTAAAATTATCCTAGGTGATTTCAACGCAAAGCTAGGAAGAGAGGACGTCTTTAGTAGCGTGGTCGGAAAGCACAACCTGCACGACATCACATCCGACAACGAACTCAGGCTAATCGACTTTGCGGCGGGGAGAAACTTTGTCGTAGCTAGTACGCGGTTCCCACGTCTCGACATTTACAAAGGAACATGGCTCTCCTTTGATCGAAAAACTGTCAACCAAATCGATCACATTGCGATCGACGCAAGGCACTCTTCCAGTATTCTGGGTGTCCGGACTTTCCGAGGAGCCAACGTGGACTCGGATCACTACCTAGTTGTAGCCAAGGTACGGATGCGGATATCCACAACAGAGCGAAATCAATGAAATACTGTGAGGAAATTTGACGTCGAAAAGCTACAATCGCAAGAGACCGCCAGAAACTTTGCCGATCAACAAGCCATCAGAGATGCTGGGTAAAATGTACTGGGCTTTTCTTGGCCACCACAACGAAACCGCTGGTTTGATAAGGAAAGCCGGCAAGCACATGCAGCTAAACAGGAGGCGCACAAAGCGGCGCTGCATAGAAAGACTAGAGCTGCTAACGAGCTCTACGTGCGCAGGAGAAAAGAGGAACATCGTCTTCTCAGGAAGAAGAAAAAGGAGCATGAGAAGCGCTCGATCGAGGAGATTGAGAGACTTTATTGCAGGAATGATGTTCGAAAATTTTACCGAAAGATAAAAAGAACATGCGAGGGTTTCAAAGCCAGAACAGAAGCCTGCAGGGACGAAAATGGCAACATAGTAGTAGAATCGCAGTCGGTGCTGAGAATATGGAAGGAACACTTCTGCAGACTGTTAAACGGCGATGATGACCAATATTCCGCTGTCAGGCAGAACGAGCCATTCAACGGTGACGATGGCAGTTAAGATTCCCGTCAACCCGATCAGAATGAAGTGAGGATAGCGATATCTAAACTCAAATCCAACAAAGCTGCTGGAGGCGACGGCCTTGCCGCTGAACTTTTCAAGGCAGGAGGAGATGAGTTGGTAAGGAGCATGCATCAGCTCATCTGTAAAATCTGGTCGAACGAAAGTATGCCCGATAAATGGAACCTCAGCATCGTTTGCCCGATCCTGAAGAAAGGAGACACTCCGAACTGCGCCAATTACAGAGGTACAAGTCTCCTCAACATCGCATATAAAATCCTGTCTGCCGTATTATGTGAACGCCTAAAACCGATTGCCAACAACCTGATAGGTCCTTATCAGTGCGGCTTCAGGCCCGGAAAGTTCACCATTGACCAAATATTCACACTACGGCAGATCTTGGAAAAGACCCATGAATATAAGATCGACACGCATCACCTCTTCATCGATTTTAAAGTTGCCGATGATAGTGTGTATAGAGACGAGTTATACAGAGCCATGTCTAGTCTTGACATCCCTGCCAAGCTCGTCCGTTTGTACAGAATGACGATGGAGAACTCTCGCTGCTCCATCAAAGTCGGTAAGAACATCACCGAACCGTTCGATGTCAGGAAAGGTCTTAGACAAGGTGACGCGCTATCGTGCAATCTCTTTAACATAGTACTTGAGAGAATTGTACGAAACTCACAAGCCAACACCGGAGGTACAATCTTTTACAAGTCTGTACAACTACTCGCTTACGCCGATGACATTGACATAGTCGGAAGAACTAAACGGGCCATCAATGGGGCATTTACGAGTATTGAGATCGAGGCAGCAAAGATGGGTCTAGCAGTCAATGAAAGCAAAACAAAATATATAAATAAAAAATAAATATTTGGCGCAACAGCTCTTTAAAGTGCCAGGGCCTAGCTTATCGCAACCACTCATGTTGTGTGCGTTATATTTTTCACACGAATGGAAGGGACCTACAGTTTTAATGCCGACTCCGAACGCCGATTTGAGAAGCTTTTTCGTGACAACAATACTCTCGGATGTTTGTCAGACGCTCGCGAGAGGTGGGACCGTGAAAAAACTTTTTGGTGTTTTCTGGGATTCGAACTTGGAACCTCATGCGTAGTGATCCGACACACTAACCACTTACGCCACGGCGCCCACAAAATATATGCTGTCTACAAAAAAGGGCACCCAACATCGGCGTCGTGGATAGAACGCCACAATAGACAAATATAATTTTGATGTAGTAAAGGACTTTGTCTGCCTAGGCTCTATGATGAACTCCGCAAATGACATCAGTAGGGAGATCACACGAAGAAATGCTCTTGCCAATCGTTGTTTCTATGGGCTAAGAAGGCAATTGAGTAGCAAAGCCCTATCTCGAAATACTAAGGTAACACTTTATATGACACTAATCATCCCAGTCCTGGTGTATGGCGCAGAGGCATTGGCTTTGACAAAACCAGATGAAGATGCCCTTTGCTATTTTGAGACAAAAGTTCTTCGAGCGATCTTTGGTCCCTGGTGCATAGGCGGTGAGTGGAGGATAAGGTACAATGCCGAACTATACGGCCGATATAAGGACATCGACTTAGCCAGAAGAGTTCACATACAGCGACTAAGATGGCTGGGTCATTTAGAGCGGATGCAGCCCAACGTTCCCGCCAAGAAAATTTTCGAATCCACCACGGATGGACGGCGCACTAGAGGACGACCTTGCGGTAGGTGGCACAAACAATTGGAGGGGGACCTCAACCAACTTGGCGTGCGCAACTGAAGGCAGCTGGCTCGTAGCCGTGCTGGCTGGAGAGGTTTGTTGGTTGAGGCCCAGGTCCACCCCGGACTGTAGCGCCATCTGCAGGCATTGGGCATTGCAGTTTTTCTGGCTTGTTTAAACTTTTTTTCAGTTATCCTCAGATTTGTTGGCTATATAAGACCGACAACTTACCTCTTTAAACCTGATAGCCTCTTGCAGCTCGGCTCAAACCACGAGTTTGTCTTAGATTTGATGCTTTTTATTTTGTTATGAATCGAATTCAATTGGATTTTTTCAAATCTATCAATGAGAGGAGGAGATTTCAAGCCGACCAGAAGGGGCAATTTTTCGACAATGGTCTATTTGACGGCAATATCGATCTATTTGACCCCAAGACATCGAGGGGTTCCAGAAACCTATGTACAGATGATCATGGACATGTACGAAGGAGCAAAGACAAGAGTAAGATGCCCCGCTGGAGTAACCGAAGAGTTCCCAATCAAAGTCGGGGTGCACCACGGAAGCGTCTTAATTCCTTTGCTCTTTATTACAGTCCTCGATTATCTGCTTGAAGGTAAAGTGGTGGACCCCAAGGTACATCAGCCATTCTTTGCTGACGATGGAGCCATCATAAGTGAGGACCCTTCATCCCTGCAACGAGCACTTGATGTGTGGGTGGACGCTCTAGAGGGAAATGGGTATCGCATTAGTTCAAAAAAGACAGAGTACTTGTGCTGCCCGTTCTCTGATCCACTCAGGCCTATTCCAGACATTTATTTGAATGGAACAGTGCTTCCCAAGTGCGAAAGGTTCAAATATCTGGGATCTATGATCATTGGCAAACCAACTTGTGATGACGACATCAATCATCGCGTAAGCGTAGGGTGAATGAAGTGGCGAGAGAACTCCGCTATCTAATGTGACAGAAAAATGCCACCTAAGTTGAAAGGAAGGCTCTACACCGCAGTTGTGCATCCAGTGCTCACATACGGTTCACAATGTTGGACGATGTACAAAACGTATGAGAGTAAATTAACGGCAGCTGAGATGAAGATGCTTCGCATGACAGCAGGAATGACAAAGCTTGATCGAATAAGAAGTTCGAAGATCCGTGAAAGCCTGGACGTCAAGGAAACCATAGTACAAAAGATAGAGCACGACCGGCTCAGCTGGTATTGCCATGTTCAAAGAAGAGATCATTTGAACCCTGTTAAAAAGGCAATATCAATGCACGTTCCAAAGACATCGCGATGTAGGAAAGGCAGGCTTATAAACACCTGGATCACACAAATGCGACGACATCGGCATTTCATTGGCCTCAGTAACCGAGTGATCCAAAATCGGCAGCCGTGCCGATATTTTCTGAAGTCAAATAAGCGAACCCCACAGGCGGATCAGTAGAAATGCGGTGGGACGTTTATGATCCCTACTTTTCGGATCATGGCCTCGCTGATAAAAGGAAGAAGAAGGTCTATTTGACGGCAAAACACTTCAATTTTTCCCGAAAAATACTAATACATTTTTGTAGAATTATTTAATGCATAATGCTTATGAAAATGATTGTAAAACATCTTTATTCGAGGACGGTGGACGTATAAAACCCCTTAGGCTGTTTTTGTTCTAATCTACTAATCAGTACGTATTAGGGAGTTTTTCGACCCATCAGATCGATGATAGACCTAATTTTTGAAACTAAATTGGTACTAGGTTTCATCGCATACTCCACGGGTGACGTTCAAACTGGCCCCGGTACACAGTACCTTATTTGGATTACTCTAGGAAACATTTAATGGTTATGATTGGTACTTGAATCGACAACCTACCACTCAATAAAGGAACACCACTTCACTACACCATGCCACCCAATAAAATCTCGCCCTAAGACATAAACTAACGTCTCACTACCTAATAAAGTTACATGAAGCTTGCATATAGCTATCCTTAACTTTTATAGGCCGACAAGTTTATTAAAGTTTCTGGTTTCTGATGCAAAAACCTTCAGAATAAAGTTTTCTCCAACGAGTTCATTGGACGTCACGTCTCCTTTATCGTGACGAACATTTGTCTAACCTTCAACTTCACTTCTGTTAGACCTGAAAATCCCCATGTACCTGTCAGGATCTTTCCTCCACTTACAACTTTCGGCACTCAATTTAAAAAAAGGTTTCTCAAAAGCAATTTCCTTGCACCCGAAAATTACTCCATCGATATGCCAATAACAATAAATGGCAATCATAATCCCACAATGCCCAGAAATATGACTACGGTTTGGACAGAGCACACCCGACTCTGACCCAAAAATGGATGGATGGATGGGGTAAACTTGTTCAGGAAAAAAGATGATTTATTGAATTTATTCACCGGTAATTCTATTTTGGTCCATCATCCACCAAAAATCTGGTTATTTAGTGGAATTTTATTTAAACTACTTCTCGGCCTGCTAGAAACACATCACATTGTTTGTTGAGTAGGTGGGGTTGGAAAATGAAAAATTGCACAACATTTAGAAGCATTCTCTACACCAGCACCATCACCGCACCACACCTCAGAAAAGTCACCCGTCGACAGTTGGACTGTGACTTATATTCGGGGATTGTCAGGGATTTGAGTCCCTTTTTTTTTGGCTGGACACACAGAAGCCTGGTATGAAGTGTGGATGCTCTTTTGTTGTGGCATGGCCTCTTTCAATGACTCCATGTCCACGCAAAGCTGGGACATAAATACATTTTGCTGGGGACTGTCGTCGGTCGTTTTTGTGGTGATTTTTCTATTTCATTCTGCAATACAATTCTTTCTTCTTTTATGCGTCAACATTTTTTGACAAAAAAAAAATGAATTCTCTGCCATTGGTGGAGAGAATGATGTTTAATAATGGAAATGGAAATTACAACCCCATCATTCAGTGGGGGAGTCTGCAGTCTCGCAACAAAAAAATGGGGACCACCACCCTGCTTGGTTCTAAATAGGCTCGATCAAAGCGCTGAATAGGCTGGTTTATTGTGTGTGTGCGCGAGGAATTAGTTGAATGGCAATTTTCGAAAAAATGGCGTGCGAATCATTAACAATGCTGCGGGACGAGGAGTGAGGACGAACAAAATGGTTGAATTTAATGTGATGTACTAAGCAGAAGCAATTTACCACTTCATGACATGAATTGCGAAGAAGACGAAACACATTAAGTGATGATGATGACATTTTTGGGTAGAAATGTTGAGTTTTTAGTGGGGTAGAGGCTTAGGGGCCAACTGAGAACATTTGATTACCTAATTGGGTTTGAAATTGGTCATGGCTTATAATTAGAATGGGTCACTTGGAGTCTTATCAACGAAAACACCTTTGAACCTTTCGATCTTAATTATGGCTAATGGCACTCTTAAAACGAAGACAAACCACACCAAAATACGGTACATGGGTTCAAAAATCCATAGGCAGAAACCCGTTTTTCACTTTTTGTCCACTTCTTTTTTATTAGACAGATAGGTAGATGGCTGCCTTATGACGCTAGTTGCGGCTCACGTATACCAACAGTCGAAGGCATTGTGCCAATTTTGATTACCCTACGAACATGTAATAGAACCTGAGCTGTTTCAACTGAACATTATAAAAGTTTCCCAACTCTGTGAAGAAGTAACTACGAAGAATCCTTATTCTTCAGCTGGAACACCTCCACTCGAGAACAGGCCATTGTCATCACAATTCAACAAAGGAAATGGCAATGGATTGGTCACATCTTGCGGCCAAACACGCCATGCAATGGATGTGAATCGCTTTTTGAATTTGTATGTACTAACAACATGGTGGTGGTAAATAGGGGAAACGTTCCTACTTTTACTAACATCATCCGCCAAGAGGTACTAGATCTCACTTTGGCAAGCCCTTTTATATAAAATTTCATCACAAACTGGCACGTGTCCGATGAAGTCTCTATGTCGGACCATAGCCACATCAGATTCGATATAGGGATCTCCATGAGTGACACGCTAAATTACAGGAACTCTAGGCACACTAATTGGGATTCCTATCGGTTTATCCTCGAGGCAGAACTAAATCGTGCTTCGAATCCTATGCATACCATTTCAGAGTTGGAATTCGAGGCAGAACACCTTCGAAAAACCATTTGCGTCGCTTATGAAGGCAGTTGTGCCGAAACAGAGAAAAGGACCAACCGCGACGCCCCCTGGTGGAATAAGCGTCTTGAGGCACCTAGGCGTGAAACTAGGAAGCTATTCAATAGAGCTAAAATCAATGGCGATTGGTGCCTTTACAAAGAAACTCTAACAAGTTATAACAAAGAACTTAGAAAATCTAAACGCGAATCTTGGAGAACTCACTGCGAACGTATCGAAAGCTTCCCCACTGCGGCTCGCCTTCAAAAGGCCCTAGCCCAGAGTCACTCCAAGCATCTTGGCTCCCTAAAGAAACAAGATGGGGAATTCAGCAGCAGTCCGGAGGAAACCTGTCAAGCCTTACTTAATACCCACTTCCAGGCTGTATATCCGTTTGTGCTGTCTCTCCAGAACACCTGAGGAACGACGTTGTCATTGCTTCTACACGAGACTATAGCCTATCTGGCAAAATCTTTACTGCAAACCATATTAGGTGGGCTCTATCTACCTTTAGCCCATTTAAATCACCAGGTATAGATGGCATATTTCCCTGCCTACTACAACAAGGAGCAAACCTGTTAATTCCTACCCTTATAAAAAGTTGGAAGGAGGTTAAGGTGGTCTTCATTCCAAAGGCGGCAAAGCAGGCGGAGCAATCGCCTAAATCCTTTCGACCCATTAGTCTCAGTTCCTTTCTCCTAAAAACGATGGAGAAAATTGTCGATCATCATATAAGGGAAAAGTTCCTTATACATGATCCTCTGCATGCAAACCAATTTGCTTATCAACCTGGGAAATCTACGGAAACAGCCATTCATAGCTTAACATTATTGATTGAAAAATCATTAGCTGCCAAAGCAACAGCCCTATGTGCCTTCATAGTTATACAGGGAGCATTCGACAACACTTCCTATGAGGCTATCAAAAAGGCTATGATCAGGAAAAATATCGCTCCTCTGATCATAAACTGGATCCTAACCATGCTATGCAGCAGGAAGATGAGAATCGAGTGCGGAGGCTCACATAAAACTATAACAGCTACCAGAGGTTGCCCGCAGGGAGGAGTCCTCTCTCCCCTGCTCTGGACCTTAGTTATTGACGAACTCCTAAACTGGAAAACGTCCCAATCGACATATCCAAGGAAGCGAAATACCTAGGTGTTATACTTGACAAGACGCTCACCTGGAATTCACACCTGAACAAGGTTACCGAGAAAGCGACAATAGCAATGTTTATGTGCCAGCGCCTACATGGTAAAACTTGGGGGCTAAAACCCAAGATAATATATTGGACGTACAGCGCCATTATCAAACCCATGGTCACCTATGCATCGTTGGCTTGGTGGCCAAAAACCATACAGGCCAAGACTCAGGAACAGTTGAATAAAATACATCGTCTAGCCTGTCTGAGTATCACAGGAGCAATGAGAACGTGCCCTACGGCAGCAATGGGAGCAATGCTTAGCCTCACACATTTGCACCTTGCAGCACAAAAAGAAGCTATGCTGAGTGCTCTTAGGCTACCCAAGATGTCGGACCTTAAAATCGGCAACTTTACAGGCCATTTGAAGATTCTAGGTTATATTTAAAATGACCCTATTCTCAAAATCCCAGATACTATGATCAAGAAATACCGGTTCTCCAGGAAATTCAATGCGGTCATAGGTGACCGCCACACATGGCGGCATGAAGGACTTATAGTCTTACCAAACTCGCAAACTTTGTACACAGATGGTTCTAAATTGGAAAATGGTAGCACTGGCGCAGGAGTTTATGGACCCAGGTTCCAACGTGCGGCTGCGCTTGGAAAATCACCAACAATATTTCAGGCGGAAGTCCATGCGATCGAGCTCTGCGTACGAGAATGTCTGCGTAGAAGAGTCGAGGGTACTCGTATCTATATCCTCTCAGACAGCCAGGCAGCACTTATGGCCCTAAAATCGTACACGGTAGGATCAAAACTTGTATGGGACTGCCTAAACTCGAAGATCTCGCATCTAAAAACACAGTCACTGTGGCCTGGATACCAGGACACAAAGGCTTCGAGGGCAACGAACGGGCGGACTGCTTAGCGAGAGGAGGCGCTAGTCGCCCACTAGTCGGTCCTGAACCCTATTTTGGAGTCACACGGAGTAGCGTTAACATCAAAATAAAGAAATGGGAAGATGATCATCATGCAGAGTACTGGGCCAAACTCAAGGGCCTAAGACAGGCAAAGAAGTTCATTAATCTCAACCGCTGCAAGGCTAAAAAGCTACTCGAGCTTAGTAAAGCAGACCTAAGAACCTTAACAGGCTAATTGACTGGTCATTGCCCACTCAGGTACCATCTGCACAAGATAGGAGTAGCAGATACAGACGAATGCCGGCTATGTGGAGAGCAAAAAGAGACGGCAGAATGGCCATGGCCGCAAGAAAAAGACTTCTCCATATCGGAAGGGCTTTATTGAGTCCCTCTGACTTCTGGAATATTGAGCCTGGAGCTTTGTTGAGGTTTATCAAGAGCCTTAACCAAGTTATCAGCTAAACACCGGGCTGGCACAATAGATCTTACAGGTCGCAAGGCCCTAGTAAAGTAAAGTAAAGTAATGGAATCCCCTTCAATCTGGCAGAACTGGGTGTTGCCCTAAGCATACGTGACGCAGAACGGTTGAAAAGGAATCTAGAGCTTTGGGAATGAGTTCAAGAGAGTTGAAGCTCGTTGCAGAAGTCCGAACACGATGACGCGGAGGCGTTGTTGACGTTCTATGCCCTCGAAGGGGACTGGACAGCAAAATACTCGTATGTAGGTTTTAAAAAAAACACATCATAATATCATACAGTGGAATCGGAACTAAAAATAGGACAAATGCGTTTCCTCACCGTAGCAGCTAAGAAGGGACTCAGGGTTAAACGGGAGAAGTGTCAACTTCTCCAAAGAAAAATCGATTACCTTGGGATGGGAAGGTGCCTCCGTCAAAAAATGTTCTAAGCCTACAAATGCGAAGCAAGTTTAGTCCTTTTTAGGACTAGCGGGCTATTGTGAGGGGTGAGTCTGTTTTCGAATTCATCTTCTCTACTAATCTCGTAGTATGTAACAGGGGTAATCATCCTACTTTTCATAATAAAAGTAGAGAGGAGATTCTGGACCTCACTTTAATGAGCAACTATGAACATGTTACGGTTGAAAATTGGAGAGTATCGTCTAAAAACTCTTTCTCAGATCACTTTGGAATTTTCTTTTCAATTGAAATCTACCCTAGCAAGCAAAAATCCTTTAGAAACCCCTCAAATACTAACTGGGCAGAATACACTAAATGGACCAGGCAGTGGTTTCACCCTATGGGGCTGCCAGACTACGAACAATTTTATCCAAAGATCCATCAGTCGCGGGATATCTTAAGCGTAGTAATAACTCCTGGATGGAGTCAAGCCAATAATCGTTGGAACTCTCGATGGAAACTCACTTCCCAGGGTGCTGCGATCTCGATCCACGCGTCACTACTCAGTGATTGCAGTCCAATCCAAACGCACAAACGGATGTTTATAAAGGAAATTATTTAAATGATATTATCACAGAGCAAAAGATAACATGGGCGGTGAAATCGTTTAAACCTTACAAATCTTCAGGACCAGACAACATCATCCCAGCCATGCTACAACACGCTCTAACAAGAATCTCGCACTGGCTTAAAGTAGTTTACCGTAGCTGTTTAAAGCTTGGTTACGTACTGAAATGCTGGAAAGAAGTACGAGTGGTTTTCATCCCCAAGGCACGGAAAGCGAACCACTCCACTGCAAAAGATCTCAGACCAATCAGTCTTTCCTTGTTTCTTCTGAAAACACTGGAGAGATTAATTGATCTACACATGAGAGGAAAGAAGAATCACTGTGAGAAAATTTAACGTCGAAAAGCTACAATCGCAAGAGACCGGCAGACTCTTCGCTGAACGCGTATCCCGAAATCTCTCAATCACCCCTATGCCGCCAGCATCAAGTGCCAAATACCGGTGGCAACGATGCCAACATGCCATCAAAAACGCCGCGACTGATGTGTTGGGTCTCGCTCGCCCACCCCCACGAAACCCCTGGTTTGACGAAAAATGCCGGCGGTGCATGCAGAAAACAAGAGACATGTAAAGCGGTGCACCAAAGAAAGGCGAGAGCTGCTCGTGGGCTCTACGAGCAAAAACGACGGGAAAAACATCGGCTTCTCCAAAAGAAGAAGAAAGAGCATGAGAAGCGCGCGCTTGAGAATATTGAGAGCTTATACTCCGGGAACAATGTACGGAACCTGTAGAGATGAAAATGGAAACCTCGTAGTAGAATCACAGTCGGTGCTGAGAATATGGAAAAACTACTTCTAAAAAATAAATATTTGGCGCAACAGCTCTTTAAGTGCCAGGGCCTAGCTTCTCGCAACCACTCATGTTGTGTACGTTATATTTTTCACACGAATGGAAGGGACCTACAGTTTAGTGCCGAATCCGAACGGCGATTTTAGAAGCTTTTTCGTGACAACAATACTCTCGGATAATTGTCAGACGCTCGCGAGAGGTGGGACCGTGAAAAAACTTTTTGGTGTTTTTCTGGGATTTGAACTTGGAACCTCATGCGTAGTGATCCGACGCACTAACCACTTACGCCACGGCGCCCACAAAAAAAAACTACTTCTGCAGACTGTATAACGGCGACGAAGACCAACATCCCGCTGTCAGGCAGAATGTACCATTCAACATAGACGATGATAGTCAAAATTTCCGTCCACCTGACCAAAACGAAGTGGGGATAGCAATATCCAAGCTGAAATCCAACAAGGCTACTGGACCTGACGGCTTACGAGCCGAACTTTTCAAGGCAGCTGGTGATGAATTGGTAGAGTGCATACATCAACTCATCTCTAAGATTGGTCAGACGAGTGTATGACTGATGAATGGAATCACAGCATCGTTTACCCGATCCACAAGACAGTAAGACCTCTCAACTGCTTCAATTATAGTGGCATAAGTCTCCTCAACGTCACATACAAGATGTGCGATAATGTGTGAACGCCTGAAACCTTTTATGAACAGCATCATTGACCCCTATTAGTGCTGTTTCAGACCAGGAAAGTCCACCATCCATCAAATCTTCACACTTCGTCAGATCCTGGAGAAAAGTCCAAGTCGATACTTATCATCTCTTTATTGATTTCAAGACCGCTTGTGACAGCATCTATAGAGAAGAGCTTTATAGAGCCATGTCCTGCCAAACTTATCCGTCTGTGCAGGATGACGATGGAGAATGCTCGCTGCTCCATCAAGGCCGGTAATGACCTCACCGAGACCTTTGATGTCAAAAAAGGTTTTAGACAAGGTGACGCTCTGTCATGTGACTTCTTTAATATTGTACTTGAACGGATTGTGCGGAACTCACAAGCCAACATCTGAGGCACAATCTACAAAAGTCCGTACAACTGCTTGCATCCGTCGACGATATTGATATTATCGGAAGAACTCAGCGGGCTGTCACCGATGCGTTTGCAAGCATTGAAGCAGAAGCGGCCAAAATGGGTTCAGCGATAAACGAGGACAAACCAAGTACGAGTATATGCTGTAAACAAGGAGGGACAATCAACACCGACGAATTGGACAGAACGTCACAGTGGGCAATCATTACTTCGAGGTAGTAAGGGACCTTGTCTACCTAGGCTCTGCTATAAGCTCTAAAAACAACATTAGCGCAGAAATCAAGCGAAGAATAACTCTTGCCAATCGCTGTTTTTTTGGCTATCTCGAACAACTAAGGAGACTCTATATAAGACTTTGGTCATCCCTGGTCCTGCTTTACGGCGCTGAAACATGGACTTTATTAAAAGAGGATGAAAATATCCTTGGTCGCTTCGAGAGAAAAATTCTCCGTTAGATATTCGGTACCGTTTGCGTTGACGAGTTTTGGAGGAGAAGATTCAATAACGAACTATACGAGCTATACAGCGACATCGGCCTAGTCAAAAAAATGGGTATTGGACGTCTGAGATGGCTAGGACATGTAGAGCGAATGAACATCGCAGAGTCTTCGAATCTAACCCCGAGGAACGACACAGTAGAGGACCTCCTCGTCGTAGGTAGCGCGCACAAGTTCAAGGCGACTTCGACCAACTTGGAGTGCCCAACTGGAGGCAATTAGCTAAAGACCGAACTAAATGGAGAGGCTTGTTGGTTGAGGTCCAGGTTCACCCCGAACTGTAGCGTCACCTATGTAAGTAAGAAGCTTAAGGGATCCTAGACATTTTGCAGCATTTTTGGTGACGTCGAATATGTGATCGTTCTATCGAAGATGCTTATTGATGTACATACCGAGAATGGCAAGTCTTTCGGATTCCCCGATGCAAGTACTATTCATGGATAATGGTTGGATTTCGCTTGAGGGACTGAAGACAGCATAGCGTTTTGGATGCATTAAATTCCACTCTATTGGTTGAACCCCATTTGGTTATGCTGTCTAGGTCGGAATTTAATGTGTTTGACATACGTTGACGTTCCTCTTCTAGGGCCGAGTAGCAGGGATGTGAGTTAGGGAACGAATATGGAAAACTGAGAGTACTGTCAGCATAGAAGGAATGGATTGGATTAGAAGAAGCAGACAAGAAGTCATTTATAAAAATGAGAAAGAGAGTCGGAGATAAAACGGAGCCCTGGGGAACACCAGCATTTATATGGTGAATTGCAGACTTGAAGCTGTCCAAGACAACTTGTATTGCATAACCTGAAAGGTAATTTCTAATCCATTGAAAAAGAAACTCATCGATGCACGCATTTTCAACAAAATAGCTTGATGCCAAACTCTGTCAAATGCCTTAGAAATATCGAGCGCAACCATCGTTGTTTCGCCGAAGTGATGGAGAGATTGGTTCTACTTCTTGGTGAGATATGCCATCAAATCACCAGTGGACCTGTTGCTACGAAAACTATACAGGCGGTCATTGAGGAGTTTTCGTGAATCAAGATATTTCATAAGCTGACGATTTATCAGCGATTCCATGACCTTGGGAAGAAGGGACGTAAATACAATAGATAGGTAATTGGACAAGGAGGAAGATTCGTCTTTTTTAGGAACGGGCTGGACAAATGCTGTTTTTCATCTTCTCGGAAAGAGCCCAGAAGAGTAGGACAGAAGAAAAGCTTACGCAGAGGTTTTGCCAGCGCGGAAGAACACCTCTTCAGAACTATGGGGGGATACCATAGTTGTAAGGAGACGTTTTTAGGCATTCCAGCAGAGAACTCTAATAGAGTTAAACATGGTTATTCTTTCCGCAAAATCTATTCTCTGTAATCTTCTTCGGTTTTACTTAATAAATTAACTACATGCATGAACAATCCTATTTTTATATCTACATGATTGATTTTCAAGAAGTAAGCCTGATTGAAAGCGAATCTGATCACAAACGATATTCCAACCAAAATTTACTACGACTAAAACTAACAGCCGACGTCCCTTTGTTTTCATCGAGACTCTCCCCAGATTTTGCTCGCTTGACAAACGCAATTAAGTAATTAAACTTGAATTGAATTAGTGCCCTGTAATGATGACTGCGACATTTTCGCACAAACACACTCCAGATCAACTCTTATCCGTGCGATGAATGGGATAAATCAACATTAGCTAAGCCTGTTGGGATTACCAAGACAAATTTGAGCAGGAAAAAAACGCCGACAAAACGATAAATAAACAAAGCAAACTTGACATAAAAGTGTGAGCTGAGCCTAAAGTGTTTTATTGCATTACACACTTGGGGTAGATATTTGGGACCAAAATGAAACCAAAAAAGATTGATCTCTTCCTGGTCGTGTGTGTGCCTTTTTTTTCTCGGAAGGATTTCAGTTTAATCGATTAACCCTCAGTATCCCATTTACACCTGAGCTCCGTCCGTCGATGAGAGAAAGTCTGCAATTAAGGAATAAACTCGGATGTTTACCACAAGGGACTGAGGGGGAGGTGAACGTCTCGTCTGATATTGATTGAATTAAGTAAATTTCTCTGCCTCGCTGGCTAATCTCGAAAAGAAATTGAGAAGAGACGGCTAATCAACAATGCACATACATTAAAGCGGTGTAATTATGCAACAAGCTGTGGCATATAACACGTCTATACTAATGACTCTTCGCAACGACCCTTCAAATGAATGGAGCCTGACGGAAGGAAGGATGTGTTCGCTCGCCCTATGCCCTCGCGGTGCAACATTACCATAACCACAATTGACTCCACCAGAAGAGAGATAATCTATGTGTGGGGCAAAACCTAGAACACTCCCATAAGTCGATTACCATCACTTAAGGATGCGAAGGAGGTCGTCCAAGGAAAACAACCGAGACTATGACGAAGAATATGCTTCGTGAGTTGGTTAATCAATCAAAAAAAAAAAAGGAAACCAAAAAAGTGGCGGTGGCATTTTTAAAATTTCATAATCTCTTCCACTCCCCAAGCACGGTGGAGGAAAAGATTCGTACCCCCACCCATCACAAGCATTCTCATTCTATTTTTATCCGTCAATTGTCAGAAGTTGTTGCATGGCATTGGAATGAAATTTTTTTTTTCCTTGCTGCCTGTCCTGGATGCCTTCGCAAAAGTGGCAGGCAACCATTTATCACGAAAAGAAGAAGCAACTTCTTCTGCGCTTCCTTGTTCTGTATATTCACTTAGATCCTTTTTTTGCCTCCACTACTGCTCCTTGGCAGTGTTTTTGTGTGTACGAGTACAATACACATTCCAATGGGACTAAAATGTGAACCGGAAAAACAAAACAAAAATTCCCATTCCATAGGGCGGAGGAGTGGGAGGAGGACGAACCTACAACCACCATCAATTGCGGCATTCTAACCATACGAAAACAGCTCAACTCCAATTAGCCTCAGGTTGAGTTCCTAATGCCATTGACACGCAGATACATTATCCCAGGAGAATAACCATTTTTTCCCATCTACGGATACAACATCACAGACGCCTTCATGTATCCATGTGTAGTTCGTCTTTGGTTTCATAACGAATGTGATAGGTGACATTGAGTCAATTCTTTAAAATGGAGGCGAAGCACAACTCCCCTACGTGGTAAAATATTTCACCCAAGAGATGCTTCCTTATGCGGGATTATAGTTTTTATCTCTGAATATCTAACAAGCGGGTGGGTACATCCCTTACTTGGGGAAACTTTAAAACAGGTGTCCAAGATCCCAGGAAGGGTTTCTTACATTTTTTTGTTTTTTTTTTTTTCATGTTATAATTTTCTTAATGGTACAGTTGAAGAAGCGCGCTACATTTCAACTTGTTATCCCGTGTGTAATGGTGAAACGGGCTACGATGATGGCTATGACGGTTTCATCAAGTCTTGCTTCCTGTGCGCTCTTCTTCTCCATCAAGGTTAATCCGGGAATATCTTGGGTAATTTTCTTTTATTACCGTTGTATCATTTGGAAAACACTGTTTTTCCGGAGAATGATGTTCATATCATCCCTCGGGGCGGATACAAAGAGAGCGAGGTGTTGGACATGGTTTAATGTGCTGAACATAAGGATGGTTCGTCATATAATGTAGGAGGTCGGATTACGTTAAATGTTTTTGGGAAATTGAGTTGAAAGTGACTCCATGTGCGATGTTTTTAGTTTATATTGGTTTTTGAAGGTTGTTCATGAAGTTTGGGGGTGTTTTCTCTGTCGTAGTGGTTACAAGTTGTTTATTAAATCACTTATTCATATAACAACTCCAACAGGGTCCGCAAGAAAAGGATCTTCTAAGTCAGCTGGAAAAACGAATTACATCGAAGTTTTTCCAACCACTGCACCAAAGAAAGGTTCCTGCCTGGTAGTACAATGGACTAGAGGAGTCTGAGTGCTCTGGGATTTGGATTTCCTTTTAAAAAAAAAATAGTCAGCTGGAAGAATTTTCTTACTAAAATCAACGTTGATGTCTGAAAAGTTAAGCTAGCAGATAGCTTATATAACCTCCTACAACATATTCCGAGAACTACGAATCAAAAAGGTTTTCCAGGACTGAATCAGGGTCTTGGAAAAGATGTGGTAGCAGATGAACGCCTAATAGTCCAACGGCAGCTTCCGTAACCCCTAAGTGGATTGGAAAAAGCATTGGACCTCCAGGTCAATACATTGTGAAACAACCATAAGCCTTAGATATGGATGAGTTTACTCTTGACGCCCTTGACGAAGGACAGTGATCTTTACACGTGAAATATTCAGACCCTAAACTGCTACAAAGCAGACATCACTTCTATCCAAGAAGTGCGATGCGATACTTCGGCAGAAAAAGCTGCCACGGCAGATTGCTACGGAAAAAAGAAGCAACCATCATTTGGATAAGAATTTGTCCCCAGAGGCACAAAACTATAATAATATTATAATCAGCATCAAGATAAAATTTAGCGCCATTTGTCTAATGTGCGTGCATGCACCAACAATGCAGAAGGACGACGCCATAAAAAAGTGCTTCTATGAACACCTTCACCAGAAAGTGAGAACAACAAACCATCTTGTATAGTATGCTCGAAGAGCATAGCCTACATGCTGCCGCATCCGCCAATGGTCTCAAGCTAATTGACTTTGCGGCGAGGCGAAACATCGTCGTAGCTAACGCGATTCCTGTGTCTCAACACCCGCAAGGAGAAAGACAAGAATCATATTTATTATTGGTTGAAAAAACTGGATGGTAACACGCAAATACCCGCAGACGCTGGCCGATGTCATGCAGTCTGCTCTTAATGAACTGCTCAGATGGACCGATAAATGCGGCATCTCCGTTAACCCGACGAAGACCGAGCTAGTTCTATTCACAAGAAAACACAAGCTCCCTGACTCACTCCGCCCAAGATAAGGGGATCCACCCTCAAGCTTTCAAATAGTGCTAGCTATTTAGGCCTAAAGCTTGACCGCAAGCTTATTTGGAAAGAGAATGTCGTCGAACGGGCCAGGAAATCGCTGGCCGCCCTATACATCTGCAAGAAAGCAGTAGCCTCCACCTGGGGCCTTAAACTAAGCATCATGCACTGGCTATACACGTCGGTCATTAAACCGATTCTCATGTATGGAGTATTGGTATGGTGGCCCGCCTTGGAGAAGAAATCCAACCTATCCATAATGGAAAAAACTCAGCGAGTTGCATGTCTCAGCATTACCGGTGCACTGAGAACTTCTCCCACAGCGGCGCTCCAAACCATGTTCCACCTGCTTCCGATTGACATCGTCAGTAAACAATTGGCTGGCAGCTCGGCAATAAGACTGAGAGGCTCCAAGCAGTGGAAGGAGCAGCACACGGGACATGCCAATATACTTTCGATGCACCGTCATCTTCCCAATTCCACTGACCATCTGCCCACTGAATATGATTTTGACAAGGGCTACACGCACTCGATAACGGACAGAAGTGAGTAGACGCGACGCAATGTCCTTTACAACGAATCGCTGTCAATTTTCACGGACGGGTCCAAAACCAAGGACGGAGTCGGTGCCGGAATTTTCTCGGAAAATCTGGACATACCATACACCTCTCCTTTAAACTTCCAGACCACTGCAGCGTTTTTCAAGCCGAAATCACAGCAGTTCGCAAAGCCGCTGACTGGCTAGCGGCTAGCATACTATCAACACCTGATGTTGTTATTTAAGTCGACAGCCAGGCAGCCATCAAATCCCTCGCATTCAGCACTACGAGATCTAAGGCAGTGAAAGACTGTCGCATATCTCTTAACGAGATAGCTGGTCAGTACAACCTCACCCTCTGCTGGGTACCAGGTCACTGTGACATACCGGGGAATTGTGCAGCCGACGAACTAGCATGACAAGGCTCCTCTGGTACAGATAGCACAAGCATCACCGACATCGAAGCGCCAACGTCTTATGTTAAGTACCTTATTCAAATTGACGCCGAGAAAGTAGCCAATCATCGATGGCAACATCTAGGCCAATGTCATACCGCCAGACAGCTCTGGCCGACACTCAATAAATCCAGGTCCATCGGACTCTTGAAGCACAAGAGAGGAACCCTCTCAAAAATAACAAATGTCCTCACTGGACACTGCGTCATAGGAAGACATGCCCAAAGATTAGGTGTCCCTCATAATGACTTCTGCAGAAGCTATAGAGATGAAAAGGAAGAAGAGAGAAGACAGTCATCTCCTGTGCACCTGTCCTGTGCTCGCCAACATCAGGAAGGCCACTCTGGGTGAATACTTCTACAATGATCTTAATGATCTCGGCAACGCCTGCACGGCTAAAATTCACGCCTTCAATCAACGAAGCAAATGGTTCCAAGAGTAAGAGGGTGACCCATCCGCCTTACGCATCGGTAGTACAATGGACCTACTTTCTGGTCTAAGTACATCCTCATCGAGGGCCGATCCTAACCAACCAACCATTGGTATCGTAGTATTAGTTTCGACGAACAATGACTCGGACCAATACCTGATCAGCCAAGATACACTTAATGGTGTCGCGAATAACGCAGAGTTGAACGAATCACAAGTAGCTATCAGTAATTTTGCAGATCGTGCGTCTTTCAATATGACGAGGAGTGCAGTGACATAAGTACAGAAGGTCAATCAAAACGATACCACAAGGCCAACGGAAAAGATGCGAGGGTAACCTGGTCATCCAAGCGCAGGACATTGGAGATGTGTTCAAGCAGCATTTCTAGCCAGTTTAGAAGAGGTTGGCGTAGCCGCTGGCTCTGATGGCCTACCCGCGGAGTTTTTTAAATTGGACTAAAGGCCTTGATTGGGTGTATGCATGCCCGATTACTGGTGTGTCAGTTCTATATGCCCATCTTCAAAAAAGGCGATCCCATGCCTTGCAAGAATTACCGAGGTGTAGCCCTGCTAAACATCGCATATAACATCTTATCCAACGTACTGTGCGAACGTCTTAAGCCCTTCCACAACACAATAATCAACACGTACCAATGCGGCTTCCGGCCCGGCAGATTAACGATAGATCAAATTTTCACACTGAGCCAAATCCTGGAAAAGACCAGCGAATTTCAAGTCGAAACTTACCACCTGTTTATTGACTTTAAGGCCGCATTCATAGCATTCATCGTCTTGAGCTCAATACCCCACCAGGCACTACCACTGCTGCGCATGGTATTGATCCTGGACCAAGCAGAAATGTTCGGGTTGGAGCTATACGGATTCCGGGGGCCATCAAAGTAATGAAACAGTTTGGACGAAATTTGAGGGTCGCGAGTTGGAAAGTTGGAAGCATGACCGGTCGAAGTTACGAGCTGGAAGAGATGATGAATAGAATGCGGGTGGATATCTTGTGTCCAAGAGACAAAAAGGCTAAACACCAAAAATCGGGCGCGTTTCTTGGACGTTAGGACAAAAGATTACAAGATGTTCTACTACGGAACGAAAAAGGCCATGAACGGAATCGATATCATCCTTGCGGCAGAGCTACTTGGTAACGTCTTGAGCGTTTCGAAGTCCAGCGACCGTTTGATGTATCTTAAACTAGCAATACAAGCAGAGGTGTGGAATATTGTCAGTGCATATGATCCCCAAATTACATGCGATCAGAGGGACAAACATACATTTTGGGTAGATTTCCACAATCTCCTTAAGAACATCCCAAAGGAAGTGTTTCTGTTAGTTGGAGGAGATTTGAATGGACATGTCGGGAAGTCAAACGAAGACTATGAAGACTGCCATGGAGGACTGGGATACCTTCCTGTGAAGACATCCTAAGCATGTGCAAATCACACGCTCTTGTTGTTTTGAATACCATGTTCACCAAACAAACCGACACCTGATCACTTAGGTACAGCAATAGTGGGGAGAAACTCGGATTGACTACCATTTGGTAGCCAGTTTCATAAAGCTTTGTGTAAAAGATTGCAAAGTGATCCTGGGAGAGGTGATCGCTCGGCAACACCGTCTGCTGCTAGCAGAAATTTTTATGAAGACACCAAAGAAAAGCAAACAAGCAAGGGTCCCTGAGAAAATCAAGTGGTACAATCTAGACAAAGAAAAAGGCGAGGCTTTTGTTTTCGTGATGCAAAATTACATCCCTCACACCATCAACGGAGCTAAGGACGAAGAGTACAGAGCACAAAATGTATGGGATTCCCTGCAGCGAACTTGCCTAAAGACTAGGAGCTTCAAAAGGACACCACCAATACACCAATGAAACATGGTGGTGAAGTGATAAAGCTAAGGAAGTGATAAATGAGAAAATAAGCGGCTTTCAAAGCTTGGTCAAAGTACCCCTCTAATAATAGAGACGAAAAAGCTCGCCTCGAAGTGGAATACAGATGTTGCAAGAAATAAGCGAAGAAAAAGTACGCCCAGCTTCAAGGGCCTGTATCGGGATCTGGAGAAAATATATTTCCCGGTTGCTGATGCAAATCATGCTATCCAGGAGGTGCGACGACACAATATGAACAAGAGCGCAACCATCTTCAAAATAGCCGCCCAAAAAGGAGGAATACTCAGGCGATTCGTTCGCCAAAGTTCATTAACAAGGCTCATGGCCAGCTTCTTGTGGATGACGACAAAATTCTGTAAAGGTGGCAGCAGTATTGTGAAGAACTTTTGAATGAACAGTTTCCCCGGCTATACTTTCCGAGAGCCACCCCTAACTGTGAAGAAATAGACGACATTACAGTCGAAGAGTTAGTGAGGCGGTCAAATACTACAAAAAAAGAAAAACAGTTGGGCCAGCGAGATGTCCTCTGAGTTCTGGAAAAAGATGGGAGACATCGGGTTTAGACGGCTCAGAATTCTCATCTTCAAATTTATGAGAGGTGAACCAATGCACAATCAATGGAGGGAAAATTACCTTCTCCCTGTATACAAAGGGAATGGTGATACGCGAAACTGTGATAACTACTGTTCGATCAAGCTGATGTCACACACCATGAAGATCTTTGAGTAGGTATTACGTGGCCGACTGCGAATAATAATACGGCTATCTTATGATCAGTGCGGATTTGTCGCGAGTAAATCAACCACAGATACAATCCAAAGTATAAGGATCATAATGGAAAAACATCGTGATTCCTTAGAGGATTTGCATTTTGTATTAGTTGACTTTCAAAAGACATTCCACAGACAACCACGGGATCTGATATGGGTGGCGCTAAGACATCGAGGGGTTTTTTTTTTTTTATAATTTGCGCGTGCCAAAGGGATTAATTATACCCTTATACTGGTTCTCAGGGCACGGGCGGTTGGGAAAAGGGGGGAAAGAGACAGAGGAGATGCCGGTTTGCGTTGGCTTTAAATGTTTGTAGGTTGTAATGATGAGGAAACACAGAGGTTGGTAGATCGTTCCACAAACGTGTTGTTCGGCTTATAAACGAATCCCTATATTTGACAGTACGTACGAAGTTGGGCTTGAGGGTGAACTGATGTGCATTCGAAGCATGACGCGTATTGCGGGTGAAGTTTTGAAGGGGAGGAATGCAGCTGGCTATTTCGCTGGAGCATTTTTTGTAAAAGAAGCGATAAAAAAGGGAAAGACATGAGACATTTCTACGATGTTCAAGTGAGACTATTGAGTTCACAATGTCTCTATCACCTATTAGTTTTAACGCGCGGTTCTGTACCCTATCTAGAATGTACAGAACGGTCTTGGGTGCACCAAACCAGATGTGGGCGTTATATTCCAGCTATGGGCGGATGAATGCCTTATAGATGGAGGCCAGATCATATATATTAATTTTTTTGCAACGCTTAAGGAATCCTAGACATCTTGCAGCATTTTTGGCGACTTCGAATATGTGATCGTTCCATCGAAGACGGTTATTGATGCACATACCGAGAATGGCAAGTCTTTCGGATTCAGCGATACAAGTGCCATTCATGGATAATGGTTGAGGGTTTTGGTTTCGCTTGAGAGACAGAAGACAGCATTGAGTTTTGGATGCATTAAATTCCACTCTATTGATTGAACCCCATTTGGTTATGCTGTCCAGGTCGGAATTTAATGTGTTTAACATACGTTGTCGTTCCTCTTCTACGGCCGAAGAGCAGGGACGTGAGTTAGGGAACGAATATGAAAAACTGAGGGTACTGTCATCAGCGAAGGAATGGATTGGATTAGAAGTAGCAGACAAGAGGTCATTTATAAAAATGAGAAGGAGAGTCGGAGACAAAACGGAGCCCTGGGGAACACCAGCATTTATATGGTGAATTGCAGACTTGAAGCCGTCCAAGACAACTTGTATTGTCCGAAAGGTAATTTCTAATCCATTGAAGAAGAAACTCATCGATGCACGCATTTTCGACAAAAGAGCCTGATGCCAAACTCTGTCACATGCCGTAGAAATATCGAGCACAAGCATCTTTGTTTCGCTGAAGTGATGTAGAGATTGGTTCCACTTCTCGGTGAGATATGCCATCAAATCACCAGTGGACCGGTTGCTATGAAAACCATACTGCCGGTCATTGAGGAGTTTTCGTGAATCAAGATATTTCATAAGCTGACGATTTATCAGCGTTTCCATGACCTTGGAAAGAAGGGACGTTAGTGCAATGGGTCGGTAATTGGAAGGGGAAGAAGATTCGCCTTTTTTAGGGACGGGCTGGACAAATGCTGTTTTCCATCTTCTCGGAAAGAGCCCAAAAGAGCAGAGGTTTTGCCAGCGTGGAAGAACACCTCTTCAGAACTATGGGGGAGATACCATCTGGACCAGCGGAGGGGTTCCAGAAACCTATGTACAGATGATCATGGACATGCACGAAGGAGCAAAGACAAGAGTAAGATGCCCCGCTGGAGTAACCGTGCACTAGGGAAGCGTCTTAAATCCTTTGCTCTTTATTACAGTCCCTGAATATCTGCTTGAAGGTAAAGTGGAGTGAAGGACAATGGAGCCATCATAAGTGAGGATCCTACATCCCTGCAACGAGCACTTGATGTGTGGGTGGACGTTTTGGAGGGAAATGGGTATCGCATTAGTTAATACAAGACAGAGTACTTGTGCTGCCCGTTCTCTGATCCACTCATGCCTATTCCAGATATTTATTTGCTTCCCAAGTAAGAAAAGTTCAAATATCGCGTAAGCGTAGGGTAGATGAAGTGGCGGGAAAACACCGCTATCTTCTGTGACCGAAAAATATCACCTAAGTTGAAAGGAAGGTTCTACAACGCAGCTGTGCATCCAGCGCTCACATACAGTTCACAATTTTGGACGATGTACAAAAAGTGTGGAAGTAAATTAACGGCAGCTGAGATGAAGATGCTTCGCATGACAGTAGGAGTGACAAAGTTTGATCGAATAAGAAGTTCGAAGATCCGTGGAAGCCTTCACGTCAAGGAAATCATCTTATGAAAGATAGAGCGCGACCGGCTCAGTTGGTATTGCCATGTTCAAAGAAGAGATCATTTGAACCCTGTTAAAAAGGCAATACCAATGAACGTTCGAAAAAAACACATCGCGAGGCAGAAGAGGCAGGCCTATAAACGCCTGGATCACACAAACGCGACGACATCGGCATTTTATTGGCCTCAGTAACCGAGTGATCGAAAATCGGGAGGCGTGCCGATATTTACTGAGGTCAAATAGGCGAACCCCACAAGCGGATCAGAAGAAATGCAGTGAAGTGAGGGGGTTATGATCCCTTGTTTTCGAATCTTAACCTGGCCGAAATAGGAAAAAGAAGAAGAAGAAGAGTTATACAATGCGATGACTGAATTCGGAACACTGACAAAGCTGATCCAGCTGTGGCGCGTAACACTGAAAAATACGTCCAGTTGGTGGGGTACGCAGATGATATTGACATCATCAGGAGATCTCTGCATGCCTTCATAGAGGCATTTACAGTAATTGAAGATCAGGCGAGACGAGTTGGTCTTGAAGTAAATGAAAACAAAACCAAGCATATATTATCAACAAACAAAAATCTATCTGTACGAAACATAGGACAGAACGTCACTGTTGATGACCATAACTTCGAGGTGGGCAAAGAGTGTTGGATGATAAGTAAGAAAACTTAGCTAATATTGAACTCTTTCGAGAATGAAGTACTTCATCGGCACTGGATGGAAACATGCTGTGTCTCAGGCAGAGACTCTATACGGGTCAAGATCCCATTAAGTAGATAGATATGTACGTAATTATTGTGGGGTGCAAGTGCACTGCGACCTTTAGCAGATCTATTGTGCCCTCAAACTAAGGTTCTAGTTGATGATATGCTCGGTCTAGAGCACTTCCTCCAGTCCAGCTGCTGCTATGAACCGGAGTATCTTGAGTGCATCCAGCGAAGGTAGATCCAATTCTGATAGTGTGTATGCAACTAAGTGATTTCTTCTTTTCTGGATCAGTGTTTCGCATTCCATAAGAAGGTGGATCCCATTAAGTAAGTAAGTTTCAAAACTTCCTCTACTATAAGGCTAGACCTCAAATTTAAAATTAAAATAAATGTTTTTTAAAGGGCTCATCGATATAAATGGCGTTTTTTTTTCTTAGAGGTACACAAATGCAATATGAAATAAAACACTTGAAGCTAATGTTAATGTCTATGATATTAGCTTTATTTAATAGATAATTTTATGCCATTAGTGTTTAAATATGATTTCGGGCATATGCGCGCCACGGCTAGCTCGAATGAAGCGCAATCGTGAAGTCCAATTTTCGACAACTTTTTCGAGCAACTGGGGCCGTATATCAGCAATAACACGGCGAATGTTGACTTCCAAATCGTCCAGCGTCCCTGGTTTATCGGCATAGACTAGCGGTTTCAACTCTTGCACAAGCTGGATGTTATAAGCATTAAGCCAAGATCTTTCCGTAAAATCTTCCACAAAGCGGATGGGCATAGCTCCAATTGCTATGCACGATGGCGAATCGACTCATTCGGATTCTCCTCAACACTGCGCTCCACAAAGGTAATAACTTCTTCTGTTGGCATTGTTTGTCGTCTTTGGGGATGCGTATTATGCACTAGAGTGTACGTGTTGCGAAAACGATTCATCGTGTTCCGAATAACTTGCTCAGATGGACGATTATGTCGACCGTAAAATGGAGGTAGCGCATGATAAGTTTGGCGAACCGAACCATGGTTTTCAAAATAAGTTTGCATAATTTGCACGCGTTGTTCTGGCGTTAATCTATTCATCGTAAAATGGTAAAACGTTCTAACCAGAAATCAATTTTTAACTGTCAAAGTGACAAGCTGTAGAAACAGTGTTGCCAGTTTAAAAACCAAACCTCTAAAAAAAAAACACCTTTTATAACACTTACAATCTTACATACATTTATGCGTAATCCAGGAAAATATTTTTTCTTTCCTTTACCTTGCTTCGAACCACTCCAAAATAATGGTTTTTTGAAACTGGCTACGACTACGTATAGAAGCTAAAGGTGCAAAATGATCATGACTGACAGACTGGTAGACATACAGATGACAGAGAGAATGCAATAGGGTTTCCGTAGTACTTTTACGGAACCCTTGAAAAGTAAACCAATCACAGGAAAGCTAAACCTTCTGCGCCTGTATGTATTAAGCACGAGCACATTCACTCTGCCATCGCATCGAATTGAAACACATCATAAAACACAACTTTTACGTAAAGTCAATTTGAAATCTAAAGCTCTATAACGCTTATACAAACGAATACTTCAAAGAGAAGGAACGAACTCGTTTCTTTGCCGTCTACATCCACTAGACAAACACCAAATAAAACCTCCAATATTCAAATAAATAAAAAAATACATCTACTGCCATCTATGAATAAAGTCGAGACCCTATCCATTTTAAGCTTTTTATATAACACTATTATCAAAGCTCTTTTTCGTTAAGTTCTATTCTCTTATAAAGTTTCTCTTTTCCCGTCTTCCCGTATACCACTTTGGAAATTCACCCCCTCCGATGCAAATAAGGAAAATAAATCTCAATACAAGTGGTAAAACAAAAAAAAAAGCTTATCCATCTATCACTCACCTTCTTCTGCATAGTATCTGTGAGTTCATCGTTGCATTCCTTCCTTTCGAAACGTTCAAATTTAAAACTATTTGAACGGTACAATTCGTTGTCTTCCCGACGGCGATTCCTGCATAGTCGGCGAGTAATTATATTCCCACCCCCCGACCGGGGTCTAGCAAAAGAGAAAGCAAAAAAAAGAGAAAAGAAAGAATATCAAATAAAAGAGTTCAATTCAGTTTGCATAGCCAGGACACGGAGAAGGATAAGGATACGGATGAAAGGCTTGAGTGCACGAAAAATTAATTTCCCACTTCAATTACAACCACCACCACTAAAAAGAAGGTGTGAAAGGATGACGCCTAGGATAAACAACAAACAATATCCCACTTTTCCTCCTCCATTATCCTTGCGCGCACACTTTTATTCGATTTAATTGCGAGTAGAGGTGGGTGTCAAATGAATGGAGACTGGGCAGATGGAATAATCACAAGCACCACTTGGGATGTAAATTTCACAGCGAAACAATGATAAAGGTACAGGAAATATGGGTTACATCTGCCACAACAGCTAGCACTTCCATGGAGTATGAATGTAGCCGGCTCTAATGAATGGAATGTGGGCCAAAAGCCGAAGGCAAAAGTTAGCCAGGTGGCGAGTGGTAGGCGGAGAAGACCGGGGAAACTCCCGAACTGTAACAAGAATCAGAGGAACGGCTGAATATTGAAGTGGAAGAAATAAACGAGCCCGATGGAGACGCACACACCGTTATAGTGGGAAGTAGTAGTCGAGATATGTATTATATTAGACGATATATATGTACTTACCCGCACGGCTTGCACTGAGTCATGTGGAGGTCCCAGTTCAAGTGGAAATTGAACATACGCAGCTTGGCAACGGCACGCTGCCTCAACGATATGTCTTGCTGTTGGTTATTGGGTGCCACAATGGGTGGGTAGCAAGCAGCACCGCTTGTACCTACCCCCATCATGAGGGCACTGGAAGATGTTGACTGTTGCTGCTGTTGCTGGTGGTGTTGCGGCAGCGGTTGGTATATCTGCTGGTGGTGGTGCTGATGCTGGTTTGTCAAATCCATTTGCTGGTGACCAAATCCGCCGGAGGATCTGTGCGCAAAAAAAAAAAAAAAACAAGAATCATGAGGGCTTGTATGCATAAGTGTTTCGCTTCTGCAAGGACAATGCTTCCGGCCGGTGCGCCTCAGAGATCTATTGATTTTTCCCCGAAAAACACCAGAAACAAAAGAAAAATAAGAAGATAAGTAGGAAAAGAAAAAGAAAGAAAAAAATAACATTCTAAGCTGATTAAATTTGTCTCGGATTTCAACACGCGGCTGTGTGTCACACTGGAGAAGAAGAACCCAACAAGAGCGATCCTTCTATGTAGATGTATTGTGCGAAAGGTGCATTGGCATTTCCTCTGTCTGAGACGACTTTGCTTCCATTTCGCTTGGTTGCAAGTCAATAGAAGCTCGTTTCCGATGGCAATCGGAAGTTCAGTGATTTAAAAACCAAAATAAGTGCACATGTAACCAGTATGGATGGAAAAGTTTGCATTGATGGATGGAGCGCTATGAAGGAAGGCCGTGTGTGTATACGTATGTGTTTGTGAATTGGCCAGAGAAGACGAGAACTAAGTGGATTTTTGCCCATGGTAGGGTTTGGTTTCGATTGAGCGCGGTCGTAAGTGGTATTCTGCAAGGTGACAAAGTTTATTGTCAAGGATATGCAAGAGAGCGTAATAGAGTGTGTATAAAATCAGTTTAATCACACCTTGAATTGTTGGTTGAGTAGAATTCTTTGAATGTGGCTATGGATACGAGGAACCAACTGTTACTAGGAAAAAGTATAATAATTCCGACAGTTTTGATATTTTTATTTTAAAAGTTAGAAAATGATTGACCAAATGTTAACGTTTGGCGCTTTTTGATGTCAAAGGATATCACACAGTTCAATCGTTTGACCTTCAGTGACAGAGTTTTATTACAAACGAGAATCTGACCTTCTGTCAAATAGTGAAATCGGGTGCAATGTGATTGTGTCAAGCGGTTTAACACCACAGTTTGACATTTATAAAAAACCAAAATGTCAAATGCGTCAAACGATGATAAGCTTGCGATGGGGACCTGCATTGCGATTGATCGGGAAACTACTGACTGCCCAAAACTTGGCTTGTGCCAGTAGCGCAACAATCAAGTTCGTGATGGAGTGCTTACTTTACCTCCTAGTGGTGGTCCCCGGGCAACTATACGTATAAACCATTATACGTGTAGGCTAAAATTGTAAGTGCGGGTTGTCTAGGGCCTTGATTCTAGGCTAGGTAACGTGCGTTACCGAAAATTGCTCGCTACAGAAACCGACACTATGTCTCGGATAAGGAATGATCACATGTTGACGACTTTTGGCTATTTTACCCGGACAAAGATAGGTTTCTGGAATGTAAAGACACTCCTCGACTCGGGAAGCGAAGGTCCTTACAATGGCAGATTCCCCAACTGGAAAAGGAATTCATGCGTTATAAACTGGACATTTTGGGGGAAAGTGAAGTAAGATGGTTAGAAGCGGGCGAGTATCAGTCCCCAACGCGTAACACTGTACTACTCTACTCTGGAAGATCATCCGGAAGTCCACGGGAATATGGAGTCGGACTGCTGCTAATAACAACAGCACTCAAAGGCCTAATTTCCTGTCAGCCTCATGGTGATAGGATTATGACGGCCAGATTCCGGACTAGAGTACGATGCGTCACCAACATACAGTGTTACGCCCCAACGAATAGTTCGTCTGGGGCCGAAAAGGAGAGCTTCTACAATCTTTCAAGTGCCGTCTTCAATACAACACCAAATGGAGACGTTGTCATAGTGATGGGGGATTTGAATGCCAAGGTAGGCAACGACAACGAAGGGCTCAAACATGTAATCGGGAAGCATGGACTAGGCAACCGCAATGACAACGGCGAAAGGTTCATGGATTTCTGCAATGCCAACCGCCTTGTGATAGGTGGCACCATGTTTGAGCATAAGACTTGCCACAAAGTCAGCTGGGTTTCCAATGACAGGCAAGCAACCTCCAACTAAATTGACCATTTTGCCATCAGCCGCCGCTTTAGAAGTAATCTCCTGGACGTCCGAAACAGGCGAGGGGCAGATGTGGGTATAGTACGTGATCACCATCTTATGACAGCTACTACGAGCTGCTGCAGTTCGAAGATCCCACGACAACACAAGAATGCCCGGGTTCAACATCGATAGACTTGGTGATCCCTCAGTGCGCCAACAATTAAGGGTGCACCTTTCGCAAGGTGTGGAAGGAATCAGGAGCTCACTGCCCACAACCATCCAAGACCATTGGTGTGGTGTGAAAAATGTTTTTACATCTGGTGCTTAAAGAATTGTCGGTCGATCGCAGGGAAGACATAGGGCGTGGCTTTCCGAGGATACCTGGAGACGGATTGATGAACGAAAACAGCTGAAAGCTCGCGTTGCAGCTACCCCAGCAGCAGGGAGAAGCGAGCTAGAGTCCCTATATCGCATGAAGATGAGAGAAGTTCAGCGTAGCGTGCGACATGACAAGCGCAACTACATCAACGCGCTGGCTACAGAAGCAGAAGAAGCTGCACGGAGGTGCGACAGCAGGACCGTCTACAGAATCACGAAAGAGCTGACAGGTGGTCGCAACTCCAGCCAACACCCAGTGAAAAGCCTAGACGGTTCCTTACTCATTTCGGATGAGGAGCAGCTCAAGAGATGGAAAAAGCATTTTGCTACGGTTTTAAACTGTGTATTCGCTATCGATATGCTCCCAAATCAAACTGAGATGCCCGAGGTGAGAAGTTCCCGAATACGCATCACGACTCCCAGTAAAGATGAGATCATTACCGCGATCAAGGCACTCAAAACCAACAAGGCGGTAGGACTTGACGGTATTCCCGCAGAGCTCTTACGAGCAGCGCCAATAACATCGGCTGAGCTTCTGCTTCCACTTATAGAGAGACCTTGGGAAGCTGAGAGCTTTCCTAACGAGTGGAAAAAGAGAATGATCGTCAAGCTTTCTAAGAAAGGAAATTTAATGGAGTGCGGAAACTGGAGGGGTATCTGTGTGCTGCCTCCTCTAGCTAAGATAATAGCAAAAATCATCCTGGAGCGAATCAAACAACATCTCGACGATGCCGAACAAGCAGGTATCATCGAACAGTCTGTTGAATATCGATCGCCACTGCACCTACTGTTCATCGATTTTGAGAAGGCGTTCGATAGTGTCAACAGGGAGTTTATTTGGCGTGCCTTACGCAGAAGAGGTATTCCCGATAAACTAATTGCTATTAACAAAGCTACATACGAAGGCTCCAAATGTCACGTTCTGCACAAGAGAAGGTTGTCTGAGGAATTTGAGATTCAAAGTGGAGTAAGACAATCCTTTCACCAATATTATTCCTATTGGTAATTAGCGATGTGCTTCATGCAGTTTTGTCGATGGGAAACGGAGGAATTCGATGGACTCTTACATCTCAATCTTGACTACGTTGACGATGTATGCTTACTCTCCCACAGAATTATGGACCTCCACCAAATGACAGCAGATGTGGAGAGGGAGGCAGGCGTCGTCGGGCTGAAAATGAATACGGCAAAAACTAAAATTATCAGCCTCGGAACAAACTCATCGGCTCAAATACGCATTACTGGACAACCGGTAGAGAAAGTAGAGGATTTCCAGTATCTTGGGAGTATTGTCTCGACCGATGGTGGAACCGAACTGGATATAGCCAACAGGATCGCCAAAGCAAAGTCCGCGTTTGGGATGCTGTCCAAAATATGGCGATGCAATGCAATCAGTTTGAGCACCAAGGTAAGACTGTTCCGCTTCAACGTTGAATCCGTGCTGTTATATGGTTTCAGCACGTGGAGAGTGACCACTGCTATCACCAGAAAGCTGCAAACGTTCGTTAATAGGTACCTGCGCAATATCTTAAGGATTTTCTGGCCCAATCGTATCTCTAACGAAAACCTTTACGAGAGAACGGGTCAGGAACCAATAGGCACAATCATCCAACGGCGGAAGTGGCAGTGGATTGGTCACACGTTCTGTAAGAGTGACAGTTCCATAGCGAACCATGCTATGCAATGGAACCCTCTAACATGGCGCAGAACAGTCGAGAAGGAGGCACGGCAGTTAGGGAAAAGTTGGGGAGAACTCAGACACATTGCCAGAAACCGTACACGATGGCGCGTGGGCGTAGTAGAGGCCCTAGGACCCACAAGGGGATACAGGACATAAGTAAGTAAGTAAGTTAGCTTGAAAATAGGATTTGAGCGGATTACAAAATTCGCCAGCTTGTTGGAATAGTAGAGTTGCAACCAGAACTCTGGAACGTTAATAGCGGCAGCCACCGTATTTCAAACTCACAAGCATGGAGAAGCTGAATTAGGTGAACCTGCAAACTGACAGGATCGTGTCTTGATTTTTTATTGGCAGAGTGATGTGGTTCCGTATATTATTATATATGTATTCAAATTGCACATGTGCCATCTACACGTAATTGCGATACAATGCCGGTTCTTCGTCATGCAATTCTTGTAACAATTTTGCTCAAATTGCATCCATTTCGGGATTCTTCACGCATACACTACGAGGCTTTCGCCTCACCTGTTTGACCTAAGGGTATGGCCAAGAGCTACATCCTTTTCATTTTCCAGTATAAAAGCTATTGACACTTACCCCAGATGTGCTGATTACGGCAAGAGACATCGACAACGCGCAAAGAAAACGCAACCAGGTGAAGAGACGTGTGCATTTCTGGATGCAAGAACACGGTCTAGGTTTGGCCACAGAAAAGACGGAGATAGTCCCTCTGACCAATAAGAGGATTCCTTCTATTGTCGATTTTCAAGTTGGTTCTGAGGTGATAACCAGCGAGGAACCGGTGAAGTACCTTGGGATGGCCCTTAACACGAAGCTCATTTTCTGGCAACATATAAGATCTGCATCTCAACGAGCCGCGAAGGTCACAACGTCGCTGAGTAGACTAATGGCAAACATAGGTGGTCCTATGGCCAGCAAACGAAAGCTCCTGATGACAGTTACCAACGCCATTCTCCTCTATGGATGCGAGATATGGCCCAACGCAATTCGACAAGAGGAATGATCCGAAAACAAGGGATCATAACCCTCCCACTTCACCGCATTTCTACTGATCCGCCTGTGTGGTTCGCCTATTTGACCTCAAAAAATATCGGCAGGCCTTCCGATTTTCGATCACTCGGTTACTGAGGCCAATAAAATGCCGATGTCGTCGCGATGTCTTTGGAACGTGCATTGATATTGCCTTTTTAACAGGGTTCAAATGATCTCTTCTTTGAACGTGGCAATACCAGCAGAGCCGATCGTGCTCTATCTTTTGTACTATGGTTTCCTTGACGTCCAGGCTTCCACGGATCTTTGAACTTCTTATTCGATCAAGCTTTGTCACTCCTGCTGTCATGCGAAGCATCTTCATCTCAGCTGCCGTTAATTTACGCTCATACGTTTTGTACATCGTCCAACATTGTGAACCGTATGTGAGCGCTAGACGCACAATTGCGGTGTAGAGCCTTCCTTTCAACTAAGGGGACATTTTTCTGTCACAGAAGATAGCGGAGTTTTCTCGCCACTTCATCCACGATGATTGATGTCGTCATAACATGTTGTTTTGCTATTGATCATAGATCCCATATATTTGAACTTTTCGCACTTGGGAGGCACTGTTACATTCAAATAAATATCTGGAATAGGCATGAGTGGATCAGAGAACGGACAGCACAAGTACTCTGTCTTGTTTGAACTAATGCGATACCCATTTCTCTCCAAAACGTCCACCCACACATCAAGTGTTCGTTGCAGGGATGTAGGATCCTCACTTATGATGGCTTCGTCGTCAGCAAAGAATAATTGATGTATCTTGGGGTCCGTCACTTTACCTTCAAGCAGATAGTCAAGGACTGCAATAAAGAGCAAATGACTTAAGACGCTTCCCTAGTACACCCCGACTTTGATTGGGAACTCTTCGGTTACGTCTTACTCTTGTCTTTGTCTTTGTCTCTTTCGTACATGTGCATGATCATCTGTGCATATGTTTCTGGAACCCCTCGATATTTTACCACCACCCATATCAGATCTCGTGGTTGTCTGTCGAATGCCTTTTGAAAGTCAACTAATACAATATGCAAATCCTCTAAGGAATCACGATGTTTTTCCATTATGATCTTTATACTTTGGATTGCATCTGTGGTTGAATTACTCGTGACAAACCCGCACTGATCATCAGATAGCCGTATTATGTTTCGCAGCCGTATTATTACTCGCTCAACGATCTTCATGGTGTGTGACATCAGCTTGATCGAACGGTAGTTATCACAGTTTCGCGTATCACCTTTCTCTTTGTACACAGAGAGAAGGTAGCTTTCCCTCCATTGATTCGGCATTGGTTCAGCGCTCACAAATTTGGAGATGAGAATTCTGAGCTATCTGAACCCGATGTCTCCCATCTTTTTCCAGAACTCAGAGCGCATCTCGTCTGGCCCAATTGCTTTTCGTTTTTTTGGAGTATTTGACCGCCTCACTAACTTCTTCGACTATAATGTCGGGTATTTCTTCACAATTAGGGGTGGCTCTTAGAAAGTTTAGCCGGGGAAACTGTTCATTCAAAAGTTCTTCACAATACTGCCGCCACCTCTGCAGAATTCAACAAGAGGAATACAGGAAGCAAATGGCCGCAGTACAAAGGCGCGCAGCACTACGTGTTGCAGGTTCGTACCGAACGGTATCGGAATCAGCCGTCCTCGTAGTCACGGGAGTGGTCCCTATCGATCTCCTTGCGGCAGAGAGGAAGTACGTGTACGACAAAAAGGCGAAAATTGGAGTGGAAGCGGCAACCGAGGAGGCGAAGGAGCTCACAAAACAGCAGTGGCAGGAGAGATGGAGCTCAGAAAGGAGGACGGTGGACCGCGAGGCTGACCAAGAATATCACCGAATGGAAGGGACGGGAACATGGTGAAGTAAATTATTACGTCACAAAGTTTCTTATTGGATACTTCAACGCCTATTTCCACAAAATGGGCAAAACAAAGAGATCGGCTTGTCAGTACGGCGACTCACAAATGGACGATGCAAACCACACATTCTTCGCCTGCAGCAGATGGGAAGCCGAAAGAAGTGTAATCTCTTCTCGTGTAAGTAGAAATGATCCATGCGTATCGACACTGGTGAATGCAAGATGGATATTGGCATATTTCCAGAAACGTCAGTTCTATTCAACTCAATCAGATTTCAGACCCAAGGCACCGTTTTCCAAACAGAAGTCCTAGGAGTAACCAGTCCAGAACGCGTGTTGGCTCATTTACAAGATGGGTTAGATTTTTTTTTATAATTCGCGCGCGCCGAAGGGATTATTAATACCCTTGTACTGATGCTCAGGGCACGGGTGGAAAAGGGTTAGGTTATTTAACTCAGCGAAGATCTAAACATACCTTCCTTCGGGTGCTGTCTGTCCAGATTGACGAAGCCAATTAGAAGTGTGAACATTGAAATCGCCGACAATGACGATTTCAGAATATGAATACACCGATACAATTCTTAAGATGGAATCTGACAGCGCATCAAATAACTCCAGACTTTGGCAATCTTGACAATTTCCGCGATCGCACAAAAAAAAATCAAAATTTGTTGAATTCGTGCGTTTCACGCTTGATATCAAATTTGTAAGTCGTCTACATCTGTAGCCTAACTCACCTTTAATCCTAAAAAATCAGTGGCAGCCTTTTAACTCCCTTTCATCATCACTTGGGAATCGTCAAACTCCATTCTCTGTACCAAATGGACAGACTTTCTGATGGTCTCCAATTTATGATTTAATTACTTTTGACGCTTAAAAAAGTTTCTCTCATGAAATGCTTAGGTCTGGTAGATTCAATCCGTTTTAAACATTTTATTAGCTCAAAAAGACCAGCAGCTGGATATCTCCAGCCCCATCTGCCATGCCGCACGACATACCCCACTTGTATGGTAATTTTAAAATTTGTTTCGCCCATGGCTTCCATCGTCGTTGTGTACGTACACATGTTGTATGTTCTCCTGTTTTTTTTTTTTTTGTGGCGCCTGTCCAAAAAACGCACACATTAAAAACCGAAAGTATCTGAGCCGTAATTGCCCAAAAGTCCTTTAATCTACCCGGAGAATCCTAAGGAAAGCAAATAAACAAACACACCCAGTCAGCCGCCTACCATTACGCCTACTAGGCAGCGCCACCAACTTCTGGTCTCATTACTAATGGGCCAACATGCAATCCATGGACCATGACTCGAACACATTAAAATTCACTCACACGTCAGAGGAGCTGGGGGGTAGAAAGTAGAGAGCTCCTTTGAAATGAGTGGACAGTGCAGAAAAGCCAGTATCGCATATACGAGTAGTGCTTCGAGTAGTGACAGTGTGCATTTGGGCATGGTGTCATCTGTGAGTGGATGGTGTCAGTGTTTAAATTGAGAGCAGACAAACATTATGGCATCTCTCCACTTTGCGCTGCATATAAGTTTCCTCATTATTTATTAAATCGATGTGAAAACAGGACCTCCATCACAGCCTAGGGAAGGAGTAAAAACCGAAAGTGATGAATCACTTTTGACAGGGTGACTTCCCAGTTTGGCAGCGATCCAACGAAGGAATAGCCTAGTCTCCCTCGGGAAACGACTCATAAAACTATTAAAAAAAAAATGCTGAAGTGATTCAGTTATCTGTAGACACTATCGATTTGGATGAGAAAAGTCCTACAACATATAGTATAGTACAATGGGTCTTGCCATTGACTCACTGCGCCATCATCAAGAACATCCATCCTTCCCGCCGGCCGGCCGCTCCTCGTCATCGGACAAAACCGATTTAATATCCTTAAAATGGCAGTGGGAACTCCCTTCTCTCCCATTCCACGGAAATGAAAAAAATAAAAAAAATAAATTAAGTTCACCACCAGAGGAGAGCATCATAGTAGGAGCAAGCAGAGTGAGGACAAGTCTCTAGGTCCTCTTTTGATTGTTATTGTCTATTGTTAAACGGATGAGTTACCCTCTTTAGCCTGTTTAACCTTGTAAATGTTTCACATGTGCGGGACGAGGAGTAGCAAGAGGAGGTGAAGTGAAGGATGAATTAGTTTCGGAAGCCTTTGTTACTTTTTGCTGCGTCAGTCAGAAGGATATCAATTCGAAAACGAGGTGTGTTTGTTGCTTGAATGAAAACGGGACGAGGGAGACCATTAGTCAAGTGGGGAGACGACGGTTGGATTTCGATTAAAGAAATTAAATCGATCGGCAGAGGGGTAAGTTCAAGGATGACTGTTGAACTTTAGCTACTACCTTTTGGACATGCTGCAGTATAATGAAAGCGGAGCCAATGGGCAGGAAAGATGGGCAGAACAAACAATATAAGAAAGCTGAAAGAAAGTTCCGGTTTTGTCGGTCTTATGAGGAATTTTGTTCTAAGTTTTCTGAATTTATTACAGTTGAGGTAATACGGTTTTTGTTTTTAATTTCTAAATAATCCGCCTGATCTGTTTCCAATTAGAGGTAGGTTTTCAAATGTACTCTTTGAAGTTCAGAAATCTTAATGGCGGTTCATTAAACATGCTTTGCGTTTTATTTTATTTTTTGCGAAAGAATGCCACTTGCACAGCTAAAGATCAAAGTAACCAGAAAAATAATTTCAGAGAACTTCTCCTTTTGCTGAGTATATTTTACTTCTCTCTGCCCACCCTATGTGGGGTTTTTTTTTTCGCTTAGATAGAACTTAGGATAGGGATAACTGTCAAACCGAGCAGTCATTCTGCTCGCTCTTTGACATTTATGTACAATATACTCGAGTAAATCATCATGAATAGACTCACGCTTAGGCAACGCTTCCAAATTTACTTTGAAAATCGGTCACCGGTGCCGCACGTAATCATTCATCTGGCGGTCATGTACGGACTCTTAGGGTAAAGTTGTTGTACGTTCCCTATTGAGCAACCGTTACAAGAAGACTCACAGCCTCTTCGGGGCAGCCGCCGGGCAGCGAATGTTACAGCATGATAATCTGCCTACTGGCCCAGAGTCTCTCAACCGGACTTTGTGTTCTCTTGCGCCTCCCTGGACCATGCGGTTCGAATTCATTACTGTGGCATTTGGCCAAAGTGTGCAACGTGAGAAGATAACCTCTGGAAAAAATCTCTAATCCAAGGTGGAATACCATAGCATACGCCGAGAGATGCATGGCTAAGAGGGTGCTTAATCGTTAGTATGCGAACTCAGGATACCCAGGCGACCTCCTGCTTCATTTTATGCCTTCAATATAGTATACCGGGCTCTGCTGTGGATGATGTTTCCTTTCCCGACTCCTCGTGGATCCAAAATGTCAGAACCAAAAATTAAAACTCTACAGGGCGATGCACCCTCTACTGCATCAACTTCTGGGACAGCAACCGTCCTTCCCCTAAATCCCGAGGAGATCGCTGTCACTACGATCGACCGTCTCATCATTGTCGCTGATAAGAGATGGGATGAGGTGGACCTGTCCTTCCATCCTGACTTGGATTCAGACACTCTCTGCGGAGAGTCCTCCAGCATTTTCTCGGACGAACACTCGGTTCAATCCGGTTGCACCGCCGTTAAAGTTGGTGTTGAGAAATTATCCATACCACCAGTGGATTCGTTAGATTAACTTCGGCTGAAAGGAGGCGCCTCAATCGCGCCTTAAAAGACGGCGTTTCCAGAGAACGTGCTCCTGAGATAGCTAAATCCTCTCAGCCTGAAAAGGGTACCGAGGCGAAGCGATTGCGATCCGAGAAGTCTACACCTTCTTCTCCACAGAAGAAAAAAGCCAGAACCTAGACTGTCACACTCGACAAGACCTCATACAGAGACAAGGTAGATACTGTCAAATTGGGTGTGGTTCCTGCTGATCCGGGGCGCAGTCCCTTTAGTGCCGAGCAAATGGCTGGCGTCCAAAATAGTATCATGAAAACCATTATTGAGCTGGTCCGTTGTCTGGTGGACGAAAACCAAGGTCACAATTATCAACAAACTCACTAAACTTCAAAGAACAGCTCTCGGTATCATAGATACTATGCATACTCGTTCCACAACAACCATAGAAGCCATAATCGGATTCACTCCGTTACATATATTCATAAGAAAAGTTGCAATTCGCAGTGGAGTTGGTTTTCGAAAGTCGGGTGTTAATAGTACATGCGATCATGTGGATCTAATGGATCTATTAACCGACTTCCCTTCACTACACTTTGGTAGAAGGTTTGAGATTGTGATATATGGAATAATGGCAGACCGTCGCTGGATGCTATCGAGAGTACAAATCTTAGATGGACAAGTGGTACTACATGTCTAGCGACAAAACGAATTTGGCCATCGGCGCTACAATAATGTGTTATGACAGGGCACTATCTAATAGGCATGCATGCTACAAGACTGGGCCTATTTGTGGACGACTTTTGTAGAAGCCGCATTGATGAAGAAGAGCAAGGATATAGGCGACCTGAAAAAAATCGACATTAAGAGCCTCCTACGCTTCATTAGAAGCTCAAAATGGTCTAACGAGTAGGTAGAGATAAACTTTCTCCCTATTGGATATATTGGACCTGTTATTGGTCTAAGGTTTTGGCGAACCCCACAGGCGGATCAGTAGAATTGCGGTGAAGTGGGAGGGTTGTGATCCCTTGTTTTCGGATCATAACCTCGCTGATAAAAAGGAAGAAGAAGAAGAAGAAGAAGAAGATTATTAGTCTAAGTGTGTTGACGATTCTCAGCTGGCAGCCACTTCAACCCAACCTAACTTAACCTATTCGTTAAAAAATCATCCGCGATGAGTGCCCTGCGTCTAAGAGAATTCAACTAAATGGAAAAAACTGCACTATTGCAAGATGGGTTCACACAGACTCCACCACAGACTATCTTCCGCCATCCCCCGACTTCAGCCTGAACGTCAGAATAGTAATCCCTTCAAGGGAATACTGGGCAGACGGTGAGGCCGTCAAACCGCATAGTATTTCAGTCTTCACTGACGGGTCGAAAACAAACGAAGAAGTGAGTTCGGGTATCTACTCAGCAGAACCCGATATTGCAATATCACTAAGACTTACGAACCACGGCAGTGTATTCCAAGTGGAAGTCCTAGCGTACAGAGGCGGCACGAGAACTATCCACGAAAATTGTTACCAGAAAGGAGATTGACATCTTATATATTAATACGTGAACACCAAATTTGTCGTACCTTGTTTTAGTATTTATTATATAAGGAGGGGGATGAAACTTATATCATTCGAAAGGTTCTGTGCCATAGATGTACAGAAAAAATAGATTGCGTATGTTACCGTTAAGTTAGGCAAAATAAAGTTAACATACACACATGATTTCCCCATACAAAACGCTTTAACCAAAGCGTTTTGATCACGTGCTTTGATCCCTGTGCCTTCCCTGCACGGGAGGTCGAATTATGACCACGAGCGATACTAGTTTACATAGATAGTCAAACTGCTATAAAAGCCATTTCATCCGCGGTTGTAAAATGGAAGCTAAAAAAACACTGCCGCGAGGAGCTTGAAATGCTCACGGATAGCCACCATGTTACACTCTAGTGAGTCCCAGGACACAAATGAATTCCAGGGAACGAAATGGCAAACCAACTGGAAAGAAAGGTATCAGAACAAGACATATCAATTTCTCTTCACAAGGAAATAGAAAGTTCCCCTCGTAGACCCTCCTATGATTAATGGCACCAGTCTCACTTTCATTGTTAATGCAAAATGCCTGGGTCTTATTCTGGACAGAAAACTGAACTGGAAAGCCAATCTACTAGAACGCGTAAGGAAAGCCAATGTAGCTCTCTACTCCTGTAAAAAGGCTATAGGGAGGAACTGGGGTATGAAACCTGAAATCACTCTACAGCGTGATCATTTGGTGGCCTGCTCTCGATAGGGCTGTCCACCTCTCTCAGTAAGCTAAAGTGCAAAGGTCTGCAATCTGCATGCATGTGGATCAGCGGTGCACTAAGAACTACTCCCTCGGCGGCATTGGACATTTTGTTAAACCTACTAGCCCTAGATATCTTTGGCAGACAGATTGCTGCCAGTGCCGGCATCCGTCTAAAAGCCTCCTCTCAGTGGTCTAGTTATCACATTGGCCACTCCTCGATCCTTGATCTTCTCAACTTCACACATGAAAACACGGACTACTCCCCACCGTAACTTCCGCACGAATATCCCTGAACGGGATAAATGGTATAACTCTCCTCCTGATGATGGTAATTCGATGTACTTCTACACAGATGGCTTTAAGACCGAAGGTGGGGTAGGCTGTGGTGTTTTCTCCGAAAAGCTCAACCTGAGCATCTCTTTCCGCCTCCCTGATCACTGTAGCGTTTTTCAGGCGGAAATCATGGCGATTAAGGAAGCCCTGTCCTGGCTAAAGTGTAATGTATTGTATTGTAGTGACCCCTTTCTGCAGGAAATTATGAAGATGGACACCAAAATGATTGTGCTGGAAGCTTGAGCTACGACTCCAATATATGACAAATGGTCAAACGTTTGACCAAGTGTAGTATCAAAACTGAGTCAAACACTAGCAAACCATGGGTCTGCATTGCGATTGATCGGGAAACTATTGAGTGATCAAAATTTGGCTTGGGCCAGTAGCGCAAGTTCGTGTTGAAGTGCTTGCTTTACCTCCTAATAGTGGTACCTGGGCAACCATACGTATAAACCCTTATATGTGTAGGCTAAAATTGCAAGTGCGGGTTGTCTAGGGCCTTGATTCTAGACTTGGTATCGTAGGCCAGCAACCTGCGTTACCGAGCATTTTCCAGCTACAGAAACCGACACTATGCCTCGGATAAGGAATAATCACATGTCAACGTCTTTTGACTATTGTACCCGGACAAAGATAGGTTTCTGGAATGTAAAGACGCTCCTCGACTCGGGAAGCAATGGACCTTACAATGCCAGATTCCTTTAACTGAAAAAAGAATTCATGCGATATAGACTGGACATTTTGGGGGTAAGTGAAATCAGATGGTTAGAAGCGGGCGATTACCAATCCCCAACGCGAAACACTGTACTACTCTATTCCGGAAGACCATCCGGAAGTCCGCGGGAATATGGAGTCGGACTGCTGCTAACAACAATAGCCTTCAAAGGTCTAATTTCCAGGCAGCCTCATGGTGATAGGATTATGACGGCCAGATTCCGGACTATAGTACGATGCGTCACCATCATACAGTGTTATGCCCCAACGAATAGCTCGTCTGAGGACGAGAAGGAGAGCTTCTACAATCTCTTAAGTGCCGTCTTCAACACAACACCAAATGGAGACGTTGTCATAGTGATGGGGGATTTGAATGCCAAGGTAGGCAACGACAACAAAGGGCTCAAACATGTAATCGGGAAGCATGGGCTAGGCAACCGCAATGACAACGGTGAAATGTTTGTGAATTTCTGCAATGCCAGCCGCCTAGTGATAGGTGGCACCATGTTTGAGCATAAGACTTGCCACAAAGTCAGCTTGCCACGACAGGCAAGCAACCTCCAATCAAATTGACCATTTCGGCATCAGCCGCCGATTTAGTAGTAGTCTCCTGGACGCTCGAAACAGGCGAGGGGCAGATGTGGGGATAGTACGAGATCGCCATCTTATGATAGCTACTCCCCAACTACGAGCTGCTGCAGTTCGAAGATCCCACGACAACACAAGAATGCCCGGGTTCAACATCGATAGACTTAGTGATCCCTCAATGCGCCAACAATTAAGGGAGCGCCTTTCGCATGGTGTGGAAGCAATCAACAGCTCACTGCCCGAAACCATCCAAGACCATGGGTGTGCTGTGAAAAATGTTTTTAAATCTGGTGCTGAAAGAATTATAAGTCGATCACATGGAAGACATAATGGCTTTCCGAGGTTACCTGGAGATGGATTGGCGAACGAAAACAGCTGAAAGCTCACATTGCAGCTACTCCAGCAGCAGGCAGAAGCTAGCTAGAGTCCCTATATCGCGTGAAGATGAGAGAAGTTCAGCGTAGCGTGCGACGTGGCATGCGCAACTATACGTACACTAACGCGCTGGCTACAGCAGCTGAAGAAGCTGCACAGAGGTGCGACATCAGGGCCGTCTACAGAATCACCAAAGAGCTGACAGGTGGTCGCACCTCCACCCAACACCCAGTGAAAATCCTAGACGGCTCCTTGCTCATTTCGGATGAGGACCAGCTCAAGAGGTGGAAGGAACATTTTGCTACGGTTTTAAACCATTTATTCGCTAGCGATATTCTCCCAAATCAGACTGAGGTGCCTGGGGTGAGAAATGCCCGAATACCTACTACGACTACCAGTAAGGATGAGATCATTACCGCGATCAAAGCACTTAAAACCAACAAGGCGGTAGGACTTGACGGTATTCCCGCAAAGCTCTTACGAACAGCGCCAACAACATCGGCTGAACTTCTGCTTCCACTTATAGATAGAGCTTAGGAAGCTGAGAGCTTTCCTGACTGGTGGAAAAAGGGAATGATCGTCAAGCTTTCTAAGAAAGGAAATTTAATGGAGTACAGAAACTGGAGGGGTATCAACGTGATGCCTGCTGTAGCTAAGATAATAGCTAAAATCACCCTGGAGCGAATTAAACAACATCTCGAAAACACACTCGATGTCGAACAAGCAGGTTTCCGCTCTGGATCCTCCTGTGTCGACCACATCAACACCCTGCGGATTATCATCGAACAGTGCGTTGAATATCGATCGCCTCTTCACCTGCTGTTCATCGATTTTGAGAAGGTGTTCAAGTGTGTCAACAGGGAGTTTATTTGGCGTGCCTTATGCAGGAGAGGTATTCCCGATTAAGTAATTGCTATTATCAGAACTATATATGAAGGGTTCAAATGTCAAGTTCTGCACAGAGGGAGATTGTCTGAGGAACTTGAGATCCAAAGTGGGATAAGGCAAGGCTGTATTCTGTCACCAATGCTATTCTTATTGGTGATTAGCGATGTGCTTCATGCAGCTTTCTCGACGGGAAATGGGGGAATTCGATGGACTCTTACATCCCAACTGAAACATCTTGACTACGCTGACGATTTACATTATTATGGACCTCCACCAAATGGCAGCAGATGTGGAGAGGGAGTCAGGCGTCGTCGGGCTAAAATCAATACGGCAAACACTAAAACTATCAGCCTTGGAACAAACTCATTGTCTCAAATTATGCATTACTGGACAACCGGTAGATAGAGTAGAGGTTTTCCAGTATCTTGAGAGTATTGTCACGACCGATGGTGGAACCGAACTGGATATAGCCAACAGGATCGTTAAGACAAAGTCCGCGTTTTGTTGTCCAAAATATGGCGAAGCAATGCAATCAGTTTGAACACCGCGTTGAATCCGTGCTCTTATATGGATGCAGCACGTACGCGTAGAGTGTGACCACTACTATCACCAAAAAGCTGCAAACGTTCGATAATAGGTGTCTGCGCAATATCTTAATGATTTCCTGGCCCAATCGCATCTCCAAAGAACACCTTTACGAGAGAACGGGTCAGAAACCAATAGGTACAACCATCCAACGACCGAAGTGGCAGTGGATTGGTCACACGTTCCGAAAAGGTGACAGTGTCAAAGCGTACCATGCTATGCAATAGAACCCTTTTATACAGGGTGGCAGAAGACCTGGCGGAACGAGGAGAACATGACGCAGAACAGTCGAGAAGGAGGCGCGGCAATTGGGGAAAAGTTGGGGAGAGCTGAGACACATTGCCAGAAACCATATACGATGGCACGTAGGCGTAGTAGAGGCCCTAGCAGCCACAAGGGGATTCAGAACATAAAGTTAAAAAGTAAGTAAGAACATTAAAAGATTTTTATAAGCAAATTTATACAGCTTCCACCGCAAGTGGAAATAAATCCCATTCAATAAACATCTAATAACCATAGGAATATTGAAAAGAGCACCCTGCCTACATCAAAGCGAAAAACTTGTCCCATCAATATCCATTGAATTGCCTTTGTTTGTTTTCGTTTTCCATTTATCTATTCCCCTTACTCTCTAAATTTGAATACCATCACCATGAACCAAGGATCGAAAAATAGAAAACAAAACAAAAACTGAAGAACCTATTATTTACGATAGCCTCTCCACTTACATGTCTCCACTGCGTCGCGGACGGCTTTTCCTCCTCCTGCGTCGTCGTCTCTCAGACGAAGCGGTACTGTTAAGTAAGACATGTTGGCTCAAGGACTTTGACTGCTGACTTGGGGTTACAACCGTCTGGGATTGAACACCGCTAGCCGCCAACCGGCGTCCCGTAGCCGTACTCGATGGCAAGTTTCCAGTGCCACCACTGCTACTACTATTGGCAACGGCCACCACAATCTGGCCCTCACCAAAACCGGCCGACGAGGTAGTGTCTGTGGACTGAATAGTAGCCGAAGTTTTGGATGTGCGTCCGGTTAAACTGTGATTAACTTTGCGCCACATTCGTTCCATTTTATTGGTTAAGGCTCAAAATTTACAATCTGCATTTACATACATATGTATAGGCTTAGGCTTTGTGAACTACAAGAGTTCTAGGAACAAGGTTTACACTAAAAGTATTCGTTCGGTGGTGGTGAAAGAGTAGATACTTTTTTTTTTCTTCTTCAAACAACAAAACTGTTGTCGGTCTCGTCGTCGTCCTCCTTAAGAACAAACATTTGGGTTAAGATGATCACATATGCAGCCTGGGATAATCCACAGCACTTCACTTTATCTTTTCCATTCTTTCAAGTTTCATATGACTCTTTTCATAAATACATTCTTGTTCTATTTATTTTCTCTCACACAATTCACGATTCAAATAAGAAAGGAATTCACAGGAAAAGAAAAGTCATCCACCCCCTCTCACTGGCGTACACTACCCTGCCACAGTGTGTTTTCGGCATGAGGTAGGATGTAGTTTTCGGAGGGAGGTAATCTCTCCGGGGTGGTTGGACTCGTCACAGTGTAAGAATTTACAAACCAATTTTTCACAACAAATTATCACACTTTTCTCAATGATTTTCACTGCCACTATCACTGAAATTGATTTGCAAAAGCTTCTTATGACTTTTTTCTTAAGTTTTGGTGAAAATTTTCAAATATTTCCGCACGTATTTTCCGGAAAATTTCACACGGGAAAGGACAAAAATGTCTTTCGGTCGTCGATTTCGAATAACTCGATAATATGGAGAAGAGTTGGGTTAGCAGGACGAAAGAGGACACAGAGCGAGAGAGAGAATGAGAGAGCTTTTTTGCTGTACATTGGAAAACAATATTCCCACCACCTGTCAGAGATGACTGAGTACAGAGGTTTTTCCAAAAGTCATTCATAAAAAAAAAGAATTTTCAAGTTATTTTGGAAGGATTTTTCAAACTTGCGCAGTATGACTTCGCAAGAGATTTCGAAACTTGACGAACGGTATGGACCTTTGGGAATTGGTTTGTGGATGGGATTGTTAAAGAGCGTTTTATTGGTGTGTGTACTTGCTAGACATAACTTTATAGCAAATCTAACTCTCACTGTAAATACCGATTTCCGCACTGTTATTCAACATTTTTTCGGGATTTTTAGAAGAGATTATGTAGCATAAGGCGTGTTTTGGTGAGACATTGCAACTCAGTGATTGCCTTGAAGTAAAATTTAGCAGACAGAACAACAACAATTTTAACTGGGAACTACTTCAGCTTTTATCTTCAGTCAAAAATGAGTTGCGATGCATTTATAGTTTACTTACTTAGGTGGCGCTACAGTTCGGGTGAACCTGGGCCTCAACCAACAAGCCTCTCCATTTAGCTCGGTCTTTAGCTAATTGCCTCCAGTTGCGCACACCAAGTTGGTCGAGGTCCAATTGAACTTGTATGCGCCACCTACGGCGAGGAGGTCCTCTATTGCGTCATCGATCTACATGTCCTAGCCATCTCAGATATCAAATGCACAGTTTTTTGACTAGGTCGATGTCGCTGTACATCTCGTATAGTTCGTGGTTGAATCTTCTCCTCCAAAATCCGTCAACGCAAACGGGGCCGAATATATTACGAACAATTTTTCTCTCGAAGCGACCAAGGATATCTTCATCCTCTTTTAATAAAGTCCATGTTTCAGCGCCATAAAGCAGGACTGGGATGATCAGGGTCTTATACAGAGTCTCCTTAGTAGTTCGAGATAGGGCTTTACTGTTGAATTGCCTTATAAGCTATTCTTCTCTTGATTTCTGCGCTGATGTTGTTCTCAGAGTTTATAGCAGAGCCAAGGTAGACAAAGTCCCTTACTACCTCGAAGTTATAGCTGCCCACTCTAATGTTTGTCCGATTCGCCGGTGTTGGCTTTCCCTTCTTGTTGACAGCATATACTTGGTTTTGACCTCATTTATCGCTAAACCCATTTTGGCCGCTTCCGCCTCAATGCTTTCAAACGCACCGGTGACAGCCCGCTAAGTTCTTCCGATAATGTCTATATCGTCGGCGTATGCAAGCAGTTGTACAGACTTGTAATAGATTGTGCCTCCGGTGTTGGCTTGTGAGTTCCGCACAATCCGTTCAAGCACAATGTTAAAGAAGTCACATGACTGCGCGGCACCTTGTCTAAAATCTTTTTTGACATCAAAGGTCTCGGTGAGGTCATTACCGGCCTTGATGGAGCAGCGAGCGTTCTCCATCGTCAGCCTGCACAGACGGACAAGTTTGGCAGGGATGTCAAAACTAGACATGGCTCTATAAAGCTCTTTTCTATAGATGCTATCATAGGCGGCCTTAAAATCGATAAAGAGGTGGTAAGTATCGATTTGGAATTCTTGGGTTTTCTCCAGGATCTGCCGAAGTGTGAAGATTTGATCGATGGTGGACTTTCCTGGCCTGAAAACGCACTGATAGGGTCCAAGCAGGCTGTTCATAAAATGTTTCAGGCGTTCACACAATATCGCAGAAAAGATCTTGTATGTGATGTTGAGGAGACTGATGCCTCTATAATTGGCGCAGTTGAGGGGGTCTTTCTTGTGGATCGGGCAAACGATGCTGAGGTTCCATTTATCAGGTATACACTCGTCTGACCAAATCTTAGAGATGAGTTGGTGTATGCACTCTACCAATTCATCCCCAGCTGCCTTGAAAAGTTCGGCCGGTAAGTCGTCAGTTCCAGCAGCCTTGTTGGATTTTAGCTTGGATATTGCTATTCTCACTTCGTTTTGGTCAGGTGGACGGAAATTTTGACTATCATCGTCTATGTTGAATGGTTCATTCTGCCTGACAGCGGGATGTTGGTCTTCGTCGCTGTTATACAGTCTGCAGAAGTACTTTTTCCATATTCTCAGCACCGACTGTGATTCTACTACGAGGTTTTCATTTTCATCTCTACAGGTTTCTGTACGGGTATTGCTCCTCTGACACGTTCTTTTTACCTTTTGGTAAAACTTCCGTACATTGTTCCTGGAGTATGAACTCTCGATATTCTCAAACGTGCGCTTCTCATGCTCTTTCTTCTTCTTTTGGAGAAGCTGATGTTCTTCCCGTCTCTTTTGCTCGTAGAGCTCACGAGCAGCTCTCGTTTTCCTTTGCAGCGCCGCTTTGTATGCTTCTTGTTTTGCTGCATGCACTCGCCGGTATTCTTCGTCAAACCAGGGGTTTCGCGGTGGTGGGCGAGCGAGCGAGCAAAGGGGTGATTGAAAGATTTCGGGATACGCGTTCAGCGAAGAGTCTGGCGGTCTCCTGCGATTGTAGCTTTTCGACGTTAAATTTTCTCACAGTAATTCTTCTTTGTTGCTCAGATTGGGATATCCGCATTCGTACCTTGGCTACAACAAGGTAATGATCCGAGTCTATGTTGGCCGCTCGGAAGGTCCGGACATCCAGAATACTGGAGGCATGCCTTGCGTCGATCGCAATATGATCAATTTGGTTGATCGTTACATGATCATTGGACCGCCATGTCTGCTTATGAATATCGAGATGAGGAAACCATGTGCTTGCTATGGTGACATTTCGCTCCACAGCGAAATCAATTAGCCTTAGTCCGTTATCAGACGTGGTGTCGTGTAGGCTATGCTTACCGACTGCCCTACCAAAGACGTCCTCCTTTCCTATTTTGGCGTCAAAATCGCCCAATACGATTTTAACGTCGTATTTAGGACATTGCTCGTATGTTTTGCCGAGGAGCTCGTAGAAACACTCTTTGGTGGCAGGGTCCTTTTCTCCGTGGGGCATGAACACATATTAGGCTTATGTTAGCGAATTTAGCCTTGATCCGGATAGTCATAATACGCTCGCTTACGTGTCGGAAGCTTAAGACTTCTTGCCTAAGTCTGCCGCGTATGACAAATCCGCATCCGAATAAGCGTTGCCTGTTGCCTCTGTAACAATCACCGTTGTAGATGTCACAGTTTTTCATCCTCTTTTTGCCCGGCCCATCCCATCACACTTCCTGGATGGCGGTAATATCTGCTTTATAGCATTATAGTCTAGGGCCTCTGCTAGTTGTTCGGCTGCACGTGGTCTGTAAAGGGACAGAACATTCCACGTACAGACCCGAAGGTCGTTGTCCTTATTTCGTTTGCTGGGGTCGTCATTAGTTGAGTCATCTTTATCCGAGGCTTTTGGTTGTTTAGGAACCATGCGTTTTTTACGTGGTAGGGAAGTTACCCCGACGGCACAACCCCCAACCTGGAGGGCCAGTTCCTTAATTATTCCCCTAGGACGAGGGGCCGAGTACACCGGTGCCAGTAATCCACTACGGGAGTATGAGCGCTGCCGTTGGCCCATTAAGGGCTCCTCCGCCACCATCTCTATTCCAATGTCCTGACCAACATTGGAAATTCCTTACCGACCTGTGATCCGAATACGTCGAAGCAGCTCGCGCAAGGTATTCACTAAGTTCAACCTAACTGGAACTAGAGACGCCACCGTTGACTCCGTCTAGGGAATTCGTCCGCAGCCGCCTGGAACAGGAAGAAGTGCTCTAGTGAGAAAACACTGTAACCCGCTGGGGGTTGAATTTGCACACAGGTTAACGAGCAAACACACTACCCGCTGAACCATTACCACACTAATTCGGTGAATATATAGGGGTCGAATCCCCGTATCCGTTAACGAATTACTGATCATGTAATTTGTATTGCCTTGATCTGACATACAAATTGTGTGACGTTCTGTTCACGGATACCGCGATTCGGCTTATCGTGAATTAGTTTTTCCCTCGAACAAAAATTAGATATCTTCAGAAAGAGTAAATAATTTCCCGGAAAAGAAATAGGTATCATGAATGACAATTCAAGAGAATTTTCAACGCAGTCTCGATATCTATTTTTTTCTGTAATGAGTACCTGAACTAGCGCCACTTGTTTCTTGAATCTAGTTACCACCAACTTTGAGCATGAAGTAATGTGTAATGCGTGAGGACGTACATATGAATGCAAACGATACACGGATTACCTACAAATAAAATAAATCCTTACTCAAAGGCAACCAATTTTATTACAAGATATAAAAAAAAACTCCAATCAACTCTTCCTTTACCTAGTTGTAGTAACCCCTGGCATTGGCCTCTTCTACGATTGTTCGAATCGCGGCAAATGCTTCCTCAGCCGTTGGCAAAATCTCTGCTGCTGGAAGAATGAACAGGTCCTCACTGTCGGGCGGTCCACGTAGCTCGAACGTGAACGTTATCGGAATGTCCAGCATAGCATGAGCCCAATCCTTGCTGCCACCACTGGACGGATAAATCGTCTCATAGAGACTTCCACTCTTATAGATCCGTCCGTGGGTTTGCTTTATTGCCTCACTGGCCTTTTCGCCAATCGCCTTGAGGTCATCGTAGTTGTCCACACGCTTCGGCGTGAAGCCATAGGGGAACATAATCAGCTGCGAGAACGAGTGTAGGGCTATATAAGTCTTAATCTTCTCCGATCTCGCATTGTCCTCGACAAATTTTATCAGGCGCTGTGTTTCCACCTCACTTGCACCCGATGTACCCGCAAAATCATAGCGGCATGGATATGGACTGGATCCAGTCTCGTTCCAGTGGTAGGGATAGTTTCGATTAAGGTCCACACCTCGGCAGACGCCAAACAGTTGCCGATTTTTCCTCCACATGCGATCGCTTTCGAAGGAGTATTTGTATCCGTCGGGATTCACCGACGGAAAGATAATCCAGTTATAGTTGTTTGCCAGGCTTTGGATTCTGGGCTCGGTTGAGGTCAGCAATTGGTTTATAATATACGTTGCAGTAGCCGGAGCAATCCACTCACGAGCATGAATACCACTCTCAATGAAGATCGCCTTATTTCCTGCGTTCCGAGCCAACTTGATTCCCTTTATAGGCAGTCCCTGAGTACTGGCGCCCATATCTAACAGAGTAACCTCTTCATACTGGCCCGCCAACTTCTCCATCCACTCATAGATCGTCTCCAAATGGAAATAGTGCGCCCAATCGAAATCTTTTAGGTTGACCCCCTTTGGAAGCACTTCCCGAAGATTCTTATCGATCTTCTCTTGGAAGTTGTATGTCTATCGGTACAAAAATATAAATCAGTTCGTCGCGTTTCAACCGATAATCAACCCCGGTACTCACCAAAACTCGATGCTTCACATCGTATGTCTTCAGAAGGTCAACAAAGTCGGCGACCTTGTGTGCGGCCACCATAATCGTCAGCTTCTGGCCGGTATTGCGTGCATGTCCATAGAAAGTGCAGCTGTCGCTGACCTCCTCAAGTTCCTGGAAGATCTCCACCTGCCTCTGCGTATCTAGCTGCACATAGTACATGCGATAGTAGTCGTACCGTGCTGCATCCGAAGCCGGCTGGTCGCATTTATCTTCCTTTGTACAGAATGATGCTGAGCAACAAACGGTGATTAACGGAATCACCTCAAGCAAAAACAATAGACCTTTCATCTGTGTGGGGGGAGATAAGCAAGATCGAAAATTAATACTCAGATCTATTACTTTGATAAGAAGAGGACTATTAATAGACAAGATAATGTTTTTTCCCTTTCCTTTTTTTAAAACGAACAAAAGAACTAAAATCCGGCAATTCCAATGAAAAACTGTTTTGTGATTGTGACATAAATACAGTCTCTGGTCTGAAAGCTTAGGAAAGCTTTCTTTCTGTGCTCTGGCTGATAAGGTAAAGTACAGTGGATGGGAGTGGGAGGTGTGGGTATATGCGAAGCACATTTGAATGTGAGTGATTATGATTACGAGTAGACAGTGTGGTTGCGGACGTAAAACTGAGAATAGTACAAATATCTCTTCGTGTGTACTTTTTGCTACAATAGGTCTATTCGCGTACTCAATCTAAAGCGATTGTGTTCTAAAGTGAAAGAAGTGTATTCGTGTATTGAGCAAACATAACAAGAAAAATGTACAAGTAATGAGTATTTCCCCTCTGTACTTGAATTTCTGCCGGCACGAACGTACAAACTACAAACTAATAAGTGGAATCAGCTGAATGCTAAACGAGTCGAAAAGTTTGTGATTCCATTTCAAATAGTCAATAGACATAAAAAATGGACGCAATGTATCTCGATGAAAGTGCTGGATAATTATTTAGAGAAACGCCTTCCCTCCAGATTTTAATGAAATTTTAATATGTGAGAATGGGAATTTTTCTGACAATTTTGATATATGTATGTATGCGTGTACATATTTAAAGCTGGAGTTTTCTAGTTTCGAAGATATAAACTTTTAAAATTTCTCATATAAAATACAACTTAGTCTCGCCGGGAAATATGCAACCATGTTTTAAATAAAAGTATTCTTCACGTTCAATTTTTTCAACTCATAACAATATGCAATAATAAGAGCTGGCACAAAGTTCTTCAATTATTTATGACATACGCGAAACTGCTACCAAATAACAATAAATAATGATTTTCGCACTTTTGTAAACATTGTTGTTACTCGTTCCTTCTGAGAAAAAAAATGTTCAAAATGTTTAAATGTTCAAAAATGTTCTTCTAAACCATTGAAAGCCGATCTTTGCATACTGTTAGGAGTTGAAAAACTTGAACTTGAAAAATGTGCTCATTTAAAACATGGTTGCATATTTCCAGGCGAAACTATGATGGAACTGAAACAAGCTTCATCTTTTTTTTATGGGAACTGTCAAGGCATATATCTTCGAAACTAGAAAAGTCCGACCTTAAATATACTCGTATATATCAAAATTGTAAGAAAAGTGCCTATACTCACATAAAAATTTCATCAAAATCGAGGGGAACCCCTTTTTCTAAATAATTACATTTTCTCTTAAAGACAGTTGGCTCGACATGGCTCGAAATGGCTCACTTCTCATTCATGTACTTTTGCTTAGATTTTCCGCTCTCTTAGAGTTTTAACCCCCATCATGTCATATTTGACAACTGATAGTTTTTGGCTCGGAAAGTACGCAAACGGACCTAATACATTAGGTTGGCAAGAAAGTCATTGCTGATTTGTTCAAGTACTACGCAGTATAGATCGACCATGTCTGTCCATCGGTTGATTCCTGCATTCATTGACGTATTATATATGGATTGCTAGTGCCTAACTTCACGCATGTTCCAACATCTCAAACTCCCTTGTTTCACAGTGGGAAAAATTGGAAACTGGTACTTTGTATGACAGTTCGCGAGCCAATGAAAAAGAAAAATAAGTTGTGTTCTGATTTGTGTTTTTGATTGTGGAAAAATAAGCTGGGAACATTTAATTACGGAATAACTTTAACTAAAAAAGCAGGATAGAGATAAAATGAAGTGCTATGTGGTTGGCTATGTGGGCGCCGTGGCGTAAGTGGTTAGTGTGTCGGATCACTACGCATGAGGTTCCAAGTTCGAATCCCAGAAAAACACCAAAAAGTTTTTCCACGGTCCCACCTCTCGCGAGCGTCTGACAAACATCCGTGTGGAAAACCCATTAATCCAAAAGCGCCATCTATTTGACAATACGAATGTAATTTGAATTGGCATTACTTTTCTTGC